>CM034147.1:910477725-911727732 GCA_019776745.2 Taxus chinensis | reverse complement strand
AGGAAAATTATGGAATAATTTTTTTTGTGTTTTTGTTTAGAAGAGTCTACAACCAGGTTATAAGACAACATTTTTCATTAACAAGTTCTAGATAAATTCTAATCCTCTAGAATGTAATTCTCTTTGGTTAATATATATTAGAGGTCACAAGGTCCAAAATTTAGGGTTAGAAGGTTCAATTAGGTTCAGAGGGTAATTCCTCACCGTACCCACTCTCTAACAGGCTTAAAGTTTCAATTGATTTTTCTCAAGATTAACTCATTAAAAAATGCCCTAAATCATTTCCATTGGATAGGAAATTTCCTCACCTTTCTAATGATATAAATAAGTCCTCCTAAGTCCTCATATTTTTCAAGTTATGGGCCGGCGGGCCTTGGGGTGAAAATTTTCCCCAAGAGCGGGCTTGCGGGCCCAGGGGAGAAAATTTGCCCAAAGGGCGGGTCTGTGGGGCCATGGGAGACTTTTGGAAAAATTTCCCGCACGGGGTGAAAAAAACCACCTTTGCGCCCACGCACCCACGGGTTTGCAAGTCTACAAGGGACAAGTGGCACCTCCCAAGTCAGTGCGTGAAGAGCAGGGCAGCGGGAGACATGTTCAAAATTCTTCTCGCGCGGGGCGAGAAACCAACTTTGTGCCCGCACTACTCGCAAGTCCACAAGGGACATGTCGCGTCTCCAAGCCAACGTGGGGAAGGCAGGGCAGTGGGGAGAAAATTAGTTTAACGCCCTGAAGGGAAAATAGGAACACATTCACCCGCGCCTCCACCGACGCCTCGTGATGCCATGTGGTAGCTCCTGATTGGCCATGGGTAGGCGGGGAAAATTCGAAAAAAATTCCCAAATTTTTTCTGAAATACCAAAGGAAAAAAGGAACTTGCTCCTCCGCTGAAGCCTCGTGAAGCAATGTGGTAGATATTGATTGGCCGTGGGTTGGCGAGGCTCAAAAAAAAATCCCAAAAATTTTCTGACACACTAAGTTGAAAAGAGATCCGCCCCTTCGGCCAAATTGGTGCCACGAAACCTCTGATTATTCCGGCCGAAAAATTTAGAAAATTTTCGTAGAATTTTTCTGAAGTTAAGGGAAAAATGGGCCCACGGGCATGCCAAGGAAAATTTTCTTTTTTATTTTTTCGACTAAGTGAAGAAAAACTTCAGAAGGCCTCATAAAAAGCTCAGTTTTTGGAAAAGCAAGACTTTTTGGCAAGCACTGATTCATTAGATTTTAAATTTTGATAGAAATTTAAGGGGTCAATTTCGTGAAAACGATTTGCAGGCTTTTACAGTTTGAATTGGTAAATTTTAATTTATAAAATTTTGTTCAATTTGTTCTTGTTCCTCTCTCAACATGTCAAATAGACATGGAGAATTGTTCTTAGGTGGATTTAAGATAAGTTTGTGAGGTAGATCTATGTGATTGAATTCCAATTCAAAATTTTACAATTTTTCCAGCAAAATGACTGTGAAAGCTTTGAACTCAGTTTTGCTAGGTTTTGGAAGATTTCCTTTAAGTATATTTGTCTAATTGGATTCGTTTAGGGAAAACTACTTCATTTTAATCATTTAGTTCATTATTTCATTGTTGCAGGTTCGGTCTGTGCATTTTGGATTAAATAATTGCTAGTTTGAAAATACAAGATAGAGATCAAATTTTTAAAGGGTTTATTTGCCATTTTCTTCTTCCAAGTATTATAATATGTTCCAATCCTAATCTAATACATTTAGTTGATTCAATTCAACTATTTAAAAAATAAAATACATCTCTAATTTCCAATTTTCACATATTTCAAAAGACAGAGTATTACACTTCCTTTATACACATTTCTTCCTTTCAAACAGAGATTACAACTCACATCTAGATGATTAAATTCAATACAATGATACAATTTGAGGAAGGTTATGCAATCCTTTATTTATTCCAAAAGACAACTTTACAACTTCCTTCTTTTATTCTTTCCAAAATCATATATTATATACAGGCAGAATAATACATTTTCTTCTCACGTGTTTCACTTTTCCACTTTCTAAACAAGGATTTCATAGTGCATGCTAAACACAAATTTCCAATGGAAATAATATCATATGAACAAGACAAAACCACATCCATTAATTCAAATGAAACTCTTACAACTTCCTTTCCATTTGATTTCAAAATACAACATACAAAATACATTTCATTCTTTCATTCTTTCCAAACAAAATAGAAACAGAGTATAACTCTTTTACATTTCAAATTTCAACTTTCATTGTCAATAAAAGTATCTTTCCATTACAATTAATACAAGTTCATCCACTTCAAGTGGGAAAGGGGCTACAATAAGATTTCATTTCACAAGGGACTATCAAACTGTCTTTTTCTCAGCTCCAGAACAACAACATGCAGATTTCTCATTCTTCCAATTTGATCACAACAAGAGTAGGGGAAAGGCAATGCTCTCCACCCAACCAAGACATTCAATGAAAAGGAGAAGCCATCCTTCTTCATTGGCCCCTGAGCCCCAACCACAATGCAATAAAATATGTGATCCAACTCATGGCAACAACAGGCTTCCACAAACACACAAGCAACATTTTCACAATAAAACACAGTCCAAAATAGAATGTAGTTTACAACTACATTAAAACATGACAAACAATACTAAGGCTTCATCAAGCAAGCCAAAGGAGAAAGAAACTATGGGGGATGCTTCTTATGCCTCCCAAAAGGGGAAATGGGTATCACCACCTGAATTACAAACCGCCAAAATATAGCATATATCAAAACCCTGACATTCCTTATGCCTCCCCAAGTACCCCTTATTCCTCACATTTCCTTATGCCTCCCCAACCTCTTATGGCACCCCATAACGAGTAAAGAAATGCAAGCTATTTCTTTGTAAGGTGGAACCCAAATCCCAACTCCCTCCACCCTTATACCTCCCTAAAACACACTTGTGCCTCCCACAAAATAAACCCCATAGTCTTCTCCTACACCATTCCTAGGCCATCTACCCAAAAACCCACAAACATGCCAAAACATTCACACATTAACATTTTCATAAACAAAAAGAAGCATTTCAAGAGCCAAGCTCCTACCTCTCCATGATGGAGTTGTTCCAAGTTCCAAAACAACAAGCTTTATCCCAAGGCAAGCAATCCAAAACAGCCAAGCACAAGCATGCAACAATCTTCCAAAAACTTCTTCAAAGCAAGAGCTCCAAAACAACAAAAGAATTCACCCAAGAATGAAGTCTCCAAAGTGAAGCAACCCGTAAAACAAGGCAAGGAGTTTGAATTTTATAGAAGAGGGAAGAGAAGAGGATGAGGTGGATCCATGTAGGATGCCACATCACACATCCTCAACCCCAACCCCCAAAGTCAACTTCATTCTCCAATGCACAATAAATAGGTGGGTGAATAATATGACAGTTTACTTACACACTCAAATCCAACCCACACCCCAAAGGACTGAAATTAAATCATGTAAGAAAAGTGCAATTAAAACCTACAATTTGCCTTCTCAAAAAGCATTATAAAAGTCAAATTTCAACTCTCCAACCATAGGTATGGTTGGTAAATAAATTTAAGAGGTATGGGACAAGTTTAACTTGTCCCACAAGCCTCCAAAATCAGCCTCCAAGGACAAATTCGAATTTCCAAGAAGGTGGAGTGTTTCACACTCAAAAATTTAACTTACACTTACACATATTACTTACACACATCTCTTACAACACTTTAAATCAAGGCCAACAACTCTATTAATTACTTTCTTATGACATATTTTATTTAATTAATATTAACAACATGCTTACCCACAATATTAATACAACATTTAATAAATAAAGAAAGGGGAAAATGCATCACAAAATAAACACATGCAACATTAAACAAAAGGGTCAAATAAATAAATACACATAACCCCTTGGTCACATTTAAAGGTGATCCCCCCATGGGAATCCCTAACACACACAAACAACCACACACAAACAAATACTAGTTGTCATGGTGACCTTGTTGAATTCATCTAGAATTCCAATGTGGTTGGTCTCCAATCCCCCGATGTTTGTTGTGATATTTTAACCTGTAAAACAAAAATACCTCCTTCGGCCTCGTGGCCATATCAGAACATCCAAAATAATATAAATATAATTCCCAAAATCATCTAGATATATGAATCACAACAACATCCAAGCAATCTAACAATATCATTTATAGTTTTATCAACAACTATATCATCATCCAATAATTTCCATTTCTAGGTCTACTCACAATATCCAAATATCACATGTCCGAACAACATCCATAATATAACCATGTCAAACAGTATATCATCATCAACATATAAAATGTCTCTAATAATCATCATGCATCATAACTGAATCAAGTCAACAATAATCCATGATCTAACATCTAACATCATACTATAATAAAGTCCATAATCATGTCCATAATATAATCAGTAGTATCATGATTAGTATCAAAAAGGTGTCAAAGGGAAGTGGGCACTACATCCCCCTCCCCTTAGACTCGACTTCCTCCTGGAAGTCACTGGAACAAATGTGGAAACTGAACTCGTAGCAAAGTAGCATCCTCCCATGTAGCTGCAGTCTCATCATATCTGTCCCACTACACCCAGACCTGATCAACCTCTCTGCCTCGAAGGCCCAGGGTCCTGTGATCTAGGATGCAAACAGGCTCCACCATCACCTGCCCCTGATCCTACACCTACAATGATGTCCAATCTAACACATGAGAAGGATCTGCAACATATCTCCTAAGAAATGAAACATGAAACACATCATGTATGCGAGACAAGCTAGGTGGCAATGCTAGATGGTAGGCCAAAGGGCCGATACACTCCAAGATCTCAAAAGGACCCATGAATCTAGGAGCTAACTTAGAACCTTTTCCATAATGGATAGGGCTCTTATGTGGCCTGACACGAAGGAACACCTTCATGCCCACATCAAAACTATGGTCAGTCCTATGCTGATCTACATACTTCTTCTACCTGTCTTGTGCCTCCTGTAATCTTTGTCTGATCAAAACCACCTACTGCTCCATGTCCTATAACAAAGCTGGTCCAAGAGAAACCCTGTCCTCTAACCTGTCCCAACTAAGAGGTGTCCTGCACTCTCTACCATACAAATCCTGAAAAGGATCCATGCCTATAGAACTCTGAAAACTATTATTGTAGGAAAACTCCACCAAGTACAGGTACTCCTCCCATCTAGACTGTTGATCCATCACATACATCCTGAGCATATCCTCTAAAATCTGATTCACCCACTCAATCTATCCATCTGTCTCGGGGTGATATGTTGTGCTGAAGTTGATTCTCGTCCCGAGGGCATGTTGCATGGTAGTCCAAAAATGGGAAGTATACAAAGGATCTCGGTCACTAATGATCTTCCGTGGAATCCCATGCAACCTGACAATCTCATCAAGATATACCTCATGCCACTGCACTAGCTATATAAGTGGTCTTCACCAGAGAAAAGTGAGCCACTTTTGTCAATTTATCAACCGTGACCATGATGGCATCATGGTGATATCTCGACATCGGTAGCCCAACAATGAAGTCCATGGAAATGGTGTCCCATTTCCACTCTGGTATAGCATGAGGAAAGAGAAGGCCAGCTGGATGCTGATGCTTGGCCTTCACTTTCTGGCACTCTAAACATCATGACACAAACTGGGCCACGTCTCTACGAAGTCCTCTCCAATGATATAACTGTCTCAAAGTAGCGTGCATCTTCTTCACCCCAGGATGGGCTGAATAGGGTGCATGATGTGCCTCTGTCAATATGTCCTACCTCAATCCTCCATCTCTAGGAACATAAATCTGACCTCTGTGCCTGAGAAGGCCATCTTCCTCTAGTGAGAAACCATCAAACTTCCCCTCGAGGGGTCTCTGAGACTCGATCTCTACTCGAACTGTAATGTAGAAGCTGTCAAGAGGAAGCTATTGAAGAATCCTGCTCCTAAATCTGTGCTCACTGAGGTGGCCATAGCCACATGTCTCCATCTACTGAGAGCATCTGCCACCACATTCTCCTTCCCCTTCACATGCTCTATCTCCATATCATACTCACAAAGCAACTCCATCCAATGTTGTTGACGAGCATTGAGATTGGGCTGCATGAAGAGGTGGCGAAGACTCAAATGATCTATCCTGAGTGTGAATCTCTGACCAAGAAGAAAGTGCCTCCATCAAACCAAAGCATGCATAACTGCCACAAGCTCAAGATCATGAGTCAGATAATTAAGCTCATAATATTTGAGTTTGTGAGACTCAAAAGCCACTACTCTGCCCTCCTGCATCAACACACCACCAAGTCCTGCTAAAGAAGCATCCGTGCAAATGAAAAACTCACCCTGTGGATCCGGCACTACAAGAATAGGTGTTGTAGTGAGACATTCCTTCAGTGTACTGAAGGCCTGCTCACACCTATCTGACCAAAAAAACTTCTTCCCTTTCCTCTGAAGGGAAGTGATGGGGTGTGCAATCCGAGAGAAGTCCTGAACAAATCTCCTATAGTAACCTGCTAATCCCATGAAGCTGCACACCTCAGTCACAGTAGTGGGTGCTGGCCAATCCATAATAGCTCTAATCTTGGAAGGATCGATGGTGATACCTTCCCCAGAAATGATATGACCCAAATACTACACCTCCATCTGAAAGAATGCACACTTCTCCAAGTTCCCATAAAGCTTACTACTCTCGAAGACACTGAAGAACCTGGCGAAGGTGCCCCTCATGCTCCTCACGCGTACGTGAGTAAATCAAAATGTCATCAAGGAAGATGAGCATGAAGCGATCTAAGAAATTCCTAAATACCCCATTCATCAAACTCATAAATACTGCGGGGGCATTAGTCAAACCAAAAGGTACCACTGTGAACTCATAGTGGCCATATCTCATACGGAAGGTGGTCTTATGAATGTCCACCTCTGAAATCCTCAGCTGATGGTAGCCTGACTTAAGGTCTATCTTAGAGAAAATTGTGGCTCCCTTCATCTGATCAAATAAATCATCAATGTGTGGAAGGGGATAATGATTCTTGATCATTACCTTATTCAGCTGGCGGTAATCAATACACAACCACAAGGATCCATCCTTCTTCTTTACAAAGATCACCGGTGCACCCCAAGGGGATACACTAGGATGAATTAGGCCCTTCTCCAGAAGGCCCTCAAGCTGTAACTTGAGCTCGCAGAGCTCAGGGGTAGTCATCCTATAAGGTGCTCGTGAGATAGGCTCTGCTCCCAGGAACCAGATCTATATGAAAATCAATCTCACGTGGGGGTGGTAACCCCGGTAGCTCCCCTGGAAAGACATCTGCAAACTCTCTCAAAATGGGATGATCATCTAGTGATGGTCCACTAGACCCATCCTCTGATCTGTCACTGACTGTAACAACATACATCTGACAACCCCATCGCACACACCGCTTAAGCTGCATAGTAGAGATGGTGAATAGAAATGGGTCTCCTGACCCCTGATATCACCTCCAACTCCCAAATCATCTGCACAAGATATAATCTTGTGGTAACAATCCATCTCTGGCCCTGTGAGCAGACAACCAGTCCATGCCCAAGATGACTCCATAAGAGCCCAACGGAAGGATACAAAGATCTGAGGTAGTGGTGAAAGGTCCCAAATCCACCACACACTCCTTAACTAAGGAGTCTATAGAGATCTTGGCTCCAGAAGCCATCTCAACATCCCAACTATGACCCTACCTAACTACCACCAGCCTGCATCGCTCTACTAAAGATGGTGCAATAAAAGAATCAGAAGAACCAGAATCAAATAAAATGGAGGTAGGAATACCACCAATGTTACCTGTAGTCTCAATAACTATACTCTGATGCTCTACCTGGTAGTTCTCGACCACTGCGTACATCCTATGACTACACCCCATATCACCAATAGTAGGCTCTGAGATCTGTGTCTTACCCTTGTTATTAGGGTTCTGTGGGTAGTCTCTCCAAAAATGTCCAGTAACACCACACCCAAAACAACTGCCTGATCCTCTCCCCTGTGTAGCAGCTCCAGTCGGTACTCTAGAGGTCTATGGTGTGGATCCTGATGATCTGGCTATGGTCTGCTGAGGTCTCTGCTGGCAAGCTCCTGCTGAGTGAGCTCTCTGGGCACCCTGTGTCCTGATGGGACCCCTAGGGGAGGCCCCATACTCTGACCTCTCTGTGCATCAAACCTCTGTGGAGGTCTATAAGGTGGGCGGGACTGTTGCTGCTGCTGCTGTGGTCTAAAAGATGACTGTGCTGAACCCTATCCACCATGAGGAAGAGGTACTGACCCCCTCGATCTGTTGTCCTGCATCTACTATATGCGGCTCTGGACTCGTCTCTAGCCTGCTGGGTCTTTCCCCAAGTCTCCTCTGCTATATAGGCCTTCTCGACGGCCTCAGCTAATGTCTGTGGACAATGGATCCGCACTGCACCTCCAATGTCTAGGTTCAGGCCCCAGATGAACCTGTGGATCCACACCTACTCATCCTACATGTAATCAACATACTGGAGTAGATCCAGAAATCTACTCTCATACTCAGCCACTGTAAGAGATGTCCTGTCGGAGGTCATGGAACTCATCTATCCGCTGTTGTATGAATCTCCGTGACAAATATCTACTCTGGAAGCACTCCTCAAAGAGCTCCCAGGTAACTATCTCAGAATCAACATGGAGCTTCTGCTCCTCTGTCTGCCACCAGACACCAGCTCCATCCCTCAGTAGATGGATCGCAACACAAGCTTTCGTGTTGCTAGAACAAGGACAGAGCTTGAAGCATCCACTCAAGCTCACCAACTAGGCCTCTACCTGAAATCCACCTATGTCACCAGAATAATGTGATGGCCAAAGCTTCAGGATCTCCCTGATGTGATCTATAGCTTGTGGTCTGACGGCCTTCTAGGCTTCTCTGTATGCTCATCCCTAAGCCTAGGGCTCCGAGACCTCTCTCTATGTCCTGAAACTCGGTCACCCTGTCCCCTCTGTGGTGACTCTGCTCTGGCTGACTCTGCATGGAAGTTCTCTCCTCCATGCTCCTCACTGGGTCGAGGTGATACATGACCCTCAATGGAAGTGACTCTATCATGTCTGGCTGCATGTCCTCCTACTGATCCTCCGCGTAGAGTGGCATTAACATCCTGAAGAGTCTACAAAATCTGGGGTAGGATGGCTGCTACAACATGATCTAGGTGGTGGTATGCCTAGGTCTATGTGAAAAGGCTCCTCATCTTGTCTGTGCCTCCTGCACAGAGCAAGACAAGAGTTAGTTCCTTATTCTAGGTTTTACTTAGTTTCCATGTTTACTAAAATATGTAATTTCTAAACTAAGTTGTCTTCTAGATTTAAAAGTGTGCTAGGTTTAAGGTTCATGTCTCAAGTTTTCTAGTGTGCCCAATGGCCCAAGATTTTGAACCACTGCTCTGATACCAAGTGTGATGCCCACTAAAAACAACCCACTTGAGACCCAAGAACAACCTAGGATTAGTTAGGAAAATTATGGAATAATTTTTTTTTGTTTAAAAGAGTCTACAACCAGGTTACAAGACAACAGTTGTCACTAACAAGTTCCAGATCAATTCTAATCCACTAGAATATACTTTTCTTTTTCAACAATTATTAGAGGTCACAAGGTCCAAAATTTAGGGTTAGAAGGTTCAATTAGGTTCAGAGGGTAATTCCTCACCATACCCACTCTCTAACAGGCTTAAAGGTTCAACTTGATTTTTCTCAAAATTAATGCATTCAAAATTTCCCTAAATCATTCCCATTGGATAGGAAATTTCCTCACCTTTCCAATGATATAAAGAAGTCCTCCTAACTCCTCATATTTTTCAAGTTATGGGCCGATGGGCCTTGGGGTGAAAATTTTCCCCAAGAGCGGGCCTGTGGGCCCAGGGGAGAAAATTTTCCCAAAGGGCGGGTCTGCGGGGCCGTGGGAGACTTTTGGAAAAATTTCCCCATGGGGGGTCCAACTTTAGCACCAGGGAAGGTCCGCAATTCCACAAGGGACACGTGGCAGTCGGGTCGGGGAAGACTGCGAGGAGACATTTTGGAAAAATTTCCCACGTGGGGCGAAAAGCCAACTTTGCACCCGTGCTCCCGCGAGTCCACAAGGGACACGTGGCACCTCCTAAGCCAATGCGGGGAAAACACAGGTGGTGGGGATAAAATTAGGTTTTAACGCCTGAAGGGAAAAAAGGAAAATTCACCCACGCCTCCACCGACGCCTCATGATGCCACGTGGCAGCTCCTGATTGGCTGCGGGGTGGTGGGGGAAATTTAGAAAAAATTCCCAAAATTTTTTAAAAATGCCAAAGGAAAAAAGGAACCCACTCCTCCGCCAACCACCTGGTAGCTCCTGATTGGCTGCGGGTCGGCGGGGAAAATTTAGAAAATTTTCCCAAAATTTTTTGGAAGCGTGCTAAGTTAAAAAGGGATCCGCCCCTCCACTGACACCTCATGGTGCCACGTGGCAGCCTCTGATTGGCTGCGGGGTGGCAGGGAAAAATTTGAAAAATTTTCCCAAAAAATTTCCAAGCTCTAAGGGAAAAATTGGGCCCGCGGGCCCGCCAAGGAAATTTTTCCCAATTTTTTTTTTTTGATGCCAAGTGAAGAAAAACTTCAGAAGGCCATAACTTTTGATAGAGAGCTCAGTTTTGGGAAAACGAGGACTTTCTGGAAATATCTCAACGTCCTCTTTGCACAAGATTCATTAGTTTTAAATTTTGATAAAGTTTAAGGGGTCAATTTCATGAAAATGATCTGCAGGATTTTACAGTTCGAATTGGTAAATTTTAACTTATAAAATTTTGTTCAATTTGTTCTTGTTCCTCTCTCAACATGTCAAATAGACATGGAGAATTGTTCTTAGGTGGATTTAGGATAATTTTTTGAGGTAGATCTATGTGATTGAATTCCAATTCAGAAATTTTACAATTTTGACAGCAAAACGACTGTGAAAGCTTTGAACTCGATTTTGCCAGGTTTTGAAAGATTTCCTTTAAGTATTTTTGTCTAATTGGATTCATTTAGGGAAAACTACTTCATTTTAATCATTTAGTTTGTTATTTCATTGTTGCAGGTTCAGTCTGTGCATTTTGGATTAAATAATTTCCAGTTTGAAAATACAAGACAGAGATCAAATTTTAAAGGGTTTATTTGCCATTTTCTTCTTCCAAGTATTATAATATGTTCCAATCCTAATCTAATACATTTAGTTGATTCAAACCAACTATTCAAAAACTAAGATACATCTCTGATTTCCAATTTTCACATATTTCAAAAGACAGAGTATTACACTTCCTTTATACACATTTCTTCCTTACAAACAGAGATTTCAATTACATTTAAGAGATTAAATTCAATACCATGATAAATTTGAGGAAGGTAATACATCATTCATTGATTCCAAAAGACAACTTTGTAACATCCTTCTTTTATTCTTTCCAAAATCATATATTATATACAGGACAGAATAATACATTTTCTTCTCACGTATTTCACTTTTCCACTTTCTAAACAGGGATTTCATAGTGCATGTTAAACACAGATTTCCAATGGAAATAATATCATATGAACAAGAAAAACACTTCCATTAATTCAAATGAAACTCCTACAACCTCCTTTCCATTTGATTTCAAAATACAACATACAAATTACGTATCATTCTTTCCAAAATAGAGAATACAGAGTATAACTCTTTTACATTTCAAATTTCAACTTTCATTGTCAATACAAAGTATCTTTCCATTACAATTAATATACAAGATCATCCACTTCAAGTGGGAAAGGGGCTACAATAAGATTTCATTTCACAAGGGACTGTCAAACTGTCTTTTTCTCAGCTCCAGAACAACAACATGCATATTTCTCATTCTTCCAATTTGATCACAACAAGAGTAGGGGAAAGGCAACGCTCTCCACCCAACCAAGACATCCAATGAAAGGAGAATCCATCCTTCTTCATTGGCCCCCGAGCCCCAACCACAATGCAATAAAAGATGTGATCCAACTCATGGCAACAACAGGCTTCCACAAACACACAAGCAACATTTTCACAATAAAACACAGTCCAAAACAGAATGTAGTTTACAACTACATTAAAACATGACAAACAATACTAAGGCTTCATCAAGCAAGCCAAAGGAGCAAGAAACTATGGGGGATGCTTCTTATGCCTCCCAAAAGGGGAAATGGGTATCACCACCTGAATTACAAACTGCCAAAATATAGTATATCAAAACCCTAACATTCCTTATGCCTCCCCAAGTACCCCTTATTCCTCACATTTCCTTATGCCTCCCCAACCTCTTATGGCACCCCATAACGAGTAAAGAAATGCAAGCTATTTCTTTGTAAGGTGGAACCCAAATCCCAACTCCCTCCACCCTTATACCTCCCTAAAACACACTTGTGCCTCCCACAAAATAAACCCCATAGTCTTCTCCTACACCATTCCTAGGCCATCTACCCAACAACCCACAAACATGCCAAAACATTCACACATTAACATTTTCATAAATAAAAAAGAAGCATTTCAAGAGCCAAGCTCCTACCTCTCCATGATGGAGTTGTTCCAAGTTCCAAAACAACAAGCTTTATCCCAAGGCAAGCAATCCAAAACAGCCAAGCACAAGCATGCAACAATCTTCCAAAAACTTCTTCAAAGCAAGAGCTCCAAAACAACAAAAGAAATTCACCCAAGAATGAAGTCTCCAAAGTGAAGCAACCCAAAACAAGGCAAGGAGTTCGAATTTTATAGAAGAGGGAAGAGAAGAGGATGAGGTGGATCCATGTAGGATGCCACATCACACATCCTCAACCCCAACCCCCAAAGTCAACTTCATTCTCCAATGCACAATAAATAGGTGGGTGAATAATATGACAGTTTACTTACACACTCAAATCCAACCCACACCCCAAAGGACTGAAATTAAATCATGTAAGAAAAGTGCAATTAAAACCTAAAATTTGCCTTCTAAAAAGGCATTATAAAAGTCAAATTTCAACTCTCCAACCATAGGTATGGTTGGTAAATAAATTTAAGAGGTATGAGACAAGTTTAACTTGTCCCACAAGCCTCCAAAATCAGCCTCCAAGGACAAATTCGAATTTCCAAGAAGGTGGAGTGTTTCACACTCAAAAAATTTAACTTACACATCACTTACATATTACTTACACATTCTTACAACACTTTAAATCATAGCCAACAACCATATTAATTACTTTCTTATGACATATTTTATTTAATTAATATTAACAACATGCTTACCCACAATATTAATACAACATTTAATAAATAAATAAAGGGGCAAATGCATCACAAAATAAACACATGCAACATTAAACAAAAGGGTCAAATAAATAAATACACATAACCCCTTGGTCACATTTAAAGGTGATCCCCCCATGGAAATCCCTAACACACACAAACATGCACAAACAAATACTAGTTGCCATGGTGACCTTGTTGAATTCATCTAGAATTCCAATGTGGTTGGTCTCCAATCCCCCGATGTTTGTTGTGATATTTTAACCTGTAAAACACAAATACCTCCTTCGGCCTCGTGGCCATATCAGAACATCCAAAATAATATAAATATAACTCCCAAAATCATCCAGATATATGAATCACAACAACATCCAAGCAATCTAACCATATCATTTATAGTTTTATCAACAACTATATCATCATCCAATAATTTTCATTTCTAGGTCTACTCACAATATCCAAATATCACATGTCTAAACAACATCCATTATATAACCATGTCAAACAGTATATCATCATTAACATATAAAATGTCTCTAATAATCATCATGCATCATAACTGAATCCAGTCAACAATAATCCCTGATCTAACATCTAACATCATACTATAATAAATCCATAATCATGTCCATAATATAGTATCATGATTAGTATCAAAAAGGTGTCAAAGGGAAGTGGGCACTACATTGAACATAATAATTAAGCCAATGTTAGTCATGTAATTCACCAACTATTCAATTTTATAACATTTCGATTCTACCAATCCATCAACTTGTACTATGATCATATCATCAACAATCATCAAAAAATATCCATAAATCACATCCAATATGTCCATACAGTAGTAACAGTTAGAACATCGACTACTGATATATAAATCAAGAATATCAAAATTCATTGTAATAGTCACATCATGTCACCGGTCTAACACATATGTATTTTCTATCAAATAAGTAACACACGTGTATCAATGTACATCTAGCAATGCCTAATATCTTATACGATATCAAGGTCTAGGGATCCAATACATAGTGACAAGAGATATAACAATATAAAGGATAATAAGGACATAACAATCAATTTGTAACAAGGCAACCATTCTAGATCATCATCATATCCTTAAATTCCCATCAAGGTCCACAATACAACCATACAGTCAAAATAATAATAAAAAAACACAATAGTAATCATGATGTCCCACACATCTTATTAGTATGCTAACTAGAATAAAGCAACAAGGTTTAATATTATAATCATTCAAAATTGATAACATGTGTTCAATCAATGTTGAAGAGGAGTGGGCATTACACCCCCCTCCCCCTTAGATTTTACTTCCTCCTAGAAGTCACATAAAAAGAGGTAGGGAAACAATTTATAAGAATAACAGTCACAACCTCTATGGAATTTATTTTCTTCAAACAAGAGTGGGTCTACAGAACCCAAGTTTGGTCTAATTCTATTTAATCAAGGAGAAGGGAGAATGTTAGGCATGAATGCTAAAATTTCTTCAAGCAAGGTTACAAACATTTAATTCTATAGAGTAACTCTACGTGATCAACCAAGCTACAACACATAACATCAAAATGAGAAATAGTCAAAGGAGTCTTAAGAACAACCACCAAAGTAAAAGAATAACAGGGAGGATTTCATGAACTCGCTATGACCACATAGTCACCCATGGATACAACATACTGCAATAACAAAAGTTAAGGCTTCCACTACGGTTGAGTTACGCTTCAAAGTTTGTTATTTAGACAAGGCTAGAAAAAATTACCAACCATGACCAACAATTTGTTATGAGAAACATGTCTACTCAAAGGTCTCACAAATTTGAGATCACACAATATGAGGTTTAACAACAAGGAAGAAACCTAAATTAGAAAAAACGTTTACATTCTTGCAACTATTCATTAGAATTACTTTTATAACTCAAAAGGATTCAATTAACTTTTCATGATAAAACTTAGCAAAGTCATGACCACAAGGTTTTCTATAACTTGAATTTACACTCAAAGTTGAACACACAACACTAACCTGATTTTAGAAACGTCAAACATTTAGATAATATTTCCACTAGAAACCTCACACAATCAACATACAAACAAAAGATACACCACTCACCCTACAAAACACAATGGGATTTAATTATCTTAAATCATTCCCAAGCTCAAAATAGTCATAAGAGAGCACAAGCATAAATCATAACACCAAAGAGCACTCAAGGAAGCTAGAAGAGAAGAAAAAACAACAAGAGAATAGGGGTCCAACTACAATCTACTAGCAGTGTCACACCAATACTTTGAGTAACAACTTATGAAAACAACTTGCACTTTATCTTTGCCCAAGGACAAAAGGGAACAAACATCAACAAGGTTTCCCGAAAAATGAGAAATAACAAAGAACTTCCCAAAATTCTTTCATATCCTTAACATATGTTGCCTTAGATTTACCAATAAATCTAGGTCACCAAAGAACTAAATCAACACACAAGGAGGTTTGTTTTAAAAAAAAGAAAGACCCGCTCCAAAAAGGCCACAACTCACACTCTTTGAGCTACGAGGAAACAAGGGTACAACGACCCAAAACTCCTACAAGGGAAAAACACATATGTCTATGAACAAGGGAGTACTATGCAACTAGAACACATCACTATCAACAAGGTGTTTCACAAATCTAGGTAGGCGGTAGAACTAAAGGTTCAATTATACATTGCACTCAATACACATACATTTTACTCATTTTATAAACCAATCTATTAAGTCAAAAGTTATAGTTTCGCTTTCTAAGCACTTTCTTACAAGTTTTCTTAATTAAAATCTTCCTTCTATTATGACATCACATATTTGTGTTATTAAGGAGCACCACTAATGTTGGCATGATATCTCGTCATTCTGTATAGGTGGACAGAACTATTTTAATTTTACTTCTAGGGAAGGTAAATGGACAAAGTTTTCTTTCTATTTTTCACATAGTTTTATTTCTTCTATTAATCTACCAAGGTTATAGCAAGGACCATTTTCCTTTTCCTAATGTTCCATTTTACTTGTTAAGTTTCAAAGTTCAAGCCCCTCAATTAGAGTTTTATTATGTTTAGGTTTAATCATTTTATCAATTAAATTTTAATGAGAAGGAAGAGTCAAACATATCACATTATTAATTTTATGGGATTAAGAGATAAATCACATATCATTTTTTAATTCTAAAGGAACAAGAGAACATTCAACATAACAAACACATCATTAATTTTGTAAGAACTAGGAATCGATCAAACATGAGTATCACAACAAGATTTCAAGGGTTTACCAAATAATTACAAGCATCACTAAACACTCAAAGCGGGTCTCCACAAGTATCAAAGAAGCTATATGACGAAAAATCCCATTATAGAAACAAAATTTTCTTTTACGAGTTTAAGAGGTTTATATCAAATTTGGGAAAGAAAACAATGTTTTTTTGTTCTAGTTTCAAAATTTTTTTCACATAATAATACAAGGAGAGTTTCCAAATTGACACTCATATTTCCAAAAAGGATACCACCAACCAAGCAACAAGATGAAAGGAAATATTTTACTCCAAGGACACCACATTTCCCATTAGAAGACATCAAATGCAATAGGAAAATCAACTAATCTACCCAAACATGGACTCTACGACCAAGAGTTGTAGTTTTAAAAGAAGGAGCACAACATAAGCACCACTGAGATTAAAATATTAAGATCTACCAAACTAACATCTCTAAGAGAAAGGTCCAAAAGACCCAATACATCCATACGAGTCTCCACATAACCCAATGACTAATAGGTCATAAAGTGGTAGTTGTAACAATTTAAAAAGTTAAGGAAAGGGTAGACTTATTTATGGTCAACGAGAGAAAAACAAGTACACTTAATTAAGCACATTTCCCCGAATGGGCTTAATTCTATCCATAATTAACAAGATACATACAATCCACCAGTCAATACTTTCTATAATGAAACAAGGAAACCATGATAAAACTTAGCATGCCATCATGGAACGTCATATCCAAACAAAACACTATCCACTAAAATCTATAATCAATCAAGATTCAATCCGATCCTAACACAATCCATAAGCCCATAATCAAACACATCTACCTAATGAGGATCAAATCTCTTACCAGATTGCAAGAGAATCACCACCACTTCTATCAAACTACCAACTAGACTGCATGACACAATGAACTCTCTCTCTAGAAAGGTTGAGTAACAAAAAGTCACTCTAAGATCCTAGACACACTCAAGGTTCTGTCCTTCCAAAACCAAGGCATAACTTAAAGCACCTAAGAAGACATTCAAGGCACCTAGGGTGTACCCCCATACGACAAAATATCACAATACAAACAACATAGAACCATCTCATCAACATGTAAGAAATAATCACGTAACATTTAGCTAAGTAGCCAACAAGATAAATGAGCTCTAAGTCACCAATCAAAATAAAATCCAAGAAATATCGGCAATCAAAGGGAAATGGCTAAGTAGCCACATTGTAATCCCTAGAAATCTCACAAAAATATAAATAACTAAAAGAACCTCAGATATTCTCAATCAAATTATAAAATAAGATGTTGGTCCTTGATAAAATAACGTAAGTTTACGAATATAAAATACAGAAAAAGTTCAACATCACATTCACTTTGCAGCCCTTCATGGCCACCAATAGGGGTACTATACCTCGAGCTCAGTTCTAAGAACACATACCCAAAACTGGATCAAATGCGACACCAAGACCTAATATCCACTCACTCATATGGGTATTAAGTCACCAAAGAAGCAACCAAAACTAACCCATCTAACCACTGAAGGAAAAAGGGGAGCTTTAGACAACTAAAACACTTCTAATTTACTCTAAAAGACTCCCAAACACAACCACTAGCATTAAACCACAAGAGTTACACCACACAATTTAGCATTCCACAAAAGGAGTCTCAATTGGGTCATCACATCACATGACTAAAAAAATAAAGAGCTAAGGCTCATCAAACAACATCTTTGGAAGGAAACCAAGTTCCTGATACACCATAAGTTCACAAGAATATCAATCTTATTCAACATTTTCAGTTACCCGGGTTCGACAAAACGCCACTAGGCATGAGTACAACAATTCAAACAACTTTATTATTTTATTATTATTTTAATCATGGAGGTTCAAATTCTACTAACTAGTTTTCAGGTTTCAATGTCGGCCCAGGGTCCAAGCGTTGAACCCACGGCTCTGATACCAAGTGTAATGCCCACAAATTTTCCCACATAAATCTGCGATAAAACCCCATTGAAAACCATGAAAATTATGAAATAATTTTTTTTTTGAAAGGTTACAAGGCCTTAGTTAGGATTTTAATTAAATCTCTGATTATAAAATTTTAAACAATTACAAGGCAGTTCAGAACTAAAATAATGACTAATATTTTTAACCCAATTTCAAAATAATGTTACAATTTAATTCTTTCTCTTCTAGACTCAAATATTTTATTTAAATAATCCTCATTTAGCTTTTCATTATTTAACTCCATTAATCCCCTTTAAATTTTTATTTAAATGTCCATAATCAATTTAAATTAAATTAGACAAGGATTAATAATCTTGCAATCTTAAATGCATAATATAATAAATAAGTTATTATCCTAAAAGGGGTAAGGTGCACAACTTAGTCTAACCCCTTAGGCCCCCATTTAACATTACACACACATCTTTTTTTATTTATTTCATTCCCACCTAAATACCCATCACTTAAGTGATGTAGGGTTCATCCTACACCATTGGATCTAATCTTTCTAAGCCCTTAGATTTAGGTTTGGCAAAAGTAACCCTAGATATCCTTATGGGTTCTCTTATATTCATTTTCTAAATCTAATCTCTCATTTTCTCTTGTTTTGAGTTGCAGGTTAATGGAGAAGGAGGAAGGAGAAGCAATAGAAGGAAGCTCAAGTTGTTGGGTGATTACTAGAAGATTAGTTTTAGCATCCCTCTTGTAGGGTTTGCTCTTATTGTCTAACTACCTATTTCCTTTGTCATTTCATTTTCAAAGAAAATACCCAAATCAAGTTATGGTTATTTTCCAAAATAATTTTTATGTATATTGATGGTTTTTTTGTGGTAAGACTATATATACACATTGTATAAAATTCATTTAAATGGGTTATGATTACATACATATATTAGTACATATTTATATATATATATATATATATATATATATATATATATATTCGATATATTCTTTAATCAAAGTCTCTAACATATTATTCATTCTGAAATAACTAGAAGAATATATGTATATACAAAATATATATTATTATTATAGATTTTTTAATTTAAATAACCCAAAAATAAATGGTTTGGTATATAAATATATATATATACCTCTTATTTGATAAATTTCCGTGTGTTGGGGGGAGAATTTAGAAATAACCCCGAGTTTGATAAAATATTATAGGGTTGGGGGTTAGGACATGGCCGACTTTGGTGTGCATTGATTCCTATTATTGAAAAACATTTTTAGAGTGGCCACTTATAAACTAAATAAAGGAAAGTAAAATGTTTTTCATTTTTTTTGGGGTTTACAGTGTTGGGGATGGCTTTATGCCCAATCTCCTCCCTACTCACCAACCACCTCCATATTGGCCTTGACCCATAACAACATAACCCATTTTTTTATTAATCTAAAAAAGTATTCACCCAATAATGGGTATATGGTTGGTAAAAAGATAATTAACATTACATTAATAGATATTTATTTATTAATATTTATAAAATAATTATATTTCACTATTGTACATATGAGAATATTAATATATATCATTATATATATCAATATATATTTTATTTATTAATTAATTCTCCCATTGTCAATAGGGAATAAAAGTATATTAAATAATTTGTTTTTATTTAAATTTGTAAAATAAATTTGCATACTATGAAAGGAAATATAGTTTAAATTATATTTTTTTAAATACTAAATAACTTTTCATATTCATTTGTAAATATTTATATAACATCGAGAAGGTATAATTATTTTAATTTATTCATTTGGTAGGTAAAAATAAAAACGAATTTCCTTTCCAACCAAGTGACCTTTGGAATTATTTTAATCCAATATTTTTCCTATCAAAATCATTTTTATACAAAATTGGATAAGGGATAATTAAACCACTCTTAATGAAATTTTTTCAATATTCAAGTAAACACAAGATTGTCAATAATGCAACAGGATCAACATTTATTTCCCATCCAAGAGCACTAGCATTTAAGAACAAACAAACATTTTCTATGCAACTCCTAAACACAACCTTTGATTTGTGAGAGATTAATTTCCATTACAAAACATTACAAGGTTCACATTCATATGAAGTAATGTAAGTCATAAAAGTCCATTTACAAGTAACTATCCAACCAATGAATAAAATTACATCCAATAAGTACTATTGGTAAAATTTACAAGTTGTAGAAGCATAATAGCACAAATTTCAACTCCACATGCCCTTCTCCAAAAAAGAGAACTTCCTCCATTGAGCTCCACCATCTCATCAAGAGACAAGACACACAAAAAAATGGGGGAGTAGGCAACACTCTCCACCCAACCAAATATCCAATGAGGGAGAGAAGCCTTCTTCCTCATTGGCCCCCGAGCCCCAACAAGGAAGCAATGAGGGTTATTTAGATAACCATGGCAACTCAAAATGGCTTCCACATACACATTCAATCAAGACATTTGATGCAATAACAAAATACCAAATTTTACAACAAAACCAACAAATATCCAAACACAAAGGCTTCATACTAAATCCAACGAGGAGAAAGGAACATGGGGGTTCTTCTTATGCCTCCCAAGGGCTTGGGTGTCCACCTATGAGCCTCCAAAAAAGTCCATCACAATACACACAACACTCTTATGCCTCCCTCCAAGAGGATATACCACTCTTATGCCTCCATCAAGAAATCAACGCACTCTTATGCCTCCCTCACTCTTATGCCTCCCTCAAGAAAATAACAAGATAAACAAAAATCATATTTATCAACAAGGTGGACATCCCAACCCAACTCCCTCCTAAAATACCCAATAACATTTCTCTTATGCCTCCCACAAGTTTTACCCACATTTCCATTTCTCCCACAACCTAAGGATCAAATCTATTTCCCACAATCATAAGAAAATACAACAACCATCATCCACACATATGAGTACAACAAAATATCAAGTTAAAAACAAGGGTGAAGATCTACCTTACAAATGAATAGGATCAAACACAAACAAGTTCCAAGCCTTCCAAAATCCTAAGCAAGCACCATCCATTCTAAGCTTAAATCACCATTCTTAAGAAAGCTCTCCCAAAACTTTCAAGCATCCACCCCCCAAAATGAACAAGTAACCCCCAAATCCTCACACAAAATGAAATAAATAGAAAAGAGGGAGAGAGGGGTGATGTGGCTCCATGTAGGATGCCACATCATCTCTCCTCCAACCCACATCACCAAGTTCAAACCCAAACCCCAAAGCATAATAAATTGGTGGTTGGGGAAAATACCACCCTCTTACACACTCAACCCAACCCACACCCCTTAAGGACAATTAAATACCCATGTAATAAAAGTGCAATTAATTTTCTTTTCCTTCATAAAACACAAAATAGGACCTAAAATAAGTCCCTCACATCATAGGCTCAGTGGGTGGGTCACTTTAAGAGGTGTGGGACAAGCTTAACTTGTCCCACAAGTCACCAAAATGGCCTAAAGGTCAAAATCCGAATTTCACTTGGGATATTGAGTACACAATACTCTAAAACAAATTAAATTCATTCTCATCCAACACACATTAAGGCTACCAACTCACATTTATTCCCCCCTTCTTTTCACATCCTAATAAGCACAAGTTAAACACTTTTAAATTAACTTAAGAGGGGTGTTAAACAAAATAATAAAAGTGACTCCACATACTAAAAAAAATACAATAACTCATAATTAAATAAAATCAACAAGACAAAGTCACAACTTACCCAAGGTCACTATTGAGGTTACCCCCTTCCCCCAATGGGGACCTCTAAATAAACAACAACAATACACAACATATGAATACATGAGTTTCCATGGTGACTTGTTGCCAATACCCCACATTCCTTCGTTGTTGGTCTCCTATCCCCCATAGTTTGTTGTGCTATAATTTCCTTCAAAATCAAATAATACCTTTCTGGCCTCATGGCCATATTAATGACGTCGAAATCATAAAACACATGCATGTATACATAACAATTTACATCATCGAATATCATAATTAAACCAATGTTAGAATCATGTAATTCACCAATTTTCAATTTTCTAACATTTTGATTCTACCAATCCATCAATTTTTACTAAGATCACAACATCAACAATCATCTAGAAATATCCATAAATCACATCTTATATGTCAATACAGTAGTAACACTTAGAACATCTAATACGTGATATATGAATCAAGCATATAAAATTCATCCCAATAGTCACATCATGTCACAAGTCTAACACGTATGTACTATTTGTATCAAATAAGTAAAACAAATGTATTAATGCCCATCTAGCAATGTCTAATATCTAATATGATATCAAGGTCTAGGGATCCAATACAGAGTGACCAGAGACATAAAAATATAAAAATAGTAATGACATAACAATCAGTTTGTAACAAGGAAACTATTCTAGATCATCATCATATCCTTAAAATCCCAATAAAGGTCCACCAATACAACCATACATCAAAAATAAAAATGAAAACACAATAGTATCATGATGTCCCGCACATATTATTAGTATACTAACTAGAATACAACAAAAAGGTTTAAGATTATAATCAATTCAAAATTGATAACACGGTTCATCAGTGTTGAAGAGGAGTGGGCATAACCCTAAACATCCTTATGGGGTCTTATTATTCTTTATTTTTCCCTAACTCATTCATTTGTTCCATTTTAATTTGTAGGTTGGAGGAGTGGAAGCCATGGAAGTAAGAACTGAAACCATGGAGAAATTGCCTTGGATCTAGTTTGCAAATGGGGAAATGTTTTTCCATCCTTGTCTTCATAGTTTAGTTTATTCATGGGTTTGTTTTTGCAAGGTTCTCTATTTTCTTATTATAGAGATTCCACTATGAATCTTGTTTTGCTATTTAATAGATACATTTCTTGAGTTCATTATTTGGGGAAAACCCCATTTCATTAGATCTATGAGATTTTACATATTTGAATTCCCATAAGAGAATTTATATGCTTAAACAAATTAATTTTTCCATTTACTAGTTGTTGGTAGTTTCATTTTGAAGTTTTAAAGCTCAAATTTAAATTAAATTCATTATGGATTTTACACAGTCGCGATTTTATTTTTCTATCTAAATTGATGAAACCACCGCCCTGAGGAGGTTGATGGTCTTGTGACCGCCGCCCTGTTTGGGTGACAATCCTTAAACCATCTCTCTGGGCAGGGTGGCGATCCCAAAACCTTCGCTCTACACATAACGATGGTTTTGTTTCCCGATAACAGAACCTCAATTTCAAGCATTTTCAAAAATGTTTTCTACTTGGGTTGGCTTCTAAGGTAACATTAACTTTAATTAAGGTGCCTACAATTCACTAGCTTATAGGTTGATGTCATTTCTTCATTTCATGACTTAAACTACCAAATACATAACTTTTCCATTGCAATGGTGTATAGAAAATAACTACAAGATTCCCTTTCCAATAAACTTCCTTATAAGCTCTAAAAGAGATAAATGAAATTCAACCATTTACTAAGTGCCATTACTTTTCTTTTAACAACAAGAGTGGTAACCATTTCAACAAGGAAATCAAGTATAACTTTCATACATTCTTCCAACACAAACACAACCATTTATTTCCAATGAAAGCACAAGTAACTATAATACATTTTCAATAAAATTACAACTTTCAAATTTTTTTTTATTAAGGGAAAATAGTTTTGAAGGGACTATACCCTGTATACAAAAGGACTCAAAAGCCAGATAGTAAAGATGAGAGAATCAGCCCAGAGAAGGGAAAAAAAGCCAACCAAGGAAGGCTCAACAACCAGATATTACAATATAGGAGAAAAAAGGATCTAAACATATAAAGATCCAGAGAAAAGAAGGCAAGATCAAAAAGGAACCAAAAGAGAAACAGCATAAGGAGCCTCGCCACAAAACAGCTCCAGAACCGCCCAATGACAGCCACATCGCAGCCAAAAAACAGCATCACAACAGCCCTTTACTTGATGGCTCTGTCAATTTTGGTCTTGATAGCCTGCAGTGACATGAAGAAGGCAATGGCAGTGGCCTGAGAGGGGTCTTGTAAATCAGCCTGGGCAATTGCAAGTCCCTTTTCTCTTTAGGGCCCCATATGCCCTCATTGATCCCACTTAAACTGCAAACACTGTGGACATGTTGCTCAATGAAATTGTAAATGCTTTTGAGGGAAGACAAAATGCAGTCATTTCAGATTTTAGCATTCCCCAGTCTACCATCCAGGGACTGTAGTTTCTTGAAGACTTCACCAATAACCCCCTCTTCCTCCTCACTTTGAAGGATCCTTTTACCCTTAGCTTTTTCCATGTTTTTTATAGCCCCTTTTTTGAAGCTAATAAAACAAAACTTGCTTAACAAACTCTTATAATAAGTTCTATTTTTACAATAATACAAATTTCAAAAAGACAATAATGCACTTTCTTTTTCTCGATGAGCATAGTTCATTTTTCTTCAATACAAGAGCTATTCTTTCAAACAACATGAAAGAATAATTTACAAGGTACAAATTTCACTTTTCCAACATTGAAACACCATTACAAAGGTGATCCATTTGGCTCTAACATAGCATGACTCCTCCAATCTTCAACTCCAAGCACAACAAAAAAATAAAGGGAGTAGGAAACACTCCCCACCCAACCTATAATCCAATGAGAATGAGAATCCATCCTCCTCATTGGCCCCCGAGCCCCAAAAATGAAGCAATAAAGGGTATTAAGAAACCATGGCAACTTTCACAAGGTTTCCACAATAACCATTCACACAAAAATTTCCACACACAAGCACAATACAAAATTTACAACAATCATATAAATTTTCCCAAGCACAAAGGCTCGAATTCAAGCCAAGGTAGAGAAGAAACATGGGGAATCACCTATGCTTCCCAAGGGGTTTAGGTGTACACCTTAAAAAGCCTCCAAAACTTCATTCACACAACCAAAACCAAAATTTTATCCCTCCCTCAATTTCACTCATGTCTCCCTGAACTCTTATCCCTCCCTCAATAAACATATCAAGATAAATAAGAAATCTTTCTTATTATCAAAAGGTGGAACACCCAATCCCAAAACTCCCTCCAAATGCATACAATAAACTCTTATCCCTCCCTCAATATTTTCCCCATTTTCTTTCTCCTACATAACCTTTAATCTAATCTAATCTCAAAACCAAAATACACAACATTCATTCATTCACAACCATTTGCACAACAAATCAAAATAAAAATACATGGGTGAATTCCCTACCTTGCCATTGTAAGAAAAACTCCAAACCAAAACCACAAGCTCCAAGCTTTTCCAAGTTAAAAACAAGCTA
Source organism: Taxus chinensis (assembly GCA_019776745.2). Classification (NCBI taxonomy): domain Eukaryota; kingdom Viridiplantae; phylum Streptophyta; class Pinopsida; order Cupressales; family Taxaceae; genus Taxus; species Taxus chinensis. The sequence continues at coordinate 911,701,856 of CM034147.1, read as the reverse complement.
CAAAAATCTTCACAACTTCAAACAAAGACTCCAAAAGCAAGCTCCTCCAAAATGCCAGACTGAAAATAAAACATCTAACCCCAAAACCATCAAATAAACTTGTATAAATAGAAAAAGGGAAGAGGGGGGTGAGGTGGCTCCATGTAGGATGCCACATTACTTTTCCTCAATTCCACATCATATGGTCAAACCCTGAACCCCAAAGCTCAATAAATTAGTGGTTGAGGAAATTGCAAGCCTCTTATACACACAAACTCAAACTCACACCTTTAAAGGAAAAAATTAAAAACTCATGTAAGAAGGTGCAATAAATATCACCTTTTACCTTACAAATCACATAACGAGGTCTATTTTTAACCCCTTATCCCATAGGTATAGTTGGTAGGTGAAATGAAGAGGTGTAGGACAAGTTTAACTTGTCCCACAAGCCTCCAAAAAATGGCCCTTAAGCCCAAATCCGAGTTTGAAATAAAAAGTTGAGTACACAACACTTAAACCAGTGAAAATCCTTTCAAATCCATAATACAATCAAGGACAACATGTAACACCAAAAATTTTCTACTCTCAAAACAAAGGAAACTAATAAATTAATAGTCAAGTTTACAGTAATAATTTTTTTTTTGTTTAGAAGTGTTAGCAAGGTTAGGCATTTTCTCAATTAATAATTTTTTTGGTTAGATACTTTCTACACAAGCTTGTAAACAAAGGAATAAAATTAATAATTAAATATTATAATTTACTTCCTAATCTATATTTACATTTTAAAGCATCTACTAAGTCCCATTAGATAAATTAGTTATCAAGCACCAAGGTTATATTATTATCTGACTCAAAGGTTTAATTGTTTTACCTGGCCACTAAGTGGCCTCATTCACCCCATTACCCATGTTATTTGTTTTTATTTAAAATTTACATCCGCACAAAATACTTTCCTACTTAAATGAGGTAGGGTTTAATTTGGGCCATAGGATTGGATCTATCATAACCTTTAGATTTAGGTTGCCCTCAATTTCCTTATGGTTCTCTTTTAATTCCTATGTTCCTCAAACAACTTCATTTTCTCTTTTCTTATTTAGAGGTTTTGAAAGAGGAGGAGTAGGAAGAGCCATGAGAGAAAGGGAAGCCACCATGGAAAAAATTCTCTTGACATTAGTTGTAAAGATTTTCCATTGTAATGTTTCCCATTGTTAAATGTAGAGATCCTACCATGGATCTATTTTGTTATTTAATAAAATTATTTTCTTGTTATTGAGTTCACTATTGGGGAAACCTCTTTTCTTTTAAATCCAAGAGTTTTACACATTTGTGTGTCAAAAAGGAGATTGGAAGGCTATAACTATTAAATTTAGTTGTTTCCTAATTGTTGGAAGGTTCCTTCAATGTAGTTTTAAGCTTAGGTTTTACTAAATTTTAAATCTGGGATTTTCACGGACAAAAAATTATTTTTCCGTAAAAAATGTCTCAACCATCTCCCTACGCAGGTTGGCGGTCCTATGACCGCCTCCCTGTTTTGGGGGCAGTTCATCAACCTCCACTTTGTGTTGGGCGGCGGTTCTAAAACCGCCACTCTGCACTGGGCGGTGGTTCTTTTCACCGAAAACATAACCTTTAACAAAACATAATTGTTTACAAATTTTCCTTTTTAATTTGATTTTTAGTGCAATATTAATTTTAATGAGGATGTTTTCCATTCATTGGTGGTTAAATTGATAGTATATCTAGTTTCTTAATTTCAAATACAAAACATCAACTCAATCTCTAACTTTCCTTTTGCAATAAAATGTAAAAAATAGTGTATAAAGTTTCTATAATTCATTTTATTTTAGATATTCCATTTTGTCAACAAAACAACAAGAATTCAACACACTACCTTTCAATACATCTTGGTTATTTTCCAAATATACATGTATATATATTTACAACTTGAATTCTTACAACTTTTAGGAGAGTTTCATTTCAAGACAATAAACACCTTAAATTTTCCTTTCACTATAACATTACAATGCAACTTATAGAAACTACCAATTTTACAAATCATTATTTTACAATGCAAGACTTTAAATCATTTTCTTTCACTAAGAATAATCATTTCCAATAAGGTAAGCAACCATAAAGATCTTTCTACATTTACTAACTCATTTCAATCTTGGAATAAAAGAAATATTACAACTTTCCTTCAAACATAAAATGTTACAAACTTTCACTCAAAGTGTGAATAATAATATGATCAATACAACATAGATATTTCAACAAGGCCAAACACAAGTATTCTTTCATGTCTTCTCCAAACTTGTAGCTTCAATCTTGCATTCTATAATCTTTCACAAACTTGGATCACAAAACAAAGGAAATGGGAACATGCAACACTCTCCGCCCAACCTTTAATCTAATAAGGGGAGAAGCCATCCCTTTATTGGCCCCTGAGCCCCAACCAAAGAACCATAAGGGATCTTGAGTAAAATTTGACAACTTAACACAATAATAGCTTCCACAAACAAACTACATTCCAAAACACTCAATACATTTAAATGGATATACTCAACAAAATAGACAACTTTATCAACAACACAATAGGCTTGATATCAAACCAAAAAGGAGAAAATACTATGGTAATCACCTCCTTTTTCCTCCCAAGTGAAGTGGGAGCTTCACCTAAAGCCTCCATGTGCACAATACAACAACAAAACAACCTTATCTCTCCCTTGCAAGTATGCAACAATATGACCATGTTTTTCCTTTTCACTCGGACCCATAAGTGAAACTCTCAATCACACTCCCTCTGAAATACATGCCTCACATATCCCTTTTCCATCTCCACACACCCAACTTAAGGCACCTACCCAACCACACAAAAAAAAAACACATTCACAACACTCTTGCAATACTTAACAAGCACAAAATTTTCACATCTACAAGCATAACTAAAAAAACAAAAAGGTGGAGATCCTACCTCTCCATAAAACTTCTAATAACTTTAATCTATAATCTATTTGACACATTCAATCCAAGCACACTCCAAAAGCAACTCCACCAAGCTCCCAAATCCAAAAGTGCAAGAGAGAAAATGAAAAAGTAACCCAAATTTCCATCAATAAATATAAATGGAATGTGAGGATGATGAGGTGGCTCCTTTAGGATGTCACTTTATCATTTCTTCATTCCACACAAAATTCAAAACACCATGCCCAAGACAATAAATAAATATGTAAAAGTATAACAACCCAAAAGACACTCAAACTTTCACACCATACAAATTAATTGTGGTAAGTAGGAAATTACAATTATTATCACCCTTTTACACTCTAAAATGGATAAATAAGTGTAAAATCAACTCCTTATACCATAGGTATGGTTGTTGTGTGAATTTAAGAGGCATGAGACAAGCTTAGCTCATCCCGCATGTCTCCACAAAATCCTCCCAAGTCAAAATCCAAATTTTTGAAGTTGGAGGAGAGTACATAACACAAAAACCAACACAAAACTATCCTACAACCACAATATTTCAAGGACCATCTACCCTCATAATTATCTCATTTCCACATCCTTATTTTAGTTAACAAATCAAGTTGAATTAGCTAATTAAGACATAATAATAATTGTTACTAAAGTGACAACAATTTCCAATAATTAAATACATGAACATAAATAAAACACACACAAAACTAAAAGAAAAGGAAAACATTTCACCCCATGGCCACACAAGTGAGGTCACCCCCCATGTGAAACCTCTTAACTAGGCATGCCAAAACAACTCAACATAACATTACACAAGTTGTTAAATTTTGGCCATGTTGCACAACACCCGACATCCATCCATGGTTGGTCCCATATCCTCTTTTGATGTATGTGATAAAATATCCTGCAACAAAACAAAATACCTCTCCAGCCTTACGGTTGTATTAACAACATCGAGACAAATATACATATACAAATCATCAAATAATCATCATCTGAAATTAAACATCCGTAATTCTATCATCTATATAACATATATAAAATCAAATAATTTGATTCTAACATCCAACCGACCCACAATCCTGAGTGGAGATTATAATTCTACTAATTTCAGAACATCTAGACATATAACATGTCAGTATGAAAATCACAGAATAGTGCAAATCAACATATATCGACAGGGAGGTTGAACTGTCTTGAGTTCATGACACTGGCCTCAAGGTGTCGATCTAGTGCTGAACATAATCAAAATGTGACTATCACAACATCATTTTCGTCAATAGTCCATTATCTGATATCTCTGCATAGTCAAAGCCACTCTATCATTATCCTTTGATGATCAACCCTCCCGTGAATCATAACCTCAAAATGTCTAAGTATGCGACCTCCAGTAAGAAAAGCAAGAGCCTCAAAAAAATCCCTGCTAATAAGGAGCCACAAGGACTTAGAACAGCTGAAAACATAATGAAAAAGAGGAGGAATTGCTGGAAAGTGTCTTCAAGAAAAGGGGCTAGGAGTGGGTAAAAGGATCCTTCAAAGTGACAAGAAACTATAGTCCCTGGATGGCAACTGGGGAATGCTAATGACTGCATTTTGTCTGCCCTTTTACAATTTCATTGAGCAACATGTCCACAATCAGTTTAAGTGGGATCAATGAGGACATATGGGGCCCTAAAGAGAAAAGGGACAATAGGTTGATTTACAAGACCCCTAGGGCACTGCCATTGCCTTCTTCATGTCACTTATCAAGACCAAAATTGACAAAGCTCAAGTAAAGGGCTTATGCTAGGCTGCGATGTGGCTGTCATTGGGCGGTTCTGGAGCTTAGGCTCCTTATGTTGTTTCTATTTTGGTTCCTTTTTGATCTTGCCTTCTTTTCTTTGGATCTTTGTACGTTTAGATCCTTTTTTCTCCTATATTGTAAAGTGTTGAACCTTCCTTGGTTGGCTTTTTTGCCCTTCTCTGGGATGCTTCTCTCACATTAGCCCTTTTGTATATATAGTCCCTTCAAATATTTTCCCTTAATAAAAAAAAACATACAAACCAATGTCACCTAGTGTAACATAATCAAAATGATCACAACATGTCAATAGTCCAGATATTTGCATAGTCTAATCTTCTGATCAATGTATCATAATCAAAATGTCTAAGTATTATCAAAAGTAATATCAACATAGTAGCGTCGAAGAGGAGTGGGTACTAACACAACCCCCAATGGGGAGATCCTCCATAGAAAATTTATCAACAATCTACAACTAGTTGAGACCATACAGAAAATTTATCATAAGTTTCCAAGGTGACCAGTTGCCAATACCCAAAAAAAAATCATTGTTGGTCTTGTATCCCCTTTTGTTTGTTGTGTTACAATTTCCTGTAAAATTGAAATAATACCTCTCTGGCCTCGTGGCCATATCAATAACATCGAAACAATAAAACACACATACACATATCAATACACATCATAAAATAACATAACTAGGTCATCTCTAAAATAAAACAATTTCATCAATTGTTTATAATTCCAAAACATTTCAATTCTATCATATCATCAATAATAATTTGATCACAAGACTAGATGGATTTTCTAACAACAATCTATACATCAAAATCAAATGTGTCATCATGTATATATAAAGTAGTAACTCTAAACCATCATCAACTAAATCGCCACATATCGAAAATCAAAATATCTATAATTTCTAACAAAGTAATGATCAAATGTAATAATGTCCATCTATCAATGTCTACTGATTAAATATGATAACAAAGTCCATGCCTCCAATCTAAAGTCAGTAAAAATCATAGTAAGATTAATGTCGAAGATAAGTGGGCATTACACGTACTATGCTTTATTTTTTAATTTACCTTGGTTTTTGTGATAATGGAATAAGCCAATTTATTGTCCTTAGGAATTTAGGAAAATGCAAGGCTCTATTACCAACAATATCACAATATTCTATTTGTTACTCCTCGAATGTTTTATATTATTTTTGGCAATACCTTTGTGCTAATATTCAATCTGATAGGGAAAAGCTAGAACCTTTTTCTGAGTATGCATAGGTGATATTGTTAAGAAATGCTAAAAGGGATTAAAATGCAACATTTCTATGAAATTTATTTATTATTTAGTGGTGATAATACAAGGCCATACATGAATTCTTGTTTTAGCTTTCATTTGTTAAAACACAATTGTTGTGTAGGAGAACTCCGTTTAATTTTTCTCCTTTTATGATCGCATACATCCCAAATAAATACACACACTCAAAGATCCGTCGGGTGGGATTACATTTTATATAGATTACAAAAATCAGGTAAATGTGAGAACATTATTTAATGGCATTGGCAGGTGTACCTAGAGTTGGTTGGCACTTGCGTGAAAGACATGGATGATTTTTTTAGTTATTTGACCGTGTATAATTACCGTGAAAGGCCGTCTATGTCTATGGAAATTTATTATTAATATAAATTCATATTATTATAATAAACTTATATTATATTAATTTCATATTGATTTATATTATAATAAATTATAATTAATTTTATGATAAATTTGTTATAATTAAGATTAAAACATAAATTTATTATAATTAATATTATATTATTAACTTATTATAATATAAATTATAATTACTATCAAAGATTATATATAATCCATGCATAAAGGACATAGGATCCATTTACTCCCTAGCCGCAAATAAGGAACATGCTATGTTGTACTCATGAGGTTGGGTTTCAAACCCAAAACCTACTGGATTTTCCCTATTTTTTATTTTGACCCCTTTAAGAAAATATTAGACTCTCATGAAAAATGCAAACGAGATGGAGACGATAATAAGGATCACAGTAAATAAGGAAAACTCCATTTTATGTCTATCCAAATTGATGGAAAAATATGTCTAGAATGTTGACAAGGTAAACCCTAGCCGTTTACAATCGCAACCCTTGGATATAAGGTCCATCACACATATCCTCATCTCTAAAGTCTCCCACGAAATGCACTTGACTTTTCCTATCCTCGGACTCCTCATCCCTCTACCCCTCCTCCATCGAATCTTGACCTCTTTTGCAATTTCAGTCCCTCCATTTTTACTTCTTCCATGCATACCCTTTTGCATTTCCATCGTACATTTCATGTACGATAGTCATACACAAATTCTCGTTTTGTATTTCATTTGTTAAAATGTGATTTTTGTGTAGGAGAAATCAATTTAGTTTTTCTCCTTTTATGATCACAACCAGCGCAAATAAATACACACACTCAGAGCTCTATCAGGCGAGATTACGTTTTGTATAGATTACAAAAATTAGGTAAATGTAAGAACATTATTTAATGACATTGACAGGTGTACTTGGCATTGATGGGAACTTGCGTGAAAGACATGGATGAATTTTTTAATTATTTGACCATGTATAATTACTGTGAATGGTTGTCTATGTCAGTGAAAATTTATTATTAATATAAATTCATATTATTATAGTAAAATTATATAATATTAATTTCATATTGATTTATATTATAATAAATTATAATTAATGTTATGATAAATTTGTTATAATTAAGATTAAAACATAAATTAATCATAATTAATATTATATAATAAACTTAATATAACATAAATTCTAATTACTATCAAAGATTAGATATAACCCACACATGAAGGACATGCGATCCATTTCTTCCCTAGCCACGAATAAGGAACATGGTATGTTGTACTCATGAGGTTGGGTTCCAAGCCCAAAACCTATTGGGTTTTTCCTATTTTTTATTTTGACCCCTTTAAGAACAAATTGGACTCTCATGAAAAATGCAAATGAGATGGAGACGATAATAAGGATCACAGTAAATAAGGAAAACTCCATTTTATGTCTATGGTTATTGATGGGAAACTCTATCTAGAATTTTGACGAGGTAAACCATAATCGTTTACTATCGCAACCCTTGGACATCAGGGCCTTTACGCATATCCCCATATCTTAAGTCTCCTCCAAAATGCACTTGACTTTCTCTGTCCTCAAAATCCTCATCCCTCCACCCCTTATCCATTGAATCTCAACCTCTTTTGCAATGTTAGTCCCTCCATTTTCACTTCTTCCATGAATACCGCTTGACATTTCTATCATACATTTCACGTACCATTTCCATACATGAATTATTTTTTTGGCTTTCATTTGTTAAAACGTGATTTTTTTGTAGGAGAAATCCATTGACCCAAATTTAACCTCCTTCAAAGATCGAGCAGCATCATGGATTTGACAGGAAACTCAGAGGCAGATAGACAATCATGTATGTCATTTTGTAGCCAGGGAAGCAATTTATCTGACTTGTTGGCACTCATGCCTTGAAGGGAGTGGGTAGCACATTAAAAAGGATGTGATCTGATCCTAACTATTTTAGGTTGTGCCTTTCAACCAAGGTAAGAGAACCTATTTTGTAACCTCTGTTATATGAAAGGAGATACAGTACCTTTCTTTTGCATAAATTTTATAGAGAAGACCTTGGGGAAAATATGATCAACACACCAGATCTGACTCTCACGAGTTGTCACTTCCAGATCATGGAGATATTTTCACAACAAGGCAAAGGTTACTAAAGACATTTGAGACCCTGCTTGCTTCTGTATGTTTAGGTGATGAGGATTGTGCATTGGCATACACACATGACAAACAGGGGTAGTATGGGTAGGATTGGTTGTTGTTAAATGAATTTTTGGTGGGAGGTGGGGCAGGGTGAAACTAGATTCACCAGATCCTTGAGGAACCTTACAAAATGGAAAGTTCAGACCAACAGAATGCCACAGAATAGCTAAAATGTTTCTTCAACTAGAATATGTGCTTCAATGGAGGCCCAGATTAGCACTCTTTCACACAATCTCTGAGATTCTATCATGAAGGCTTGAGTTAGAAAACCCAACAAAGCATCAAGATCTAAGCCAAATCATGCCCTAAGGTACACCCAAAGGCTTACAGACAATCTCTGTCAACAGATGAGAGAAAAGTGATTTTAAATCATTTATTCCAATCCCAAATGAAAGCTCTTCTGAGAAATGGAATTGCAGATGCCACTAAACTATCACAAGGATTGAGGCCTATGTGATTGAATCATATTTTAATACAAGATTGCAACAGAAACAAGAAAAACTACTTGCATACATTCAGAAATAAAACAAACACATTTTGCTCAAGACAACACAGAAATAACTCAAATTTGATTAAGTCTATTAGCAGGGGAAAGTTTCACAGAACAATCTCAGAGCTTGTCAATGGTTGTACACTTGCAACCACCTTGACACAATAAAACTTAATACAAAAAGAGATAACCTAGCTTCTCAAATGGATTCTCAAAAGACAGGCTTAGTCAAATTTTCCTCTTGGGAATTTTCTTCGACCTCTAGCACTCTGACCTCCAACTTCCAACCTCTCCAACCCTTTTGCACAAAAAATTTGTGCCATTTATAACCTTTACAACAGAGCCCCTTCCTCCTAAAAGACAAAAATGTTTAATGCACCAGTGTTCGCCATGATTCTTTTCGTGATTCACAGGATCAAATCTGCAAGAAGTCTCCAGGTGCTCGAGGGGGTAGATTTCATCGAATGTCCTCCCGCATTCAACTCCTTTCTCTGGTAGATCACTCTTTCTTCAATTTTCCAACCACTTCCACCCCTAATCTGTCAAATCTAGGCCCCTTGCGTGCTCAGGAGAAGAAAAATGGAAAATCTGATCAGGCACGAAAGTCAGACCATTTTAATGGTGAAAGATGTCCTCCAGATCTTCCCACCAAACTTCAGATATCAACATTAACTTCCTTCTCTTCTTGGCATGTAGAAAAGACCAAGAAATCATGGAGACTCACACTTCTAGACGTGTTTCAGAGAAATGGGGGGAAAATCAGATTTAGACTCACAGCAGTCGTTGATCTTTACTTTGAATTTGGGCCATCCACGTGGCAGATTCAAACTTTAGAACAGACCCAGGGGCTTCCCTTGACTTTTTACAATTTTTTGGAAAAATGGAAAAAAATTCCATTTTTCTCCACACCTCCTCCCTCGGAAACGAGCCTGACACATGTCCAAATGTGATTGGAATGGAAACCGTGGCCAAATTCTGCCATTTTACTCTCTTTTTGGAAAAGGGAAAATTTTCCAAATTTTCCCCACAGCTCCGCCTTCAGGAAATGAGCCTGACACGTGTCCAAATGTGATTGGAGTGGGGCCACGCTTCCTTTTTTACTTTTGACTCTTTTTTCTCAAAAGGAAATTTTTCCAAATTTCCCCCGAGAGCCCACACCTCCACCATTGACCGGGGAAAAACATTGACCTTTTCCCTCATCGGGCTTGCGGGCCATTTTGAAATTTTAATCCTTAAGGGGAAAAAAATCCAAGTTTCCTCTGATGGTCTACCTCCCATGCCTCTTTGACTTTTCAAACTGCCACGTGTCACCATGGCGCACCTTGAGGTGGTCCCAAAAATTTGATACCTTGAACGAGCGCGGGCTCGCCATGTCCTATTCTGGTGAAGGTCTGTCTGAATGCTTGAAGCTCAGATGGAAGGTGCCACGTGTCATGCTCTGAGGTAGTCTCCTTTTGGTTGTTGAAAAGTCTAAGTAAAATGTAAAGTGAAGTGGAGGCCTCCACATGTTAGCCTGGTGCTTCTTTAAAATGAAACTCAAGGGTCGGTCCCCGAACATGCGTGGTTCCTCCACGTGTCTCCATGGCACAACTTCAAGATGGTGCCCAAATAGAGACCCTGAATGAGCGCGAGCTCACCACGTGTCCTGTTCCGCCAAACTACTCCAACTACATAAAAATTTTCTAAGTCTAGGCCAAGTAGCGGAAGCCTCCACGTGTCCTCCCGGCGCTACTCCAAGGCAAAACCAAAAAGTAGATCTTCAAATGAGCGTCGTGCCTCCACGTGGACACATTTTGAGTTGAGGCTTTTCATGAATTTTTCTAAGTACCCAGCTGAGCCACGTCCAACCAAAAGGTGCCATGTCCCCTGTAGATACAAGGATGTAAATTTGACTGGGAGAAACACCCGTCAAACCGTAAAATACAGAAAAATGACCATTTGAGCCTGGGAATGAAATTTTCTTCAAGGACAGAAAGTTTAGAAATGTTACAGGGCTCAAATACATTCTTTAGGGATACATCCATTCATTTTCTTCAAGTACTTAGGGCAGAAATGATAAGGGAGACAAATCCCGACTGTGGAGAATAGAAAACATGGGGGAACCTGAGTTTTTTGATGAACAGAGAACGGGGGACCCAAATTACAGACCCTTAAGTGATTTACAACCTAGGAACAATTAAAAATGGCCACAAAGATTAACCAAGCACAACACGGGGAGAAGGAAAGTGACAGAGACTGGAAATCAATAGATTTTCAAAGGCAAATTGGGGCAAGATCATTTTGAGCACCAACATAGGCTCCGACTCGGGGATGGGCACTCCCTGCAAGTGCCACAAGAACAAAAGTAGACCAAGTGCCAAAATATCCATTGGGAAACGGAGTTCATCTTGTAGAGAGTAGAGAAACAAAGCCATCTTCAAAAAGAAACAGAGAAACCAGCAAAAACAAGTCACCGAGGACCAGAACGAGCAAAAACACAAAAACAGGAAACAAACAACTGACTATACACTGTACAAAAGATGTTACCCTGATTCAAAGAAAACAATCAAGGAAAATCTTCAAGTGCCTGCCATCCTGGGTATGACCATGCCAAGAGGCTTCTGATATGCTTTCATCAACTGGAAATATACCTCTTTTTCTTCTTTGTTCAGTTTGTAAACCATCCATTTTCTCTAAAGCTCCTCCATTGTGTTTGAGTCAAATTCTATAACATTTTTCAAGGCTGAATCATAGACTAAATTCCCAGAAAAAACAACATACTTAGGAGCTCTGTTTTCAACACTTTCATACTCCCTGAAATCCACAAAACTCACAAAGTTGTTAAGATCAGCATCTTCTTGCAAAACCTCATAAGATGCATCACTTGGGTCTTCAATCAGGTACAACATCTTCTTCTCTCCATATAATTTCACCAGGTTTCCTTCAATGGGGATAGTGGCATAAGACATGTCCATTTTCACACTACCACCAACACTTGCTACCCACTTTCTTGACAACAACATCCCCCACTTGGCTAGGCAGTCAACAATCACCACATCAAGTTTTAAGTTCCTTCCAAGATAAGATGCAAGTTGCACAACCAAATCCTTCACACATCCCACCACTGGCACCTCTCTAGAGTCCATGGTAGTGCACTTCCCATATGCTGCTATCACTTTGATTTTAATTCATTCATGACCTCCAAGAGGCATGACATTACATGAAGCTCCTAGAATCAAACATACAGTTATGCAGCAGTCTTGTCTTTGATAACCAGTGTAGTGAAGAATGGATCCACATTCAACTGAGATTTAACCAAAGAAGTTCCTAAATAAACCTCTTGTGGTTCCCCCAGCTCTTCCAATGTTGGTGGCTGCTTCCAACTCTTCAACAGTAAGGAGGAGTCTCAACCTTGTTCACATTTCTGCCTTGGGCATGATCTCTTCCCCTTTGAATCCTAAATATTCAAAATCCCTCTTCTTGTGCTCAGGGATCCTAAGCAACTCAACAATTGGGACAAGAATTTTATTTGACTCAAAACTTGGGCAATGTCATATGGAATTTTTTGGGTAAAGCAGCACTAGGAGAAAGATTGGCACACTCATCAGATGGAATGGGATTCTTTTCAACTTGGGCATGGGGAGGGACATGATTTTTTTTGGGGAAACAAGGATCTCTGGAAAGATGCATTTTTCTTTGGAGTTTCTTTGGAAGCAATGGAAAGTTTGACTTGGCTTGGCTTGGCCCTACTTGGTACAACTTTACTTCTTGTATTTCTCCTTTTCTTGAGGAAACTACAACATTCATTAGCAGCTGTCTATCTTCTTCTGAAGGAACTCCTCCATCATACTTTTTGAATCATTAATGCCCTTAAGTATTCAAAATCATTATTGGGAAATTCAAAATCTTGTACATTATCTACTTCTAAAGTATGAGAGGGAGGAAGAAGAGGTACCCTATGGATGCAGTCCCAAAAAACAACAGCAGTCCTAGCACTTATTACCTCAGTTGAAGTTGCTTCCCTTGGTGAACTTGCAGGGGTCCCATCATGTAGGCATCATCATCATTATCATCATCAGCTCTTCTTCTTCTTGCTGATCTTCTTCACAAGGAGCATGAGGCATGAAACATTTGTCACACCAATCAATGACATCTGTCTCCTCCACCACAACAACTCTGGCAGCCAAAGGATCAGGTACCATTCTATTTTCTCTATTGGGGCTGTCTATTTCCAAATCCAACAGGTCCCTTTGCCTCTATCATCAGATCTTTGGTGATTTGTGAACCTATCTTGGCCTTGTTGCTTGTGTTGACCTTGTGAGCTCTACCCAATTCCCTTCTCAGCCCAGGCTAGCTTGTAGGAGATTTCTTTGACAGCCCCTGCCAAAGTCTTCACAACTTCTTCCAAATCAGCAGCCTTGCTTGTTTGGGGTTTTTCTAGGTTAACCAGCTTTACACCTTCCCTCTTTGGAGGCTTTCCAATTGCCTTGATATTGTTCTCTATTTGCAAAGCCATGGTGAAGGCCTGCCTCAAATTTGTGGGGTTTTTGTCTCTTAAATAATATGCAGCCTTTTTATCAAATGCATCAGTATATTTGATCAAACATGACTCATCACAAGGCCTTATTCTAACAGGAAATATTCTCAAGGTCTTATTAAACCTTGTGTTGAAATCATGTACTGACTCATTAGGGTTCTTCTTGATGTTTTCAAATTCTGTCAAAAGAAACCTAGGGTCAGTTCTATCACCATACTGCAATCTGAATGCATTGCTCATCTCAGTCCAAGAATCAATAGAGTTATCTGGCAATGCTTTATACCAGTCCCTAGCATCCTCTTCCAAGGTATGGATAAATAGCTTGATATATACATCTTCATGTTCAATCTCAAAATCTTCCATCATATTGATAAAAAGCTTTAGATGTTGATCTCCAGTAATAGCATTATTTCCTTGGAACTTTGGCATTTTGTTCCTTACATCTTGAGGCACTGCATTTGGGTAACCAGCCATTCCCACAAAATTTATAGGTCCAAAGGTGTTTACAACAAATGGAGGCTGGGTGGGTTGAGCCATATTGATTTGAGGAGGTGATCCTAGAGGGGTGACAAATTGATGGGGGGCAGAGGGTTCTTGGAACACAGGAGTATAATTTTCAAAATGGATACCCCCCAAAGGCCTTGTTTCTTGGAAATCTCTATCAACCTCAGAAAAGATAGGTGCAGAGTGTGAAGCAAACCTTTCAAAATCAAATGAAGGCCCCTCTCCAGCTGGAGAGTTCAATTCCACAAAGAGGCTACCTGATTCAGAGTCACTTGAATGGCAGTCTTCAATGATAGGCCGATCACTTTCATCAATGGAGATCCCTCTTCTTGTCTGCTGACCTCCAACAGCTCTCCAGGATTTTCTTCCTTCTGATTTTTCTTTTCCTAGCTCTGGAAACAATGTCCTAGCAGGATCCCTAGCAAAGAAAGATCTTCTTCCTTCCAGCTTTGCAAATATTAGTAACAAATATTGACTTTGACAGAGTTTTAAGACACTGGTACTTATTAAGAATCAGATCAACAGGGAGTCACCACTAAGGATTTCCACCTTAGTTGTGAAAATGCACTAAATATGATCTGTCAAATGTCTGTCAATGCTAGAAACTGAAATGGAAAGATTCTGACCTTCTCTTTACCAAGATTTATCAAATGAAAGCTAGTGCATTAGGTGTGAAAAATGAAAGAACTGCACACAACACTTGGAGCATACAAGAAGTGTTTTACCAGGTTCTTGATTTTGAACTGAGAATCCCCAGAAATGGCACCATTTATGTTGGTGTTGTTGATGGGATAAATAGATATGGACTGGTAGTGAATCAAAAAATCAATCTCAGCAATGAAAATTATTTCCCAAATGAATTCAAAACAGTCCCTGATTTAATGGCGCCATTTATGTTGGTACCCAAATTTAACCTCCTTCAAAGACTGAGCAACATCATGGATTAGACAGGACACTCAGAGGCAGATAGAAAATCATGTATGTCATTTTGTAGCTGGGGAAGCAATCTATCTGACTTGTTGGCACTCAGGATTTGAAGGGAGTGGGTAGCACATTAAAAAGGATGTGATCTGATCCTAACTATTTTAGGTTGTGCCTTTCAACCAAGGTAAGAGAACCTATTTTGTAACCTCTGTTATATGAAAGGAGATACAAGTACCTTTCTTTTGCATAAATTTTATAGAGAAGACCTTGGGGAAAATATGATCAACACACTAGATCTGACTCTCACGAGTTGTCACTTCCAGATCATGGAGATACTTTCACAACAAGGCAAAGGTTACTAAAGACATTTGAGACCCTGCTTGCTTCTGCATGTTTAGGTGATGAGGATTGTGCATTGGCATACACACATGAAAAACAGGGGTAGTATGGGTAGGATTGGTTGTTGTTAAATGAATTTTTGGTGGGAGGTGGGGCAGGGTGAAACTAGATTCACCAGATCCTTGAGGAACCTTACAAAATGGAAAGTCAGACCAACAAAATGCCACATAATAGCTAAAATGTTTCTTCAACTAGAATATGTGCTTCAATGGAGGCCCAAATTAGCACTCTTTCACACAATCTCTGAGATTCTATCACGAAGGCTCGAGTTAGAAAACCCAACAAAGCATCAAGATCTAAGCCAAATCATGCCTAAGGTACACCCAAAGGCTTACAGACAATCTCTGTCAACAGATGAGAGAAAAGTGATTTTAAATCATTTATTCCAATCCCAAATGAAAGCTCTTCTGAGAAATGGAATTGCAGATGCCACTAAACTGTCACAAGGATTGAGGCCTGTGTGATTGAATCAGATTTTAATACAAGATTGCAACAGAAACAAGAAAAACTACTTGCAGACATTCAGAAATAAAACAAACACATTTTGCTCAAGACAACACAGAAATAACTCGAATTTGATTAAGTCTATTAGTAGGGGAAAGTTTCACAGAATAAATCTCAGAGCTTGTCAATGGTTGTACACTTGCAACCACCTTGACACAATAAAACTTAATACAAAAAGAGATAACCTAGCTTCTCAAATGGATTCTCAAAAGACAGGCTTAGTCAAATTTTCCTCTTGGGAATTTTCTTCAACCTCTAGCACTCTGACCTCCAACTTCCAACCTCCCAACCCTTTTGCATGAAAATTTTTGCCATTTATAACCTTTACAATAGAGCCCCTTCCTCCTAAAAGATAAAAATGTTTAATGCACTAGTGTTCACCATGATTCTTTCGTGATTCACATAATCAGATCTGCAAGAAGTCTCCAGGTGCTCGAGGGGGTAGATTTCATCGAATGCCTCCCGCATTCAACTCCTTTCTCTAGTAGATCACTCTTTCTTCAATTTTCCAACCACTTCCACCCCTAATCTATCAAATCTGGCCCCTTGCATGCTTGGGAGAAGAAAAATGGAAAATCAGATCGGGCACGAAAGTCAGACCATTTTAATGGCGAAAGATGTCCTCCAGATCTTCCCACCAAACTTCAGATATCAACATTAACTTCCTTCTCTACTTGGCATGTAGAAAAGACCAAGAAATCATGGAGACTCGCACTTCCAGATGTTTCAGAGAAATGGGGGGAAAATCAGATTTAGACTCACAGTTGCCGTTGATCTTTACTTTGAATTTGGGCCATCCACGTGGCAGATTCAAACTTTAGAATAGACCCGGGGGCTTCCCTTGACTTTTTACAATTTTTTGGAAAAATGGAAAAAAATTCCATTTTGCTCCGCACCTCCGCCCTCGGGATACAGCCTGACACATGTCCAAATGTGATTGGAGTGGAAAACGGCCAAATTTTGCCATTTTACTCTCTTTTTGGAAAAGGGAAAATTTTCCAAATTTTCCCCAAGCTCCGCCCTCAGGAAACGAGCCTAGACATGTGTCCAAATGTGATTGGAGTGGGGCTTTCCTTTTTTACTTTTGACTCTTTTTTCTCAAAAGGAAATTTTTCCAAATTTCCCCCGAGAGCCCGCACCTCCGCCATTGACCAGGGTAAAACATTGACTTTTTCCCTCATCAGGCTTGTGGCCATTTTGAAATTTTAATCCTTAAGGGGTAAAAAATCCAAGTTGCCTCCGATGGTCCACCTCCCCGCCTCTTTGACTTTTCAAACTACCACGTGTCACCATGGCGCACCTTGAGGTGGTCCCAAAAATTTGATACCTTGAACGAGCGTGGGCTCGCCACGTGTCCTATTCCGGCGAGGTCTGACTGAATGCTTGAAGCTCAGTGGAAGGCACCATGTGTCATGCTCTGAGGCAGTCTCCTTTTGGTCATTGAAAAGTCTAAGTAAAATGCAAAGTGAATGGAGGCCTCCACATGTCAGCCTGGCACTTCTTTAAAATGAAACTCAAGGGTCAGTCCCCGAACATGCGTGGTTCCTCCACGTGTCTCCATGGTGCAACTTCAAGATGGTGCCCAAAGCAGAGACCCTGAATGAGCGCGAGCTCGCCACGTGTCCTGTTCCGCCAAACTGCTCCAACTACATGAAAATTTTGTCTAAGTCTGGGCCAAGCAACGGAAGCCTCCACGTGTCCTCCTGGCGCTACTCCAAGGCAAAACCAAAAAGTAGATCTTCAAATGAGCGACGTGCCTCCACGTGGACACATTTTGAGTTGAGGCTTTTCATGAATTTTTCTAAGTACCCAGCTGAGCCGCATCCAACCAAAAGGTGCCACGTCTCCCTGTAGATACAAGGATGCAAATTTGACCGGGAGAAATGCCCGTCAAACCGTAAAATATAGAAAAATGACCATTTGAGCCTGGGAATGAAATTTTCTTCAAGGAAAGAAAGTTTAGAAATGTTACAAGGCTCAAATACGTTCTTCAGGGATACATCAATTCATTTTCTTCAAGTACTTAGGGCAGAAATGATAAGGGAGACAAATCCTACCGTGGAGAACAAAACATGGGGGAAACCCAGGTTTTTGATGAACAGAGAATGAAACACCCAAAATATAGACCCTTAAGGGATTTATAACCCAGGAACCAATTAAAAATGGCCACAAAGACTGACCAAGCACAACATAGGGAAGGAGAAAATGATAGAGGCCGTAAATCAATAATTTTTCAAAGGCAAATTGGGGTGAGATCATTTTGAGCACCAACATTAATTATTTAAACTCCCTTTATCTTAAAGACCCATGCACAATAACTTAATTATTTAACCCATAACTAAATATTCCTAATGTATTTATTAACCCATGATAAAGGAACACAACTTGATGTAACCCATACAATTTATTTAGATCCCATTCCCATGAAAATGCCATGACTTAAAATTGTAGGAGTAAATCTCTACCCTAGGATCAAAACAATAGGAGCCCTTAGATATTGGGTTTTCTCTAAAAGCCTTAAATATCCTTATGTTTCCTTTTTATTCTTTTCTTTTCCCTAATCTCTTCATTCGTTCATTTGTGTTTTGTAGGTCTTGAGGAATGGAGGCCATGGAACCAAGGAGCGATTATGGAGAATTTTTGCTTGGATATACCCATAGCTGGGGTATATACATTATATATACAAATATGCCTGATTGTTTTTATTATTATTTTCAATAAATAGTCTACACACGGATTTGGGGTTATATATATATATATTTATTTATTTATTAAAATAATCATCAGGATTTTCGGCCTAAACCAAGGCTCTTCGCAAAAAGGAATGCCTCCATTTTAAAGTTGAAGGTTTATAAATTATATGGGGTGAGGGCGTCGTCCCCCATCGACTGTGTATTTTGTTTGTTCCACACTTGGCAGCTTCCATTATCCATACGGAAATCAACAAAACACGGTGCCCCTTTTAATTTTAGCTTTATAACAATGTGAAAGTCGCTTGCCTTAAAACCCATACGGCTCCAAAAAAATAATAAACTTTCTTTCTAAATGAAACTTGCATATATATATATGCTGAAAGGGGCACCGTGTTTTGTTGATTTCCGTATGGATAATGAAAGCTACCGAGTGTGGAACAAACAAAATACACAGTCGGTGGGGGACGGCGCCCTCACCCCATATGATATAAACCTTCAACTTTAAAATGGAGGCATTCCTTTTTGCGCAGAGCCTTAGTTTGGGCCGAAAACCCTGATGATTATATATATATACTTATGGCTTAGCCAATTTCATCCCCTTTTTAATATCTTTAATATATATATTTTTTGTTTTAACTAAAAAGTTCAATTTTTTTATTATTAAAGTTTTCTTTATATAAAACTAACATTCTAAACAAGTCGTAGCATATTTCTTTTTAAATGATTTTACTTCTTATTACATAACATATAAAGTATATGTAATTATTTTAATATATGAATATCTTATTAATATTTATTTGAATATGTATAATATAGAATATATCTTATTTAACACACACACACATACACTATACTATCTATATAATTATAGAATTTTTTATAATTAGGTCTCTCTCTTTTTTGATTCATTTTCAAGTGTCTATTGTGAAGTATTTCCATTTGTACAACAAAAATATAAGAACTTATATATGTATGCAATTTGTATCACTACATAGCCATTTAAAAATAGCTTAGTTGTTGGTTCAATTGTCAAGGTATATAATTAAGGAAGGATTTTTTTAATTCAAAAGTATATAAAGGCTTACATTGTTTAAATTGCAAGTTTGTATGCTTATATTCATAATACTAAGATTTCCTAATTGTAAATTCATTTGAAAGAGGATATTGAATATAAAGACAAACCAAATGCAAGTTCCTTTTTAAAAAAAAAAAACCAAATTTAACAAATACAATTAAAAGGAAAAAAATGCACACTTCCAAGTATTTCCATTGCAAGATGAAAACTTCAAAAATGCCATTACAATACAAACTTCTTGATAAAGTTGCAAATTTACAAGAGTCACATTTCCATTTAAAATGCACATTCAAATGTTTCCTTTCAACTTACATTCACTTCCAATGCAAAATAATCATTTTCCTCATAAGGAGTCAATGTAACTTTTGATTCAAATTCCAGATTTGAAAAGGGATACAACTCCATTAAAATGCAACTTACAACTTCCTTCATTCAACCATTATGATACATGGTATGATAAATAATTTATAAGAACTCTTTGAAAAATCCAAGTACATACAAGCCTTGCACTCAAAGGTGGAATCAACATGATAAGATTTACAACAACGTGGTTCTTTTCTTTATCTCAAATACATATGTATTCATCCCATGCACATCTTGCAACTCCATAATATTTTTCTCTATCTTCAAACTGCAGAATAACAGGGGGAGTAGGAAACGCTCTCCACCCAACCTATTCCAATGAGAGGGGAAGCCACCCTTCTCATTGGCCCTCGAGCCCCAACAATGAAGCAATAAGGGACATTAAGAAACCTTGGAAACTCTTTTACAAAGGATTAAACAATACAACAATCGTGCCAACAAAACGTTTACACATGCAAACACAATAACAAGAATAGCAACAAGATACATTTTTCCAAACACAAAGGCTTGAAATCTAAGCCAAGGGAGAAAATAAATATGGGAACCACTTCCTTTTACCTCCTAAGTGAAATATGGGTTCAACCCAAATAACCTCCAAATACAAATAACAAAATACTCACAATATCTTTATCTCTCCCCTTGCAAATATGTAAAATGTGACAATGTTTTCCTTTTCACTCCCCATAGGTGGAACACCCTAATCACATTCCCTCCAAAATTCATGCCTCAAAAATCCCATTTCCCTCTAAAATGTTCCCATTTTTATCCTCCTACATCATCCTTAAGTCCATACTACCCCCGAAACCAAACCAACAAAAACATTCATTCATTTTCACATACAACATACAACAAGTAAAATAAAATACGATGGTATATACCCTACCTTGCCATAATAGCTTCCAAAAAATCTTCAAGAACAACTTCAATATTATTGCAATCTAAGAAAATCCCCAAAATGCAACTCCAAAATCTCTCCCAACAAAAAATCCAATCCAATTAAAAAATTATGCAAGTGTAAATTCTAGTAAAACAAAAAGACCAAGACTAATAAATAGGTGGGTGAGGGAATGACAAGTCCCTATTACATACACAAACATACACCCATAATTTCAAAGGACACAATAAAAGAGATTGTAAGAAAGTGTATTTACTCACCCCTTTTCCCCTCTAAATCACATAATGAAGTCTAAAATTAACATCTCCCATCATAGGTATGGTTTATGGGGGAGTTTAAGAGGCATGGGACAAGTCTAACTTGTCCCACAAGCCTCCAAAGAAAAAATTCAAGTTTGGGTGAGAGAGACAAGTACACATACAAAAAAATAATTCAAATCTATTAAAATCATGAAAGCTTCAAGAACTACTCAATCCATTAAATGCCCATTTTTCATATCCCACTCAACTTAATCACATGATCAATTAACTAATTAAAGGAAATTACTTAAGCAACAATAAACTAAGCATACATTACAATAAATAACCACATACATCACTAAATAAATAAGGTAAAGGAAATAAAAAAACATTCAAACCTCTTTGTTACACATGAGGTTACCTCCCAATGGGAACCTCCAAATAACATACCAGGCACATAAAAAAAAGTTTCTAATGTGACCTTGTTGCCAATATCCAATATTCTTCCATGGTTGGTCTCATATCCCCTTCTTGTTTTTTTTGTGATATAATTTCCTGCAAATAACCAAAACAATACCCCTTCAGGCTCAGGGCCATATCAATATGTCATGGAAATAAAACACATATCAATCATACAATCATCAACATACATCAATAAATACAACACACATATATATCTATCAATTAACATCATCATATAACGTAGCTAAATCATCATCAAGGTTAAGCAATTCGATCAATTGTTTACAATTTCTAAACATTTTAACTATATCATTTTTACCAATATCAATGAGATCACAAGAGTAACCGGATCATCCAAACATAATCAATGTGTCAAGAATCCAAAGTGTCAATATATATACATAAGTACCAACACTAGATAATCATTAGTACTAAAATGTCTATCCATCACTAGGAGTCCATACAACCTACAGTGTAAGTCACAACATATCGATAATCAAAATGTCCATATCTTGAGTCAACAATGATCAAAATCATGGTAAAATAAGTGTCGAAGAGGAGTCGTTATTACATCACCCTCTCCTTAGACTCGACTTCCTCCTGGAAGTCATGGAAAAAGGTGGGAAACAAAGCATACAAATAGCAGTCATGTCTTTTGTAGGGTTTGTCTACTTTAAAGCAAGAGTGAGTCCCTCAAAACCCTAGTTTGGTCCAAAACTATTGTAAAAAGAAAAGGGATACTCATAGGACCAAATAGTAAATTTCTCATAAACAAGGTTACTAGCACAAAACCCTATAAAATAATCTCTATGAGGTTAACCAATTTACAACAAAGAAAATCTAAACAGGAAATTTCCTATGGAATCCCTATGAATGACACCTGAGGTCCATGAAGAATAAGAAAAACTATATACATAAGGCATCAAGGTAGATTTACATGGGTATAACACACGGTAAAAATGAAGGGTAAGACTTCCACTTAGGTTGAATTTCACTTTAATGTTCATTTAGTTAGACAAAAAATTAATAACTACCATTCATGACCTTTTAGTTTTGCACAAGAAACCACACCTTCGCATTGGTCCAGAAAATTCAGGACCACACAAGACGAGGTTTAACAACAGGAAAGACACCTAATTTTAACAAAAGTATTTACAAGGATGAATACTATTCATTAGAATTACTTAATATATAAATACTAAAGATCTCACTTAACTTTTCATGGTGATACTAAGCATACTTTTTGCCACAAGGTTTCCATAACTTGAATTTGTACCCAAATATCGTAATACGCAACCACTAATCCTGATTTAGAAAACCCAATCGATTAGACAACATTTCATTTTTTGTGATAGGAAATCCTTTCCCATATTATCATATCGACACAAGGGGGTACACATCTCTTTATATAACAAAACAACATTTATTAATTTTAAACCTACCCTAGTTCAAAGAATCTCAAAATGAACACAAACTTAATATTATAGCACATAGGGACACTCAATCAAGCTAGCAGAAAATAGGCAACAAGAGGGATCAACCTAAAAATTTACTAGAGCATCACACCAACCATTCTTGTTGATACTTACGAAAATAACCTAAACCTTTTCTTCCTAAGGATAAGGGGGATAAAAACATGGTTCCCTAAAAGGAAGGGGGATTCCAAAATTCCTCCATATCCTTAACATATGTTGTTTGTGTCAATAAGCCTAGGTTACCAATGGCCTATTCCAAACACAAGAAAGGTGTCTCGCATGAAACTGGAGAAATAGATTCCCTCCTAAAACACCACAACCAAACACCTGTCAAGCTAAGAGGAAAAAAGGGTACGAAAACCTAAAAGGTTCCATCAAGGAGGAATACACACATTGATGTTAAAGGGATTAAAAAATGGTTAGAAGACATCACTATCAACAAGCACTCCATTCTAGCAAGGTGAAAAAATCCTTAAGTATACTTATAAAAAAATCATATTAACCAAAGAGAGATCCAAAATGCTCTAGCATGTAACTTGTGTTACAACCATTACACACACACACACACACACACACACACACACACACACATTGATACAACAAGGGGGGTATGGGATGTACTCAAACATTACACAACCTAGAGCCTTGGGGTACAATTGCGATTAGGCACTCATACAATAGCTCAAGGGAACTTTTCAATTAGTTCTATCATTCAGATTATATCCTTTACAAATTTTAGGGCATGCAATATTAATTTATATAATTAAGGTTGTTTATTTGTACATTCTACTTTTGTTCAATCCCATAAATTTATCCGTTCCATATTCCAAATTATGAGGCACAAGTTATGATTAAGTTTTCCAATAATATTTCTTATTAGTTTTCTAATTAATGGATTCATTATATTATGATATCATATATCTTGTGTCATTAAGGATCGTCACCAATGTTGGTAGATTATCTTGCCATTCAATATAGGTGGTAAAGTTATTAATTGCACTTCTAGGGGAAGTATAAGAGGTTTCTTGCTATTTTTAAAATAGTTTTATATCTTTTATTAAGCTACCAGGTTAGAGTAAGGGACTCATAATCTCCCAATTTAATTATTAAGTTTTGAAATTCCAAGCCTCCCAGTTAAAGATCTAATATGATCAGGTTTATCACATTATCAATTGAATTTTAATGAGTAGGAAGACCCAAACTTATCACATTACTCAATTCATAGAAACAAGAAGTTGTTATCAGAATGGATCACAACAAGTTTACAAGAATTTTCACAAAAGTTACATGCATCACTGATGCATTCTAGGTGAGTCTCCACAAGTGTCTAAAAGTGATACAATGAAGATATACCTTATGAGGTTAGAAAATTGATTTTACAACCTCAAAATGTTTAGATCATTGTGCGGGAGAAAATAGTGTTTACGTCTTATACTCAAAATAGGTTCACTATATAATAGAGAGAGTTCTAAATAAAACTTATACCTCCATAAGATATCATTAACCAAACAATCAAGGCGAAAAAGGTAAAATTAAGGCCAAGATTTATATCCTTAGATGAAATAACATGACATAAGAACAACCAAGGTCAGAAACTTAAGTCCTATAAAACAAAAACCTCTAAGCACAAGTTCCAAAAAGACCAAATCATCCATATTTGCCTAAATATAACTTGATACTAAGGGATTACAAAGTGGTATAAGCTAAACAAGTTAAGAGAATAAGACAAGGGAATATCTATCTATGGGTTCATAAGATCAAAAAAATTAAACTTGTTTAAGTACAAAGCTCAAAGGAGCTTGCGTACAACCATATTAAACCAGGGTAATTATAACTCAAAATGTCGAGCTTTTATTAACTAACACAAAAAAACCGAGTGTCACATTTATCCTAATGATGAGTAAAAGTCATACCAGGCTGCAAGAAGAACATAATCACCATAAAAAATGCCAACTATATTGCACGGCGCAGAGGAACCTCTCCTTCGTAGAGATGAGAAATAAAAGGGTTACTCCAAGGTCCTAGACACACAAATCCGCATCACTCCAAAACCAAAGGCATGACCTAAAGCACCTAGGATAACAACCAACAATCTTAGGGCGGACCCTCATAAAATGAGACAACATAACACAACATAATAGAACCAGCTTTTCAAAAGACAAGAAGAAAACCACATAACATTCTTGACAACATTTAGCCAAATGGCCTTTAAGGAAAACAAGCTTTGAGTTACCAACCAGAATTAAAATTAAAGAAATCTCAGAAATCAAAATAAATGGCTAAGTAGCCGCATTTCAATCCTAAAAAAATCTCGCAATAAGACAAAAATAAAATAAGAGCCTCATAGCTTCTCAATAAACTATCAAAATACAATATTGTTCCATAATAAAAGAACTTAAGTTTACAAATATAAAACACATGAAATATCTGCATCACAATCACTTCACATCCCTTTATGGCCGACAGTAGTTGTACTCTACAACGAACTCACGTCTAAGACTATACATACAAGACTGGATCTAATATGATATCATGTCATGATATCTACTCTCCCACACAAATATTATGTCCTCAAGCGATGAATAAACACCAAAGTCTGCAACCACTAAAAAACCAAACCCAACTTTCCTAGCCACTAAATGAAGAAGGGAAGTTCTAAACAACTAATCAATCCCTTGACTTCCCTAACATTACCGCCAACACTAATTCTTGAAACTTACACCAAACACAATAGAAATCTAGTTAAGGAAGGGTCTTTATGGGGTCAAAAACATCACATGACCGTAGCCAAAGGCTAGGAACCCATTAACCAATATCTTTGCAAGGAACTATATACCTAACATCCAAAGGAAATTCATAAGAATATCAAACTGAATTAGCATTATTTGTTAGTCAGGTTGACAAGATGCCCACTTAGGAGAATACACATTCCAAACATATTTTACTATCATTATTATTATTTTAATTCCAAAGGTTCAAGTGTCCTAGGTTTAGTTTCCACTAAATGGTTATTGGGTTCCCATGTTTTCCCAGGGTCCAAGCGTTGAACCCACGGCTCTGATACCAAGTGTAATGATCACTAATTTCATTGGACCAAAACCATGACAAATCCCAACAATTACTAAGGAAAAATTACAAGAATTTTTAAAAAAGGTTTAAAAGGTTATAAACATTAGTTCGAACCATTAAGTTCTTGTGAATAATTTCTACACCTTCAATATGTAATCGAATTCAAATTAATAATTAAATATTATTTATTTATTTCTTAAAATATTTTACGATTTAAAATCCTTCCATTAAGTTCCTTTACTTTATGCAAATATTTTCCAAATCAAATTCATTGTTTAATCCACTTAGTTTCCATTAAAGTTAATAAAAGACATATCCTAAGTTGACTTTAGTAAATTTCCCTAAAACCATAATAACCATGTCCCATTTATTTAATTAACTATACACCTACTTTTAATTATTCAATCTTCCTTTATCTAAAAAACCCATGCACAGTAACTTAATTATTTAACCCATAACTAAATATTCCTCATTTATTTATTAACCCATGATAAAGGAACACAACTTAATCTAACCCATTAAGTGGTCACATTAACTAATTACCCATATAATGTTTTTAGAACCCATTCCCATGAAAATTCCATCACTTAAAATTGTAGGGTTAAATATCTACCCTAGGTATAACGCCCACTAAAACGCACCCCAAATACAACACTAAAAAACTCAGATAACTTTTTTTTGACTTTTTTAGAGTTTACATGAAAACACAAGTGACCAAAAAGGGATACAACCAACTCTCAATAAGCTTGACACAACGTTGGCCACATAGGAAACAAGGAAACATACAACACCCCTCACGAACAATTCACTTTTCTCTTCGACAAGGCACAACGTAATAGTCCAACCCCAATACACAATTACAGTTAAGGACATCCCATAGTGTAAAATCTTTTAAGGTTATTTATTTACTAAAAATTTCTTTCAAAACATGTCTTAGGATCTAGAAGGTTTATGTTATGATTCATATAATTCTTCTTACAAAGGTGAACTTCTTTCTTTTATACTATTGACTAATTAGTTTAAGATCAAGTTTTTTAAAGGAGGATCATTCGATAATAAGTCAATAACTTGCTTAATTTGTTGATTTAAGAACATTTTCCATTTCTCACAAGGTTATTTATTTATACATAATCTTATGAATTATGTTTCCTACCCCCATTGCACAAGGTGACGAGTGCAAGCTCTAATTAAGGAAAGGTACCATTTAGCTTGGGAATTATAACCTCATTCTGCACAGATTAAACATTTATCAACACTTATGAGAAGATTACAAAGTAATTTTTTAAATAATTTAGGGGAATAAGATCAGATTGGATTCATCTTTAAGATCTCATTAGTTATCAACTAGGATTTTATTGGGGCTAAGAATTTATCCAGAATGAATAGAATTTTTACTAGGCTTCACTTGACGAGTTTGACAAAAGTATATAATTTACGTTTCAAACAGGAGACGTAGATTGCATGGTTTCTTAAACAATTTCCTCCTACTTATTATAACCTTATTATCTTCTAAAATCTAACCATTGATTTCACCTTAAGGTCGTTTAAGGACTCACCATAATGAGGATAAGGGTTTATTAGTTTAGCTTGGGGAAAAAAAGGTTTTTTTAAAAAAGATAGTTCCTCTTTGATCATCTAGGGACCAAAAATGTTATCAAGAAGCTCACATCTACATTAATTTACTCATATATATAATTTTTAAAAAGGGATTACCCATCCATCTTAATATGCTTAGAATTGCATTATTACCATGTTCTAGAAGGGTTTACAATACCAAATTTTATCCCAAGAGAAAAATTTACCATAAATTCTTTTGAGAAAACTACACATGTAAACATCAATTCTTTCCAACACGATGCACAAACCAAAGGGACAAAATAATTCTATGAAATTATGATTAGGGAATAGGAAGGTATTAAAATTGATCAAAACACGCTATACTAACCTTAGAAATTCTATATAATACATTAAAACCACTCATAACAACACGATGTTCAAATTTCATATTCTTCCATGATAATAAAAAAAATAAGCCAAGGTTTCAGTAGTCAAGACAATAATACTCCACAAAACATAATACTAAGGAACTGAACCATTTCTAAGATTCCACGAAACCCATTCTAGAGTTTTACAAAATAATAAGCATTCGTACAAAAAGGAATTTCATAACCATGACTAAAGTAATATCCTACAAGTCTTTCCCTCATCTACTCACAAAATCCATCTGCAAAAATCATCACCCTGAGTCAGTTCATGAGAACTGAGCATGATAAAGAATACACAAGGAAATAAAATGCTACCATTAACAATATCATAAAAATAACCTTTTATTTCACAAAAGGGATCCAAACTCTAAAATGCTAACAACGCCACTAATCATGTTAGAATATTATACCATATCAAGGTTTAAAAGGAAACCAAAAGAATCTCATTATGAACATACTTTCGAAGGAAAAAAAAATCTTAGCCAACATTTGAGTAGGGTCAATGAACCAATAAAATCACAACAAAGTGTTGGCATATTGAGATTTTATCCATATAATTGCAAAGATTATATGATTGAAATATAATACTCGGACAAAAAACAACATTTCCTTAACTAAGTCATAGGATCCAATAACATGAAAGTTAGAATTCCAACATCATGTACTTAACCACCATTTACCATATTCAAAATATAACCCCACCACAACCCAACACTTTATCACTAGCAAGGAGCCTACAGAGTAAGTTTTATAAGACAAGTTGAAAACATTTGATCATCTCTCCATGCCAAGCACAACCGTCATACTAAACGATAAAATAAGTAACCCGTATTCAGAAGTCAACAATTAAATCTAAGATAATGTCATGGTCGTACTACTTTTTTCATCAATAAAGTTACACTAGGTTTAATACAACATATATACACGCTACCAATATTAAACAAGGGTTACATACGAATCAACTAGAACCCAATTACATCCCACAAGAACTAGCAAAACTATCTAAGACTACCTAATGATGTGGACGAAGGAGATATGACTTCCACAAGATTACCGAGCCATATTTTAACACACAGATTTATTTTCTGTCTCAAGAATGGTATATCAAGCACAAGGGCCACAAAATTCCAACTACCACATTACCACAGATGTATCCCTTTTACAGTTAAAACTAGGATTCAACATAAAACACACTCCCCTTTGCAATCCACTACATTCCAAATCTAAATCTCAAAAAAAATTTGCAAAAAAATCCTTTTTTATTGAATAAGAAAAACTGAGTATGAACCCATCATTAAAAGTGACCGAACCCTACAAACAGACAAGGGTTATATTTTTGTTTAAATTTATTTATTTAAAAAAATCATAAGATAAGCCCCTAGTTCCAATTAACCACAAGGTCAAAGAGCAAACTAAATCAATCGTAGCTAATGAAGGAACCAGGGATTGCCGATTTCAGTTTGTAAACCTGAAGAATACACATTACATGGTAAATACAAGTCATTTCTCTGCCAACAGCTAAAACAAACGAGGTTCGAACCAAGAGCTTGAGGTATCACCAACATAGAAGCCATAATTTCAAAAGAGTAATCATAATAATGAAATGAGGACACCCACAAGAGGGTAAATTTTCCTTAGTTATCCAAATAATGGCTTAAATATAGAATACAGGAAACACACTATTCGAGCCAAAGTTAAATCTATCAACAACAAACACCCAAATCACTATTGCAAGGAAACAAAACTAAAATCTTGTATCTTCCCTCCCAATTTGAAGAATACCCAACAACCAAAGGAACACAAATGAAAGAAAGAATAGAAAATATCTCGGTTAAAAATCCATATGTAGTCCATAAATTGTAAGGAAATTTGTTTAGAACCATAAAAGAAAACAAGAAGAAATTAGAAGTATAACCTGAAGACAAAAAGTGACAGCATAACAACCATAGAGTTCCAAAAAAACTACCATCTCAACAAGCAAAAGTAATTCATATCATGGTATGGTTAAAAGTAGCATAAATGTCAGATGGTAGTATTTATCTTGCCTGTATAGAACTTCAGCTTCTACCAATCGCATGGACACCTCACAGACCAGAAACAACACTCATCAGGTCAAATCTCCCATCTTCAATTGGCTGGGCGTTTGAAATCCATTACAATCCACACTTATAACTAGCAAGGAGCTCCATTTTTCAAGTGACACCTGTCAGAAAGATTTGAGGGATCAAGGACTACCATGACTGCAGTAAATACACCATATGGGTTTAATGGAAAGGCCTAGGAGCTCCAAAAGGAAAGGCATTGACATAAGGAAATCCAAACTCTACAACCTTGCAAACTTATTCCCATCCTGCATCAAGATGGGGTGGTTAGAGCAAGACAAGATATCCATCACAACACAAGGGGAAACGAGTCTTCCAAATGGTGTCGCAGGTGCCTCAAGGGCCACGTATACAAAATGTGGAAGCATCCACGAGGCATGAAACAGTTGACAAAAAACCTCAAAGTGATGTGGTCTCATGGGAAAAGCCACGACTGCAAGGTGTGCACAAAAATCGATCTAAAACAAAATCAACCTAGCTTCACCCCCAAAAACCCAACAGGTGCCTAGTCTTCATAGTTCGCCATTGCCAAAAAGTATGCAGCCAGTACAAAGAGAAATCTTTGAAACAAGAATGGACATCCATCGCAACACAAATGAAACAGATTTTAGATGGATGGGGGTTGCAGGAACCTTAGAAGCCGTAAATGAAAATGTGGAGGAACAAAACACAAGGCAAAAATAGGGATTGACAACAATGGATTGTCTAGGTCATCATTGCTAGCATACACATGTCAACACCAAGAGAGGGATGTTTGCAGGCTGCAAACAAGAGCCAGGAGGAAATAACAAGGATACAATGATCCAAAAGCATGTGGCTAGCATTAGAAATAGCATTTCGGCCTGCACAAACAAGGCCCCAATAAAATAATGAAAAATACCCCCACAATCCCATGCCAAGCATGAAATAAATGAAAAAAAAAGAATAGTTTAAGCAGCCAGTAGGTTTAAGTTTGGTGTGAGTAGATCTACAAAAAAAGTTAGAGTAGATTTGGTGAAACAATAAATAAGGGAATGGCGGTGACCAGTTTTCAAAAGAAAATGCATTTCCAAGAAGGACCAACAGTTCATAATAAAACAAAAGGAGTAGTGTATACGGCCAACAAGGAGGAAGGGGAACTAACGATTGGAGATTCGAAAACAAACACAAGACAACGATCAACCATGGCACCATAATAGGGTATTCTCTTTTTTTTCTTTTTGTGTGAAACGAGGCTTGGTCTACGGAGCGATCAAAATGATACAACAAAATAACATAAAGATAATTAATATTAATATCGATAATAATCGAAAATAAAATAATAATAAAAAATAATTACCGATCAACAAAATAAAATAATAAAGATATTATTATTATTATTATTATTATTATTATTATTACAGCTCAAAATAATTATTAACCATGTTATTAATGATCGCCAGTCAAGCTCATCAAATAATAATAATACTAACCAATGATCAACAATTCATAATAATAATTATTATATAGATATTCCTTTTAACCGAACACACCCTAACAACACCAGATCGTCATTCAAGCCACCTATCAGAATTCAAGAACATGATTCTCCCTAAAAATAATAAACACAATTAACGCTACGAAGGTCCACACATAGAGGCATCGACAACAACACCAGAAGGTGAGACGGCGAGGAAGGATGCTAATCCTTCTCTGCAACAAGGTCGAAGCCAACTAACGAACAACAAGAGCACACACAAACGTTTGATGCTTAACAACAGGGTCACCAAAGCAAGGACTGGAATAAACGTAAAACGAGACATTACACTAGGATCAGAACAACATGATCCCTTAGATGTAAGGTTTTCTCTAAAAACCCTAAATATCCTTATGTTGCCTTTTTATTCTTTTCTTTTCCCTGATCTCTTCATTTGTTCATTTCTATTTTGCAGGTTTGGAGGAATGGAAGCCATGAAACTAAGGAGGGATTATGGCGAATCTTTACTTTTGTTTTTGGTTGGATATACCCACAGTTGGGGTATGTACATTATATATACAAATATTCCCCCTCTTTTTTGTTATTATTTTCAATAATAGTCTACCCACGGATTTGAGGTTTGTGTGTGTATACATATATGTGTGTGTGTGTGTGAGAGAGAGAATATATATACACACATATATAAATATTTCACCCTTTTCTTTTGTAGATCGAAATAAACATTTTGAGACCACGACTAAAAAAATAAATTAGGGTACCCTTAGCCGTGGTCTCAAAATGTGTATATATATATAATCACCAAGGTTTTCGGCCCGAAACAGGGCTATGTGCAAAAAGGAAGGCCACCATTTTAAATTTTAAGGTTTATATTATATGGGGTGGGGTTGCCACCCACCACACACTATGTATTTTATTTGCTCCACCCTTACCTGCTTCCATTAGCCACACAACTATCAACAAAACACGGTGCCCCTTTTAATTTTAGGTTTATTTTTATTTAAAATAGTGTGCAAGCCGCTTCACTTAGAACTCATACGGCTCCAAAAATTTTTTTTAACTTTCTTTCTAAATGAAACCTACCAGGCTGATTGGCATGAAGTTAAAAGATTTTGGTTTTAGTAATATATATATATATATTCCTTTCCTTATGGCTTACACAGCCGATTCCATCCCCTTTTTAATTCTTTAATATATATATTTTTGTTTTACATATACAATTTGTTTTAAGTAAAAATTGCAGGCTTTTTATTATTATTAAAGTTTCCTTTATATAAAACTAACTAAACAGGCCGTAGCATATTTCTTTTTAAATGGTTTTACTTATTATTATATAACATATATAGTATATATAATTATTTTAATATATGAATATCTTATTAATATTTATTTGAATATTTGTAATATATATATAAATATATATAAATATAAAATTAGGTCTCTCTGTCTTTTTAATTCATTTTCAACTATTTATTGTGAAGTATTTCCATTTGTACAACTAAAATATAAGAAATTATATATGTATCCAATTTATATCACTACATATCCATTTAAAAATAGTGGAGTTGTTGGGTCAATTGTCAAGGTATACAATTAAGGAAGGATTATCTTTTTTTATTTAAAAGTATATAGAGGCTAATATAGTTTAAATTGCAAACTTGTATGCTTATATCCATAATAATAATATTTCTTAATTGTAAATTCATTTGAAAGAGGATATTTAATATAAAGACAAACCAAATGCAAAATCTTTCTCTCTTTTTTTAAACCACGAATGCCAAATACAATTAAAAGGAAAACAAATTGCACACTTCCAAGTATTTCCATTGCAAGATGAACACTAACAAAATGACATTATAATACAAACTTCTTGATAAAGTTGCAAATTTACAAGAGTCACATTTCCATTTAAAATGCACATTCAAATTCTTCCTTTCAACTTACATTCATTTCCAATGCAAATGAACCATTTTTCTCATAAGGACTCAATGCAAATTTTGATTAAAATTCCAAATTTGATAAGAGCTACAACTCCATTAAAATACAACTTACAACTTCCTTCATTCAATCATTACGATATATGGTATGATAAATAAATTTATAAGAACTTTATTAAAAATTCAAGTACATACAAGCATTCCACTCAAAGGTTGAAACAACATAATAAGATTTACAACAATGGGGTTCTTTTCTTGATCTCAAATACATATGTCTTCATCCCATGCACATATTGCAACTCCAAAATATTTTTATCCATCTTCAACTCTTCACAATAACAAGGAAGGGGGGTGGGAAACGCTCTCCACCCAACCTATTCCAATAAGAGCGAAAGCCACCCTTTTCATTGGCGCCCAGCCCCAAGAATGAAGCAATAAGAAACATTAAGTAACCATGACAACTCTTTTACAAAGGCTTCAACGATACAACAATCATGCCAAAAAAACTTGCTCACATGCAAACATAATAACAAGAATAGCAACAAGATACATTTTTCCAAACACAAAGGCGTAAAAACTAATCCAGGGAAGAAAATAAATATGTGAACCACCTCTTTTTACCTCCCAAGTGAAATAGGGGTTCCACCCAAATAACCTCCAAGTGCACATAACAAAATACTCACAACATCTTTATCTCTCCCCTTGCAAATATGCAAAATGTGACAATTTTTTTCTTTTCTCTCCCCATAGGTGGAACAACCTAATCATAATCCCTCCAAAATGTGCGCCTCACATCTCCTTTTTCCCTCGCCAATGGTCCCATTTTATTCCTCCTACACCATCCTTAAGGCCATACTACCACCAAAACCAAACCAACACAAACATTCATTCATTTTAGAATACAACGTACAACAGGTAAAATAAAATACAAAGGTATAAACCCTACCTTGAAATAATAGCTTCCAAAAAAACTTCAAGCACAACTTCAATCTTCTCCCAATCCAATAAAATCCCCAAAATGCAACTCCAAAATCTCTCCCAACAAAAATTCCAAGCCAATTCAAACATTATTCAAGTGTAACTTAAAAACAAGTAACCTTGAAATTTCCAAAATCCCTCACATAAATAGAAGATGAAGAGAGTAGGTTGATGTGGCTCCATGTATGGTTCCACATCACTTCTCCTAAAATACCCCTCACTTGGTCAAACACAAATACCAATACTAATAAATAGGTGTGTGATGGAATGACAAGTCCCTCTTATACACACAAACATCCACCCATACTTTTAAAGGACACAATAACAGAGCTTGTAAGAAAGTGCAATTACTCATCCCTTTTTCCCTCTAAACAACATACTGAAGGAAAAAATTAACCTCCCATCACAGGTATGGTTAGTAGGGGAGTTTAAGAGGCATGGGTCAAGCCTAACTTGTCCCACAAGCCTCCAAAGCAAAATTCAAGTTTGGGTGAGAGAGACAAGTACACATACAAAAAAAAATCAAATCTAATTAAAATCAAGAAAGCATCAAAGACTACTCATAAATGCCCATTTGTCACATCCCACTCAACTTATCGCATTATCAATTAACTAATCAAATAACATTACTTAAGAAATAATAAAGTAAGCATACATTACAATAAATAAACCACTTACACCACTAAATAAATAAGGTCAACGAAATAAAGCAAACATTCAAACCCCTTGGTCACACATGAGTTTACCCTACAATGGGAACCTCCAAAAAACATACCAGGCACATAACAAAAAGTTTCCAAGGTGACCTTGTTACCAATATCCAATATTCTTCCATGGTTGGTCTCCTATCCCCTTCTTGTGTTTTTTTGTGATATAATTTCCTGCAAATAACCAAAAAAATACCCCTTCGGCCTCAGGGCCATATCAATATGTCATGGAAATAAGACACATATCCATCATACAATCCTCAACATACATAAAGCAATACAACAGACACATGTATCTATCAATTAACATCATCATATAACGTAGCTAAATCACCATCAAGGTCAAGCAATTTGATCAATTGTTTACAATTTCTAAACATTTCAATTCTATCATTTTCACCAATATCAGTGAGATCAGAAGACTAACCAGATCATTCAAACATAATCAACGCGTTAATAATATAATGTGTCGGTATAAATATAAGTAATGACACTAGATCATCATCAACACCAAAATATTTATCCATGCCTCTAGGAGTCCATACAACCTACAATTTGATTCACAACATATCGATAATCAAAATGTCCATATCTCTAGTCAACAATGATCAAAATCATGGTAAAATAATTGTCAAAGAGGAGTTGGTGTTACATCCCCTTCCCATTAGACTTTACTTCCTCTTGGAAGTCATGGAAAGAGGTGGGGAACAAAGAATACAAATAGAAGTCACGTCTTCCGCGAGGTTTCTTTACTTCCAAGCAATATCAAGTTCCTTGGAACCCTAGTTTGGTCCAAAACTATTGTAAAAAGAGAAGGGATAATATTAGACACAAATATAAAACCTCTTCCAAACAAGGTTGCTAGCACAAAACCTTACAAAATAATATCTACGAGGTTAGCCAATTTACAACATAGAGCATCTAAATAGTTAATTACCGATGGAATCCCAATGAATGACACCTAAGGTCCATAAAGAATAAGAACAATTATGTACACAAGGTGTCCACGTAGCTACACATGGGTACATCACATGGTAAAAAGGAAGGATAAGACTTCCACTTAGGTTGAATTTCACTTCTAGGTTCGTTTATTTAGACAAAAATTAACAAATACCAGTCATGACCTTTTTGTTTTGCACAAGAAACCAAACCTTCTCATAGGTCCAACAAATTCAATACCACACAAGACGAGGTTGAACACTAGGAAAGACACCTAATTTTAATAAAAGTGTTTACAAGGATGAAGACTATTCGTTAAAATTACTTAATATAATACTGAAGAGCTCACTTAAATTTTCATGGTGATACTAAGCATACTTTTGGCCACAAGATTTCCATAACTTTAATTTGTACCCAAATATCATAATACGTAATCACTAATCCTGATTTAGAAAACCTAATCAATTAGACAACATTTCCATTTTTTTTTTGTGATAGGAAATCTTTGCCCAAATTATCATATCGACACAAGGGGATACCATTCTCTTTATATATCAAAATTAAATTTATTAATTTTAAACCTACTCTAGCTCAAAGAATCTCAAAACAAATGCAAGCTTAATATTATAGCACATAAGTACACTCAAGAGAGCTAGGAGAAAATAGGAAACAAGAGGGGTCCAACTAACAATTTAATAGACCATCACACCAAAAATTCTTGTTGATACTTATGAAAACAACCTAAAACTTTTATCCTCAAAGGACAAGGGGGACAATAGCATGGTTCCCTAAAAAGAAGGGGGATTCCAAAATTCCTCCATATCCTTATCATATGTTTCCTAAGCTTTCCAATAAGCCTAGGTTACCAATGACCTATTCCAAACACAAGAATGGTGCCTTTCATGAAACTAGAGATGTAGAATCCCTCCTAAAAGACCACAACCAAACACCAGTCAAGCTAAGAGGCTAAAAGGGTACGGCGTCCTGAAAGGCTTTATCAAGGAGGAATACACACATTAATGTTAAAGGGATTAAAACATCGCTAGAACACATCACAATAAAAAAGCACTCCATTCTAACAAGGTGAAAAAATCCTTAAGCATGTTAGAACACATCACTATCAACAAGCACTCGATTCTAACAAGGTGAAAAAATCCTTAAGTATACTTCTAAAAAAAAAATCATACTAACCAAAGAGAGATACAAAATTCTATAGCATGTAACTTGCATTACTGTGAGGAGGATATTGAGGAGAATAATTAGATATAGAATATATCTTACTCATCTTATTAAATCAGAAGAAAGTACAATATTTATATGTACGCGAATAAACTATACTCCCCAAAATGAATGGAGTAGTTACAAACAATATGAGCGAATAATGGAATAAATAATAAAAACTAGTTCAATAATAAAATATACGTATATTATGCTAACATTCCCCCCCCCTTATTACATTATTCTTGCAAATGTGACCCCTGAAAAGTTCAAATTTCACTTTTCCAAGAGATTTTTTGAGAATATCAGCAACTTGTCCTTTTGTAGGATAGTATTGGAGCTGAATGTGATGGTTTAAGATGTGCTCTCGAATGAAATGACAATCAATCTCAATATTCTTTGTTCGTTCATGAAAAATTGGATTCTGCACGAGCTTTAACACACTCTCATTGTCACAATAGAGAATAGGTGAATGATTTTTTACGAACTGCCCATATCATTCAAAATATGACATAACCATATCGCTTTACACACAGCTCCTTGTGCGGTGTGATACTCTACATCTGTGGATGAGATAGAAACAATATTCTGATTCTTACTTATCGATGAAATAGGTCCATATCCAAGATGAAATATGCATCCTGTGGTTGAATTCCTATCATCAACAGATCAGGCGTGGTCTGAGTCGACATATCCCTATAAGAAGAATTGATCATTCTTCTTATATTCCAGACCATAATACAATTGTACCTCAGAAATACCTCAAAACACGCTTTTACTAAAGTCCAGTGACATTTCTTCGGTTCCTACATGATCCTGGAAAGATAGCTGAGAGCATAACATAAGTTTATTATTGTCTATGTCAAGTAGATGGGTCCTCCAACAAATTTCCTGTAGAGAGTAACATCTACTTGAGGTGAATCCTGGAATTGTGAAAGTTTCAAACATTTTTCCATGGGAGTGGATATAGGTTTACAGTTCCACATTTTATACTTTTCCAGGGGTGTCTTAGCATACTTTATATAGGAGACAAAAATGTGATGCTCCTTTTTCTATATCTCCAAGTAAAGACAGTAATGTAGTAGCCCCAAATATCTCATGTTGAAGGTTCTTTTGAGATTATTCTTTACAATATCAACCTGATCTTCTGAACTGCCAGTGATCTTAAGATCATTCACATACACAACAAGAATGGAAATTTCTTTGCCTACCTTCTTTATATATAATTTGGAATTTGAGGGGCTACAAGTGAACCCGTGTTATAGAATGTGATCATCAATCTTGGTATACCGTGCCCTTGGGGCATTGTTTCTAGTCCATACAATGATTTGATGAGACAACATACCTTATTAGGATGATCTTCATCAAACAATTCCTTCAATGTTTGATAATGTACACTTCTTCCTTTCAGATCACCATTTAAGAAAGAACTTTTAAAGTCAATTTGTTTAAGTCTCCATCCTTTCTAGTGTTACCAGTTTACAAACAACTCTGATGGTCTTGATCTTCGTAGTGGCTGCAAAGATTTCTTCATAGTTTATGCCCTCTTTATCAGCATATCCTTTTTTCTACAAGCCATGATTTATGTTTGTTGATGGATCCATCTGCCTTATATTTTGTCTTCAAAACCCTTTTTTAGCCTATGAGTTTCTTTCCTATGTAGGCAGATCAATAAGTTCCCATGTCTGATTTTTATTGAGTGAGTCAATTTCTATACCCATGGGTTTATTCCACTGAGGTTGATTAAGTGTTTCAAGAAACATTATCAGGCTTAGAGATATTAATCAGTGAACTCATGAGTGTAAATTTTACCTCATTTCTTGTTTGATCTCCTTTTTTTGAACTTCGGATGATGTATCTAGGAGTGTGTTGCGAATATGAGTCCTTGATGGTGCTTTGTACCCACTTTGGACAAGAATTTCACTACTTTGGAGAAGAAATGTGTCATTTCCGTGTGGATTGATGTGGAGTCACATTCTCCAGTTCTCCAAGGTCATCAAATAGCTCTCCTTGTAGCATTTCTTTTCTATGAGTAGTATCCTCTAACTAATCATCTGATTCATGAGACTAGTCAGTGAGAGGTGGTTGGTAATGGTTCTTCTATTTGTCACTACCGATTCAAAAGATGACTCGTCACAAACTACGTCCC
This sequence comes from Taxus chinensis, assembly GCA_019776745.2. NCBI lineage: Eukaryota > Viridiplantae > Streptophyta > Pinopsida > Cupressales > Taxaceae > Taxus > Taxus chinensis. Next base: position 911,662,188 of record CM034147.1, on the reverse strand, counting down.
GAACTCTCATATATTTCCTATTTGTCTTAGGATCTATGAGATGGTATGCCTACAAGGTAATGTTGTAGCCAAGGAGGATGTATGGGAGTTTCTTTCACTCAACCATATTTCTTTTCTAAGCTGGGACATGCATGTATGTTGTGCAACCAAATAATCATAAATGAGAAATTGATGACTTTCTACCACTCTATACCTCTGTCTGGCATTTTATTTTGTAGAATATTTTATGTCTCCCTATTGAGAAGATATACAGGTTTTTGTACTGCTTCATCCTAATAGCGTTCCTCTAGCTTTGTTGTTCTTAACATGCAGCAAGCCATCTCCATCACTGTGTGATTGTGACGACTCAACAATGTCATTTTGCTGGGGTTATGTAGGGAGCATTCAGGTTGTGCTTAATGCAACTTGTTGATTTAGGAAGGCCAAGAACTTATTTGATGTGAATTCCCCCCCTTGATCTGAGAAAAGTAGAAGAAGTGGTTGTCCGGTCTCTTTCACAACATGATGATAGAAATTCTAGAAATGTTGAAAATCCTCACTTTTCTTCTTAAAAAAAAACACCCAAATCTTGCGAGAGTGTTCTTCCACAGAATAGTTGGAAGTACTTGTATCCTGAAAAATGAAGCTAGGGAATGCAGGCCATTTAGATCAGTATGAACTACCTCTAAACGCTTCTTAGCATGGAAGGTGCTCACCTGAAATGGATCCATGTGTTATTTTCACTCCAAGAAAACCAGGTGAAAATAGGTAAGGAACTCAGACAATTTAGGTAGTCCATGGACCATTGTTTTTGTAATCATCTGATACAATGAACTAATCGAATAAGTGACCATATCCAAATTGATCCATAGGGTTGTAGATTCTACTGTTGAGGCAGATAAAGCTATTACAGAATATGAAATAGTATATAAGGAAAATAAATTATCTTTTTAGAAATTCTCTAGCAATAACTATACCTTATCTGGAGATCAAGCCCGATTTAATGCCATTTTGAACAAGAAAATACTACTATTAGATGATGATTCAGGAGCTGACTGATTGACAAGAGGTTGTTAGTCAGTCCAGGAACATATAGTAGCTTTATAAGTGTACATTTTCATGGTCCCAGAGGAATGGTCACTTGGCCTATTTCTTCTTCAATGCACTCTTTTTCATCTGCTATTCAAACCCAATCTATAGTGGCTTGTTTGTTTATTGAATCAAACAGCTTCTTGTCACCTGACATAGGATTTCTTACACCTGAGTCTATCAGTCCAGATTCTCTTCATGGGTTGCGAAGTTTAAGAGACTAGTACAAGGTTCTTACCACAATTGGCTCCTTCTCATGTCTCCTCATCAGATTCATCATATTGTTGGGTTGCGAGATGTCCCTTCTGCTTTCTTTGGTGAGGATGTCGTTTAGATTTTATGACAATCCTTGCACCTTAGATTTTCTTTGTTTGACTCAAATAACCTTGTTTCAAGCCATTATACCAGCTGTGATTAGTGTTCGTAAGTGGTTGGTTCTGTCAAATGTGACACCACCTCTTCGAATTTTTATCTTTTTGTAATTGTTTATTTTGTTGCGCTTGAGTTGGCCTCTCTGGGGTACCCTTCCAATTCTTTTGGCCATGGTATGGTCTTTGAGGATAGGGATTTATCTTGAGTCTCCTCTTGAGCTGAATTGATGGCATCTTCCTGATGTAGCAAGTTCGACGATTTCTTCAAATGCCACTTTTTGCTTATACACATATTCAGTGTTATAACAAACACCCGGAATTGAGAAGGGAGTTCTCTCAAGGTGATCACCACGAGAATTTTATCATCCACCATTTCACCGAGTGCTAATAATTCCATTCACATCTCAACCACATGAGGTAAGAACTCTTCAACTTTCTCATCTGACCCCATAGAGAGGGTGTGCAACTTTGACTAAAGATGGTGGATCTTGTTCTTATTTTTGACTTCATAAATGGTTGCCAACTTGTCCCAGACCTCCTTTAGTTTCTCTGCATTCCAATTATGTAGTTGCACATCGTCACTAATACTGAGAATTATCAGCATCAAGGCTTTGGCACTAGGCATCTCATACTTCATTAATTCATCAGGGGTTGTGGGAATGGTCACAGACCTAGTGACAATGCCCCATAATCCTTCAAACTGAAGGATTGTCTTCATTTTTGTTTTCCAGGCAACAAAATTTGGCCCTTTAAGTAACTGAGCATCTGAGAGTAGAATTTTTAGTGCATACATTGTAAAAAAAAAAAACTATTTATTTATTTATTGATTCCAAGAGATATTACAATGTTACTCACTGATGAGAAGTACCAGCTCTTAGATGCTCTCGATGCTCGTGTGTTGAGAGACAACGATGCTTTATGGGGCATTCTTCTATGTCTTCGTAATCGGTGTCGTACCCAGATTCTAGTTCTTCTCGAACTCTCTTTGCTTTGCAGCTAACGTCGAAAAGGAAATAATCCAAGAGTCATTTGCGAACCAGTTCGTCGAAGACAATGGTTTCCGGTGTTGTGTAGCTTGTTGACCAGTGCAAAGTAGAACCCAGAGCTTTCAGGAGCTTCTGGATGGGGTTCTATGGCTTGTGAGTTGATGTTGCGGCTTTCAACAGTCTCGATTTTTTCATTCACGCTCGTCATTTGGCATGGCTTTGTAGGATTTTCTCCAAGTAATAATGGCGCATTGTTTTTTAATTATGCAGGTGACTTTCAGGCTTCTCGCAGCCAATTCTCCTCTCCTCGCGCCATCTATTCTTCTTTCACGCAGCAGGGAGAGTGATTATTATACGCAACCTTTTACACAACAAATCAGATCAAAACAACTGACTATGTTCATAATTTCCAATCGTTGTTCCAGACATCAACATTTGCGTAGGTCACTGGTATATGTCACGTGGGTATAGAGGTTTGTCAGTGCATGATACAACAAATGTTGCAAAGTAGATGCACACGCAAACTTTTATCCCTTACACCCAGACATTATTTTAATTACCACACAGGTTGAATGGAGGAAAGGACAAATCTCTACACAGCATACAAAGACTCAACGCATTCAAACAATAGGCAAAAAAGAAACGGAACAGTCTAAAAAGCTCCACACATCAGCCTAATTCATCACATTGCATGCAAGAATCAGATGTGTCGGCAATGAATAGATCAGTTTGTTGGACTGTAGCAGATAGAATTACTTGTGCTTGGTGTTTTAATTTCCACGCAGGACACAAAGTGTGACCACGTTTTTGGTGGTGACTTCTTTTTCTCTTGCATATATCTTTGGTGAAGACTATGCCAACCTCCACACAAGCTTTCAGGAATTCCATGTAACAAGTTCTTCAACAATTTCCACGCTTTGATTAGCAACCTTCACACAGGAATACTTTCACATTTTTCCTCCACCACGTAGTAGCAAATCATGCAGGATAGCATACAGAATTTTTTTAATTCTTCCCACGCAAGCAAAATGCATGCAGGTTGCAAATGCCCAGGATCGACTCAACAACATCTTTGATTGTGGTCTTCTTTTCCACGCAGAGAATGGTCTTCTCTCCACTCAGGTCATTCCTCCTCCACGCAGTAGTCCTTCCACGTGTTACATGTAGCTTCAAGTCGATGGAAGACAAATTTTTCTTTGGACGCCTTCAATGAAGCTCCAATCTGCATGTTTGAAGGATTCCTCTAACGCACAGGTCAGAGATCAAGTTAGCTTTGTTACCAAATTGTGAGGAGGATATTGAGGAGAATAAATAGAGATAGAATATCTCTTACTCATATTATTAAAATCGGAAGCATGTATAATATTTATAGAATATCTCTTACTATACGCCCTGGAATGGATGGAGTAGTTAAAAATAATATGACTGAATAATGGAATAAATAATAACTAGTCTAATAATAAAATCATACATAGATTATGCTAACAGTTACAATCATTATATATATATATATATATATATATATATATATATATATATATATAGTTTGATACAATAAAGGGGGTATGGGATGTACTCAAACATTACACAACCTAGAGCCTTAGGGCGCAATTGCGATTAGACACTCATACAGTAGTTCAAGGGAACTTTTCAATTAGCTCTATCATTCAGATTATATCCTTTACAAATTTTAGAGCATGTAATATCAATTTATATAATTAAGGTTGTTTATTTGTACATTCTAATTGTGTTGAGTCCCATAAATTTATCCATTCCATATTCCAAATTATGAGGCACAAGTTATGATTACGTTTTCCAAGAATATTTCTTATTAGTTTTTTAATTAATGCATTCATTATATTATGATATCATATATCTTGTGTCATTAAGGATCGTCACCAATGTTAGTAGATTATCTTGCCATTCTATATAGGTGGTAAAGTTATTCATTGCACTTCTAGGGGAAGTAAAAGAGGTTTCTTGCTATTTTTCACATAGTTTTATTTCTTTTATTAAGTTACAAGGTTAGAGTAGGGGGGCGTATTCCTAATGTCCCGATTTACTTATTAAGTTTCGAAAATCCAAGCCTCCTAATTAAACATCTAATATGCTCATGTTTGTCACATTCTCAATTGAATTTTTATGAGTAGGAAGATCCAAGCTTATCACATTATTCAATTCATATAAACAAAAAGTCGCTATCATAACGGATCATAACAAGTTTAAAAGAATTTTCCCAAAATTTACATGCATCACCAATGCCTTCTAGGCGAGTCTCCACAAGTGTCAATAAGAGATACAATGAAGATATAACTTATGAGGTTATAAAATTACTTTTACAATCTCAAGAAGTTTAGATCATTGTGGGGGAGAAAACAATATTTATGGCTTATATTCAAAATAGGTTCACTATAAAAGAGAGAGAGTTCCTAACAAAACTTATACCTCCAGAAGAAATCAAGTGACATCATCCAGAAGAAATCAAGTGTCATATCTATCCTAATGATGAACATAACTCATACCAGGGTGTAAGAAGAACACAATCACCATCAAAACTGCCAACTATATTGCACGATGCAGGGCACCCTCTCCTTCAGAAAGCTAAGTAATAAAAGGGTTAATCCAAGGTCCTAGACACACAAAACCCTGTCACTCCAAAACTAAATGCATGACCTGAAATACCTAGGATAACAACCAAGAATCCTAGGGCGTACCCCCATACATCAAGAGAACATAACACAACATAGTAGAACCATCTCGTCAGTAGACAAGAATAAAACCATATGACATTCTTGACGACATTTATCCAAATGGCCTTCAAGGCAAACAAGCTCCGAGTTACCAACTAGAATTAAAGTTCAAGAAATCTCGGCAATCAAAAGAAATGGCTAAGTAGCCGCATTTCAATCCTAAAAAAATATCGCAATAAGAAAAAAATAAAAGAAGATCCTTAGATCTTCTCAACAAACTGTCAAAAAAAATGTTGGTCCATGATAAAAGAACTTAATTTTACAAATATAAAACACATGAAATATCTACATCACAATCACTTTGCATCCCTTCATGGCCACCGGTAGGGGTACTCTACATCGAACTCATGTCTAAAAGTGTACATACAAGACTGGATCTAATATGATAACATGTCATGATATCTAATCTCCCACACAAAGATTATGTCCTCGAGTGAAAAATCAACACTAAAGTCTGCAGCCATGGTGTCCCCAGATTTCACCTTGAAATCTGAGACTACCCCATGTTAAAAAAATTTGTTCTTTTAAAATAATAGGTCGTTTTGTGTGTTAATTGTCAGAAAGTGTCTATATTGTGTCAAGATATTCCCAGAGAGTTATATTATCCAATTTAGCCAAATAACCAGATGCCCAAAATTATTATATTATGTTGTTGGGGTTTGCATGCAGAAAAATTTTATTTAATTATTTTGAGCCCCGTTTGAGGCAAATTGTGCTCCGATTTAACCCTGTTGTGGTCTTACATGGCAATATTCCCATATATCATTAGGGTTTTAACCAGGAATGAATCTTGGGCTTTATCTATGACTTCTGGCAACGTTTTGCATTTTTGGTGTTTTCCCATTTTGTTTTCTATGAAATTTATCTAGGTCAATTCCTTTGCCAGTTTAGTCTGAATTCTTTCCTGGAGTATCTGGATATCATCTATGGATGTTATGCCAGAAGGAATTTTCCACATGAGGTCTGGTTCTCTCTGAAAAGATGAAGTCATGCACGAAAAAGCTTCTTCTAGGCAGGTCACATTTTTGGGAAAAGAAGGTTTTAAGCTACAATGGGATTTTTGGTAGCAGCAAGAAGGTAAGAATTTTGTACTTACCTAGCAGGATACTTTTCCCATGGGAGCAAAGCCACTTAAGTCATGATGGGATTATTAGAGGCAACAAGCATGCGGGAATTTCTTACCTGCCTTGCAGGGTGAAAATTCCCATTGTGAAATAAAAGAAAATCACTTAAGGCATTGATGGGAATTTCTTACCTGCCTTGTAGAGTAAAAAATCCCATTATGGAAGTCAAACAACTTAAGTGGATCATGGGATTTTTGGAGCTGCGGTGTAGGGTGAATAATCTCATTAGAAATTGACTTTTAAAAATAGAATTCACCCTTGCCAAAAAAGTGCAACCCACCTTGGGTGAATAATAATGCATTTAATAATATTTATTAATATTTATTCACTCAATTTTGGTGCCCAAGCATGATAAAAAGTCAACGCATGATGAAAGGATAAAGAAGATTGGAAATAGAATTCTAAAATTAAATAAATTTAATTTATTTAATGCAGTCCCCTCATGCAAATAAGTGTGACCCATATTGAGGAGAAATAATACTTTTAAAAGTATTAATTAATGGAATTAATTCTTATTTTTGGTGTAGAAGGTCAAAGCACACTATAAAGTCAATGTGGACAAGAAGTAGAAATATAAAATTAAATAAATTTAATTTATTTAATGGCAGCCATGAGCATGCACAAAATAGGGGCCCAAATTGAAGAGAAAAGCATGTTAATTAATTAATTGATTGCTAGGAATAGGAGAGGCAATTATTAATTATAGAATGGTGAAGGTTATATAAGAATGGGCTGCCATAATGATGAATTAATTAATTCTTCAACAAGGAAGTGCAGCCCAGACAATTTTGGTGCCCAATTAAGGAGGAATTTTGCACAAAAGGTGTTTTTACTGCTGGAAGGCTTCAAAGTTTGACACCTAGGTTTAAAGAAGCTTGAATTAAGTCTGATTAATTATCTGCATAGTGGTACAAGTGCTCAAGTAAAGTTGAAAAAATTCATGCTTGCTTTGTATGCAAACAAAACATCAAATTTTGGGGGCAGCAACCTTGATATATGCAGATTTTTATAATTAAAAGAAAGTGTGCATGTTCTAGTTGCCATCTTTGTCTGAATTAATCATAGGAGTTCATTACAAGTGCTTTTATAAGAGAAAGGGAGCTTAAATCAATGTCCAGTACATTGAACATATCCTCTGAATCTAAAGAAATCTCTAAATCTGCACCGGTTGTAAAGAATTATGGCTGAATAAAAAGAAAAAGAATTGCTCAGACAAAGATCGATTCAGCGATGGAAAAGCGGGATGAACGAGAAAGATAAACAAAATCATGCATAGATCTAGTTCCAGATCCAGATCCATAATTGCAAAGGCTTCATCCTCTTGTTTCGAATGCAGCCCGTGAAGAAGTCAGTGCATGGAGAATTCCTTCCAGGACCTTGTGCATGTTCTCCCAATATTCCAATTGAAGCCTTCATTGAATTTTCATTGATCCAGAGTGCTTTCAAGAATTTTTAATTGCTCATATGCAATTAAAAATAAAAATGATGAGTTATTTACGGAAAACATTGCACTGATGCATGTACTACAAAAGCTTTAAGGATAAGAGGGAAGACAAGGCAAAGGCAACACCCATAAGAAAAATTCCAGATCCAGCCGCTTCTAGATCCAGCCACTTCCAGATCTAGTTGCTTCCAGATTCAGTTTGGTGAGAATTAAAGGCAAAATAATTAGTTGCATGCAGAATATGAAAAAGGACAAGACCGCAACTTTCCTCTTTCTTCTTCTTTCTCTTATTTCCTCCGACAAAGAAATTGAGCGATTAATTAAATTATAAAACTTAAGTGATTGGTTTAAAAACCATTACTTGAAGAAGTCAACTACTTGGAAATAGGTGGCAAACATGCAAAATAGAAGGTTCTATCTTCAGTTGCAAATCATGCATGTCATGCAAAGTGGAATTCCAGGAGGGAGATTTCCAGTTGTTTCCTTTTCGAATTCCACATGTGCCAGTTCACTAAAAGCTTCTGACTTGTAATTGCCCCTATACATTCTATAAGTAGAGGAAGAACCTACGAGTTAAATGATCAGAATTGGTAAGCAGCATTCTTGTGTTCCAGACTTTATGCTGAAACCCCTGATAGCTATTTGAAGCAAAGGAATACAAAGGAGCAGATTTCCAGAGAACTTTGTGTCATGATGCATTTTGTTTCTAGCTTTTGTCTTATACCTACTTATAAACTTTGTGTTATTTTAGATCTGGATCTAAAGGTTGCCTTTGTTTATAATTCTATGTGTTAATATCTATTGGTTCTGTCTATGTGCATGCAATCAACTCTGTAATCTATTGATTGGGTTGCACATCTTCCCTCTTTCTTTCCTTTGTTTTTATTATTTCCTTCTTCTTTAAATATTAGCTTTCTTTAAATAGCTGCTTACTTGCTGCAAAACTATACAACTATGGTTCATGAGCTGCATGGTTAAAGTAAAACCCCTAAATAGATACTAGCATATTTTATTGACAAATCTTACACGGGAGCCTCACTGGTAAATGAGGGAGATTTATCTCATGACTGCCTAGGTTTTCAGCTATGCAGAAAATCTAGCCAACAAGCCACTAAAAAACCAAACCCAACTTGCCTAGCCAACTAGTCAAGAAGGGAAGTTCTAAACAACTAGTCAATCCTAGAACTTCCCTAACGTTGCCACTAGCACTAATTCCTGAAATTTACACCAAACAAAATAGTAATCCAGATAAGGGAGGATCTCTACGGGGTCAAAAACATCACACAACTATAACCAAATGCTAGGAACCCATTGACCAACATCTTCGCAAGGAACTATATTCCTAACACCCAAAGGAAATTCATAAAAATATCAAACTGAATTAGCATTTCTCGTTATCCGAGTTGACAAGATGCCTGCTTAGGCAAATACACATTCCAAACGGATTTTATTATTATTTGAATTATATAGGTTCAAGTGTCATAGGTTTAGTATCCGCTAAATGGTTATTGTCTTCCCATGTCTGCCCAAGGTCCAAGCATTGAACCCATGACTCTGATACCAAGTGTAACGCCTGTTAATTTTGACAGATCAAAACCATGATAAATCCCAACAATTACTAAGGAAAAATTATGGGATTTTTTTTAGGTTTAAAAGGTTATAAACATTACTTGCGAACCATTAAGTTCTCATAAATAATTTATAGGCCTTCAATATGTAATCAAATTCAAATTAATAATTAAATATTATTAATTTATTTCACAAAATATTTTATGATTTAAAATCCTTTCATTAAGTTCTTTTACTTTATGCAAATATTTTCCAAATCAATTGCATTGTTTGATCCGCTTAGTTTCCATTAAATTTAATAAAAGACATCTCCTAAGTTGACCTTCGTAAATTTCCCTAAAACCATAATAATTATGTCACATTTATTTAATTAACTATACATCTGCTTTTAATTATTTAAACTCCATTATCTAAAAGACCCATGCACAATAACTTAATTATTTAGCCCATAACTAAATATTCCTGATTTATTTATTAACCCATGATAAAAGTGCACAACTTGATCTAACCCACTAAGTGGCCCCATTAACTAATTACCCATACAATTTATTTAGAACCCATTACCATGTAAATTCCATCACATAAAATTGTAGGATTAAATCTCTACCCTAGGATCAAAAAATCATGAGCCCTTAGATGTTATGTTTTCTCTAAAAACCCTAAATATCCTCATGTTGCTTTTTTATTCTTTTCTTTTCCCTAATATCTCCATTTGTGTTTTGAGGTTTAGAGGAATGGAGGCCATAGAACTAAGGAGGTATTATGGAGAAATTTAGCTTTTTTTCTTGGATATACCCACAGTTGGGGTATATACATTATATACACAAATATGCCCCCCCTTTTTGTGTTATTGTTTTCAAAAATAGTCTACCCACAGATTTGGGGTGTGTGTGTGTATTAACATTTCATCCTTTTCTTCTATTAAAAAAAGGCTCACACACACACACACACGGGTTTTTCGGCCCGAACAGGACTCTGCGCAAAAAGGAAGGCCGTCATTTTAAAATTGAAGGTTTATATTCTATGGGGTGGGGGTGCCCCCCCACCCACTATGTATTTTATTTGTTCCACCCTTGACCACTTCCATTAGCCATACGGCTATCAACAAAACATGGTGCCCCTTTTAATTTTACCTTTATTTTATTTAAAACGGTGTGTAAGCTTGGCTTAGGACCCATACGACTAAATAAAATTAACTTTCTTTGTAAAAGAAACCTACCAAGCCAATTGGTATGACATTAAAGGATTTTGGTTTTAGTAAATAATACTAAATATATATTTTTAAAATTTTATATCCCTTTCCTTATGACTTACACAACCGATTCCATCACCTTTTTTATATGTTAACATTTATTTTTGTTTTATATATACACTTTGTTTTAAGTAAAAAGTCCAATTTTTTTTTATTATTAAAAGTTTTCTTTATATAAAACTAACATTCTAAACAGGTTGTAGCATATTTCTTTATAAAGGACTATTTTATTCATATAATTATATATTTATTTATAATTGGGTCTCTTTCTTCTTTTTTTCTTCATTTTCAACTATATATTGTGAAGTATTTCCATTTGTACAACTAAATTATAAGCACTTATATATGTATGCAATTTGTATCACTACATATCCATTTAAAAATAGTGGAGTTGTTGGGTCAATTGTCAAGGTATACAACTACGAAAGGATTTTTTTATTTTTATTCAAAAGTATATAGAGGCTTACATTATTTAAATTGCAAAGTTGTATGCTTATATCCATGATACTAAGATTTCTTAATTTTAAATTCATTCGAAAGAGGATATTAAATATAAACAAAAACCAAATGCAAGTTCCTTCTCTCTCTTTTTTTAAAACCAAGATTTCCAAATACAATTAAAAGGAAAACAAATTGCACACTTCCAAGTATTTCCATTGCAATATGAACACTTCCAAAATGTCATTGCAATACAAACTTCTAAGCCAAGGGAGAAAAGAAACATGAGAACCACCTCATTTTACCTCCCAAGTGAAATAGAGGTTCCAACCAAATAAAATAGCCTCCAAGTACACATTTCCAAATACTTACAATATCCCTATCTCTCCCCTTACAAATACGCAAAATGTGACAATGTTTTCCTTTTCTCTCCCCATAGGTGGAATACCCTAATCACAATCCCGCCAAAATGTATTCGTCACAACTCACAAATCCCTTCCCAATGGTCCCATTTTCTTCCTCCTACACCATCCTTAAGGCCATACTACCCCCAAAACCAAACCAACACAAACATTCATTAATTTTAGCCTACAACATACAACAAGTAAAATAAAATACAAGGGTATATACCCTACCTTGCCATAATAGCTTATAAAAAATCTTCAAGCATAACTTCAATCTTCTCCAAATACAAGAAAAAACCTATAATGTAACTCCAAAAGTTCTCCCAACAAGAATTCCAAGCCAATTCCAAAATTATGTAAGTGTAAGTTCAAAACAAGTAACCCCAAAATTTCCAGAATCCCTCACATAAATAGAAGATGAAGAGAGGAGGGTGAGGTTGCTCCATGTAGGATGCCACATCACTTCTCCTCAAATCCACCTCACTTGGTCGAACACAAAGACAAAACTAATAAATAGGTGGGTGAGGGAATGACAAGCCCCTCTTACACACACAAACATCCACCCATACTTTCAAAGGACACAATAAAAGAGCTTGTAAGAAAGTGCAATTACTCACCCCTTTTCTCCTCTAAAACACATAATGAAGGCTAAAATTAACCCCTCCCATCATAGGTATAGTTGGTGGTGGAGTTTAAGGAGGCACGAGACAAGTATAACTTGTCCCACAAGCCTCCAAAAGTGGCTCCAAAGCCAAAATTCTAGTTTGGGTGAGAGAGACAAGTACACATACAAAAATATAGTAAAATCTAATTAAAATAAAGAAATCATCAAGGACTACTCAACCCATTAAATTCCCATTTGTCACATCCCACTTAACTTAATCACATGATCAATTAAATAATCAAATCACATTGCTTATGTAATAATAAAGTAAGCATACATTACAATAAATAAACCACTTACACAACTAAATAAGTAAGGTAAAGGAAATAAAAAAAATTCAAACCCCCTGGTCACACATGAGGTTACCTCCCAATAGGAACCTCCAAACAACATACCAGGCACATAACAAAAAGTTTCCAAGGTGACCTTGTTGACAATATCCAATATTATTATGATGACCTTGTTGCTAGTATGCAAAGTTGCCAAGGTGAACTTGGTGCCAATGTTAATATGATGATGTTACTTTTTGGAGGTAGATATTCCTTGGAATATAATTTATTTCTTTCAAATCTTTTAATTGAATTTTAAATTTGGCATTAGTATGTGTGCCATTCCTAAGCCCAATCTTGGATATAGGATTTGACCCCAATTTGGACATCTTGTGGGACAAGTTTTACTCGTCCTACACTCTTTAGACTTCCCTCCTAACCTAACCTATAATCCAAGGGGTCAATTTAGGCCTTTAATAATGAAAATTTGAGAGGAAAGAGGAAATTATTGCCCTCGCATTTTGATCCTCTAAATTGAACTTTGAGATGTGCAAAGTTATCTTGTGTGCAAATTTAGTGAAGGTATCTCCTCACCTATCTCTTTATGAAGCCTTTGTTTGTGTGAGGAATTTGTGATGTGGATTTGAGGGACATGAAGTGGCATCCTACATGGAGCCACATCACCTTTCCCTCTTTCTTGTCTATTTATATGCATCCTTTTTATGGTTTTGGGGTTACTCTTTTTTAGTTGCGTGTTTGGTTATCTTGCTTCCTATTTTGGCTTAAGACTTGGGAGAGGAATTTGCTTGGATCTTGGCTTGGGATTGGAAAGAATTTCTTGGAATTTCTATAGGAGAAAGTGCAACATTATGGCAAGGTATGGTCTCAATCTTTGTTGTTTTCTTGTTTTTAATTGTGTATGAAATGGTGAATTGTAAGTATGTTTGTGTGTGTTATGGGCTTGGGTAGTTTTTCCTTAAGACATGTGTGGGGAGTGGGAATATAGAACCAATGGGGAGATAAAAGGGAGTTTTGTTAGGTTGTTTTAAGGAAGGATTATGGGTAAGGTGTTCCACCTATGGGGAGAGAAAAGGTTTAAAATTGTTGCATTTTGCATATTTGCATCATAGAGAGATAAGGGATTTTGAGTGTGTTCTGTGATCTGTACTTTGGAGGTTCTTGGTGTACCCTTAACCCACATGGGAGTTATAAGGAGGTGGTATCCATTATTCCCTCTCATTTGGCTCTAAATTGATCCTTATGATTAATTGAAAAGTTGTAGGTTTTATTTGTATGTTCTTGTGTTGTAGAAAAATTGTTTGTGAGTGTATGTTGTTTATGTTGAATCATTTTTTTTAGCTGCCATGTTTGTAGTGTGTTATGTTGTCTCATGGTTAGAGCCCAGGGGACAATGAGGGGGTTGGCTTCACCCCTTCATTGGAATGTGGCTGGGAGGAGAGTGTTTCCTAGCTCTCTCCCTTGTTTGTGTGTGTTGGAGATGAAGAGTAGAAAGTTGTAGGTTTTAAATGAAGTTGTAGAAATTATTATGGGAAATTTGAACATGTTGTCTCCACCATTTTTGGTCGAGGGCTTGTATTATTCTTGCATTTTAACTATTGTAAGTTGTATGTACTTGAAGTCAATAATGGAAGGACTGAAATCAAATGGAAAATTATTGTAAAATTTTCTTTATTGTAAAGTTCGTATATTTGTTTAAAGTTTTGTAAAATATGCCTATAAGGAAATTATGGATTTATTTAGAAACTTGTAAGATATTGGAAATAAATGGTAGTCTCAAATTATTTAGAAAATCATGTAAAATCTTCCTTATTAGGAAAGTTTTGAGTTATCTGAAACTCTATTAAATATTAGAAATTATAGTATGTACTTAAAAGATCCTGCAAATTATTGGTTGATCTGTATAATGTCATGGTTTCCATTTACTTTCTTGTTCAACATTTCAAAGTAATTACCTTCTCCTTCTTGCATTATTCTCTGTAAGAATAAACATCTTCAATGTATGTTTATACTTGGAATGCAATCGGGAAATATCTATGAAAATATAGATCCGAAAATCATAATGTTCTTCCATACTAAAATAGGTTCTTTCCCTACATATTTGGTTACATAACTCAGACTTAGATTTACTTGCTTGTAATCACTATTAGCATAAGGATACGTAGCACTTGTTTTATATAATTAGGAGATTTTGTTTCATCTTATTCCATTATTCTCTCCTAGTTCGTAACCACTCCTTTTATTGTGGAAAGTATTGTTACCTCTCCTCCATATAAATAATGTATCCACTTTTGAATAATATATGTGAAGAGATATTATATCTCTATCATTTCTCCTTATAATATAACAACAAAGAAAATTTGATCTCTTCCTATGCATTGGAAAGGAGAGATCAGTTCTTTGTTTTTGTACTGTTGCATGAAGGAGGAGTGACCTGATCTACAACACATAGAAGGACCTACATGGAATATTGGCTCCTTCACCTACTTGTGGCCACGTGGGATGAGTCTCATTGACCAGCAATAATAGATCATGTCTCCATTCAAATCTGCAGCTTGCATGAAACAAGAGACAAATCAAGTTTTTCATTTTCTGCGTGGAAGTTTGCGTGGAAAGGAGAACTCCTTTATTTTTTCTCTTTCTTCCTTGCTGACTTGCGTGGTTGTGTGAGGTTTTTCTAAAAATCTACATGGAGTTTGATTTTCTTTTCAGCCTAACCGAGGTAGTTCAAGACTTGACGCCTCAATGTGGAACCTCTCCTAGTCATTTTGTGTGATACAGTTTCTACAAGAGCTAAAACTTCTTAGCAAAATGTGGCATTCATTTGGCTGATAGGTGGATGCTTAACGTGATAAATCTCAGAGACTGTTGCGTAGAACTTGCGATGGAGTCTGTAGCAGTCTTCAGACAAAGGTTACTTCAAAGAGAAAATCTTGAGGTCACAACTCAAAACTGTGGTTACCTACACATTCCTTGTCCAACCAATTTCGTCTTGGCCTAGCATGTTTAAGAGGAAAAATGTGAGCACATATCTTACTGTGTTAAATTTGCTAATCATAGTGTAGCAGATTGGCAAAAATCTTAAATCTATGTGAATATCTTGGACGTGAAGACCATTCTTATCTATGCGTGAAGTCACATTCTACTTGCATGGAGGAGGAAGACCATTCTTTCTTGCATCGAGGAGGAATACACCAGCATGGAAAATTTTGTTGAGCCTTCGTGGTAAGACAATTCATGCACTTGCGGATGGAGATAGATTTCTGTTGAGCTTGTGTGCACAGAGTTAGAAAATGCCTACTGATGTGAGAGGAGAATTAGTTGTGAAAAGCCTTAATCTAGATCACCTGCATCGAAATATTTGCTAAATAATTTTTAAAAAGTGCCAGTAGTATTGGCTGGAGACATAATTCTCTACCAAGGTAACCTGATAGGGTCTCTCAGAAGCCACGCTAAATGACGAGCAGTGAATGAAACGATTGAGACTAGGGAAGAGCCGCAAAATCAACTTGCACATGTCGAAGAATATCGTCTAGAAGCTGCTTGAGAGCTCCGGTTTCTAATATACACTACTTAACGAGCTACGCAACATTGACAATCTGGTCTTTGATGAGCTATGGTTGACAGAAGAATTATTAGATTATTTCCTTTTTGATGTCAACTGCCAAGAAAAGTTAGTTTGGTAGGAATTAGAAGTTAGGTACGACGCCGACTGCGAAGATGAAGAAGAAAACCTGACAAAGTGTCGTTTTCTTTCAGCACGCAATTATTGAGAGCTTTTACTGAGCTAGTACTTATCATCAGTGAGTAAAATTGTAATATCTCTTGGAAATATGATTAAATAAATAAATATTATTTTATTTTTATTCCAATGTCTACACAAAAACTTCTACTTTCAGATGCTCAATTGCTTAAAGGGTCGAATTATGCAGTCTGGATAACAAAGATGCAAGACTATCCTTCAATTTGAAGGATTATGGGGCATCGTCACATGGATTTGTGACTAGTCCCCATAGCCGTTGATGAATTAATGAAGTATGAGATGGCTAGTGCCAAAGCCTTGATGTTAATACTGCTCAATATTAGTGAGGATGTGTAAACGCATGTTCAGAAAGTGGAGGAACAAAAGGGGGCCTAGGAAAAGTTAGTAAATATTTATGAAGCCAAAAATCATACTAAGATCCTCCATCTTTAGTCAAAGCTAGCACACCCTATCTATGGGGTTAGATGAGAAAGTTGAGGAGTTCTTATTTCGTGTGGCTGAGTTGCGAATAGGAGTTATTAGCGCTCGGTGAAATGGTTGATGATAAAATTCTCATGCCGATCACCTTGAGACCACTCCCTTCTCAATTCTGAGTGTTTGTTATGACACTGAATGTATCTAAACAAAAAGTGGCATTCGAAGAACTCATGAATTTTCTGCAGTAGGAAGAGGCCATCAATTCAGCCCAAGAGGAGACTCAGAATAAAGCCCTGTTCTCAAAGCCATACCATGGCCAGAAGAATCGGAAGGGCCCCCTAGAGAAGCCAATTCAAGCACACCAAAATCAACAACAAAAATATCAAAATTCAAAGAGGTGGTGTCACATTTATAAAACCAACACTCACGTCACTAATCACTACTGGTACAATGGTTTGAAACAAGGGTGTTTGAGTCAAACAAGTACCTTAAAGCATGAAAATATTTTCAAAAATCCAAATGACGTCCTCACCAAAGAAATCAGAAGGGACATCTCGTAGCCCAACAAGATGATGAATCTGATGAAGAGACATCATAAAGAGCTAATTGTTGTAAGAATATTGAACTAGTCTCTCAAAATTGTTATCCCACAAAGAAAGTATGGTTGATAGACTCTAATGCAAGTAAGCATATGTCAGGTGACAAGAAACTATTTGATTCACTGAAAGAACAACCCACTGGAGATCAGGTTCAGATAGCAGATGAAAAAGAGTATGTTGCAGAAGGAATAGGAAATGTCACCATTCCTCTGGGACCATGAAAATGTACACTTACAAAGGTACTATATGTTCCTTGCTTGACTAACAACCTCTTGTTAGTGGATCAACTCTTGAATCATCACCTTAAGGTAGAATTTCTTGTCCAAAATGGCATCAAATCATGTTTGATCTCTAGACAAGGTACGATTATTGCTAAAGAATTTTTAAAAGATAAGATATTTACTTTAGATATTGTTTCATCTTTTGCAATAGCTTTATCTGCCTCAAAAGTAGAATCTACAACCCTATGGCATTTTAGATATGGTCACTTGTTGGTTAGTTCATTGCATCAGATAATTTCAAAAGTCAATGGTCCATGGACTACCCAAATTTTCCAGTTCCTTTCCTATTTTCCCTAGTTGTCTTACATGAAAACAACACAGGGTATCCGTTTCAGGTGAGCACATTCCATGCCAAGAAGCATATGGAGGTAGTTCATACCGATTTGAATGGCCTATTTCCTGCTTCATTTTTAGGATACAAGTACTTCCAATAGTTTGTGGATGACCACTCTTGTAAGATGTGGGTGTTTTTCCTGAAGAAGAAAAGTGAGGCTCTTCAACATTTCTATAATTTTTATCATCATGTTGTGAAAGAGACCAGATAACCACTTCTTATACTCATCTCATATCTAGGGGGGGAATTCACATCAAATAAGTTATTGGAATTCCTAAACCAACAAGGCATTAAGAAAAACCTGAATGCTCCCTACACACCCCATCAAAATGACATTGTTGAGCATCACAATCACATAGTGATGGAGATGGCTCACTGCATGCTAACAACAACAAAGCTAGAGGAATGCTATTGGGATGAAGTAGTACAAACATATTATATCTTCTCAACAGGGCACCAAAAAATTTTCTACAAAATAAAATTCCAAAAGAGGTATGGAGTGGTAGAAAGCAATCAATTCTCATTTACGATTATTTGGTTGCACAACATACATGCATGTCCCAGCTCATAAGAGAAAGAAGGTTGAGCCAAAGACGCTCCCATGCATCCTACTTGGCTATAACACTACCTCAAAGGCTTACCATCTCATGGATCTTGAGATAAGAAAATCTATGAGAGTCGAGACGTGGTTTGTGAAGATTCATCCTTTGACTCATTAGTGATAATAGAAGAACCATTACCAACCACCTCTCACCGACTAGTCTCCGAATCAGATGATCAGCCAGAGGAGACTACTCAGAGAAAAGATGTACTACCATGAGAGCTATTTGTTGACCTTGGAGAACTGGAGAATGTCACTCCACATCAATCCACATGGAAATGACACAGTTCTTCTCAAAAGAAGCCAAGTTCTCATCCAAAGTGGGTACAAAGCACCATCAAGGACTCACATTTGTAACAACTCCTAGATACATCATCCGTAGTCAAAACAAGGAGTCAAACAAGAAATGAGGTAAACTTTACACTCATGAGTTCACTGATTAATAGCTCCAAGCCTGATAATGTTCGTGAAGCACTCAGTCAACCTCAGTGGAAGGAAGCCATGGATATAGAAATTGACTCACTCAATAAAAATCAAACATGGGAACTTGTCAATCTTCCTGTAGGAAAGAAACCCATAGGCTGCAAAAGGTTTTCAAGAAAAAATATAAGGTAGATGGATCCATCGACAAACATAAAGCATGAATTTGTAGGAAAAGGATATGCTCAGAAAGAGGGCATCGACTATGAAGAAACCTTTGCACCCACTGTCAAGATCAAGACCATCAGAGTTGTTTACACACTGACACCACAGAAAGGATGGAGACTTCAACAGATGGACGTCAAGATTGATTTCCTAAATGGTGATCTGAAAGAAGAAGTGTACATGACCCAACCTGAAGTATTTTTTGATGGAGAACATCCTAAGAAGGTATGTTGTCTCATCAAATCATTGTATGGACTAAAACAAGCTCCAAGGGCATGGTATATAAATATTAATGATCACCTTTTGCAGCATGGGTTCACTCGTAGCCCCTTATATTCCAATTTGTATATAAAGAAGGTAGGAAAAGAAATTGTCATTCTTGTTGTGTATGTATATGATCTTGTGATCACTGAGCAGTTTAGAAGATCAAGTTGATATTGTAAAGAATGATCTCAAAAGAACCTTCGACATGATAGATTTGGGGATACTACATTACTGTCTTGGCTTGGAGATATGGCAAAAGGAGCATCACATTTTTGTCTCCTAGATAAAGTATGCCAAGACACTCCTGGAAAAATACAGAATGTCCAGACAATAAACCTATATCCACTCCCATGGAAAAAGGCTTGTAACTTTCAAGATTCCAGGACTCACCTTAAGTAGATGCTACTCTCTATAGGAAATTTGTTAGAGGGCTCATCTATTTGACATATACCAAACCAGATCTATGCTATGTTGTTAGCTATCTTTCCAGGTTCATGCAGGAGACGAAGAAATTTCACTGGACTGAACAAAGCATGTTTTGAGATATGTCTGAGGTACATTTGATTATGGTATGGAATATAATAATAATGATCAATTATTCTTACATGGATACGTTGACTCGGACCACGTCAATCTATTGATGACAGGAAGTCAACCATGATATATTTTTCATCTTGTATCTAGACCTATCTTGTGGATAAGCAAGAAGTAGAATATTGTTTCTATCTCATCCACAGAGGTATAATATCATGCATTGCACGAGGAGCTGTGTGTGAAGCGATATGGTTACATGTCACATTTTGGATGACCTGGGAATTCATGAAAAAATAGTCACCTATTCTCTATTGGGATAATCAGAGTGTGTTTAAGCTCATGCAGAATCTAGTTTTTCATGAAAAACAAAGCATATTGAGATTGATTGTCATTTCATTCGAGAGAATGTCTTGAACCATAACATTCAGCTCTAGTACTATCCTACAGAAGCACAAGTTGCCGACATTCTCACAAAATCTCTTAGAAAAGTGAAATTTGAATTTTTTAGGGGTCACATTTGAAAGAATAATGTAATAAGGGGGGAATGTTAGCATAAGGATACGTAGCACTTGTTTTATATAATTAGGATATTTTGTTTCATCTTATTCCATTATTCTCTCTTAGTTTGTAAGCGCTTCTTTTATTGTAGAGAGTATTGTTACCTCTCCTCCCTATCAATAATATATCTGCTTCTGAATAATATAGATGAAGAGATAATCTATCTCTATCATTTCTCCTTATAATCACTTAGAGTATTGATATTTATTCAATCTATTAATAAGACTTGTATGAAAGCTCCTGGATATATATATCCAAGAGCTTTCATACAAGTCTTATTAATAGATCGAACAAATATATAAGAAACTCCAGATCCACAGTGATCGATGTCGGCCTGACTAAACCAGTGTTGGTAGCCTTTCCTGAACCGACACCGGTTACATGAGTGGCATCGGTCACCCTATGTAAAACTATTTTTCTACAGTGGTTCAGATTCGACCTAGTAGATTCCTTTTTCGAAACTTTAAACTCAGAAACCTGATCACAAGTTTAATATTACCCTCCACGGAGTATATATATGGATATACACACATTTCTGTGCACATATACTTATATATACATCTGAGAATAGTTTTATCCTTGGAATGAACAAAAGAAGAATGCATTTATACAAATATAAATATTTTATAGATATTTAATATACAACTACCCCAAATAATTCTAGATTCATCCCAGTAACTCCCAAAATTACATAAGGGTGATCAAACACCCACAACCAAAGATCTTGGTAAAAGAACCAATAATGAAACTTGCAAAATAAAATGATCCAAACTCTAGGAATCGATAAAACCAAAATAATGAAAGAAAGAGGAAGAAAAATCCTCCATCGCAGACCTTGTACCATCCTCATCAACATAGTTTTATCTCAAATCCCCTTTCCTACATTCTTGCCTTACATGTAGCTTGACCTGTGCAAATGGAGGCATATTAGGGTTAGAAAGAAATATAAAGAGCTCATAAGGATAGTTAGGGAAAAATACTTGGAAACCTAATATTTAAGGGTTAGGATTAAATCCATCCTATGATTGTGATTTAATCCTCATCCCTTTATGAGATGGGTGAATAAACTTTAATAAATATAGTACCTTTTCCTTTTCAATACTTATCAAAATAGATCCATATTCACTATGGACACCATTGTGCACATGCAGCAATAATATCTTCCTTTTCTTTTCTTCTCTCCTTTGTATTTAAGCTATTTGGCAAGATTAAGGTGTTTTTACAAGTTTTAATAGGAGTGAAAAACACAACAAGGGAACAAGATCCAGAAAAGACGTTCACATGGTGTAACCAAATTTTCAGTTACCCCAAAACTTAACCAGATGGCATATTGCAAAAGGTGGCATTTGAAGCAATCAAAATAGCATATACCACTTTTCAGGAACAGTGAAGATCCACCATTATTTCTTGGCATTTGGCAATTATTGGATTTGATATTCTAGGAGGTGAACAAGTTCAATGTCGAATATATGTTTGAATAGGGTTTGTCCCATATCCAGCATGTTACTTGACCCTTCACATTTGTATCGGTGATTTGACCTAACCAAGAAGAGTTAGGTCTGGTAATGCCACTTAGTACTTTAGAATCTAGTGTTAACGTTTACTCAATTTGATGAGTTAGGTGGGTGAAATGAATCAAAACCCTTGTCATATTATAATCATGGCGAGTCAATGAGCCTTGCTAAGGCATTGACGAGGTAATAAATTTTATTCGATAGATATTGGAGGCTTTTAACTGATTGAGTTGTCAATATCGGCCTCCTCCTGCATTCCTTACAATTTTGGACATTGTTTTGATTCCTGTAATGGGAAATGAACCTTTTTATTTTTCAGGTTATATCGAACCTTTTAATGGAGGTCTCTCAACATGAGTCTCTCTTATAAAAACTACATATGGTCTTTATGTGGAGGACATTTGGGCAACCTCCACGTCCTGAGTTGCACATTCTAAACCTTGATTACATTTCATTATCCTTGTAACATTTACAACCTTTTCAGAAATCACTAGTTCTAGGCCTGTATCATGTTTTGGTTAAAAAGGTCCTTTAACTCCATTTGATGGGCTTCGCCAGGGGGAGCTTTTTCTTGTATAAGGAATTTAGGGGAATTTGCATCTCTCTGTAACATTAAAAGGAGTGGTAAATTCATTGCGGTGACTGGGAAGAAGGAACACAGATGGGGGACCCAAATTTGGGTTTGGAAAGGCACAATTTATGTATCAATTGAAAATTAGCCTCTTTGTTTTTCACCATTCGAAGTCCGCTGAATATGCTACTTCAAACTAGCAAAATTATTGCATTCAAGATATTTGGTAAGTAATGAAAACATACTGTAAGTTCCTGCGGAAGTGACTTGAGAGTCTTTAGCTTTAACTGGCACTGTTGACTAAAATCTCCCTTCAAGAGAAATATATCTCACTTATAATACGGGTTATTTTCATCGAAAGGGTGAAGGAATGTTTTATTTGTAGTCCTTAGATGACAAAAACTTTTGTATCTCATTGTAGCCTTGAATTTGGAAATTTCCAAGACTCAGTTTTTCTAAAAACATAGTCTTTTATTGAAAATTGTACCCATCCATGTAGAAAGTAGCTTTCATGACCCTTTGATTAAGATATTAATACTGATCAAAACTTTCATGGCAAACTCCATAACCTTGTGAACATTACGTCTCTTGTTTCATCCTTCGCAAACTGAACAAAATTTATCTTAGACAATGTTAAAAACCTATGTATAACCATTTAATGAAGGTTAGTGTAATGCCTCTTGAGAGCTGAAGATTGAAATATTTCGTTGTGATTCCACTATATACGCACTGAACTCAATCTGGTATGAAATGGCTCCTCCTATTTTCACCGGAAATGTAATATTCTACAGCTGTATCAACAACTGTTTGAAGTTAATGACTATAAAATGCCTTTAATCAATTTATACTAGAAATCCACAGTGATCCTATGCACTGTTATTACTCACACTATGGGAAACTTCAATGTGATAGTATAGCTCCTATTGTTACTTTGTGATGTTCCCTTTCACTCATGAATCTCTTTATGAATATTGTCTGATTTGCGATTTCCCGCAATGCAAGTTGAGCATAACTTGTAAGTTGAAATCCACTCTAGTCATCTTGAATGCCTTAAAATGTACTCTGAGAATCCGTAACGAAACTCTTCCTTAATGGCATTGTATTTATTGTTATAAGGCTAGTATTTTAAGATGAAATTTACCTTTCTGAAATCATGAGTTATACTTTGTTAATCTTGAATGTCCCATCAATATCTGATCAAGCGTTGATTTAAAATTATCCGCACGTGTGCAAGTTTTATTCATAGAGACCCCTTCCCTATACTCATTAATTTTATCCCATATTTGTATATCCATAATTATCCACTTGTATGCTGTGTTTTGAATTTGCTCAGGGATGTGAACACTATTATCCCATATAATAAGATTAACATTTATACCATAGTTAGCCAATGCGTCTGCCACCTTGTTACCCTCCCGATAGGTATGCTTGATCTGAATATTATTGAATGTTTGGAAAATACTTATGGACTCCAAAATGAAATCTTTAATGTTCCAACTTGGGGGCGAACACTGATTAAGATGATTGATTATATTGACTGAGTCTCCTTCCAGAATGAGATTTTGAATGTTATGAGTCTGAGAAATCCTAAGGTCCCATAAAGCAGATAATGCTTCAGAAAAATGATTAGTTTGTATTCCCATTTTACCAGCATAAGTAGCCACCAAACTACCTTTATGATCCTTGATCACTCCTACCCCCGCTGCAATTCCAGGGTTACCCTTAGAGGCCCCATCAAAATTCAACTTATACCAGTTAAGATCTGGAGGATTCCAGTGTATCAACAATCTATCAATATTGTTGTCTGTAATATTACGGATACTATCAGCTCCAATCTGCCATTGGGCAAAGAATTGCTCTTCATTTATTGGGTAACTCTTGTTCTTGGGGGTTTAAATTTAGCAATATTCTCTTTAACAACATTGGAAATTTTTCCAATGCTGAGCTTAATGTTCTGTTTATTATTTCTGAAGATAATGTCATTTCTATCTTTCCATATCCTCCAAATAATATGAGGCATTATCAAATTCCAGAGCCTTCTCACGACACAATGTTTGTAAGGTGGGCTCCATTGTGTCCAGAGATGACTGAGATCCCTTGGAACCACCCAAGAAGATTTAAAATTAGAAAGGGAAAAACTCCACATTTTGGTAGCATACTCACAATGGATGAGCAAATGACTAATATCCTCAGAGTATTTTTTACATAAATGACACCTATTAGGCATTATAAAGCCTTTTCTTATCAGGCTATCAGTGGTAAGAATTCTTCCCCTGAGAGCAAGCCAAAAGAAAAAGTTAATTTTTGGTGTTAGCTCCTTCATCCAAATTCTATTCCATTTGAACTCAGATTGATTATTGTCAAAGAAAGTATTATATCCAGCTTTAACAAAGTAGTTCCCATCAATAGAACTGCTCCAGACCAATTCATCCTTAACTTTGAGCTGACTTAAAGGGATAAGATCCAATTGATCTTACAGGGAGGAAATAATTTGGGTCAGATTGTCTCTATCCACAGTGAGCTTTTTCCATTTCTTCTTGTTCCCCATTCTGTCAATATAATCCTTGATTCTAGTACCATACTTGCTTTCAATGATGTCTTTAATTGCTCCAAATCTATCCATGAGGCTGCCATTAAACTAGTTGTCTTCCCAGAATTTTATAGCACTACCATCTCCCACTTTCCACTTACTTCCTTGTTTTATGAAATTTCTAATCTTCACTAAGTTATTCCAAAAGATGGAACCATAAGGAAGATGCTCGTCTTGAAGAAAAGAAGAAACAACTTGTTGATTAAGGTATTTAGCCTTAATTAAATCTATCCAGGGTAGCTTCTCAGTAAGCATTCTCCAGCCCATTTTCACAATCGAATAGCCTCATTCATTTTCTTGATGTTTTTTATGCCTAGGCCTCCTATAGATTTTGGAGTACAGACCTTATCCCAAGCAACTAAATGGTATTTAAACTTTTCCTCCATGCCCTGCCATAAGAAGATTTTTGGATCCTCTCAATTTTTTCTCTGAAGGTAACAGGGATTTTATAAAGAGACATTATATAGATAGGCAGGTTTTGAAGAGTGCTTTTGATGAGTAGGCATTTACCAGCACTAGAGAGAATAGCTCCTTTCCATCCAGCCATCTTTTTTTGAAATCTCTCCAACAATTCATTCCACACCTTGGTAGAAACTTTTTTAGTGCCCAGAGGAAGTCCTAGGTAAGTGGTTGGAAGCGCACCTATTTTACATCCCAGAAGTTTTGCAATTTTCACTTGTCTTTCCTCATGCATATTGAAGAAGAAAATGGAGCTTTGGTCATAATTGATCTCTTTCCCAGAAGCAGCTTCATAAAGTTTCAGAATAGCTTTGATAGCCTGAGCTTCAAGGACAGATGCCATTAAGCCAAGAATTGTATCATCCGCAAATTGCTGATGAGAATTTGTGTGGCTAATGGAAGTGGGCTTCGATCCTATCAGGAGGTCATCAGTAATTACTTGGCCAATTGTTCGACTAAGACTATCTGCCATAAGAATGAAGAGAAGGGGGGAAATTGGGTCCCCTTGTCTTAATCCTCTGCTACTTGTGAAGAATCCCACCGGCTCACCATTAACCACTACTGAGAATCTGACCGTAGTGATGCAAGCCTTAATTATTTTTCTGAATTTAGCAGGGAAGCCAAATTTAATTAGAACTCTATCTAAGAAAGTCCAAGAGACCTTATCAAAGGCTTTATTCATATCAAGCTTAAGAACCTTATTCACTTTTTTATTATTATCCAGAGAGTGTATGGTTTCATGCACCATAATCACTCCATCTTGAATAATCCTTCCTTTAATGAATCCACTCTGCTGCCTTGATATTAAATCATTCAAAATAGATTGAAGCCTGGTAGTATTCATTTTGGTAAGAATTCTACAAATAGCATTCACAAGGCTAATAGGTCTAAAATCTTTGAAGTCCTTAGCATGTACATTTTTTTTGGAGCAAGCAAAATGTGGGTGTTATTCATCTCTTTCAAAAGGTTGCCAATTCTATAGAATTCATTCACTGCTCTGAGAAGATCATCCGATGCATATTTCCCAAAATTTCTGAAAAAAATTATAAAGAATCCATCCGGGCCCGGAGCTTTGTCGCCTTCTAAAGTAAACACAGATTTTTGCAGTTCTTCAAGTGTGACAGCTTTAGTGATATCCTTAAATCTATATTCCTCAATTTTTTTATGGGGAATAGCCTCCGAAATGAAAGAAATTACCTCTTCAGAAATAACACTCCTCTCATTAAGAATTTTTTTTATAAAAATTGAGAGCTTCCTCTTTAATGTTGTTGGGATCTTTTATAACAGTGCCATTACTTTTAACGAATTCCATAATCCTATTACAAGCTCTGTGATTCAAACTAGTCATATGAAAGAACTTTGTATTTCTATCTCCTTCTTTAAGCCAGATAGCCCTAGATTTTAGTCTCCATAAGGATTCTTCTCTACTGCAGATCGTATGCAGCTCTGCAAGAATGTTTTTTTCCTCAGTTTTATCTTCAAAAAATCTCCCCATTGTATTCATTTTGGTTTCCAGATCTTGGAGCTTCTGCTTTAAATTTTTTTTTTTGTTCAAACACATTACCAAAAACTCTTTTATTCCAAGTTTTAACTTGTTTTTTGACATATTTGAGCTTCTGAATCAATCTATATTGAGTAGTACCTTCACCATTCCAAACCCACCATTCTTTAATTTTGTCATAAATGTCATCATGTTCCATCCACATCTTTTCAAAATTGAATGAGCTTCTACTGGGCTTAGTCCAATTGAGGAGATTCAAGACAATCGAATTGTGATCCGATCCAATTCTGGGAAGTGAAGAGAGATGAAAGTCCTGATTGAGAATCCAACTAGTAGAAATCAGGGCTCTATCTAATCTAACTTGGATAAGATATTTTCCCAACCTTCTATTGTTTCAAGTGTATTTATTTCCATGGAGATCCACATCCAAGAGATTGAGATCAACAACAAAATCAGCAAACTCCTCCATACCTGTTGAAAAGCTAGATAATCCTCCATATTTTTCCCCTGGGTTTAGAGGAGTATTAAAATCCCCCATGATAAGCCAGTTGACTGTAGAATGTTGGGTTCTAAAGATCTTAAGATCAGTCCAAAGCTTACGCCTCCCACTAACCGTATTAGGGGCATAGATATTAGAAAGTATCCATTCACTATTGTTCTCAATAGCATGAAATTTAATAGCAAGATGATTAGTGCTAACATTAAGAATCATACCGGTGTAGTGTCTTTTATCCCAAAGAGTAGCCATACCTCCAGAGGCTCCCTGAGAGTCCACCGCAGCCATATCAGAATTTTCCCAAAAAAAAAAATTATTGGTTTCAAGGATCTTAGCTTTCATCTTAGTTTCCTGCAAAATCAAAATATTAGGACTACTAGATTCCCATAACTCCTTAATGGTTCTCTGTTTGGAGTTTCCATTTAGACCTCGGATGTTCCAAGAGATAATCTTCATTAAATAGGAATGGGGGCTGGTATTGCCTGATGGTTCAATTGACGTTGAGTTCCATCTGCAATGTCTCTCTCTGTTCTCTTGAATCTAAGAGCTTTCTTTGAGGGTCTTCCTCATTTAGAACTACTACCAAAATATACCAGTCTTCTAACAGAAGATCTAGTAGTTCTAGATGTTGAAGTTTCCCAATTGTCAATAAGGATCGCAGTAAATAAGAAAAACTCCATTTTATGTCTATGGTTATTGATGGCTGAAGCAAGAGGGCAGATCTACAGATTTGTTGCTGAGATGAGAGTTTCCTCTTGTGTTTGATATTTTTCTTACGTCCTTTGGAGTTTTTAGTGCTTCTTATGAACTCATGTTGTTCTTTTCCAGCGCTTCCTCAATGAAGTCTAAAGAATTATCTATCTCAACTTCCTTAGTTTCATTTGGGCTCTTAGCCATATCCTTGGGATAGATATTCACCTTTACAGTTCCTTCTTGTTCATCCACTTCCAGAGTCACCTTTACTAGATTTTGCATCTCTAAGTCTTCTTTATTTCTGGTGGGTGCTCCAAGAAACGCTATCGCTGGGGTTTTAGGATGCCAGACCAGGTGTTTCCTTATTGAAGTTTTAAAACCCTTTTTTTTCCTTTTTATTGTAGTTTAGCTCAGGTTGATTAGGGGCTTTTTCCTCTCTTCGGCTTTCACTATCTAGCACCTTGTTTTCTTTTGACATTTCTAAATCCCCCTTATGTTGTTCTTTATTTTTGAGTTTATCTTCCACAGTGAAGATCTCCTTATTAGGAAATTTTTTGGAAAAATGTCCTAAACAATGACAATGCTTACATCTTAGATGGAAGGTTTCAAATTCAATTTTTTGTGTCCACATTCCATACTTAGATTTTAATATAATGTGCTCCGGTAACTCCTGCTCCATTTCTGAAGAGATGCAGAATCAAGAAAAATCAAGTCTGGATCTGTTTCTCGTGGCTCCGTCCAGCCCGATCAAAGCACCTAAGGATTTAGCAATGTTTAGCAAGATTTCATCATCCCAGAATTGTAACGGTAGCCCAGGGAGTCTACACCAGATTGGAATGGTATTAATATTTTCAGTGTTCGGGTTGAATCCTGGATGCCATCTTTTCAAAAATAGGCCCATATTTCCCAACCACCATGGCCCTCCTAGAAGCACCGATTCCAAATCAGACTGCTGGTTAAATTTTTCCAGAAAAAAACCCCGTGGCATGATGGTAATACTCAGATCTCCCTTGGGTTTCCACTTTCTAATAGCCCATTTTCTAATAAAATTAATATTAAGTCTGGAGCCTAGAAACTTACCAACAAGAGAGAGATTCACTTTGTCCAAAGCCCTATTCACGCATCCATCTGGGACCATTAGACAGGTAGCACCTTCATTGTTCTTTTCCCACGTGAATTGTCCTCTTACAGCCGACTGTGGACCCACTTTACTATTAGGGTTTTGAAGAATCTTGTTCTAGGCCAAAGGTATGGATCCCAGCATGTCCAACTTTTTCGTTCGCAGCTTTTCAACCGTCTGATTCTTGTCAGAAAGTAGCCTCTCTTCAGCTAATATTGGCCTAGAACGCAGACACTCTACAGCCAAAACAGCGGAAACCGCACTAACTATACTTCCGACTTGGGGGAAGTTAAATGGGTAAGAGATTTTATTTAAGTATTTTAATTTAGATGATGTGCATGGGATGTTTATGGAAAATTTATTATATGGGAATTTAAAATAATTAAAGGGGTGGATTGGGGAACAATGTATGTTAGGAAATGGCTAATGTTGTGCTAGGAATTTTACTAAAGTAACTAAGGAAATTTTGTAAATCAAGTTAATATAAACCGTGGTGGGGTGAAATTTAATTAATTAAGGTTGGGTATAATTTTAATAAAATGAGATTAAAATTATTAGTAACCCAAATTGGGTAATTAAATAGGATTTATTAAGGACTAATTGACTTATTAAATAAAATTAATTTGGAATTAATTAATGGATGGGCAAAATTAATAAAATAAAAATACAGGATTTAATAAATGAAATTAATTCAACAAAACATGTATTGAGTAAATAGGTACACCATTTTTAATCATAACTAATGTATCTAAAATTAGGATTAACGTGTTGAAAGTAATAAAAAAAATAGGCCGTATTTTTTTAGCTGAGTGATTTCGTTTTGGCGTGTTTTGACATGGTGATTTTTGGGTGTCACATGTACTTGGCATTGGTGGGCACTTACATGAAAGACATGGATGAATTTTTTAATTATTTTATCGTGTATAATTACCGTGAATGGTCGTGGAAATTTATTATTAATATAATTCATATTATTATAATAAACTTGTATAATATTAATTTCATATTGATTTATATTATAATTATTGTTTTAATAAAAAAATTTATAATTAAGATTAAAACATAAATTTATTATAATTAATATTATATTATAAAATTATCATAATTACTATCAAATATTAGATACGACCCATGCATGAAGGATAAAGGATCCATTTCTTCCCTAGCCACGAATAAGGAACATGGTTTGTTGTACTCATGAGGTTGGGTTTCAAACCCAAATCCTATTGGATTTCCCTATTTTTTATTTTGACCCCTTTAAGAACAAATTGGACTCTCATGAAAAATTCAAACGAGATGGAGACGATAATAAGGATCGCAGTAAAAAAGGAAAATTCCATTTTATGTCTATCGTTATTGATGGAAAACCTATTGGATTTTCCCTATTCTTTATTTTGACCCCTTTAGGAAAAAATTGTCCACTCTCATGAAAAATGCGAACGAGATGAAGATGATAATAAGGATCATAGTAAATAAGGAAAACTCCATTTTATATATATGGGTATTGATGGAAATATTTGTCTAGAATGTTGAAAAGTTTAAACCCTAACCATTTACAATCGAAACCCTTGGATGTCAAGTCCATTACGCATATCCCCATCTCTAAAGTCTCCCACAAAATGCAATTGACTTTCCCTATTCTCGGACTCCTCATCCCTCTACCCCTTCTCCATCGAATCTCAACCTCTTCTGCAATTTCATCCCTCCAATTTCACTTCTTCCATGAATACCCTTTGGCGTTTCCATCGTACATTTTACGTACGATTGCCATACAAAATTTTTTGTTTTGGATTTCGTTTGTTAAAATGTGATTGTTGTGTAGGAGAAATCCGTTTAGTTTTGCTCCTTCTATGATCGCAACCGGCCCAAATTAATACACACACTTAGGGCTTTGTTGAGCGGGATTACATTTTATGTAGATTACAAAAATTAGGTAAATGTAAGAACATTATTTAATGGCATTGGCAGGTGTACATAGCGTTGGTGGGAACTTGTGTGAAAGACATGGATGAATTTTTTAATTATTTGACCATGTATAATTATCGTGAATGATCGTCTATGTCCGTGGAAATTTATTATTAATATAAATTCATATTATTATAATAAACTTGTATAATATTAATTTCATATTGATTTATATTATAATAAAATATAATTAATGTTATGATAAATTTGTTATAATTAAGATTAAAACATAAATTTATTATAATTAATATTATATAATAAAATTATTATAATATAAATTATCATTACTATCAAATATTAGATACAACCCATGCATGAAGGACATAGGATTCATTTCTTCCCTAGCCACGATTAAGGAACATGGTATGTTGTAGTCATGAGATTGGGTTCCAAACCCAAAACCTATTAGATTTTCCCTATTTTTTAAGAACAAATTGGAATCTCATGAAAAATGTAAACGAGATGGAGACGATAATAAGGATCGCAGTAAAAAAGGCAAATTCTATTTTATGTCTATCGCTATTGATGGAAAACCTATTGGATTTTGCCTATTTTTTATTTTGACCCCTTTAAGAACAAATTAGACTCTCATGAAAAATGCAAACGAGATGGAGACAATAATAAGGATCGCAGTAAATAAGGAAAACTCCATTTTATGTCTATCGTTATTGATGGAAAAATCTGTCTAGAATGTTGATGAGGTAAACCCTAACCATTTACAATCGCAACCCTTGGATGTTAGGTCCATTACGCATATCCCCATCTCTAAAGTCTCCTATGAAATGCGCTTGAATTCTCCTCTCCTCAAACCCCTCATCCCTCTACCCCTTCTCCATCGAATATCAACCTCTTTTGCAATTTATGTCCCTCCATTTTCACTTCTTCTATGCATACCATTTGGCATTTCCATCATACATTTCACATCTAATTGTCATACCTGAATTCTTGTTTTGGCTTTCATTTGTTAAAACGTGATTGTTGTGTAGGAGAAATCCGTTTAGTTTTTCTCCTTCTATGATTGCAACCAAACCCAAATAAATACACATACTTAGAGCTTTGTCGGGAGAAATTACGTTTTATATAGATTTAAAAAATTAGGTAAAAGTAAGAATATTATTTAATGGCATTGGCAGGTGTACCTGGTGTTGGTGGGCACTTACATGAAAGACAAGGATGAATTTTTTAATTATTTGTCCGTGTATAATTACCGTGAATGGTTGTGGAAATTTATTATTAATATAAATTCATATTATTATAATAAACTTGTATACTATTAATTTCATATTGATTTATATTATAATTAATGTTCTAATAATTTTTTTATAATTAATATTAAAACATAAATTTATTATAATCAATATTATATTATAAAATTATTATAATATAAATTGTAATTACTATCAAAGATTAGATACGACCCATGCATGAAGGACAAAGGATCCATTTCTTCCCTAGCCACGAATAAGGAACATGGTATGTTGTACTCATGAGGTTGGGTTCCAAACCCAAAACCTGTTGGATTTTCCCTATTTTTTATTTTAACCCCTTTAAGAAAAAATTGGACTCTCATGAAAAATGCAAACAAGATGGAGACAATAATAATGATCACAGTGAAAAGGAAAATTCCTTTTTATTTCTATTGTTATTGCTGGAAAAATATGTCTAGAATGTTGACGAGGTAAACCCTAACCATTACCCTTATAGCTAGAGAGATTCCCTAATCATAGATGTGCATACAATCGTAACCCTTGGATGTCAAGTCCATTATGCATATCACCATCTCTAAAGTCTCCCACAAAATGCGTTTGACTTTCCCTGTCCTCAAACTCCTCATCCCGCTACCCCTTCTCCATCGAATCTCAACCTCTTTCACAATTTTAGTCCCTCCATTTTCACTTCTTTAATGCATACCCTTCAACATTTCCATGGTACATTTCATGTACGATTTCTAGTTATAATATGTTGATGTTTTTGATAGATGGATTTAAGTGACTTTATATCTTATTAAGTCTTTCCAACATCTTCCCTTCATATCATTATATCCCTTTTAGAATATTTATTAGTATATTATTTTTTATTTATTATATTATTGTTTATGTATATTATAGCACATTTTCCCTTTTGGAAAAAAAGCATGATCTACCCCTGTGCACCCGCGAGCCCGAAGAGGACACGTGTCGGCATTTCTAAACTCTGGCGGAAAATTCAGCCGTCGGAGGATTTTAAGACAATGATCCTTTTTAGCCGAAAGGCACTATGGAATCAAATGATCCGCGCCTCCGCCAATGCCCAAAGAGCCACATGTCAAGAATTGATTGGTCATGGGGGAAACAGACTTGCGGGGAAACTTATAAATGTTAAACGTTAGGGTTAAAACTGCAAAGGATTAAAATAGCTCAAGCCTTCGACTTCCCCAAACGATACCACATGTCAATCAATGATTGGTTGTGGCTCGTCGGAGCAATTTAGCAAAATTTGAATTTTGCGAGAAAAAGGTTTACAGACTTTAAAAACTCTGTGCCTCCACCGATGCGTCGTGCAGACACATGTCAGCCATTCATTAGATGCGGATCGGTGGGCCAGTAGGAGAATTTAGGAAATTTTTTGCAAAAATTTCCGAACCACTAAGCTAAAAGGGGGATCTGCTCCTCCATCGACACCTTGTGATGCCACATTGAGCCAGTGGGGTGGCAGAGGAAACTTACAAAAATTTCTTAAATTATTTTAAAGGTTAAGTTAACTGTTGTAGTCCCATGCGGCCGTGAAAAACAACCAAAAAGGGAAATTTTTTCCTTTGGCATTTTTGACCAAAAAGTGCTAAGGGAAAATTTGGCCCCGCGGGTCCGCCAAGGAAATTTTTCCCAATTTTTTTTTTATAGTTAGAATTATTTTTGACACGAAATAAAGAAAAACTTCAGAAGGCCATAAATTTTGAATAGGAGATCATTTTTGGGCAAACGAAGACTTTTTGGAAATATCTCGACATCCTCTTTATACAACAAACATTAATTTTTCATTTTGTTAATGTTTAAGGGGTCAATTTCATGAAAACGATCTGCAGGCTTTTAAAAGGCAAGCTGGTAAATTTTAACTTATGAAATTTTAATCAATTGATCTTCTTCCTCTCTCAACATGTCAATTAGACATGGAGAATTGTTCTTAGATGGATTTAGGATGGATTTGGAAGGTAACTTTGATTGATTGACTCCTAATTAAAAAAAATACAACTTTGACAGCAAGAATGACAACAAAATGGTTTGAACCTGATTTTGCTAAGTTTTCTAAGAAATTCCTTAAGTGTTTTTGTCTAATTGAATTAATTTAGGGCATACTACATCAATTTAATTGTTTAATTTTTTATTTCATTGTTGCATGTTCAAACTGTGCATTTTGGATAAAGTATTTTCCAATTTGAAAATACAAAACAAAGATCAAATTTTAAAGGATCCATTTGCCATTTTCATCTTCCAAGTATTATAATTCATTCCAATTCTAATCTAATACATTTAATTTATTCAATTCAAACTATTCAAAACCAAAATGTAATTCTGATTTCCAATTTTACACATTTCAAAAGACAGAGTTATGTATTTTCCTCACACGCATTTCTTCCTTTCAAATACATTTCAAACTCAGTTTTTAAACAACAGTAGTTCCAATCATGGAACAAAATGCAAATTTTATTCAAAATACAATATTTCCTTCTTTTACAACTTCTCTTTTCTGTTGATTTTCACAATACAATATACAAAATACATCTCTTTCTTTCAAAACAGAAAACAGAGTACATCTCTCCTTTACATTTCAAAATTACAAGTTTCATATTCAACACAACATATTTCCATTACAAAACATATAAAAGTTCTTCCACTTCAAGTGGGAAAGGTTACAATAAGATTTAATTTCAACAAGGGACGGTCAAACTATTTTTTTTTCTTTTGATCCAGAACAACAACATGTAGATTTAGCATTCTTCCAATTCTGATCACAACAAGAGCAGAGGAAAGGAAAATCTCTCCAACTAACCAAGACATCTAATGACAAAGAGAATCCATCATTCTTCATTGGCCACAAAGCCCCAACCATAATGCAATAAAATATGTGTTTCAACTCATGGCAACAAAAACGTTTCCACAAACACACATGCAAATTTCACATTTAAAACACAGTCCAAAACAAAATGTAGTTTGTAACCAAATTAAAACACACATCCAAATCACACATCCTCAACTCCAACTCACAAGTCAACTTCCATCTCCAAGACACAATAAATAAGTAGGTGAATAATATGACAGTTTTACTTACACACTCAAATCAGGCCCATATCCCAAAGGACTAAAATTAATTTCAAGCAAGAAGTGTAATTAAAACATTCAACTAGGCTTACAAAAATGCATAATGAAAGCTAGATTTAAACTCTCCAACCATAGGTAAGGTTGGTATGAAAATTTAAGAGGTATGAGACAAATTTAACTTGTCCCACAAGCCTCCAAAATCAGTCTCCAAGGACAATTTTGAATTCCAAAGAAGATGAAATGTTTAATACTCTAAATTTTACTTACATATCTCTTATACATCACTTACACATTTATTACACGTATCTTACAACATTTAATACAAGAGTCAACCACTCCAATAATTACTTTCTTATGACCCAATTTGATTAATTTATTTTAACAATATGATTATTCACATTATATACCACAATTTATTTAACTAAAAAGGGGTGAACACATAACTTAATAAACACATACAAACATAAATAAAAAGGAACCTAATAGATAAATACACATAACCCTTGGTCACATTTAAAGTTGATCCCCCCATGGGAATCCCTAACACAATCAAACACACAAACAAATACAGGTTGCCATGGTGACCTTGTTGAATTCATCTAGAATTCCAATGTGGTTGGTCTCCAATCCCCTAATGTTTGTTGTGATATTTTAAACCTGCAAAATACAAATACGTCCTTCGGCCTTATGGCCATATTAGAACATCCAAATGAATATAATATAATTTCAAGATCATCTAGATATATGAATCACAACAACATCCAAGCAAC
Source organism: Taxus chinensis (assembly GCA_019776745.2). Classification (NCBI taxonomy): domain Eukaryota; kingdom Viridiplantae; phylum Streptophyta; class Pinopsida; order Cupressales; family Taxaceae; genus Taxus; species Taxus chinensis. The sequence continues at coordinate 911,625,861 of CM034147.1, read as the reverse complement.
CAATAAGATAATTTACAATTTTATTCCACAACAATATCATTATCAAATAATTTCCATTTCTAGGTCTACCCACAATATCCAAATATCACATGTCCGAATAACATCTATAATATAACCATGTCAACAGCATATCATCATCAATATATAAAAATGTCTCTAATAATCATCATGCATCATAATTGAATCAAGGTCAACAATAATCCATGATCTAACATCTAACATCATAATATAATAAATTCCATACTCATGTCTATAATATAATCAGCAATATCATGATCAGTATCAAAAGGTGTCAAAGGGAAGTGGGCACTACATCCCCCTCCCATTAGACTCAAATTCCTCCTGGAAGTCACTGGAACAAATGTGAAAATTGAACTCGTAGCAATGTAGCATCCTCCTATGTAGCCGCAGTCTCATCATATATGTCCCACTACCCCCGGACTTGGTCAATCTCTCTACCTCGAAGGCCCAGGGTTCTACGATCTATAATTTTAATGGGCTCCACCATCACCTACCCCTGATCCTGTACCTACAATGATGTCCAATCTAGCACCTGAGAAGGATCTACAACATATCTCCTAAGAAATGAAACATGAAACACATCATGTACATGAGAAAAACTAGGTGGCAATGCTAGATGGTAGGCCAAAGGTCTGATATGCTCCAAGATCTCAAAAGGACCCACAAATCTAGGAGCTAAATTATAACCTTTTCAATAAAGGATAGGGCTCTTATGTGGTTTGACATGAAAGAACACCTTCATGCCCACATCAAAACTATGGTTGGTCCTATGTTGATTGCTGTACTTCTTCTGCCTGTCCTCTACCTCCTGTAGTTTTTTCTTGATCATAACCACCTACTGCTCCATGTCCTGCAACAAATTTGGTCCAAGAGAAACCATGTCCTCTAATATGTCCTAGTTAAGAGGTGTCTTGCACACTCTGCCATACAAGGCTTGGAAAGGAACCATGCCTATAGAACTTTGAAAACTATTATTGTAGGGAAAATCCACCAAGTACAAGTACTCCTCCCATCTTTCCTGATGATCCATCACATACATCCTAAGCATGTCCTCTAAAATCTGATTCACCCACTCATTTTTTCCATCTGTCTCAAGGTGATATGCTATGCTGAAGTTGATCCTTGTCCCAAGGGCATACTACATGGTGGTCCAAAAATGGGAAGTATACCAAGGATCGTAATCACAAATGATCTTCCACAGAATCTCGTGCAACCTGAAAATCTCATTAAGATATACCCGTGCCACTAAACTAGTTGTATAAGTGCTCTTTACTAGAGAAAAATGAGCCACTTTTGTCAATTTATCCACCGTGACCATGATGGCGTCGTGGTGGTATCTTGACATTGATAGCCCAATGATGAAGTCCATGGAAATGGTGTCCCACTTCCACTCGAGTATAGCATGAGGAAAGAGAAGGCCAGCTGGATGTTGATTTTTGGCCTTCACTTTTTGGCACTCTAAATAGTGTGACACAAACTGAGCCATGTCTCTACGAAGTACCCTCCAAATAAACAGTTGTTTCAAGGTGGCGTGCATCTTCTTCACCCTGGGATGGGCTAAATAGGGTGTACGATGTGCCTCTTCCAAGATTTCCTACCTCAATCCTCCATCTCTGGGAGCATAAATCTAGCCTCTGTGCTTGAGAAGACCATCTGCCTCTAAATAAAAACCATCAAACTTCCCCTCAAGGGATCTCTGAGACTTGATCTCTGCTCTGGCTGCAATGTAGAAGCTGTCGTGAGGAAGCTACTGTAGAATCCTGCTCCACAAATCTGTGCTCACTGAGGTGGCCATAGTCAAATGTCTCCGTCTGCTAAGATCATTTGCAACCACATTCTCCTTCCCTTTTAAATTCTCTATCTCCACGTAATGCTCACAAAGCAACTCCATCCAACACCGCTGACGAGCGTTGAGATTGGGATGTGTGAAGAGGTGGCGAAGACTCAAGTGATCTATCCTGAGTGTGAATCACCTGCCAAGAAGAAAGTGCCTCCATCGAACTAGGGCATGCACAACTGCCGCAAGCTCAAGATCATGAGTTGGATAATTAAGCTCATAATATTTGAGTTTGCGAGACTCAAAAGCCACTACTCTGACCTCTTGCATCAAAACACCTCCAAGTCCTACCAAAGAAGCATCCGTGCGTATGAAAAACTCACCATGTGGATCCGGCACTGCAAAAATAGGTGTTATAGTGAGGCATTCCTTCAGTGTCCTGAAGGCCTACTCACACCTATTTGACCAAAAAAAATTCTTCCATTTCCGCTGAAGGGAAGTGATTGGGTGTGCAATCTGGGAGAAGTCCTGAACAAATCTCCTATAATTAACCTGCTAATCCCATGAAGCTGTGTACCTCAGTCACAGTAGTGGGTGCTAGCCAATCCATGATAGCCCTAATCTTGGAAGAATCGACGGTGATACCTTCCCAAGAAATGATATGATCCAAATACTTCTCATCTGTCTTGTTATCCTACAAAATTGACTGGGGCAATTTTACAGGTAACCATACCAAAATTTCCATTTTGGTCCCCCGTTGAGGTCTCTTAATATTCGGAATGGCATGAAACCCTTTTCCGGAAAATATAGTTTTTAGAACTTGGTCATTTTAATCCTTTTTGGGTTGGGCACAGTTTTTATTCGATTTACATCAACCAAAACTACGCCCCCTCTATTCCTTTGGCGCATTCTATTGAGTGTCAACACTCTCGATGGTGCGCCTCCCAAGGATGCGCCAATGCGCATGTGCTAGCTTGTTAACATTCAAAATGTTGTGCCTCCCTATGGTGCGCCATGGCACTGGAAACACGGTGTTGACACTCCCAAAGCTGCGCCTAGGGCACAAAACCCTTCGTGTCAACATCCATTTTGGTGTGCCTTAGAAAATTTGGTGGCACATTTATTGCACCTTTTTCTATATATAGGTGCATCCAACCTGCCATTTTCACGACTGAAAAGACGTGAAAAGTTATTCTTCTGCACCTTTCAGCGTTCTTGTCAACCCCGTGTGTTGCTTTTCATCACATTCGTGGACCCCACATCATTTCCTTTATCTTATATATTCCTGGTAAGTGGCCCTTGCCCTTCTTGTGGATTTGTTGTGGTTTCTTTGTTTGTTTTGGCGGTTTGTGTTATTAAAAACAACAATAAACCTAAGAAGGTAATGCAACTCCATCCCGTTTTCCAAAATAAACCCACTTCAAACCGTTCTCTGTCCACCTTCCAGATCTGCAAAACTAGAAGTTTCTGCCTCAAAACTACTCAACTCTTTTTGTCCCTGTTATGCTAAGGTTTTCCCTCCTCATTGTTTAAGTCTGCAAAAAGAGTAAACAATATAAAGTCTTTGCAATCAAGCCCATTGTTTTTCCTTCGGCGCAGGCTTCATCATTGTTACACCAAACACAATTGCACCAAGGCACACTGTCCACGCGCACAACATTAGCTTTTCCCGCGCCTTATAAATTCCTAAAGCACAAATGTAGGTGCAAGCGCACAAAGAGATACAACCACAATGAATGTTGTGCAGGCCCTCCCCACACCACGTAAAGCTTAAATTCTTGGTGCACCTTTCCTTAATATTGAAGTTTTTTAATTTACGTCTTGGCGCATTATAATATTTTGCAACATATACCACATATGTGCCAATGGCACACCCCAAGACCTTGCTACACCAAATAGATCTGCGCCTAGTTAAAACCCTTCATATGGCGCAAGTGCACATCCATTGACACCAACATCTGAATGTTTTGTGTGGCCTTTTCGTGCCCTACGCCCCCCTTTGGCACTGTTTTCTCCCATGCAACACGTTTCTAGAGTGTGCCTTGCTATTCTGAGACCTTGCAACCTACAGTAAAGTTGTGCCTTGCGCCCAGAGGCTTATAAATTGATAACTTTTCATTCTGTAAGCTTTGATGGATGACTTCACAGCTAACATGGCTCTTCTGCGATGGACTTCCCTGATTCTTCTTACAGATCAACAGCTGAACTTAGATCCACACATGTCTTCATCAAGTAAGAAGCCAACCAAGTCTAAGGGTAAAGCCAAGCTAATAGAAGAATAAATGAAGTATAAATACCAAAGGGTCAGGATGCATGAATCCCTTGCAGAGTGTGACCTGGATATCAGAGATTTAGAACTTAGTCACAGGAAGCCCATGGATGGACAAATTGGTTGGCAGTGGTGTACACTTTGCCACAGGGATCCCCGTAAGTGCAATCAACAACGAGTTCATGATGGTAGTGGGCCATTGTTACAATAAAGACACAAGATGTGTCCAAAATGAGAAGGGTGAGGTAATAATTAACCTCACTTCCTGGCATTTTGAGATCATATTGGGTATCCCAGACCACTGACATTTTGTGGTGGTAAGCCAAGAATACTGCATGAAGACATGGAACGAAAATGAAGACAAATACATGCAGCTAATGAATGAGGTGTACCTCAAAAACAAGAAGGTGGTAAACAGGTGGCCACAAGTCATTCATCACAGTGATTTTTCAGAAGAACTGAGTGACACCATCACCTTCCTGAGTAGGGTGTTTGGGCTTCCCAATGCCCATTTCTTTAACAATTTAATGCTTCAGATATTTAGAAACCATGAGAAAAAATGTCCCTGATCAACGTTTTGAATGGGTAGAGATTATTAGCAGCACCATCTCCGAGAAGCTTCAATAGCTTTCAACGACTGGGAGGTTCGACATGAACTCCTGTGTGGCATATGCCACTACCACAGAGAGGGACTACCCAGCATTAAGTTGATACGGGGTATGGCCCCAGATAAGGATATATGAGTACTATCCAGAGTTAAAACTGGAAAACACTATATCACAATTCAGCAAAATGAATGATGCCTTCTTCTACAGCGTCATCTGCCTCTTGAGGCCTAATATGACTCACAGTCAGACAACCAAGAGCGTGGTAACTACCACAAAGAAGTGGGGATCGTTATTCACACAATTCCCCACTTTCACCTATCTCAGAGCCGCCAACTTCTTGGGAGAGCCCACCAAACTGCCGAGGTATGCGGGACCCAAACTGATCCTATTGGAGCTGTCTAAACAACTCATCACGTACCACAAGAAGTGTTTAAAAAGAAATAAGGGTGGAACTAAATTCCCCCTCACAGTGGGTAGGTACACCTGCACCTCTCAGCAAATCCTAGGAAATATTTGTAGAACTCGAATTGCTCAACTTAAAGCATAATTTCCCAGCAAGGCCAACATTTGATCCTCATGATTTCCTTCCAAGGGAAAAGCTCAATCCGATTCACATCCCTCAGATTGAAGATATCTACATTGATCTGTATCATAAAGTCGAGCTCAGACAAAATGATCACTCCTGATTGGCCCTGGCAGAGATCATTCAGTATGGTGTGGCCATTGTCCCAAAGGGCTTCCAAGAAACTGATCAAGAGGTTGATTAGGTTTATCAAGATACGGATGGGGACAATTGGTCATTTGCTGAAATAAATAGAAACAAGGCACCTCAGACTATTGAGGAAAGGGCTAAGGGAACTCTGTAATGTATTGAGCATTGGTGCAAAAAGAATAGTCTCATCTACCTTAGAGTAGAATTTACCACATCTCCCTTGGGAAATGCACCCGCCAAGCCGAAACACTTGTCAAATCGCAAAGGAAAAGATAAAGAGGGAGAGACAAGCACTACTCAGTAGGAAATTCCTAAGAGCCCTCCTTCCACAGCCGAGGAGCAAGTAGTAAGCCTGGTATCCCCAGAAAAAGAAGAAGTGGTAATTACTTCAACGGGAACATCCACTCATCATGTTGCCACTACTACAACTGTTGAGGTTCCCACTGTACCCTATCCCACTCCTCCTTCCCCTCATCATGTTGCTCAACCAACCACTCCTTTGGTTGTGTCTTCTCCCCCGTCTTCTACTGTTCCCCCTTCCTCTTCCTCCATCTTCTCCTCCCTCGTAGATCTGTCCCCCAGCATTTGTTCCCTCATCTCACAGATCCTTTCCACCCCCACAGTTTCCTCTCCTAAAGTGACTCCTACCCCCATGAGCGTTGGAGGGTTGGATTCTTTTTCAATACCACCACCTAGCATCTCGACACATTTTCCCATGTCCACTGTAGTTTCTCCTTCTTCCACCCTTGTTTCCTCTTCTTCCTCTAGTCCCACTCCCCTGAATCCAAAATGGATCTCCAAACACCTGAATTAGCACAAGAGGAAAGTCCACATTGCACCTATTGACTTCTCCATTATTCCAACTAAAGGGGATAAGAAGCAAAAGGCTATAACCCGCTTCTCTCAAAGCGCTTCAGGTGAAAGAGTTATGGAGATCGCATATCTTGATCCCACAAAGGAGAAAAATGATTTGTCTCCTACATATTTTACAGTGACTCAGGTCACAATGGGAACATCCTTAGAAAGCCTGTAAGGAGAGGCCTTATCCGCAGTGGATTCCCTTTGCAAAAATCTTCAAGAGGAAAAGGAAGAGAAGAGAATATTAAAAGAACATAATAAGCATCTTCTCCAAGCCCTGCAAAATATGGGCAATGCACCTCCTGTAGTTGCCACCAAAACTCCTGAAGCCCTTAGTCAGGAGAAGATAAATGAGTATGCCAAGAATAGCGAGCAAGGTGTAGAAGTGTCCACCTGGAGAGAGAAAATCCTCAAAGATAGTGAGGAAGTGATTATAAAGTTCACAGAGCTATATCAAAATATAGATCAGGCTAATAAGGAACTCCAGGCAATTGCAAGACCTATCTCCGAAGAGTTGGACCATGCTAGGTTACAACATGAGACATTCTAGAAGATGCTTGACTACCCAATCGATCACTTAATGAAATTCGGCATCTTCAATCACCCAAGAGCACCCAACAAAGTCCTTGCTGCTTTGGACTATCAGGTTGACCAAATGGAATTTGTATTAGAGACAATAGATAAAATTGAGGAAGCCTTGGATGCAATGCATCAAATGGAGCTGATCATTTTAAGGATGTCTCTGGGTTTTCTCACCCCATCACATGCATTGAGGAAGGAAGATGACACTATCTGGCTCTTCAAGGAAATCACGTCACAGGGTTTAGAGTCAGAGGTCACTTTTGATACATAATCTATCAATAACCTTCTGGCCTGCCGCGACTTTGTTAAATACCTAATGGAGGTAGGTAATGAATACTTCAAACTCCCAAAAAGAATCAGAGATGAACGAGAGATTTTTGAAGTCATCGGACATCATACCAAGGGTCCTGCTCAGGATCAACTTCAAATGATGATCAGTAAGTTCATGGAGTATCGGGCTCAATTTCACATTTCCTCTCTTAAGCAGAAATAGGATACTCCTTTCCAGCCAAGGGACGACAACGAATAGGCTCCTTCCTCATGGGATTAATCTCATTTTTGTAAAAATATTTAAAAGAATGTTGGCACAAATGATGACATCATCCATGTTGCATCATGAGATGTTGTCATCCACCAAATTTCCCTAACGTCAACATTTGAATTTTAGATATTTTGTAAATAATTGTTGGCTCCTTTTTGCCTTCTTTCTCCTTCTCCTTCTATAAATACTTGGATACTTGTTGTATTTAGGGGGTGAGCACATTTGTATAAAAAAAAGAAGTGAGAAGAGAAAGACTTTGATCCTTTTTGTAACAGAAGAAAACATTGATACAAATATTAAGACTTTGTGCTGAATTCATGTGTTATATGCATTGATCTTTCTTACATCAGATCTGTGTATTTATTCTGTTAGATTCACCTATGTTTTTATCATTTGTTCATCAGTATTGCTTTGTTTGTTTATGTGAGTAAGTTTGGCTCTGTTTACTACTAGCCCAAAACATAAACCATCTGACCTTTCTACTTTGGAACTCATTTCTTTTCTCCCTTTAGATCCACCTTTCTTCCTTTACTCACTTCATTCCTCTCTGTTCTTTGTTGGAAATACCCCTACTGGGACGAGATCCCAAACCCCTGAAGGAAAAATATTGTAAGACTTGCACAAATTCCTACTTGTAGAATAGCAATAAACCAGTTTCGCTTTGCTGTCTCAAAGAGGAGCTATGCCCTGCACACTGTTGGCCTATCTATTCAAAAATCTGCCCACCCCAATAGATTTTCGGACCAACAGTTTTTGGTGACTCTACGAGGGAAAGAACTAGATCTATGTGAGTGGTATGTCAGCTAAAAAGACACTAATAGTTTCTAAAGCTATTGTGGAGACTAAGAAAATAGATTAAACTGTAAAAATCACTACCTGTTTGCAAATCTTAACTTTTTATTTAAAATCCAATTTTTTTTGCAAAAGTGATTCAAACTGAAAATTTTCTTCAGAGATCCATAGATCTGGACCAGTTAGAAACCTTTAGTTCACTGAGTTTTTATAAAAACCCATATGTTTTTGTAGATCTGAGATCTTGATATTTTTACAAATATTTTCAAACCCTTGCAAAAAGTCAAATCTAAGATCCGAAAATCAGCTTACTAAGTTAACCATCATTTTATCCTAGTTAATATTTGTCATTAAACCGCAATCAGTTTTCAAAAGAGGGATAAGATTAAATATTTGGAAAAGTACATACTGCTGATTTTTGTCAGAAAAATCAGAAAATTAGCAAGTACAAACAAAAAGAGTTTTTAAATCTGCTCTAAAAATCATTGCAGATCTGAAAAGATACATTGGCAGGGTGAGCAATTTACCCGTAGCAGGAGAGCTCATGGAGAAGTTGATCCTATTTTTGATCTACTTCAACGGCACAACTTCAGTATTACACCAGCATGCTTCCCATCACTGAGTTCAGCTGATCTGTCAGCCAAAAGTGTCTCGCCCCCACGAAAAGAGTTGATTTTCACAAGGATCCTCCACATCCCTTTGTAATGCTCTATTGCTCAGCGGAACCGTGCTTCCGACTCACGTCCTCTTTCCATATTTTTAAATGGAAGTACCATGGGGAAACATTATGGGCCCTCTTACGTTGCCGCATCCAGTTCATGCACTCCCTCATGGAAACCACAAGAATTTCTCAAGATTTGATGGGAGTGGAAATAAAAGCACGGATTCACATATATCTACATTCATTATGTCATGCAGCATCCTAGATGTGACCCATGAAGATGTGTCAGTATGCCTCTTTATGGAGACCTTGCAAGGACCCGCAGCAGAATGGTTCCAACATTTGTCAATTGGATCTATCATCAGTTGGGCCACATTACGAACTGCATTTGAAGATAGGTATAAGCCTTAAGAAGATGCATTTAAGTTACTATCAAATATCACTCACTTGAAGAAGGAGGCCAATGAAACCATGCATGATTGTATCGCTCGTTTCAATTCACTGATTAATCGTGTGCTGCCTGCCATCCTACCAACACCAGAAAACCAAAAGTGTTTCTTTGTGAACGCCATGAGCTCAAGAGTAAGTTTCTTACTCTTACAAAAACAAACCACCACCCTAGTACTCACTCAAGCTGCAAGCCATTCGGATAGAAGAAAATATTCTTATATCTAGCGAGTTAAAATGAGAGCCATCCAAGCTTAAGGCTCCAACTCCTTCTCAAGCCACTTCATCAGATCCAACTTTCCAGAAGATGGAAAACGAAATTCTCACATTAAAGAAGCAATTAGCTCAAGCTTCTCCTAACACTCCATACCGAGGATATCTAACGGAGAAACTTCACTCCCAACAACGCCCCACAAAGGTCACGTTTGCCTGCAACTGCTCCGCGATTGGCACTTGAGGCTCCTCCGGTCAATGCCTCAGTTGATATTGAAGAAGAGGAGCAAATTTATGAAGAACCTTCGGTGCAAGGCGAAGATGATCAAGATGTCAGTGAACCGACTAGAGACTCTACAATTGGGTATATGGAATTTGAAGATGAGGAATCTGATGAAGAAGAAGGTACCCAAGGGTATGCAAGTGAACAGTCATATGCTGTTTTCACCCACTCCCATGGAAAAGAAGCAGAAGTTGCTACCAAGATACAAAAAGAGAAGGCTGTGTCAAACACACCTCCAATAATTTCTAAAAGAGGTAATCCTCTTCTTGCTCAACCTCCTATTAAATCTTTTATGAAGAAAATCTTTTCCTCCCATCTCTCCTCCAAATCAGCCTTCTTATGTTTCCATAAAGACCAGTAACCCTACCCTACCGCCGCGAAATGAGGGACTCATTCCTTCATCAACGCAACCCTTGGTCGTATTTGATATAATTGATCACGTCAAAAAGACCAAGATTCAAATGTCTGAAGCCAAATATCTTCAGTCAAACACTAAGCAGCTTGCGAGATTGACCGAGTATATCCGAAGCCAAGTTGTCGTACCCTCTCCTGTCTCTCTGAAAGGAATCCTTTCCACTCCTCCTGCATCTCACATAAATGTCACCTCGACTTCCATGTTGGGAAAAATTGAACCTTTTTATCTCTCCCTCCTAATCAATGGTCACAAACTAAGAAACTGCATAATTGATTCTGTGGCTTCTGATAACGCCATGCCGGCGAAGGTCGCTCATGCTTTGGGCCTCACTCTTACCAATATTTTTGGCAGATGTTACTCCATGGAAACTAAATAGGTTCCATTGATTGGTCATATCAAAGATGCACAGGTCGCATTTGCAGCGTTCCTAGATAAAAGGGTGAAGATGACCATCCTCGTTGTTGATATCCCAGCGGCATATGGAATTCTACTAGGAAGAAGCTTTTGCAGAGAAGTCAGTGAAGAGATTCATATGGACTGGTCCAAAGCTAGAATCCCCATCAAGGGTGTAATGCATACATTGGAGCATGAATCACAAAATAAGTACCTAGTCACCAACTCTGACGACCCCAAAGCCCAAATTCTCTTTGAATCATCAGGGATGGGGAACTACTTCTTATCCACTGAGTCTGATAGAATGGACATTCTTGTCCAGGAGGAGGACCTTAACAAGATATGGACACTGCAGTTTGATGGCAGTTGTGCAACAAGTGTATGTGGTGTTGGAGTTGTGCTAATATCTCCTGAAGAGGAGGGTGTTTCCTCTCTCTTTCAAGTTGCAGTTTTTCAATACAAATAATACTGCTAAATATGAATCTTTGCTACTTGGCATGCAAGCTGCAAAAGAAAGGGGAATCAAGAACCTAAAAGTACAGGGTGATGCTGAGTTGATCGTCAACCAGGTAAAAGGGGTGTATCAAGTGAAGAATGACAGACTCAAACACTACCGCAACATAGTATGGGACAACATTGAGGAATTCAATGCTTTCTCAATAAAGTCCGTTCCAAGAGTTCAAAATGACATGGTTGATTCATTATTTGTCTTAGCATCTCTTATGCTCCCTCACCCAGGGTTGAAAATAGACACATATACCATTGAGGTAGTCTTCCGCCCAAGTGTGCCAGACAATTCTCAACACTGGCAGGTATTCAACAATGACAATAAACGTATTGCCTTTCTAGAGAAGACAGAAAATTTCAATGAGCTCCATTTTGAAGGATCTACTTCTGCACGTCGTGAGTCTGTCACTGGTCAAACAAATGAATCAAAAGAAGGCGATGGCATATGCCGACTCAGGGGAAATAAAATTCAAAAGGGTTTAGTCTCTCTGGAATGATTTTTTGACAAACATGATCGTTTTGTCAAGAAGAAGCGGCAAGATGACCCTAACTCCTCTCCGGAGACCGAATCGGTCAATCTGGGTACTGTGGAATGGCTGCAGTTTGTGAACATCGGGAAGTGTTGTACACCCAAAGAAAAGTAGAAGTTGTCAAATTTCTAAAGAAATATATGGATTTATTGGCATGGTATTATGTCAATCTAAAGCCTTTCAAGCCGAAGGACGTTCAGCATGACATCTCGTTAAAAGACGATGTCAAACCCTTTTGCCAAAAACAAAGGCACTATAATCCCAAGATCTCAAGTACCATCTAGGTAGAAATACAGAAGATGTTGGATGCAAGGATTATCTTTCCTATTCATCACAGTACCTAGGTTGCAAAAATCATTGCCCGTACGGAAGAAGAATGGCGAGATACGCATATGCATAGATTTTCACAATCTGAATCAGGCATCCTTAAAGGACAACTACCCGCTGCCCATAATGGATCAAGTTCTACAGGTAGTAACCGGTTCAGAGATGTTGTCCATGCTTGATGTTTTTTCAGGCTATAATCAGATTGAGGTCTCACCCGAAGACCGATTCAAAATGGCGTTCACTACTCCCTGGGGCACATTCACCTACAGCAGGATGCCTTTTGGCTTAACCAATGCTAGTGCCACCTTTAGCGAGCAATGGACTTCGCATTCAAAGGTATGATGGGAAAGGTCATCATAGTTTATCTAGATGACTTGACTGTGTTCTCTAAAAGGTGAAGTGATCATTGTGATCATTTAGAGCAAGTATTGAGTAGATGCCGAGAACACGAAATTTCCCTAAATCCAAAAAAGTTTGTTTTTGGGGTCACTGAATGAAAGTTATTGGGACACGTTGTCAGCAAGGAAGGAACAAAGATAGATGTTGAAAGGTTAAGGCTATTCAGAGCCTTACCTTACCCACAAGCAAGACTAGTGTTCACTCTTTCTTCAGAAAGGTGAATTTTCTCATATGCTTTGTTCCTAACTTCGCTGAAAAGACTCGTCACATATCAAATATGATGAAAGGGTCACAAACCTTCTAATGGAGCGAAGAAGGAAAGGCGTCATTCGAGGATATAAAACCCTCTGTTGCCCATGCACCCATCCTGGTATGTCCCGACTTCTCCAAATATTTTATCATGTATAGTTATGCATCTGTGCATACTGTATCAACCATTTTAATGCAAAAGAACTCTGAGGATGTTGAATCTCCAATTGCTTTCATGAGCTCCCCTCTCAAGCCTCATGAATTAAAGATGTCTCAGTTAGAAAAGCACACATTCATCATTGTCAAAGTAGTCAAGAACTTCCGGTACTACATCCTAAACTCTCATACGGTAGTGTTGGTTCCTGACACGGCAGTTAAGTCTATCCTAACTCAATAGGAGTTAGGGAGCTTACGAGGGAATTGGATCACGAAGGTCTAGGAATATGATCTAGACATAAAACCAACTAATCTGGTAAGAGGCAAGGACCTATGTCAGCTTATGGCTGAAAACGAGGGTTCAGAGGCCCCTAAAGAGGAAGTTGATTGCATCGACGGAGCGTAGGGCTAGCTGGAGAAATTTGATTCTCTACCTATGGTTCTATTCGTTGCGACCAGCGACGAATGGTATTCTGATATCACTTTCTTTCTCACTTACAGTGAGTGTCCAGCTCATCTAACTTCAAAGGAGAAGCTGACTGTAAATCTCAGGGCAGCTAGATATGTCTTATGGGACGATAGTTTATACAAGCGTGGTATTGATGACATCTTCTTACGATGCGTTGATAAACCGCAGCAGATCAAATTGCTTGAAAGTTCTCATGACTTAGCATGCAGCGGTCATTTCTCCTCATCCATAACAGCACATAAGATCATACGAGCCAGGTACTACTGGCCAACACTATTTTAGGATACAGCCACCTGGGTAGCAAAATGTGAGCTCTGCCAACAGTTTTTTCGGCAAGCCAAAATTGGTTGTTTTTCCCCTCAGGCCCGTCATTATTGACGAACCATTCAGGTAATGGGGAATTGACTTTATCGAAGCACTACATCCCCAATCAAGTTCTGGACATAGTTACGTCCTAATAGCAACAGATTACTTCACCAAATGGGTGGAGGCCATACCTGTTAAGAATGCCACCTCTGAAGTTGTTTGTGACTTCATCAAAGAAAATATCATCATGAGGTTTGGCATCCCACACAAGATCGTTGCTGATAATGCTTCCAACTTCTCCTCATGGGAAGTTATTGATTTTTTTCTATGAATATGGGATAACCTTGGCCCATGCCTCGGATTATTACCCCCAGGGAAATGGTCAGGAAGAATCCAGTAATAAGAACCTAGTGACCATCATACGGAAGTTGGTCGATGAGAATCAGCGGTCCTGGCACAAGTCATTGTATGATGCTTTGTGGGCAGACTGTATTACTCCGAAGAGGTCTCTCGTTATGTCACCTTTTCAAGTATTATATGGAATCGACGTTGAGCTCCCCATTTCCGCTGATCTCCCTGCTCTACGCTTGGCACGGGTGATCGAAAATGAGACTTTCCATAATTCTCTTGAAAAGAGGATCATGTATCTAACAGAACTTGAAGAAATGGGAGTAAGGGTGGTCGACAGGATCACCGAACATCAGAATCAAGTCAAGAGACTGTTTGATAAAAAGACTAAGCAGAGGAATTTCTAGGTGGGAGATCTCGTCCTTTTATGGGACAAGCGAAGAGAGCCAAAGGGCATGCACGGGAAATTCGACTCTTTTTGGGGAGGTTCTTTCAAGATCAAAAATCTCAACAGAGAGAATAGCTTCTATCTCTCGTATCTGGTCAGAACTGAGCTCCCGCTTCCTTATAGCGGGCAACATCTCAAAATATTCAGGAAGTAGATCTTGCTCTCTTCTATATACAGTTTGCTTTAGTTGTGTGTTTGTTTTTGTTGTGTGTTTACTTTTTGTTGGTTGTGTGTTTTCCTTCCTTTTTCATCGCCCTTGTTTTTTATTCTCCAGCCCAATGGATAGGCACATGTTAATCTAGGATTCTCTACCCTTAAGCTTCGCTCAAAGTTAGTCCCCAGAAAGAGCCAACTGTTATCCTGTAAAATTGACTGGGGCAATTTTACAGGTAACCATACCAAAATTTCCATTTTGGTCCCCCGTTGAGGTCTCTTAACATTCGGAATGGCATAAAACTCCTTTCCGGAAAATCTAGTTTTTAGAACTTGGTCATTTTAATCCTTTTTGGGTTGGGCACAATTTTTATTCACGTTACATCAACCAAAACTGTGCCCCCTCTATTCCTTTGGCGCATTCTATTGAGTGTCAACACTCCAGATGTTGCGCCTCTCGACGTTGCACCTCCCGATGTTGTGCCTCCCAAGGATACGCCAAGGCGCATGCGCCAGCTTGTCAACATTCAAAATGTTGCACCTCCCTATGGTGTGCCACGGCGCTGAAAATGTGGTGTTGACACTCCCAAAGCTGCGCCTAGGGCGCAAATCCCTTCGTGTCAGCATCCATTTTGGTGTGCCTTTGAAAATTTGGTGGCGCATTTATTACACCTTTTGCTATATATAGGTGCATCCGACCTGTCATTTTCATGATTGAAAAGACGTGAAAAATATTATTCTTCTACACTTGTTAGCATTCTTGTCAACCCCATGTGTTGCTTTTCGTCACATCCGTGGACCCCACATTGTTTCCTCTATCTTATATATTCCTGGTAAGTGGCCCTTGCCCTTCTTGTGGCTTTGTTGTGGTATCTTTATATGTTTTGGTGGTTTGTGTTATTAAAAACAACAATAAACCTAAGAATGTAATGCAACTCCATCCCGATTTGCAAAATAAACCCACTTCAAACTGTTCTCTCTATCCACCTTCCAGATCTACAAAAATGGAAGTTTCTACCTCAAAACTACTCAACTATTTTTGTCCCTGCTATGCTAAGGTTTTCCCTCCTAACCGTTTAAGCCTGCCAAAAGAGTGAAAAATATAAAGTCTTTGTAATCAAACCCACTATTTTTCCTTCAATTGCAGGATTCGTCATTGTTACACCAAACACAGTTGCACCAAGGCGCACTATCCCGCATGCAACATTAGCTTTTCCCATGCCTTATAAATTCCTAAAGCACAAATGTAGGTGCAAGCGCACAAACAACTTCAACCACAATGAATGTTGTGCAAGGCCCTCCCTGCACCGCGGAAAGCTTAAATTCTTGGCGCACCTTACCTTAATGTTGCAGCTTTTGAATCCGCACCTTGGCGCATTATAATATTTTGCAACATATACCACATCTGCGCAAATAACGCACCCTGAGACCTTGCTACACCAAATAGATCTACGCCCAGTTAAAACCCTTCATATGGCGCAAGCACACATCCATTGACACCAACATCTGAATGTTGTGTGTGGCCTTTCCGCACCCTGCGGCCCCCTTTGGCATTGTTTTCTCCCATGCAACACATTTCCAGAGTGCACCTTGCTATTCTAAGACCCAGCAACCTGCAATAAAGCTGCGCCTTACGCCCAGAGGCTTGTAAATTGATAACTTTTCATTCTGTAAGCTTTGATGGATGACTTAATAGCTAACATGGCTTTTCTGCGATGGACTTCCCTAGTTCTTCTTGCAGATCAACAGCTAAACTCAAATCCACACATGTCTTCATCAAGTAAGAAGCCAACCAAGTCTAAGGGTAAAGCCAAGTTAACAGAAGAAGAAATGAAGTATAAATACCAAAGGGTCAGGATGCTTGAATCCCTTGCAAAGTGTGACCTGGATATCAGAGATTCAGAACTCACTCACATTGACATGGAAGACTTCTGGGGTAGAACCAAGAAGGTAACAGGAATCCCATGGATGGAAAAATTGGTTGGTAGTGGTCTATACTTTGCCGCAAGGATCCCCGTAAGCGCAATCAACAACGAGTTCATGATGGTAGTGGGTCGTTGTTACAATAAAGACATAAGATGTGTCTAAAATGAGAAGGGCGAGGTAATAATTAACCTCACTACCCAGCATTTTGAGATCATATAGGGTATCCCTCACCACTAATATTTTTTGGTGGTAAGCCAAGAAGACTGCATGAAGACATGGAATGAAAATGAAGACAAATGCATGTAGCTAATGAATGAGGTGTACCTCAAAAATAAGAAGGTGGTAAGCAGATGGCCACAAGTCATTCATCATAGTGACTTTTCATAAGAACTGAGTGACACCATCACCTTCTTGAGTAGGGTGTTTGGGCTTCCTGATGCCCATTACTTTCACAAGTGGATGCTCAAATATTTAGAAACCATGAGAAAAAATGTCCCTAATCAACGTTTTGAATGGGCAGAGATTATCAGCACCACCATCTCCGAGTAGCTTCAACAACTTTCAATGATTGGGAGGTTCTACATGAACTCCTATGTGGTATACACCGCTGCCTCAGAGAGGGACTACCCAGCATTAATTCGATGCAGGGTATGGCCCCAGGTCAGGATATATGAGTACTATCCAGAGTTAAAACTAGAAAACAGTATAACATAATTCAGCAAAATCAATGATGCCTTCTTCTACAACGTCATCTACCTCTTGAGGCCTAATATGACTCACGGTCGGACGACCAAGAGCATGGTAACTACCATAGAGAAGTGGGGAGTGGTATTCAAGAAATTCCCCACTTTCACCTATCTCAGAGCCGCTAACTTCTTGGGAGAGCCCACAAAACTGCTAATGTATGCGGGACCCAAGCTGATCCTATTGGAGCTGTCTAGACAGCTCATCACGTACCGCAAGAAGTGTTTAAAAAGAAAGAAGGGTGGAACTCCATTCCCCCTCATAGTGGGCAGGTACACCTGCACTTCTCAGAACAAAGCTTAGGAAATGTTTGCAGAACTCGAAGGGCTCAACTTAAAGCATAATTTCCTGGCAAGGCCAACTTTTCATCCTCGTGATTGCCTTCCAAGGGTAAAGCTCGATCCGATTCACATCCCTCAGATCGAAAATATCTACATTGATATGTATCATGAAGTTGAGCTCAGACGAAAGGATCACTCCCGATTGGCCTTGGCAGAGATCATTCAGTATGGTGTGGCCATTGTCCCAAAGGGCTTCCAAGCAACTGATCAAGAGGTTGATCAAGTTTATCAAGATACGGATGGGGATAATTGGCCATTTACTGAAATTGATAGAAACAAGGCACCTCAGACTATTGAGGAAAGGGCTAAGGGAAATCTTCAACGCACTGAGCATTGGTGCAAGAAGAATAGTCTCATCTACCTTTAGAGTATACTTTACCTCATCTCCCTTGGGAAATGCACCCGCCAAGACAAAACACTTGCCAAAGGGTAAAGGAAAAGATAAAGAGGGAGAGACAAGCACTTCTCAAGAGAAAATTCTTGAGAGCCCTCCTTCTGTAGCCAAGGAGTAGGTAGTAAGCCTGGTATCCCCAAAAAAAGAAGAAGTGGTAATTGCTCCAACGGGCACATCCACTCAGGATGTTACCACTACTACAACTGTTGAGGTTCCCACTATACCCTCTCCCGCTCCTCCTTCCCCTCATCATGTCACTCAACAAACCACTCCTTTGGTTGTGTCTTCTCCCCCATCTTCTACTGTTCCCCCTTCCTCTTCCTCCATCTTCTCTTCCCTCGCGGATTTTTCCCCCAGCATTTCTTCCCTCATCTCACAGATCCCTTCCACCCCCACAGTTTCCTCTCCTACAGTGACTCCTACCCCAGTGAGTGTTGGAGGGTTGGATTATTTTTCAATGCCACCACCCAGAATCTCGACACATTTCCCCATGTCCACTGTAGTTTCTCATTCTTCCACCCTCGTTTCCTCTTCTTTCTCTAGTCTCACTCCCCTGAGTCCAAAATGGATCTCCAAACACCTTATTCAACACAAGAGGAAAGTCCCCATTGCACCTATGGACTTCTCCATTATTCCAACTAAAGGGGATAAGAAGCAAAAGCCTATAACCCACTTCTCTCAAAGCGCTTCAGGTGAAAGAGTTATGGAGATCGCATACCCTGATCCCACAAAGGAGAAAAAGGATCTGTCTCCTACAGATTTTATAGTGACTCATGTCACAATGGGAACATCCTCAGAAATCCTACAAGGAGAGGAATTATCCATAGTGGATGCCCTTTGCAAAAAGCTTCAAGAGGCAAAGGAAGAGAAGAGAATATTAAAAGAACAAAATAAGCATCTTCTCCAAGCCCTACAAAAGATGAGCAATGCACCTCCTGTAGTTGCCACTGAAACTCCTGAAGCCCTTAGTCAGGAGAAGATAAATGAGTATGCCAAGATTGGTGAACAAGGTGTAGCAATGTCCTCCTGGAGAGAGAAAATCCTCAAATATAGTGAGGAAGTGATTATAAAGTTCACAGAGCTATATCAAAATATAGATCAGGCTAATAAGGAACTCCAGACAATTACAGGACCTATCTCTGAGGAGTTGGACCATGCCAGGTTACAACACGAGACATTCTAGAAGATGCTTGACTGCCTATTCAATGACTTAATGAAATTCGGTGTCTTCGATCACCCAAGAGCACCCAAAAAAGTCCTTGCTGCTTTGGACTATCGGGTTGACCAAATGGAATTTTTCTTGGAGAAAATAGATAAAATCAAGGAGGAAGACTTCAATGCAATGCATCAAATGGAGTAGATCATTTTAATGATGTCTCCAAGTTTTCTCACCCCATCATACGCCTTGAGGAAGGTAGATGACACTATTCGGCTCTTCAAGGAAATCACGTCACAGGGTTTTGAGTTAGAGGTCACTTTTGATACAGAATCTATCAACAACCTTCTGGCCTACCATGACTTTGTTGGATACCTGATAGAGGGCAGGTAATGAATACTTCAAACTCCCAGAAAGACTCAGAGATGACCGAGAGACTTGCGAAGTCATCGGAGATCATACCAAGGGTCCTTCTCAGGATCAACTTCAAATGATGGTCAGCAAGTTCATGGAGTATCGGGCTCAATTTCACATTTCCTCTGCTGAGTAGAAACAAGACACTCCTTTCCAGCCAAGGGAAGACAACAAATAGGCTCCTTTCTCATGGGACTAATCCCATTTTTGTAAAAATATTTAAAAGAATGTTGGCACAAATGATGACATCATCCATGTTACATCATGAGATGTTGTCATCCACCAAATTGCCCTAAAGTCAACATTTGACTTTTAGATATTTTGTAAATAGTTGTTGGCTCCTTTTTTCCTTCTTTCTCCTTCTCCTTCTATAAATACTTGGATACTTGTTGTATTCAAGGGGTGAGCACATTTGTATAAAAAATAGAAGTGAGGAGAGAAAGACTTTGAGCCTTTTTGTAAGAGAAGAAAACATTAATACAAATATTGAGACTTTGTGCTGAATTCATGTGTTATATGCATTGATCTTTCTTATGTCAGATCTATGTGTTTATTCTATTATATTCACCTATTTTTTTGTCATTTGTTCATCAGTATTGCTGTGTTTGTTTATGTGAGTAAGTTTGGCTTTGTTTACTACCAGCCCAAAACATAAACCATCTGACCTTTATACTTTGGAATTCACTTATTTTCTCCCTTCAGATCCACCTTGCTTCATTTACTCACTTCATTCCTCTCTGTTCTTCGTCAGAAATACCCCCTACTGGGATGAGATCCCAAACCCCTGAAGGCAGAATACTATAGGAATTGCACAGATTCCTCCTGGTAGAATATCAATAAACTAGTTTCACTTTGCTATCTCAAAGAGGGGCTATGCCCTACACACTGTTCACATATCTATCCATAGATCTAACCACTTGACAAATTTTCAGACCAACATGTCTGAAAGAATACACACTTCTCCAAGTTCCCATAAATTTGCTTCTCCTGAAGACACTGAAGAACCTGGCAAAGGTGCCCCTCATTCTCCTCACAGGTACGTGAGTAAATTGAAATGTCATCAAGGAAGATTAGCATGAAAAAATATAAGAAGGTTCTAAATACCCCATTCATCAAGCTCATAAACATTTTAGGGGCATTTGTCAACCCAAAAGGTACCACTGTGGACTCATAGTGGTCATATCTCGTACGGAAGGTGGTCTTAAGAATGTCCACCTCCAAAATCCTCAGCTGATGGTAGCCTGACTTAAGTTCTATCTTAGAGAAATTTGTTGCTCCCTTCATCTAATCAAACAAATCATCAATGCATGGAACGGGATAATGATTCTTGATCGCTACTTTTGTTCAGCTAACGGTAATCAATACACAACGAAAAGGATCTATCATTTTTCTTTACAAAGATCACTGGTGCACCCCAAGGGGACACACTAGGATGAATTAGGCATTTCTCTAGAAGGCCCTCAAGCTGCAACTTGAGCTCGCAGAGCTCAAGGGTAGTCACCAATAAGGTGCTTGTGAGATAGGCTCTGCTCCCGGAACCAGATCTATATGAAAAATCTATCTCACGTGGGGGCGGTAACCCCAGTAGCTCCCATGGAAAGACATCAGAAAAATCTCTTAAAATGGGATGGTAATCTAGAAATGGTCCACTAGACTCATCCTCTGATCGGTCCACTAACTGTGACAGCAAATATATGACAACCCCCATCACACACATTGATTAAGCTGCATAGCGGGTGATGGTGTGAATAGAAACAGGTCTCCTGACCCCCGCTATCACTGCCTTAATTCCTAGATCATATGTACAAGATATGATCTTGTGGTAACAATCCATCTTGGCCCTAATGTGCAGACAACCAATCCATACTCAAAATGACTCCATATATGCCTAAAATAAGGATACAGAGATCTAAGGTAGTGGTGAAAGGTCCCAAATCCACTACACCTTAACTAAGGAGTCTACAAAGATCTTAGCTCTAGAATCCATCTCAACATCCCAACTATGACCATGCCTAATTGCCACCAACTTGCATCACTCTACTAAATATGGTGTAATTAAAGAATCAGAAGAACCAAAATCAAACAAAATAGAGGTAGGAATACCACCCATGTTTACCTGTAGTCTCAATAACTATACTTTGATGCTCTGCCTAGCGATTCTTGACCACTACATACATCCTATGATTGCACCCCATGTCCCCAAAAGTAGGCTTTGAGATGTGTGTCTTACCCTTGTTATTAGGGTTCTATGGGAAGTCTCTCTAAAAATGTCTAGTAAAACCACACCCAAAACAACCACATGATCCTCTCCCCTGAGTAGCAGCTCCATTCGATGCCCTAGAGGGTTGTGTTGTGGACCCTGATGACCCTGTTGGTGACTACTAAGGTCTCTTCTAGCGAGATCCTACTGACTGAGCTCTAGGTGCTCCCTATGTCCTAATGGGACCCCTAGGATGAGGCCCCATACTATGACCCCTTTGTGCATCAAATATCCGTGGAGATCTATATGGTGGGTGAGACTGATGTTGTAGTCTAAAAGATAACTACGTTGAACCCTATCCACCATGAGGTGGAGGTACTGACCCCCTCGATATGTTATCTTGCGTCTGTTGTATATGGCTCTGGACTTAGTCTCTAGCCTTCTGGGTCTTTCCCTGAGTCTCCTATGCTATATAGGCCTTCTCAACGGCCTCAACCTATGTCTGTGGACAATGGATCCACACTGCACCTCCAATGTCTAGATTCAAGCTCCAGATGAACCTATGGATCTGCACCCGCTCATCTTGCATGTAATCAACATACTGGAGTAGATCCAAAAATCTACTCTCATACTCAGCCACTGTAAGAGATGCCTGTTGGAGGTCATAAAACTCATCAATCCTTTATTATACGAACCTCTGAGATAAATATTTGCTCCTGAACCACTCCTCAAAGATCTCCTAGTTAACTGTTTCAGAATTAACATGGAGCTTTTGCTCCTCCGTCCTCCACCAAACGCCTACTCCATCCCTTAAAAGATGGATCACAACATGAGCTTTCTTGCTAGAGCAAGGGCAGAGCTTGAAACACCCACTCAAGCTCACCAACTAGGCCTCTTACTAAAATCCACCTATGTCACCAGAATAATGAGCTGGTTGTAGCTTTAGGATCTCCCTAATATGGTCTACAGCAGTGGTCTAGCGACCCCTAGGCCTTTCTACATGCACCTCCCTAAGCATAGGGCTCTAAGACCTATCTTTGTGTCCTGAAACTCAGTCTCCCTGTCCCCTCTATGGTGATTCTACTCTAACTGAGTCCTCATGGGATTTCTCTCCTCTATGATTCTCGTTATGCCGAGGATATGCATGAGCCTCAATGGATGTCACCCTATCATGTCTGATTAAATGTGCTCCTACGGTCCCTCCGCGTAGAGTGGCATTAACATCCTGAAGTGTCTGTAAAATATATGGTAGGATAGCTACTACAACATGATCTGGTGGTGGTAACTCTAGGTCTATGTGAAAATACCCCTCGTCTCATCTACGCCACCTACACAGACCAAGGCAAGAGTTAGTTCATCTTCCTAAGTTTTAGTCAGTTTCCATGTTTACTAAAATATGTAATTTCCATGCAAAGTTTTTTTCTAGATTCAAAAGTGTGCTAGGTTAAATTTCATGTCTCAAGTTTTCTAGTGTGCCCAAGGGTCCATGCTCTTGAATCCATGACTCTGATACCAAGTGTAACGCCAACTAAAACAACCCACTTGAGACCCAAGAACAACCTAAGATTAGTTAGGAAAGTTATGGAATAAAATTTTTTGTTTAAAAGAGTCTATAACCCGATTACAAGACAACAATTGTCGCAAGAAAGTTTCAAAGCCAAATACTACTAATAGCTTATAGTTTTATTAATACGATAATTATAAAAGATCACAAGGTCCAAACTTAGGGTTAGATTAATCAATTAGGTTAAGAGGGTAATTTCTCACTAAACCACTCTCTAACAGGATTAAAAGATTCAACTTGATTTTTCTCAAAATTAACACACTTAAAACTTCCCAAAAACATTCCCATCAGATAGGAAATGTCCTCACTTTTGCGGTGATATGAAGAAGTCCTCCTAACTCCTCATATTTCTCAAGTTATGGGCCGGTGGACCTTGGGAGGAAAATTTTCCCAAGAGCAGGGCTGTGAGCCTGGGGAAGAAAAGTTTCCCATGTGCGGGCCAGTGGAGCGAGGAGAGTTTTAACACATTTTCCCTTTTGGAACAAAAGTGTGATATATCTCCATGCACCTACAAGCCCAAAGAGGACATGTGTCAGCATTTCTAAACTCTGGCAGAAAATCACGCCGTCAAAGGATTTTAAGAAAATGATTCCTTTTGGCCGAAAGGCGCTATTGGATCAAACAATCCGCACCTCCGCCGACGCCCAAAGCACCACGTGTCAAGCACTAATTTGTCGCGGGAGAAACGGAATTGCGGGGAAACTTAGAGATTTTATACTTTAGGGTTAAAAGCGCAAAGGATTAAAATAGTCCACACCTCCGACTTCCTTGAACGATGCCACATGTCAATCAATGATTGGTTACAGCCCGTCGGGCCATCGGACTAATTTAACAAAATTTGACTTTTACGAGAAAAAGGTTTAAAGACTTAAAAATATCTGTGCCTCCACAGATGTGTCATGAAGGCACATGTTAGCCATCCATTGGATGTAGATTGGTGGACCGACGGGAGAATTTAGGAATTTTTTCCCAAAAAATTCCGAAGCCCTAAGCTAAAAGGGGGATTCGCTCCTCCGTCGATGCCTTATGATGCCACATGGCAACACCTGATTGGCTGCGTGTCGGAGGGGTGGCAGAGGAAACTTAGAAAAATTTAGCAAATTATTTTAAAGGTTAAGTTAACTGTTGTGGGCCCGTGCGGCCATGAAAAAAACAACCGAAAAAGACAAAAGCAGGGTAGCGGGTCCGCGGGGGAATTTTCCCAAAATTTGTTTTTCCAACTTAGGTGATTTTTAATAAAAAGAAAGGCTTACAGGTCAGCGGAGTGGTAGGGGAATTCGTGCCTTCAGCATTTTTTACCAAAAATTGCTAAGGGAAAATTTGGGCCTGCGGGTCTGCCAAGGAAAATTTTCCCACTTTTATTTTGACAGTTAGAATTATTTTTTAACACCAAATGAAGAAAAAATTCAGAAGGCCATAAATTTTGAATGGGAGATCATTTTTGGGAAAATGATGAATTTTTGGAAATATTTCGACGTCCTCTTTGCATAGCAAACATTATTTTTTTATTTTTTTAATGTTTAACGGGTACATTTTACAAAAACAATCTGTAGTTTTTTAAAAGGCAAGCTGGTAAATTTTAACTTATGAAATTTTAATCAATTGATCTTCTTCCTCTCTCAACATGTCAATTAGACATGGAGAATTGTTCTTAGATGGATTTAGGATGGATTTGGAAGGTAAGTTTGTTTGATTTACTCCCAATTAAAAAAAAAATACAACTTTGACAGGCAAGAACGACATCAAAACGGTTTGAGCCCGATTTTCTAAGTTTTCTAGGAAATTCCTTAAATGTTTTTTTCCAATTGAATTCATTTAGGGCATAATACTTCAATTTAATCATTTAATTTTTTATTTCATTGTTTCAGGTTCGAACTGTGCATTTTGGATAAAGTATTTGCCAATTTGAAAATACAAAACAAAGATCAAATTTTAAAGGATCCATTTGCAATTTTCATCTTCCAAGTATTAGAATTCATTCCAATTCTAATCTAATACATTTAGTTGATTCAAGTAAAAATATTCAAAACCAAAATGCAATTCTGATTTGTAATTTTACACATTTAAAAAGATAGAGTTCTATATTTTCCTCACACACATTTCTTCCTTTCAAACAGAGATTTCAAATACATTTCAAACTCAGATTTTAAACAACAGTAGTTCCAATCATGGAACAAAATGCAACTTTTATTCAAAATACAAGATTTCCTTCTTTTACAACTTCTCTTTTCTATTGATTTTCACAATACAATATACAAAATACATCTCTTTCTTTCAAAACAGAAAACAGAGTATATCTCTCCTTTACATTTAAAAATTACAACTTTCATATTCAACACAACATATTTCCATTACAAAACATATATAAGTTCATCCACTTCAAGTGGGAAAGATTACAATAAGATTTCAATTCAACAAGGGACTGTCAAACTATTTCTTTTTCTTTTGCTCCAAAACAACAACATGTATATTTATCATTCTTCCAATTTTGATCACAACAAGAGCAGGGGAAAGGCAATACTCTTCACCCAACCAAGACATCCAATGACAAATAGAATCCATCCTTCTTCATTGGCCCCTGAGCCCCAACCACAATGTAATAAAATATGTGTTTCAACTCATGGCAACAACAGGATTCCATAAACACACATGTAAATTTCATATTTAAATCACAGTCCAAAACAAAATGTAGTTTGCAACCACATTAAAAACATAGCAAACAAAACTTAGGCTTCATCATGCAAGCTAAAGGAGCAAGAAACTATAGGGGATGTTGCATATGCCTCCCAAAAGGAAAATGGATATCACCACCTGAGAACAAATAGTATATATATATATATATATATATATATATATATATATATATATATATATTGTTTCAGATCCCTGACATGCCCTTATGCCTCCCCCAAGTACCCCTTATTCCTCACATTTACTTATGTCTCCCCAACCTCTTATGGTACCCCATAACGAGTAAAGAAATGCAAGCTATTTATTTTTAAGGTGGAACCCAGATCCCAACTCCCTCCACACTTATACCTCCCCAAAACACTTATGCCTCCCACAGAAATACCCCATAGTCTTCTCCTACACCATCCCTAGGCCATCTACCCAAACAGTCCACACACATGCCAAAACATTCACAACAATAGCATTTACACAATTAAAAGAAGAGCATTTCAAGAGCCAAGCTCTTACCTCTCCATAATGGAGTTTGTTCCAAGTTCCAACCAGTAAGCTTTCCAATACAAAATAGTCCAATATCAACAAAACACAAGCCTGTAAAAATTCTGCAACTTTCTTCAAAAGTAAGAGCTCCAAACAGTAAAATAAATTCACCCCAAAAGAAGTATGCAAAAGTAAAGCAACCAAAAGAGTGTAACCCCAAAACACTAAAATGAATTCGAATATATAGAAGGTGGAAGAGAGGAGGATGAGGTGGATATTTGTAGGATGCCACATCACACATCCTCAACTTCAACTCACAAGTCAACTTCAATCTCCAAGACACAATAAATAAGTAGGTGAATAATATGATAGTTTTACTTACACACTCAAATCAGGCCCATATCTCAAAGGACTTAAATTAATTTCAAGCAAGACGTGCAATTAAAACATTTGGCTAGGCTTACAAAAATGCATAATGAAAGCTAGATTTAAAATCTCCAACCATAGGTAAGGTTGGTATGCAAATTTAAGAGGTATGGGACAAGTTTAACTTGTCCCACAAGCCTCCAAAATCAGTCTCCAAGGACAATTTCGAATTCCAAAGAAGATGAAGTGTTTCATACTCCAAATTTTACTTACATATCTCTTACACATTGCTTACACATATCTTACAACATTTAATACAAGAGTCAACCACTCCAATAATTACTTTCTTATGACCCAATTTTATTAATTTATTTTAACAATATGATTACTCACATTATATACCACAATTTATTTAAATAAAAAGGGGTAAACACATCACTTAATAAACACATACAAACATCAATAAAAAGGAACCAAATAAATAAATACACATAACCCTTGGTCACATTTAAAGGTGATCCCCCCCATGGGAATTCCTAACACAATTAAACACACAAACAAATACAAGTTGCCATGGTGACCTTGTTGAATTCATCTAGAATTCGAATGTGGTTGGTCTCCAATCCCCCGATGTTTGTTGTGATATTTTAAACCTACAAAATACAAATACCTCCTTCAGACTTGTGGCCATATTAGAACATCCAAATGAATATAAATATAATTTCAAGATCATCTAGATATATGAATCACAACAACATCCAAGCAACCAACAAGATCATTTGCAATTTTACTCAACAACTATATCATCATCAAATAATTTCCATTTCTAGGTCTACCCACAATATCCAAATATCACATGTCTGAACAACATCCATAATATAACCATGTTTAATAGCATATCATCATCAATATATAAAAATGTCTCTAATAATCATCATGCATCATAACTGAATCAAGGTCAACAATAATCCATGATTTAACATCTAACATCATACTATAATAAAGTCCATAAACATGTTTATAATATAATCAACACTATCATGATCAGTATCAAAAGGTGTCAAAGGTAAGTGGACACAACACACACACACACACACACACACATTCTTGAATATAAGAAGATTTAACTTTACAATGCATTCACTTTGGCCTAGATTTTGTATCATTGGTTGCCCCCATTGGCCTAATAAAAAATTAATAGTGTTTAATATATGAACAAATATATTTGTGGTGACTGTTTGGCTATAAATATAGATGCCTTGCAAGATCACATAATGTACATACAACATTATTTTTGAATTTATCCCTCTTCATCTATTTTTTCCCTCCTCTTTAAGCCCTACAACAAATAAAATCCCTTCTTATCCACATCTTTTTGATGAAATTATTGAAATATATTGGTTGCATGGAATTTCTCAATGTACCTTGTATAGTGTCTTGACCCCGAGACTTGTAGTGCTTTATCTTCAACTGTTGTTTAGATAGAGTAGGATCTTAGAAGTCCTTTTATAGTATTCAACAATGTTATTGGTTTGGATAAGAAGAGCTACCAAACATCAGAAAGAATAATCCTCCCAATAAAAGGCAGCTCTAGATTTATTTGATGATTTGTAATGAAAAGAATTGAAATTGAAATGTTAACATCATAACATTAAATCTCTAGGCTTCGAGGATGGCTATTTGACAAATGTTTAGAAGGCATTTACTTGTTTTCTATTTACATGGAAAATAATTAAGTATTTATTTTGTTGTGCCATAGGAAGTATGTAGTTTTGATTTATTTGTAAACGTTTTTTAAACTTTGGTTTATGTTTTTTTGGTTCTTGGAAAATTTAAACATTAATTTTATCATTATTTATCATTCGATATTATAAATACTATCAAATTTTGTATGACCGTGGCATAGACTATCCCAACACTCTAGAGTCTATACTTATCGAATAGTTGTATTTGTTTATGAAATTATTTCAATTATTTTTTCTCCATGTTGTTGTAAAAAACCTCACAATGCTTGGGGGGATATATATGATATTTTTAAAAATTCATGTATATATATATATATATATATATATGATTCCTTCGCTCAAGGTTCATCATTAACAATATAAAATCCAACTACGGGTGATAACATAAGACAAGGAAGAAGTAACATCCGAAAATTTGGAAAAAGAGAGAAAAAAGACATGAGCACCCAGAGGGTTGATGATATTGGTGGAACATTTAATCCACACTTGTGCAATAAAATTTTATTATGTAAAGAACAACATATATGACAAAAAAATACCGTAATGCATAGATAATTCAACATGTACATCTGAAAACAAGTAGTGCATGTGTGATTTCTTTTAACATAGAAAGGTTTTTCAATCTCAAAATATATTTAAAACATACTATTATCTAGATTTTTCTCTAAAAACTTGTTATAAATTTGTTCGATGACTCAATATAATTTTAATATTTTTTTAGAGGCTTACACTCCAAAATAACTAAAAAATCCTAATATAGATATACAAGTAGATCACATAAGTCTCCTTCATGTCAAAACAATAGCTGATAAAATACAAAACTTGGAACCATTAGAAAATATTGCAAAGAAATTTTAAAGGTATTTTACTCAACAAATTTATTATTAAAAAATGTTGGAGCCTTTATCAATTCTATTTCAAACTATTACAAAATATTGTAAATAAAATTAAAAGGTCTTCTACTTAACAACTTAGTTATTGAAAATTGTTGGACCCTTTATCAATTCTCTAATAAGAAATATTTAGATTATTTCTATAGTATGAATATGTGGTTTATGCAATAGCTGAAAATAAGGAGTGAATGATTTGAATTAAACATTTGGACATCCTCATGCCTCAAAATTTATAATATTCTATGATATACAAACTAGCAATCACATGTGTACAATGCAATGTGAACGCCGAACGGTATAAGTTATTTGATTTATTGGGATTCAATAAATGTGGGAGGGGATCCATGTTGCAGAATGGAGTACCTTTGTTGTGAAAAGTTCAAGGAACATATTTTTTACGTGTGGGTGCAAAGTGGAGAGTGACTAGGGACCAAACAAACTAAGACTTCTGATGTCATGTTCACTTCAAGCCAACAAGTTTGTATTATTATACATGATACTTGAATAAAATAATTTCTAAAGCCTCTGAACATTTTGTAAGGCAAGATGAGAATGTCCTTAACATCGTATCCTTTCAAGGAAGAAATGAAGGCTATTGGTATTTCACGATAAAATCAGTCAATGTGACGTAACATCTCACATTCAATTTGCTACAGAAACATTCATTCTAACTACTTTTAAGTGTGTAATAAATAATGGATCACACTCGCAAGTCACATGATTTTTCATGTAGTTTGAAATGACCAGGGACTATTAGGATATTGGGAGGATCCTATAGATGCAAATCACTCATACTGATCATACATGACCATGCCTTGAATGTTTGTTCTGACTCCCAACAATCCCAAATCATTTTTTCATTAAATGTTTGAAACAAAACTACCTATGCAGTACCTACCCATTTGCTTAAATCTCTTGTATCATGACCAAGCTTCAAAAATTTTGGTTTTCATTACGCATCATGAGTATGTTGTGGTATTCTTTTAATGCGCTTATTAAGATGACAATTACTATATTTAGGAACCTAGCAGTGTAGTACTACCTATTATAGTTTAACAGAGTGTTTATTTTGTATTGAAATAAATTTAATTAAGCAACCAACTATCGACTATTACCTGGAACAAAACAATCTTGATTCAAGTTAATATATATATATATATATATATACCCACACCATTTTGTCACGTAAGATTTCAATCCCCCAACTACTATCATTATTGACTTCACAAAATTAATACAATAATAAATAATATACCTTTTTTGGTTATATCAGTTCAATCCTCAAACCAGGTGAAAGTTCATCACAAGATTAATAATCAACCTACATTTATAATTTTCTATGTCAACATTACATGTGATCATGCAAGAAAATAATTTAAAGAGAAAACAAACCCAATAAGCATATTATTCTTGTAATTTATTTATAATTATATCTACAATTATGTTTTACTTGGTCCGAACTACGCAAGATTCTCTCCGTCTAATTTAGCAAAAAATATATCAACACGAGCTTTCTTGATGTCATTTGATCTAACAATGTTTCTTGTGGAACCTTATACAACTAGAGTAGGCAACATCATAAGAGTGTACTACTGTTAGTATTGGAAGTGGATTGATTTAGCTTTGATGAAAACATTCCTCTTGGGCAAGTGGAAAAGGAACAAAATGCCTAAAATTCAATTTTGCCCCTTCAAAAAGAAATTTGGGCACTCTTTTATATGTTTTAAGGGTTTTGAGTGGACTAAATTAATATGAAAAAAATTGGGCTGTTAAAGGAAAAACTGGTCATTGTTTACTTGAAAATAGACTCATCTGTTGAGAAAAGAAGACCCTGGGATAGAGAGGACTCATGGGGATGAATTTTTTTTTCTTGACACAACATCGTCCCATTCTCATTCCACTCAAACAGTGTTTTGTGAAATCATCTCACCAAATATCACAAACAAATTCCCATCAGAAGTATTGTTTTTTCTCCTTGTAACATTTTTGTGCTTACCATTTGCATATTCATCCAAATACCTCATGTAATTATTACTAAGGGTTAGTTGGTTTGTTCAGATATAAGGAACTTACTTAGGATTAGGCACTTACAACATCAAGTTTAGAACTCTGGAAACTTCATGCATGGTGGGTCGATCAGAGGGTCATTTCTTGGTGTAAAGCAAGGGCAATTGAAATATTTTTCACAAACAAAAATATTACCAATTGAAGAAAATTTGAGTCATTTTCCACATCTTTCCTTCCTCGTCAACAACTCCAGAAGAACAATTTCATAACTAGATACATCATATTTCTCATTAAGCCTTGATGTTATTGCATATTTAGGATCAATGTAACCAATGGTACCCATAACATAGGTAGAGGTGTGGGTTTTGGCCGAGGAAATGCACTTGGAAATGCCAAATTATGATAAATGTGCTTCAAAATTATCATCCAAATGAATGTTAGAAGTCTGCACATCCATATGAACAATGTGTGGGTTCTAGTCATGAACAAGATATGTTAATCCTTCTGTAGTACCATGAGAAATATTTAGCTGAGTGTCCCAATCTAGCTTAATCTTATTTGATAATCCTATGTGAAAAAAAAAATTATAAAAAAAAACACTTGTTACATTCTCCAACAATCCATTTTAATCAGAAGGTTAGAGATTGATTGGGTTATTCTATTTCAAAATATGAATCTAAAATGTACAGTTCCATTTTTCTTCATAACATAAACATTTTGCTCACCATGTAGGATTTCCCACAAACTTCTGTTTACCATGTAATCATAAAACAATAGGTTTCCATGTGGAGAAAGTGAATATCCATGTAGATTCATGCAAAAGCAATAACATAATATTGCTAGACTCATTAGACCACAAGTGTATTATATATGCATGCTTAATGTGCTTGACAAAACCCTTCCACAATCATCATAGACATGATCGATCAACAACACAAAATATAATCTGAAAGAACTTACAAATAAGTAAGGCTTCCAAGATTCTGAAATTCAAGATGCATTGGAAAACTAAATTCTTGTTTTATAATTTTAAATTTGACATAAGAATACCCTTGACCATACAAAACAAAAATATCTTCAGGAATACCTGAAATTTAGGATACCCAAATCCCTAAATATTGTAAACTCATTGAAACAGGGGCATAAACATAAAACCCATCATACATATTGTTTACAAAACTATAATAATGACATTTTTCTAGCATGAAAAAAATAAAATGAACAAGCTAATCATAACTTTCAGGATTCACATCTTTAGTATGTTTAGCAGCTAGATGTGTGCCTCACTAAAGGGCCAAGTCTTAATGCCTAGTTTAAGTCACAACATGGCATAAAAACATTACTTGAAATTACAAGCAAAAAACCTGCTACATAAATCACTGCAGTACTACAAATTACACAAGTAATGCACGATTATGAATGTAAGCACAATTTTCCATGAGTAAGGTCATCCATTATCAAAATATCTATCAATCGTTTGGGGTTTCTAATTACGCTAAAAAAACACCTTACTTAAAATGATACCGCACTCTAATTTTACTACAACAATATTCTGCATAGCTAAAAAGGGTTGCTCTCATCCTACATTAACCAAAGATAGATGATTGTTCACCTTTTTCATAATGGTCTGACCAAACTTTTAGTTAATTTACCCTACAATCCCCTATATAGCTAATTGTATATACCTAAAAGTCACTTGAAATATTTGATTCTAATCATGTTAGAAGATACTCTCCATACAATTAAAAATATGTTTGTCTAATTAGTTTTCATTGTGTTAATGTTCTATGTCCTAGTATTTGTATTATTAAGTCTTCATTTGTGCCCCATCCTATAAAATTAACAAGCATCAAATAACACCATTAAGCCTTTCAATCATATGAACATTATAATTCAGAAAGAAACATCATTAAAAAAAGTGAATATATTAAAATTAACACCACTCTAATTGTACATTAGATCAAATCTACTAAAGTTAAATTTTCTATGAAAAAAGCATACATTCCATTATCCCACTCTTAGCAAAAACTCGTACGTGGAATATTTGTGAAAGAACTTACTATAATAACATAGCTTCATTAATCAATGTCATACATTTTCCCTGCAAAACCATGGTCATAGTGTAGGCCACAACAAGGTGCCCTTAGAGGCATCCACCAATATATATTTATAGCAATACATCAGGTATGGCCTCTCAAACCATGTCAAACTTTTCCAACATTTTAGATCCTCTTATATAAAAGAAGAAAACAAACATTGCCTCTAAATTATCCTATATGCATTAAGTTATCGCCTATTCCAAAAGCTCCTCCTAAATAAAAAATGAGAAATCCAATATATTTTTTGATTGAGAAGCATGGTAAATAATGGGTGGATTATAGTGATCAGCCTCCCAAAACTAATAAATTAAAAAGAAAATACCTAAGTGATCTTCTTAGCTTTGCATCCTCTGTCCAACCATTTGAGTTAAACATAGTTATAGCTCCAAAACTTAAAAATGTTAGCCAATGTTATTGCATAAACAAAAATACAATAAAAGATCAAACCCAGCTCCAACCAAATCTGAAGCACGATCGAATAAGATGATCTTCACCCACAATCACAATCTATCGTCAAACAAAATAACATGACCCTATATAGATAAACCCCAATTCACAGACCCAATAAAATAATAAGTGCAATGAATAATGTATCACCCAAACTAATAACCTTAGCAACACATAGTTACTGTTATCCAATTTTTCCCCTCAGGAAAATTTTGATCAAACACAACCTTCCACACCAGAGAAATGAAGAGGTCGGTTCAGTCATCTGAGCCCACATTTCAAATCTAACAATCAGGTTACAGGAAGGCTCAGCAATGGCAATGGAAGTTGGGAGAATGAATGGCCAACAGAAATGTTGAAGAAGACCAAAGCTCAAGTGAAAAAATGGAGAAAGGCTCAAATGTTTCAGACTTCACATTTTCGGGGATCTCGGGGAAACGGACAGTTGAAAAAATGAAGAAAGTTAACTCGGTAAGTCAAAATCGAGCCTAGAGTGAGTCGACTCGAAGGAAAGCAACATAATAGTGGAAGCCTCCATGTGCCTCATCAGCGCAACTTTAAAGGTAAAATCCAAAGGTAGGTCCCCAAACAAGCACAAACCGTCCACGTGTCTAGGGTCCAACAAAGTTTCTCCTAAATAGGTGGAGAAGGCAAAACTGGCCATTGAAAAGTCTAAGCATGGGAAGAGTTAGTGGAAGCCTCCACGTACCTCATCAGTGCAACTTCAAAGGTAAAATCCAAAGGTAGGTCCCAAAACGAGTGTAGGCTCTCCACATGGTCAGAGCCCAAGAAATTTGCACTGGCCATTGAAAAGTCTAAACACGGGAAGAGCCAGGGGAAGCCTCCACGTGCCTCATCAGCACAACTTCCAAAGGTAAAATCCAAAGGCAGGTCCCCAAACATGCGTTAGCCCTCCACGTGTCTAGGGTCCAACATAGTTGATCCTAAATAGGTAGAAAATGCATAACATAATAGAAACAAGTGGAACGAACTCAAAGATTGTGTTGGCGACGCGTTCAGTCTTCCTCTTCAGGAAGCAAATATTTTTACGGGTACTCAGTGCCATTGATCTTTTCGTTTTTCCTCTGGTGGCGTTGTTTATTCAGAATTCTTTGGTCTCTTCACCAAAACAAAAGAAAGAAGAGCAGGCTTGCGGACGATGCCAAGCGTCCAACCGTCACAACTTCAAGAGTGAATGGAAGGGATAAAGTCTTAGAAGTCTGTAGGGTTTCCACGTGGAGCTAACTGCAAAGGTCCCACCTGAAAAGGGGTTTTGACATTATATATAGTGGGGCCCTTTACTCACCCAAGGGAAACAAGCAGCATGTTCACGGATGGTGCCAAGTGTCGGCACGTCACATTCCCAGGACCCTAAAAGGTAGCGAAAAATCTTAAGAATGCGTCAGGATTCCACGTGGATCTTGCACGGATAGACTCCAAACCCAAAGCAGTTTGGAAAAGATTGGTGAAAGGTCAATTCAATGAAAGATGAATCATGAATCCCACCAAGAATTTTAAATTCTTAGATCTTTTAAAATATTGTGAGAGCTCGCATGGAATGCTCGACCTTAACCTTCAAATGATCATAACTTTCGAATGGAAGCTCAAATTTGAGTAAGAGAGGGATTTTTGGAAAGCTCTCGATGTCCTACTCAACTACGACTAGATATCTTTAAATAAGTGGGACTAGGTTCTTACAAATCAAAAATATAGTCCGCCATTTTTTAGGTTGTCAGGCTTCTCACCTACCACCATAATGAAGTAGCGTGTAACACACCCAAAAGTATCACGACACACGAACAACACAGTGAAATACAGGATAAATTTTTTTTTTTGAACTTGCTTGACACATAACATGATGCAACAAGTCGTCACCAAGGATACAACTAACACTGTGAACAACCTGATACAAGGATGACCATAAAGGCAGCACGGAAACGTTCACACCTATCAAGGACAATTTACTTTTCTCTTTTTGACAGAACAACATTGAAGTCCAACCACAAAACACACTTACAGTTAGGGCATCCCATGAGGAAATTCTTGTTAAATTTTCTTGTTTACTATGATGTCTCTTCAATCTTATCTTACGTCCCTATAAAATTTCATGTAATGATTCACACACAAAAAAAAAAAAAAAAATTTCACAAGGGAGAACTTCTTTCTTTTCAACTATTGACTAAATAGCTTAAGGCCAGGCTTTCTAAACTAGGATCATCAATTTTATGTCCAAAGCTTTTTATTCATTTGATTTTAGAACATTTTCCATTTCTTAGAAGGTTAATTAATCTTATTCAAGCCACTAACACATGTTCCACACCTCTGTTGCACAGGTGAAGGCATAAGCTCCAATTGAGTGGAAAGTACCACTTAGGGTTCATAACAATAACCTTCTTGTTTAAGGATCAAATTTTGACCTTGCTTAAGAAATATCACCATGAATCAAGGCAAGGGTTAACAGAACAGGACAACAGAGTTTAGCTTCAGGGTCACATTGTTTACTATCAGTCTTTTATTGAGGTTAAGAGTTTATCAAGATTGGTTAAATGTTCCATCTAGACTTTACTTAATTAAGTTTGACAAAGGAGAAAATTTCAAACAATAGAGAGATATTTAAGGTTTTATTAATCAATTTCCTTCCTACTTATTAAATCCTATCATCTTCTAAAATCTAACCATTGATTTCACCATGAGATCATTTAAGGTTTCACCGTAAAAGGATAACGTTTATTAGCTTGGCTCGAATAAAATAAAAATAATAATAAGTAATCATATTTCGTTACAAAAGATAGTTTCCTCTTGATTGTTCCAGGTCTCAAAGGTTATCAAGTAGATCACATCTACATTAATATGTTCATATACATAAATTTTGGTTTAACTTTTATCAGGACTATCCAGCTCACTTCATAGTGCTTACAAACTCATTGCTACTAAGCCTTAGGAGGATTTGCAACTCAACATTTTAACTCAAGAGCAAAGTTTAACAGTACTCGTTTGCGGAAACAAAACAAGGTTATATCAATTCATTCCAACATGATGCACGAATCAAAGGGACATACCATCTCTATTGAACCATGACTAGGGAGCAAGAGAGTAATAACATGGGACATGCCCCGCTACTATTCTAAGGATTAAAATACACTAGAATATCCCGTAACCAAGTGGTAATCAAATTTCATCTTTCACGTGATAACCAAACAAACCAAAGTTTCAACAGTTACAACAACAATACTCTACAATACATTTACTAAGGCACTGACCCTTCTTCTAAAATGTCCAAAGGCCCTTTCCAAATTTTTATAACATAATGCTCATTCGTACAAAGGAACATCATAACTAAGATTGATGCAGTAATCTACAAGTTCTTCCATCATCTAACCACATAAGCCATCTGCAACAATTAATAACCTGAGTCAGTTCGCGAGAACTGAGCAAGATAAGACTATACATAGCAACAATAAGCTACTAGCTAACAATACCATGAAAGATAACATTCTATTTCAAGAAATGGATCAAGTTCTAACCTCTAACAACCTTTTGAAACAAGATATAATTTTCAACATATCAACTAAGAAGAAATCCATAAATTTTAGTTATGAAAAATACCTCGAAAACCACAAAAGTTTGACAACCAAATACGCAAGACTATGAAATTTAAATGATTAGACACAAGAGTTGAGAGTATTAGGATTTCAATCATGTAATCCCGTAGATTACGTGATTGAAATCTAAAGTGTAACCCATCAATCCACATTCTCAAGGTGAAGTCAAAAGATAAAAACCAGACCCGATCTTAGTTGCCAAAAAGAATATAGTTTTGGAATCGTTCCGTAGGGCCATAGGCCTAATAGGCTAGAAACGAATAACGAGGGTAATAACAAAGTTCCATCATGTAATAAAAAAGGTTTAAAGGATGAAAATCTTATATTCAAACCCACAACCGTTATATCTTAGGTAATAAGTGACTTCATAGCTAATAAGGATGAGTGGAAATGACGATAAGAATGTCCGGAATAGGCATTGTCTAACAGCCTACCTACTGAACATAACCACGGCCGGAATAGCGAAAAGCCTCATTAATACCCAAGTTGAGTAGGCAATCTAGCATTCTAAACACATCCTTGCAATTTTCATAATACCTTAGATTTATAATCCTCTCGTTCTAGAGGAACATAGCCATGAATCTAGACTTGGTTGAAATTTTCCGACATCAACTCACTTCCTAATATCATAAACGATGTATACAAAAAAAATGTCTCTCAACTCTCTTTAACTTACATCTCATCACTAAGTTTATGGTAACCTATGCAGTGATTAAACACATAATATATCATTGAAGATAGATATCCTCCAATAATGAACTTCTATAACGATGTAATTACAATTATTACGTTCGATACATAAACAAACTATTCCATAGCTTCT
Organism: Taxus chinensis; assembly: GCA_019776745.2. Classification (NCBI taxonomy): domain Eukaryota; kingdom Viridiplantae; phylum Streptophyta; class Pinopsida; order Cupressales; family Taxaceae; genus Taxus; species Taxus chinensis. The sequence continues at coordinate 911,587,508 of CM034147.1, read as the reverse complement.
TTTCCCTTTTTAGACAACAAAAAATATTCACGACCTTCCATCACAATCATTCTAAATTTGCAATGAAAGGTCACTCATCAAGAAGGAAGTACAAAACAAGTTTGACTAAATTAAGGAACTTCATGTTACCTTAAGCAGTTGATGAAAACCTTAACTCTCACGAACCGTGAAAGATATTACCTTACTCCATCAAGGCATTATGTCTATACATAATTAAATCGATCACACAAGGAATCATCAACATACCATATCTTAACACCATAAAGGTCATTAATTTTATCAAATTTTACTCATAGAAAGAGTAGAATCAAAATGGGGTTCTATCAATAATTTATGCCCTTCTATCAACCCAAGACATATTTTCGGTCCAAAACTTCCTTCTTAACAAGCATATATATTGAACTTCTAATTTCTAAAGGCCCTAATAATTTACACAATACACGAAGTGCATAACCATGCTTATCATAAAAAAAATGAAAAAAAAATTTAACTGTATGTTTTCCTCTTGGGCAACAACATAACAGGAAACCAGTACTAGTCAACGCTGCAACGTTCTAGGGGTGATTACATACCTAGGTCCACAAAAGAAACAGCGACATTTTTGCATAAGGAAGTAACTTTAATTATATATATATATATATTTCATATGATCAATCAAAGCATACACTGAGAACCTTTGTTTGTTTTATATATAAATGGGTTTGATCACGTCAACAAGAACAACCAACAGAGGCAATTCCAGAAGTAACAAACTGTTAACCATATACTGAACACAAATCCACAAAATCACATATTTAAACCAATTTCTAGAAAGAAAAAGTTTCATTTCAAGAGGTTTATTAGATACTAGCATATTATGTCTATGGTTAGTCTATCTTGCCTGTTTTAACGCATCCACCAGTCGTGAACATCCAGCAGGGACTGCTACAGCCACACGCCCTCCGCTTTATCCTCTGCTTCACTGGTCTTTTCTTGCAATATACCACACCAGGATTCCCTTTTGAAGGCACGACTAGAAGAATGCAATAGGTGGCTGTCTAAACACTAGATTGCTTCAATGCAGCTTCTTTGGGGTGAGAGTCGAACTGCTTACCACTCAGTCCGAGAGCACTTGCACTAGAAAGCTAAACACCGACCATGGTTTGAAGCTCGGACACAAGACATAATGATTACATCGCTCCCGGTTCTGAAAGGCATCTACCGTATTGATACACAATCCTTTTCCTTCATCAGATTTGGGGACAGCATCAAACTCTCGGTGCAAACATTACAGCTGTAGCTTGTAAGGTGATGATAATTCCAACAGAGACCTTTATGCCTGCCAACTTAGTGACTCGTTGAAGATGCTCATATAATGGCAGAGAAAATTGTGTTTCATGAATATTCTGATATGAAACAGATCGGCCTCTATGAGGTTCTCTTCCATGAGTTACATCGAACAGCAAGTAAGATCTCAAAAGAGAATCTTTGTAAATAAATTTCATCAGGTCTACTGGTAACACCCTCACTGTCACATAATCAATTTTGAAGAAACAAAACTCAGTACATGATCTGGATCTAAAAAATATCCTGCTACCTTCATCTCCCAAGACATTTTCTCCAACATTGCATAGATATCCTGTGCCCGTGGGTGTGATCTGTCACCATAAAGGAGAATCCTGAATTTGAGGATGCAGAGATACAGAACAGAAAATAGCCTAGTTGGACAACCTGCTGGTTGGAGGCACTCACGAAGGCTTCTACAAACTGCAACATACCTGATTTCCAGTCTCTACCAGCCGCAAGGACACCTCCCAGAGTAGCAGCAGCATCCTTAGGTCGAAATTCCTTTGTTCTTCTGGCTGGGTGTGCCCACCTCATTCCAGAATCCTCTGGGAGGCACAGGTAGGGAGGATAAGCCAACAAGGGGCCAAGAAAATGTTGTGACTGTAACAAAAGGAGGTTCCGCCCATTATTCCAAAATGAAAAGGCAAGACAGCTCAACTAAAACTTTACCTCGTTCTTCTACTACAGCTGCAAGATTTTGCAACAACTGATCATGACTATGGTCGCGTGCAACCAGAACAATCAGGATCAACACCAACTGTTCCTTGGGCTCAGCCTGCAGCAGCTGTCACACATACTCTCTCTAGAGGCCGCTGATTTTCTGGGATACGTTTACTTCTCTACCCTGTAGCTCCTGCATAAAGCCAAGCACTTCCTCATGGCACTCCCAGGAGAAGATCAGTTCTGCGCTCCACTGAAGCTACCTGTACAGCATGATTTTGAGAACCCACGTCCACCCTCGCAACAGCCAAGGAAGGAAATGAAGGCAACACGTCTTTTTTGCTAGCTTGAAGCTTCATCTAAAACGGCCATACAAACTCACGCGGCCAGCAGGGAAGGCGCCCAAGGAGGAACCAGAAAGGAAAACACCTGGACAGAGCAGGTTTTGCTGGCCTCTCACCCACTCCACATGCAGCCCAAGAAGAATGCGCCCAACACTCCACCTGTACGCATTTAAAGAGGATCAAAAAGAGATCATAGCGAAGAAAAACGGGACTCCACCCATTCCTCACGCAAGGACAGACAAGACATCCATAATCATTGGCAGGTCGGGTGGTTGGGAGGAGGCCAAGGTGGCAGTGGAGGCAGGTAGAAGAAAAAAAGAATCTGATGCCCAGCTGGGCATTACAGTATGGGCTTCCTTTCTTGTCCAACAAGGAACAACACATGGAGACATGGATTTTACAGTAGAACCCATCATTTTTGCAAGTGAATTCAATGCAATTTTGGGGTGGTTGAAACAAGAATTAGGATTTCTTCTATCTCCTTCTCTAATTCTTCCTATATATTGTAAGGAGGGGCATTTTTCTAAAGGTTGGACATTTTGGCTTTGCACCCTCCCTTCTTCTTTGTTTGTCAATGATCTTGTGGAGTTCAAACCTCCCATTTCAAATTGTAATGCAAGGTTGTGCCTCTTGGCCATTGTAATGGACTATATCATCTTTGGAGCAATAACATAAGTCTGTGGATGATTTCAACCTTCTCTTATGTTAATTGAATCTTCATGATCTCTCTTTACAATTTTGGTTATTTGTGCATGGATATTGTATCATATTTTTAATGTTTTATGTTTAATGGCAAAGCAAGTGTTCAACATTCCTTTGGTGCATCACCTTTGTTAGTTTAGGTTTAATTTCTTGCATCTTCTTAACCCTGTATCCTTGGCAAGATTAGAGTAAATTTTAGAGTAGACCCTCTGCAAATTGTATGTGTGCACCTTAACAGAGGAATAGGAACCGGCCTTCATCCGAAGATCTTTCCTAATTACAAAGTACCACACTTTGGGAAAAGCTTCATGTTATGCAATCACACTGAGAGTCTCAACCCATCGAGTTGCAAACATTTAGGGGTGTTGTGATTACGCATCAACAGTTACATCTATAGAATTTATAAAATCACAGGGTAAAACATTAAATCCATATAATTATCCTTTCTGTGTGGTTCCTTTTACCACTATCACAAGGCAAGTTGCATTAGCCACAACATAGTTTTTTATGCTCCCCAATGAAACCCTACAGTTAAGAGACAACCACAAGTTCTATAAGAGAGAAAAGGAAAAAGAAAAACAACAAATAATGGCAATAATGTATAATAGTTTACTTAATATTGGGTAAAACTACTTTTCGGACTTTAGAGTATCTAGGGTTTGTCCTGCTCTCTTTTTTGTTTTAGTTTTTTGGGTGGTGACACTGGTTTTTGGTGGCGACAACATTTTCCTATTACTCAACCACGAAAAGACTCACCCAATGTCCACAACCGTAGTTGTCGACACTCCCAGTAAAACGCTGCAGTTAAGAGACAACCACAAGTTTTATAAGAGAGAAAAACAAAAACAAAAACAAAAACAACAAATAATGGCAATAATGTATAATAGTTTACTTAATATTGGGTAAAAATACTTTTTTGACTTCAAAGTATTTAGGGTTTTTCCTAACCTCTCTGTTGTTTTAGTTTTCTAGGCGGTGACAGTGGTTTCTGGCGGCGACAACATTTTCCTATTACTCAACCACGAAAAGACTCACTCATCGTTGTGAAAAACACCACCACTGCACAAACTACCAGATAAAGATCAAAAGTAAGGTCATACCTGTCAAAGACAACAGTGCCGAGCAACTATGTTGTAGTTCTTTGATTCAGGATTTTCATTGTTAGGTTTTCTAAACAATTTTTAGGATTTTTACAACACAAAATGTCCGATGCCATTTCCTCCAGCATCGATATTCACTTGCTGGTATTTTCGGTGCCCCCCATAGAAGGCCTTCCGAAGGAACTAGAGAAATTTGACCAAGTTCCGGTGGAGCTCTGTGGCCATATTTATGAACTCGCCCAAAAGCTCGAAGAGACGTTCAATTCATGGATTATGACTATGGTGTTCAACACCTATGGCATGTTTGGAGTGAGCGTGTTGCTTTTAGTGCACACTCAGACACATTGGAAAAGCAAGGGGAGAATTTCGTGGATCTGCTCAGGGCTCTAAAACTAGGCAGCCACGAGATAGACGCAATCAGACTATTAGAGCCCTTCATGATGGATGTTTTTAGCCACTTACAGTCCAAAGTTGATCATGGATGCACTATAAACCTGAGGTAAGTTTAGGTTTCTGCCAAAAACAAAAAAAAAAACGTCAAAACACCTGTCAAATTTAACCTAATGTCGTGAATGGCCGCAAACTCTTTACCATAGGGGAACCCCTTTCGACGTAATTAAAATCTAGGTTGATTTTTGGAATTGGAGGGATTCTTTAAATTTTGGAGGGATTTTCAAATTATACTTTACATTTATAACAAGCCTAACTTAATGTGTTTGTGGAGGAGGTGACTTTGATGAAGTTTGGAAGGTTTAATGAATGTGCACAATTATTTTAAAGGGTGTAATTGGTTGGGTTATTTATGAGAATCAACAAAATAGATTTTATACTAATAGAATTTAGAAAGTAAATATTATATTTCAAAATAAGACGCTTTCAAAACGCAGGTCACCACAAGTAGAATTTGAATCTTTAGAACACCTCACCTAAACCACCTATTAAAAACATCAACTATTATTTTAATATGTGAACATGTGATTACAAAAATAAGGTGATTACGTCTCTGGATTAGAAACAATCAAATAAGGTGATTACGTAGTAGCCCACCTAAATATGCGTTCAAACAAATATGTTCTAGGCATTAAGGGCCCCCATCTTAACAAACCCTTCCAAAAAAACAAATAAAAAAGAGTTCGCTTACTCGTACATTTCCCATCGTTTTCATATTTAACAGAACACCAAAACACAAGAAGATTATTTCAATCAAGAAACGTCAGGTGGGCCGCTATGATCTTTGCCAAACTCCAACTATGAAAAACGCCATTCAAACCTCCCTTATCTCTGTCGATTTTCCATTTCCTTGTCAGTGGGACATGAACCCCATTAATTTGGAGCATTGGTCCCCCTCTCCCTCTAATAAAAATGTCAATTTTCTCATACCACTGTCACTTGCGACGCAACTTCTTCACATTCCTCTATTTAAACGAGGGTTTGGATCTGGGAAATCCATACTTTTAGTGAAGTTTGGGTGAAAGAAATGATTCTCATTCCGGGATTGCCCAACGATGTGAGCTTGCAAATTCTGGCGAGAGTTCCTCGGGAATATTATTATCAAGCAATGCGTAGGGTTTCTTCCTCCTGGAGAGAGACTGTAACGAGTCCCGATCTCTTTGCACTGCGGAAAGAGCTACATGTAACGGAATCGTGTCTTTACACCGCCGTAGTTTGCGAGCGTGAGAATCGACCCTCTGTCCTCTGGTTTGCCAGCACTACACAAGGCTCACGGTGGTGGCCTCTACCGTTAATGGTGACTATGAAAATAATGATGATTATGATGCGAAAGAAGATTATGGCCGTGACTGTAATTGTCTAAAATCAGCTGAACAATACAATCCGCTGACAAATACGTGGACGCCCGTCTGATATGATACACGCCAAGCATTTTGTTGGTGGGTGTGCGATAAACGACAAATTTCTTGTTTGTGGATTCGTTTGTGAAGGGGATCTGCAATTCTGTGAAATAACAGAGATATTTGAAGATGCAGAGGAGAGGTGGGCACAATTTCATGGTGGCGAAGAGCAGGCCGAAAGTAAATTCTCTAATACTAATTATGATATCTCTTCCTCCTCGCTCAGAAATGTAATGAAATATATTTCTCCTCAACTGAAGTCATATTCCCATGATAATGTGGGGAGCTGTTGCGAATTAATAGGGATTTATGGAAGCAATGTGTTGGTGGACGAAGAATGTGAATGTGGAGGCATTCTTCCCGGGCCTTCCTTTCTCATAACAATCTGAAAATTATGATGACGATCAGAAATGGTGACTGTGACTGCATCGATTTAAGTTTTATTAATGTAACAAATTCTTTGGGATTTTGGAATACAATTGCATGTTTATTGTCAACACCAATACTTCTTTGTGAAATGTCTAATATCATATCTTAGTGTATCAATATGGTGATTGGAGGGATTGGAGTGTTACGATAAATATATACAAATAATATGTTCTAGTACATATATATGGGAAGCCCTGTAACACATAAAAGATCAATTGATAACGCTTGTTTTTTAGTAGAACAAATCTGTATCCTGTATAGGAATTGTTGAGTGCCTACCATAACATATGAAAAAAATTATTGCAAAAATATTACATAGGATTAATTTCGACGGTTGTACTAGATATTTTCCTGATTTCAACTATAAAATACTTGCCTATATTTGAAATAATCATCACATTTGCTATATAGCCATTAAATTTTATATAAATTTATATAATATATATAAAAAAATTAAATATAATATATAATAATCTTCTATATAATTTATTAATAATACATAAAAAATAACAATATTTTATATTTTAGAAAGACTTACTTTGTATAAAAAATTGTTTGACATGCATAAATGAGTGTCAAAAAATGGCAACAAAAAAATCTGTTGTTTAGGACATCAATTTTTAAATTGAAATATATTAACAAATCAATACAAAATAACCAACATACATATCTTATTAAAATCTATGTAAAATATGCCGAGAGGTCTAGTGTATTTTTTTCTTATGTAATTAATGAAGTGTACGAAGAGAAAATATTTGTTATGTAATTTTTTTTTTATAGTTAAAGCGGGTTGAAGGGACCCGTTCCCTATTTACAGTAGCAGAGGCCAAACCTCGAGAATTCAGAAGAAAACATTGTCAAAACATGCTATCCAAAAGCAGTTGGGTATTAACGAACAAAATCCAGCACCTATCAATTTACACTATAACTATATATACATTTAAGAAGGGAATCACTCCCCCGACTCCATTGAGACATCAACACATGATTCCAGGGACGCCTTACCCAAATTATCCTCTTCTTCCAGTTCCACCTTCACCATGTCGGTAGCTTCAACATTCGCCCAACCCAACCAAAGGAAATCATAAGCTCCCCCCGTAGCCTCCCTCAACTCGGCCCACCTAGTCGAAACTAGTTCCAACGGATCACTGAAGGCCGGCATGTTCAGGAGCACGAGGCGGACGCGGTTTGCAGCATGGTCCCAAGCATACACCACCAGCTGCTCAGTAAAATCCAGTAGAATGCCGAACCTCTTCTCAAGCTCTTTGAAAACTCCCACATCCACCCCAAACGCGCCCTGCAGTGAATCCTCTGTAGGCCCAAACACCAAACTACAATTCGCCACTTCAGAGGCCAAATTTCCATAGAACGTAGGTCGAAGCCAATGCAAAGCAAAATTTACAGCATCCAATTTGAAGGCCGGATAGTTACCAAATTTTCCATAAACACAAAGGCAACACCACTATTAACACATGGCCATCCTTCCACAGACAGAAAAACTCCCCCCAAAATGGTTTTGATGGCTTCTAGCTCTGCCACGCAAGTAATAAAAAAAAATCGCTTCAAACCAGTTATTCATAATCCTGGACCGAAATGCCATCTTCCTCAATTCGCAGCTCAAGGCTATACATGGAAGACACGAGGAAGCCATATCAAGCAAAAAAATAAAAAGAAGCAAGGAGAGACCATTAATGCCTACCTTAAATAGGCCAAGCTCTTCACACAAGTGCACAATCAGGCGGCGGATTCACTTAAGGCCGCCTCATGTGAAATCATTAACTCTAGTCCTTCCCATGCTTTGGCATTGAAGACCACTTTTTTCAATTGTATTTGTTTGATCCCCACATTTGCCAATCTATCAGCACAATTATAGCGCCCTTATTTTTTTTTCTCAACACAACAGTTAAAATACCAAGATAATTTTTTTGACTTACATTGCTCACTACACAACGCCACAAGGGCTCCAAGTAAAGAATAATCAAAGAAGCATATGACACTTACATAAGTCATCGAATCACATAGACACAGGAAAACACCATAGACATGTTGATGCCACACTTTTCCCAATGAATGAATACTAGCAATGACCCAATCACAAGAAAAGGACTCAAGGATAGGAAAACCCACAAAACATCTTTTCTTTAATTGCATTTTAGTTACGATCAACATTCCAAGAACATTATTGTGCAAGGAAAACTTTCTCTTTTTTTTTCCATCTACATATTCTTAAGTTCATTCCACATTTAATTTACAGTTTGGCCATTTTAAGTTGGCTTTTTATCCTTTACGGAAATTTCCATAACTTACGTACTTATTTGGCATATTTCAAATTGCATAAAAAGTACTTAATTATCTTATTATTATGTTAAGAATATTCTTCTCCAACATTTATTCGATGTCTACATTTTTACCCTTACAACTCCAGTGAATCAGACTTGATTACCAAAAAGTAATATTAGGATTTAAGGGAGATTTATATACAAGATAGCTTTTTTCCCAAAAACATTCTTTGATCACAGTATAGTTATTTCCCTACCAAAGTTATTCTAATTCAATGACTTGTGGAATTCCACACACACACACACACACACACAGATATACATATATACATATATACATATATACATATATATATATATATATATATATATATATATATATATATAATTTTCTCAAAGTTTGATCACACCAAGGCAATTCATATTCTTTGTAACTCATGAAAATGTTTAATTAAGTTATAGGGACTCCAAGAGTGGCATTATTCCTAACCTCAAATCTCATTTTTACTCTTCTATGCTTTACTTTTTAATCGCATTAAGGTCTCATTATTACCATCGCATTTTAACAAAAGAGTTACGAAAGTACTTATCTGACATCTTAAAGAAGTATATGGTTAGAAGCATTATAAACTACACATGATTCGCAAGTTATTTGTGTTCAAGGTAAGGTCCCATTTTTCTACATTTCACGATTCCACATGTGAAATATTATTTATTTCTTAATGTCATAAATGGACATAACAAGGTATTATAGGACAAGATTTCGGTTTCTTGGGTTCTCTAAAGTCAACATCTTTCAAAACAATTTTGTTTTGCAAGGAGTTACCTATAATTTTCTACCCACATATTAACCTCCAAATCAACTAAGGTTTAGCTTAATTCTAATTTTCACCCAGGGATTTAATCCCTATTATAGATTAGATTAAGGTTAAAATGTATTTACTCTATAAACCCTTCATGAGAGATAAAGGCAGTATATTGTCACAAGCCAAAGATAAGACATTTAGCTGCAGGGTCAAAGCATACAAGTGTGTCCCACTTTGTGGCCATAAATATTTTAAAATCTGACTAGTAAATAAATAATTAAAAAATACTATAAAAATTTAAAAAATCAAGTAAATTCTAGATGCCTTGCACCTTGGTATTTATAGCCTCTTAAAAATGCATGTTTTGTCATTTTATATGTGTTTGGTCATGTTTTGGTTGTCAAACATAGTTTGCTAAAAGTACAAAAACTACAACTATAGTATATATGTATATGTGTGTGTGTGTGTGTGTGTGTGTGTGTGTGTGTGTGTGTGTGTGTGTGTGTGTGTGTATATATATATAATTTTCTCAAAGTTTGATCACACCAAGGCAATTCATATTCTTTGTAACTCATGAAAATGTTTAATTAAGTTATAAGGACTCCAAGAGTGGTATTATTCCTAACCTCAAATCTTGTTTTTACTCTTCTAAGCTTTAATTTTTAATCGCATTAAGGTCTCATTATTAGCATCACATTTTAACAAAAGAGTTACGAAAGTACTTGTCAAACATCTTAAATAAGTACATGGTTAGAAGCATTATAAACTACACATGATTCACAAGTGATTTGTGTTCAAGGTAAGGTCCCATTTTTCTACATTTCACGATTCCACATGTGAAATATTATTTATTTCTTAATGCCATAAATGGACATAACAAGTTATTATAGGACAAGATTTCGGTTTCTTGGGTTCTCTAAAGTCAACATCTTTCAAAAAAAATTTGTTTTGCAAGGAGTTACCTATAATTTTCTTCCCACATATTAACCTCCAAATCAACTAAGGTTTAGCTTAATTCTAATTTTCACCCAGGGCTTTAATCCCTATTATAGATTATATTAAGGTTAAAATGTATTTACTCTATAAACCCTTCATGAGAGATCAAGGCAGTATATTTTCACAAGCCAAAGATAAGACATTTAGCTGCAAGGGACTAAAGAGTTCACTAACAAGAATGTAAGACATAGTACAGCTTTATTGTGATCTCCATTTATGTCGTCTGAATCCAACAGGGATTTCATTCGATCAAGAAATTTAATTTTAAATGTATCTTCGGAAGACAAGGTAGTCCACTAGGATACGAAGGAAGAGATAGCTCTATTTACTCCAAATAAAGTTTGACTATGTCATTCCTATCAGACAGGTTTATGACAATGTCACTAAACATACTGACTAAGATGATAAACCCATTCTTGGGCTCTTGTTTACCCTAACTAGGAGGTTATATCGAGTGCAAAGTTTAAGTTCATTCTAAGGTTTTCAATGTCTTTTATGGTAAAGAGTATCACACATGAAGACAATTTATGCTTCAATATTACACAAGGGTAGAGTGTTTCGATTAAATCTCTTTATTACATTTACAAAGTAAGAATGCACAAGATGATTCATTATTCATTTATTAAACATTGAATATGCTCTACAAGATATTACTTCAAATTCATTTACCCTTTATATATATATATATATATATATATATATATATATATATATATATATATATATATATATATATCAAACCTTTTTACCATGTGTACTATGAATGAAATTGAACCTATGATTAGATACACATTTCCTAGATATCCCTAAAAACTAGCATCTCATAAATATTAGCAAATTATCCAATATAACCTTCTGTAACATGAGACTACATTATACATATATTCATTTTACAATGAACTATATAAATTATAATGATAATTAATGAATTACACATCGCCTTTTCGCGATCATTCTTACATCCTGCAAAACCACATGAGCATGAAATCAGCAATAAATCGTTGCATAACATCCACCCTAATCTAACATAACTAACATTTCTCAATTTCTCATAAATACATATAATAATTATAATTTGCAATCGAAAGAAAAGTTTTAGAGACATGTATTCATTACCTTTCATTTCACTTCATTTCGTAACCCATGAGAGAGAAAGAGAAGGGAAAAGAGAGAAAACACCATTTTGTTAAAAGTTATATTTCACACAACCAGTTACACTATAGAGTTCTTAAACAGTTATTTACATGTATCAAAAGTTTCCATAGTGATTTGGAAACCTGACGAGAGTCCCACAACTTTCTATTTTTACATTTTCTTGCTAGCTACAAAAACATTCAAATCGGGCTCAAAGGCTATTAAACCACTTTCAAACATTGTCTTCCGATGAGCAAACACACCACGGTTAAATTTATGTGTCCACTTATTTACCAAGATTTCATAGCAACTGACAAAATTTGGAACTGGTGAACGGTTTACATTTGGCGGCTAGTTTTCCGGGGCCATCGGTCATAATTGACCTAGTTGCAAATGAATAAAAATTAGCTCGAGGCTCAGAAAACCACGTCTAAAACATGACATTCGATGGATGAATGCACAACGAGAAACTTCCTACCAGTTCCCCTATATAAGGATAATTCATCAGATTCGATGGGAATGAAAACTACAAAACCATTTTCAAACGGCGACAAGTTTTCTGGAGCAACAAGTCAAAAATTGTTATAGTTTGACCTTGTCAAACTGCGACCGGAGGCCTACAAAATGGCTTTGTCCAAACTATATAGAAAAGTGTTTTTCCCTAAACTGAATGTTCCATGTAATTGTCTAGTAAAAACACTAGAGGTTTCTGATAACAGATAATAATTTCTCTATCCAAGTTTCAAATGGCGGTTCAAAACGAAAGCCAACTTTATAGTTTTAGTAGCTCCTCACAACTACAAAACGGTGTAACATTGCTCCCAGTATGGCATCAAAAATATCACAAATGTTCATTCGGGGTCAAACCAAAGGTTAAGGTGACTCCTCACATAACCAAGTAAACGGATGAAGCTTAACATCCCATTTTCGGAGTCACGAAGGGTACTTAATGACTCTTCAAAAAATGCAAAATTATCTATTTAAACAAGGAGATGGTCAACATTTTTTTTTAATTTTTTTAACTGGGAAGTCAATTTCATCTTGACGATAAAACAATATTGAAGTGATCTAGTTAGGTAGGAATTTTTCTAAATCACCTCAGAATGAAGGTTGAAGTTCATGGTTTAATACAAAAGGGTTATTTTGATTTTATGAGTTACAACACGACAATTTATTATTTTGCAACAAGTTAATATAAAACAAATTAATGTATTATAATCCTAATATTTTAAAATTATATTAAGTTGACAAATGAAAAACTTAAGTAAGAGAGTTATGAAAGATAAGGGGAGATGAAACATGCCTGGAAATACTAATGTCTGCAGGGTAGGAAGTGCTCCGGGTGGGTTCACCCGCATTCTGCAAAGCTCTAACCCTCTCTTAACATTCTTCCAAATATTTTTCATGTAACCATAAGCTAATTTTAATACCCACATGCAATATGACCAACACACGACTCTAGTGCTACAATATTCTACTCTCTTCAACGCTTGTGGATTCTTACACCCTATACTGAAGCCCCAAATTTGCACAGGTACGAATGAGGCTCACCAAGGTTTCAAATATCATCTAGATCTGCTAATGATAATTACTTAAATCCCTATGTTTTCATGTAGACAAACCCGCAATCATGGCACTCCATGAAACTATATCTCCTTCATCAATTTAATCAAAAACTTGGCATGCAAACTCTATACACCAGTATTTGTTTTGTCCATCTCTAAGAGTGCACTCCCCGTATAACATCCATCTCAAACCCACTACACAGCAAAAGTCCATGGATCTGTTTTCCTTCCATTTTTCTTTGACATCTATCCATGGTCTGCGCTAAAGCAAGTTCTCTAGTATCAAACTGAACCAAATACAGCCTAGTAAAAATTACAGGAGGTATTCGAATGAAAATATTGTTGATGGAATGCATAGAGATGTTCCAGGAACACAAACATCTGTTCTAATGGGTAGTTGTTTGTGATATTTAGTGTGGTGATTTCACAAAACACTGTTTGACTAGAAAAAGACTGGATTATGTTGTGTCAAGAAGAAAAAGCATCCCCACAATCCCTTTCTATCTCAGTTCTACTCTCTCCACGGATGAGCCAATTTTCCACAAACAAACAACGACCCATTTTTCTTGTAACAATTGCACAAAAAAAGGTGGCCCCGAGGCCATTTCAGTGGGTCCATATGGTGCATATCCTACAGTCAACCCAGTCCCCACAGCCAAGTTCACATGCTGACAAGCTTTCATAGTTTGTATACACGTCTGTCAGAGCTTGTATTTAGGCACAGGCTAGGAGGAAAGTCCAAACTCCATGACCTTGCCAATATCCCCTCATCCTGTGAGAGAAATGGACATTAGAGAAGAACACAGATATCCATCAAAGCATAATGGAAAAATAGGTCTCTATCAAATGTATTTGTAGGTGACTCAGGTGTTAAGTATGCAAATGCAGAAGTGTATACGAGGCATGAAACCTGTTTGAACAAATTCCTCAAAGAGATGTGGTCTCATGGGATTGCTAAGATGTAACAAGAAGAATGAACAGTGCCAACGTCCTACCCAGCCAATCTCATATTCTTCCAACTATGTGTCTGAAAGGTCCTTTACTTGTTATGATTTGATGGGCATCCATGTTCTTCCACACGCCTCCCTCCTAACCCCTTGCACTCATCCAACATGCAACCTCCTTCACCAACAATCTCCACCAACTCCCCTGCCTCTAATAATGCCCACTGTCACTCCATTACTCCCATCAACTTTTTCAACCACTCTTATTAAATTTCTTCCCCAAAGCTTTCTCCCTCCTCTTTGTTTATAATTACATTTTATTTAAAATTTGTAGTGGCACTACAACAATGATTACATTCCCAAAACACATGGTTAATGTTCGAGGTACTGAATTTCTCGAGTTGCCAAAGGACCTTTTTTATTCCTAAGTCCAATTTCTAAGACAAATCTTTCCTCTTAATGATTGCATTCACAATTACTAACAAGTCCCCTTCTATCTCCAATTTATTCACATTCAGGGAGGTAGCCAAGTCAATGCCCTTGTCTAGAGCATGTAATTCAGTTGAATTGTAAGTACCATCCTTAAGGTTGAAGAAATTCGTCCCAACCATGAGGCCCCTTTCATTTCTCACAATGCAACTAGCACCCGGATTTCCCTTGGTCGCTCCATCAATGTTGAGCTTGTGGAACCCCAGGGCAGGGGGATATCACGTAGCCAGCCTGTGAAGCAAGGCTAAAGGAATCACAATACATTGGGCACCCTCCCCGAGTTTAACTATTTTGGGCCACCGCTTCTTAAGCTCTCGGTCAAAATTAGAAAAGTGTTGAAAGTGGGACCAATTAGAAGAGACCCGCCTCGAAAATAGCCCATTCCAGCTTGGGAATAACCATTTCCACCAGATTTTTTTCCTCTTGGAAGATTCTCTTGTTTCACTCCCACCAAATATGTCAAAGGAGAAGAACAATACTACACAACAAAATATAGGAGAGAGTTTCATGATGCAAATTGACTCACAATGCCAAAATGGCCTCAAGAAGGTTAAAAGGTTAGACCCAAGGAAGATTGAGCCTAGCACATAACCAATTCCAACATTCCGCTGCAAAGGGGTAATGAAATAATAGGTGGTCCCGATCCTCCTCATGCTTCTCACACAGAAAGCATGATGAAGGCCCATGAATCCCATGTCTTTTCCTTATTTCCTGAGTGAGGATTTTTCCTTTAAAGACCATCTAGGAAAAAAGGCTAGCTTTAGGAGGGCAAGAGGAGGACCAATTAACATTCCAAATCAGACTCTCTACTTCCTTCTCTACATGCAACAAATTGTAACCATGGTTTTGGGAGTATCTCCCAGAAGAGGCCGCAATCCAAACTATTTCATCCTTTCCCTTGGAAAACATGACCTTCCGCTCCTGCATGTCCGAACGGAAACTATCTTTAGCTTCCACTAAGATGTCCAAGTGATCGATACTTTTCCAGTCCATCAAAGCAGGGGTATTTTCCGGATCCTACCCATAATTAGATACATATGGACCCCATTCTTCCATTAAAATCCTCTTAATTTCCCCAAACTCAGAATTATCCCCAACCATAGGAAAACCATTCCAAGGATCATCCTAGAATAACACGCTATCACCTTTTTCAATTTTCCAGACCGCATTATATAGAAATACCTCTTTGCATTCCACCAAGAAATTCCAAATGTGAGAACCAAGAGGGGGATTAGAAATTAGGAGAATATATTTAGGAAGATTGGCCCCCAGATATTTCTTTTCCACCACCTGACTGCAAAGACTAAGTGGTTTTAAGAGGATATTCCAAACTAGCTTGGCGCCCATGGCCAAATTTTGTAGATCCAAATTGATGATTCCAACCCCACACAACTCTTTGGGTTTAGAAAAAATTTCCCAACCAATCAAAGGAATTTTCCTTTCCTCAGAATAACCTTTCGATAGGAACTTTCTCGTAATCCTAATCAGCTTTGCTAGACCACCTTTGGTGATTTTAAGAATAGAAATCATATATAGAGGGGAGGCACTGAGAATATATTTGATGAGTACTAATCTCCCTGCCAGTGA
Organism: Taxus chinensis; assembly: GCA_019776745.2. Classification (NCBI taxonomy): domain Eukaryota; kingdom Viridiplantae; phylum Streptophyta; class Pinopsida; order Cupressales; family Taxaceae; genus Taxus; species Taxus chinensis. Next base: position 911,571,297 of record CM034147.1, on the reverse strand, counting down.
TAGCCACTTCCCCTTCTGATAATTAAGCTTCAAATTAACCGAAGAAAGGAGATCATTCCACATAGAGGCCCTACCCGAGCCACCAAACAAGGGCATACCAAGATATTTTACCGGAAGGGAGCCTTTTTTAAAGCCAAAAGTTCTCAAAATTCTAGCCTCCAGAAGAGGGGGAACATTAAAGAAGAAGATGAAGGATTTAATAAGGCTAACCTCTTGACCTACGATAACTATATAAGCATCCAACATACCCTTCAATTCTTTGGCCTCCTAAATACTGGCTTTTCTGAACAAGAAGGTGTCATCCACAAATTTCAAATGTGAAATAGGATTCACCCCCTCCGTAATTTTTAGGCCCCTACCTTAATCCCCGATTTCCTTCAAAGAAACCGTCTGCATTACCATTGATCAAAATAGAGAAAGAAGGACCAGAAATGTAGCTAAACACTCAGTTACAAAAATTATCCAAAAAACCAAACTTCTTAAGCAACCTAATTATAAAACGCCAGTTGATCTTATCATATGCCTTGCTGATATCCAATTTTAACAGCATACCCAGAGATTTATTGTTGGAATGAGAATAAATAAGCTAATGGGAAAGAAAAGTACCATCGAAAGTCGACTTCCTAGGCACAAACCCATTTTGCTCCTGAGAAATAAGAGGATCCAACACCCCTTTAAGCCTAGAAGCAATGGATTTTGAGATGATTTTGTAAGATGTATTATGCAAGGAGATAGGCCTAAAATCTGTAAATGAAGAAGGATGAGACATTTTCGTAAAAATACTTATAAAGGTGCAATTCAGATATTTAAGCATTGATCTATACCTTCGGAATTCCTCCACAGCTGCCCATACATCATAACCAACAATGCTCCAAAACTTCTGAAATAAATCCACTTGGAAGCCATCCGGGCCCAACGCTTTATTCTTGGCCATAGAAAACACCACTTTCTCCACTTCACTCATGGAAAAGGCTTAAGAAGAGCCTCATTTTGAGCATTAGAGATCAACGACATGATATTATCTAGAAAAGAGAATTTTTCTTCTTCAAAGGATGTAATATCACCACCTAAAAGGGAGGTGAAGAACCAAATCCCTTCATCTGAAATCTACTTCTGGTCAGAGAGGACCACACCTTTGTTATTCCTGATTTCAAAGATGAAGTTCGAGCTCCTCCTAGATTTCACCGCTGAATGAAAGAATTTGGAATTCATGTCCCCTCCCTTAAGCCATTGCTCTCTTGATTTTTGCTTCCAGTATTCTTCCTCTCTCAGGAGTAGCTCACCAAGCTCGGATAGAAGATATTTTTCCTACAGAAACTCCTCCTCCCCCATACTGGAAACAAAAAATTTCTCATTCAGAGCCTTCAAGTCAGCTTTTACTCTAGCCTTTTCTTGGAAAATATTCTTAAAGCAATACTTATTGCAATTCCTCAGTTCCCTTTGAGAAATTTGAGTTTTTGAGCAAGCACAAACATCTTTTTTCCTTCAATCTTATAGGAATTCCTCCACTACTTGTTATTATTTTCCATAGAAGCATCCCTCAACCACATAAGTTTAAACTTAAAAGGGGATTTACGAGGAGAAAAACTGATATTAACTGAGAGGGAAACCGTAAAGTGGTTTGAACTAGACCAAGGAAAAATTGAGCATTCTAAAACAACATTATTAAGAGACCAATTGAGGCCAGATAAGAACCTATCAAGCCTCTCGGCAATATTACTGAAACCCCTTCTACAATTTCTCTAGGTGAACCACCCCTGTTTGGGCTCAATATCAAGAAGAGAGTTATCATTAATGAAGGAACAAAAATTTACCTGGGACTGTAGATTCCTTTTAAGACCTCCTTTCTTATCCTTCTTCGAGGTAATAGCATTGAAGTCTCCCCCAATAAGGAGCAGATGTTCCACCAAAGGAAGTAATGACTTGGAGATATCCTGCAACACTATTCTTTTTCCAATGATGCTATTCAGATCATACACATTGAAGAGGTAAAATACCGATTGAGAACACTTAGGACAGACATGCCCTAATTGCGAACTGAAATTCTGGGAGAAAATATCAACCCGCACCTAGAACTCATTCCATAAGAAATCCAAACCCCCGAGGCACCAACAACATCCAAAAAAAAACACTTCCATCCCTTAACAGAATTCCCCCAAAGCTCAGCCGCCTCCCCAGCAGCCATCTTGGTTTCTTGAAGAAACACCACGTACACCTCCGAAGAAAAGAGATAACTCTTGAACAAGCATTTTTTGTCAGGGGTATTAAGATCCCTAACATTCCAAGAGAGGATCTTCATTTAGGGGAGGGAAGGGAAATCACCTTCCTAGAAACATCTTTGGAAAAATTTCAGAACATTCTGTTTCCACACATCCACTTCCTTCAGGGCAATCTCGTGCTTAGATTTCTACCCCTCTTACCTGCAGAGCCACAATTAGCCTCCTTCAACCCCTCTTGTACTGACTTCAATTTTGAAGGGACAAAAGCTAGTACCAACATATTAGGATCAATTTCCCCATCCTCCAAAATGCCACTACCTAAAAGGGACTGAATTGTTTTTGCCTCAAATTTATCCGAAATCCAAATTTGAAGCAAATTCAAAGATTTTGCATGCCCTTTCTCGAACCCTTCTTTGATCAGGGATATCAGTTCCCTAGAATTCTTATGCACCTCTTCTGTTTCCTTCATCAAAGAGAGAGGGGAAAAATCCCCTACCAAAGGGGCATCCAATCCTCTCGTAATCTCCAAAGAAGAAATTGACAAACCCTAACCCAGAGAAGGAACGGTTCCAAGCAACAAACCATCCTCCTTCAAAGCCACCATCTGTGAACCCACCTCCTTTGAACCCTTAGCCAATTTCATAGTGCAGACCTTACTCAAATGTCACAACTTCCCGCAATAGAAGCACTTTGCATTCATACCCTCATACTCAATGGCGAAGCACTTAGGGCCAAATTTAGTTTGGAGGCACAAATATATCGGCAAAGGGGAAGTAAAGTCCATATCCACAAAGAGACGCACCATGTCTTTCGTCCAAAAATTCAAGGAAGGGTTTCGAATGGGCACAAAGACACCCAGAGAGTTTTCAATAGGATTTAGGACAAACCATTTACAGAATTCAGAGAACAAGCCATGTATGTTTAACCATAACGGGGCCCGGGATATTTTTCCTTCCAGGGGTCAAAATTTGGAGACCAATGGTGAAAGTACAGGATGGAAAAATTCATGAACCAAGGGCCTCCATTATAAACCAGATCCAATGGATCAGGGGAAGGAAAACAAACATGGAAGAAACCATTAACAAGGAAGTTTTCCATATGTTTAGCTTTATTGCCCCATAACTGCACTACCAAGCTCACAATCCTTCCCTGAGAGAAGCATGCTCCAACAAACTTGCAGCAAATCGACCGTTTCACCAGAGAATCTAAAAATTCTTCCTTGGGTGGGATTGGAAGAGAAATTTGAAGACTCTTCACAGCAATTTTAAAATCGATTCCCCCAAACTTGAAATCCTTCGAACACTGCGTTCCAAAAAAATTTGCCTGAATTGGATTGGAAGGGATCTCTAGAGGCACTCCATCAAGGGGCTCGGCTAGCACTATAATTTTTTCCGCAGCCAAGTTATCCAACACCAATTACCCAAACAAAGAAACCCAAGATTTAACAACCAAGCTAGCACCATACTTTTGGACCAATTCAGACACTTCCATCTCTTCCTCAATTTCCCAAGATTGTTCCCGATAGCCTTCACCCCTACCATTGCCCATTGGAATCTTGTTCGCACCTATGAGGACCCTGATGCCAAGCGCAAAACCCCATCACCCGCTACCACCTTAATTTTTGAAAATTCAAACTTTTCACTATTTTTACATTTTTTGCTAATTTCGTATCTTTCAATTTTTTGGCTCGCCATCTCCATTTGTTATGTAATTATTAAAGTGCAACAAGTATTTTTTTATTCACGGGCACAAAATAAAATTCACCCCAGTTTTTATATACGGGTATAAAATAAAATCCATTATATTTGTATTTGTATTTGTTTTTGTTTTCAAAAGGTGAGTAGGCCCTAGCTTTAATTTCACGGGAACAACGTCAGACTCTTTCACTCCATATATACAAGTGTAAATATTTCACTCCATATATACAACTGTAGATGCATAATTAAAATAAATTCACCACATTTTTTATTTACTGGTACAAAATAAAATTCACCCCAGTTTTTATATATGGGTACAAAATTATTTACTGGTACAAAATAAAATTCACCCCATTGTTTATATATGGGTAGAAAATTATTTACTGGTACAAAATAAAATCCATTACATTTGTATTTGTTTTTGTTTTCAAAAGGTAAGTGGGCCCTAGTTTTTATTTTACGGGAAAAAAAATTAATTTTCACGGATATGAGATCAAACTCTTTCACTCCATATATACAACTGTAGATGCATAATTAAAATAAAAAGATGGTCTGGAAAATCCAAAAAACATGGTTTATGACGTCAGTGTTAAATTTCATGTTGTCGTTCACTTTTTTAAGTGCTTTAAGGGAGAGGAGCCAATAGTGGATCATGGACCAATAACGGTGAGGTTAGATGTAAAGCCAAGGACTAGTACATGTATATTTGTCACTTAAATTTTGAAAAAAGTAGCCAATAAAATGAGTCACATCAAATCACATCAAATAATCACCCAATCACATGATGCCACATAAGTGAAAAAAAATGCATGACATAATTCCCTACTAATGGTCCACCCTTATTTTTATTTGTATGGAAAACTACTTGATTTAAATACTGTTAAAAAAATACTTTCCATACAATATAAATGCTCAAAAGAAAATATTTAGATTAAAAATTAAAAAATCTATTAAAGGGTTTTTTTTCAAAATTTATGATATTTATAAAAATTTTGTACACCTCTCAACTTAGGGTGCACAACTACTGGATCCTCTCCCTTATTGGCTTTTGTTGTTGAAGGAAAGGGCATTAACTTTCGAAGAGAGTGAAATATGAAAGTTACCTAACGTTACTATTTAAAGGAAATCCCAAATATCCACGACCACATGTGGAAGTAGATCTAAAGGTTTTTTTATATTTTTTTCTTTTGTTTGAAGTTTGTTTCAAATAATTAAAGGTTTCAATCACCTACACATCAACACAATATAAGTTTTTATAAGTTGATAAATGTTAAATGATATAAATAGAAATTAAACTTATATTTTTTTCGGTTGGTTTCCTTTGTAGTAATATATAGATTTTAAAATATTATGTTAATAGAGGTGACATTACATTAGAAGAGGCCCTTTTATTAATATAATGATGAGTATTAAGTTTCCTTGTTAAGCATTTGCCTCTCATTTTATGTATAGCTTCAAAAATATAAAAAAGAAAAATCTTATAAAATTATCTCTAAATATATGTTTACTATTCAAGTTGGATATGCCTCTTCAGTATCTTGGAATTGTTTAACTCTAAAGAATCCTTTTTCTTATCTAAGTTTTACATTTGACAACTGTTTACACATTTTTTCATATTTTTATTTGTATAATACTTCTAAAAATTTGAGTTCATTGTCTCCTTCAACTTATAGATTTCAAATGTAATAGTCAATTTCATATAAATCTATGTGTATATATATATATATATATATATATATATATATATATATATATATATATATATATATATATATATATATATATATAAATACGTCAACAATTGTTAAATAAAATTAAAAAATCCGTTTTAATTTTAATATAATACAATTGTTCTGCACAATTCGAAAGGTAATATTTTACTAGCAATCGCACACAAGCAATGCGATGTGAATCGTCACCCAGGTAGGGCGGTGGTCCCAGGACTACCAATCATCTCTGGGTGGCAATTATGTCACTTTCTATGGAAAACGTGAATCTGCGCATGTGCAATTTTTTTACTTGGTCAAGACAAAATTTTAGAGGAAACCTCCAGCAAACAAATAATGGCTAATCTCATTGTTTAAAACACATAAATCTTCAAATGGTAGTTTCAAAATACTCAAACTCATATCTTTTAATTGAGGTAGGGTTTTCCCCAAATGGAGAACTCCAAATACAAATAGTTTTGTAATAAAACCAGATTGGAAGGGATAGTCCCTTCAATCCATGAATGAAAGGCATTACAATAATAAACCTACAATCTAAACTAATCTAAGCTTAGTATCCTTGTAGACTCCTCCATAGTTCTTCCTTCATTTCTTCCATGGCTTTCCTTCTCTTCAACCTACAAATTAAACAAAGGAAGAGTGACCAAATGATGAGGCTTGGGTAAAGAAAGAGATTAAATAAAAATTCATAAGGATAATTAGGGTTAGTTTGGAACCCTAGGATCTAGTGGACATAATTGAATTGACCTAAGGGTTGAGGATCAACCCTACATTTTTTTTGGTAGGAATATATTTTATAGATGGTTTAAATAAAAAAAATTCAAGGTATGTGTAGATGGGGAATGGGGCCATTTAATTACCTGGGTGTGCAAAGTCACTAATCTAGTCCTAGCATGTGTTAGAAAAGTAATTAAATGGACATTTAAGTTATTTAACTAAAGGAATTATAGTATAGAAATATAAGGTAAAGTTTTAGGGTGTGAATTGTTAGTTGTGGAGGAATAAAATATTAAACCAAGTAAATTAAACTATGGCACCTTCCTAGTTGAATATCAATAAACTGACCTTAGAAATAAATTAAGAATATTTAATCATTTAACTTAGACTTGGCTCATCTCTTGTAAAGTAAAGGTTATTGGTGAAAATAATTTTAACGCACACTAAGGGTTGACACCTTTGTAACCTTTCAACTAGGAAAAAATAAATTAGTCGCAATCTTTCGCGATAAGTGTTTAGGGTTTTAGTGTGTTCCTAGAACGTCGTTTTTGTGGGTGTTACATATACAGTGACCAACGTTTTTCCCAAGCATTTATGGAAAAATTGCAACTCCTTATATGGGCCAGAATTTCATTCACAAAAGCAACTCGAATGAAATCCAAGGCATATATCTATTTTTTTTCAATTAACTTCATGGTTAGGAGGACATCAATAAATCCATTTTCTATTTCCATGCAGCGTTATTTTTCCCATTGAATTTGGGGAATCTGACAATAATAGTAGACATGTTTTTGCCCTAGTTTCTTTCTATATTCTGGGATGTAACAATAAGAGCACAGTTGCACTGATTTCTTACCACTTCATGTCCCAAGTTTGAAAATTAGTTGCAGTATTAGAATTTTAAGCGCCAAAATGTATAAATATAGCATACAAGCCCAAATTTTGTAACTCAGAGCTTGGACAAATGTCATCTTATTCCTTATTCTACCTCAAATTTCCTTAACGAAAATATAAAAAATAGGCCTCGAATCTTTAAGCAACTAATAGAAAAACCCATAAAACTCTTAATCCAGTCTAAACCTAAATGACAAAGCATTTACCAATTTTTTAAACTACAAAAACATGAAAAGAACAGCTGCGAGTAATATATGTTGGAGAATTTTTGGTGGCTGAGATGAATCCTTGTTGGAGAGTTTTTAATCCAGCAATGGAATTCAAGCCATCACCATTCAACATGCATAGATATATATCCAACACAATTGCTAAATAGACTGCATGCAAGTGTTAAAAATGGAAAAACTAAAAATAGAAAAGCTAAAAAGAACAAAAATGTAAAAATGTCATAACACTCATCGAAACCGTCAAAACACCCGTCAAAATTAATCACCTGTAAAAAACATCAAAACGGCCGTCAAACTTAAGTTAGTTCCATGAACGACCGGAAAGGCCTTTCCCATAAGGAGAACACCTTTGACGTAGTTAAGTATTCATTGCGCACTTTGATCTTTATACACACTGATAACTTTTTATGAAATTAATTCCATACTTTAAAAATTGACGTTGATGATAAATTTTACTTCATTAATTTAGCACTTTCGGCATGCAATTCTCAAGACTATTTAAACACATACATTTTGGTACAGCGGGATATACAAAATTCACTAGAAAGTAGTAAAAATTAAAGTAATCGGTGTTTACTCTTTTTTAATCTTGTCAAGCATTTATGCTTAAACACATATCACTATTGTGCAATTTTAAAGAAATACTCAAGTTTCATAGTTTGAAGTGGTTTGTTCATATATTCATATATTCATATATATATATCCCTTAACCATCCAATCATAACTTTTTTGTGAACAATATGGAGAATGCCCCCAAATACAAACTCAGAGATTTATCCTTAAAGTTTGTAACAAGATAACGATTATAGAATTTTCCCATCAATCTATTGATGTTTTTTAAAATACTAATTTTGTTGAAGAAGTGTTTAAATTTCGTGATAATAATTTTCTATTGTTTATTATGTTAATCACATCTCCTATAAGGAATCTCTTCATAAATGGATCAAACGCCATTGTAGGCCAAATGGTATTCAATTTTATGGGTTTTGCAACCTTACCAATTCTGATGTTTTTTATTTTTCTTTAAGCAACACTCAAATGTGAAAATTTTGTGAATGTTGTGTTGAGTTTCCTAATTTTATATAAAAACTTGATGATATTGTCTAGATGGAATCGTGACTTTAGATTCACTAAGAAAACATCCCTCAAAGTTTGTGTGTGCGTGTGTGTGTGTGTGTGTGTGAATTTCTTGATCTCTCAATCACTCTTTGATATTGTATACTTAAGATAGTTTAACCCATTAAGCACATGATTTGTAATTAATATTTAGGTTTCTAATTTGCACCACTTATCAAATAGGTCTTTTTTACATTAAAAATTAAAGAAATACTTAAAATATTCCATTGATATCTAGAGCACAACAAATTTTATGTAAAAGGTAACCTATATCAACCTTTATAACACTTGCTCATGCAATTTGATGCCAACATAAATAGATATTTCTTGTTTATGGTCCACTCAAATATGACCTTTGGAAAAGCACATGTTGAAAAGTAAGTCGAAAAGAAAAAAGTGATGGTTGGACCATGGTGGTGAGAAACAAAACCGCCATAGGAAACAAAAACCTTAGATCAACTTGTGAGGTCTCCAATGGTAAACCTTAACAAAATATGTTAAATCCTTAGAAGATTCTCCCCATCCCATCCTTGTCCCCAATGTTCAAAACCCTATAATTTCCTCTCAAAGACAGGTTTCTCATTAAAAATGTAAATGGTTAGGTTCATTTCTAAACACTCTTTAATGTTTTCTCTACCCTCTTGTCCATACAACCTTCTTCATGCCTCATGGTAAGAAGTAAACATAGCATAAAAGTGGGGATAAACACTCTTCATCTCATTAGAGGACTTTATTTTGTGAAACTACCAACCATTTTTTAGTAACAAAATTATTGTTCTTAGTTTCGAAGAAAGGGTTTGATATGGTCAAGGATAACTTCACATGGACAATTTATCTTCATGAAAATTCTATCATAGAATGTGCAAGGTATCACATAGTCCTAAGAATTAACTCTATGCAATTTTCTTGTTAGTTGTTTTGAGCTTTATATTTTTAGTGTGTGTAGGGAGTTTAGGTGTGAAGCTTTCTATTATAAACTACCTTCAAATTTATTTAAATAAATGTTACACATATCTCCACCTCACACTTGGATGAATTTGGTTGTGCCAATATTTCAATTTCCCATAGATTTTCCCATTTGATTATCACATCATGCTATTTGGGTCACCTTCAACATTGATGGGAACTCTTTTGGCTTCATAAATTTCTACCTCCCAATGATGGGTAAAACAGATTGATGTCATAAAGATAGTTATAAAATAAACTTATACTATAATAGTGACTCATTTGTGAAAACTTTAATTTATGGTCAAGTCTTTCAAAGATAAATAAAGTGTGTTTTTTATGTAGTGGTGTGTGGGATAACATGAAATATTAATCTAGGGGATCCTCATTGAGAAACTTTGATTGATGATCTTCCCATAATCTGGCACAATCAGTTGCATTGCATAGAGATATTTGAGAGTTTTCCAGTGGTATAAAGAACATGGAAAATGAAGCACATATGTAGAAGATATAGCCCACTGATGTTTTTGTGCCAACTGGTAAAAATATGGACTGCACATAGGTGACGTGGATGCATACACATCCACCAAGTGGACCAAGGTGATTACGAAACATGGAAAGGTGATATGGAGAAAAAATTATTGTTTTGGAACACTGGTCTTTGACACTCGATCGTGAACAGGTGGGCCCCGTTATTTGTTGGTTGGGAGCCCTCAACCAGAGTCGACACACTCGATTGTGGAGGGGTACCTTAGCCTCCAATCTTCATATTACCATTGATGAGGTTCTTTTGGTCAAGTTTTTGTGACAAGATGAATGTGGCTTGATTCTCTATGTATGGTAAACATTTTGCATTGGAGCTGGCTCGGTGGACAACCAACTCGGGGAGTCGAGCTGACTCAGTCCACTAAGTCGACCTTCCCACCTTACCTACCCACCTTATTGCTTAACCGCCACAGCTCACCACTTTATTGTCATGCTGCTGCCACATCACCATTATCCCCAAAGTTCCTCACCACCTATTTACCTTATCTCCCTAACACACCCACCTTATCACTCCAACATGGTGCTAACCACTCACTACCCAAACTTAGCACATGTCTCAATGAGTGTCGGCAATTATACTCATGCCCAATAAAAGCGTCCCTACATACCAATGTAAAGCACCCACCACCATATTATTAAACTCCTTAAACATTCACGGCACCGTGTATGTGGAATTTGTAGCGGCAGCTTAATATCATTGCCTCTGTTTTTTTACAATTTTGTTATAGTTGACTTTCCTATGTTTGACCTGTTTTGACAGTGTGGCTTCAGGGCATACTTCCATACAACTCGCATTTTATTGAATTATCTTGTATCATTTTACTTGTTAATATAATATAAGATCTTATTCATAAAAAAAAAAATCATAATGTTCTTTTTAAGAAGGTGTGTTAGGTCCATGTTATAAATCTATTAAAAAAGAGGCATGTGAACAGTATAATACATATTTTTCCAAGACAACTAGGGATTCCAATTGTTTTTATGAAGCTAAAGCGAATTTTCACTTAAATAATGATGGCCAAGAACCTTTCATGAGCTCATTGATTTGATGCCCATGTAAATTAATGTTACACAAAAATACAATTATCTTTGTCATGCCATTATGGAAGGATTGGAAACGATATGTTGAACACCTTTTTTTTGTACAACTAGTTCTCAAAGAGATATGCTTGCCTCTCACCTCAGATGTCAATGGTTGACAAGATGAACAAGCAATGGAATCTCTAGTTTGGGGCTCAATCATGGAGCATGAGATTCCAAACTATTTGGAAGGTCGTTGTTGAGCCCAAGCTCTCAGATTTCACCTGATCCGTTGTCTATCATGGATTTCCTTTAGGTGTTTCCTTAAGTATCTAGGTGTTATGCAACACAAATTATGCTCACTATGTGATTTGACTCTTAATACCTTTGAGCATATGTTAACATCCTGCAACAAAACTCACTTGACTTGGACATGGATCCATGAATTTTACACTAATAGGTGTTCCTTGTATGGGATGAGTTGAGCTGTCACTCCCATTTTTGTCGTTGCAACAAATAGTTTTGTCAAAAACGTTTTTCCGCAGAACCCATATTCTCCTAATGCGATGCTTAGCAATCTGAGGTTCCACAAACAACAGTTAGAGATGATGTTAATTCCATTGCTTTCACTGCTATTGTTGTTGGAATCATTATGATCCCACTCCATTGTTCTAAACGTCGCTTCTTCCTGGAAAATTAGCCTCCCTTTCATTGGGGAATCGTTTCTCTTTCTGTAATCAAATCTTGAATGGACTCTGTTTGGTAAGAGAGCTTGAGTTCAACCTTACAGCCAGCTTATTTTAACACATAAAACTGATTTATATTTCAATGAGCTCGACAAGTTCATGCAATAATTTGGGTCAATAAATTTCAAAATGCCACATTTTCTTAATTATTGCCACGTATTGGACTCGAACCGCTGAACAATGGAACAGTCATTATAAATGCCTTTTCATTTTTTAATTAAAAAAGTTTACCAAATTTGTTTGGGTGTTCTTTTATAGGATGTTTTATGTATATTTCTTTCATGTATTAATGTATGTAATGTATTTTTGTGTTACATAAATTACAAAATCTTAAAATTGATTCTTTTTAAAAATCAGTTTATTTTCATAAGATATTTTGAGAATGTTTTAGTAAATATTGGTACTACGCTCTTTTTCTCTAAATTTTGAATAATTAAACTTTCATTAATATTTTTGGTTTAAAATTTAGGATATTGAGTTATTAATGAGTAGAGATGATTTTTCCTACCTCGAACTATCTAAATCAACATATTTTTTGTCACTTAAATATTTGAACATTCAGGGTTAAATGTGTATTCTATGATTTAGTGAATAAATTAAATACTACTAATTTAAAGTTGGATATATCAACTTTCCTTTAAATTGTTAATTGGTATTATCCAGAGTAAGTCTACGTATCTGGTGTGTTACATAAAACCTTAACAATAAACAAATACCCTAATCATTCCCTAAAATATTTGGACATGTTCTTTTAAAAATTGAGATTATATTTCAATGACTAATATGTTGAACTTTTTTAAATGCCAATTAGAACAACTTCAATCAAAGCCCATGGACAATTCCTTTAGAACAAACCATTCAAAGATTAATAGAGAAAAACTTTGCTTTTCAATTATGCATGAGAAAATCATGTACAAGGATTACAAAACATGGAGATCATTTGTGGTATATGTTCCCATGGTTTCATTTGTCTATTGAGAATTATTAATATAGTTCCAAGTTTTCTCGAAGGTGGTTATACTACTTATCAATAATTTTTTCTATTTTGGAAGCAAATATTAGCTTTGTACCCCGATGTTGTATGCATTGTGATGTTGATATGACTTTGTTTGATTATAAAGGTGTCTTACAATTATTTATGTTCCCTATAACATGGATGCATATGTTTTATTTCTTTTGTTTATTTTAATTTGTATGGGTTTCATTCTATATCCTTACAAATCTTGCTTGAAAGGGAGTGTTTTATCCATGATGATTACACCCTTGACCAAGAATGGCATTCCCACACCTTTTGATGTGATTGTTAATTTCAGACATTTGAAGCGATAAAAATTTAGTTGGCAAAATTATTTCTTTAGGGACTACTTATGTTACCTACAAGATACACACATATTTGACATATATTTTGAGTGGGAATTATTATTTCTATCTATAAATAAATAAATTCAACTATTTTTCTAACTCTACACTGGAGAGTTTGTTCTCAACGTAGAAAATGGCAATGGCTATTTCACTTGTTTTTATACAAAGTCAAGTCTAGTCAAACAAGTTGATTCTATAAGTTTATTATCCTCAAACCTTGTTGGAGCACTGGGACAATGCTCCCTACATCTTATCTTATGTGCATCCTTCTTGACCTCTAAAGGATAGAACCTAATGGGAGGTCATGAAAGAAGTTGCTTTGGTTGCCACTCTCATATTTGTTTTAGCCAATTTGCTCTTCTAAGATGCTCACTTACTCCAATGCAAGTGAATGATTGGGCTCCTCTTCATCACCCCTACAAATTTTATACACAAAATAACATTCAAATAATTAAAAAAGATTAGCATAAAAACAATAAATAATGCAAACATTTTCGCCGCTTTTATTATTTGCTTTACTATAACCTTTTATTGGTGTTTGGTTTCCTACAATTTTTTATTATAAATTAATTTTTGGAGAGAATAGCTTCTACCATTTTTAGTTAAACTAATAGAGCTATATTTCATTTTTATTTTTATTCGGGTCAACATGGAAAGAAGCAAGGAGGAAGGAGAGAAAAATAAAAGAAAGAAAATCGTTTGCCTAAAAATTATCATTGATATTTAATTTATTGGAATAAGAACTACACACCAAATATTAATATAGCACAATTGGTGCAAGGTTTTAAATATTCCAACCTGCAAGAGGACTTCAAAGGCATAGTTCCAGACATGCTTCAGAATAGGGATGCCCTCCACATCCACATATTTCATCTCCACATTCCTTAATAATCTCTCTCCCATATTTTATTCCCTTTTCATTCATCTCAAGTGAGGGAATCGCATCATGGACTTGTATCCACCTCTTCTCACCATCTTCAAATACCTCTGTAATTTCACAGAATTGCAAATCCCCATCGCAAACAAATCCACACACCACAAATTTGTCTTCCTTCACACCTCCGCTAATGAAATGCTTGGCAAGGATCATCTCCCCTGCACTTGTCCACCTATTATTCAGGGGATCGTAAGATTCCGCAGTTTTTAAGTAATTACGGTCAACATAATTGTCCTCCTCATCATAATTCTGTTCATCCACATCAACGGATTTGTCGCCGCCTGCAACTAAAACGTTACCATTAAGCACGCCACAGGCAAAATTTGCCCTGGCATCAGACATGCACTGTACGCAGCTCCAGCGGTTAGTTCGGGCATTGAACACGCTCACTTTGTTTGATGCCGGAAAATTAGTGCAGTCATTTTTCCACTCGCAGCCGCCCAAAACATAGAGATTTTCCCCGACTGACGCACAGCGGAATCCAAAGATTGGCCTGTGTTCTGCCGCCATTAATGGCAGCGGCCACCTGTGTGAGCCTTGTGCAGTGCTGGCAAACCAGAAGACAGAGGGTCGATTCTCATGCTCGCACACTACGGCCGTGTAGAGCCACGATTCCGCTACCTGTAGCCGTTTTCGCAGTGCAAAAAGATGGGGACTCGTTACAGCTTCTCTTCAGGAGGAAGAAACCCTAGGCATTGCTTGAGAGTAATGTTGCCGAGGAACTCTCGCCAGAATTTGCAGGCTTACATCGTTAGGCAATCCAGTAATGAGAGTCCCTTTCCATTTTTGGACTGTTTACAGTCGGAGATCTAAAGTGCCTCGCTAAATCCAAACCAATATACCTAGCTATTTCAGGATTTAAAATTTGGATCTGCCAAGAGTTATCGAAATATTTTTCCGTCTTCCTTCAATCGCACCTGACAATCCAAGGAAATAGAAATTGTTAGAAAATGATAAGCAGTGCTCTTCAAATATGATCGGTGATCGGCCTTTTAACTCCCATGAATAAGGAAAGCAAAGGTTACAGACAAAATAGAGAAGTATTTAGAGCGCTGTAGAAGAGTTTAAGGCGGCTAGTGCCTCCAAATGAAGAAAGTGATGCGGATAAGAGTACTGATTTTCTTTCCTAATTTTTTAATTTTTAAATGTGGAAACGACATAGAAGACACGAGCTATCTGCCACTTTTATTTTATCATTCACCATATGATATGAAGTTTGAACACATGCAGGCTATCTAACAATTTTTATTTATTTCTAATGTTGATGTGTTGAAAATTGTTTAGGGTTAATGATTCCTTCAAATAAGTTAATGAATGAACATCAAATTAATTTTTATTTATTTATAATGTTTGATGTGTTGGAGCCACATGGTTTGGATAACCCCTAAAATTGGTTAGGGTTGATGATTCCTTGAAATAAATTAATGAAGGAAATCAATTAATTAATTTAAGTTGAAGCAGTGACAAATTTGTGGTATGTGGACTTGTTTGCGAAGGGGATTTTCAATTACATAGGTATTTGAATCTGGTAAAAAAAGGTGGATATAAGTTCATGACGGGCATAAAATTACAAATTAAAAATCTTCAATAGTATAATAATATTTAATTCATAATTACGTCGAAAGGCATGTTCTCTAGCAGAAAGCCCTCTATCTTTTGCCGGCGAAGGAGATTGTGACGACCCAGATGCAACAGTCGACGATGCACAAATGTTTTCAAGCCCTACATGTGGCAGATAGAAACTGAGGTACTGTTGCGAATATTGGTGATTTATTTCGTAAATCCTTTGGCCTGAGAATCGATGGAAAGCTTGTAAGAAGGAGAACCCTGCACCATTCGCGAAGGAAGGAGAGGCATTCCAAGAGCCAGAAATGGAGGACATGTGTAGGAGTCCTGGCTAAAAGTGGACATGCCTCTGTCGTCAGCGAGAAAAGGGGAGTATGGTTGCCCCCCTTGGATGCAAGTACGTTTCAGTCCAAGAAAAATTTAAAAATGTCTTGCTTAGGGTTCCGAAAAAGGTTTTGCACTTTATAATGTGCGGTGTTGTTACAACCCCTACTTTTTGTTCTTGTCTTTGGTCATCAAACATTCCAGCAGAGAAGTCCCTTTTGCTCTTTTCCTGCTGACCGCTGGTTGAAGTTGGAGACACGTGACTGGAGGAAGCCCATCCAACAACATAGCTAAGATTTAAAGAAAAGGGTAAACATTTTTGCATCCTTTCTACCACTCATAAATGTTTCTCCAAATCTAAACAATTGCTAAATTGGAGTTTTTATTTATGTAATATAGTAAATGGGTGTAACTACTTTAACCTGCGGGACATCTTCTTTATCTCAAATTTGTATAGTGATTGATGATGATGGACAATTTAACCCATATTTGAAGTGGGATTTTTTTCCTTCACACATTTCTCTCTAAAATTTCTTTTGTTATTTGATAGTGCATGCTTTGGTGTGTGATTTATTTTGATGTTTCCATTTTCAATAGACATAGCCCTGAATTAGTCCTGGTTATGGGGTACGGTGTTGTCTACAATGTTTGAAAATATACAAAGAACTAAAAATAGCCTTGGTTTTGCTTCCTGGGTTTTCATGAACTTCAATATTGGAGCTTTACATCCACCCATTTTGAAACCTGATTATTTTTCATTGAAACATTTGATCTTGGCCACTCAATCATAAGCTCAATGTTATCTACTCCTTTGAAATTTTTTTTGGCTTAGATTATTTTAGAAATAAAAGGAATAGTTACATCTTATCCTGCAAATAGGCTTATGGATAGCAATCATACCTTGAGAGTATCAGACCAGGAATAAATGACTCTGTGAATTTTCTGCCCATTGGGGTGCAGGCACAATCACTACCTTTTCTTCCCTTTCCTGTGCGAGGAGATATTTTCCATGTAATCCTAATGTTCAGATGATGTAAATCATTTGTTAGTTACAGTAATATAAACATATTTCTTCATTTGAAAATAAAAAATGAATGCACATCCCGAGAAAAGTTTACTCAACATGTCTAGTTAAGTCTGATTTTTCGATATCTGAAAAACACTCTCCCAAGCCTACATCCTATGTTACATAAGCTGCCCCATATACATAGTGTTGTCCTGAAAAGATGGAAACATGAATTATGTTGTGGGAGTAGTTCTTAGTATTCATCTATAGGGGGTTTGGACTTACACTCTTGATACATATTGTCAAAGAATACTCTTGCCATCTATAGTCAAAAAACACTCTTGTTGCATATACTTAGTAATCTCTTCAAGGAATAAAGACCTGTAGTGTGTTGTAGGAGTTAACATCATTGTTAATCTTCAGGTATTTGGGCTTTCACACTTGTTACATAGTTTTTAAAGAACTGCTTAGTAGTCCATATATGTGGTATTGCTTTCAAAAAATGAAGATCTATAACTTGTTGTGGCTGGCTTGTCATTCTCCATTGTCAGGGTTTTAAAGTTTGCGCTCTTATTCTTTGACCATTCCAAACTCAAAAGTCTCGAGCACCGGTGTTTCATGTATGACATGTAATCACCTTTGTTTGGGAACGAAACATGACTAGGATGAACTAATTTGGTATTTCATAGTTCTATTTACAACATCTTATTAGATAAGGTAAAAAATAGGGATCGGCTCCAAAGGGCCTTACAAAAGGAGGAATAGAAACCAATGAGCATGAAAGAAACAAAAAAATCCAGGAAAGGAGTTAAACATGCTTAACTCTTATAATGAAGATCGAAGGACTTTAAACCAAAGAGAGTAAAATAAAGAAAAAAGAAAACTCGATTCAAAAACTTCAAAAACTACAGAAGTTCACCAAAATTATACCAACTGTCCAGAAAACCTATCTAATTTTTAGGAGATCCTTCACTACTACCAACATGACTACCTTTGATCTTGGCACCCTCAGTACCCTTGATATTTATATCTTCCTCTAGCTCGTCCTCATAACTATTGATGTGCAAATTGAAATTCCTCCTTTTAGTGCCTTCCTCCATCCCTTCCAACCTATCACTCAGCTTTTTGACCTAGTACTCCAGCTCCAGAACCTTCTGTTTGGACTTCACCTGATGCAGAGACAATTTTCTTAGAAGCATTAATGACATCCAACATAGTTCCCTTTGACCAACATTGGTTTCCTCCATCTCCTAAAGCACACCCTCTAAGTATTGAACCTTTCTACTCAAATCCTCGAAACCCTTAAAATTACCATCCCAATTCCTCTTTCTCAAGGTGCTCGCTTCCCCACAACCTTCCTCACTCTTCTCTTTACCAGAATCCTCCCCCACATTTTTGCATTTCTCAGCCTTCATCTTAGTAAGGCATTCCGCAAGAGTGAGATCATCCTCTTCCGCCTTATCTTTCAAAGAAGAATTCAGAATAGGTTTCCCATTTTCAAACAACATAAGGATGAGCCCTTCATGCAAAGGCATCTCTACCTTCTCCTGCTGGAAATCCATCAAAGAATTTGTCAAAGACATAAACAAAAGAAAGGGATGCTCACCATGACCTTATGGCAGAACATATTCAGAAGGGTCATATGGTGGGTATAGATTTTTTTGGTATTTGCCTTCCAAAGTTATATACTTCATGATTTGAAGGCAAACATCTCTCCATATTCCTGGGATACACGACCTAGCAATACCATCAGTAAAGAAAGAGCACCTTTCCTTACCAACAAAGAATAACTCAATTTCATGTTCTCTGCAGGTTTTTGTCCTTAAAATTTTTAAGCCCATCCATTTTCATATTCGTCGCAAGGGCAATGGTGGACTCAGAAACCTCAATTTCCATACCTCTGACCTCAAACTTTCCCTCTTTCCAAGCTTTTCCAAAATCTTTGAACAGGGAGGGGTTGTGACCATGTAATTTGGTGATGAAATTACTGAAACCCCCAATCTTAATGCTTGTTCCACAAATGTTGATTAAAAGCTTCAATGTTTGGCTAGCAGGTTCAACTTTGATTCTATCACCACCCATCTTCATGAAACCAAACTTCCCTTATTTGCTAACACTTCTCAAAATCAGACCCCCTTTCACACTAACAGAAACCCGAGGAAAATAAAGTTATTAAGTAAGTGTCACAACTCCCGGAGCTCACTCATGCCAACATCATCAAACTTAGTGCCCTCTATCTCTAATAATGGTTTCATTAATATCCGTGGGTAAATCATCTTCTTTACACCAGATCTTGTAATCATTACTAATGGCTCTGTAATTAGCCATCTTATTCACACACTTGTTCCCTTGACGCAAAGTATGATTATATGAAACCCTTACAAAATATTTTAAAGTTTCCTTAACATCATTGAGGATATTTGTTATGGGCCTAATTAATGGATCCTTAGTTTTTAAGGGCATTAATAGTGATGAGAGAGTTAGCTTCAATTTGGATGTCCTTGAAACCTTTTTCTTTAGCTCAAAACCCCCTAAAGAAGAGCTCTAGCTTACGCCAGTATTATTTGTTTTCCGACCTAACTACCAACATAAGAAAACAACCAATCTCTTCACCACTGTTTCATAGTAATTCCTTCCCCCCTCTTAGACCCTGGACATCCCTTTTGACGCCCCATCAAATTTAACTTAACAACATTTTCCATTAGGCCTTATCCGACTGGATTTCTTTTTTGGTTTTTGTAATTCCACCCATCTAAGGGTGCTACTTATCAAGAACTTTCTGCTCTCTTTTCGGAATGGTTTCTTATCATTTGCTTTAAAGAGTATCAGATGTTTACTCTATGATGTAGCATCCATCTGTAAGTTTCTTCTTTACTTTCAAGAGAATTAGCTTTCATGTATCCCGGAATTTGTTAGCAATTTTCCTACCTTCCATTTTCCCCAAAATAATGAGTGAGAGAATTGGATTCTCTTCCAGTCCTTAATCGTACCAAAACCCTAGAATTGACTATAAAGTTTGACCATGTTTTAAGAGACAATCAAATCCACAATGGATGTCAAGTTCAAAAGGCATATGTACCTCCTGGGTGCATTAACACTATCCATAATGGAAACGTACCAAAAGCGTTGTACCTTTCAAAGGACATGCATTTTTTTTTATTTTAGAAGGTATCTTTTACCCTCTAGATATTATCCTTTATGGATGACAAGTCTTTTATCATATCACTGGACATAGAGTTTGTTTGCCAGTGGGTGCATGTCCGTTATCCATTTAGATATAAGCATGTCCCATTATGGATGCCACCACATTTACCCTCAGATATTTCTATTTTGAGAAAGAAATACAGTCATTTTATCCATCAGGGATGCAGTATCAATATACCCTGTAGTGAAGTGGATTCTTTTATCCATTGGATAAACTTGACATGTACCCTCCGAGATGCAAGAGGATGCAAACATTAAAGCATTAAGAGCTCGGGCTCTAGAATTTTTTCCTTTACAGCAGAGGTCCATGGGAAAACCACCAACATCAACACCATCATTTCATCCTTTCATTGAGACTCATGCTGAAAAAAACTATTGGCACATGATGAAACTATTTGATGCAAATACCTCAGGACCATCAAGCAATTTGTAGAATAAAAGGCCCATTAGAAAAAGCATTTAACACCGAGAAGAGGGATATTGCAGATGAATTGGTGTCACTGGTGTATATTTGCATGTGGTACTACCATTTAATGTCTTGAGATCACCAATTATAAGGCAGCAGATGGTGAGAGGCATTAATGAGGGATGCAATTTTGGTATAGAAGCCCTACGCTATAATTGTAGGTATCGCACTTCTCTTTATGGCAAAATAAGTGTAACACATTCATACATCTCTACAGCTAATAAGAGATTCTTTGGACTAATTCAGGAGTCTCTATTATATCATATGGATGGAAAGACTTCAGAAACAGACCTCTCATCAACATTATTATAGTATGCCCTAAAGGGCCAATGTTTATGAAGGTTGTTGATTGTGAGGGGGAAGTAAAATGATTCCCTAATTCATTGCAAATATTCTCATTGAAGCTATTGAGTCAGTGGATCCGCAGAGGGTTCTTCCAAGTCATCACGGACAACTGCCAAAAATTTCAAGGCAGCAGGATTGTTAGTAGAGGGTAGGTATGAGCACATATTTTTTGGACACCATGTGTAATACACTCCCTGAATCTAATGATGCAGAAGATTGGGAAAATTACATGGATTGAACAAATATACATGGAGGCAAATGAGATTCAAATGTTTGTCACCAACCATCACATGTCTCAAACCATATTCAGAAGATTTTCAAGGTTGGAGCTATTGAAGGTAAAGGAACAATTCATTTTAAATTTAATATTTGATTTTAAATTTTTAAATCAATTTCAAATTGTGTTTTTATTGAATTGTTTCCATTCTTTTTTAATAGGTTGTTGAGACTAGGTTTTCCTCTCACACACTTGTCTTGAGACGACTTGTGAAGGTGAGGCATGCTTTGAGCATGATAGTGATTGATAATGTTTAGACCATCTGGAGGCAATCTCAAACAAAAAGAGCCTACCTTCAAAGAATAAACATGGATCCTTGATGAGCATTGGTGGGAAAAAGTTGAATATTTGTTGAGTTTCACATATCCTATTTTGAGTATGCTACAATTTGTTGACAAAGATAATGCTTGCATTGGAGAAATATATGATGACATTGACTCCATGCTTGAAAAAATCCATGATATCATATAGGCCAAAGAGCAAAACCCTGAGGAAAATTTTTACAGTGAAGTTAAAAATGTGATTGTGAGACGGTGGGACAAAATGACCACCCCATTACATCTCCTTGCTTATGCTTTAAATCCCAAATATTACAATAATGAATAGTTGGGAGAGCTAGTAGACAGCGACCATATGCTGACCATGAGGTTGCAAATGGGACGAGGTCAGCATTCAGGAGTTTGTTTCATGATCTAGCTACATCACTTGCAGTTCGCCAGGAGATGTCAATGTTTGTAAATGGACAAGGTAGCATGGGTGAGATAGAAGCTATTTATGACAAACCCACCATGGATCTAATCACGTGGTGGACTTGTCATGGCCATGATGCCAAGTTCTTACGACCAATTGTGATCAAATTGCTCTCACGGGTATAAAGTTTGTAACTTGTCATTTGATATTTTAACTACCAATTACGAATTAAAATTCAAAATGATATCATTCTTTTTTTTAATTAATAATATTAATACTTTGTTTTTTGTGACAGATGGCTAGTAATTCTTCTATAGAGTGCAATTGGAGTACTTATGGCTTCATCCACTCAGCCAAACGCACCATGTTGGCATCGAAGAAGGCTAAAGATCTAATAAATGTTCATTCCAACTTACGCCTCTTAACCCACAAGACACAAGAGTATACTAGCTCGTTCCTAACAAGCTTTGGGACCTCCAACCTGAAAACACGGACTTTGAAGCTTCTGCTGCTTTTTTGGCCAATGTTTGACTTCTTAGCTTTAATAAGGAACTTCTAGGGAGCCCTTCACAAGGGTTCGAAAGTGGGGCTAGTGGGGGTGGAGCTTCAAGAGAATTAAGTGGCATCCATGAAGATGATTTTGACGATCATCTAGATGATACGCTTTAGAACTTATAAGTTGAGAACTTGAATGTATTATGTTATTTACTATCATGTTTTGAACATTATGTCATTATGAATCAATACAAACTCAAGTCTCAATTCTCAAAGTATTGGAAATTTCAATTTTGTTTTTGTGTTCTATGAATGATTTTAAGTTGTATGACTCTATGAGTATTAAATTTCAATAAGTATGCAACGTATGAGAATTAAATTTCAATAAGTATGCAAATGCTTCTTTAAATTTATAATTTATATACATATTTATATATATATAACATACCCAAAAGTGTACCATACCCAAGATTTTTAAAAAAATTCCCTATCAGCGTACCATACCCATACCCATACCCCAATCTATATCCGTGCAGTCTAGCATATCAGTCTTGAAATTTAACATGTAGGAAAATTTAACCGAGAAAATTCCAGAATCTTCCTCTTTCCATTTGATGAAATCCTCCTTGGTTTGGAACATGGGGATGTGGAAATCCCTTAATTTCTTGTTGAGAGCCCAAAAGGGTTGGATGTCACCATCAAAATCTGAAGGAGGTTCAATGGTTTCCCATATGACAGAATCCTCTTGGATCCAGAAGTCACGAATCCAAAATTTTCCTGTTTCCTTGTGGAACTGAGCAACCCTTGTCCAGATAACCGAGTTAGCTAAGGGGGAATCCTCAATCCAACTATCATACCAGAAACTCATTCTAGAGCCTTTTCATATCTCCCACATAGTACCTTTGGTTAAGATTTCTTTGGAGGCCACAAAAGAGTTCCAAAAGGAAGACCCTCTAGGAAGATTTTCTTGATTAAAAAAGGGCTCCATTTTGCCTATATTCCGCAAATATTTCATCTTTATAATTTCCACCCAAAGTCCTTCCTCTCTAGCAATCCTCCAACCTGCTTTGGAAATTAAGGCCTCATTCATAAGAGAAATATTTTTTAACCCCAAGCCCCCACAAAGCTTTAGTTTAGTGACTTTTTCCCAGGCCACAAGAGGGAATTTTAACTTCTCCACAGCTCCCATCCAAAGGAATCTCTTCTAGATTTTCTCTAAGGATTCAATAATTTTAGCAGGGAGCTTAAAAAGAGACATCACATAAATGGGAATACCTTGAAGGGAACTTTGGAGCAGTTGAATCTTACCCACCTGAGAAAGCAAGAGACCCTTCCAAGGCGAGAGTTTACTATTAACTCTTTCTAGCAGAGCATTCCAAACCATGAAGTCAGGATTCTTTTGGATCAGGGGCATACCCAAATAAGAATCTGAAAAATGCTTAATCCTGCACCCCAGGATGCGAGCTAATCTGTCTTGAACCTAGTTCTCCACATTAATGAAAAAAAAACACTTTTATGGAAATTAACCATCTGTCCTGAAACCAATTCATAATCATTAAGAACCACCTTAAAATTGGAGGCCTCATGGACAGAGGCCTTCCCCATCATAAAGTTATCATCGACAAACTGATTTACAACATCTTATGATATATCGAAGTAATTTGACTTTTCCAAGTTTTTTTTTACCTGGGCTTATGAAAATGATTAGCAAAGTTGCCAAAAGAGATTCGCCAATATTGCAATTGATCAAAGTCCTGATTGAATGGATATTTTGTTTGGATATGTTTACCATGGTACAGAGGAAATGTGGAAACATGGCCACAAGGACTAGTGCAGTTTATTAGGTAGTTGATACATTTGAAACTACGACTATAGATTTATACATATGTTTGTCTCTGAAATTCCTATAATTGGCAATTATTTTAAACTATTTTACCTACAATGTTGGTTGTTCACGTATGAATGAACTATCAAGAAGGTAAATTTTATAGCTTGTTTGGCTTTTGAGGATAGTCAAGAAGATACAATGTTTTATGTGTTGAACATTGAAGCTATCTCAGATTAGCTTATACTTCTTCTAACTCTTCATGTGGAAATTTTTGCTTCTATTTAATTTTAGAATGGTTAAGAGTATTTTTTCGGATCGCTTACCTGTATCTTTGTTTATCAGTTTAACTGTGAATATTTTTCTTTCATAGACATGTAAACTATTGGATCTAAAAGTAAAATTGGTTGTTGAATATGTGTTGCTTTTTGAAATTGTTTCCTTTAACATTTTAATAAATTCTTAAATATGTCATTGAAGTTGACCAATTATAATATCTGAGTATTGGGTATGTCGCATAAAGCAAACTATTTTCTGCATTCAGTCGTCAACAACGGCATGTAGGGGCAAGTGCCTTCGACAATGACAGGATTTGGTGTGTGCTAAGGGGTTTTTCCCCCTAGGAGGTCACATCAGAATGCTCTTAGTTGGGTGTTAGACTAGCCATTGGCAAGGCTTTTAAAGTTTCATGTGAAAACAATGGGCAACCACATATTTCTCTTAGATTCCTTGTTTGTGCTCTGCAACAAAAAATAATATATTGAACTTCCGTTTCCGGCGTAGAAATTATCGAGGTTGATATTGCATAAAAAAAATTTGGTTATTGTTTTACATTTTTGGTGTTGCGATTACTTATCAACTTGCAAAAATAAAGACGCAGAGTACAATTTCTCTTCTGCCACATGGTGTGACAATCACCACTCCGCACTTGGAGAGAGAAGTTGCTTTTAGCCGAACAAAATTTGTTGTCAATGTGCTCCACTGCAGGCAACCAAAGCCAGCAAAACCTATGATCGCCGATTTGGTTAGAGAACGACTCCGCTTGCATCCTTCTAGTCCTCTTTATCTCTCCAAATTTCATGTAGTTGGTCCCAATTCACGAGGTTTTGAGTTGGTCTATGATCGCCCCAAAGATGCTCTGAAATACAAACCTGCCCACAAACTGAAAAAGATGGGGATATCATGAATGAAAATACAAGCTAGAGCGAAAAAAAGACATGGTGCCAAAAGAATTGCTAATGTCACCAAGGAAAAAAAAGGAGATTGCGAGAAAAAATGAAAACCTTTTTAATAGTGTTTCCTTAAAATTTTGTACACAAAAGTAGTTTAGATAGCTCTACAGACATCTACTATGTGCTCTTATAGTTTCTCAATCCAATTTATAGGTTATTATGTTTTTGATAGCTCTTACTTCCTAAAGATTTCAGACTTGCTTTATTGTACATTTGTCGCTATGTCAAACTTATTAATGTTAAAAAGTTTGTATGAACATATTTTGTACTTTGCTTAGTTATGCATTTACCTACCTTTACTATCATCATGTTATATATTAGGAAGCAGTATCTTCTAAAGATCATGTGCTACTTTTATAGGTGATCTTCAGTTGTTTGGTAGATTTGATGCGGGTGGTTTTGGAATTGTTATTTTTGAAAGAGTTTCCTCAAATGTTCCTCTCTCTTGAGACTTTCCAAATTAGATTTATTGTATGACATCAAAATTATATTATATTACAGCATTGATGCCATAGAGTTTATATGTGATAATCATTGAGTTATATACTTATATCACTTTAGAATTGAGTTATATAATATCAATCATGTTATGGAAACCAATACATCAATGCACATCACAAAACAATAACATTTTTTCCAGAAACTATTCATTACTACATACAGAACAAAATAATTACAAAATAATTTTTTTGGTTATTATGTACAATTCTCAGTGAAAATGTTGAGAATGATTTCTTAAAGTGATAGTTGACTATGATGCAATACAAGTGATTGATGGACTCTATAAATGTAGCCGATAGGCTTTGTTTTTATGTAAGTCTGCAGTCTTTTTTATGATGACTTGTGTAGATACTATAGCCAATGGCTTCTTTACATTTTTCTGTTTTTTTTGTATACAAGAGAATTAATTTTCTGAGCAGGCAAATATACATATGTCAAAGGAAATGGAAAAAGTTTGAAAAATAAGGTACACTATAACATTTAGAAATCGACTTCTATTATGAATTTTCCGCAAGTAACCAAAAATAAAGTTTCCCAAATGAAATTTAGTATGCATTTTCATGTATCCTTTATCTCAATTACAAATGCATGTCGACACTTTCCCAAATGATACTTTATTGTGAAAGCTGAAAAGGGTCTTTTTTATGATGTTCCCAGCAAAGAGGTTCACTAATAACATCCAAATCAATTTACTCTAGATGTAGAAATGGATTAAAAATAGGTGCTCCAAACAAATGCAAGCTACAAAAGAAACTATATGGACTGATCATCTTATGCCCCCAACTACATTAAAAATCCAATAAGAAAAGGTTTTGGTATACTACTATCCTTGCAATTTTTGGGCACAACTACCAGAAACTAGACCTTTAAGTTGAAGAAAACAACTCTGAGGGCACGGGTGTGTCAGAATGCCTTGGGTATTGTTGTGGGTATGTTAGGTCTCCTTAGTGCTAATTTGGGTGCGGTTATTGGCACTAGTAAGAGGTGATAGATATTCATGTTGGGTACTCGAAGACAGCGAGAGATATGTCAGTTTTCAAAAAATTAGATTGCTACCAAGTTATAAATTTGACAGCCTCCAATGGCCTGCAAACAAATTTTTCAACGATTGTGGTTCATCGATATTGCCCTTAAAATTGTGCACAACAATATTACTACTAGGATAATGACAAACTTTTAAACAATTTGTATGTAATAGTTTCTTGATTTTATTTGTTTGATGTCTTTAACTTACAACATGTTTATATTATAGTTATTGTTGAGTGCTCTTTAAAATGCATTTAGAGTACTCTTCTCGTTACACAGAGATGTTACTGTAGTTAGGAAATGAAACATATCAAGGCATTGTTGAGCACTCTTTAAATTGCATTGATAGTACCCTTCTCCTTCTAACAAATCTCTTGTTGTAGTTAGCAAATGAAACATATCAAAGTTGTATCCAAATGATACAATATTTACCAAAAACTACTAAAAAAATTAAGCATTATATCGCTTGTATGCATATCTAATATGTATATACCTGCTGACTTCATTGCATGCGAACTGTAAATGCCTGTTATTTCTTCCCTTGTGTGATCGAAAACATTGTGTTTGCTTTTAATTATCATTTTCCAATAAGTTTAGCAAGATTGTAATGCGAAATAAGTCATTGTGCATAAGCGCCCAGTGTGTCAAGAACAATCTAGGCCATGGCCACACCTTTGACACATGGTGGAATCTCTATTTTGTTTGAGGGTTGTTCAGATGTTGAGCCAATTGTCAAACTTCTCAACCTTTTCCCCCTAGGATCTTTGTTAAACACTGAGCTGCAACATCATATGGATCTTTCCAATGGTGTGCAGTTTCAAACAGCTCTACTGCCCTCGAAATTTGCAAGACAGGTTTCAAATGGGTGGTTGAAAGAGGGAAACGTTTTCTGTTTGTGCCAAACCATTTGCAAAATGCTCAAACTTGAATTGTATGCATCCAGTTTCCTTTGTACATGCATGTTCAACTTTCTTTCCTTTTAGAGTCGCTAAATTTTTTTCCTTTGCATTTTTAATCCTTTGCAGAACTGTTCTTGTCTCAAAAATGGATATGGTGATCAAAACACATCCAAAAATTGGTGCTCCCACTCCACTTCCTGCCCAGGTCAATCGTGGAATGCAATCAAATCCTGATACAAAACATGGAGACGACAGAAATTTGGTCCCGCAAACACCTCCTCAAAATAAAATTGATCTTCCTAGCAGTTCAAGGTTGGCTCTAAAAATAAGTGCGCTAAATACAACCATGTGTACCTGGTTTGTTGAAGGTCATGCCCTTGGCACAACAACCCTCTGAGAATATGTGAATGCAAAAGGTAGTGGCTCATATTTTGACTTTGATTTTGTGGATAGTGAAGGCGGAGAAATCTGCATTACCTACTTCAACGAAATTGTATAAATGTTTTTTGAACAGATTCAGGATGGAAATTTATACACCATCACAAATGGAAGGATAGGGAACGCAAAACCAGGTTACAACCATCTTAACAACGACTTTGAGATATTCCTGCAAGCATCTTCTACTATCTCTCCTTTGCTTGTCAATAATACCACAATACCTTTGCATAACTTTCACTTCACAAAAATCAAAGATATACCTGCAAAACCTGTTGGTTCCTTCATTGACGTTATTAGCATTGTTTTAGCAATCTCTCCTTGCTTAACTATCCACATGTGTGATTACACTGAAACTGAGCGAAGAAGCTTGTAGCTGAAGGACATTTCTGGATTTAGTGTTACTGTCACTTTATGGGGCCAACATTTATGAGATCTTGGTAAAGAACTTGAGGACCTTCTTTCTGTTCCACAGATCCCAGTATTAGTCGTAAAAGCGACACGTGTCTCAAGTTTCAACAGTACTTACTTAGACACTGTCTCCAGCACGAAATGGTTTTTCAATCCTAAGATTCTAGAAACTAAACCGTTGCAAGATTGGGTTGCCTCTAAAAATTACACTGTTGTAACTCCCTTTGTCACAAACAAATTTCTAGGTCCTCTAGAGATCTTAAAATCAGTGGCAACAATTGCAGAAATACTTCAAATGGCAAATACAGATAGCAATGAATGGGCTACACATAAACTTGTAATCACAAACATTGTAATGGATAATTTCTACTACATGGCCTACCCTCTCGCAAAAGGTGACAAACAATGCTGAAAGAAATTCAAAGCAGCAGAAAATGACTTGTGGCTATGTGCAAGCTATAAGTCTCACATATATCAGTGCAGCTATATGTACGCTCTCCGCACAAATTTGAAATATGAATCAGGAGAGCTACAATTAGTTATAGATTTTACGCAGTGGCTGAATCAATCGTGGATGTCATGGCCGCAGACCTCCAGCTATTATGCATAGATGACGAGGCTTCCGTGGAAATTGCAGACCAAATAATCGACCATGACTACAAATTCACGCTCTCTCTGATAAAGGAAACTTTCTTCTACTATCTCTCGTCTGCTCTTCAATAATACCACAATACCTTTACATAACTTTCACTTCACAAAAATCAAAGATATACCTACAAAACCTGTTGGTTCCTTCATTGACGTTATTAGCATTGTTTTAGCAATCTCTCCTTGTTCAACTATCCATAGGCGTGATTACACTGAAACTGAGCGAAGAAGCTTATAGCTGAAGGAAATTTCTGGATTTAGTGTTACTGTCACTTTATGGGGCCAACATTTACGAGATCTTGGTAAAGAACTTGAGGACCTTCTTTCTGTTCCACAGATCCCAGTATTAGTCGTAAAAGTGGCACATGTCTCAAGTTTCAACGGTACTTACATAGACACTGTCTCCAGCACGAAATGGTTTTTCAATCCTAATATTCTAGAAACTAAACCGTTGAAAGATTGGGTTGCCTCTAAAAATTACACTGTTGCAACTGCCTTTGTCACAAACAAATTTCTAGGTCCTCCAGAGAGCTTAAAATCAGTGGCAACAATTGCATAAATACTTCAAATGGGAAATACAGATAGCAATGAATGGGCTACACATAAACTTGTAATCACAAACATTGCAATGGATAATTTCTACTACATGGCCTACCCTCTCGCAAAAGGTGACAAACAATGCTGAAAGAAATTCAAAGCAGCAGAAAATGACCTGTGGTTCTATGCAAGCTATAAGTCTCACATATATCAGTGCAATTATATGTACACTCTCCGCACAGATTTGAAATATGAATCAGGAGAGCTACAATTAGTTATATATTTTACACAGTGGTTGAATCAATCATGGGTGTCGTGGCCGCAGACCTCCAGCTGTTATGCATAGATGACGAGACTTCCGCAGAAATTGCAGACCAAATAATCGACCATGACTACAAATTCATGCTCTCTATGAAAAAGGAAACTTTCTATGGAAACAAACAACTTAAATGTGTCATACTTGACTCCATTAAATTAAGTGATTCCAAAGTTGTTGTTTGACTCTACCTTTCCTTAGCACCATAACACTTTCTTTTATTTCGGTTTCTCCATTGTTTGCTCATATTTCCTTGGTTCAGTGATACATATGTAATATGGTTTTGTCGGCATGTTTTAAAGGCCTATAACTCTCAAAATATTCCATATAATGGTTGTTAATATTGGTTTACATGCACATCTATCTTATACAAGTCGGCCATTTTTGTAATATCGCAGAAGGACTTTTTTGTAATTGGAAAAAATGTATGGTCCAATCAATCAATCAATATATATATGGAACACTTTATTCATTTCTTGATGGTTTGCCTATGTTTCCCACGCAGCTTGTTCTTCTTTTTGCCTTTTTGCTTCTTAGTACCTATGTAGAAAAAAAATTGAAGGCATATCTCTATGTTTTCCCTATTCAATAACTCCATACATATCCTTGTATTTCTTCGTTTCTTTCTTTCAAAATATGTGCAACAACAGGTCTGTTTCCTTTTATTTTAATGCCTTTAGGTACCCAAACATAAAATATTTAGAGAAAAATAAGCATTTACGTATGGTTTTCCATTAATTTCCCCTTATCTACATACAGAATTCATTGCTCTTTGAATCTTCTCTTATGCCACCTTATTTTAGGTGGTTTGCGCAGGCGGTTGCCTTCTCCGCAATGTCTACCTCTGAGTAATGACAACGAAGAAGAGGTATTTATACCTTGCGGAAAAATGAAATCCATGTTTTCCGTCGCGAACGCTATCGAGGGCTCCGAAAAATGCCAGTAGATTCTACCCTTAACTAGACTACTACCCATCCCCCAAACTCATTTGCCCTTACTACTTTCCCTTCCACATCGGATAATTCTCCTTTCCCTCTTCGCATTGACCATGCCACTTGTTCTAAAACTTATCTTCATCATGCCCACAGCATCGAAATACGCCCCCCACCATCCCTGTAATAACCTTCATCTACTTCACCTCAATACATTGCTCCTTGTAATCATTTACCATGCACATTTCAGCCAGGATCTACGCCGCCAGCGAGCACGAGTGCTTCTTCTTCACTTGCAGGACCTTATCTTTCTCATTTTACCCAAAAATTGTTCCCTTCCTATCATCCAAAGCACCGACGTGGCGTCTAAGATTCCAACCACACTATACCGCACCACCCAACTTTCCATGCGATGCCATTCTGGGTAGAAGCCCAAAGCAGATTCTGCCACAGACTGGATCTTTTGTCAAACATCCATACCTACTCATTTTGTTTTGAAAACTACCCAGGCATAAATACTAACTTCCACAATTGGAAATACACATACATTAGATGCAATTCTGAAAAAAATGGACACCGCTTCTCCTCCTAGAACAATATGGATCCCGACCCTCAACCTGTCGTTCTCAAATATTTAATCTAAGTCGAAGAAATGTTGATTTCTCGCATTAATCTTGTTCTGTAGGTCACCCAAATGCACAGGGGACAATATAAATATTCAAGGCACACAATAAGTTTCCCGGAAAACATTTCTTTTATTTCCAAATACCTTCCCCGTCGGTTAGAAGATTTGGACCTCCTCTTGGTTAAAAATACTGGAATGCAACAAACAATGTACGGCTTCTACGTAAGTAGGTCCCATGTTTGGGAGGCACTTCAATATAAAATTATTTGTGACCCCTTCTATAAGGATGTTCTTATTGACAATGATGCTCTTTCCTCTCTACCGCCCAAACCCACAAACATATCCTCCTCCTTTAACGTTATTCTAATAGACCTTCCAACCTCTCACTTCTTCAAGCCGCAAGATGATGATGACCCTCCTTCCGGCTCCTATGACTATCCCCAGGAAACACCCTCGTTTGTTCCTTCCAACCCAAACATTGGAAAAGAAGTTGAGTTGACTGAGCAATACTTGCTTTCAAATGGTCGTGGTGTGCCCTGCACCTTACCCTAGCCTGAAGTCAGGTTTTCGCCAATTAATGAATACACCACAGAGGTCCTTTTCTCAATGGCTTTTCCAACTTTGTTCCCAACAGGTGCAGCAATGTTTATAATGGGTACTTGAAGACTGAGACGGATATGCTAGTTTTAAAAAAATTAGATTGTTGCCAGGTTATAAATTTGACACCCTCCAATGGCCCGCAAACAAATTTTTTAGCAATGGTGGTTCATCGATATTGCCCTTAAAATTGTGCATGGTTATATTACTATTAGGATAATGACGAACTTTTAAACAGTTTATATGTAATAGTTTCTTGCTTTTATTTGTTTTATGACATTAACTTAGAACGTGTTTATATTATAATTATTGTTGAGTGCTCTTTAAAATGCATTTATAGTACTCTTCTCATTACACATAGTTGTTACTGTAGTTAGTAAATGAAACATATCAAGGCATTGTTGAGCACTCTTTAAATTGCATTGATAGTACCCTTCTCATTAGACAGAGCTATTGTTGTAGTTAGCAAATGAAACATATCAAGGTTGTATCCAAATGATACAATATTTACCACAAACTACCCAAAAAAACAAAATTTAGACATTATATCACTTGTATGCATATCTGATATGTATATACCTGTTGAGCTCATTGCATGCAAACTGACAATGTCGGTTGTTTCTTCCCTTGCGTGATCGCAAACGTTAGTATTGTTTCCTAATAAGTTTAGCAAGATTGTAATGTGAATTAAGTCATTGTACAGAAGTGTTTGGTGTGTCGAGAACAATCTAGGCCATGGCCAGACCTTTGAAACATGGGGGAATCTCTATTTTGATTGAGGGTTGTTCGGATGTTGAGCCAATTGTCAAACTTCTCAACCTTTTCCCCCTAGGATCTGTGTTAAACACTGAGCTCCAACATCGTATGGATCTTTCCAATGGTGTGCAGTTTCAAACAGCTCTACTGCCCTCAAAATTTTCAAGTCAGGTTTCAAATGGGCGGTTGAAAGAGGGCAACGTTGTCTGTTTGTGCCAAACCCTTTGCAAAATGGTCAAACTTGAATTGTATGCATCCAGTTTCCTTTGTACGTGCATGTTCAACTTTCTTTCCTTTTAGAGTCACTACATTTTTTTCTTTGCATTTTAATCCTTTGCAGGACTGTTCTTGTCTCAGAAATGGATATTGTGATCGAAACACATCCAAAAATTGTTGCTCCCACTCCGCTTCCTACCAAATTCATTCACAGAAAGCAACCAAATCCTGATACAAAATATAGAAACAACAGAACTTTAGTCCCGCAAACACCTCCTCAAAATAAAATTGGTCTTCCTGACAGTTCAAGGTTGCCTCTAAAAATAAGTGCACTAAATACAACCATGCGTACATGGTCTGTTGAAGGTCATGCCCTTGGGAAAACATCCCTCCGAGAATATGTGAATGCAAAGGGTATCGGCTCATATTTCGGCTTTGATTTTGTGGATAATGAAGGTGGAGAAATCCGCGTTACCTACTTCAACAAAATTGTATAAATGTTTTTTGAACAAATTCAGGTTGGAAAGTTATACACCATCACAAACGGAAGGATAGGGAATGCAAAACCAGGTTACAACCATCTTAACAACGACTTTGAGATATTCCTGCAAGCATCTTCTATTATCTCTCCTCTACTTGTCAATAATACCACAATACCTTTGCATAACTTTCACTTCACAAAAATCAAAGATATACCTGCAAGACCTTTTGGTTCCTTCATTGACGTTATTAGCATTGTTTTAGCAATCTCTCCTTGCTCAACTATCAACAGGGGTGATTACACTGAAACTGAGTAAAGAAGCTTGCAGTTGAAGGACATTTCTGGATTTAGTGTTACTGTCACTTTATGGGGCCAACATTTACGAGATCTTGGTAAAGAACTTGAGGACCTTCTTTCTGTTTTACAAATCCCAGTATTAGTCGTAAAATCAGCACGTGTCTCAAGTTTCAACAGTACTTACATAGACATTGTCTCCAGCACGAAATGGTTTGTCAATCCTAAGATTCTAGAAACTAAAGCGTTGCAAGACTGGGTTGCCTCTGAAAATTACACTGTTGCAACTCTTGTCACAAACAAATTTCTAGGTCCTCCAAAGGGCTTAAAATCAGTGGCAACAATTTCATAAATACTTCAAATGGGCAATACAAACATCAATGAATGGGCTATACTTAAAGTTGTTATCACAAACATCGCAATGGATAATTTCTACTACATGGCCTACCCTCTTGCAAAAGGTGACAAACAATGCCAAAAGAAATTCAAAGCAGCAGAAAATGGCTTGTGGTTATGTGCAAGTTGTAAGTCTCACGTACAACAATGCGACTATAGGTACGCTCTCCCCATAGCTTTGAAAGATGACTCGGGAGAGCTACAATTAGTTATAGCATTTGACACAATCGCTGAATCAATCATGGGTGTTGTGGCCGCAAACCTCTAGCTGTTATACATAGATGACAAGGCTACTATAGAAATCACAGCCCAAATAATCGACCATGACTACAAATTCACTCTCTCTGTGAAAAAGGAAACTTTCCATGGAAACAAACAACTTAAATGTGTCATACTTGACTCCCTTAAATTAAGTGATTCCAAAGTTGTTGTTTGACTCTACCTTTCCTGAGCACCATAACACTTTCCTTTATTTCAGTTTCTCCTTTGTTTGCTCATATTTCCTTAGTTTAGTGATACATATGTAATATGGTTTTTTCGACATGTTTTAATGGCCTATAACTCTCAAAATATTCCATATAATGGTTGTTAATATTGGTTTACATGTACATCTATCTTACATAGGTCAGCCACTTTTTATAATATCGCAGAAGGACTTTTTTTTCATTGGACAAAATGTATAGTCCAATATATATATATATATATATATATATATATATATATATATATATATATATATATATATATATATATATATATGCTAATATTATGGAACACTTTATTCATGTCTTGATGGTTTGCATATGTTTCCCATGCAGTTTATTCTTCTTTTTGCCTTTTCCCTTCTTAGTGCCTATGTAGAAAAAAAGATTGAAGGCATATCTCTATGTTTTCCCTATTCAATAACTCCATACACATCGTTTTATTTCTTCCTTTCTTTCCTTCAAAATATGTGCAACAACATGTCCATTTCCTTTTATTTTAATGCCTTTAGCTAGTGAAATATTAACATTTAGGAAAAAAAAAAAGCATTTATGAATGGTTTTTCCATTAATTTCCCCTTATCTACATAGATAATTCATTGCTCTTTGAATCTTTTCTTACGCCATCTTATTTTAGGTGGTTTTCCCAGGTGGTTTCCTTTTCCCCAATGTCTACCCCTGAGCAACAAAAATGAAGAAGAGATATTTATGCCAGCATGAATGCCATTGGGGGCTCCGACAAATGCCAGCATGTTCACCCTTAACCAAACTACTACCCATCCCCCAAACTCATTTGCCTCTACTACTTTCCCTTCTACACCGGATAATTCTCCTTTCCCTCTTTACATTGACCACGCCACTTGTTTGAAATATTATCTTCATCATGCCCACAGCATCGAAATACACTCCCCACCATCTTTGCAATACCCTTCATCTACCTCACCTCAATACATTGCTCCTTGTAATCATTTACCATGCACATTTCAGCCAGGATCTCCACCACCAATGAGCATGATTGCTTCTCCTTCGTTTGAAGAACCTTCTCTTTCTCATTTTACCCAACTGCTCCCTTCCTGCTATCCAAAGCACCGATGTGGCGTCCATGATTCTGGCCACCCTATGCCGCACCACCCAACTTTCTGTGTGATTTCATCCTCGGTAGAAGCCCAACACAAATTCTACCACAGACTGGATCTTTTATCAAACATCCACACCTTCTTATTTTGTTTTGAAAATTACCTATGCATAAATACTCCTTCCACGAATGGAAATACACATGCATTAGATGTAACTCTGAAAAAAATGGACACCACTTCTCCTCCTGGAACAATATGGATCCCGACCCTCGACCTGTCATTCTCAAATCTTTAACCCAGGTCGAAGAAATGTTGATTGCTCACATTAATCATGTTCTGTAGGTCACCCAAATGTGCAAGGGAGAATATAAATATTCAGGACACACAATAAAATTCCCACAAAATATTTCTTTCATTTCCAAATACCCTCCCTGGCAGCTGGGAGATTTGGACCTCCTCTTGGTTCAAAAGACTGGAATGCAACAAACAAAGTATGACTTCTACATAAGTAGGTCCCATGTTTGGGAGGCACTTCAATATAAATTTATCCATGACCCCTACTATAAGGATGTTCTTATTGACAATCATGCTCTTTCCTCTCTACCGCCCGAACCAACAAACATATCCTCCTCCTTTAACGTTATTCCAATAGACCTTCCAGCCTCTCACTTCTTCGAGCCACAGGATGATGGTGACCCTTCTTCCAGCTCCGACGACTATCCCCAGGAAATGCCCTCCTTTGTTCCTTCTGACCCAAACATTGGAATAAAAGAGGAGTTGATTAAGCAATAATTTCTTTCAAATGGTCGCGGCGCGCCATGCACCTTGCCCTAACTTGAAGTTGAACTTTCTCTAATTAATGAATACACCACATAGGGCCTTTTCTCAATGGCATTTCCAAATTTGTTCCCAACTGGTGCAGCAATGTTTAGAAAACCACGCATGAAAGAAGTTCAAACGCATGAATATGCCCTCCACCTGATGCGATACCATGATGATTGTTTTGGATCGCACCCAAGGTTTCGTTACTATTTACTTAACCTTCTTATGAGACATAGGAGCCAATCTACAACTACGGTGTTCATGAGGTTAAACCTTGAACATGGAATCCCCCCAACTATAGGGAAACCTCAAAAATTCCTACAAGAGTTCCCCGGTGATCACCTTCCACAAATTTTGATGAGGTTCGGGACCATCCTATGAGGGACATGAACATTTTGATCAAAGAGTAGAGGGGATGTCTCAGACATGATTGAGAAGTTAGGAGCACCTACACTATTTTTTACTCTAAGTGCAGTAGACACAAAATGGCCATACCTGCATAAAATCATGTCTAGTGCTTCTCCAAGCGAGGCCCATGTGGCACAACACTACAAGATGATGAACACTGTCAACCACCCTCATCGTGTCGTTGCTTACTTACATCAAAGATTCACTATATTTCGTGAGGAGGTGTTGCAAAGACACCTCGGTGCCAAAGACTACTGGTAAAGGTAAAATTATTCAATGCCCTTTACTTTTTGTTTACGAAAATATAAAATGATTTACCTTTCTTGACCACAGGTATGAGTGGCAACATAGAGGTTCAACACATGTTCATGGTTTTCTATGGCTTGAGGATGCTCCAGATGTCGATGTCATCGACTGGTCAAACACTGAATATGCAAACAAAGCAAGACAATACTTTGATATGTATATATCTGCATGGAATCTGCAACCTCCTTCCATTCGGTCTAAATTTGTTCACAGGAATATCCAATATGACCCCTTCTTGTTAGATTCATCTCAGGTGCTTACAGGTTCCCCATTGCAAGATTTAGAGGAGTTGATAAGTCGTGTTCAGCGGCACACAAAATGTTCTAAGCATACTTTCCTTCAAAAAAATAATTGCCTCCAGTGTCGATACAACGCACCCTATGAGAATAGAGCCACTTCTTTACTGCTCATTGATGAGATTGCTTCAATTAAATACCTCCCTTCAAGGAATGATGATAAATTGAACACACACAATCAAGTAATGTTATCTATATCGAGCGCCAACATCGATTGTCAACTTGTGCTATCTCGCCATGTTTCCTGAAGTACATTACTAAGTATGCTTCCAAAGCCGAACAAAGGTCAAAAACATACCACCAGATGCTTTCCAGGTTATCAAGAGGTTAAGATCCTGATCTCCCAGCACATTTAGCCATTAAAATAATGCTAATAGAAAATGTAGTTGAACATAACATTAGCGCACAACTCAAAATAGTCTCGCCCCAGTTTTCCTTTGAAAATCTATCGATTTACGGCCTCTATCACTTTCTTTTCCCTTGTGTTGTGCCTGGTTAATCTTTGTTGCCATTTTTAATCTGTTCCTGGGTCATAGATCACTTATGGGTCCATGGTTTGCTCCTTGTTTCTTTGTTCCTCTGAAAAAGGTCTGTAATTTGGGTCTCCCATTCTCTGTTCATCTAAAAACTCGGGTTCTCCCATATTTTCCATTCTCCACGGTCAGGATTTGTTTTCTTTGTCATTTCTACCCTAAATACTTGAATAAAAATGAATGGATGTGTCTCTGATGGAACGTATTTGAGCCTTGTAACATTTCTAAATTCTCTGTCCTTGGAGAAATTTTCATTTTCAGGGCTCAAATGATCATTTTTCTATATTTTACGGTTTGACAGGTGTTTCTCCCAGGTCAAATTTACATCCTTGCATCGACAGAGGGATAGTGGCACCTTTTGGTTGGATGCGGCTCAGGCTGGGTACTTCAAAATTTCTATGAATCACCTCAACTTAAAATGTGTCCACGTGGAGGAATGACACTCATTTGAAGATCTACTTTTTGGTTTGGCCTTGGAGTAGCACCAGGAGGACACATGGAGGTTTCACGTGGAGGCTGCTTTTCCCATACTTAGATAAATTTTATGTAGCTAAAATAGTTTGGCAGAGAACAGGGACACATGTGGCAAGCCCGCGCTCACTCAAAGTTTTTTAAAGAAGTGCCATGGAGGACACTTGGAGGCCTCCACTCACTTTGCATTTTGCTTGGAATTTTCAATGGCCAAAGGAGACTGCCCCGAGCATGACACTTGGTGCCTTCCGCTGAGCTTCAAGCCTTCAAACAAATTTTTCTAGGCCAGGACACATGGTGAGCCCGCTCATTCAAGGTCTCAAATTTTTGGGACCATCTCAAGGTGCGCCATAGTGACACGTGGCAGTTTGACAAGTCAAAAGGAGCGGGGAAGCGGACCATCGGAGGCAACTTAGAATTTTTGCCTCTTATGCTCAAAAGGATTAAGATATCAAAAATGGCCCACAATCCGACAAAGGATCAGTCAAAGTTTGTTTCAAGTCAAAGGGGGGGAGGTGGACCATCGGGGGTAACTTGCATTTTTTTCCCCCTGATTTTCAAAGGATCGAAAAATCAAAATGGCCTGCAAGCCCGATGGAAGAAAGGTCAAAGCCTTTCTCCAGTCAATGGCGGAGGTGCGGGCCTTCAGAAGGAAATTTGGAAAAAATTTTCCCTTTGTGGGAAAAAGAGTTAAAAGTAAAAAAGGAAGCATGGTTCCACTGGGACCCACATTGGAAACTTGAAGCAGAAGGGTGGAGAGCTACGGGGAAAACTTGGAAAATTTTCCTTTTTCCAAAAAAGAGGGTCAAATGGAGAATTTATCTGTGGTTCCTTTGGGACCCACCTCAGGACACGTGTCAGGCTCATTTCTCAAGGGTGGAGGTGTGAACAAAATGTGAAATTTTTCCATTTTTCCAAAAGTTGTAAAAGTCAAAGGGAATCCCCCGGCATATTTTTAAAAAATTGAATCTTCCACGTGGATGACCCAAATTCAAAGTAGAAGATCAATGGTAGTTGTGAGTTTGAATCTGATTTTCCCCCCATTTTACTGAAACACACCTGGAAGTGTGAGTCTTCATGATTTCTTGGTATTTCCTACACGCCAAATAGAGAGGGGAGTTAATGTTGATATCTGAGTTTGGTGGGGAGATCTGGAAGATGTCTTTCACCATTAAAATGGTCTGACTATCGTGCTCGATCAGATTTTCCATTTTTCTTCTCCCAAGCATGCAAGGAGCCAGATTTGACATATTAGGGGTGGAAGTGGTTGGTAAATTGAAGGAGTGATCTACCAGAGGAAGGAGTTGAATGTGGGAGATATTCGATGAGATCTGCCCCCTCGAGCACCTGGTAACTTTTTACAGATCTGATTCTAGGAATCGTGATCGTGATCATGGAAAGCACTGGTAGCACTCAAGGTCTGGATTTTTGAGGGGAAAAGGGTCTCTATTGTAAATGTTATAAATGGCACAAATTTTTCGTGCAAATGGTTGGAGTGTTAGGGGTCAGGGACTGAATTTTCTAATAGAAAAAAGCTTGACAGAGCCCATCATTTTTGAGAAGCCATTTGAGAAGCTTGTATATCTCTTTTGTATTAAATTTGATCATGTCAAGGTGGTTGCAAGTGTACAGCCATTGACAAGCTCTGAGATTGTTCTAGAAACTTTCCCCTGCTGATAGATTTAATCAAATTTGAGTTATTCTGTGTTGTCTTGAGAAAAATGTGTTTGTTTTATTTCTGAATGTATGCGAGTAGTTTTTCTTGTTTCTATTGCAATCTTGTATTAAAATCTGATTCAATCACACAGGCCTCAATCCTTGTGATAGTTTAGTGGCATCTGTAATTTCATTTCTCAGAAGAGCTTTCATCTGGGATTGGAATAAATGATTTAAAATCACTTTTCTTTCATCTTTTGACAGAGATTATCTGTAAGCCTCTGGGTGTACCTTAGGCATGATTTGACTCAGATCTTGATGCTTTGTTGGATTTTCTAACTCGAGCCTTCATGATAGAATCTCAAAGATTGTGTGAAAAAGTGCTAATCTGGGCCTCCATTGAAGCACATATTCTAGTTAAAGAAACATTTTAGCTATTATGTGGCATTCTGTTGGTTTAACCTTCCATTTTGTAAGATTCCTCAAGGATCTGGTGAATCAAGTTCATCCTGCCCCACCTCCCACCAAAAATTTTATTCAAAAACAACCAATCCTACCTGTACTACCCCTGTTTGTCATGTGTGTATGCCAATGCATAATCTCCATTACCAAAACATGCAGAATAATCAGGTTCCCAAATGTCTTTAGTAACCTTTGCCTTGTTGTGAAAATATCTCCATGATCTGGAAGTGACAACTCGTGAGAGTCAGATTTGGTGTGTTGATCATATTTTCCCAAGGTCTTCTCTATAAAATTTATGCAAAAGAAGGATTTACCAGTATTCTTCAATAACAGAGGTTACAAAATAGGTTCTCTTACCTTGGTTGAAAGGCACAACCTAAAATAGTTAGGATCAGATCACATCCTTTTAAGGTGCTACCCACTCCTATTCAAAACCTAAGTGCTAACAGAGTCAAATAGATTGCTTCCCCAGCTACAAAATGACATACATGATTATCTATTTACCTCTGAGTGTCCTGTCAAATCCATGATGCTTGTTCAGTCTTTGAAGGAGATTAAATTTGGGTACCAACATGCTTCTGGCGCCATTGCCAAGGACTTTTTTGATTACAATTTTCATCGGTGAAGACTAATTTGTTATTCTATTGCCAGTTCCATGGTCCCAAAAACACTTCTGGTGCACGATTTCCGGGAACATATTTTCATCTTAAGTGCTGTGGTAACTCCCAAGTTCTTTCAGTTTCACACCTAGTGCACTAGCTTTCATTGATAAATCCGGGTAAAGAAAAGTCAGATATCTTTCCATTTCTAGTTTCTAGCATTGACAGACATTTGACAGATCATATTTAGTGCATTTTCACAACTAAGGTGGAAATCCTTAGTGGATACTCCCTGTTGATCTGATTTTTAATGAGTACCAGTGTCTTAAAACTCTGTCAAGTCAGATTTGTTACTAATATTTGCAAAGCTGGAAGGAAGAAGATCTTTCTTTTCTGAGGGATCCTGCTAGGACATTGTTTCCAGAGCTAGGAAAAGCAAAATCAGAAGGAAGAAAATCCTTGGAGAGTTGTGGGAGATTAGCAGACAAGAAGGGGGATATCCATTGATGAAAGTGACTGGCCTATCATTGAAGACTGCCATTCAAGTGACTTCTAAATCAGGTAGCCTCTTTGTGGAATTGAATTCTCCAACTGGAGAAGGGCCTTCATTTGATTTTTAAAAGTTTTCTTCACATTCTGCACCTATCTTTTTTGAGGTTGATAGGGATTTCCAAGAGACAAGGCCTTTAGGGATATCCATTTTGAAAATTATACTCTTGTGTTCCAAGGACCCTCTGCCCCTTATCAATTTGTCACCCCTCCAGGGTCACCTCCTCGAATCAATATGGCCAGCCCCCACCCAGACCTCCATTTGTTGTAAACACCTTTGGACCTATAAATTTTGTGGGAATGGTTGGTTATCCAAATGCAGTCCCTCAAGATGTAAGGAACATACTACCAAAGTTCCAAGGAAACAATGCTATAACTGGTGATCAACATCTAAATCTTTTTATCAATATGATGGAAGATTTTGAGATTGAACATGAAGATGTATATATCAAGTTATTTATCCATACCTTGGAAGAGGATGCTAGGGACTGGTATAAAGCTTTTCTAGATAACTCTATTGATTCTTGGACTGAGATGAGCAATGCATTTAGATTGCAGTATGGTGATAGAAACTGACCCTAGGTTTCTTTTGACAGAATTTGAAAACATCAAAAAGAATCCTAATGAGTTAGTACATGATTTCAACACAAGGTTTAATAAGACCTTGAGGAGATTTCCTGTTAGGATAAGGCCTTGTGATGAGTCATGTTTGATCAAATATTCTGAATGCATTTGATAAAAAGGCTGCATATTACTTAAGGGATAAGAACCCCACAAATTTGAGGTAGGCCTTCACCATGGCTCTGCAAATAGAGAATAAC
This sequence comes from Taxus chinensis, assembly GCA_019776745.2. Lineage (NCBI taxonomy): Eukaryota > Viridiplantae > Streptophyta > Pinopsida > Cupressales > Taxaceae > Taxus > Taxus chinensis. The sequence continues at coordinate 911,528,163 of CM034147.1, read as the reverse complement.
ATCAAGGGAATTGGAAAGCCTCCAAAGAGGGAGGTGTAAAGTTGATTAACCTAGAAAAACCTCAAACAAGCAAGGCTGCTGATTTGGAAGAAGTTGTGAAGAACTTTGGTAGGGGCTGTCAAAGAAATTTCCTACAAATTAGACCTGGGATGAGAAAGGAATTGGGCAGAGCTCACAAGGTCAACACAAGCAAACAAGGCCAAGACATGTTTGCAAATCACCAAAGATCTGATGACAGAGGCAAGGGACCTGTTGGATTTGGAAATAGGCAGCCCAAGGCAGGAAAAATAGAATGGTGCCTGATCCTTTGGCTCTCCAGAGTTGTTGTTGTAGAGGAAAAATGTCATTGATTGGTGTGATAAATGTTTCATGCCTCATACTCCTTGTGAAGAAGATCAGCAAGAAGAAGAAGAAGCTGATGATGATAATGATGATGATGTCTGCATGATGGGTTGTTCCACTAGCTCACAACAAGGGGAACTTCAACTGAGGTGATAAGTGCCCAGACTGTTGCCACTTTTTGGGACTTCATTCATAGGGTACCTATTCTTCCTCCCTCTCATATTTTAGAAGTAGATACTATACAAGCTTTTGAATTGCCCAATAATGAATTTTAATATTTAAGGGTTTTAATGATAAAGAAGTATGATGGAGGAATTCCATCTGAGGAAGATAGACAGTTACTGATGAATTTCATTGTTGCTCAAGAGAAGGAATATAACACAAGAAGTAAGGCTGTCAAAGGGACAGGGGCTCAAGCCAAGCCAAAATCTCCCTTACTTTCAAACATTCCTAAAGAGGCCCCTAATAAAGATGCATCTGCCAAAATCCCTGTAGTTCCAAACAAAAATCATACCCCTCCTCATGCCCAAGTTGTTAAAAATCTTGTACCACCTAATGAGTGTGTTGGCTTTCCTTCTAATACTACCTTGCAAAAGAATGTCCCATATGACATTGCCCAAGTTTTAAGTCAAATCAAAGTCTTTGTTCCAATTTTTGAGTTGCTTAGGATTCCTAAGCACAAAAGGAGAGCATTTGAATACTTGGGATTGAAAGAAGAGAAGACTACCCTAGGAAGAAATGTAAATATTGTGGAGACTCCTCCAATCATTTAAGAATTTGAGACACCACCAGCATTGGAGGAACTAGGTGAACCATTTGAGGTCTATTTATGGGGACATCCTTGGTGGACTCTCAGACTTAATGTGGATCCATTCTTCACCACTTTGATCATTAAGGATAGACTGTTGCACAAATGCATGTTTGACTCAAGGGCATCATGCAATGTCATGCCTTTGGAAGTCATGAATGAGCTGAATATCAAAGTGATAGGAGCATATGGGAAGTGCACTACCATGGACTCCAAAGAAGTGCCAGTGGTGGGATGTGTGAAGGGTTTGGTGGTGCAGCTTGTAGCTTACCCAGGTAAAAATTTAAAACTTGATGTTGTCATTGTTGACTGCCCAGCCAAGTGGGGCATGCTATTGTCAAGAAAATGGGTTGCAAGTGTTGGTCAAGAGTGTCCAAATGGATATGTCCTATACCACCATTCCAATTAAGGGCAGCCTTTTTAGGTTATATGGGGAAAAGAAGATGTTGCACCTTATTGAGGATCCCAATAATGCATCGTATGAAGTATTGTACACAAATGTTGATGTTGATAACTTTGTAGGATTTGTTAATGGAAAGGAGCACAAGATTGAGGAATGCAGGTGTCTTGAAAAAGAGGGTTCTCCTTGGAATCTATTTTTTGATGGAGCTTGCTCCAAGTTTGGGAATGGTGCTGGTGTTGTTCTACTTTCTCCAGGTTGAGAAAATTATGTTTTTTCCTTCAAACTCAACTTTGAGTGCACCAACAACATTGTTGAGTATGAGGCACTGTTGTTAGGTTTAAGAATTGCTTGGAAATATGGTGTCAAGGACATCATTGTCAAATGAGACTCATAATTAATCATAAAACAAGTCAGAAAATTGTATGCCACAAAGAATCAACAAATGAAATAGTACAAGCATGCAGTTTGGGATTTCATTGATTTATTTGATTCATTCAACATTGTGCATCATAATAGGAAATTCAATGACTTGGCAGACAAGCTTGCAGTATTGGAGTCTCATTTTGACAATTGTACAATGTCCCCATATTATGAGTATGAGGTTGAGGTATTGACCAGACCATCTTTCCCTGACAATATTAAACACTGGAAGGTTTTTGATGATGATACTCAGATCAGAAGATTCCTACAAAACAAGGGAGTGTTTGCTGATCAATGCATTGATTTGGAACCAATGGTATGTACAATAGAGGGAAAGGAAACTTTGTTTGGAAAGGGCATCATCCAGCTAAAGATCAATACTATTCCTAGAGGGTTGATTTCTCTTGAGTCTAATTTTGATAATGCCGATCACATTGTTTATAGATGCATGGCAGCCTCGAGGGATATTGAGGAGCATGACCTTGGTACAAAGGAGAAACCAAGGAAAATTTGGTTAGGAAACAATCTCAACAAGGAGGAGAAGCAGTCATACATCAAATTATTGAAGAAATACCAAGATTACATGGATTGGACCTATGTTGATATGTTAAAATAAATTAAACATATTCAGCTCCAGTGAAGACTAATGCTCATTCCCATCAAATGACTGAAAATGCCTGATAGACCCAAAATAGTTGCTCGCAGTTAGAAGGCCATAAATTTTGTATTTCTTAATGAAATCACATGAAATTGGTACCATTGGAATCATGGCTCCAAGCCCAACGCACATCAATCAAGAAATTATAGATTTGATGAAGGATACCCATTAAAATCCTTAGCCCGTGCTCATATGGTATGGTCATATGAGGGCTTAAAAATTGTGATTCCTACTAGTAGGATTGCTTAAATTCAGCCCCCTTTAATGGTTTATTTGTGTGGTGAAGGCAACAAAATTTTACTTTGTTTTAGTGGCACCTAAAATAAATAATAGAGAATATTAAATAATCTTGTAACTTTTGATTGGTAACTCAGTTTCGAGTGGCATTTTTTACAAAAGTGCTTTTTTTTGTGCTCTTTTCATTCGAGTTATTTATTTTGAGACTTGAAATATAATTATAAAGTGCCAAATATGGAGGATGATTGTAATCAATTTTGGATGAAATTTCAGCTAAGCCCGACGTTCTAAATTTTTGGGAGTTACAGTTTGTACCTATCATGGATTCTGAGAATGATATGCTTTTCTCTGAAGTACGTAGACTTCAACAGGATATTATAAAATTTGTGGAAGAAAATAGATCGCTCAAGAAGTGAAATTCTCTTCTACAATCACTCATTCATGATAAGGATACAATAATACACTCCCTGCAAAAAAAACTTGCTAGCCTACAACATCACCATCATATTTTGGACAACCATATCCATGCTCCTAGTCCACTTGCAGTTGTTGCTCTTGTACCCACTAACATTGATCTTCCAGTCTTTGAGCCTGAACCTAATTTTGATGCTTTTAAACCTATGAGGCTTGTTACTGCATGCTCTTCCACATCTGTGCCTATTACAGTACCACATATTGTGTATCCTACTTCTGCTTAGCTACATAGCTTTTTAAATAAGCATACCACTGTATTTAGTTCTTGCATGCTCCGTTCTTTGGGTCTCATTAGCGGAGTCATTGACAGACATTCATAGGGTATTGTTTCCTCTATTCCACATGTTTTGAGTGGAATTCTCACCATGACATTGGTTTTCATGCAGATACTTCATTGGGATCACACATTGACAGAGATCCATTTTTTGTTCGCTCAACTCTTTCTGAGGATCATGAGAAACACATGAGTTCTGCACCTTCACTCGGACATTAGAAACCTAAGATTTCGGCTATTATACATGATCAACCTAACACACATTCTAATGTTCTTTTGCATGCACCCATTTTACATTTTGCACCGAGTCATATGTAGGCATCTTCTTCATCCATCCGTGTTGATTTGGGGTGGATATCTGATCACTTTTGGAGGCGACATAGGCATTCGTTGAGAGGGACTCTAAATGTATGGATCCTCCACCATTTGGCCTCTTACTCCACTTTCTATACCTTTTGCATTGTGATGGTTCTTATTTTGAGCATTTTTCTTTAGCAGGTGTAGTGTATCTCTCTTGTTTGTTGAGAGATTTTGTATTTGTATTTTCGATACTTTTGGCATGTTGACAGTATCGCTTGTGAGGGATCTATTCTGGTGAAGTCCAGTGTTATTTTTTTAGTGTTCCAGTAGTTTTTATGACAACTCATAAAGATTTTTAGCATCACTCCACCCATTTAGTAGTATGGGAGGGTGTGGTGTTGATCTTGCTTCTTCAGGTTTCATGTTCTTTCTTTGTTACCTTGGCTTTTCTTAGATCGTGACACTCTCGAGTTTGTGTCTTTGCCTTGTTGATTTGGTTATTTTTCTTGGATCGTGGCACACCTATTTGCAGCAGTTGATCGAATTATGTTTTTGTGTTTTTTTCTACACTTTCGACATCACTCCATTGACAGTCTCCTTGTATGGAGCTATTCTGGTGAAACCCAGTGTCAGTTGTTTTTTGTTTTTTATTTTTGTGATCGAACAATGGATTTAGACCATAGTGCACACCAAAATTCTTCAGCATTGTACAATTTTTTTGATCTGAGCTTCCTGGGATGCCTTGGAGTGGGTTTTTACTCTCTTTACTTTGTTGTTACTAGTTTTGGGTACCTTGTGGTGTCCCTTTTTTCCTAGTTATTGTACATGAGTACCTCATCAGGCGTAGTTGCCAAGACTCATACTATGGACATGCCACATCTATTTTGGCCCCTAGCTTCACTTGAGGGGGGTGTTAGAGTAGGTATTTACCTTAGCTCATGATTCACCTAGGTACATTATTTACCTTTATTGTATTTATCCTCACCCACTTATGTGTGTGGATATTTCTTTTATCTTATTTATATATTAGGAGATATTATCTAGTTGTTAGGTATAGTTATTTCCTTAATCTATGGTATTGACTAGTTCTTTCCTTGATCTATGGTATTGACTAGATCCTTGATGTCTAGTTCTCTCCTAAATACCTATGGTCTTGACTAGTTCTTTGATGACTAGTTATTTCCTTGATTTATGGCTTGATCTACGACCTTGACTGGTTCTTAGATTGTTATTCCTTGCCTATTTAAGCAATGGCCCATTCTCAATGTATTGTATTGAGTTCCATAATAATATATGATATTGTTTCTCATTTGTTTGCAAGGGGTTTTATGTAAAGTTATTCTGGTGAATTGCTTTCATCTTATTGATTGTGGTGTTTGATTAGCATCCGTGTTCTTGGCTTGGTACGATCTAGTTTTTGTTCCTTTCAGGACTTTCTCGAGAAGGCCCTCTAGCTGTAACTTGAGCTCATAGAGTTTAGGGGTATTCATCCTATAAGATGATTGTGAGATAAGCTCTGCTCCCGGAATCAGATCTATATGAAAATCAATCTCACGTGGGGGTGGTAACCCCGGTAGCTCCCCTGGAAAAAAATATGCAAACTCTCTCAAAATGGGATGATCATCTATCAATGGTCCACTAGACCCATCCTCTGATATGTCACTAACTGTAATAGCAAACATCTGACAACCCCATCGCACACACACCCGCTTAAGCTGCATAGCGGAGATGGTGCGAATAGAAATGGATCTCCTGACCCCCGCTTTCACTTCCTCAACTCCTAGATCATTTGTACAATATATGATCTTGTGGTAACAATCCACTCTGAATTTACGTGTAGACAACCAATCCATACCCAAGATGACTCCATAAGAGCCCAATGAAAGGATACGAAGATCCGAGGTAGTGGTTAAAGGTCCCAAATCCACCACACACTCCTTTACTAAGGAGTCTATAGAGATCTTATCTCAAGAAGCCATCTCAACATCCCAACTATGACCCATGCCTAACTACCACTAGCTTGCATTGCTCTACCAAAAGATGGTGCAATAAAAGAATCAGAAGAACTAGAATAAAACAAAATGGAGATAGGAATACCACCAATGTTACCTATAGTCTCAATAATTATACTCTGATACTTAGCCTAGTGGTTCTTGATTACTGCGTACATCCTATGACTACTCCCCATACCACTAACAGTAGAGTTCTTAGATCTGTGCCTTACCCTTGTTATTAGGGTTCTATGGGTAGTCTCTCCAAAAATGTCCAGTAACACCACACCCAAAACAACCACCTGATCCTCTCCCCTGAGTAGCAGTTTTAGTCGGTACTTTGGAGGTCTATGGTGTGGATCCTGATGACCCTGGTTATGGACTACTGAGGTCTCTGCTAGCGAGCTCCTGCTGAGTGAGCTCTCTGGGAACCCTATGTGTCTTGATGGGACCCTTAAGAGGAGGCCCCATACTCAGACCTCTCTATGCATCAAACCTCTATGGAGATTTATAAGGTGGGTGGGACTGCTGCTACTACTACTGTTGTGGTCTAAAAGATGATTGTGCTAAACCCTGTTCACCATGAGGAAGACGTAATGACCCCCTCAATCTGTTGTCCTCTGTTGTATGCGGCTCCAAACTCGGTCTGTATGTGGGTCTTTCCCCGAGTCTTATCTATATAGGCCTTCTACGGCCTCAGCTAATGTCTGGGATAATGGATACTGCACCTCCAATGTCTAGATTCAAGCCCCAGATGAACCTATGGATGCTCACCTACTCATCCTGCATGTAATTAACATACTGGAGTAGATCCAGAAATCTACTCTCATACTCTATGCCACTGTAAGAGATGCTTACCAGAGGTCATGAAACTCATCTATCCACTACTGTAAGAATCTCCGTGACAAATATCTACGTCTGAATTGCTCCTCAAAGATCTCCCAGGTAACTATCTTAGAATCAACATGGAGTTTTTGCTCCTTTATCCGCCACCAGACACCAGCTCCATCCTTCAATAGATGGATCAAAACAAGAGCTTTCGTGTTGCTAGAACAAGGACAAGGTTTGAAGGATCCACTCAAGCTCACCAACTAGGACTCTACCTGAAATCCACCTGTGTCAATAGAATAATGTGATGGCTAAAGCTTCAAGATCTCCCTGATGTGATCTGTAGCTATGGTCCAACAGTTTCTAGGCCTCTCTTCATACTCATCCCTAAGCCTAGGGCTCTAAGACCTCTCTCTATGTCCTAAAACTCAGTCTACCTATCCCCTCTGGGGTGACTCAGCTCTAACTGACTCCTTATGGGAGTTCTCTCCTCTATGCTCTTTGCTGGGTACTGAGGAGATACACGAGCCTCAATGGATTTCACTCCTATCATGGCCAACTGAATGGGCCTCCTACTGGTCCCTCCGCGTAGAGTGACATTAACATCCTGAAGAGTCTATAAAATATATGGTAGGATGGCTACTACAGTATGATATGGAGGTGGTATTCCTAGGTCTATGTGAAAAGGCTCCTCATCTTTTCTGCACCTCCTGCGTAGAGTAAGAATGAGAGTTAGTTCCTTATTCTAGGTTTTACTTAGTTTCCATGTTTACTAAAATGTGTAATTTCTAAACTAAGTTGTCTTCTAGATTTAAAAGTGTGCTAGGTTTAAGGTTCATGTCTCAAGTTTTCTAGTGTGCCCAATGGACCAAGATTTTGAACCACTTCTCTGATACCAAGTGTGATGCCTACGCTAAAAATCAACCCACTTGAGACACAAGAACAACCTAGGATTAGTTAAGAAAATTATGGAATAATTTTTTTTGTTTAAAAGAGTCTACAACCAGGTTAAAAGACTAATAGTTGTCACTAACAAGTTTCATATCCACAAATACTTCTCTTTCAAACAAAATTGTTAGAGGTCCACTAGAAATTTATTAGAAGGTTTTAGGGTTTTATTAACAATTATTAAAGGTTTTTCTCTTACAAGGTCCCAACCCATTTAGGGTTAGAAGGTATCAATTAGGTTCACCAGGGTAATTCCTCACCATACCCATTCTCTAATAGGAAGGTTCAATTAAATATTCAACCCACTTGATTTTCATCTTGGTTTTCTCAAAATTAATGCATTCAAAATTTCCCTAAATCATTCCCATTGGATAGGAAATTTCCTCACCTTTCCATTGATATAAATAATTCCTCCTAACTCCTCATATTTCTCAAGTTATGGGCCAGCGGCCTTGGGGTGAAAATTTTCCCCAAGAGTGGGCCTGCTGGGCCCAGTGGAGAAAATTTTTCCCCAATGGGCGGGTCCAATGTACGGGCCTGCAGGGAGAAGACAATATTTCCAAGAAGAGGAGTCGAGTTGGTCGGGGCCATGGGATTATTTTGAAAATTTTCCCACGTGGGGGTGAAAAGCACACCTTTACCCCCCTTTGCTCCCGCCTGCACCCCACGAATGTCCGCAAGCCAAAGGGACACGTGGCGCCTCCTAAGCCAACGCGGATGAAAGCGAGGCAGTGGGGGAATAAAATGCGTTTTTAACACCCCGAAGGGAAAAAAGGGATGAAATTCTGCCCACACCTCCACCAATGCCTTGGATGCCACGTGGCAGCTCCTTGAAGTGCAAGGGGAAACTGCTAGAAAAAATTTCCCAAAATTTTCCAAAGGGCTAAGATAGGAAAAAGTAGGGATCCGCTCCTCCACTAATGCCTCATGTGTCACCATGTGGTACCTCCTGATTGGTTTAGCTGCCACAGTGGTAGGCACGAGGTAACTCCCAAATTTTTTATAAGGTTAGGTTAAAAAGGCCCCGTCCACCAACGTCGTAGGGGCAGCCTCTAATTGGCTATGGGTCAGCGGGGTCCAGGGGGAAAATTAGGAAAATTTTCCCAAAAAAATTCTTGAAAAACTTGCTAAGGGGCAAAAATTCGGGTTTTTGACCAAAAATTGCTAAAGGTCTGGCTACCAAGGAAATGTTTCCCAAAAAATTTTTTATAGTTAGAATGATTTTTGCGCTAAAATGAAGGAAAACTTCAGAAGGCCATAAATTTTGATAGGGAGCTCAGTTTTGGGAAAATGAGGAATTTTTCGAAAATCTTGACGTCCACTTTAAATAGGAATAATTAAATCTTTGATTTTCATAAATTTTAAGGAGTCAATTTCAGTGAAAACTGATCTACAGGATTTTACTATGATTTCAAAACTGGTCAATTTTCCAACTTATGTTATAATCACATTGATTCTTACTTCCTCTCTCAACATGTCAAGTAGACATGGGGCAATTGTTCCCAAACTAGATGAATTTAGGATGGAATTTTGTTGAAGGTAATCTATTGACCCTCAATTGAATCTTGTCGACCTTCTACTGAATTTTAAAAAAGACGAATGACAGAAAACATTTGAACTCATTCAGATTCTACCAGGTTTTGAAAATTTCCTTTTTGAGCCTAATTGGATTCGCTAAGGGAAATTTATTCATTTTATTTCATTGTTGTAGGTTTGGTTGTGAATTCATTACCAATTTGCAAGACATAGGCCCGTTTTACTTTTATTGGCCAATTCTTCCAAGTATTTAATTTGTTCCAATTCTAAAATACATTGCTCTGTTCAATTTGAACTTTGGATAAACTATGCATCTTAATACTCCAGTTTTCACATACTCTCAAACGACACAGATTCTAAATTCCTTTTAAGGGTCATTTCCTTCCTTTCTTCCAAGAGATTAGAGATGACACATTATATGATTAAATTCTGTATCACATACAATTTGAGTTGATTGAAATCATGTATTCCAAAACCCAACTTTACAGAAATTCTATTTTTCCAATAGGGATTACACATTTGTATACAAGACAGAATAATAACATTTTCTTCTCACATGCATTTTTCCATTTTCTATCAGGGATTTCATAGTGCATGTGTAAACACATATTTAATGGAAGTAGTATCATATGTGGAATGGCAATGCAACTTCCATTCAATTCAAATTAAACTCTTACAGCTTCCTTTCCATATTGATTTCAAAATACAACATACCAAATACATGTTCATTCTTTCACATTCACAGATTCGAAAAACAGAAGATACCAGTATAACAATCTTTTAGCTTTCAAATTTCAACTTTCATTGTTCAACGTACAAATATCTTTCCATTACAATAAAAGTACCTATGAGCTCATCCACTTCAAGTGGGAAAGGGCTACAATAAGATTTCATTTCAATAAGGGAAACTGTCAAACTATTTCTTTTATTTCAGCTCCAACAACAGCAACATGTAGAGGTTTCTCATTCTTCCAATTTGATCACAACAAGAGTAGGGGAAAGGCAATGCTCTCCACCCAACCAAGACATCCAATGAAAGGAGAAGCCCATCCTTCTTCATTGGCCCTGAGCCCCAACCAAAATGCAATAAAAGATGTGTTATAACTCATGGCAACAATAGGATTCCACAAACACACAAGCAATGTATTTTCACAATAAAAACACAATCCAAAATATAATGTATTTTACAACTACATTAAATCATGAATAACAACACTAAGGCTTCATCAAGAAAGCCAAAGGAGAAAGAAACTATGGGGGATGCTTCTTATGCCTCCCAAAGGGGAAAATGGGTATCACCACCCGAATTACAAACTGCCAAAATATAGTATATCAAGAACCCTGGGACATTCCTTATGCTGCTCCCCAAGTACCCCTTATTCCTCACATTTCCTTATGCCTCCCCAACCTCTTATGGCACCCCATAATGAGTAAAGAAATGCAAGCTATTTCTTTGTAAGGTGGAACCCAAAATCCCAACTCCCTCCTCCACTTATACCTCCCTAAAACACATTTGTGCCTCCCATAAAATAAACCCCATAGTCTTTGTCCTACACCATTCCTAGGCCATCTACCCAATGATCCCACAAACATACCAAAACATTCACACAATTATAACATTTTCATAAACAAAAAAATCAAGCATTTCAAGAGCCAAGTTCCTACCTCTCCATGATGGAGTTGTTCCAAGTTCCAAAATCAGTGAGCTTTATCCCAATACAATTAATCCAAATCAGCCAAGCATCAATCATGCAACAATCTTCCAAAAACTTCTTCAAAGCAAGAGATCCAAAACAACAAAAGAATTTGCCCCCAAAAATGAAGTCTCCAAAGTGAAGCAACCCAAAACAAGGAAAGGAATTCAAATTTAATAGAAGAGGGAAGGGAAGAGGATGAGGTGGATCCATTTAGGATGCCACATCACACATCCTCAACCCCAACCCCAAAAGTCAACTTCATTCTCCAATGCATAATAAATAGGTGGGTGAATAATATGGCAGTTTACTTACACACTCAAATCCAACCCACACCCCAAAGGACTGAAATTAAATCATGTAAGAAAAGTGTAATTAAAATTTACAATTTGCCTTCTCAAATAAGCATTACAAAAGTCTAAATTTCAACTCTCGGACAACCATAGGTATGGTTGCTGTAATTAAAAGTTTAAGAGGTATGAGACAAGAGTTAACTTGTCCTACAAGCCTCCAAAATCAGACTTCAAGGAAAATTTATGAATTTCCAAGAAGGTGGAGTGTTTCACACTCAAAATTTAACTTACACATCACTTACACATCTCTTACTTAACATTTAATTCAAGGCTTTAAATCACAACAACTCTATTAATTACTTTCTTATGACATATTTTAATTAATTAATCTTAACAACATGATTACTCACAATATTACACACCAATTTAATAAATAAATGAAAAAGGGTCAATGCACCACAAAATAAACACATGCAACATTCAATCAAAATTGTCCAAATAAATAAATACACATAACCCCTTGAATCATGCATTTAAAGGTGATCCCCCCCCCCCCCCCCATGGGAATGCCTAACAAACACAAACACGCACAAACAAATACAAGTTGCCATGGTGACCTTGTTGAATTCATCTAGAATTCCAATGTGGTTGGTCTTCAATCCTCTGATGTTTGTTGTGATATTTTAACCTGCAAAATACAAATACCTCCATTCGGCCTCGTGGCCATATCAGAACATCTAAAATAATATAATTAAAATTTCCAAAATCATCTAGATATATGAATCACAACATGACATCCAAGCAATCAACTGAAGATCATTTATCAGAGGTTTTAAGCCTCAACAACTATATCATCATCAAATAATTTCCATTTCTAGGTCTACTCAGACAATATCCAAATATCACATGTCCGAACAACTAGTCCATAATATAACCATTTTAAACAAGTTTGACCAACATCAATATCGCAAAATGTCTCTAATAATTATCATGCACCATAATTGAATCAAGTCAACAATAATCCATGATCTAACATCTATCATCATACTATAATAAAGTCCATAATCGAGTCCATAATATAATCAGCACATACCATGGTTTTAGTATTCTTTCAGTTTTCCAAGCCAAGAGGAGAATGAACATGAGGAAAGTATTGATGAAATTCATGCATTCCAACAGTATCAGAGGAAAAATTATGCCCATAGGAGTAGATTTTAGCAGCATCCCTTGACTACATCAACCCCTCCTAATAGCTGTATTGCCCCCCTAATCCAAAGGCAAATAACGGTCCGCCGCCTAAAGAATCTGAACAACACCCTACTATAACAAGGCTAAATATAACATAGTGGAGGATATGAAGAAATTCTTGGCACTTGGTCTACCTTTGTTCTTGTGGCACTCACAGGGAGTGCCCATCCCCGATTCGGAGCTAATGTTGGTGCTCAAAATAGTCTCCCCCCAGTTTACCTTTGAAAATCTATCAATTTACGGCCTCTGACACTTTCTTTTTCCCCGCGTTGTGTCTGGTTAATCTTTGTTGCCATTTTTAATTTGTTCCTGGGTCGTAGATCACTTATGGGTCCATGGTTTTCTCCTTGTTTCTTTGTTCCTCCAGAAAAGGTCTGTCATTTGGGTCTCCCATTCTCTGTTCATCTAAAAACTTGGGTTCTCCCATATTTTCTGTTCTCCATGGTCAGGATTTATGTTCTTTGTCGTTTATGCCCTAAATACTTGAATAAAAATGAATGGATGTGTCTCTGATGGACATATTTGAGCCTTGTAACATTTCTAAATTATCTGTCCTTGGAGAAATTTTCATTTTTCGGGCTCAAATGATCTTTTTCTGTATTTTACGGTTTGATGGGTGTTTCTCCCGGTCAAATTTACATCCTTGCATCGACAGGGGACGTGGCACCTTTTGGTTGGATGCAGCTCAGCTGGGTACTTCAAAAAAATTATGAATCGCCTCAATTTAAAATGTGGTGTCACCCAGATTTCATCTTGAAATCTGCGACTACCCTATCCGAAAAAATTTCATACTTTTAAAATAATGGGTCGTTTTATGTTTTTATTGCCTAAAAATTCTTGTATTTCGTCAAGATATTCTCAAATAGCCATATTAGCCTTTTTCACCAAATACCCAGATGCCCAAAATTATTATATTTTGTCGTCAGGATTTGTCTGCGGGAAATTTGTATTTAATTATTTTGAGCCCCTTTTGAGGCTATTTGCACTCTGTTTTAACTCTGTTATGACCGAACATGTCATTATTCCTATGTACCAGAAGGGTTTTAACTTGGAATAAGTTTTGGGCTTTATTCGTAACTTTTGGCAATTTTTTCGTGTTTTTATGGTCCTGTTTCGTTTTCTGTAAAATTTCTCTAGAACAATTCCTTTGCTGGGTAAGCCCGATTTTTGGCTTGGAGCAGCTGGAGAACATATACACACGTTATGCCCGGAGGAAGTCGCCATCGGAGGTCTGGATCACTGGGAAAAAGCGAAGTCGTGCATAGAAAAACCCCTGCGGGGTTGAGCACATTTTTGGAAAACAACAAATTTAAGCTGCAATGGGAAAAATACAAGCAACAGGCAAGGTGGGAATTTTATACCTGCCTAGCAGGGTACTTTTTCCCGTGTTATAAAATTCACTTAAGCTGCAGTGGGAAAGCTAGAAGTTGCATGCAGGCGGGAATTTATTGTCTGTCTTGCAGAGTAAAAATTCTCATGATAAAATAAAAGGAAAGTGACTTAAGTGAAATCATGGGATTTTATTGCCTGCCTTGCAGGGTAAATAATCCCATTGTCAAAGTCAAATCACTTAAGTGAATCATGGGATTTTCGGGGTTGCCTTGCAGGGTAAAGAATCCCATTGTGGAAAATTCTTAAAAATAGAATTCTATTGTGCAAAAAAGTGTGCCCCCTTTGGTGAGATGTTGGCAACCTTTAAGTGATTATTTTAATTTATTTATTCTTCTAAAAAGTGCGCCCAAGCTTGGGAGAAGTCAACAAGTCAAAAGGGGAATAAAATAAATAGATTTAAATGGATTAAACTTAATTCATTTAAAGGTTGCCCCCTTCATGTCAAAAAGTGCACCCCATTTGGGATATATCTATTGATTTTTAAGGGATTAAATCATTAAATTAAATTCTATTTTTAGTGGCTATGGTCAAGGCACACTGTGAAGCTTAAGTGAAGTGAAGTGTGAAGGATTAAATTGGATTAATTTAATTTATTGGATGGTTGTCCTTAAACATGATATTTTTAAAGAGAAAAGCATGATTTTAAATTAATTAATTACTTTTAATTGTTAGGGCAATTATTAATTATAGAATTGTGAAGGTTATATAAGCATGGGCAGCCATATGGGTGAATTATTTAATTCACAGGGTAAGAATTGTAGCCAAGAAGAAAAGTGCACCCCCATTTGAAGAAGGATTTTGCTCAAGCAAGGTGGTAACAAAGCTAAAAGCTTTCATATTTGGCGCTTTGAAGGAGGTGGATCTTTGTCTGCATAATTGCTTGCATATGTGTTACAGGTGCTCAGGTGTTGTTGAAAGGATTCATGCTCTCTTTATGTGCAAATTAAACATCAATTTTTGGGGCAGCAGGCTTGAAAAGTGTAGATTTTTACAATTAAAATTCACTGTTCATGCTCCGGTGGCCATTTTTGTCTGAATTAATTACAGGAATTCATTACAGGTGATTTACAAAAGAGAAGGAGTTTTTATCAATGTCCAATACATTGCATATATCCTCCGAATCTGAAGAATTGTCCAGATCTACACCAGTTTTGAAGAAATCCGGCCAAGTAAGAAGAAAAATAATTATTCAGACAAAGATAGACAACGCCATGGCGAAGAGAGATAAAAAAAAAAGCACGATGGAGTCATGCATCACTTCCAAACTTGCAGACATAAGAGACACAGATCTAGGTCCGGAACCTCTTTCTGAATTGATTGATAGATCTAGAGCGGGAAAGACTTCACTCATGCATGCGGTTAAAAGCAGTGGAATTATCTGAGCTGCAGCCTTTCCATGCATAACCCAGTTGCAAGAGTTTGTTATGGAGTGTGCTAGATCTTACCATCCTTCATCCAAATCAGTGTGTGATGCTACGGGAAAGACAATAATTCGTTTGGATGCAGAGTTCATCAATTATTGTTTGAAGATTCCAGTGTGAAAGGTGGTGACTTCCATTAGTCTTCAGGATGTTGGCAGCAAGTGGGAGAAGCATAGAGTTTATTGTGTCACCATAATAAATAGCCGATACATGAAGAAGCCTAGATCTCCTTCAAAGTTCACGAGAACTCTTCTGCGGTCCAATTTGGTGTAGGAGGTAGATGACATTGTCAAATTGCTATGCAGGATGAATACCGAGGCGAATGCTTACACTTCCCGTACATGGATGTATGCTTTCATCAGGACCATTGAAATCAACAAGGTTGATTCCATAATCAATTGGTCGAAAATTATTAGCAACAACATTGGTGAGCAACTCCAGAACGTGAAACGTACTTCCAGCTTCAAAATGACTTCCTACTTGGTGTATGTTGCAGCTTCACAAGGCGTCTTTTCCAAGCTAGATAGATGTGGTGTTCTTTCTAAGGACCCCATTTTCGAGTGCTACCCACAGCTTACTGTACCTGCGTGCGAGAAAGATTTCAAGGTGGTCAATGATGAATTCTTCTACGATTTCATCTGCAAGCTAGACAAAGACTTGAAGGCCAACAAGGTAAGCAAGGAAGCGTGGGAAGCTGTGTCCAAGATTGGTAGTCTATTCATTTAATTTGCAGATTTCACATACCTCAGGGTTACGGACTTTTCTAGAGAACTAATAAAGATGCCCAGGTATCCGAATGATAGATTGATCACCATGGAGCTGAGTAGGCAACTTGTGGAGTTACACGACCTTCAGTCAAAGCGACATAAGTCTACGGGCTTCTTCCCAATCACTGTGGGATATTACAACTGCATTAGCACTCATAGAGCTCGGGGGATGGAGACGCAGATTTTATCCGAGTATGAGCAAGAGTTCTTCCCTGCACGGATGAACTTCAATCCATTCGGAGTATCCAGGAAGACGATCTCTTAAGAGTACGCACATGTGCCTTCATTAGAAGATTTCTGGATGAAGTGCAAAAGTGAGTACGAGGTTAGAAAGAGAGATTTCAGCATGCTATCAGCAAAGCAAGTAATCAACTTTGGACTAGCGCAGATACCTGTGGATCTTAAAGATGATGGGAATGTGGTACTTGACACTTACCATCAAATGGGAGGAGATAAAGCCATACTTCAGGATAACATAGAAGGCTTCCATACACTTGAAGAAAGATCTGGAGTTGTTTTTGTGAATACTTCAAACTGACTGCTGACGAAGGGATATTGCCTTGATGAAGCATTAATGAATCAAGTCACGAGTAACTTCAGCGCAGGAGATTCTTTCAAGTGGAAACACGGAGGAGAAAGCAGCAGAAATTCTGAGAAGTTGAAAGTACACAGAAGATCTCAATCTAAGGAGAAGACCACTTCCACGGACATGACTTTGGTTCCATCTTCTCCAGCACCCAGTACTTCACCAACTATTGCACTGCAACAGTAGGACACTTCCATACCTCCACTGAATCCGGTGACATTCATCTTCTCTCCTCAGCCACTCCATTCAGCACCTCTTCCAGAAGAGATGTTGAAGCTGCAGATGGCGGAGTTCGAAAGAGCTTTGTCCTTGGATGATTCAGAGGATGACAGCCATAACACTATGGCACTTTCTAATGAAGAGGATGCAGAGTGGGAGATGGTGGTGCACTCAACGATTTCTCATTCTTCGAGAAATAACTTCTAGGAATGGTTGGCTTCACAGTTGGTTCTAAGAGTGAGAATGGAGATGAACTTAGAGGAGCACGACTTGCAGCTACTCCAAGATCTGGGCGGAAGAGACAGAAGGCCTAAAGTTGCCAAAGCAACTTCTAAGTTGTTCATCGAAGATTTGGGAGAGAAGTTTGCTGAGATATCAATTCCGGCAGAAGTAAAGATAGAGGAGGAGCTCACGGCAGAAGATGTGACAGTAACCGAAGTACCCCTCGGTTAAGCCACCACTGAAGGATTGAAGCAGGACATGCAGACATTGATGGATGCTGTATTCCTTAGGATTGACAATGAAAAAGTGGAGAAAGAAGAACTTCAGAAGCAGGCATCTCAGTTGTGTGAGATCATAGCCAAGGTTGCTAAGCCTTCCATTTAGCCCATTTTAGAGGTGAGTGATCATCTTATGTAGGAAATGGAGGATGTAAGCAATCAAGTAAAAGCTATTGACGAATGGAAGGATTTGATTATTCGTCAAGCTTCTGTATAACTTGGAGAAGTGTCAACCCGCTTAAAGGTTATGAATGATGCGGCAAATCAGCTGCAGTAACTAGTGACAAGCATTGTAGATATGAACACAGTTGCTGAGAGTAACCTGAGTACTTTGGAAGAGATCAACAAGCTGCCAGGAGATGTATTAGTTGCAGAGCAAATTGCATCGGATGGATCAGTCGAGAAGGGAAAGCACCTAGAATTTGCAGTATCCTTCCATTTGGAAATCTGCGGAGTTTTGCTGAAGAGGATGCAGGCACTTGAGAGTAGGACATCATCCTTACCAGACAGTATCATTTCTTTCACTAAGGAGAAAGTGGATGGGAATGTTACTTCATATGTGTGGATCGTTCCTAGCAAGGTACCTGATTCCCTGGAAGGGTCTCTTCTGATGGTACAAAAGAGAATTGATAAAGCTACTAAGCCTTTCACGATGAATTCTATTAGTAAACTGGTGGCGCTGCAAGCGGATATTGCAAGGTTTGGGCCAAGCTTGGAAGATGTGAAAGCGTGCATCAAAGTGTTGAATGAAGGATTTTTGCAGTTTAGGACTGAGAAGGAAGCAGTGGTCAAAATAGATAGAAAGATGTTGAATCACATGTTCGACAAGTATATCCGATATAAGAACAAAAAGAAGACATAAATATTACAGCTGGCATGACTTCTTCTTCTATTCTTTCTTCTTCTATTTTCTATGTTCCCGGATGAAATTGTAAAACTCTAAAGTTATTGGTTTTGCAACCATTGCTTAAAGTTATGTGGAACCATTTTATTAGTTAAGTGATACATGTGTCACTTAAGGAGAAGTTAGTTGAAGATGATTGTCAAATGTCATCTTTACTTGTTGTTTGTGTTTTAGTTCAGTTAGACTTCCCATTTGTACTTTCCCTCCTACATTCTATAAGTAGGAGAAGAACCTCCGGGTTGATGATCAGAATTTGTAAGCAGCAATCTTGTGTTCTAGACTTTGTGTTGAACCCCTGAGAGCCACTTGGAGCAAAAGAATATAAAGGTCCATCCTTAACGAAAAGTCACGTTCTGGGCATGGGTGGTGAATTTTTGTGTTTTTGACATTCTGACGGATGTCTTTTTCCTATCAAGGTTATTCCTCAGCATTCAGCGGTCACGTGGCTTCTTTTGGTTGGTTAGGGGACGGCAGACAAATGCTTTAACTTATCACTTTTTACTTTTTTGGCAAAAAGGCAAATTTAGTCCTGTGGCTCCGCTCAATTCTAATTGGTTCTTTTGGTGCTTACATGGTTTCTTCTAATTGGATGGGGCACGGCGGGTTTTTTTTTGAACTTGTTCTTTTTGGCTACTTTGGAAAAAAATTTGAACTCACCCCGCGGCCCTGCTAGGCTCTGATTAAAGAAAATTTAAGTGGCGGGGAAAATTTCTTATTTTTGCCCCGAGGGTGTCCATGTGTTCATTTTTTATTTTATGCAGCTTGGCGGGACACTCCTAAACTTTGTGGAAAGTATTAACCCAAAACTTGTCCACGTGGAGGAACGGTGCTCGTTTGAAGATCTACTTTTTGGTTTGGCCTTGGAGTAGCACCAGGAGGACACGTGGAGGTTTCCGCTACTTTTCCCAGACTTAGATAAATTTTATGCAGCTAAAATAGTTTGGCGGAGAATAGGGACACGTGGCGAGCCCGCGCTCACTCTGAGTCTTTCAAAGAAGCGCCAGGAGAACACTTGGAGGTCTCCGCTCACTTTGCATTTTGCTTGGACTTTTTAATGGCCAAAGGAGACTGCCCTGGAGCATGACACTTAGCACCTTCCGCTGAGCTTCGAGACTTCAAACAAATTTTGCAAGGCCAGGACACGTGGCGAGCCCGCGCTCATTCAAGGTCTCAATTTTTGGGGACCATCTCAAGGTGCGCCATAGTGACACGTGGCAGTTTGACAAGTCAAAAAGAGTGGGGAAGCAGACCATCGGAGGCAACTTAGAATTTTACCTCTTATGCTCAAAAGGGTTAAGATATCGAAAATGGCCCACAAGCCCGACAAAGGATTAGTCAAAGTTTGTTTCAAGTCAAAGGGGCAGGGAGGCGGACCATCAAGGGTAAGTTACATTTTTGCCCCCTAATTTTCAAATGATTGAAACATTAAAATGGGCCGCAAGCCTGATGGAAGAAAGGTCAAATCTTGCTCCAGTCAACGGCGGAGGTTCGGGGCCTTCGAAGGAAATTTGGAAAATTTCCCTTTGTGGGAAAAAAACGTTAAAAGTTAAAAGGAAGTGTGGTTCCGCTGGGACCTGCATTAGAAACTTGAAGCGGAAGGGCAGAGCTGCGGGGAAAACTTGGAAAATTTTCTTTTTTCCAAAAAGAGGGTCAAATGGTAGAATTTATCTGCGGTTCCTTTACGACCCACCTCAGGACACGTGTTAGGCTCATTTCTCGAGGGCGGGAGTGCGGAACAAAATGTGAGATTTTTCTATTTTTCCAAAAGTTGTAAAAGTCAGAGGGAACCCCCAGGCCTATTTTTTTTTTAAAAATGAATGAGCCCAAATTCAAAGGAGAAGATCAACGGTAGCTGTGAGTTTGAATCTGATTTTCCCCCCCATTTTACTGAAACATGCCTAGAAGTGTGAGTCTTCATGATTTCTTGGTATTTCCTACACGCCAGGCAGAGAGGGGAGTTAATGTTGATATCTGAGTTTGGTGGGGAGATCTGGAAGATGTCTTTCGCCATTAAAATGGTCTGCCTATCGTGCTCGATCAAATTTTCCATTTTTCTTCTCTCAAGCACGCAAGGAGCCAGATTTGACATATTAGGGGCGGAAGTGGTTGGAAAATTGAAGGAGTGATCTACCAAAGGAAGGAGTTGAATGCGGGAGATGTTTGATGAGATCTGCCCCCTTGAGCACCTGGCAACTTTTTACAGATTTGATTCTGGGAATCGCGATCGTGATCATGGCAAGCACTGGTAGCACTTAAGGTCTAGATTTTAGAGGGGAAAAGGGTCTCTATTGTAAATGTTATAAATGGCACAAATTTTTCATGCAAATGGTTGGGAGTGTTAGGGGTTATGACTGAATTTTCTAATAGAAAAAAGTTTAACAGAGCCCATCATTTTGAGAAGCCGTTTGAGAAGCTTGTATATCTCTTTTGTATTAAATTTGATCATGTCAAGGTGGTTACAAGTGTACAGCCATTGACAAGCTTTGAGACTGTTCTAGAAACTTTCCTCTGCTGATAGATTTAATCAAATTCGAGTTATTCTGTGTTGTCTTGAGAAAAATGTGTTTGTTTTATTTCTAAATGTATGCGACTAGTCTTTCTTGTTTTTTTGCAATCTTGTATTGAAATCTGATTCAATCACATAGGCCTCAATCCTTGTGACAGTTTAGTGGCATCTACAATTTCATTTCTCAGAAGAGCTTTCATCTGGGATTGGAATAAACGATTTAAAATCACTTTTCTTTCATCTGTTGACAGAGATTGTCTGTAAGCCTCTGGGGTGTACCTTAGGCATGATTTGACTCAGATCTGGATGCTTTGTTGGATTTTCTAACTTGAGCCTTCATGATAGAATCTCAAAGATTGTGTGAAAAAATGCTAATTTGGGCCTCCATTGAAGCACATATTCTAGTTAAAGAAAAAATTTAGCTATTATGTGGCATTTTATTGGTTTAACCTTCCATTTTGTAAGATTCCTCAAGAATCTTGTGAATCAAGTTCATCGTGCCCCTCCTCCCACCAAAACTTTATTCAAAAACAACCAATCCTACCTGTACTACCCCTGTTTGTCATGTGTGCATACAAAGGCATAATCTTTGTTACCAAAACATGCAGAAGCAATCAGGGTCCCAAATGTCTTTAGTAACCTATTCCTTGTTGTGAAAATATCTCTATGATCTAGAAGTGACAACTCGTAAGAGTCAGATTTGGTGTGTTGATCATATTTCCCAAGGTCTTCTCTATAAAATTTATGCAAAAGAAGGATTTACCAGCATTCTTCAATAACAGAGGTTACAAAATAGGTTCTCTTACCTTGGTTGAAAGGCACAACCTAAAATAGTTAGGATCAGATCACATCCTTTTAAGGTGCTACCCATCCCTTTCAAAACCTAAGTGCTAACAAGTCAAATAGATTGCTTCCTCGGCTACAAAACGACATACATGATTATCTATTTGCCTCTGAGTGTCCTGTCAAATCCATGATGTTACTCGGGTCTTTGAAGGAGATTAAATTTGAGTACCAACAGAACTTTTATGTTGGTCAGAACTCCTTCTATACAAACCTTTTTGCAGCATTTCTGCAGATATTGGTTTAATGCCTCAAGAAACCATTTCTAGGTGGAGTTTGTTCAGGCACAATTATCAACCTTGACATATTGCATTGTCCACATCAACTTTGTCGCATAACTCCAACAGTGACACTAACTCC
Source organism: Taxus chinensis (assembly GCA_019776745.2). Taxonomy (NCBI): domain Eukaryota; kingdom Viridiplantae; phylum Streptophyta; class Pinopsida; order Cupressales; family Taxaceae; genus Taxus; species Taxus chinensis. The sequence continues at coordinate 911,506,211 of CM034147.1, read as the reverse complement.
GAGGCCGACCCCTCCCAAGCTAATAAGAAAACTATATGATTGGCAGGTGTTGGCTCGTTTCCGGCCCGGGCAACACATCATGCCTTGACAGTTTGTAGATGTTGGGACTTCATGAATTTGACACCCTTCATTATTGGAGTGCACATCATGTTCTGGCTGGTTTGTAGGCTCTTAGACCCACTTTCATCGAAGACAGTAAGGCACAACATGATTTAGCTTGAATCCAAAACAGATTCGACCCTCCTGTTTCACCTTTATCTCCAAAACAACAGCAAGCTTTCGACATAGTTATTCAACACTTCACGCATAGATCCAACCTTCCTCTACTAAGACTTATTATACAGCTTGAAAATCATACCTCATTAACATTTTAAAGTCTTTGCCTTTGCATCTAGCCAAGGACTTTCACCTCTCCTTCTACTCACCCCAACAAGAGTTGTTGCTTCCAACATTTCAGCTTTGATGATATACGCCAACCTTTGCATTCCCATAAAGGAACTCAAACCCTTAGAAGGCCAGGATTTATCATCTCTCCAAGACTCCATTAAACATATCAAATACATTCTAATTGATGAAATGAGTTTTGTCAGCCCAAATTTTCTCGCTACAATCGACTACCGGCTGAGAGAGGCTTTCCCGAACATCAAAACTTCCACATTTGGAAATCGATCTATGATCCTTTTTGGAGACCTCGGTCAACTTCCACCCGTTATGGACATTCCTCTTTATGCTAGCAACTCTTACAGAGCTACCCTTTGGTGGGAATTCAACATATCTGTCTCCCTAAATTCTATCTTGTGGCAAAAGGGTTCCTATCCAACACAGGGATTGTTCTGAAACTTGTTGCTTAACATTCAGAATTTTGTCCCTCTAGTTCAGGACTAGGAAACTCTTATGTCAAAATCTGATTCATCCACTTCAAATATGCCCCACATATTTTTGCTCAAAATGACCTTGTGGACTTCCACAACCTTCAGATGTTGAAATCCCTTAACTCTCATGTCACCAGATCGATTGTCGAAAAGACCAGACATTCTGCATCAAGCGAGGTTGGCGAAAGATCAGTTGAAACACGAGATTCTTCTCTGCATCAACCAAAAAGTAATGCTTTCCACATACTTGTGGGTTGACAAAGGTCTTGTCAACGGTGCCTACTGGGTCTTTCATCGACATAGTGTATGAAGAGACCTCCAGTCCACCTGCTCTACCTCTTTTTGTCGTCGTCAAGTTTGATCGTTACATGGAACTCCCTAGGATACAGATAACCCCTTGCATGTTCCTATTCCTCCATTTCCAAAGGGAACTGCAGACAAATACCACTGAAGATGGCTTGGGATTTTTTTATCCACAAATCTCAAGGGCTTACTCTTCATCAGACTACGGTTGACATTGGCGGAACAGAAAGACAAGGCCTAACATTCATTACCATGTCAAGAGTTCCATCTCTAACTTCCCTGTGTATTTCTCATGCTTTCTCTTTCACCCATTACTCTCGCATATCCTCCACTCCACTACCGCAATCAAGACTACAAGAGGAATTTTCGGCTTCGCTCCCTTCCTTCTTCTCTCCCTTTGATGGCCCCGCGAGCGGAATAACTCCTGGCCTTATCCTCTACCTCCTTTCTATTTCTTTTGTCCTCGCAAGCCACCCCCAACGGCCCTTAATTGCTCCGCAATCTTCTTCTCTTATACATTGTTGTTTCTCTTCCCCTTATCTTCCCTTCCTCCTTTTTTTGGTGTTACCATCGCACACCTCATGTACGATTGCTAATTGTATGCTTGGTTTAAATTGTTCCAACAAGTTGATAGTCTTCAAATGGTTAGATTATTTTAAGCTTTCTACTCGAGTGTATTTTTATTTTTCCAACTACTTTCAATTATCAGCTGAGGATTTGTCAGATACTATCTGACCACCTTCCCATTCGTTTCTGGATAGAATAGATTTTTCGATGACCCAAATTTCAAAATATGTAATTTTTTCTAAATACTATTTTTCTCCATCGTGATCCTAGTTTTCATTATGCCAAACGAGTTTATAATCTTGTGTCGAGGCCCGCTGGTAATTCTAGCTAGATTCCATCTTGGTTGGAGGCCATCGTTCACCTTACCCGATTCCTTTGCACTTTCAGATGGCAAAATGCTTGCATTTTCTAACAATCTTATTTTGTCACCTCCTCTGAATTGAGGCACTTTTTGGTCGCCCTTAAGAAAACCTCGTTTCATGGGCTTCTATAATAAAAAGTGGCAGCGCTTAGATAACTCCTTCAAACCGCAAATGCTTTACAAGGCAATGGGTGCTCTAATCAAGCCGAAACTTCATTGGCTCAGAGTGTGAGAAAAAATGTTTAAATAATTTTTTCATATGTTAAAAGCTAAGATTTAAAGGAACGGATAAAAGCCATTCGGGAAGCTAATAAGTAACTCAGGAAATTTTATGACATGGTGCAAGTCTTTGTCCGCCATTACCAGTAGATTTTTAAAGCTCGAGACTCTTCCTCTAAGTAATAAAAAAATCTTGAATAGTGCCTCTCAGTTGTGATTTGCAAGTTTTCGCAAGCCCAAAGGATTTGGAGTGATAGATTTCTTACCATTGATGATCTCATTAAGCAGTTTTGCAGATTGCCAATTGGCTAGTTATGATGGCCTCGTAAATTATATGAATATGTATGGGATACATTGGGAATGACCTTTATCAGGCCTATTTGGAGGCTTTCCACACCAACTGCCCAGGTCATTTTATCGACAAATGCCACATTAAATTCGTGCCAAAACAAGGAAATTGAGCATGACCTCATTTACAATTGGTGGCCAATCACTTTGCTTAATGCCTGCTACAAGATCATTTCCAAAGCCCTAGTATTACAACTCTGTCATCTCCTACCTGCAATTGTCAGTCCATAGAAAAGATGTTTCATCAAAAGTAGATATATCCTTTACAATAATACTGTATTCTAAGAAGGAATGGAATGGGCTCGACGTTCCAATTAAATAGCCTTTATCATCAAAATTGAATTTGAGAAAGCCTCTAATCGAATAGAATGGTCCTTCATCTTAGCTATGCTCAAAGCTTTAGGTTTTGGCCACATTAGTATTCAATTAGTTCAAATGATCTTTGCATATGCCATAGTTTACCTCTCCATTAATAGAGTCAGCTCTAAACACTTTGGTCCATTTCACTCGATTCATCAAGTTTGCCCTTTAACCCCTTTCATTATACATGTTAGTTGGGGAGGGATTTGGCTATCTTATTGCAAATCCTTCGGCAACTTAACAACAAGTCCAAGTCTTCAAAGTAAAATGAATAGGGGTATTCCTTCCATGTTTCGCATCTATTTACTTTATTATGCACAATTTCAATTTTACAAAGTTACAAGCATTATTTACATTTGAGTTAAAGTTCAATTTCTACTATAGACATTGACTACACTCTATGTTGCAAGTTTCATCATCTAGCATGTCAACACCAACACAAGGACAACTATTGAGTGAAAACAAAGAGTGTGTGCATTCAAGTATGTTATTCTTTTAAACATGCAATTTTCAATTACACACTTAAACAGGGGCAAATATAGACAGAGAAATTTGCTAACTTATCATTTGGCAATGACAAAGTTTGACTTTTCTCCTATGTTAATACAAACACTCACATTCTAGGCCTAGTCAATATATATATATATATATATATATATATATATATATATATATATATATATATATATATATATATATATATCCCTTCTGACTTGCTCATCGTTGCACACTACTCTGTCGATCATCCAAAGAATATTAATGAACTAAAGTGGTAATTCAACTTCGGTCATCATTCCTAAACTTAAGCTTTATTGTCACTATCTACCTAGGCAAAACAATACAACTAAGGTCCGTAGTGAACTACGGTCCCAACCAACCTATACAGTCATGGACCCTTCCATCTAATGACTTTTTTATCAATTTGAAATATGTTATGTGAATCGATTCATCTTCCTAGGTTGGCCCTAATGCAAATATCTATCCTATGGAAGTCTACATAAGCAAGTCGATTACACTTTATCACTCCCCTGGCACTCTCATAAGCTCTCATTGCAAATATCAACACTAAAGCACTCAAGGCTACCCAAAATCTCCATAAAATAGTTGCATATTATTTAGAGAAGCCATTACGTCAAGTTTGAAGCAATCAACCAGTTCAAATAGTCCATCTTCCTCCATTTCCAAGCACTCAAAGGTCCTAGAGCCATGTAATAGCAAGAGTAAGTCACTCCAAGTTTTGTCAAAGGTTTTCAAGAGACAAAACGGTTTAGTCTAGCAGTTTAAGAACACCACATCAAACTACTACCGCATTGGGTACATTTTGTACTCTATAGTTAGCCCATTATCTTTGTATCAAGAGACACAAGAAAAGGAGAGTTGGCATAGAGTGTATACACTACTCGCACCTACACTAGGAGAACTATGTGAGACTTGATCTCATTCAAGGGGATGTAGTACATCACTTGGATTGATTCAAGAGGGATTGATCGCCAAGGCTATTCCAACCTCAACCACACATTGATTTCTCCTTTTGTTATCTAATGTTTAAATGAAGGGTATTGTCGGTATTTAGAGTTCCTACTTATTACAAGTCATTCCAGGTTATGCAACCTTGAGCGACATATAGCGACACACATTTTCAAGCAAGTGAAGGGCAAGAGAAATTATAGACGGCACACTACATAGGTCCAAAATTGTACAAAAGGATCCAAGAGCATACCACATTCCAAGCAAAGTTGTACGGTCTTGGACAAGAGTATTTTCTAATTGTAGCATCACGGGCAAAGCACTTTCAGGTTCAAAACAACTTATCCATCCATTCTACACACACATATCCACCTTATATCACTTTGTGTAGCCAAGTACTCGTCTCTTTTTGTATTTTAAGCAATCTTATCATTTTAGCATAGTTATAAGTATTAATGTGAATAAAATTAATTCAACATGATCCCCTATAATAATTTATTACATCCTGTATTCATTTATATTGCACTTATAATTTTTTAGGCCACAAACAATCATCTACACTTATTATACAAACTTTCACATGCTTTGTTTCATGCAACATACATGGCATGTCATGCTCCACATTCTAACCATGCTACTACCCAATATATGATCATTATTCACGTCTACATAGCAATAGTGTGCAATGCATATGACACTTTTTAATTTTATGAGAAAATCAGTTCAATTCATATGCTTTTGTTCATGCATTTAATTGATTTAGATACTTTCTCAAGTATTTAAGATAGATGATTAGTTGCACGGATTAGAAGTGTGCAAGCAATCAATCAAACACAACAAAGAAATACATACACAGGGAATTATCTCTACTATATTCCTTGGAGATTACAAGTTCACTACATTCTTGAGGCCTTCGAGCATACCAACATTAATCAAAAATCAATTAAATCCTTCGCTTCCAATGATGTCTACAATCTCTATTGTATATCACTTGCTTCCTCAACAAAGTCAACTATTGCCCTTAGTATTCTCAATTTAGTCTATCACATGTATTTGTAAAACCACCACATAGCTTAAAAGATAGTCTCACATCCCTTAAAGCCTAACTTTTGGAGGCCATAACTTTTGTATACGAACTTGAAATCGAGTATTTTTTTAAGCATATGACTTCTTTAGAATAACCCATCTATATAATCAAAAGGTACTTTTAATGAAAATCATGTTGTTTCAGCATTTACATGAAAACCTATCTGTTTGCCGAGACTTGGCGTGTTGTGAATACTTCTTGTACCATATTGAAAATCAATTATCTCAACCAAATAAATTTGATGATGTGCATAACCCAATGTTCAATCAGAAGAAGCCATTTTGAGTGAAGAAGCCATTTTGAGTACAACCCACTTAAGGCAACCCCCTCGTGTATAGTTTGAAGGCAATAGATACAACTTGCAAGAAAGACACGTGCACAGCAAAAAGTTGTAAGTCCGTTTTTCTCTGAATTTATTGGCAATTGCTAAGCAGCCAGGTGAAAATCATTCCAAACCCTTGCACCACTGAGGCGTAAAGATGCCAAAACATCCCCAGCCTTTCTGAATAGAATACAATTCACATAAGCAGTGCAATCAATTAGCACCCGAGTACTCCCAAGTTACATTTTCTAAAAGCAAACATGAATAGTTACAAATGCCCCACACTCGGCAGATGGTAGCACCGATACAACTGACTTTTTTAAACAGTGCACATTTAATAACATGCAATGCAATCAATCAGCATCTGAATGGTTCCCCTGTTGCATGTTTTGAAAGAATACATGTAAATTAGCAACAGGTCCTCGGTAGATATAGCACCAAAACAACCTAACCTTTTCAAGCAGAGTATACACGCTCAATTTGGGGGTCATATTCTGATTACTTACCTTAAAATACAATTTGCATCTCTTAACCTTTGGCTATGAATTGTCGTGGCATTTTGAGAGAAAATGTATTGCTGACATTTTAGGTGGTGGCAAGCTTGAGATTTGCCATTCACCATTACTTGTCAATCTAAAATTTGATCTTGGCCAAACATTTTTAGAGCCCATCATTTTACAGTATTACACATTTACATCTATGTCAACGTCAAGATTGCGCCAGGAGTAAGAAATGCTCATGGTCATATACAAATGTCTTTTTAACATAATATTTTTTTACATCTATTGAAATCACGGAGCTCCTAAAGATCATGGAGTCCAACTTCATCTGAAAACATGCAACAAAGGGAGATTTCGTATAAATAAATATAGAAGAAATCTCGAACACTAAGTCTTCCATATTCCTCCAAAAATATATATGAAACACATCAGTAAGATGCCAGAGACTGCTGGGTGGCATCTATAAATAAGACTAAACTAACGGACGAAAGACATTATGGGATTTTACATCAATGACTGCTCTAACAGAGCATTCACACTACACAATGCATCAAGTATGTAATGGGGAAAGCAAAGTTGATTTTGTACGAGGATCATTACTGGCAAAGAGAAATAAGAGAACCTGGGATTGAAAAGATGCATGTAATCTAAACGAGGAAAATAGTTTTAGCATAGGCAGAACCTGACAGCCAATACTGAATCACATCATCAAAAGTGCGCGGGAATATGAAGGTAGGCAGTTGATTAATGGAGTGGTTAATTTGGTTAGTTAATTAGTTATGTAATTAGCTGGACTAATTATTTCAATTAAATGGTCCATCAATTAATAAACTTAGTCCATAAATCAGATTATTTAATTATTCTTTTCATTTCACATTATTCTAGCTGTTTGTATTTTACAGGTGGAAAACAAAATTATTAGCCTAACTAGTAAACAAGGTAATTAATTAATTAGCTGATGAATTAGTTAATCTCTTAGTGTAGCTTTTTGTTACTATTATAAATGAAAAATAAATATATCTCACACCCACACTTAACCCTATTCACATTACAAACAGCTTGTGCAAGCCTCTGAGTCTCTTAACACAGAGACAGAGTGCAAGATCTGGTGTAGCTGGGGCTCACACACATCAAGAACATCTTATGTGACACAACAAACACTCGCAGAACTCTGAGGTGCCAGCACGTGGCACAATCTCAGTCAAGTAGCAGCTTTAAAACAGCCAACCGTACTGCTCAACGTGATACTACTAAGATACTACTAATTAGTCTAGTTAATTACTTGATTAATAATTTATTTTTATTTTAAATCATTAAATGACTCATCTTTACAGGTAACTTGATTTTCCTTTAGATTAATACAAAAATGTAGTAATAAAAAGCCAATAACTTCTTTTTTCCTCATGGTGGGTCTGATTCTATTTTAATCTAAAGATGGGTACACACAAGGTACTTGAAATGGAGGAAATTATTTTCACTTAACACTGTGGATCAAAAAAACAATATAACAAATTTTTGTCATCGTGAAAGATGCATACCTTAGTTTTAAATCAGTCCAAAGTTCAAACAGAGTAGCAGCGTTCTATTCATTATGGTCAAACATTTAAACAAAAACAGAAGAAACACAAGTAGTTGTACCTCAAAATGCAACCGGGCAAAGATGCTAGGCATTTGCTCCAATATCCTCACAAGGAGTCTTGTCTCGCTAAGAACTAAACTCCAAAAGGAAAAAATCAATGCATTTGGTATGCTTTACAAAGATTGTAGCTTCGCTCCCCCATCTCCCTCAAATTTACCAAGGTCCCTCAATAGACCAATAGCAGTCAATGGGACTGAAAGGCAGCTCAACGTTGTAAGGTACTACCAGTGAATCAGAGGAGACACAGACATCTTCCTGAGTTATTACTCGTTAAAACTAGATAAAACTCTGAAATCAAGGTAGCAAAAGATAAAATACACTAAATACAATGCAATCTAAACGCTGCATCCTTCTAAGCTCTACTGCAAAAACCCTGCTACCATAATGTGCTCCTCTTCATAGCAGATCCTGAAGGAGTCCACTTTTAAACCAGAATAAGCAAGTTTAGGATTTTAACTGTATGAGCTTTAACTCTGATCTAATACAATCAACGAACAATACTGAGACGTGCAGCATCACATAAAATACCACATAAACATGTCCAAGTCTTAGTCAACAGTATCAATTATCTGAAAAGACACCAAAATATAATCTCTCGAACCATTTTTGTGATTAACAAATGATGATGAAAGCTATTTTCTTATATAATATTAAGAAGCTTGCAAAAATACTACAATAGAAAGCAATTAATGAGAAAAACACAACAGGATTTATATTGCCATGTTCCGAATAAATAATGAATAATTAGTCAGAATTAGGACCACCAATGGGTCAGTTTCTTTACAAAAGCCATAATTTTCTTTGCAGAAGGCATACCAATGTCCCTACAGCCTACAGAACTCTAATGCTTTTATTCAACCCCTGACAAAAATAACTGTCTAAATATGTTATTTTCTGCAACAGAAAATTCTTGTGTCCATTATCTTTGGAAGATTTAGTGCCTCAGCTATTGGATATGCTCAACATTATTTGACTTGCCATATGCATAATGGAATAAGAATAGATTCTAAAATGACCACACTTGGACAATGGCCTCTGTTATAACTGACAAGTAATAAAACACTGCCAGCAGAATTGGCAACAACAGCAGCCCCCATTTGATACTGATTCCTCAAATGTTCATGATGCACAATTCTGGAACTATCTAAAATATTATTTGATAATGCCAAAAATTGGATTACCTAAAACGTAGCCCTGACAAAACCAAAAAGAGCAAGAAATTAGTATAGAGTGATAACCGTTCACTAGTCAGAAAAAATTTGGACAAAATGCAAAAGTAAAACAGATGATAACAGATGAAGCAATTTATTATCAACAATCAAATTCACACATTTTTAGATTCTGGAGTTTCCACCCAAGAATCTCTTTTAATTAAATGTACATTCGACCTTATAATTGAAACACTTAGGCCTTGAACAAAAATGGTCCAAATTGTACTAATGAAAAGTAGAAAACCTAACAAAGACACAACCAAAAGAGTAATAACCTTGCCCTAAAAAGGGTAATATAGAAAAACATAATCTGATGGGGAAATGGTAACTACTTTAGAACCATAGAGGACACAAAATGATGCAGAAATAATGTGGTTCATGTATATCCCATAACTCAAGCATCACAGAGGTTTGAAAAGATATTTGACAGTCTGTAGAAACCTTCAGAGAATTCATTGCTGGCAAGTGACTGTGATAAGCACTCTGATAAAAGGTGTAATAGCACTTCCAAGTGTCATACACTAGTAATCCCATAGTTCACTATGGGCTGTAGACTTGAAGTTTCTCCACATATGCCAACCCACTGTTGGATTAAATCAGACATGAAACTCTGCTAATGGGTTGCTGGTCAACATCAGATTATTGCCCAATAGCACCAGGTTGTCGTGTCCATGTCCTACAAAATTAGTAAGGCTTTAGCCTTTGGTATAGGGGCTTCTTATTAAATCCTTCAGTCCTTGTTTCTGCTGTATATATGTAATATTCAGATCATTCAGGGTGCTGAAATCTGTCAGACATTTATTTGAAAGACCAGTGATAACATTAATGGTCTAAGTCAGAGAGTAGGCTATCTTAACTTTTAGCATTTCCCTCTGGAGGGGTTTTCAGGATACCTGTTATCGCAATGTTCAGAGATCACATTCAATTGCCAAAAAAATTAGAGATAAGAATCACACCAATGTTATATTCACTTATTAGTTTCAAATTTCCCCAAAGATATAAATTCAGTATCAATGTTTTCTTACACAGGACAAATAGAAAACTATAACAGTAGTCATAAAGGCCTGACAATGCAGGTGAACTACAAATCAGAACAAAATGAAATCCTAAACACAAAGTAGATAAAACTCATCTTAAAGATGGGTCAACAAATAATAAAAAGATGACTCTCTTATAGCCCTACAACAGATTGGATTATAAAAAGCATAACTTAGAACATATATTCAATATTTTATCATTCTATTAATTATTTGGTCGACTTTATGGTGTGAGTATGTAATTATTGTTTTTTATACAAACATTGGATGAGTTCCAATACTTCTTTATAAATTTTGGGGCCTCTTTATTGGCTCCCTCTGGCCAAAGTAGCACAATTCACAATGCTTTTCTGGCTAATTCATGGAGCATGTGACTTAGCCTTTTAGTTATTTTAAGGCTATTTTTGGCTACTATTTTAACAGGACCTTTTTTGTAGAATAGATTCCTTCCTTTGTTATAATATTTCTTATATAAGAAGAGAAATTTATTCTTAGGAATGTTCTTCAAAAAGGTTGTGAGTCCTAAAGAAGCAGGATGACCTAGAGTGGCTAGGAGTCTTTGTGACGGGTTGAAAAGAATGTAAGGCTGGAGATATCTTTGTAACTTTTCTACAGACTTCTTGATTATTTGAGTACAGGAGCATTGTAAAGTTTCACTGGAAATTACTGCATAAAGATTTTTCTATGGTAACCAGAGTATTTTCTTGGTACATTCTCTTGTTAAAGTTAATTATAGGTGATTGAAGGAATGGGTTTAGGATGAGCCTGTAGCATTCACAATGGCTTGCTTTATTTGTAATTCTAATTTCAGACCATGAATATGACCCAGAGAGGAGCTTTTTTTGGTTGAGGAAGAAAAGGAAGTTGAACACGTACAACTGGAAAAATAAGTTTGAAGGAGAACTTCTTTCAAGAAAGAAGCATGAACACATGTAAAAGGCAGTAATCAGATTAAGAGTATGTGATTCGATGGAGACTCGTAAAAGACAATCCAAAACACCAGAATTCAATTTTGTGTTTTACATTTTGAGGAGATTTGAAACCTAATGCATTGATAATTTTGAATCGAGGCTTGAGTTCATTGACATTAAGTGACCCCAGGAAGGCGATGTTTGCATTGTTGAAGATAAATTTTTGCATTGCCTTATGATGGATCATTTGCAGGAGGATTGTACAAAGAAAAGTAAGGAAATTATTAGTTTGTGGGAAAAATTACAGATATAAGGGCCAGATACTTGTCCTTGGACTGTCATCAGATCCTATTTGAGTAAATTCAGAATTCGGAGCAAATGGCATTGCAAGTGCAAGAGCATACAAAGCAGTTAATAAAATTGCACATTAGAACAAAAATGCATTAATATGAGGAGCAAGCCACAGCCAAATACACTAATAGGTTGCATTTACAAATTAAAGACAGGATGGAAATGCTAAAGCTACATTTTGTGGATGAGACCTTACTGCCTGCAATTAAGGTAAGAGGAAAACAAAACGAAAAGAAAAGAAAAAGCAAACGAAATATAAGCTCACAATTCATAACTAAGGGGAGTACATTTTTTGTCATCCCAAGAAAAAGAGAAGGCAACAAGAAGGAAATTTGAGAGATCTTGGAAAAGACAACAGTGGAATCTGGATGCAGTTGTTATCAAGAAACATGGAACAGAAACAGAAATTGGAGGCTCTGGGAGTCCCTTCACCTCTTAAATATGTGTTTAAGGATATGCAAGGCCATTGAACATCCACAAAATCCAAGGAACGTTAACAAGACTTTCATTGTGCAAGAATAAAAATTGAAGGACTCTCGATCAATAGACAAAGTGTGTGAATCAAGCATCTGAAGGACTCTCGATCAATAGAACAGGGACCCCTCCTAACGTCACGAGGAGAGGAACTCAACCAATAGGAGAGGGCACACTATTAGTCACTCAATTGGCGAAAGGGGGTGGAGGTCGAGGGACCTCCCATGACCAAGGTCGGGTTGGGTCAAGGAATTTATCTATGCACTCAACCACCTGCCTCCATGATTGGGGGGCCTAGGGTCGAGGATCCAAAGGACACTCTCTCGACATCAAGGCTTCCTAACTAAAATAGTCAGCTCAAACAAATTTGGGCCTCCCTTATATATTTGTATCTTGTCTATTGACCTAAAACATGCCCCCGACATATTATTGTTTAATCAACAGTGTTCGCATAAAAGTCGTGGGAGCCTGCCAACAAGATATATATAGCCATAGCGGCCACTCAGCTGACTTCCGACATGCATTTATGCTCTATTCTTGTCCAACAAAAGGAGGTTGAGGAGGTCAAGGTGGAGGGGTGAGAAATAGTAAACCACTTAATCACCTACCTCTAGGATGTCAAGGGTGGCATGGCTATATTTTGGCTAGGCACACAATAGGCATTAGGGCCTAAAGGAAAGGCACCCCCCTAATGGCCTGCTATATATAGCTAGTTCGACCAATGGTATTGGTGTTGCATACTTCAGGCAAGGCACTCAACCAACTTTAAGTGGTCAAGGAGGAAGTTAAGGAACTCGACCAATAGGTTTAAGTTGTAATGTCCCCTTTTCATAATTAATGAATTATGGATACCCAAATCCTATACTTTTATTGTCTGTAGGCTAAGGGGAATTAAAGAGGAAAATAAATTAATTTAAGTGGTCCAAGGGTATTTTATATTTTATTTGGAAAAAAGACACTTGAATTATATTTTAACCCACAAAGCAAAAAATGGAATAAAATAATAATAAAATAGAAAACTTCTATTTTTGGGGGCACCAAAAATAGAAAAATAATTAAATAAAGTCTTCTATTATGGGGCGCCAAAGATAGAATGGGTTGGATGAGCATCAAAATCATATTTTTAGGATGGAGAGAGGATAAAACAATTTTATATTGTATATTCCTATTTTTAGGATGGGGTGCCAACATGGGAGAAAGGATAAAGCAATTGTTTATTCCTATTGTTATTCCTTTTTTTAGGAGGGGGCACTAACTTTGGAGAGAGCCTTGGAAGTTATAAAGGCAAATTTGGGGTTTATTATTCATACATCTTGGAAAATTATCAACTACATATTTGTCTGCAAATAGCTTTTACTTCTGCCTCCATGATAGATGACGAAAAACCCTCCTTTACACACAGATTTAAGGATGGAATCCCTATAATCCCATTAGGCGATGCAGGGATAATTCAAGGCACAAGTGTTCCACTAGTTCAGCTCCAAACAATTGTTTTTCAGACTCTGATATTTTTTATTATAGCTGGTTCGTTATCAATAACTAAAGGGCTGTTTTGACACTTTATGATTTGCTGTTTTTATATTAAAAAAATCAGGTTATCGTTGTTGTTATAAAAGTTAGTTTTTTTATACTACTGCCCCGGAGGGCCTACCGGTCAACTAGAGGCAAAGGCCCGTTTGTAAAATACGGATGGGCCTGTCCCAATCCCTTAAGAGTGTGGGACTGCCCTCGCCCTCCTTATCTATCCGTCCAGGTGCCTTTGACAAAATATCCAGGTTTGTTGGAAAGTTTTTTTCAGGGATATTACAGAAGTTGACTAGGCTAGGCTATAGTCATAGTCAGCACTCCCCTATTGTAGGGCCTTTCCCACCACCAGCCTAGGAAGGCCTTTAAAACTAGGCAGTCGTGCTGACAGGACTATCTATATACTTCGCTCGAGGTCAAAGGGGTATGTTGTATATAGGCAACTCAATTGCTTATACGATTACAGTCAAGGGATTCAGCCTATAGGCCTACTATATATAAATGGAAGAGGGGGGGAAGAACTCACTCAACGACCTACAATATATAATCGTGGTCAGCCCAACTATTTATATGCAACCCCACTCGACCAACAAGAGGGAACTCAACCACCCACCCACCTACAGGATGGGGGGATTATGGTTGTGGAGGGGGAGGACAACTATATAGCTAGGTACTCGACCGCCTCTAGGATTGGGGTTAAGGGAGTCCATTGACGAGAGAGGCAGAGGAGCTTGAGGAGGTCAAACTTGACCAATAGGGAGTGGACCATTATATATAATCAACACTCGATTGACGAAGGTGTGAGCCATAACAAGCCGCTCTACCCAATATGGAAAGGTGGTCGAGGGTCTGAAGGACCTCATCTGAAAGGAAGGGCAACTCTCTTGACAATCTACTACCTAGTATATATAGTTGGTGAGGGAAGGCCGAGGGAGATGGGACTATCGATAGTCATGCACTCAATCAAGCCTTTTAGTTGAGGGGTTGAGTGCATAAATGTCCATCCTAATCAAACTTTTGTTGCGGCATGTTATTGTTCCCTCCCTCATTGCTAGTGGGTTGATGGGTCTCATGCCCAGCACACGTTTGGCCCTATGTGCTTACAACTCACTATAGGTGACCTAAAGGCCATCGCCACCCAACTTAACCTACCGATAGACACAGGAATTGTATGGGAAGTTATTCCATTGAGCTAGAACCATGAGTAGTGTATTACATCGGATTGTGTGTATTTATGTTGCACTTATGAGAGAAATCAATCAAGGAACCCTTCTGACATTTGTTCCTGATGGCAACATGTGGAGACAAAAACCCCCTGAAGAGGGAAAAGCCTCATGAAGAATCAAGGAATTCAAACATCTAGCATACTAGTGCGGTAATCATGTGTCAATTTTGTTACGTATTATGCAAATAGAGAGAAGCTTAGCCCCATAACTATATATATTATGTAATATGAACACATGAACCATTGAGGCACTCAATTAGAGATTAACTAACGTTAGGAAGTCTAATGTTTGTTGCAATGTAATTACGAACATGATCAATTAGGGTTGTCTTGTAAGTGTCGGGTTTGAAGCCCTCCACGTCAGCTATGCCGCAAAAACCCTTCTCTAATTGTGGATGCAAAGAGCAACTTGACCAAGAAGAGTGCCTTTAGTATTGCATCACTCTCGTTTAAATAGATTCAATAAACTATGTTGCACTGAAATACCCCCTACCATTTCCACACAAAAAACATACCTAGGACAATTGTCGAGTACAAAACGTGTCAAAAATAGCCCAGAAACACCCGAGCACGTCACAAAAACAGAATACCGAAAGGAAAACAATGATTGGAGTCCTTAACATTACATCTCATTCAAGGTTTTCATCTACAGAATTAAAAAATAAAATAAAATTGAAAAGCACAACACTTTAATAATTGAAGTCATTTACCTTACATCCCGTAAAGGCATTTTGTCTATAGCAATAAAATGCATTCCGTTCACGTAAAATTGTAAATCACAGTCCTTGACCTTGCATACTATAAAGGTATTGTCTACAGAAAAAAAAAGTGCAAATCACAACATTTTGCTTATTTTATGTATAACAAGAAAGACTTTGGGTTATATTCTTTGTGCTTTTATAAAAACAACAATATTCTTTGGCCATTCTTTTATATAAATTTTGCATGTCATGACATTTTAAGCATGTTGTATGTTTTGAACTTTCATGAATACCTAGAAAGACATGTCCCCCAAGGCCCCTGTGTACGTATCCAATGTATTGGACATGGGACATGTTTGACACATGTCCTAAAATGGGACATGTTTGACACATGTCCTAAAATAGGACATGTATCAAGCACATGTTGGACAACGTGTCCCCCGCAGTGTTCCACATGTCCAACACTCCCAACAAAAAAAGTGTCTCGCATTTAGAAAAAGTGGTTAAATTTTTTTCATTTGCACATTATCAGAGAGGGAAAACTTTGAACTTCTATTTCATTGCATAAGTGAAGGAGAATATTCAGATTTGAAGGGCTTCCAAGGGATATGAAAGCATTTTAGCAACCACATTTGGCATTTCTCCAACAGCAACGGTTTTCATCATTCATACCACAGAAATCATGGCTCAACCATCAAGTACAGCTAATAAAGGTCAAAGGAAAGGGAAGAATCCATGTTTTGATGCTTCCCCCACTCCTCCAACTTTGTCTATCTTTGTTAGTGCTCCATCAGTTGGAAGTGGAGCTGCCAGTGATGCATATAACCCTGCTGTAGCAACACAGCAAGCTCAAGAAAAAAAATATCCGTTATGGAAGTACGTAACAAGAAAACAAGGACCTCGGGCAAGCTTGCTGGGGGAGGAAATATTATTTGGACATGTAACTACTACCATCTCGAATCCAAGTGCACCTACTACCGAGTTAAGGTTTTCATTTGTTGGATCTTACATGTGGACTTGGAGGTTGTAAATCACTGAATGCTACCCAAAGAAAAAATGTCAAGAGAGGATGCTACTGGCTTGGGGACGGTGGCAACAGCAAGTAGGACACACAAAGATGAGGATCCTCTTCCATTCTCGAGGAAACGATCCAACAAAAGTGGGAGTGGGACTGCATTTCAGCCAACAAAAACGAGGGGCAGCTCCTAGTGGTGGTCAAATGGACAAAATCTTTCAACAAGAGCGGCGAGAGGAGGTTGATCTCACCATTGGGTTCTTCTTCTATCTCAACTTCAGTTCATTTAATGTTGCACGGTCTCCTTTGCTTTTTGAGATGTGTCGACCTCTAGTTGAACGAGCTTCAAATAGGTATGTGCCTCCCAATTCAGAGAAGCTGCGAACTACATTGTTGGTTAAGGCAACGAAGGAGGTGGATAAAATTCTAGCACCTATTAAATCATCATGGCTCTCATCCGGTGTTAGTATTGTATCCTATGTTCCACGAGGACGCGTCCCCTATGTTTTTTAGCTCGTCCCCGTAACGAGGACGTTTCGGAACCTCGGGAACAGGTAGGAGACATCCCCTTCCCGTCCCCAAACTCTTCAAAAAATGCAAAACGTCCCGGGGACGTCAAAAATTGAACAGGGGACGACTAGAAGTCCCCTAGCCGTACCAGGGACGCTCAGTCGTCCCCTGCCATCCCCTGCGCATTTCATACTAAAAAAACATTATTTTTTTTAAAACAGACTTTTAAATAAAAGTAAAGCAATGTGGGGGCCCACAAGGACCCCCACTTGCATTTCTAAGTGCCCTAAACCTAAAACAAACATCAAAACAAAAAAAAAGAAACTCATTTGACTCATTTTTAATTTTGTGAAGGAGAAGACAAAGAAAGAAAAGAGCATAGAGAAGAATAGAGAGCAGCAGTGAGAAGAAGGCAAGAGAGCAATATTCTACTCCATTAAAGGTATGTTTACGATCCTTTGTTCATTTTACAAATTTGCACAAACTATTTCTTCATTCTTTCATTTTTTATTTTTTTTTATCATAGTTTCAAGCTTCACAAACTTAGCAAGTTTTTTTTTTTTTTTTTTTGTATTTTGTTTTTTACTTGCAGTTGCAGGGTTGTTGCATTTCCAATAAAAAACAATGAGCAGCAGTGAGGGTAGTGAGGGTGAAGAGATTCAAATGGCAATGCAAGATAGAGGTAGAGCCAGAACTAGGGTTTCTTCAGGGAGTTGGAGTGTTTGCACCAACAATGGGTTCAAATAATCCATTTGATTGCCCTTCACAACTCCTCAAAATCTATGCAAAGGGGTCATTCAATGCTAAAAAGCCTCTTTCACAATTTGTAACAGCCATTGACAGAAAAAAAAAAAAAATTCAAGGGGGAGTAGAGTGTGGTTATGCCATATGTGCAACAAAGAATTTAGGGGCAGCTACACGCGGGTTTATTCACATCTTTTGGGCATAACTGGACAAGGGGTAAAAGGTTGTGAAAGGATATCATTAGCGGAGAAGACCGAGGTGACTAGGTTGCACATGGAGGGTGAGACAATGAAAAAAGGGATGCCATTGGAGACTACACAAGTGCCTATCCAATGTGTGGATGTTGAAAGTCAAATAGAAGGGGATTATGCCAAGGGAAAGAGAAAGACTTCTACTGTTACAGGTATGTTTAATGTGCAATCAAGGGAAGTAGTTGACTCTTCTATTGCCAAATTCTTCTTTGCCAATGCTATACCATTTCATGTGTCACGCTCCCCTTTCTTCAAACAAATGTTCAAAGATGTAATTGTTGTTGGTTCCTCATATGTCCCTCCTGGAGAACACAAACTTCGAACTAGCCTCCTTGATAAAGAATATTCTAAGGTGAGTGTGGTGATGGAGGAGATGAGGCAAACTTGGATACAGGTGGGCTGTTCTATCATCATGGATGGGTGGACCGATATTAAACATCGGCCACTCATCAATATCATTGTCACGTGTCTTGCTGGCTCTTATTTTCTTAGAGCTATTGATTGTACAGGGAAGAGGAAGGATGTAACCTTCCAATTTCAAATTTTGAAGGATGCTATAGAGGAGATTGGGCCCTCTCATGTTGTACAAGTAGTGACTGATTCAGCCCACGTATGTAAGTTAGCTAGCATGATGGTTGAGGGTGCTTGCAAGCACATTTTCTGGACTCCATGTTGTGTTCATGCGTTGAACAATGCATTGAAAGACATTGGAAAGATAGATTGGGTGAAGGCAGTGATGGCAGAGGCTAGACACATACAGATGTTCATTTGCAACCATCATACCTCACTTGCTCTATTCAGGTCTTTTTCGAGGAAGGAATTCCTCAAGCCCATGGACACTAGATATGTGAGCTATTTCATTTTGTTAGAGAGGATGCTTGAGGTGCAGGAGGCTTTGCAATTAATGATGGTTAATCAGGAGTGGGGTAGATGGCTAGAGGCAAACAGTTTTGAAGGAAAAGGTGTGAAACAAAAGATCCTCGACGATGATTGGTGGACCACAATCAGGTAAGCAATTGCTGATTTTATATATGTAAGTTTAGTTTTTAATTTTTAAATATTTTTAATATTTTATCCATGTTTATAACTTGAAAATTAGTTTAGTTTTTCATTCTTGAATCTTAATGTTTTCTATTTTTTTGTAAATTGTTTGCAGATATGTTTGCTCCTTCATCTCCCATGTAGTGGGGGTCATAAGATATGTTGATACAGACTCTTCTAGTCTTGGAGAGATTTATGAGACATTTGATAGCATGCTTGGAGAGATGAAGCAAGCCATTCATAGCAAGGATCCTACTTTGGGATTTTATGAGGAGCATATTAGGCCCATTGTGACACGGCGGTGGAACACAATGAACACCCCGCTTCATATGGCAGCCTATGCTCTAAATCCCAAATGGTATGCAGCACGACCTGGGAGAGTGCCTCCATTTGATGATGAAGAGGTGAAAGAAGGGCTCATGAAGGCCTTTCGAAAGATGTACACTGATGAGGAGTCCACTTTATTGCGGACCCAATGGCTATCCTTTGTCAATCTCCGTGGACCAACATTTAACAAGCCAGAAGCGAGGACAGATAGAGCTACATTAGCTCAACTAGACCCTATTGGATGGTGGACATGGCACGGCAAGGATGCACCAGACTTGAGGATTCTTGCCACTCGCCTCCTTTCACAGGTTGCTAGTTCCTCTGCTGCATAGAGGAATTGGTCCACATATGGCCTCATCCACACAGTTAATAGGAACCATCTTACTTGTCGACGAGCAGAGAAGTTAGTAGCCGTGCATAGTGCCTTGAGACTTCAAGATCGACAAACTCCTGAGTATTGTCAGACTCCAGCCACACATTGGAATGTTGATCCTGAAGATGCTTCATAGATTGATGAGGAGGATGCACAGGTGGGATTGCTTAGGGTTCCATTCGATGAGGCACCCCCTCATAGTTCCAATGACTCAAACTCAGAGTCTGATTTTGATGCTACTTTAGCGGAGTTTGATTAACAGCAGCTATATATTTTCATTTTGATTTTCTATGTTTCACTGTTTCAAACATTTTTTTGCCCTTGGGCATTTCATTGTAATTGAAACTTGAATCTTATGTGCAATCTCAATTCAGCTTCAGTTTTATGTATAAAAGTTTTATGATGTGTGTGATGAATGCTTTATTAAGTTTATCAATGTGTTACAGTTATACTTATCATTATTCATATGAATATTTGAAATTTCAAATTTCCAATATTTTTAAGGTTAAATATTATGTGAAATCTCAATTCATACTCTAATTTTATTTATTAAGGTTCTATAATGTGTGTGATGAATGCTTTAGCAATGTTATCATATGAATATTTGAAATTTTCTATATTTTTTAAATTTTCCCTTATTTTTTTAATAGTCGTCCCCTGCCGTCCCCTAAAAAAAGGCCTAAAAAAAAATCGTCCCAAAAACACATCCCCCCGTCCCCTGCCATCCTCGTCCCGGAAACTTGGTGGAACATAGATTGTATCTAATGTATGGACGCATGCAGCACGCCATCCACTTATTAATTTCATAGCATTATCCCATAAAGGACCAGTCTTCTTGAAAGTGATGGATGCTCTTGGAAAACACAATGCACAATATATGGGTGAGTTGTTCATTAAAGTCATTGAAGATGTAGGTGTTGATTCTTGTGTGCAAATTTTCACGGATAATGCACATGTTTGGAAGGTTGCGGGCATGATTGTGGAAACTAAATATCCACAAATATTTTGGACACCTTGCATTGTTCATCTCCTTGAATTTAGCACTTTAAATTTATTGCTTCAGACGTGACATGGATGGGAACTCTCGTTGATGAAGCATGTCATATCCACTTCATACAAAACCATGCGAATGCCCTCACAATCTATAAAAAGTACACAAATCTATCATTGTTGAAGATTGCAGATACTCGGTTTGCCTCCTCAATCATCATGCTTAGGAGGCTAAGGGAGGTCAAGACCGCTCTTGGGGCATGGTTATTTCAAAGTTTTGGACTTTTTGGAGAAAGACGGATCAAATTGCTTCAAAAAATGTCAAGAATACAATGCAAGATGATGGCTGGTGGGAGAGGGTAGATGTTACCATCAAGATCATGGACCCTATCATTTCTTTGTTGTGGTTTGTAGACACAAACCAGCCCATCTTAGGAGAAGTTTATGAGGTTAGATGATGGCTGTGGGAGAGTCCATGATTGAGGCAATGTTGACCATCGTTGTAGAGAATGAGTGCCTTGAGTATGGGACATCAACAGAGATCTTGTTCAACATCATACAAGATATTCTTATCACCATGTGGGAGAAGAAGTGCACACCTTTGCATTACTTGGCTCACTCATTGAATCCCAAGTATTATAGTGATGGTTGTCTCAATGGTGGGCCTTCGCGCAGATTCTCTCCTCATATGGACAGACAGATTTCACAGGGAGGAAGATAGCATTTATAAGGATATATCAAGGCAAGGCATTCCTTGATGAGGTGGAGAAGGGATTTGTAGAGTTTTTTGTTGGCACTGGAAGATTTGGAGGCTATGATGTGATTAGAGATAGGGGTTAAGAAGCCCTATGCTTGGCGGGGAACTAATGGGGCAGCATGCTCTAGTATACAGCAATGAGCCATGAGGGTCCTCAATCAAGTTATTCCATCCTCGTGTTGTGAGAGGAATTGGAGCACATACGGAAATTTGCATAGTTTTAAACTTGAACAGTCTAGAGCTAAGTTGCCGCATTCGAATTCGTGTTCGAATTCGCCAAGGATTAAATTCGTGAAACATTCGGTGCTAGAAAAATCAATGATAAAAATCGTGATTAAATTCGACTATAAGAAATATAAATTAAAATTAAATATATATAAAAATGGAAAATAATTTAACGATATAATATATTATCTTTGTATAAAAAACATTAATTTTATATATATATATATATATATTATTAAATTTTAGATATTATACACATTTTATAAAATTTTAAATATAAATACATCGAATTTATTATTGTAAAATTGAATATATTAAGAACGATTTTATAGAACTTCAAAGTTAAAATTCTTCCTAAAATCATTTCTGCTTAACCAAAACATTAAAGCTTCCATAAAATCCCCATTAAAACTTAACAAGATCAATTTTTTAATATAATTATAAAACGTGAAATTTTTAATAACTAATTAAAAAGTAAATAAATAAATAAATAAGTTACAATATGGAAATCGCAAACCTATGGCAGTGGTGACTGTGGCGAGTGGTGAGTCACGAGTGGCACGGTGAGGCAACAACTCTCCAAACCAGTCGATTGGTTTTCCAAATCTCACAACCTTGCAAATGTTGATGGCGAGTTTGA
Organism: Taxus chinensis; assembly: GCA_019776745.2. Taxonomy (NCBI): domain Eukaryota; kingdom Viridiplantae; phylum Streptophyta; class Pinopsida; order Cupressales; family Taxaceae; genus Taxus; species Taxus chinensis. The sequence goes on along the minus strand of CM034147.1, from coordinate 911,483,859 downwards.
CCTTGCAAACACTGACACCAATGGCGGCAAACACTAACCAGTTGCAACGAGTTGAAGATGGAAACCATAAAATCCGAAAAGTGAAAACTCAAACGAATTTCAAGTTTTTTGGAACGATTTTCAGGGATTTTTAAACGCAATTTTACAACGAACTCCATAAAAAATTCATGTTTGATTTCCATGTGAATTAATTCGCAATTTTGAATGATTTTTTTCTGTCTTGTTAAATTCGGCAAAACTTCGATTTTTTCCCTTTTGATTCAGCGAATGTGGTTACATAGGTCCTAGAGCAGGGACAATGGAGTATGTGCACTCTAACCTCCACCTTATTTTTAGGATGAGGGATGAGTGGTTAAAGGGAAGGACAAAGATGTGGGATGTATTTCTTGATGACCTGGGTTTGGACAACACCATTGAGTTGGCATTAGCCAACTTGGATCTTAATGAACTAGTGAGTTGGTTACTTTTGATGATGATGATCCTCTTAAGGGGGATATCCTCCACACCAGTAGATGCAGAGCTTGGATTGGTTATAGAGGGGGATTAAGGAGAGAGTAGTGGCACTAGTGGCGATTTTGATGATTTTTCATGGAGGAAGATGGCTGACAACTACGAAGTATGAGATTCTTCCATTTATGATTCTAGTATCTAATATCTACCCTATTTTGTATTTTTCATTGGCATTCGCACCTGGCACCTATAGTATCAATGATTTAGTATGTATGTAATACATTTTGATTTTGATGACATCAAATGACTTAATGAGAAAACTGCACTTCATGGTTCTAACTTGAGGTAGGAGCATCCATGGTCCACAACAATCCTACACAATTTTTGGTTGTGTGGGTGCACGCAAGGTTTGAGAGCACGTAGAGAATTTCTTTCAGAAGAGGAAGCCAACAGAACTAGAGGGAGTTTGTGGAAGTGTGAGAGCACTTTTCCCAATGGGAATCAACCAAGAGTGTATTGCGCAGTAGAAGTGGGCACGCAGTTGTGTGTGGAAGGTTTGGCAGAGTAGAGTAGGTGTGGAGAAATAGTGCACAGTAATGCGCGTAGGATTTTGGGAGTGCAACAAAGTTTGACTCAACCTAGTTGACTGGAGGCACACAGAGACTGCGGGGAAGAGTTACATGCAATGGTAATGAGTGCGCAAAAGGCCACAAGAGTGTAAAAGGATCATTGTGCAATAACTTGGATTGCGATTGAAGGTGCCTAGATATGCGGAGAAGGGCTCAAAAGCCCAAGGGAAGTGTGCAGAAGAAGACAAAGGTGCAGCTCAAAACTTAAAGTGCGAAAGAACTATGAAGAGCCGTGGCAAAGGGGAAAGCAAACAAGGAGTCTGTGGCAAAGTTAGTGGTTGGCAGAAACGACAAAAGATGTCAGAACTGTCTGATCAAGGAGGCTGACAGGGACTTTTCACGGTCAAGAGGAGCCCAACAACCAAGTCAATGTGGCATTGCAGAACATCCAGATGACAAAGAAGGTAGTTTAGAGCATTTATGAGCTTAAGTTCAAGTTTGAGTTTGAGTGGGAAGATGTAAAAGCATCTAGAAGGAACAATCCCGCCTAATAGGGATTCAAACAAGAGAGAAGCGGGAAGTGCAATTATTTAAGGTCGTTGAGTTCACCATTTCAACGTTAGCATATGACCAGCCAAAAGAGAGAGCCAAGCCTGTGGTTGTGGACTGTGCATAACGGTACAAGGAGCCATTCTAGGATAGGTCCCCTAGTAAGAACACCAAGAGTCTATAAAACTCCATGAAAGAGTTGTAAGCTCCATAGAGAGCAACCGCATGTAGATGCCACTAAGTCTATTGAATGAAAAAGAAGAAACCATTGAGGTTTCATTTCGCTGTGTTGGACTCTACAAACGGCACCGGATTGTCGCAGTCAACCGTGTTGTATCATAACTTCTATTTTATGTGTATTGAATACTCTAATTTCTTGTGTGTTAGATCATCATTCATCAATTATCATTGATTGATATAAATATTTTGTAAATGTTCTAATTTCTATAAAAAAAAATGGACCTTTATATCTATATTTCATATTTTTAATATATATATAACGTGTCTCATGTGTCCTATTTCGCGGTCAATGTGTCCCTATCAGATACAGGAAGATGACTAATGACTACGAGCTATGAGATTCTTCCATCTATGGTTCCAATATCTAATATCTACCCTATTTTGTATTTGCCATTGGCATTCCCACCTGGCACCTATAGTATCAATAATTTACTATCTACATTTTTATTTTGATGACATCATATGACTTCATGAGAAAATTGCAGTTTATAGTTCTAACTTCTATTTTGTGTATTAAATATTATAATTTCTTGTGTTTGATCATCATTCATCAATGATCATTGATGTAGTAACTAGTATCAATATTTTGTAAATGTTCTAATTTCTAAAACAAATGGACCTTTATATCTATATTTCACTTTTAATATATATATAAAACGTGTCTCATGTGTCTTATTTCCGAGGTCAACGTGTCCCTATCAAATACCCATGTTTGTGTGTCCTACGTGTCCCGTGTCGCATGTCCCAATGCCATGTTACTTAGTTGAATACTATATTTAGGTGGTTAATCTTTTATGGGCTAAAATTGATTGTTTTGAATTCTTTACACACACACTCACATATGTGTGTCTATATATATAATGTTTCCATAGCATTCCATATCCAAAGGTTTTTAAAAACCCCGCATTTCCACATTTCAAACCTATTTCTATTTCCTGTCAAGTTAGATTAGATTAGATTCAAGCAACCTTTTGCTCTACTATACATAACAAACAAGAAATATTCATCTTTGAATTGAATTGCTTAATGGAATGGACAACAAAATCTCGACAAACAGACAATAAGAAAACTACGGGCATCTTTTCCCATCATTGATGGGTTGACATCCTTCAATCTCCATCTAGAGATAGAAGTTCAGTTGCTTAGGACCAATCCAATTAACCAACCTCCTCTCCCCTACATTGAAGCGTTAACCACTAGTTGAATGAATCATTTACCTGTGTTCCTTGACCTGAAACCTACAAGTGAATGAGTTACCGTGAGTTATCGTCACACCGTTTGGGTGGGGTTTACCTCTCCCTTCAATATGGGTCAAAGGTGACTATATATAGTTCATTGAGCAACGACAGTTGATGTGAGATCGGAGACCTATACCTATATTTAAATTCCTAAATACCTATATTTTAGACTTCAAGTTCTAGTTCGATGGGGGCTTAGTCTTACTATACCACCCAATTGGTCTATGGTTTATTTATGGTCAAGACTACTATGCCCTTAATCCTAGGTCATATATTGGGATATGTATAGCCGACATGTGGCTAACATTATCTCATAACATGTCAAAGCATATTCATTATGCTTTTGTATGCTTAGTCAGTCGACCTTGGTGCTTTGCATGGTATAGTAGGGTATATATAGGAGTTAATATATGGTAGATGAGGATCTTATTGAGCACTTGAGTTTTATTGTATGGTTTTGAGGTTGCCCCCTTGAAGTGGCTAAGTCATTCTATTTGCATATCGTGATCATTTCTCTATAATTTAGGTGTCCTTTGGTGTTATATCGTTATTGATATTAAGATATATCCAAGTAATTTCATTACAAAGACCTCGAAAAGTGATTCTCATACCATTTGTGGATTAACCGGCTGATAACTAACCGTCCACTCTCGTAAGCCCCTTCGTCATGTCTTCAACAAGAGTAGCTCTCACTTGACTAACCAGGTACCCTTTTACTTTACTTCAACTTTAGTTCGCCTTTAGCATTGATGAATTGGTGGCATCAACTTAGCACTAGCAGTTGTTTCCTCTGAGGTCAAGACATAAACCAAAAATCAATACACTCATTATCGATGGTCGTTGGGATTACTCGACCAAGTTACATAAGAAGCGGTCCTACTGCTAATCAATTCTAACTCCGGCCGACAACACTCTCTTATATTGTGATTGCAGTCATGCCACTCTCCCCCCAAGAGTTTGCAATCCAGGGATACCATACCACTAGTACATAAAGCATCTTCACTCAACAGGCCACTTATCCTAAAACTATTTATGTATAACTCATCCTAGTTAAAGACCATTGCTTCAAGTATCCCGAACAACTTTCCCTCACTCCCCTCTAGGGAAGGTAGCACTTTGCCTAAAGTAGCTCGAAGGCGAGATACTCCAACATGGATTAAACTTGACTGACGTGAATACAATGCCCTTGACCAATTGGTTCGCTACAACTTACAAAAAGTTGTTTTGTGCACATCTTCATCTCTCACCTTGATTTGGTGATACCCAGATCTCAAGTCAATTTTGGAAAAATACACCGCTCTATGCAATTCATCTATCAATTCATCAATCCTGGGTATTGGGTACCGGTTTTTAATAGTCTTCTTATTCAAAGCACAGTAATTAATGCACATCCTCATTGTCCCATTCTTTTTCACCAAAACAACGAAAGAAACAAAAGGGCTAGAACTAGGTCAGATATGTCCCATCTTCAATAGCTCTTTGATCGTCTTCTCAATCGCCTCTTTGTAAGCTCTAGGATGGTGTTAAGGAGTAATCATAACAAGTTTAGAACCTATTTCCAGTTCTATGATGTGTTGGAATCCTCTATCCAATGGCAACCCTGATGGTAAATCACTGAATACTATACCATGTCTGTCCAAAATAGATTGCATATCCACATGATAAGATCTATCATTAGTACTAGAAGTGAAAATACTCAACAACCAATGTGCTGCCCATGCTATTGTCCCTTACGGAAAGCTCTCTCCATCTGCTTTATTGTGATAGGCTCAGGCATCCCATTGGCCATACCATGAAGTACAACCTCTTCTCCATAGGTTTTGAATTTTAGCTCCAGAGTTTGGTAATTCTGTGTGAATTCTCCAAGAGAATGCAGCCATTGCACTCCCAAAACCACATTGGTTTCTCCTATGCCTACCACATAGAAATCATTACAAACCTTGTGCTTACCAAGAGTAATCTCCAATCCCTTCACCCTCTTGGTGCATGGAATAGTAACGCTATCAGCTACAGTAACATTAAAACCCTAGAAATCCTCTAGTTTCAATCCTCTTTGGGTTATCAAACCCTCATTAATAAAGTTGTGAGTTGCCCCACTATCAATCAAAATAGTTACCTTAGGCCCATGAAATACTCTACGAACTCTGAAATGATGATACATGGGAGCACCTAAAAGTGTAACAAGAGTACCATCTGGAGTTTTTTCTTCTCCTTTATTTTCAGCTATTGGTCTTCCGCTTCTTTTTCCACTTTCGATTCCTCTTATGACCCGGTCCCCATGGATCTTTGCAAGTGAAACACGATTTCTTCCTCCTGAGTTCATTTCTTGTTTTTATCTCCTTGTTGGTTCTAGAAAACTCTCTTTGTTGAAAACCACCCTGCTAAAATGGCTTTTTTAGTTGCCTATAAAGAGTTTATTTTGGCTGTGTTGTAGGTTGTCCTATAGACTAATATCTCCCTTTTAGGGCTGAAGCCTCCAAATCCAAAGCCTTTTTTATGGCTTCTTGAGGAGAAGTAGGGCTGAAAGGTTTCACTAAACCCCTACAAGATTTAGTTGAACCTTCCATGAACAAAACAACCAATCTTCTCAATGTCACATTAGGTACCATCACAGAAAGCTTCTAAAATTCAGCTACATAATCACTTACTGAATGTAGTTGTTTGAGTTGAGCTAATTCTAGGAAATGAATTTCTAGATGGATCAACTCTGTTAAATCTCTCTATTAACCTATCACTAAACACATCACAAGAATCAATATGATTGTGCCCTTGAGTAATTACCCCATGGTACCACCACTCATGTGCTATACCTTCCAAATTAAGGGTTGCAAATTTGATGGCTTCCTCCTCCATCATTAGCTTGACTGATAAGAAGGCATCTAGCTTATGTATCCATGCACGAGTTGTACTCTTATCAGAGCCATCAAAAGTAGGGAGTGACAAAATCCCTAATGCCTACTATAGATCTCTCTGATTAGTTTGTGGCCTAGGTTCAGCTCTTGGTCCACCCCTGTTTTTCTTCAGATTTATAAAATTTGTAAGAGATATAACTTCCTTAATTTCTCCTGGAAGAACCTTGTATTCGTCATAGCTAGTAGCAATATCATTCGCTATAGATGGATGAATTTCCACATTTGGAACTACTTCTTCCCTACGAAGGAAGTCAGGTTGAAAGGGCCTAGCAACAAAATCGATGGTTGTCCTCTGAGTGTGATGATTATTGTTCACCATAAAGAACTTCCCTCACCATTTGGAGCTCTTTGTACATTTGTGTTTTGCATTGTGTGGACTAATTGAGCCATCATATCTGCTAAACATTCTTGTCCCTGCACAAACTTGTCAAAACGTATATCTTCCGAGTCTTTGTCACCCATAGCTTTCATTTTTTTCCCAGTAACCTTTAGATCTTGTTGCCTCAATCCTTCCTTGAGTTGTTATGAACCCTTCTTTGTCTCCCTCTAGTAATACCTAACTTCTCTGTCACAATGCTACAAATTTTTATTTCACGCAATTGACAAGAAAACAAAGCTTTGAAGCCATTGTAATATCCCTGACAAATAATTTTAAATAATTCAGAATATTTGCACAAACCCTAGGGCAACAATATAAAATCTTAACTTTTATGATAGCAGCAATAATCTTATTTTTATAAAAAGAAAACAAGCCCCAATATGCAAGAACAAAATATTTTTATTTATTTATTTCAAATCAGCTATAATGAAAATACCAAAATGTCTAAGTACAATTATCTTCTCACAACTGTTGATCCAAATGGAAAGACGGTCGTAAGATAAGAGCATGCAAACTGATTTGACTGAAATTTGCCCCCAAATGTGGCACCAGCACTAAATTTTGTTGAAGCCCTAGTTGTACTTCTTATGGATGTAGAATCAAGACTGAAAAGTGTGCCATAGCTGAACCACGTGTGCAACTTTGCTAAACATTTTTGTCCCTCCACAAGTTTGTTGAAACTTACATCTTTTGGGTCTCTATTACCCATAGCTTTCATCTTTTTTCAGCAACAACATCTAGATCTTGTTGCCTCAATCCTTCCTTAGGTTGTTTTGAACCCTTCTTTCTCTCCCTTTGGTGATACCAAACTTCTTTGTCAGTACCTTGCATGAAGTTTAATGCTGCGAATTTTTATTTCCGACAGCTAGCAAGAAAATAAAGCTCTGATACCACTGTAATATCTCTGACAAGTAATTTCAAATAATTTTGAATATTTACACAAACCCTAGGGCAGCAGTGTAAAATTTTAACTTTTATGACAGCAGCGAGAATCTGATTTTTATAAAAAACAAACCCCAATATGCAAGAAAAAATATTTTTATTTATTTATTTCAAATCAGCTTCAATGAAAATACCGAAATATCTTAATACAATCATTTCCTCACAATTGTTAATCCAGATGGAAAGATGGACGTAAGATAAGAGCATGAAAATTGATTTGACTGAAATTTGCCCCCAAATGTGGCACCAATTGAATTTTGTTACCAAAGGGAGATGTCCCCCACTAAAGCCCTGAATGGCTTGCAGTGGCCAAGTTTGTTGAAGCCCTAGCCATATTTATTGTTTTAGATGTAGAAGTGTGCCCTAGTTGAACTAGATGTGCAATTGTGCTTTAAAATACCACTGCAGCCCCTAAATGGAATTGCCAAGCTTAGATATGAGGGTTTCCATCCTCAGATCTATGTGCAAATGAGGGTTTTTGTTCTCTATTTTTGATGCATAAGCAGAAGCTGCTTGCAGACAATGGAGTAGTCGATAAATTTCCAAGATTCCCCAATAATGAACCCCAAAATTTGCTTTTATAATTTTTAATGCCTTCTATACAATCATTTCCTCACAATTGTTGATACAGGTGGAAAGATGGACGTAAGGTAAGAGCATGCAAACTGATTTGACTGAAATTTGCCCCCAAATGTGGCACCAACACCGAGTTTTGTTCCCAAAGGGAAATGTTCCCCACTAAAGCCCTGAATGGCTTGCAGTGGCCAAGTTTGTTGAAGCCCTAGCCGTATTTGTTGTTTTGGATGTAGAATCAAGCCTAAAAAGTGTGCCCTAGCTGAATTAGATGTGCAATTGGGATTTAAAATACCACTGCAACCCCTAAATGGTATTGCCAAGCTTAGATATGAGGGTTTCCATCCTCAAATCTGTGTGCAAATCAAGGTTTTTTGTTCTCTATTGTTGATGCATAAGCGGAAGCTACTTGCAGACAATGGAGTAGTCGATAAATTTCCAAGATTCCCCAATAATGAACCCCAAAATCTGCTTTTATAATTTTTAATACCTTCTCTCAAAGGGTGGCACCACCTTTTAGGGTTTCATGCATGTTAAAAAGCAATTAAATACTATTTTATGGACATATCCAAGGTTGGCACTCCATCCTAAAAATATAAGCTTGATGCTCATTGCAAACTCTTCTACCTTTGGTGCCCCATATTGAAAATATAATATCTCATTCCACTTTTGTTTTTTGGTCCCCACTTACTAAAATATAATTTAAGTGTTTTTTTCCAATTAAAATATTAAAGTACCGTTGAATCACTTCAATTAATGTATTTCCTCATTAATTCCCCTTAGTCTACGAGAAATAAAAATAATAGGCTTCGGGTATCCATAATCAATTAATTCTGAAAAGGAGACATTACATCTACATTAATCTTTGGAGTCCCAAACTTTGGTCTACTTAGGTCTTCTTCCTATCCCTTTTGTGATCCACCCACAACCATCTCTCACGATGAGCTACAAACCAAGGAATCAAGCATTAACAATGTCCATGCAAAAGTATGTATCCCTAACTCTAAACTCTTTCCTTTATGTTGGTCTAATAGATTATTTTGATGTCTCGTGTATTAGAATAAGATAGTGTAGCACATCTTTGTCTACTATATTATTGTTCTCCATAGTTTTGGATTAGCTCTTGCTTATTACCATAACTCTTGCTTACAACCTTAAGACTCTAGTTAGATCCCATAACCCATAACTTTGATATAGGCTTTGGAACCCTACATTCGATACTGAGTGTGGATTACTCTATTAGATCCATTTATAACCATCATATATTCCCACTGCATATCTTGCTTGTGTGTTGGCTCTAGTATGGTCTTCTACTTATATCCTAAATTATCGAGAGAGGATAGTTATATCGACCATCTTAGCTTACATAAACAGAATTAAGTACTTATGTATAGTAACTTGATTCGCTGCAACCTTCCCACAAAAGAAAGAAGTGGGTAGAGGAAGAGGAGGTCATTTTGTACACTTAACCATTCTTGCGAATTTTATATGTATTGTACAGCCCATCATGAATTGTTTCAAGCTCAAACTGATAAGGAGGCCCAAGGAGTAGATTGGTACAGTTAAGTGGAGTGAGAGCACACTGACCTATATATCCTTATAGGGTCCAACGGCGAAGGTTACTGCACATTGGTGTGTTACCAAACTGCACATTTCTGTGTTACCGTGATTTGATTCGCTGTATCTTTGACCCAGCCCAAATGATAGGGACAGGGGTGATCTGCTTATAGAACAAGTGGGAGAAGAAGTCCACAAAACTGCAGCAACGGAGGAGGCAATGAAGAAAGCCATCTTGCTATGGCAGCAATTTAATAGGAAAAGGATCTAGGAGGGTAGAAAGTAAAAACTTTCAAGGATACTAGATGTAGGGCCTAAATGAAGAGGATCTTAAGTGTACAATCTAGTAAGAGTTTAAGATTAGCTCTTCAGCGGACTATATATGAAATAACAGTCAAAGTCTCTGATAACTTGTAATAAAGACAACTCTATGAATGTATGTGCATAGGAAATGAAATAAAAACTTCACATAATCACATAAAATCAAGCATAGACTAATATAGATGCATGGTTCTGAATCAAACATCAGTGTCAGACTAATTACAACTCTGAATTGAGTGGTATACTTTTTGATTGACACTTCTTTTAACTTGCAATACTTACAGGTGTTTCTCTATGGAAGGAATTTAAAAAAGATTTGTGGATTTTATAGAATTGCCAATTGTTATATGTGTCAATAAAGATTATAAGAATTTGCTGAATATGTTGAAGTGACTCAAGTAAAGATGAAGAAATGTTTGCATGAGCCACATAAAGAAACTGAAGGAAAACAAATTGCTTTCAGTTGACCAGGTAATGGTGCATCTTTATAAAGAGCGGTTTTGGTTTCCCAGGGGGCGAAATAAACATCCTATTAACATTAAAGAAGAAATTGAAAAGATTGATATTCAAATAACACCCTGGTGACCACACATTTGTGCACCCAGCTAGTACAGATATCTTGACTAAATTTGTATGAAAAACATCGAGATATATCATTCTCAAGGTGTCTATTTTGGATTTGTCACATACCACACTGACTAATGACTCTGTTACATTCTACATGAATTTCCCTCTGATTGGTGATAGATAGCATCAATTCAGCCGCACCACTATGTCAGGCTCAAAAAATCATGCCGGTATAAAAATGGACTGCAAACTCAATCATATGCCCAAGATATCCGACAATTTTTTAATTACATTCTCCAAGCAAGGAATGCTTCCATATGACATTCAAATGGACATCTTGGACGTGTTTTATAGATTGAAAGTTCTAAAAAATTGAGGTGCACAGAAGAGAAGATTAGAAGAAATCTAGTTGAAGGTAGAAATGACAATGGAAAGGCTGGGGATAACCTCAATATTTTTCACTCGTTGAATAGAGGATTTTTTAAAATCAATTACAAATTGTGGAATTCTCATATGGGTTTTATTCACTGGTACACAAAGTATTTTCTTAGCCAGCCCTTTTGCTAGAGTATGTGGCACATGAATTGAAGGAATGGGATCGATAGAAGAGAAAAAGCATGTAAAAATTCCAAGGGCTTTCTGCATTAGTAACTATTTGTGTTTAACAGTATCTTAGCACAGTTATGTGCCTCTGAAAAGATTGGCGAGTTTCACACTGCTGTTGTGGCTAACCATAGGTGTTTTACACTATTTTAGCAAAAGTAACAACATATCGAAATTCAGAGACATTTTCATGGCCACAACTTAAGACGTAAAATCTCTTTAAAATGTGATTAGAACTGAAGAAATTCTGAAGGACCCAGTACATTTCCTAAGGGATTCCGGCACAGGATCAGGATCAGATTTGTACTGGTTCAAGTACAAGGAAGGATGGAGGTGTCCAGTAATGAAGGCTAGCACTATAGTACATGCTAGATAGAAGTTTTACTTAAATTTCCTGTAGCAGAAGCTTCTGAAATATTTCAATACAGAAACAATTTATTGCTTTCATACATTAAGGAGCAGCGACAAAATCCATGATACATGTTAAATTTGAGCATCTCCCTAATCTTCCATTCTTCCGAGTTGTAACTTATAAGCAACACTAAGAAAATCCAAACAATCAACTCTGGTCAAGGGTAAGACATCTGCATTACAGTTAATTTCCCTCTCATGTAAGAGTCGCAGTGTGTGCAAGAAATATCAAAGAGACTCAATTAATGAACCTTAAAGATTGCTCTAAATATAGCTAACATAGGAATGCCACAAAATTGAGAAAAATATATAATGGTAAAAATAAATTCTAAATAAGAACGAGCATATAGGAATTCCAAGGGCTTTCTGCATTAATAATTTAAAAACTAGTTGTGTTTCACAGTATCTTAGCACACTTATATGCCTCTGAAAAGACTGGCGAGCTATGTCACAAGATTCGAGTTCGAGTTCAACAAGGATAAATTCCGTTTCAAGTTTGTCTGATAGATGAAGTTCGAAAAAAAATTCGCCGTTAAGTTTGAATAATAAATATTAGAAAATATAAATAAAATATATACTTCAAAATAAGAAATAATTAAATTAAATTAAAACAAATAAAAAATTATATATATATAGTATAAGAAATAATAAAATATATATAGTATAAGAAATAATAAAATTATATATATATAGTATAAATAAAATATATACTTCAAAATAAGAAATAATTAAATTAAATTAAAACAAAGAAATAATTAAATTAAATTAAAACAAATAAAAAAATTTATATATATATATATATATATATATATATAATTTTAATATACATATATATTCATATTTTTAATTCTATTAATATACATATGCATACATGTATCTATATATATAAAATTAAAAAACTAAATATATTTTATACATTAAAAATAAAGTAAACAAATCAAAAACATTAATAACATTAAAATAAACAATGAAAGTCAAAACATACAAACTAGTTATAATATTGACTCAATTAAAATTTAAAAAATTAAAGAATATTAAAATAAAAAAATTAAACACAAAAACGTAAACATAAAAGGTAAACCGAATAACATAATTAATGACTCGACATAAAGATTAAAAATAAGCTTCTACAGTCTGTGGGAAGGCAATGCACGAAAGGGAGGGCAACGATGGGCTGTCTCCGCCGATTAACCGCGAGCCACTGGTTGCGGGCTTGTCGTGATGGCAGCAGGCTTGTAGTGGAAGGCATCGTGGCTAGAAGCAGCAGACCAACACCGAAAGAGAGATGAACAGGCCCTAAAATCGAACCCCAACGATCTCTATATATTTGAATGCCTTGGTCCTGCGTTTTAACTTTTTAATTTGTTTCCCGCTCATGACCTGTAGGTGAGCAAACAAGTGGAATGAAAAATGCAGAGCGCTTTACCTGCAAATTTTTTGGCAAATTTTAACGATTTTTTTATGGGTTTTATAAGTTCGGCGAATTTCGAACTTCAAGCAAAAAATTCGCCGAACCTTGTGACATAGCTGGTGAGTATCACAATGCCATTGTTGCTAACCACTGGTGCTTAACAGTATCTTGGCAAAATTAACAGCACATCTACAATCAGAGACATTTGCATAATAGTTAAAACTTAAGATGTAAAACCTCTTTAAAATGTGATTGGAACTGATTGACATTCTAATGAGCTCATAAATGTTTCCTTCTCACAGCTAACTTTCAATATCTTAAAGCTTGTGTCCCCATTCCTGTTTGTTGGCTCTCTCATAAAGTCTACAAATTCGCTAAATCAAAAATTAATTGTATGTATACAAGGTTTCGACTCTCGATTGTTGACAGCTATGCCACCCGAAAACGAGTACAGGAATTGCCAATTTTTTAACTCCCCGGGTTCAGTTTGTCTTGGAAACATCTGTACATAAAAATAAACAACTGACCAAATTATCAATCCTGTGTGCATAATCTGCATTTATTTAGATCCCAGGTTCAGTTTGTCTAGGAAACATATGTACATAAAAATTGAAAAAATAATTATCAAATTATCAAATTCATTAACAAAAATTAACAAATCACCATCCAATTGATAATTCAAAATATCATTGAAATCGGACTGGAATCAAACTTATGTGCATTTTTTTGTTATTTAGAACAGTTCCGGCAAAGTCTGTCCGAAAATGGTGTTAGCATTCCCAGAATGCGCCCTAGAGATTCTTAAGGACCTGGTGCATTTCCAAAGGGATTCCAGCTAAGGATCAGAGTCAGGATCAACAAGTACAAGGGAGAATGGGGGAGTCCAGTGATGAAGGTTGGCACTATGGAACAAGCTTGAGAGACATTTTACTTAAATTGCCTGTGGCAGAAGATTTCAACATATTTCAATACAGAAACAATTTGTTGATGTCATACAGTAAGGAGCAGCCACAAAATCCATGATACAGGTTTAATTTGAGCATATCCCTAATCTTCCATTCTTCCGAGTTGTGACTTACAAGCAACACAACAAAAATCCAAGCAATCGAGTTGGTCAAGGGTAAGACATCTGCATTCCAATTAATTTTACTCTCATGTAAGAGTCGCAGAGTGTGCAAGAAATATCAAAGAGACCCCATCAATAGGCCTTAAAGAACGCTCTAAATATGGCTAACATAGGAAAACCACAAAATTGAGAAAGATTTATAATGGTAAACATAAATTCTAAAGAAGAAATTAAAATACAGTACAAAGAAATGCTCATAACCAGTGAACATAACATATTCCTGCCATATGCCCCTTACCTTCTGTACAGGACAAGCTCAGGCTCCTTCTGTTAGCCTATAAAGTCAAGTAGATTTAACCTTCAAAATGTCTTTGACCAGGAGATTGATTCTACTTTCTGCCACAGGCTTAACTTTTTTATCTGGCCTGATTCTTGCCCTCGTCCTTTGGTTTGGAGAAAAACTCATCCCATGTCCGCTCATCATCCCTGTGCAATCCTTCCCACTTTCTTGTACGTTGTTCAGATCCCTTATCTTCTTCATAATCCTCAACAAAACCCCCTTCCAATAAATCGTTTCTAAGTTTGGTAACCTTATCAATCATGGATTGGACAGCTACATCAAATGCATCCTTGAAACCATGTAATCTGGATCGAGGATCGGCATACACTAAATTAGGAATTAGCTTTATGACCTCTTCTCTCATACTCTTCACCTGCTCTGGAGGGATCTGGAGCAGAGTTTCCTCTATGCTAACATTTTTTTTCCTGATGTCATTTTCAGAAATGAACACTGAATATGTAGTATAATCCTTGGGAAGATGCCAGAAATATTGGGCATACGCAGAGCCTGGATGGAACAGAACAGGAATGCAACCGGCCAACATGGAATCAAAGGTCGACCTGCGAGTGTATGAGTCCCCCTGAGGCTGCAAACAAAACACAGACCCCTGGAACATTTTCATGATAGCGCTGGGAGAGTGACACTTGCTCTCACCCAGATCACACTCTAGCAACGTACCCACCTTGGAATTCTTGCACTGCTCCATGATCTGCCCTCGGATGGATGTCACAATATCCGGCCTTGGCGCACCAGCAAAAGAAAACAAAGATGGTCGATCCAGGCTTCTCATTCTGTTCTGCCAATCCACAATATCAGAATCCTTAGCAGGATGGAAGTAAGTTGGATAAGGAATAGCCATATCATTCTTATTCCATGGACTGGCCTCCACCACAAGCATTGTCATATTCTTCATAGCAGGCAAAAACAGGAGTTTATTACCCCAATCAGTCTCCTGATCACTTAGCCTCCTGAAATCCCATGTAATTCTACCCCCCACAAGAAAGTGATCATGACCCCTCGTAACATTCCACTCTGGCCTGCTCATCAACCAATCCATGAGCGCCACCGAAGCAGAATCCCTGACAGAAATATTATAACCCCACAGATGGCTCGAAATATCAAGCCCCGCATAGAAGGGAACATACACAGCGGCCGCCAAGGACGAATCATTAGTCAAGCACTCGTACTGTTTCATCCTGTTGCGAAAAATAACATCCATGGAAAACTGGTTTGTGGCATACCACCCGGTATTGGAGAAAACTCCCTGAGTATTCTCCAATGGAGGTCCAAGCCCGGCATTGGCAGTGAATTTGCACATATTGGTCCAGAGACTGATCCGCCGGCATTCTTTCAGCATGTCATCATTAAATTTAGCAGGTAAATCGTGCACATAAACGTATCTTCCCCCGCACGGATCGCTTGTATTATCAGCGGTTTTGAGAGCCTTCACAAACGACCTTGGCGGTGGCGGTGGCGGGGGAGGGTTTTCAGCTACAGCCAGGGTTTCTAGAGTTTGTGCGAATTGAGGTGCAGTTACCTCAGATCCGTTGAGGCTGAGGACGGAAAAAGGAATGTATACCAGGCACCATAACGCGAATGACATTAAAACAACAAAACAGAATATCGAGCGGGACGACAACTTGCCTGCCGATTTGTCCATTCTTCTATTGCTGCTGCGACCGCGGTTCGAATCCCACCAGCGCTGCCGCATCGAGCTAAACACCAAACTCTTCCATTACTATCCTTGGCTTCTACGTTTCTTTCTTTCGTTCTTTCTTCCCCAACGGATTGTGAACGCTCGAAATTTCCACGGCCTCCAAAGTTCGAATCCTCGGAGATAAATATAGCACGAAATCTAAAGAATAAAGCCCCAGTGAACTGTACAATTCGGATCAATCTTTACGGTTAATATCTTGCTGGAGAACAATTGTACATTTTGATTTAACTGACAATTAACTAAGGGAAATAGGTTTAAAAAATTTCTTCCGGCTCCGAGCGTGCCGCAAATATGGGCAACACTGGTGTAGAAAAAGACAGGTTGAAGTTGGAACGGCTTTTCCAGAAATTAAACAAGGAAACGTGGAGCGCTGCACATGCCGTGATTTCCTTACTGGTTTGTCGGCAATGGCATTCCGTCAAACAAACAGACTTCGCTTTCAACTTTCGACTAGTTAGAATGACGGTGACTTAGACCTTCTAAATATCTTTTTAAATTTTATTAAAGTAGAGCATATACCTACATTAATAAAATACTCTCCTTTTTATTTTATCTCCGTGTAGTTTGTTTTGGGAATTTTATGCACATGTAAACGGGGGATATGGGAAATTGGGAATAAACATTTCACCTCACGGAGCTTTGGACATAAAAGACAAAGGATGGCAATAGGAAGAGTAACTCCAATAGCTAGTATCTTACGTACTATTTTTTTATTCTTTTTTACTCGCCGTGAGATTGTGATGGAACAATATTATATCACAACATTTGGGTTAGATTTTTGATAGTCAATAGGCGTGTTTTTCTTTCTATAAAGAGAAAGTATTGGTAAAAAAAAAAAATGTTTTTTTGGTTAAGATCCATAATAGGAGAATGAACCTTCATAAGCTTAATAGCGACGGGTTGTGAATTAGGGTCTGGTCGTTAGGTTCTTCTTTTTCGTTGGCTTTTTCACTCCCTTGATTATGTTTGTGGTTCTTGGGGTCCTATAGACTGTTTTGGTCTCGTGGACGTTATTAAAATCTTTATCTATCTAATATCTCATTTTTCATAGGATACTTCAAATGTTGAAGTCGTGAGCATCGATGAGAAAGATAGGGATTGTATTATCAATAACAATTACAAAAGTAAGAATGATGATTTCATTTCCGAAAGTTGGGCATGGAATATAAGAAGGATGGTGATAGTAGAGTGACTCTAGTAATATGGTACAATGAAGTCATTATTAAAATTTGATTGTATAGTTAAATTAGTATAAATATCTTAAGTACATTTATTTGAAAAATACCGATAGATATCAATCTTAGGCTCTTATCTTGGATTTTACACATATCACATTGATTAATAATTTCATTACATTCTCTTCATATTTCTCACTTGTTTGTCACCAAAAAAAACTTTCTCGAAAAAGGGGCTCCAAATCATATGGTCTAGATATTACCATTTTTCTATTTTCTCAAAGTTTTAAAAAAACTTAAAGGTGAGAGTCAAATGGACGTCAAACTTAATGTAGAAAATAAAAGTTGACAGAGTCACATTGTCAAGTGCCACCCCTTGCTACCATTGTAGAATGCTTATAGGCATAATTATACATTTCAACAAATTTTACATATTAATTTTGGAGTACAAGACTTTTAAACGTGTCATCATCATTAAATTGTCATAAAATAAAAGATGATTTTGATTTTTAAAACACATTGTCAATGTTTCAAGTCGTCCAAATGTGGTTGGCTTAAAACGTTGACAGTTTGTTTTCATTAATCACAACATCTCCAATATGTTCTAAAGACTTCAAGTATGAATTCTCCACAAACCTTGTGATTATGACTATCACCAGTTAATTTGCTTTTTAAGTCACAACAAAATATATAGGATGTAACGTCATTCATTTACATTCTCTCTATAAAAGTATGATCTAGTTGTCTTCATTGACATATCTAATTGTCTTTGTTGTCTTGATATTTCATTGTGTTTGAATTCTTCCCCTTCAAAGTTATATGAAAATAAGTAACAAATTATAAACAAATTCATCAACATATCTAGTTGCCTTTATTGTCTTGATATTTCATTATGTTTGAACTCTTCCCAACTAAAGTTATATGAAAAGAAGTGACAAATTAAAATACAAAATGTTTAAACCTAAAATAACACAAAATTGAAAAATAAATTCTAACGTCATATTTGTCCAACAAAAACTTGAGCTCAAAATTTGTGTTTAGTTATTTATACATTTGTTTCAGTAGGAATTTATATTCTTATTAAAATTTCCACATGTTGTTTGGTTGTCGTGAACCAAAGTTGTGATCGAGTATGTGTTTGAAGTTGTCTCGTATCATTGTAGAATGCACATGTTTAAATAAGATGAGATTTGTCGTCTATCTTAATTAAGTTACATAGTCTAGGTGTCACCTACCTATTTCCATAGAGTATTTGTCATTGATATAGACACCTAATTTTGTTATATGGCTAGTTGATTACTAAGGTGTTGGTGTAGTTGTATGTTTATATGTCACTGGCCTAAATTAGACTCTTATTGGTGTGTATTATTGTATTTATTGATATATCAACCTACTTTTTTGTGTGTTACCGACACCAGAGACATTATTCTCACTTATTGGTTTCTCGTTCTTCTTTGTGTGCACTTGTTATATATGATTTCCTCCATTTTATCAAGTTTTCCTTCTCTCTCTAACTTTATTTCTCCTTGGTTTTCATTGAATTTTTATTGTATAATTATTTTCATCAATTAATGACCATTTTCGTGTCATGCAGAAACAGTCAACCTTTAACAAAAATGGTTTCATGTGTTTTATAGGGCCTTTTCACTCACATTTGATTTTCTCAATTTTTTACACCACTTTTCCCACCCTTTATTAGCTTCTTGTTCTTCTTTGTGTACACATGTTTATCTAATTTCCTCCATTTTATCAAGTTTTCATTCTCTCTCTAGCTTTCGTTCTCCTCCCTTCACTTTCACTGACTTTTTATTGTATTGTCATTTTCACTAGTTAATGCTCATTTTCGTACCATGCAAAAATAGTCAACCTTTGACAAAAATGATTCCATGTGTTTTATGGGGCCTTTTCACTCACATTTGATTTTCTTGAGTTACACACCCCTTTTCCCACTCATTATGTGTCAGCTTGAGCGCCATTAGGATTTAAACTTATAGATACAAAGGCGACATAACGCATTTAGGACACATCCATGTAGATTGTAAGTTATAGAACATATTGAAGTTATTAGGGAAAAAATTGTTATTTCTAAAGCAAACTTAAACCAAAAGATTAGTTTCAGTGTATAAAAGCTTGTAGAAAATCATAATTATTACACCTATTGAAAATATAAGGGTTCAGACAATTTTACTACTAGCGATTTCCCGTTGAATGTATTATACTTATTTGTTGATTGTTGCATTGTTTTCCAGATGAAGAGTCTAATAAATATCATGGGAGCTCAATTTTTTCCCAGTTTAACATTTTTTTGACTATTTTATACACAAACCTAAACTAGGTATAACATTCCACAATTTAGATTCAATTAAAGGAAGTAAAGTACAATAAATTAGAATGTGAAAAAGTGTAAAAAAGGGCATATATTTGATAAGGAACAATTCATATTCGAATTGAACAAGCAAAGAAAAGGTTTTACCTTTGATTACCCTACCTTAATAAAAATAGTTATAGAAATAGTTCAAAGAAGACTTGTGAAGCATAGCAAGTGAGCTTAATGATTTGGTTTCGATTTGATAGGTTTGGGGCATAAACGAAAAATTGGGACATTAAAGCAATCATCGTTACTATTACATTAGGTCATTAGCCCTCACTCCTATTGTACCTTGCTCATAGTTAGTACTCATACACGTCCCAAAAAAAATTGTCCTTTCATCTACTACTAATAAACAATGACATCTTCCAAAATTTTAGGATGATGTGTAAGGTTGCCATAACACCTTCTCTTCTATGATTTGGTCTCATAATCCTAGCAATTCACCAAAAGAGGGAAAACATGAAGAGTATGCAATCCATGATACCTTCAATTGTAAGCATTGAGCTACCTATCAATGTGGAATTAGGGATCACATAGTTCTTTTGTAGAATAGTAAACATCTCAAGGTGAGATGAGACTCAAACCTCTCTCTAGCCCTAAGTAAATGAAAGAAACTACATGAATTTCACTAAGGCAGTCTCTTGGTATAATCATGTAGAATAGATATATCATTATAAAACAAAAAAATAGATAGATAGAGAATATTAGAGTATACGTGTTCCTTTTATTCTTATGTTACTTATTATTATGATGCCTTGGTTTACATTTTTTATTTTGACTTCTTGAATTCAAATTAAAACCTTATTGGTGCACAATCTAGGCATAAAAGGGGGTAAAATCCCACCAAAAGATGAGAAAAAACACCCCAAACATTTATAAGAATTTAAAAAATGAATGATATAACCAACGACAACCCTGGGACACTGTTAATATTCACTAGTGACCCTTTTATTATGCTAACGCACTAGTATATCATGTGTTCTACTAGTGTACCTCTAAAAATGCTAAATAGTGTTTTGGACATTTCAAGAGCATTCAGAATCATATAAGGGAAAATAAATAGTCATTTTGTAGATTTTCAAGTGTTTTATATTAAATGGAGGTGTTATTTTACAGTAGTGAACAAAATTTAATGTTATGAGGAAAGCCAAAGGCAAGAGAAAATAATATGATCCCAACATGACAAGGGAAATAGTACTACTCAAGTGTAAATTATGTTGACTATGGGGTTGATTTTGAGCCCCTGTGCGATTTTTTTTTGTGTTTCTTGGATTGATTGGTGACACAAATCCAATGCAACTATAACACATATTTATTGTTGATTTATTATGCAATTCAATTGAACTTTATAATACGAAAATAGGGCACATGACTTAGTCACTATATCATTTACAAATAAGGAAGTATTAAGAGGATTTGTGGAAGGAGAAGAGTAATGCGGGTAGGTTTTTTTGAATTAGTTTTCCCTTTTTCATGAAATGATATGTAATTTTTTGTAGTATATTTTTAGGCTAGAAACCCTAAGGTAGGGGTTTTAATAGATTACAAGATCTTTCATTTTTGGCTAAACATGCAGACATATGTGAAGTGGGTTGATAAATGTTTCAAAAATACATAGGCTTTAGAGAAAATTATTAGTGCATTTTAGCTTCCACATACCTCGCAATATACCAAACACATATAATGTTTTATTTAGTTTTTCCATAAAAATCCATTGATTGTCTAATTATATAATATACAAGTAATAGGTGAGCCTCGAGAAGTAATTATCAACGCACCCAATATACAAAACAATGTGGCTATGGATACATGGGAAACCTCCATAGTTAGTGTCTTGAAACTTTGGGTTGTCTTCACTATTTACAAGTGAGATAAGTTTATTAGAGAACCTATAAACCTAACACACACTAGAGCCTAGTTATTCACCATGGTATTCCTAATCATTTACACAATCATGTTCATAAATGACCATGTTAATTTAGTAGTGAATGAATATGTTTTTTAATAATCATTTACATGATCAAGTTTGTAAAAGAGTATGTTAATTTAGTAGTGCATGAATATGTTTTTTAAATGTTACAAATTTGATGTAAGTAGAGATATACTATTTTATAAATTGAAGATTGATTAATTATTTTCTATTTTATCTCATATATAGGATTTCCTCATCAATGAGCTATTTTTAGACACTAAAATTTGGTAACTATTCCTTTTCTAATGCCAAGTTTGGCCATGCTCCCTCGTTAAGAAAAATTCTCACATTCAAAATCCAATCAATATATCTCTCTAGCTCTTTGTGACTTTCTCATATTTACACATTACATTGTCATCAATTCAAAAAATAATATATAATAAATGTAGTAAATTAGCCTCGAGCATCATTCCACAACTTTTTGTTTTGCTTCACATCTCTCCTATCTAGGACTATATATTTTATTCGAGATGTGGGGTTAGGTCCTCACCAACTTGTATGGTATTGACCTTTCACATTCTTTAACTTTGTTTTCAATTTGAAAATATTTGTTGGGTCATTTCATCTTCCTAGGTTCAACCTTATTAGAATATTTCACTTACAAGAAGTTAAATATATCAAGTCAATATCACGTTATGACTCACCTAACACTCTTACAAGCTCCTACTACAAATATCATTCCAAAAGCACTCAAGGATCTCCAAATTTTGCCCAAATCGGTTACACATCAATTAGAGTTGCCCATACTAAAGGTTTGAAGCACTCAACCAAGTCAAATAGTCCATATTCCTATTCCAAGCATGCAAAGGTCATAAAGTCGTGTCTTGGCAAGAGCAAAGCCACTCCAAGCATCTTTAAAGGGTTTTAAGGGACAAAGGGTTGGGTCACACATCTAAAGCACACATCATCCCACTACTACTGGTCATATTCGGTACATTCTATATTATACACTTATCTTGCTAGTATTTGTTTCATGATATACAAGTGCACCCATAGGGGTTGGCTTAGATCTCACTCACACTTGCATGAGCACCTAAGAGAACTACATGAGGCTTGATCCCATGCGAGGTCATTTAGTGTAGCTCTAGGATTAGTCTTGTGGTTGTGTTTGAACGCCAAGGGTATTCCAGCCTGACCCCAGACATGATTTCTCCTTTTGGTTTGTTAATGATTTGATGAAGGGTACTTCAAGTTTAGGTGATTATAGGTCATCAAGAAGTTGTGTGAGCAAGAGCGACATACCAAAGGGAATTTCTGGGAAAACAAAGCACATAAGAAGTTTCAAATCCTAATTATTAAAGGTTCTAAGATCGTAAAACCCCAATTGAGATTGTACAGTCCCAGGTCTGGACCGTATAATTTTCCTATGCTCCTACCCCTACTTAGTTTCTAGTTTTGGAATTGATATCAAAGCATCTCCAGTTTCTAATCTACATTTTCCACATGCCTACAAATATGGATCTTCTCCATTTTAACATGTACAATTAGGTCTTCATATCCTCTTGTGTATTTTATCTATCACTTAGTGTTTATTAATCATCACAAGTATTAATGCATTATTTTGGTTACAAATGGTTAATTCTAAAATGATCAGATCACAATAATCCCCTGTTACAAAACCTTACACCCTTTTTATTATTGTACATTTTACATAACATAGATTTAATCAGGGTGTAAATGTTATCATTCTTAGCCTATATAGAGGCCTTCTTCACTAGTATAATGCTCTTCATTTAGTTTGCATTCATCTCTCACACACTTTAGTAATGAATTAACGAGTATACCTACATCAGTAGAGTTTGTATGTGATAGTAATATTGCTATGAAAATTTTGATTAAAAAGTGTATTTCTATTAATAGTACATAGAAATTCATTGTTGATTATGTAAAAAATGAGTGACATAGGATTGCACTGAGAAGAATTTAAATCAAGCTCAAAAATATGTCCAAGAGATTAAATCCAATTATCAAAATCTAATAAAAAATATGATAAAGCTTATAAAATTAATATATTTTTAATAAGAGATAACTTTTCAACCAAAAAAACAAAGATAACAAGCCCCAAGGGGAACACGTGCTGAATAAAAGGAAATATTATCTAAGTAGTCACAAAAAACATGGTGGTTGGAGGAGGAAGTGGACTATTAGGCTTATTCCCCCACCTACTACCACTAGGTGGATGAATTGTGTCAGGTACAGGATCCTACCCGTCATTGTTTTATTTTTCTTTGTATTACTCATTATACTTGGTAGGGGAAATTTCAAGAGCCAAGTGAGGGAATTTTTTTAAGGGAGTACCACTTGGGAACCAATCCTGCCACCTTTTTGGAAACATCCTCCACCCCCTTCACTGTCACTAGAAGATGGCATATGAGAGTAGGGTGAGAAGCTCTTGCGAATGTGTGAGCAACACCACCCTCTCCCTCCAAAATCATAACCTTGAGAAGGAGACCAATGTGAAGGAGAATATGGTGACACCCAATTAACAGTATAGTGTGTGTTTCCTTAATGGTTGAGAAGAGATTGTAAGTGGCCCACCTCTTACTTGATTTTTTCAATTTGCACCTAAATTTAGAGCATAAATTTTGAAATGACAACTACTTTGTTAGCTATAGGAATTTTTTTATCAATATGAATAAGATTGAAAATAACATGATTTCTATTTTTCCATATGTGGAATAAAATATTAGATGGTGTCTTTAAAAATATGTCAATTTAATTGTATTTTGTTGGTAGTTTGGCCAAGTCCCACAGAAGGACCAATTTCCAAATGTTTTTATAATATTTTAAGGTTATGAAAATTTGAAATTGTGTTAATGTTAATTTCATTTTTTTTATACACATATAAAACTATTTATTTCCATTTTATGTATAGGGAGAATCATCACAACCAAGTGTTGTCAAGGTAGGGGATGTAGGGGTCGAAAAAGATGAGGGGAAAAAGGAAGAAGATACATTTACAAAGCACTTCATATTCTGTATAATAGTTTCTTTGAGGTAGTTTTTTATGTTGTCTTTTAATCACAACATATTAATGTTGATGTATATGGGTATTGTACTAAAATTTAGTTAATATGCAATTACCTGATATTTAATTTTTGGACAATGATGAAGATGTCCAACATCAATGACCAATAAAAAAGAGAAATTATATAATCTTGTCATGCCATAATGATGATGACATGCATCCCGATAATATTACAAGGAGATATAGGCACCAAATTAAATCACTTTATGTGAAATAATTAGTTGACTACTGGAAGATTCAACATTTTTTCTGCAAAAAAACTAGTGATGTTTTACCACAAGAGGGTGTTAGATTCCAAAATATGGTGTATCATTGCTTGTTTCCTAGTCTTGATGATAATCATTGTGATGATAATGTTTACCAAGATCATATTAGCGATTATTTCCAAGAACCTAACTCATACGGATGATAATACACCAAGGAAATCAAAGAAGAGGATTTGTTTTTGAAATTTTCTCAAACTCCTTTGTTTACATCGCAACATCCTAAATTATCAATGTTGGGTGATATTTTTTTGTTAATGGAATCGAAAGCAAGGTTTATATTCTCAAACATCATGGGAATACTTTATTGTTTTTAGATGAAATTTCCAAGACCATATAAACATAATTTTATATTTGATTAATTTAACATTATAAATTTGTGTTTTTCATTGTAGGCTACTAGAAACTAGTTTGTTTCTCAAAAGGAACATACTTCCATCATGTTTTAATTAATTTACACCTTATAACATAAAATGATTACAAAATTGAGATTAAATTTTAACTATATTATTAGGTCATTAGGGTACAATAATATGTATTTGCTTAGGCAAGTATAGTTTGTGACACTTTATTTAGAATTGATAAGACAATAGAAAGATAAATTACTTAGTTGATTATGGATGTCTACCACTCATAAAAGGTGTCTTAGTAGTGAAAATGATCAATAAATGCTTCTTTAGGTGCTCAAACTCAAAATAGGGACCTACAAACTATTTGGGCAATATCAACATACTAAGACACTTATGGTAGACCGGAAACGTCAACCTTTACCAATAATGTCTAAGACCTATTTGAGAGTCTACTAATTCTAGATATGTTTATGTTGGATTAGATATTTTGGATATCTAGGAGGTCTTAAATGACATGTGATGACACTTTTTTCTATTCTTCTTCGTCTAAACCTTAATTATGCTTGCAAAACAAGGAACCATTAAAAGGGGTTATAATCTTGGGGTAGATAGCCTCAGTCACACCCCTAATGATGTGGTGAGTATTTCCTACATACCAATAATGTAAAAAGGGATCAAGTTGCATGTAGTTCTCTATCCTAGGTGAGTGTGTTTGCAATCATGTACACAAACAAATGACCTTCCTTTATGATGCAAGAGCATAACTTTTGGAGACCATAACTTTTGATTCAACCATCAAGTTATCTTGAAATTTTCCGCGGTGTTAGATCTTGATTAATAATATGCCATGACCATCCTTTTTGCAAAGATTAGGTCCCACTTTGGTATATTTTTGGGGCAAAATTCCTTCATCTATTAGTCTAAAATTGGCTCCGAACATTTTTTCAGTTTTGTCTAGAACTTAGAGTTTAAATATCTTTTTCTTTTCTTTATAGCATAAGCCAAGATTTAGTGTAAGCCTCCATTTATGAAGGCATATTTTTTAATAAAAAATTGGGGCCCATCTGAGGTTTTTTTCTATAAGGATTTCTTTGTGTTTTAGGGTTTTTTGGCATCTTAAGGTTTTTAGAGATAGTGAGAAATAAAAAGAAGATTGTAATGTTGTAAAAGATTAGTGTGATTTCAGCAATGAGAAGAAAAATATTTTGAAGCTTGTGGAGTTTTTGCAAAATTGTGTGCTTATGTTTTGGAGGCATTTCGACCTCTTGCAGTTCGATCCACGTCACTTTATTCTTTGACACTTGGCATAATGCAACTTTAATCTCTTGGATTTCAAATTTAGCTATACAAACTACTTTAGGGTTTCTCTTGGATAGATTATATTTTTTTTAATCATTGGTAATGATCCTCAATGTAATGAGAGTGATGCGGGTGTCTCCAAGGTACGTAAAAAGTGAAGGGGTGTTTAAAAGTTGAATGATATTGTTATAGATGTTTTATGTACATGTGACTTTATTAACTTCTCATTATAGTCTGCCCATGAAGCAAGTCTATGCCAACCTAATGGTGATCACCCAAATTGAAAATTGACCTTTGGAGGCATTTGAGCATTATTGATAGAAGGTGACCTCTACTATAGACCAAATTTATTTGGCTTTATTTATAGTTTCCTAAGAGTGAAAAAGATGGATATGAGGTATGGAGAATGTCTATCTAGGATTTTAACCATTACATATATAGATTATGTTAATATTGAATAGATATGATTAGAAGATAGAGGTGGCTAAGATAACATGTGAGAAAATAATAGGGGAAAGACTGCTCATGAGTTTAATATATGATTTTTGTCCATGTATGTAAAGGTATGTTAAAATATGCCAAAGTTTATGTTTCCAAAGTGTTAAAGACCAAATTTAGGTGTCTACATATGCCCACTTTTTGTAGTGTTAAAAATGGTAAATTAAAAGGAATAACATAAATTTTCTACCTGATATAACCACATTGTATGTCAACACGTGTCATTGGAAAGTGTCATTTTCTCCTTTGAAATTTGTAACAAAACATGTGTTTATTAATATTTACTTGTGATAAAGTTATGAAATAATTTGAACCATTGTAAAACTTGAATTCAAAAGAGTTAAGGAATGTGCTTACACCCTAATTATATTTAACATGAAATCTAGTTGATTTTAGTGAATTAGTACATCAAAGGACATGTAAGGGTTAACAATACGTGATTATTATGATTAATTAACTTCTAACATTAATTACCACAATTAGAATAATGATTTAATACTCGTAACTAACATGTTAAACAAGGTACAAACTTGAAAATGCGAAGGAATGAGTGCTCTTAATTGATTACAAATGATTTTTGAAAGTTTGGGAGGATGTATTGTAGGAACAGGGAGATCTAGACTTGATCAAGCTTTGTTATGGATATTGTGATTAGAAATCAACCTGGGGCAGGACCGTATAACTTTGTTAGGGCCATACCATATGGTCTCGACCCTTCTATTTGGTCTTAGACCTACTCAGATCTATGATCTGTAACTTCTGCACATTGTCAGTTTCTTGGAACTATTTACCGTTGTCAAACCCTAATTTGTTATCATGCTACAAAGATGTCTAAATACTCTTATCATCAACTCAAACCCTAGTCGTGGATGAGAAGTCTTTCAAAAAAACATTAGTTGGGTTGTGAGAACCCCTATGGACCACCGACATTGGCACTACTCCAAAGAAGCCTCAAACCGCAGATCATTCTCCTCTTAACATGTGATATATAAATGAGTGCAACTAAGTTTGATAACCATCTTTGACCATGTTTGAATTGAGTTGGATCTTGCTAAGATGCTTGGGGAAGGGCTCTTTGAGTGCTTGTAGATTAGAGAGATTGTTTTCTTAACCTGGTAAGAAGAGTAAAACTTGTAGAGATTGTTTCCCTAACGAATGTGGATGTGTTATTACAAGATTTAGGTAGCCTTGAGTGTCTTTTGCAAGTGTTATAAGTGAGCGTGTCAATGTAGTTATGTAGGATTTCCTAGTTAGAAAATGAGGTAGTGTTTACTTTCTTGTATAAGGTTTCATAGATGATTTATTGAGGAAAGGCCAACCCAGAGAGATAAGAAGACCCAACAAAAGATATTGATTTGAAAGCAAAGTTGGAGGACATGTCAATCTAAGATCTTACAAGTCAATTAAGACCAAATGTACTATCCTAACTAAATTTTATAACCTTGACCAGGGAAGGAAAACATGCAGTCTAAAGTTTGGAAGTTGTTAATTGATGTTTTTTTATGTATTTTATGCATTGTGCTCTTAAAATTTGATGACATTTCATTGTGCAAGGATAAACAAGCTAAACAAAAGACATCATATTATGGTAAGTGGGAATGGAAAGTTTGTACTTATCTTAGCAAGAGTGCGTAGTCAAAATTAGCAGTGTCAAAGAGTGAATTGTAAAATTTAAATGTCTACATTTACCCCGATTTAAGTATGAAATGAAATTATATGCTTGAAGGAAAAGATACCTGAGGGAGTAGACACACTTTTTCTTCTCTTAAATGTTTGTTTTGTAGAATCCTATTGTGTTTAGTGCTGGCATACTCCACGATGAAACCTACAACACGAAGTGTAGTCAATTTCCATGATAGAGAATTGAAATTTAACTCAATATGTGTAAAGCATAACATAAAATATTTGTATTTACATAAAAATGAAATGAAATATATGTAAATAATGAAGGAATACACTTGTTTGTTTTTGGAAGGATAAACTCTCATGTTTTACTTGTTCTTAAAGATTTGATTTATTAAACTTGTTGAAATTTGCTGAAGGATTTGAGTGATCAATCCCTAATTATGCCAAGGAGAAACCAAAGTGTTAGGTGCATGCAACCTAACACAGAATTCTAAGGAGAGAGGAAGAAGAATAAAGTGTCAAAATACCCTGTTAAGGAAGAAAACATGGTATCAAAGTTAAGCAACAACTCTAATATCTTTCCATTTGAGTACAAGAGGAAAGGAAATTATGCCTACAAAGAACTTAGCCACTTCGATACCTTCTATAACCCCATATAACACACTACTATAGACAAATATAGGTATGATTATGTAAATAAGAACACATAATCGAAAAGAGAATAGGTGCCACAACACTTTTCCCATGTTCCACATAACTAAATATAAAATAAAATATGCTATAAATGTTGATAAAGGAAGGAGACTTATACCCCCAAGACTCTTGAAATTGTAGTAGGAACTGAAATTCATGGAAAAAAAAGGAGTGAAGTACTTCATGCCCCATATACTAGTGTGAACTGAGTCTGAAATTATGCCAAAAACATGAAATTGTAGTTAGAAATATGAAACTGCTAAGAAATTTGATGTTTTTACCCCAAGGAAAAACATATAGGAAGGTTAATACTACATCATACGACCTTGACCAATCTACATGGTTCTGAACATGTGTATTTTGTATGATTTTTTTTATGTTTTTCTTGATTTTGGAGTACATGTACCTTGTTTGTACATGTATCATACCCCAAAATTCTTCCTATGCATGTTGTAAGTGTATACTATACCCAAATGAATGCCCCCTCTTCTGAGGCATATGAGAAAACCATGTTGAGCACATGGCTCAAAATAAAATATGTGTTCCCGTGAACTAGATGTTTGAGAAAGTGTAGGAGGGTTTAAGATGATGAAGAGGTGGCCACCTGTAATAATGTGTACCTATAATAAGGAAGGTGTTTTTCATGGTGGCAACCATGACACACAAGATAAACAATTATAGCAATAGATAGAAACCATATAGTTAATAGCAAGAGCATTATAAATTCATATAGGAGAATACAAGTGTAGAAATAGTGAAATCAGATGTCATAAGTATGCAAACAATGTCACACAAAAGGCGTAAATTTGTAAACATGGGACACCCAATGTATCACAAGACAATTAAGGCATGTAGTCCTGAAAACAAGAGCAAGCACGAGTAAACAAGATAGGCACAACACCATAAACATGGGACATCCATGGTGTCACAATACAATCAAAGCGCATAGGCCTCAAGAAATGAAAACAAATGAATAATAACATACACACAAGCAAGTATACATGAAATAAGAGTGTCAAAACATGAAAACATTACATAATAGCCAAGATAAGTGAAGATATGTGAAACATTATATGAGAATTTTACACAAGACACATGTGTTAATCATGTTAGCTCAAAAGATAATATATACATATTAAATGTAATCAAGTATGACAAGAAAGTGTAAAGAAACTATAATGGAACCATAACACCTAGATGTTAGATGCCTCCAAATGAATAGGAAGTTTGGGAAAAGGGTTCGAATAGAAACTCATTGTGTAACAATCTAAATATGCCCTGCATCAAATTGAAAATACCATGTGAACATGTGTGTAAAGAGTAAAGAAGCATGCTATTTGTTAAACCAAAGTGACAAATAACATGTATAATGTAAATCACTAATAACTTAAGTGAAATGTACAAGTTGTGATTTTGTATTTTTACAAATACATGATTGTTGTATTTTTGAAGTGCTCAATTATGTACATGAAAGAGAGGTAGCATCAATCTATCCAATGAGAGCCTCCATAGGAGGTGGAGAAACTAGTGAAGGGGATGGAATTTTAGTCCTTGATTGTGTGGAAGGAGGTGACTCAACTGCAAGAGGTATAAGATTAGAAATGTTTGCAATAAAAGGTATGATGGATAAAGAAGGTGTATGAGGATTTTGGGAAGTGAAAGACCTACGTGGAGGGATAGAAGAACAAGTACTCCTAGACATACCATGGGTACTAGAATCCCTGCAAAAGAGAGTATGTGCACTAGAGGACCTACATATCATCATGTGAGGGGAAGAGCCACAAGAAACAATGTGTGAAATTGAAAGCCTATAAAAATACCTAGGAGAGTGAGATTCAAGAAAGGTAGTGTGCAACCAAAGGCCTGTTAAAATACCTAAGAGAGATAGAGACACGAGAGGCAATGTGTGTAACTAGATGCATATTAGGAGACCTAGAAGAGCAAGAGCAACGAGAGGCAGTGTGTGCAATTAGAGGCCTATCAGGAGACATAGAAGAGCTAGAGTCATGTGAGGTAGTGTGCAAAACCAAAGGCCTATTAGGATACCTAGGAGAGCTAGAACTACGAGAAGTAGCGGGTAACACCACATACCTAGGGAGAAACCTATGAGTGCTAGAACTACAATGGAAACTGTGTAAAACCAAATACCTGTCAAGAGATGGATTAGGTATAGGAAATGTTGGCATGTGCGTCCAACGCTCCGCATGAGTTTCGTGACATGGGTTAACCCCCTCTCATGGATCCTAACTCTGGTGATTGTAGCGGGGATTAACGCATGTGGGTTTTGGTCTAATGAAAATTGTGGTCTAACAAATGGTATCAGAGCGATAGGTCTCGAGTTCGAAACTCACCCAAGTAACGCTAGGGGGGAGATTTTTTCCCTGTGTGTCCATCGCTCCATGTGAGTTTCATGACATGGGATAACCCGCTCTCGTGGATCCTAACTCTGGTGATTGGAGCAGAGATTAGTGCCTACGAGTGTTGGTCTAATGGAAATCATGGTCTAACATGAATAAGATTTTATAGAGGGATAACTAGGTAAGCCATGAGTATAAGACTCAAAATAAATACCCTTCATGGTGATAACCTATTGGTTATGGATAAAATTAACACATTGGTGGATGACAAAAGTAATATCCCTAAGAGCACTTAGCCAAAGGAGACCTTAACATACTGTACCAGAACTAAGAGTATCCGCAAACAAGAATGAAGTCGAATCAGGAATAGAACCAACCATGATGGATAGAGTAATACATCAATATTGAGGATTAGTATCAAGCACAATATTGAGTGTAGAAATGTCAATATTTATAAGTAGCATTAGAGTGTAGACATTATCTTTATTGTGTGGATCAGCCAAAACACTATGTATAGGGATTTGATTAATAGAGGAAGGGATGTATAGAGTATAAAAAACGAGTTTTTTATCTATATCAAAGTCATTGAAAGCAATGAGTGTTATAGGAGATGATGTATGAGTGGCAGTGCCAATCATTGCATCTAAGGGTAATCATAAGAAGGAAGTGGTGACACCACATGATAAGTGTTATACACTTAAGAGGTAGATTTTTCATTATTTTGATTAGGGAATGGGTCATGAAAGATTTTGAGTTTAACATTATCGTTGGATGGCTTGATATATTTTGTGGGCTCATCCCATTTGATGACATGGGATTATATGAGGTCATGGATGATATGAAAGAGATTAATAAATTTTTCAGTGAAGTGATCAATAGATCGAGATGATAATCATAGTAGGCATTGGTATCAAAACTTACTTTGAGGCTTGCTTGTATCAACCTCAAATGGTGGAGGGAGAGACACAAGATTACACTAAAGAAATGTTTCAATACAATAGGTGGAGCACAAGGTAAGTGGGTGAAATATTGGTGAGTAGGTTAGAGTTGTAACATTGAGAAAAAACATTGACAATTAGTAACCTTAGTATCATTAGACCTGCCTTTGAATGTGGTTTTACTTGAAAACTTAACATTAGGGGTGGTAGGAGTGTTACTATTATATTTGAGCTTATTCATATGCAATAAATTAGCTTCATGCTCCATGAGTGTATGATAGAGATGGTCAAAATATAGGAATTTGTTAAATAGGACCAATTCTTGTAAAGGTGGCAACAAACTTTGGGTGAAAATATCTTGCAATTCATTATCAACTAGGATATTGCTAATTTTTGTAAACATGGTCTTATATCATAACATATAATTATTGATAGGCTCAATGGATCCTTGGCATAATTTATATAATTGTGCATAAGAAAAATTTTCCTCGATGTTAATAGAGAATTGAGCTAAAAATTGATTTTCCAAAGTGGTAAAAGAGTACACAGAGTGTGCGGGGAGATAATAAAAATATTGTAAGGTGATTTCTTTAAGACTCTTAGGGAAGAGTTTGGTGAGAAAAATGTCATGATAAACATAATCAAAACAATATACGTGGAAAGAGAAAATATGCTCGACAAGGTCTCCTTTACCATCATAAGTAGAGAGTTTAGGAGCAACAAAAGCAATGGGAAAATAATAAGAAACCACTTCGTGTGTAAGGGGATTATGAAGCAACTGGGTAGAATCCATATCATGATTAGAAGTAGATATACCTTGTTGTACTTGTAAGATATTATTTTGTAGGTATGAACAAGGGTTTGAAGGGCTTGTGTGCTAGTTGAAGAAGGGTATGAACCACTAAGAGTGGATATAGGATGTGTAGGAGCAATAATGGTTGTAGGAAGAAGCATATAAACATTTTTCATGGAAAGATTAGGTTCCCCCAATGAGGTAGGCACTATAGATGTAGGAATAACAAATGTCTTGAAATGAGAGAGTGAACATTCTTAAGTTGATCCCTTGCAGTATAGAGAAGAAGATTAATATGAGTGAGATACTCTTGTAAGAAGTGTGTAAGGTGTTATACTTCATCTTTGTGAAGATCATAAGAGTGAGTAACATGGTTGTTCTGGGAACCTTCACCTTGGGTAGGATCAACATTGATGTTAAAAATGGTATTCACAAAGATATCAACTGTAGAATAGATTTCATGGTGCCGACATGAGGGAAGTAATATCTTCTAGTGTTGGAGAATCAATAACCCCTAGGTTGAAGGAAAAGATTGTAAAAAAGTTGGGGGTTAATCATGATGATAGATAAGTAAATGAGTATAACAATAACAACAAAAAAGAAAATCATTAGTGGGTAACTCATAAACCCAATATTTCATATTGGAAATTAGTTGTAACACTTCTCAAAACAAGATATTTTGAGGGTGAAGGGTCTTACATTGCTATTTTGGAATATGCAGGTGAAGGAGACCCCTAACAACACATCAAAGCATGTTTGAGACATTGGAAAAAATGCAGAGAGAGATCTTCAATAGTATGGATCCAGTTATTCTTCTATACATTAGGGCCCATACCTAGAACATGGTACATCCATCAAGAAATAAAAATAGAAACTAGATCAGAATTAGGTGAACATGGATTTTTCTCACACTTTTAACTTCTATGACACGTACTTAAACACTTTAAAAGCACTTCAACATATTAGAAAATTCTTATTCTTAATCGCGGAAGATGTTACTGTCTAATTTTCAAGGGTTAACTCATTTCAAGAATGTAGATACACAAACTAAATACTAGAAATGTAACATTGGATCATGTTACCCCCCCTCAATGTGAAATTTCCACTTATTGAAAATAGGAACACCAAAATATAATCGCACTGCATACAGCTGAAATCAACTTCAACTCTGAAAAGAAAGTAAAATCACACATACGTAAAATTCCACCATAGCTTCATGTGGCCCCATTGTTTGTGACTAACGAGAGGTTGTTGAATGACCTCCAACCTCCAATGCCTATATCCTCTAGTGGATGTGCTGCTAACTCAGTCGAATTTGATCATGAAGGACAAGTACAACTTGGACATTGGGTTACACCGAAAATGTGTCTGTGACGTAATTTTTTTTATTTTTACAATATTTTGACTCTGACTCATGATAACAATTACAAAATGACTATTAAAAATAAAACCTAAAATCACCAATATGACTCAAAACTTAGATTCAAATTTGAGAGGACAACTCTTGTCTTTGACACTTTAGACTATAGAACAATAATTTGAATAACACAACACTTGACTTTGACCATATAACTATAAAGAACAACACAAAAAATGATTTTTAGAAACAACAATAGCTCTTAATATGAAACTTTATTGACACAAATACAACTGTGGACATAACTAAGGACACTATTATTAACAAAACCTTTTGTCTTTTTACCAATGGAAGGACATGACTTATAAACTTTGAGAAGACTATTCATTATAGAAAACCGATGGCATTAAAACACAACTATTGACTCAATTTTTCGCCGGTAGGTGTCTACTTTGAAGATGCCTTTGCTGGAAAGTGTCAAATTCTGGTGGCTTCAATATTTACTGTCTTGTTGGATTTTAGATATTTTAAAGGTTGCCGGATGTTAGATATTTTTCTACAGTCTTAGATATTTACTATCCTAGATATTGAATTTGATTTTATTCTTCATAAAATAAATTCTATAGTTTACTATTTAAAAAATAATATTGGTCATATATTTTGTTCAAAGTTTTTGAGATTCAAAATTTTCTTATTTTCATTTTATTCTTCATAAAGTAAATTCTATATTTTATTTTTTGGAAAATAATATTGGTCATATATCTCCGGCGTAATTTGCAACTCATTTGCAATTGCTAGTTGATTAATCTGCTTTTATTTTGAATTGACAAATTTATAATGACGGACTATGGAAACCAATGACTCACCACATAATAAACAAAAAAAAAATTAAACACGTTTACCTAAATTTTAGACTTTTGTTTGCTCCCACGAGATGTTAAATCAATATTACTACAGGATGTTTCAGTGATCTTTTTCATACCACCAATTACAACATGTATAGGTAGATCACATAAGCATGTGATGTGATAGTTTTTAGTCAGGAAGAATGTGTAATATGCAGCCCGAGAAGAGGCAAAGATGCATGAAATGGCGATTCTGAGAGGTGCATAGATTTATCAGTCCACACGAGGCTGTATGTATGCTGGAAAATCTATATGAACTCACAAAGGTTATCTGTTCAGGAAATGTGCATGCCAATAATGTGTTGACCATAAAACACCATATATATTAACATGGGTGAATTGGTGGGATCCTGTGAAGATTTGAGTGATCAATGTTGAGACCCGAGATTTGAATTCTTAGCACAAAATTTATAATAAAAGACACACATGAAGATATATTCAGATTTTTCTAAAAAAATATAGATGCATGGCAGTAAAATAGTGATTGGTGCACTATGAACATCAAAAGAGGAACAAAAACACCTGATTCATTGATATTATGAGAATAATGAGGTAGAACTTTAGGTGATTCACTATCTTTGCATGAAAATGTAGGAAGCGTATTTCACATGGCCTCAATCTGTAAATCTATAGATAGTTTGAGCGCAAAAGAAAAATATCCAATGTGTGAGGAAAACACATATGCCAACACTATAAAAAAAATATGATCAGAGAAGCCCTTAGCTGTAGGATTCACATTTCAACGATGGATGAATTTTGCACTCTTGATATTTTCCTAATGAATTATGCAAAAATATTTACCTGCTCCGATACCAGATGTGAGCAGAGCATCAGATTGAACACGGAAAAAGATATTCTATTCAACACGTTTTCTTCATATTACAAGAACCCATATAAATAGGAATATAGCTCTCATATAATTTAGGAGGTAGCTATAACAAAAATCTAACCTACATGAGTTGTTACAAACAACCTCACTCACCCTAAACAATATATTAAATTATTTATTTACCACATAGTAGTTAATAATTACTAATTACAACGGTAAAACATAAATTACTGTGAGCACTAAAAAATGATTTCCTAATAAGGTGTACAATGAAAAACAAACAAAAATAAGAGATATGACATTTTTCTTTACAACAGAAAAAACAAGAAAGAGAAGAAAAACAAAAAAATTTATAACACAACAGAAGGAGAATGGGAAGTAATAGAAACCAAAATAGAAGATGAACAATATTTCTATTAACCACAAAAATTAAGAAAAGAAAAAATCAGAGTTGAGGGATAAGAAAAAAATGCCAAAATTGGAGATTATTGGAGGGAAGAAGTAGCAGCTAAAGTGGTGGAACTGCTTAGAGAATATCAAGACATATTCCCCAAAGATTTCAAAGGACTACACAGAATCAAAAAATAAGTGGGCACAATGAAAATACAAATAAAAGAGGGAGTAAAACCGCTAAAGAAAAGGCCATATAGATTGAACCCCAATCTAAAGGTGAAGGTTAAATCTGAAATTGATAAAAAAATTGAATGTGAGTATAATAAAACTAGTAGATGATGCAAAATAGATAATACCTATGGTAGTAAAAAAAAAAAAACATGAGAAATAAGGATCTGTGTGGATTATATAGAATTGAATAAGGCTTGTGTACACGACCCGTTTCCTAGCCCCTTTACTAAAGAAGTTTTAGAAAACATGGAAAGCAAATAAGTACACTCATTTATTGATGGTTTCTCTAGTTACCATCAAGTGAGAATAGCACATGAGGATCATCCCAAAACAAAATTTTCTACCGAATGGGGATGCTTTATGTCCACTATTATGCCTTTTGTTTTAAAGAATACACCCCTGGTATTTAGCATAATAATGATCAATGCACTCAAATTATTTATCCATTATTTCTTGGAAGTATACCTTGACCACTAGACAATGTATGGACTTTTGAGAAATCATATTCACGTTCTACTATTGATTTTCCAAAGATGATGCACATTACAAATATCATTGAACTTAAATAAATGTATTTTTCTTGCACCTTTTGGAATATTATTGGGTCATATAATTTGCAAATAAGAATTATTGATAGACCCATTAAAGACATCCACAATTGTAATGCTACCACCACCAAAAACACAAAAAGATGTGTGAAGAATCCTAGGATACACATAATACCATAAGAAATTCATAAGGAACTATGCAACAATAAGTGCACCATTGGAAGAACTCCTGATGAAGAAATCAAATAAACAAATAAAATGTACAAAAGAGTGTGAGGATGCATTTAAGACACTAAAATATTAAATTTTACATGCCCTTATCATCATATTCCCATATTGGAAAGTTCATTTCCATATTCATGTAGATGTTTTAGGAATAGCAATTGGTGCAGTCTTAACAAAAATCACGAGAAAATATGGATCATCTAATAGCCTTTGCAAGCCACAAACTAGCCAAAACAAAAAAAAATTCTACAATAGAAAGAGAATCCTTGGCCATGGTGTATGCATTACAAAAATTCAGACATTATCTATTAGCTACACCATTTGTGTTTTAAACCAATCATGAACCCCTCACCTACTGAATATACCAATACTACAAGGAAGAGTATGCAAGTGGCTAATGTTATTCTAGCAATTCGAAATCACTATCTTAGTTAAGCTAAGAAAGTTGAACAATGGTCCAGACTACTTATCACACAATGAAACAAGAGAAGATGTAGGACCAATCGATGATGAGCTTCTAGGGGGTTGTTTATTTAGGGTTAAAGTGGTCCCCAAAGAACTAGAAGCCATAGCCCAATTGCTCACTACAGGAGAGTTCCACCGCAGACTACACAAAACAACAAAAACACAATCTATTAAGTTGGGCATTCCCATTTACTCTCATCAAAGGCCAAATTTACAAGAAAGGACAAGATGCAATCCTTAAGTGGGTAGTCATCCAGCACGAGAGCATATACACAAAATCATGCACTCGGGTACATTTCTAGGTCTTAAAAGCATACTTGCATTCATATGATTCCTAAGTGAGAAAACTAGTAATTGACAACTATCTTTGGCCTCTTTTCTTTGTTTTTTGTCTTCTTTCTAGTCATTTTACACCCTACATATCCGGTCAGTATTTCACTTTATTATCTTTTATGGCTTCGGACACCAACACCCAAATAGGACGCCATCGCCCAAATGCCCTCATCCTTCTGAGCACCCTGACCTTTTTCTATCTTACTCACTTCTTTTGGGTCTCTTTTATCTTTTGGGCATCTTATTTTCTTATGGGTTGGCCTTCCAGTTGTCAATTATGAAATTCAACGAAGGAAATCATATAAATACAAAGCTATGTGACCAAAATAAAGGACCAAGCTCTAAGCATCTATTATCATCACCTAAGGTTGCATCCAAAGTCATCTAAGAGCATCAAAGGCATCCATCTAACACTCATACAAAGGGGAAAGGGACTGCATTTTCTGCATACACTTCATAGGAAGGGGAAGTTCATTTTTCCATCCACGCATATATTTACATTGGTACATCTAGCTATCACATGTTATCACATGCACTAACAAGGGGATTCCTAGGGCACGATTCTATCACACATGCATAAAAGAACTACATGGAGTCTAAGATGTAGTGCAATTCTTGGTTGTAATTTCACTCAGTCAGGTGACCATCGGGGTTAATCTGACTCCCCATATTACATATTTTATTTTTGGGATTTGATGTAGTTTGAGGGTTTTGCAGGTCATCATCTCTTTGCAGGTTACAGGTGAATTCTGTGATCATAGTGTGACATACAAGTGACCAACAATGACTACTAGTGACCATCTTGTGACACCAGAAAAATCAGGTTCTGAGCTCTTGCACAGTCACATGCACCCAACAGAAGGTCTCTGGTGCCCCAAATGCCCCTGACCCAATCCAGGCACCCTAGTCCAACTTATCTGGATGATTCCATAATTTATTAGTGCATGAGTTGTGATAGTTTGCCCTTCATTGTTCCATCATTTTTCCAGTCCCGATCAATTCCATGGAATAACGCAAATCAGCTAAGTCATTCTTTCCCTCTCTTGCACTTAGGGTTTCATATTTATCTAGCTTATTGCTTGTGTCAAATCTATACTTTAGTATTTATTTAGTTTACATGCTTACTTCTGCAATATTAGGGTTTTACATAAATTCTATTTTTGTTAAATCATTTGGTGAACCCATCCATTCAAACCACCTTCTTTCTAGGGTTTTCTTCTATGCTTGTTACCCGTAGTGGTCACTTTGGTTCTTTTGAGAAAATTGAGCCCCTCCATCTTCCCATAGGGTTTCTAAATCAATCGTTGAATCTGATAACCCCTCTTCCAACTCTCAAAATGTTCTTATTGAAAACATTGAAACATAATAGTGAGAAATCCTATGATGAGGACACCAACATTGATAAAGAACAACTAGATAAGCTTACCAATTTTCATCAAGCTTTGTGTGACAATCCTATGCATCTTCCACATATCCTCCATACTTTGATGGATTTTAAAAACTCTTGAGATGTTGCTTTTACACCCCTTGTAGGTTCTTCCTCATTCCATGGCCTCCACTCAACCCCTTCATATTCCTACTTCCATTCCACTACTACCACTCCAATCATTCAACCTAATGCTTCTATTTCACAACCTGGTTCTTCTCAAATACTCCTGATTTAACTTCTTTATATTAGGATCTGCAAACTCAAATTTGTCAACTTCAAATAGCTACTTCTTGTGCATCTCCATCTCTTGATTCCACCTTACTCCTTCATACTCCTTTTGCACCCTCCATTTCCACTTATGCACTTCCTCCAAACTTTGTCACTCCTAAGTTTCCCACCTTCAATGGCCATGGTGACCCTCAAGAGCATCTCTGATATTTTTAATGTGGCATGTCTAGATTATGCAAATGATCATACATTACTATCTAAATCTATTCCTAGAAGTCTCCAAGATTATGTTATGCGTTGGTTCTATGATCTACCTATTCATTCAGTAACATCATTCACGCATCTATCCAATGATTTTCTTTCTCATTTTTCAATCAATATCGGTTCTAAGATATCCTATGCTCAACTTACACAAATCAAACAAGGATCTAATGAGCATCTAGAACTATGTATTACACTATAAGAACAACCTAGCTAGGATGACCAATGTGCTTGCTGACTCAAACTTCAAGATCTATTTGTCCAAAGTCTCTTACCACCTCTACAAGAGAGTGTCATCTTTGAAACATCTCCTTCATTTGATCAACTATGTCATACTCTTAAATTACATGAAGGAAAAATTATCTCTATGGGAAAACTCAAGTATCATGATCATGCTTCATCTTCATCTTCTAATCGGTTTTAAATAAAATCAACTTTCAAGCCATCTCCTAAGCCCAACTGAAGCAAAAATATTGTTAATGTTGTCTCTACTCCTGAAAAGATTCAATGACAACCTCCAAAGCGTACATTCACAAAATTTCCTTGTGCTCCACGTAT
This sequence comes from Taxus chinensis, assembly GCA_019776745.2. NCBI lineage: Eukaryota > Viridiplantae > Streptophyta > Pinopsida > Cupressales > Taxaceae > Taxus > Taxus chinensis. Next base: position 911,442,889 of record CM034147.1, on the reverse strand, counting down.
TCTATTGCCACAACTTATCAAAAGCAATCTTATTACATTTCCACCACCATTGAATCTAGATCCATCTCACCCTAAAGGACACAATTATGATGAAAATACTAGATGTGACTATCATCAATGCATTCGGCATCCTACTGATCGATGTTTCAAACTCTGACATCTCATTCAAGATCTTATTGACAAAAATGCAATCGAGCTCCCTGAGCCTTCGACATCTACGTCATTCAATGAAAACAAAAAGCTCAAAATATTTAATGATCCTCTCCCTAAGCATGACAAGTAAGTTGCTGATTCTTCAGCCAATCATACATATCGTGTTGTGCCTCCTCCTTCATCAGGGCCTCTTGATTTTCTAGTTGTTAATGTTGATGCATCTCCACCATTCATTACATTCTCTGGATCATGATTATCATGCTACATTCTCTTCTAATACATTACATATCAATGCTTCTATTGGACCTCATACTATCAATAACACAATGATCAATCCATCGGTTCATATGAGTGTGTGCTCTATTGCACTCCTCATCACTATCAACTACCCACTATCTCATATTTCATATTTTAGTTCCTAAATCTTATGGCTATGTCAAGCTTCCAGTTATAATTGGGCCTCTCACCATGCTTGTGCCATTCATTATGGCACCTACCATTCAAAGGTTGTGACATGCTCTTAGGTCTTCCTTGGCTCTGTTGCTCAAGCTATCATTTCCATGAATCACTTGTGTCTAAAATTCATTCACAACAAGAAAGTTATCATTATCAAAGGTGTTCCTCCATGCACACCATGGCCACAACCTCCTCTTGAGGTTTCCATTGCACTAGCTAAAGCATCTAGGTCCCCTGGGCCTCTCAATCTAAGGCACATTTTGCACCTAGTTCTCCCATTCACACACAACCTACTTGTTCTCATCGGTCCACTAGTCATCCATAAGTTCACCTCATCCTTCTTAGGTTCTCATCACCTCCTCGGTCTCCTTCACATAGGTTCTCATCACCTCCTAGTCTCCTTCACATAGGTGCTCATCACCTCCTTGGTCCCTTCACATAGGTTTTCATCACCTCCTTCCTTCACATAGGTCTCATTTACCAATGCATCATCAGTAATCTCATCACAACAGATAGAGCATGGTCACACACCTTTATCTCCTCAAACATCTAGGTGGAGGACCCATTGCCCTTCACTTTTGTTGGCTAGCTTACTCATCATCATACACTTGGGGGGTCATCATGCCTACTATCTCCTCAGACATCAGGTGGAGGACCCTTTCCCTTCATTTTCATTGGATATCTTACTTATCATCATGACAATTGGGGGGCATCATTGCTTACTTCTCATCCCCCTATGACTAACATTCTTGTGCAGGTTCACATTTCTTACTGTTTACGGCATTTGTGCTTCATAACCTCATACACTACAGCATAATTACACAACTTGATACACATTTATTGTATCATCATACTACCCTATGACACACTCTAGTTCTATGGTTCATACTCGACTATTGAGGGTCTAAATCTGAAATGAACCTCACCTCTTCTACACTTTACGCTCTATGCGCTTCATGATCTATCTTTCTAGCACACATTTTCAAACCATTTCCCGATGACGCACTCTTGTTCTATGGTTCATTCTTGATTGTTGAGGGGTCTTTTATAAATGAACCTCATCTCATACACATACACATTCACTGGGGGGCACACTACTCCTATCACATTCACATTACATACCATTCCATCTCACTCATACACAACATATTGCATATCTTGGTTGCACTTATCTTGTTTGCTTATACTTACATGTTACACTTTTCTTACTATGTTAGATGATATCTTAGTATGTCATTATATTTTCTATATACACATGTGACGTTCACTTGGTCTTTAGTTGTGAATGTACTTCTACAGATCTTTACACATGTAACAATGATGCTTGGCATTGTACCTCTTACCAGTCCCACCGAGGCTCCTGGGGGCATCTACATTTATTCTCTTACACATCACAGGTGTTATTGTTTCATTATTATACTACTTCCTATTCTTACTAGCACACTACTTTTCCATTGATACATACATGCTTTGACATACTTTTATCTTTCTAACATGCTAATGGGTGCTTCATGTGCAACATTTTCTTTGCAGGAACTATTTTCCACCATGGTTGTCTGTTACACTTTGTTTGACATTGTTTGCTATTGTATGTTATTGTTTGTGGGCTATGCCCTTTGTCTTGTATGCACACTATATGCTTTTGGCCACTTCATTGCTTGATTGTCTTGTGACATTGTGAGTGATGTCCCATGTATGAAACCCACTTTTCACGGTCTCTCTTTTATATGCACATTTTATTGTTACACTATTTTTCTATGACATGTTTGCTTATTTTTCTACTAACACATGTTCTAGCCACTTTGTTTACATGTGCCTTGGTTTCTACCATGCACATTCCCTCCCCTTGTAGGGTACACAGTTTCATATCAACATCATAGGTCCTCTCTTTGGGCCACATTCTCCTAGTGACATCGCATGCACCCCAAACACAGGGGGATATATTGGGTGAATCAGTCACCCCATACAGTAATAGCTTAGAGCTACAACATAGTATAAAACACATGAATAAAATAGACTACAATTATAGATAAATGGCTCAGAATCTGACTTGGGTCCTCAGTTCAACATAGACTCTAGCACCCAACATACAGACACTAGCGCTTGGGTGCTCCTAACCTTTCCTACATGCCTATGTCCTGGGGGACAGATACAACTACTTTCTCATATCAAAACAGTTTCAATAGTTCACAGAGTAATTTTCACAGTACAAGCACAATCCTCAGCAATCAGAATGCATTCTTTCTCCATTTCTACATGGAACAATACATAACTAATACATGGTACAACTCTGGAACTAAACACAGATCACACCATCTATAGTGGTGTATAATTCTTAGGAAGCAGATCATGGAAGGAGAGTAACACTAGATCTCTCTCCCCAAAAAACTTCTGTCATGGCGTGAGATCACATGAGATCTCAAAAAACTCACTCTTGGCGTGAGATCACCCAAAAAACTTCCCTTGGCTCTTTCTACAAGCATTTCAGGACATTTTCTATCCTTTTCACTCTTCACATCAAGGTGCACACTTTCCTTTTTACTACTTTTACACACATTTACATACTTTTACAAAGTTTTCATAATACATGACTTTGATTACTCTTTCACTCTTCTTTTGCAGGTCTGTCCTTAATACACAACAAGAAGACAACCCTACATCAAGCACAACAATAGGTACAACACGTTACAACACAATACGCTTCACCCCTAGGGTCACTTCCTCTTTCTTAGCTTCCACGCTTCATTTTTAATCACTTCACGCTTTCACTTGTCTCCTCAGCACATGCTATCACCATCACATTCTACATGGTTATCAGGTACACATCTCTTATCTACTTTATGTTATCGAGTATTCACTCAACAACATAAAGTGGGGGAAAATGTAGACACAAAATCACATACTTGGGTACATTTCTAGGTCCTAAAAGCATACTTGCATTCATATGATTCCTAAGCGAGAAAACTAGTAATTGACAACTTATCTTTGGCCTCTTTGCTTTGTTTCTTGTCTTTTTATGGTCTTTTACACCTACAACCCAGTTGGTATTTCACTTGTTTATCTTTTATGGACTTAGACACCAACACCCAACCAAGATGTCCAGTGCACCCTCATCCTTCTGGGCACCCTGACCTTTTTCTATCTTACTCACTTCTTTTGGGTCTTCTTTTATCTTTTGGGCATCTTATTTTCTTATGGGTCAGCCTTCCAGTTGTCAATTACAAAATTCAACCAAGGGAATCATATAAATACAAAGTTATGTGACCAAAATAAAGGACCAAGCTCTAAGCATCTATTATCATCACCTAAGGTTGCATCCAAAGGCATCTAAGAGCATGAAAGGCATCCATCTAGCACTCATCAAGGGATAAGAGACTGCATTTTCTGCATACACTTCATAGGAAGGGGAAGTTCATTTTTCCATCCACACATCTATTTACATTGGTACATCTAGCTATCGCCCGCTATCACGAGCACTTGCACAAGGGCTTCCTAGGGCACAATTCTATCACACATGCACAAGAACTACATGGAGTCTGAGATGTAGTGCAAGGCTCGGTCGTAAGTTCACTCAGTCGGGTGACTGCTGGGGTCAGTTTGACTCCCCATATTGTATCTTTTATTTTTGGGATTTGATGTAGTTTAAGGGTTTTGTAGGTCATCATCTCTTTACAAGTTATATACAAATTTTACAATGATAGTGCGACATATAAGCAACCAACAACGACTACTAATGACCATCTTGCGACACCATAAAAAATAGTTTATGAGCTCCTGCATAGTCACATGCACCCAAAAGCAGACTCTAGTGCCTAGGTACCCCTAACCCAGTCCAAGCACCCTGGTCTAAGCATATTTGACAGTTCCATAATTTATTGTGCACAGTTACGACAGTTCGGCCTTCTGGTTCGTCAAATTTCCAGCCCCGATCAATTCTTGAAATAACATGAATAAACTAAGTCATTCTTTTCCTCTCTTGCACTTAGGGTTTCATATTTATCTAGCTTAGTTCTTGTGTCATCTATATTCTAACAATTGTTTATGATAGTTTACATCAATTACTCTATAATATTAGGGTTTAGCATAAATTCTATTTTTTTAAATCAAGAGGAAGAACATTTTAAGTGAATCTCATGAAGGGATAATAGGTGGGCACAACAAAAAAGATGCAACTACAAATAAAGTAATGGTGGTCAGATTATATTGGCCTAAATTATTCCTTGATGCACACAAACATGCAAGATCTTGTGATATTTTTCAGTAGGTGGGAAAACTGAATGTCAAAGATGAATTGCCTTTGAGACCTATTCTTACACTATCCCCATTCAAAAAGTGGGCAATAAATTTTATTAGGCTAATTAAACCCATGACAAGACACTCCCAAGAAAGATTTATCATCATAGGAACAAAGCATTTAACAAGATGGGTGGAAGCAATGACAAAAAGAACTATATTGTAAAAATTACACCTAATTTATCTAAGAAAATATCATAACAAGATTTTGGTGTCTACTAAGAATCACAAGTGATCAATACACTTTGTGAATGAAACAATCAAATAACTATTGGAGCATTTCATGATTGATCACAAACAAAGTACTCCTTATCACTCACAAGATAATGACACAGTGGAGGCATTTTAAAAAGTTAGAAAAAGTTCTAACAAAGATATGTAACCTACAGAAGGTGGATCAGGACTTGAAAATACCTGTGACATTATGGGCATGCCACACAACATACAAGAGGCTAAAAAATTATTCACCATTCCAGTTGGTTTATGGGTTAAAGGTCACAGTCCCAATGGAGCTTATCCTCCCAAGCCTCAAAGTACCAGTAGCCTTTAGAATGAATGAAGATCCATCAGTGCATGAGAGACTCCTAGAATTGGAAAAGTTAGATGAAAAATGTATCCTTGCCACATACAATTAAACTCAATAAAAACGAAGACATAAATCCTTGTATGATAGACATTGTAAACACAAATAATTTATGTAGGAGACAAAGTGCTACTATATGATAGAAAATGGAGGAGGTGCGGAAAATTAAAAAATTAGATGGCTAGGTCCATATGTAATAAAAAACATTTTACTATATGGAGTAATAAAACTCTAAACACTGCAGGGAAAAGAGATACCAGACCATGTAAATGGAGTACGGATAGAGAAATATCATATCGCGAGGTAAAATAACTTAAAAATAAAAAATAAAAAAAAAAAAAAATTATCCATCTTTTCTAAAAATTGACAATTTGGCGGAGTTGACAAGGAGGGTGAAAACCCGCAAGGGTACCTTCTCTATACTAAAAATAAATTAAAGGAATACATAAAGAAGGAAAAAGTAGGAAATCAAGAAAGAGTCGTGGAATAACCCACATAAGTAAAAAAATACAAAACCATGAAGAAGTCTGCATAACAAAGAAAATTGAAAAGTCGCGTAAAAACCCACAGAACAAAGAATTTTGTATAAAAATCTACCGAACAAAGAAGAAATAAAAACACATGGAAGAATTCTACAAAATGAAGAAAAGAAGGAAAACCTATGAAGAAACCTGTGCACGATAGAAAAGCCACAAAGCAAAAGAAGGATAAAAATGTGAAACAAGAGAAAATAGGAAAAATTACAAAACAAAGCAAGGAGAAAATAAAAGCTGTAGAAAAAAAGTAGGGAAATCCACATAACAAGGAGGAAGATGCATGTGGAAGGAGAAAATAGACAAAACGAAGTAAAAGACATTCACGGGTAAAGCAATTCAAAAATACATACGCGATAAAAGTAATAAATACGGTCGATCGAAATACAATATATAAAAGGTGAAGACCATAAATTAAAAACCCACATTTCCATAAAAAAATTCGCCAATGAGAGAAAAGAGAAAAGAAAAACCTATGAGCTAGGGCAAAATATAGAGCATAAGGGTATAATGGCAACCCCTGCCGCCATTCCACAATTTGATCTCCCAAAGCCAAAATTTCAAAAACAAACATTGAAATCTTTGCTCCCAGACCCAGCAGGAGCCTTCTCCCATGTCCCCTTCAAATTTGTGTATGCATGTGGCACACAAAAATACATCCCCTCCACCATTTCTGAATATGACCATACCCAGCTAGAACTGGACAACCAATTGCTTCTTGAAAATAACAAAAATACAGGAAGAATGAAGTATAAAGAGAATGCAAATGTAATTGTGGAATTAAAACTGGATGCATGGAGTTGATTCTCATACTTCTTAATGGTCGATAACACCATTAGGTTTCTTCTCATCTGGTTTCACAACAAAATATTGTACTTGGATCAACCATACCAAATCAACACATCAGTAATGGAGAGGGTAATGAGACTATGAGTGAAAGGACATTCAAAACTACAAAATAAGAAGATTTCAATGCAACAATCCGTGCAATTTATGGCAGTCACAATGAACAAAAGAGGGTTGTGCATTGGTGAAATCGAGAATAACACTCTAAGGTATGTCGCCAAATCCATTTGCTTTAAATTATATCATACAAATAGAGAGGATGGTACAAATGCTATAAATGCCACAATAGCCCTAGAAATGATAATGATCCCTTATGAATATAACCTCTATGAGGTCCTCATAGCAAAACTCCATGAAAATACAAGGAAAATTAAGGAGGTAAAACATACTTTTTGTTATGGGTCACCAATTTTATGTCTCTCCATGTATTTCATAAATACACTTCTAGGAAAAACACAACAAGTACAATGGAACCCAAATACACCCATAACAGAACAAATTTTGGAGCACATGAACACTTTATCTCAAGTGAAACAAATTACTCCACTAATTGGTTAGAATGAGAATATTAGAAGAATGGTTTCCAATAAATCTAGGGTTTCTAAAAAAATGGTGGAAAAATAGGTTGTCTTTATCACAGATATTGATTACACATTCATCTAGCCCTTCACCCTATAGATCGCTCATGTTGCCCCACTCCCATATGAAGTATCAGATGAACTTGTGGCAACTACAATCTAGGCTATTAGAAATCTACCTATTAACAATAAGAAGCTAGTACCACTAAACATTGATGACATAATTGCATAAACATGGGAGGAATATAGAAAGAAATTTCATGAGGGTTTCACATAGGAGCTCGTGGGGTTGGATGAGTCATATAAACCACAAACAAAGCAAGAAAAGCGGAAAAATAAGGTACATGAGAAAATAGTGCCAAAATTTTATAACAGGAAAAACTCAGAGGCTAAACAAAAACCATCTCCACAAGCCCTAAACAAGAGATAGAAAGTCAGGATATCCAAATAAGTGGTCATGGAATAACAACCAAGTGAAGAGCCGAAATATTTGAAAGATTAAATAGATTTGTATCTTTCATTTCAGGGAGAGATAGAGTTGTTAGATTTATTAATGGTCTTAGAGGATGATTATAAGGCTAGTGTTTGGTGTGGTAAACCAATTAAAGTAGATGAGGCTTGTCAAATAACAAAATAATTTGAAAAGCAAAATTAGATTATAAGAAAAATAAATGAGGATTTTAAGAGAAAGAATAATAATTAATTCTATGGGAATAATCGAAAAAGAAATTTTTTTGAGACTGCACAATGCAGGCATGCTAGTTTTTGAAATCAACATAAAAATGGAAACAAAGAGTTTATCAAGAAAATTCCTAATGAAATTAAATGCTGGAATTATGGAGAAAACCATGATGTAAAGGGGTGTCCACAAAAATCAAAAGGGTGGAATAAAAATGGAATTAAAAATCAGAAATATGATAGTGAGAAAAATCAAAGAAATGATAATGATAAAAAAAAAAGAATAAAACTCCGACCATGAAATTTCATGATGCAGTCTCTTTGTTAGAATTACAAGGTAGAATTAAAGCTCAAAATGTAGAATTCTTCATTGATTCTAGTTATAGTCATAGTTTTATTTCCCCTAATATTGTTTCTAAATTGAATTTGTCTGTCAAAGAAATATAACATATAGCAGTTGAAATGACAGATGGAAGGAGAGTTAGACATACCGAATCCATAATAGAATACCTAAAAATTCAGTTAGATGATCTTGATTCTTGTGATCATTTTCATTTTCTTAAAATAGGACAATATGATGCAATATTAGGAATGACTTGGCTAGAGAAAAACAATGCTTTGATTAGTTGTGAAAATAAACAGGTTATTATAAAAAAATACAAATAATTTCTTTAAAACTTTACAAGGGATAAAAAGGCCCATTAAACTTAAAACCATTTTTGCTATGTAATTAAAAATGAGTATGAGGAAGAATTGTAAAGCTTTTTGTGCGATGGTCACTCAACATAATGATGGAACTAAGTTAGACATTAATATCCAACCCATAGTTCAAGAATTTATGGATGTTTTCCTTGAGGAAATAGAAGAATTACCCCCTAGAAGAGTTGTAGAGCACGCCATTGATTTGATTCCCGAGGCTGAATGTGTATCTAAAGCCCCTTATGATGGACACTTAATTCCTGAGTTAGCTAAACTTAAAGTATAATTAGCTAAATTTCTTAAACAAGGAAAAATTAGACCAAGTGTTTCTCCATGGGGTGCACTAGTATTATTTATTAAGAAGAAAGATGGAACTATGAGATTGTGTATTGATTATAGGCAGTTGAATAAATCGACCATCAAGAATGAATATCCCTTACCTAGAATTGATTATTTATTAGATCAATTAAGTGGTGATAAATACTTTCTAAAATTTATTTACGTTCTAGGTATCATCAAATTAGAATTAAAGAGTCAGATATTCTGAAAACTACTTTTAAAACTAGATATGGACATTATGAATTCATAGTTATGTCTTTCGTGTTAACTAACGCTCTTGCTACTTTTATGAATTTGATGCAAGATGTGTGCCACCTTTCTTAGATGTGTTTGTGATTATAATCTAGATGATATTTTGATATACTCAAAAAGTGAAAAAGAACATGAACACCATGTTAGGTTAGTTTTAAAAACTTTGCAAAAATATCAACTTTATGGGAAGTTAAGAAAATGTGAATTTTTTAAAACTGAAGTATCTTATCTAGGACACATAATTTCTCAAAATGTAATTGCACCTGACCCAACTAAAGTAAAGGTTGTACAAGAATGGTTAATACCAAAATATGTGCATGAAATAAGAATTTTTATTGGCTTGTCTGGTCTTTATCGTAGATTTATTAAGAACGATTCTAATATAGCTTCTCCATTGACTAATTTAACAAAAAAGGATAAACCTTATCAATGGACTAGTGAATGTGATCAATCTTTTAATAGATTAAATGAATCATTGGTAACTGCTCCTATTTTATTTATTCCTGATTTTTCTAAACCATTTTTTTTAGTTACTGATGCATGTGGTTCTGGTATTAGTGGTGTAGTAATGCAAGATAATAAAGTTGTAAGCTGTGAATCTAGGAAATTACTTCATGTTGAAAAAAATTATCCCATACATGATTTAGAATTGTTAGGAATTATACATGCTTTGAAAATTTGGAGACACTATTTGTTAGGGAACAAATTTACTATAAAAACTGATCATAGAATTTTACAACATATCTTTACTCAACCTTTATTGAATATGAGACAACACTGATGGATTGAATTGCTTAGTGAGTATGATTTCAAAATTCAACATGTTCCTAGAAAAGACAATTTAGTAGCAGATACCTTACATAGAAAAAAGAATTTTTGTTAATGCTTTAGCTTTAGAAATAAGTAATTTTGAACAATCTATTAAAAATGTGTTACCTAATGATGTATATTTTCAAGAACTTTATGAAGGCTTAGTAAATAAAACCAATAATGTACATTTAAATGATAGACTTACTTCCTATCTAATTGGGTCTAGTGGATTATTGTATTATAAGAATAAAATGTGTATACCAGACCTTCCTGAGTTGAAAAATCGGATCCTTAAAGATTCTCATGATATCCCTATTGCTGGTCATCCTAAATTTCAGAAAACTTATTTACCTATAAAAAAATAATTAATTTTGTCCTAAAATGAAACAAGATATTAAAACTTATGTGCAACAATGTTTAACTTGTCAAAAAGTAAAAGTTGATCAATGTAATAAATCGAGTAAATTGCAACCTCTTAGAATTCCTAAATGGAAATGGGAATCTGTGAGTATGGATTTCATCACTGGGTTACCTCATACTAGAAATGGTCATGACAGTGTTTTTGTTGTGGTTGATAGATTAACTAAAATGGACTCATTTCCTACCAACTAAAATTAAAACTTTTACATCTGATGTAGCTCATTTGTTTTTGAAATAAATATTTCATTTGCATGGTCTTCCAAAATATGTAGTAATAGATAGAGACCCAATATTTACTTCTTCTTTTTGGAAATCATTATTCAATGAGTTAGGTATAAATTTGAATTTTAGTACCACATATCATCCTGAAACTGATGGACAAAATTAAAGAGTAAATCAAATTTTAGAAGATATGTTAAGGATGTATGCTAGTGATAAACCTGAAAATTGGGAAAACTATATACATTTGATTAAATTTGCATATAATTAGGGATACCATAGTACTATAAAAATGTCACATTTTAAAGTTGTATATGGTAGGAACTGTAACACACCTATTTCCTGGGTCTGATCATGTCCAAAGAACTTGGTATGAAAATGATAAATGAAAGGAGATGGAAGAAATTATAAATAAAGTAAGACAACACATGAAATCTGCACAAGATAGAGAAAGATAAACCTACTTAGGTTGGCAACTGATTTAAGAACTTGGTATGAAAATGATAATTTAAAGGAGATGGAAGAAATTATAAATAAAGCAAGACATAACATGAAAGTTGCACAAGATAGAGAAAGATAAAGCTACCGAGGTCAGCAACTGATTTAGGAGGGGAGAAATGTTATGAGACAAATTCCCGAAGTCAAAATATTTAATTTAAAAAAGAATTACTTATTCCAAATTTGTTTTGTAAAGGTTAAATTCTAAAGAAAAATAAAATAAGGCCCCCTTTTAAATAGGATGGGGAGTTATGTACATGGAATCCCCTTTAAAAATGGGGAGGAATAAAGAGTTAAATGAGTTCTCAAACTACTTTATAAAAGGAGGGATTAAAATTAATAATTGTGAACCCATTAAGGGTATATGTAATTAATTGTAAATTTTGTTAGGAAAGGTTGTGTTGGTTAGCAGACCACCCGAGGAGGGAATTATTTAAATCCAAGATGGGGGTGAAATTACACACATTTTTTTTTGGAGTTTGCTCAATAAATTGTATGTGGTCCCAAGTGAAGGTAAGTGGTGGGCATTGGAGAGGGGCACTCTAGAGGGTGTCCTAATTGGGGTACGTAAGGTATAAACCAAGATGGTTCTTGGCTAGGGAAATCAAATATTTTGATTTATTAATTCCTTTGGAAAGTGTGGCCATAGCTTGAGGTGTTGGATCTCAGTCACCACCTAGGAATTCATTGAGCAATATATAGTTCTTCCTACCCCTCTATCCAAATATGTATTCAAATTTATAACTCTTGTTTTATTTATTGAAATTATATTTCCACATATATATGAAAGAAATTTTATACATATATTTTAATTTGGTTGAATGCAATTAAAATTCATGTTTAATAAACAATTGGAAGTTTTATATAAAAACATATTTTATTATCATTAATTTATTAACCTCGGGAAAAACCATGTCACAATTAGTATCTCATGAACCCGCTTAACCTGAGCCTCAGTGGGATTCATTAACACTCATAAAAATTTAATTTGCACAATGTAAAGAGGCTCTAACTCTCCAATTATAGCATCGGGTTGTTGAACATACAAAAGAAGGGTACACTATGCACCTAGAAAAAATAACTTCCATCCAAAAATATAAATGTAGCACACTTCTAGAGGAAAGCACAAGACAAAAATAGATGAAAAGATGTGTAAAAATGGAAGAAACAATGGAATGGATGTTGGCATTTATGAAGGTGTCCATACCTCATCTCACAATATATTTCACCATTCCAATTGAGAAGGGAGTTGAAAAATATTTGAAACAAATACTAGATGAAAAACTTGTGGTTGATGAGGCCACAAAGAAAAAAATCCGTAGTGAAGTGATGGAAGAATATAAAGAAAAAATAACACATCACTAAAATTAATAGAACAAACAATGGCATGTGAAATTGGAACACTCACTCATGGTATTAGAAGTGGAAATAGCCAATCCGACCACCTATTAAGCTTATGTTATGGGTTGGCAAGGAATCACTCAACAAGGGAAGATGGAATTAGATAATTCAAATATATAGATAAATAAATAATCTATAGAATACAATGTTTTCAAAGATGCAAATGAGACATAAATACAAAATTTGGTAGAATTAACTGAAAACACACAAAACAACAACGAGCCAAGAAAATTGTGGATATGAAATAATACAACTCAACCATGGATAGAATAATCACACAAATGCAAAAAGAGCTCTCCATTACATGACAATGATATACAACTATTCAGCATAAGAAGACACCCACATAAGTAATTCATCTTATCCAGGAAAACACTAAGTTACAAACTTTGGTAGAGGAAATTCAGGAACACTTTTCTGGTTGGCACACATTTGATGGAAAGATCACGACAAAATACACTAAATATATTCGTGACATGGACCCATAATCCTTACACCAGACGGACCTAAGTTCTGGTAAGTCGATGCTTTGGTATTCCTAGGTTACACTACCTTAAAAGACTATGCATATAAGGCTTTAGTTTTTATAAAGCAAAACTTATACATTGTAAAAATAAGAGAGGCTAAAATGTGACAAAATGGAACAAAGAAGTTGACAGGGTTCTTCATCACTTGGTTGTCTTGAGGATGAGACAATGTTTTGAATTTTGGGGATGAGGTTGATAGGGTTCTTCATCAATTTTCTATACTAAGGCATAAATAGAGGAAATCTGTAGAAGAATTTGAAAGCGACAGAAGACTATAAGAACTGTAAAAGCTTATAAGAAGCCACTTGAAGATCAAACATAGTATAGACAAAACAATACAAAGTTGCCATTAAAGGAAGTGACTTTTGGACAAATGGCATAACGAAGATACTCATTGTAATTGAATGCAATAGTTAGAGGTATGGATGAATACAAGTGAATAGATATATAGGTAGTAGGTGAATATAGAGATATGGAAAAATACTTGTGAATAAATAAATAGAGAGGAAAAGATATAAAGGAGAATGAATATATAATGTAATGAAAATAAGATTGTGTGGGACAAATATGTAATACAAATGTAATAGTTCTACTGAATAAATAAATAGAGATGTTTTGTGTGATGTGTAATGAATACTATTTTCATTTGATTATTTTATAGTTTGCATTACAATTTGAACCATACTCTTGGTATGTCCTTGAAAAAAGGGCGAACTACTTAACCCTCACAATCGTGTCGAGGCTTAAGGTCAACACTTTGCAAAAAATTAAGTAAAGAGATGCAAGACATGGAAGCAATATACCTATTCATTTTGTAGATGGAGGAACTCCCATTTCATATCATTCCTTGAAGACTTGGATTTTTTTTAAATACCAAAGGATTGGGGGTGATAAGTCTCTAATGTTGTGCCAAAGAAGATGCTTAAGTATTGGGTATTGAATATTGTGAGAAGAGCAAAAATGCCCCCATTTTTTAGCTTTATAGAGAGGAAGGTATAGACTATGAAGCACTTAGCTTCTTCAATGCCTTTTTCATTTGGGAGTTTGGTGAGGGAAGTGGAAAGATCAGACTACAAATAACCTAGCCACTTTAATGCTTTCCAAAAAACCATAGACCACACTGCTACAAAAGGATCTAGGCCCAGTTTGTACGAACTGGAAAAATTAGATCTTGGAAGGTATGGAAATTCCCATGCCCCATAAGGTGCTATTGGAAATGAAATTGATCATGTAAAATATGAAAAAATGAAGGGGAGAAGGAGGCCCATGCCCCGAAACCCTATTCTTACAACTAATTTTTAATAGTCTCATGAAGAAGGAATGAAGTACTCATGCCCATGTAAATTTATTTGAAATGTGTCATCTATATATGTAATTATGTGAAAATCAAGTTGCAAATAGATGATGGGATTTGTAGAAATGGAAAAATCCAGTGAACCTACCCTATGTCTGGGAATTTATAAAATGGTCAAGACCGTACCAACGACCTAATTATAATGTACAATTTTTACCTTGTTTGAATTTTTCCATATTTTAGTATTTATGACCTTTTTTGAGGATTTTAATCATGTAAAAAAATTCTTGTATTATGTAACCTATCTATAATTGTAGAAATAACCCAATGAATGCCCCCTCTTTAAGATGCGTGTGATAAAGTATTTGAGCACATGGCTCAAAAGAATAGATTTGTACCCATGTACCATATGTCTAATAATCTACGTAGGACCACATAGAAGGTTGGAATGGTGATCACCTTTGAGAGCCGATACCTGCAAAAGGGGTTGTGTATGGTGGAAACCATGAGCATGGAGAAAAAGCAACATACCACACACAACAAGAAAGAATACATGTGTAAAGTAAATAGAAATAATATAAATAAGTATCAGTTGTGTCATGTTTCATAGTAGGAAACATATAAAAACATTGCAATCACAACAAGCATGTTAAAGACAACAGTGTAAATACAAATAATTCATCACGTATAGAAATAAGTCATATATAGGCATAAATTTACAAACATGGGACACCCACAATGTCATAAGACAATCAAAGTAGGAGACACAATGTGCCACAACCATAAAATCAAGTGTATACTTGAAAATTAGGCATAAAGCCACAAAAATGGGACACCCCCGGTGTCACAAGTAAGCAAGGAACTTATGCCATATCAAAAAAAAATCATTGTATTTTAATCACACAGGACAATAAGGTCAGATCGTGTAGTACACAAGCAAGGAAGTAATCCATATAAACAAGTAGTGACAATGGTATATAAAATATATATATAACAAAATAATAGTGACAAGAAAAATAACAATATAGGCTAGCACTGCACAAGACATGTGTTAGTCTTGTTAATTGTATAGGTAGAAATAAACACTATATATGTAATCAAGCATGATGAGATAGGTTTAAAGTAATATATAATGAAACAAACACACTTGCATAGTATGGACTGATGCCCCCAAAAGAGTAATGTAAGGAACCAAGTTAGATCTCATCACCATGTCAAAATCTATGAATGCTCTACACCAAGCTTAAAATATTGTGTGAATGAATGTGCATAAAGAATATATATGTTATCAACCAAATCTATGTGACAAGAAACATGTATAAAGTAACAAACTATCCAATCAAACTAGAACGTGTTCTGATTGTTTATTTTTCTCATGTTTTAATGTATTATATTAGGTGATTGTTTCAATATTTTTGCAATGTTTAAAAAAAAATATGTACAAGAAATGGGGCAGCACCATAGTTACCTGATGAGAGCCCTATAAAGGTACCAGTAACAATAAAAAATTGAAGGAGACATATGCCCTACAAGTGTGACTAGAGTTGATGGATGTGCATGTATAATCAGTGGATGATATGTGACATGTATTGTAGAAGATAAAGGGTGGGAAGACTCACAACAA
Organism: Taxus chinensis; assembly: GCA_019776745.2. Lineage (NCBI taxonomy): Eukaryota > Viridiplantae > Streptophyta > Pinopsida > Cupressales > Taxaceae > Taxus > Taxus chinensis. Next base: position 911,426,686 of record CM034147.1, on the reverse strand, counting down.
TTAGTGTGCATAAATGGTGACCAAGTCTTATTCCTAGCATAATATGTTTGATGGGTAGCCCCTGGTCATATGGTATGGTCATATGAGGGCTTAAAGCTTGTGATTCCTACTAGTAGGTGCTTAACTCCAGCCCCCTTTCATTTTATTTGTGTGGTGAAGGTAAGAGCATTTTATTATATTTTAGTGGAAACTAAAATAAATAGCAGAGCATAATATTGAAAACCTTGTATCTTTTGATCGGTAACTCGGTTTTGAGTGCCGTTTTTTGCAAAAGTGCGTAGTTTTTGATTCTCTTTCCATTGTGTTGGTTATCAGATAGGACTTTACGAAGAGCAACAGTCAGGGGACAAGAAGTCCCTCCTCTTTAATGGGAGAGGTTCCCTTATTCAGAAACGAACCTATTTACAAATGTACGAGACATGATTTGTTGGTTAAACTTGGATATTACGAAAGTGTTTTCTATGAAGATCATCAATTACAAAAGGACTGAGGAAATGAGAGTACGGGAAAGAGCAGAAAGGCAACATGCATAATTATAGATATCAGAGTAATTCTTTATGTATGCGAAGTCACAGTGAATTGAAATAAGATCATTTGTATTGGATAAATAAGATGGAATTCAAAGACACAAATTTCTGTAAATAACATCTGCTAGAACACAAAGTTTCTTAACATAACATAGATTCATTAATCAAGGACACAAAGTTCCTTCTTGGTTATACAAGATCACCATGCTTGCAAAGTTGAAGAGTATGCAATCGGCAAGACTAACAAACTTGAGACAAATGATCTTCACAAAGAAAATAAATGAAAGCTTAGGAATAACAGAGATCAGATTGACAAAGAATGGAAAGTCCTTCTGTATTGATTTCTTTATGATCTATTTACACTTTTCAGAAAATAAGCCAAGTTCTTCCTTCTCAAAATGGCGTGGAAAGGCCATTATATAGCTTACAAATCAGTTACTCTTTGTAACTAATTCTTTTAACTAAAGATTAGTTAAGGATTGCCAATCGCAATACCTCAACTTATTACAATGAATCCGAGAAAAAGAATTAGAAAAGAAGAGAAGAATAAGGAGAAGAAGACAGGTGGTTATGACTGAGAGGGGCCCACCGACTTCAAAATTCGCTGCCTGAATCTCTTCAATGCCTCGGCTATGTCTCTGCCACGAGGGACTGACGTGTTGGCTGTAGACTGACCCCAAAATCCAAGACACTTCTCCATTTCTTTATCAAACTCGATATGACTATGATAATCTTTATTGGCTTCTTCAATGGCAGATTGAAGAGAGCAGACCTCCTTCATTTTATCTTTGGAGATGGAGCTTTCCTTGTGGAGATGGAGCTTTCCTTGAATAGATTATCTTTGACATAAGCTCTGAATTGAGCTTTGATTTCTTGCAAGGAAAGGGACACACCAGAAGTTTCATCTTGAAGATGACAATGAATATCTTTGAAAGCTGATATAACCAGCGTCTTAAAAGCTTCTCCCTTCTGCCAGCTATTCTTTAGCTCTCCCAAAGCTTCCTCCAAAACTTTGATCTTCCATTCCACACTGTAAACCCAGGACTTCGACAGATTATCCTTTACATCATCAAAAACCTTATTTGCCAACAAAATGTTCTCATCTGTCTGTCCTATGAGACGGAGGTCTACTATGCAACTGCTCCAGAGTTTGAGTTCTTTATCTATGACCCCGATAGTGGAGGAGAACTTCTGTTGCAAATTTCTCACCTTCCCGTGGAGTTTGAAAGCTTCATCGATGAAGTTCAATCCTGGAACAAGCATATCTTCTACCATGGCCTCCATAGCTCTACCATAGACATAATACTTGTGCATGTCTTTGATACTCTGCACTTCATCTTGGCTCAAAACTACAGGTGGTGGAAGAGTAGTCAATGGGGTAGGGTCCAAAACTTTGTCCTTAGACAAAAGAGATTTGATGAAACCTGTGAGAATCTGGGCTTGTTCCTCCAACTGTTCAATAGTTTTCTGCCCTTTCTCTACCCTCCCAATGACTCTAGTGACTGTTTCCTGAAGGTTGTGGATCTCACCTTCAGGAGTAGACTCCCCCATTGGAATTCTTGAGAGCTCCAAGTCAGATGCCAGCAAGTCTGATTCTGATTTGTCTACTGTAGGCTTAGCAATCTCCAGGAATTGCTGACCTTGGGCATCAGACACTATTCTGGAGGTGACCTTGGCTTTCTTGGCACGAGAAGGAGTAGTGCCCAACATGGCTGCCACAACATAAAAATTTGGCCCTTAGCTCCGAGAGGAAGATTTCCTCTTTCTACTGTCAACAAAAGGTTGAACCCACACAAAAGAGGAAGAGGAAGCAGCAGGAGGGGCAAGAGGACCAAGAGACATAGAGCTCATGACACTCAAGGTTTGCACAGCTGTTGTCTCAAGTTGAGATGTGAGTGGGGAGCTAGAGATAGTCACTGCAGAAGAAATAATGGCACTTGGAAGCACAGTGCTCTGGACCTCTTTATCTTCATCTGTTGGATCTTCAGGAGCATTTGCTGGGGATGGTACTTCACTCTCTTCACTTTCACTGAGAACAATGATGTTCTCTGGTCCCAAAGGCACTTACACCTGCTTCCTCGGAGAAACCTTTTCCATAGGCTCCTTCTTAACTTCTTTGAGTTTCTTCTGATATACTTGAGTGGATGAAGAAGGAGTGGAAGCTGCAGGTCCTTGCGTTGATGAGGCAGGAGGGGTTTGCACATGTGTGTCTGATATGGGAGTCGATGCTTCCCTCCGTGGTGTTGAAACATCCTTGGAAGAGGACTCTCCTGAGTGTCTTCTGAGTTCTCGAACCTTCCTGTCAAACCAGACCTTGGTCCTGACCAAGACTGGAGCAAGGATCTCAGCCAGATCATCTTTTTCCTTCCTGTTCCAATCCAAGTCCTCCAAGGGAGTGTGCTTAATCACATTATCATACTCATATGAGTATAGGTCAGAGTTGTCATCCTGGAGTCCTTCAGGAACCTGGTGTAAGCCGAGTTCTTGGATTAATTGTAGAGAAAACCTACCAAAGTGCCTCCTTCGAGCTTCAAAATCATCTGCATAGTCAGCCCAATAGTCTTCTGTATCTACCCTGTGATGATAGATTATCTTGATGTTCTGCTCAATGAACTTCTTCAAGTCAAAGTAAGTTATTGGCTTGAAGAAATGGACAATGATAGGAACCAGGGCTCTCTCTATGTTCTGTGCATCCAGGGCTGTTTTACAAGTGTAGTTTCCCAAAGAGATGGGAAAGTGCAAACTGGAAATCTTCTTGTCTCTACAGGTTCTGTGCAGTTTGTCTAACTGCCTACATACTTCAATCAAAGCCATCTTATCATTGCAGAACATGGGAAGCCGCAGAGGGGTGCTCTCATAGCCGGTAAGCCTAATATAGGAGAATTTTCTGAATTGTATGAAATAAGCACCGTAGCGTGATATCAGATTCATGGCTTCATCAAAAAATCTCCTGGCAGTATCACCTTCGAGCAGCCTGACCACGTACATGGTGAAAGCATCATTTACCCTTCTGAAATTGTGATTGCTGGTCTCCAGGGTGAACTGCGGGCAGTAAGCATATACTGGATCATCTTTGTGAGCGTCAATGTAAGAAAAGCCAAACCATTGCCGTGACACTGCCAGGGTATACATCAGGTACGAGGTCATGTAGAACTTCTTCTTTTACTGTACATTAGACAGCTGCTCTGTCAAATTCATGCTGATGATTTCTGCCCAATCGATATTTTGAGTTCCCTCGCACACCATGCTGATGAGCGGGCACATCCAGAAATGGAACTCATTAGTAGAAGGTAAGCCCATAACCCGAGCTAGCAAGATTATGAAGTCTGACAACTCTTCATTGAAATCTGCTCGGAAGAGAGTCTTGGATAGACGAGACGCTCCCTTCCTAGGGTTTTTAAGCCATGACTTCGCCACCCGTGCCTTGAATTTGTCGCTGTCTTGATTAAACAGGGCCCGTGCTTGATCCTGGGAAACAACAATGGCATTATCCATCTCTGGGATCCTTAGTGCAGTACTAATGGCGGCAGCATCTATCTTGGCAATAAGTTCCCCGTGTACATTGGTTAATTCACTCGAATCAGGGTCGAAGTGAGCTCCGCATGAAAGCACTGTATCAGCACATTGCACCGAGATTGGGAAACCTCCAGCGAAAGCCAAACCGCTATCGTGAATCATCTGCGCCATTGGTGTAGGGTTTGCGTCTGCCATTCTTGCCCAAAAATCACTAAAATCGAGATGACGAGCTTCACTGTCCCCAATATTGTGAATGGCAGACTCAAGTGGTGAAATTTGTTCCTGTCCCTGAAACTTGATCTTCATATTGACAGTAGCTAGGAGAACAGAGCCACAAACCAGACTTGGAAAGGAATTACAGAGGGAGGGGACACACGCGCAGGTTTTCAAATTGCAAGGGTTCGAGCAAAAGATAGCATGGAAGTAATGTGAAAAATGCAAAGGGGGAATGCTCGTTATATAGCCGATTAGGAGAGAGAGAGACAATGAATGTGCATTTAATACGTACCTACCAATTTGAATAAGCATGATATTCGGGTAGAGCGGGAAAAAATAAGCACGAATGGCACTTGGTTCATTTGGGACATGTGAGACGCGAATGCGCGAAACACGCAGTTCGACCGATTCGGGTGAAACGGGGAAAAGATGCACAAATCCCTTTTGGGACATTTGGGACAAAAGGGCGCGAAACACGCGACTCGGCTAGCTCGGGCGTAAAGGTGACAATGAGTCTGAAAAAGTTTGGGACATTTGGGACGCAAGTACGCGGAGTACGCGGTTCGGGCGTTTCGACCGAAAATGGAACAACTTGCACAATTCCATTTGGGACACTTGGGACAAAAAGTTCCGACGGGCCCGAAAAAGACAAACTTCGGGGCAATCGGCCGATCGGGGAACATAACACACTTTTGAACTTGGGACAGTTGGGACAAAAAGTTCCGACAGGCCCGAAAATCACACAAAATGACCCAAAAACGTAGATTTTCTCAATTTCACGACTTCGGTACATTAGAGAAGACATATGAACTCAAAATTTTGAAATTTTACTTTCATAAGAGCAGGGAATTTTGAGTGGACAACACATTGGAAATATTTATTTTGAGAATCGAACTATAATTATAAAGTGCCATATTATAACACGCACTCATTATAAAGTGCTGAAATCTGGGGGGGCTCTTGTTGCATTGCTTGGGGCTCTTGTTGCATTACTTGGATCTTCCATTTCTTTTGGTGATTTTTTTTTAAGATGGCATCTACTTCTACATTAACTCATGTTGAGCCATTAACAACACATAATTACCACACATGGAAACCAAGAATGGAAACAATAATTAAGCAGAAAGGATTATGGGCTTTAACTTCTAAAGAACAACCAGTGTTCACTAGAGAATATGAAAAATTTCAGTACCAGTGCAAATTTGATGAGTGTATGGGTTTGATAGGAACTTATGTAAGTGACAGTATTTTATTTCATTTGGAAAAGTGTGACTCTCCTTTCAAAACATGGGAGAAATTGGAGGATTTATTTGGTAAGGTGGATCATATGAGAGCTATGCAAATTGAAATTGAGATCACCTCTCTTAATCCTGAAGATTTTCCAAAAATTATAGACTATCTTTCCAAGTTCAAGCATTTGTTGACACAGTTGAAGGGGAGTGGAAGAGATAAGAAAGATGAAGAGTGTGTTTACTTGATTCTATCAAAGTTGAGAGGACCATTCCAAATTTTTGCTTCTACCTTTTTCTCTAGCATGGACGCCTTAGGTGACACCTTCAAAATTCCTAACTTAGAAATATTTTGTGAAAGACTTACTAGGGAAGAATCCAAATTATCTCACCTTGAGTCTTCCACCTCTCAAAAGGCATTAGTTGCATCTAATCCTAAGGGCAAGGGAAAACCAAACAGTAAAACCAAATCCACACCTTCTCCATCTCAAAATGCTCCTAAACCCAAAGAAAACAACTCAAAACTCAAGGAGTCTTCTAAATCCAAGAATAATTCTAGCCGTTCATGCTCTTTTTGTGGGGGTAGTAATCATGAAGAAAATAGGTGTTATAAGTGAATGCAAGCCTTAGAGGATGCAGTCAAGAAACACAAAATTTCTATCTCCCCTCCACCTCCTTCTAATCAGCATGGAAAAACACTTAATGTTGTTGGAAGATCTCATTCACCACTTGTAGACAATTGGGTTATATATTCTGGTGCTTCTCATCACATGAATTCTTCCAAGGAGTCTTTTGTTTCTCTAGGTTTGAGTTCTACTTCCAAAATTGAAGTTGGAGATTCTTCCTTTCTTTCTGTTGAGGGAAAAGGTGATATACAACTTGATGGTGGCAATATCCAAGATGCACTATATGTTCCTAACATCACTACAAATTTGCTTTATGTATATCAAATTTGTCATTCTGATCAAGGGAAAACAGTGAATTTTACACCACATGAGGTAGAGTACAGGGCAGCCGTTACAACGAGTCAGCATATTCTTTGGCTTCGCCAGTTATTGACAGAGTTTAGATTCCCACAGGATTCACTGACTGTACTTTGGTGTGACAACCAAAGTGCAATTCACATTTCTCGCAACCCAGTTGAGCACTAGCGAACCAAGCATATTGAGATACACATCCACTTCATTCGGCAACACATTCAGGATGGAGTTCTTTGCTTAGAGTACCTTCCGACTCAACAGTAGGTTGCAAACATCTTTACGAAGCCTTTTGCATCACCTCGCTACCTTGAGTTGCGTGGAATGCTTGGGGTTTCGGAAGTTGTTCTTGGGGGGTGTTCGTGAGAACATCTTCCTTCTTCTTCTTCTTTCTCTTTCCTTATAGCAGGATTCTTTCCTTCTTTTGGTTTGAGATTTCTTCATAGATATATTGTACATGAGTACCTCATCAGGCCTAGTTGTCGGGACTCATACTGTGGACATGCCACTTCTATTTTGGCCCCTAGCTTCACTTGAGGGGGGGTGTTAGAGTAGGTATTTACCTTAGCTCATGTTCACCTAGGTATATTATTTACCTTTATTGTATTTATCCTCACCCACTTATGTGTGTGGATATTTCTTTTTATTTATTTAGATATTAGGAGATATTATCTAGTTGTTAGGTATAGTTCTTTCCTTGATCTATGGTATTGACTAGTTGTTTCCTAGATCTATGGTATTGACTAGATCCTTGATGTCTAGTTCTCTCATAAATCTATGGACTTGACTAGTTCTTTGATGACTAGTTCTTTCCATGATTTATGGCTTGATCTATGACCTTGACTGGTTCTTAGATTGTTATTCCTTGCCTATATAAGCAAGGGCCATTCTCATTGTATTTCATTGAGTTCCATAATAATATATGAAATTGCTGCTCATTTGTTTGCAAAGGTTTTGTGTAAAGTTATTCTGGCGAATTGCTTTCATATTATTGATCATGGTGTTTGATTAGCATCTGTGTTTTTGGCTTGGTATGATCTGGTTATCTTTCCTTTTAATGTCTATATGTATCCGAGGGGGATCTCCTATGAGGCATAGCATGAGAAGAAATAATTTGCAGTGTGGAGGCATGAGTGATAATATTAGGAACTATATATGCATAGATGAGTTGCGATGATGTGGAATTATCAAATGGAACACCCCTAAATGTAATCACTTCACTATTGTGAATGAAATTAACACGTTGATGTAATTCACATGATATACTTGTGAAGGTGTGAAGCTAGGAACACCCTAAACTCATGTATCATGAAGTAAGAGAAGATGTCACTAAAAATGCGAGATAAATTTTAGTAGAACTGGGTGTGATAGGGAGAAAAATATGCCCTATATGTGTCTGAGGATCAACTACGACATCCTTTTTAATAAATGTGAGGGAGCGCAATAATGTGAATGTGCATAAATTATGTGGAGTATTATGATCAACCAAAACATTGTGTATGTGATGTCGATCAAAAAAGGTGAGAATATAGTGTATTAGAAACAAAACCATGCGTCCTGCCGGTTTCATCAAAAGTAATAACTAGTGGGAGAAGGGAAATAACAAAAATAAATATCACAACATCAAATGTGCAATCATAAGAAGGTGGAGGTGATATAACGCGATAAGCATTATGCACTTCCGATATGGATTTTGTAGTAGCATGTTCTAGAAGCGGATCACTAAAGATCTTGAGTTTTGCATTGTCGTTAGCGGGTTTAGGTTGTGATACAATATTTACATATAATAAATTAATAATTTGAATATTATGTATAATATAACATAAGATAAGAGATATTGGTGGGCCAAAATGCCATAATATTTAGTATATTCAGAATAGAAGAATACCCTTAACTTAATGAAACACCATATAATGCTCCTTAGCAAAGGAATGAATCCACAATCTCCTGATATGGAAATTCTACTTTGAGGTGACACCTCCAATATCCTTTTACCAAGTAAAATACCCAAATCATACATGAAACATCTCCTAATGATACTAATATCATTTATATAGGCATACATTACTATTAATGGATGCATTATACTTAATCCCAATGTAGGATGACTCATTACCCAATATAAATAATTCCTACGTGACCCCATTTATTATAAACATATATCCAAGTAAGGGGGTATGTACCACATATCGGTATCTCCATCAACCCATATAAATTATAATATAATATCCAAAGGTACATAACATTCCCTCCCTCCTTAACATGTTTCACCCTTAAAACTTGAGAAGAAACTGTGTATTGGGTGTGCTTAAAATCATTACAAACTTGTCACCATGCTTAATAAACCAACCATATGTGATCTTAGTGGGTGATACATATCTAAAATTGGTTCTATAATCCAAGGATCTGCTTTGATTCCATCCCTTTCCATATTTAATCCTCTTTGGCATCCATGCATAGTCATAGTAAATATTCCTATGATTCCATGTCATATTGTTGTTCCATTGATTCCATTTGTAACCATAGTGATTATTCCTCCAACTCCACGTATATCCATATTGGTTGTAACTCTCATGTTCCCTAACATTCCTCCATGATTTTTTCCTCTTATGATGATGTGGGTGTATATGTGTTACAACCTTAGTATCCTCAACCTTATCAGCATTTTCCTCTTCCACCTTTTTGTTTGCTATTTTATTTTTCTCTTTAGTAGATGAAGCATTATTTTCTTATTTTTCATCTTTTTATTATTTTGAATCATCCTTATTCCCCACTTCATAATCTTCAAAGTCATTCTCATGCTCCATTTCAACCTTTCTTTGTTCCTTGTTAAGTGTGATATCTTGCAGGGTAACCTTCTTTCTCTTGTACCATATCTTCACGAACTTCTTTTACACATTAATGTTGATTGTACCTAAGGTTTGTAATTAAGGATATCCAAGAATAATATCTGAATTATCCTATCCGAATCATATAAAATTTGAATGGAAAACATATCTTTCCATAGAGAGCTTTAAATCTTCAAAAAATGAATCTTCTTACTCTCTACTTAAGATTCCTTTATATTCTTTTCCTGAACATGTACATGTTGAGCTACATCCATGTTGATGAAGTTATACTTACTACTAGGGTTTATAGAAACAATTACCTTTTTCTTTTATATGCACCCTTAAAACTAAAATATTGAGTCTTTCTTCTTTGGAGATGCACTATATGAACTCTTATCTTGATCCGCTTTCTCTCCTTCTAAATCATACGTAGCCTCTTCATCATCAAAATTGTCTTCTTCTCCTTCTCCTTATTCTTCTTCTTTTTCATCCCTATCTGCAACATCATCATTGTTTTCATCCTCTCCTTCTTCCTCATTTTTTCCCCATCGATATAAGAAAACCTGCTCCATTTTCTCCCAAGACCAATATGAAGTATCTCATTTCAATTAAGATAACCGAGTTTTTACTAAACCACCAAGCCAATGATAAAAAAGAAACCACAGATTCTCCTTGAAAATTTATTTTCCTTAAATTGGATCCAAAATTCTATAGTATCAATCTTAACATCTCTATAGAAGCTTTTCATCTTTGTGATCTAGAAAAAATAGGGTTTCAAGAACATACCCTTTTGATCAATCTTTGTCCTACCAATTTCAGATAGATGTCGGCCTCAAAACAAAACATACATAAAACACACCCTAACTAATTTTTTGAGAGCTTTCCAAATAATTTTAAAAATGATATTTTTTTTTAAAGTACAAGCTATGGGGTGAATTTGTGGAAAACCCTAAAAGTGTCTTAACTTCCTTAAAAAAACTAAATTTTTTTATTAAATTTAGAATGTAGTTTTATTTCTTTATTTTGAAAATCCTATAAAAATTGAATAAAAATCCCAATCTATTTCTAAAATTTTGATAAATCTTCAAAATTAGGGTTTTAACCTTAAAAATGGTGATAACTCTTGCAAAAAAGGTCAAAAAGCTGAAATTTTGAGGGTAGCTTCCTTGAATTATTTCCCCACTTCAAAAAAAAAAATTGATAAAAAAGAAGGTTATCTCAAGATATAGGTGAATCACCGAAATTATGGCTTCACCCCAAAAATTGCCCAAATTGATGCTCTGATACCACTTGATAATATTTTTGCATATTATAAATGAATAATTTGAACAATGTATAAAATACAACACAACATAAGAGATATTGGTAGGCCTAGATACCCTAATATTTAATATATTCATAATAGAATAATACCCTTAAGGTTTAAGACAAGGCAACACCATACAATGCTCCTTTGAGAAGGAATAACCCCAAAATCTCCCAATATAGGAATTCCACTTCAAGGGGAACACCTCCATTATCATTCTACTAAGTAGAAGACTCAACTCATGCATGGAACATATCATAATGATACGCATATCCTTTGTATATGCATGAATTACTCATAATGAATGGGTAACACCTAATCCCAATGTAGGCCAAATCAATACCCAATATGACTACTTAAAATTAAATCCTTAAAATATTTAAAACCAAATGAGTTACCTAAACCTAGCTTTCATGATCTTAGTCTTAGTCATCCTTGGTGGTTGATGGAACAACTAAAAACAATACCCTTTGTATAACATCCAGTCCTCAATAGGTCTAGTACTCAATATTCTCGCATGAGCAATCTTATTGAACCCTAGGCAAAAGTGTGTATTTGTCAAAATGTAAGGAACGTTGTTGGTTCGAGCAAAGGTTATTGCTATATAAGAATGCCTAATTTTTGTCTAGTGTTGAACCAATAGTGGGTTGTGGACCTTGTGTATTGGATTAAATTCATCCTTTAACCCTTCAAGTACAATTTTGAATAAACTAAAGCTAAGACCTTTTAAGGGGTCATTTTTGGTTGGAGCCACGGAAATTGTTTTCAATGTCAAATGTAAAAATTGTGTCCCTTGTGATACTAGTGTAATTTTAAGGGTTAACTAGATTTGTGACAAGGAAATGTTGTTAATTGTACAAAGTCCTTGTGAGATGGGTATGTTTTTTATATCTAGTTTAACCCTATGGCAGATTATAGATTTTATGAATAACAAGTGGATGGTCATTTGTTTTTGTGCCACACAAAACTTGTATAGTGTGTTAATCCTAGGTGATCTACATCCCTTCAAATTAATGAATAAAAGATAACCATGAGATGCAAACCTTTTGTGAGAAAAGGATAATGTTTTATATTAGTGTTTACCCCAAGGCGGGTTGTGGTCATTGCAAATTAAAATAAGTTAATCTTAAGACCTCTTAAGAGGTATTGGTGGACAGAACCTTGAAATATATATACCAATGATTGGAATAGTGCCTTAGAAGACATTTTTAACGCATAAAGGTGGATTTGAGTTTTCACTTATAATATGTGGTTTAAAATTGGGTTGCCTACTAATAATAAAATGAATTGTTTTATGTGGGACCATGCTTCCTGGAATATTGAATCCCTAAGTGGGAAATGAGTGCTATATGAATCATATAAATGTTTTAAAATGAATCCAATAAGTGACTAAAGTAAACAACATAAATATGATAAGAATGAAATGAAATGAGTTGAATCTTGCTAACCTAAATCCCAACTAATAATTGAATTACGCAAAATTGAATGTAGCAAAGAATCAAAGAATATATATAATAATGAGGTATACATGTTATGAATAATTTTTTTAATGAAACAAGATATATGCATGTGAAATGGGAACATATGTGTTTGTGTACACCAAGGTGGTATGATCAATAATGTAAAACATGAAGTATTTTACCACTATCAAATGGTGTCTGACAAAATGTTTTAACAACATAAAGGGAACTTTTCCTTGTCTTTTATAACATATGATCAACCTTATATTGTTTAATAACAGTTAAATGATTCATTCCCATGTTGGGACGTGTTTCTTGGAAACATGGATTCCCTACTTGGAAACGATTGATAGATAAATCATATGCACCTTAAATGATGATAAAACTACTAAAATGCCTAACATGATCATAAAATAAATGAAAGTAAATGGATTTTTTCCTTGGTGACCAAACATTTTATTGAAATGGGAAACTTGCAATTTTGAGATACAAGCATATGTTCACGCACGTAAACGTTGTTTAATTAATAATGTTAAATGAAGAAAGTTAACAAAAAAGGAGATGTGAATTAAATAGCCTATTTACATTATGGGAAAATCCCTTTCTTTTTATTCCTTCACGAGTCATTTAATGTATTGTGTTGTGCTCATTTGAGCGAACGTGGTGTTGTGATTGTTGTCTCATTCATGAGAATATACACATTTATGTATATTGTTTATCACTAACCAATGTTAATAGAAAAGGATTTAATTTTTAATAAGATGTAAATTGTGAAATATATTGATATGGTGGTGGTGGTCCTTATACTACCTCTCCATTCTGGTTTATGATTATTGTTTTCATTTTTCTCTTTTGGAGCCTATGTGAATTGTTTTATTATCATTTTTCTTGTATGGATGCATGAATGTATGGGGCTGGGGTACATCATTGTTTATGGACCCTGATAAGTGTGATGTTAGTGAAGGAAGGAATAAGGAGTTGTTTTTTCATATGGAGGAACCACAGGGATTCGTGGCTAGCCTTAGTGGAGCGATAAGTGTTATCTCAAGTGGAGGGATAAGTGTTGTTTATTTATATTTTATTGCATGATTTATGGGAGGAACTAAAGGCTAGATATGATTTCCTGATGGATTAATAAGTGTTAGTTTACAATGATTATCCCTCCCCTTTACAAGTATCATAAGAATGTTTTATAATGTAACTCATATTTATCAATGAAATGTCATTTTTAAAGTCTCATTATTCTTAGTCTTTTGTTGCTTGATTTATTTCTCAATGGAGTGTGTGTTCATTTATTTAATGGTGGTTGTATCTTGCATGCATGGGTATGTTTATGTATATATGTATGTTGGGGACTTGTATTTCCATGGTGGGGGGATACATATTATTGTGGTGTATGGGTTTTCTTATATTTGGGAGGAAACAAAGGTTAAAGTGACTATCCTTAGTGAAGGGATGAGTGCAAAGGGATAAGTGTGTTTTCATGTGTAGTTACATGATTACTTTGGAGGAACCAAAAGCTAGTATTCCTTCCTTAGTGGAGGGATAACTAGAAATAATTACACCATTTCCCTTTGGAAAACTATTGGATGGCTTGGTTGTGTTATATATGTCATTTATTTTATTTTGTTGGCATCACCTTATCCTTTTCTTCTAGAGAAGCATGCAAAGTGATGCATGTAGTGTCTTGGTTCATGCATTGTGTTATTATTATGTGGCCCAAGTATTGTTGATAAGAAAAAAATTTATCCATGTCTTGGGTTTGGTTTCTAGTGTGGGCATTACAACACTCAAGTAATTGTTTGAGAACTTGTTGTGGTGCACTAGGTAAACATGTGAATTGTCATCGAGAAGGCTATAATTATAACTTTGTAGGTTGAGATACAACACTGACAGTATTTTTGACATCAAAATTGACATCATTCACTTTAGTCTTAAAAGTAGCCTTGTCATCAATTTTTTGATTAGAGGTGCTAGAAGAAGTTTCCATATACTTAAGTTTGTTCATATTGAGTAGCTTCGAATTTTTCCTCTTAAAGTATGGCATATATGATAAAATGAATCAAAATTATGATTAATAACTAATTCTTGTAAAGGGATAAGAAGACTATGTAAAAATATATTGTAGTCCAATACCAACTAAGATGTTTTTCATCTTAGTAAGTATAGTCTTGTAGCATAACATATAATCACTGATGGGTTTATTAGAACCTTGTCACATTTTAACCATTTGAGAGTAATATACTTTGTCTCAAATGTTGACAGAAAAATGTGTAAGGAATTAATTTTCCAAAGGAGTGAAATTATAATAGAATACATAGGTAGATCATAAAACCATTGCAGGGAAAAATAATTGAGGCTATAAGGGAAGAGATTAACAAGTAATGTATCATTTGAAGAATAGTCCAAGCAAGCCACATAAAATAAGTAGAGATATTCTTTAAAATCTCCCTTTCCATAATGGATAGGAAAATTAAGAGAAACAAAACCAATGGGGAAAAGGGTAAGAGGCAACTTCAAATGTAATTGGGTTATGAAGTAATTGAAAAGAATCCATAGTATGAGCAGAAGAAGATGTGACTTGTTACTACAGTAAAATTTGAGCTTGTAAAGTATGAAAAAGATATTCTAAAGTCTGTGTGCTGGAAGAATAAGCATGCAAAGCACTATGATGGTAGATAGGAGATGTAAGAATAGTAGTATTTATAGGAATTCTCAGAACCACACTAAAAAGTGGAGGATTATATTCCCCCCTTAAAGTAGGTATTACCAATGTAGATATTTTTGATGTGTATACTATATTATGAAGGAGGAAATTTTCCAAAGAGGATTTACTCATCACAAGATTGATCTCGAGAAAACTTGGTAGAAAAAAAATCTAAATGAGAGACTCAATATAATGAGGATTTTTACAAAGCTAAGAAAGAAATTTAGGTGCCATACAATTTATACCTATTTTTAGTATGCACGGTCTTCCTCATCACGATTAGAATCAAAAGAATGTTTACTACAGGTATCTAGATCAATCAAAGGTACCTCATGCACATTATGATCCAATATGTAAGGGATTCCAACAACATGGAATGGAGAAGAAACCAAGACAATATACCACTTATGATTAGAAGGGGAAAGTTTAGTGTACTAAATAGGTTTTTGATTAATATAATTACTATGTTGAAAGAGAATAGAGAGAAAACATGTATAAACTAAAACTAATGAACCCCTAGAGATACTTGGGTTTTAAAAAATATATTTATTTAAGGGTCGAGTTCAATGAATGTTTTCACCCTAATTGAATTCTATACTGGTGTTATGGGAATGCATAATACTAAAAAGGATGAAAGGGTTTGTAACAAGTAGATTATTTTGATTACTTAACTTCCAACATTAACCATTCACAACCAAAATAATGCATTGATAATTAAAATATTGATTGATAAACAATAAGTACTTGTTGAAATACACAAGAGGAGAGATAAAATTAGTTGTACAAGGTAAAATAGAGATGATCTGGATGTGTAGGGTAGTAATAGGGTGATAAAAATTTACAAATTATTGAATGAAAGTTCTAGAAGTATAAAATCAATAGGGGAAGGATTGTACAACTATTGTTTAGTCCAAAATTTACTTGTACAATCCTAATTTGGATATATACACTTTTGGACCATTTGATGTTCTAGATCTATAACAATATGCATGCTTCACTTGTTAGGAAATGGTCTTTGTTGTATTTCAATTTTTCTCACACCACTTCGGGATGACATGTATTGACTTGCAACAAATTGGAAACCTTAACAACCTAAAAATGCTTCAACAAAGAATTAGAAATCCAAAAGGATAAAACACATGTGTGGTGAGGCTAGAATATCCTTGGAGCTCAAACTCCCTACTGAACCGATCCAAGTGTTGTACTACATGCCCCTATTGTGATATTAAGCCTCATGTAGTTCTCTTAGGTGCTTGTGTAAGTGTGAATATCTAAATAACCCCTAAGGGGTACCCTCATGTCTCTTGACACCAAGATCATGTGCTAACTATGAAGTATAGAACATACCAAACATGATAGTATCATGCTTAGAATGAATTTTATCTTACTAGAACATGGTTATATGAACTTTTCATGCTTAGTAATAGAGGAAGCTAGAATCTTTAACATGGTTGAGTGATTCATAATTGTAGTAGGTACTTCTGTAGATGATGTGCAACATATTTGGGTATATTTGGGATCTATGTGAGTGATTTTTGTATGATATTTGTAAGATGAGCTTGTAAGAGTTCTAGGTGATTTATAAAGTGATAATGACTTACTTTTATAACCTTTCATAGGTGAAATATTCTAATAAGGGTGACCCTAGGAAGAGGAAATGAACTAAAGGAGAGTTTAAAATTGAATTTAGCATTATTGAATGTGAGGGGGAAGGGGTCAACCAAGACCAAACCTTACAATTTTTACATTGAAGAGATGAAAAGTACTAAAAGTTGTGTCATAAAGAACATAAGTTCTATATTGCTTTAGTAAAATAATATTCTCATAATTATCAATAGAGTAGAGTGTAAAGATAATAAATTTTTAGAGGAGGTATAGAGATGAGGTGATTGGATTCTGAATGGGATAATTTTTCTTAGTAAGGGAGCATGGTTAAACTTGGTATTGCATAAGGACAAGTTACCAATTGTAGCATCTACAATAACTCACTTGGATTTCTCATAAGATCCTATTGCAAATATCAATACTAAAGAACTCAAGGCTATCATAAATATCCATAAAGTAGTTACACATCATTTAGAGCAGCCACCACATAGGTTTGAAGCACTCAAACAAGGTTTGAGAGTCTAGCTTCCTCTATTACAAACACTCAAAAGGCCTAGAGCCATGTATTAACAAGATCAATTCAATCCAAGCATTACGAAGGCCTTCAAGGGATAATGGGGGTTTATTCTAAGCGTCTAAAGAACACCATATCACATTACTAATATGTCGTGTACATTTTATACTCTATAGTTAGTGTAGTCACTAAATCACACACTTACTATGTACATATAACCTCTAAATACTTCATTTATATATATGATTCATAAGTAAGATAATTACTTATTAACAACACTATTTTTTTAGCTTTGAAAGCATTTTTATCTTTGTTACTGGTATTTTATGGACTTACACTTTACAATTTTATATGTTAGCCGATATCCTATTTAGCTCTGATTTTACTGTTTTATCTTTTTAGCACCCTATACAGAACTATAGACACAAAATCTATGCACTTGGGTACATTTCTAGGTCCTAAAATCATGGTAGTATTTACATTATTCCTAAGCAAGAAAACTAGTAATTGACAACTCCATTTAGCCTTTTACTTTGCCTTTATGCGCTTTTATTTACGTTATACATCTTGCCCTTTTTTTGGCTTTTAATTGTTTTATCTTTCTATGGCCTCGGACACTAGTACGCCCAGTCAAGACACTAGCGCCAAACACTCCTATACTCCTGGGAGTTCCTATCCCTCTTTACATATTTCTTATCCTTTTGGACCTCTTTCTAGCTTCTTAATTACTTTTTACTACTTTGGGTTGTCCTTTTAGTTGTCAATTACAAAATTCAAACAAGGGAATCACAAATACATAGTTATGCTTTAAAAATAAGGGACCAAACACTAAGCATTATATACTGTCACCTAAGCTTTCATCCAAAGGCATAAGAACATCAAAGGCATCCATTTAGCACTCACAAATGGGACAAGGGTTGTATCACTTTTGCATACATAACATAGGAGGGGAGGTCTATTCTATTCCATCCCACACATTCTATAGATCTGGTATATTCTAAATCTATCCCGCTATCACTATACAACTTGTATGAGGACATATGATGCAAAGAAAATAAAATATCAAGCATATAACTAAGTATTAGAGGATTGAAAACAATATCTCATCACTGTCTCTGCAAAGGAGGATCAATCAATAAGCCTCTAAGGGTTAAAACTTATTAATATTGCTCAAATTGGTCAAGTAACGATAAAAGGGGCCTTCACAAAACTCTAACTTGACTACACCCTGAATATACACTTCATTCTATTGTTAATACAACCATCAAACTCACCTAAGTATATGCAAATCTTCTTTTTGATTAGCATTTACCATCCCTGTCAACTCCTCTCTCCTTAGTTCCTTGTCGAAGCATGCAATCTTTGGTATTTTAGCTTTTTATCTCTTCCAATCCCTTCCTTCCTTTTCACATACTTACAACATTTTTAGAATCAATAAATATATGCATTCAAGACTTCAAAACTCCACCTTACTCTCTCTATACAAGACTACCCTATAAGTCCTTAAGACAGTGCCACTTGGAACAACCATGCAATTATACTTCTAAAGGCACCTAGAATATTCTTAAGGCTTCCTCAGTTAACCCTTGGCTATCTTGAAATGCTCCTAAAATCTCATGGTTCAACTCCACATACAACACCCTATACTTCACTTTTGCAAATCTTATCCTTAAACCCTCACTAGGTCAGCTTGGACCCACTATCATAATTATTTTTCTTTACTTGAGGTATCAAGATGAAATGTGAATGTTTTTGAGTACCCATTAAAGGCTTACATGAGTATATAAAGTTTCAGGACCAGGATTTAAATGACAGCTATACCTTTCTTTGTAAGAACTATCCCCTTTTAATTAGCCCTTGACTGTGTTCCTAACTCCTTAGCCCCACACTGTCATGATAATCTTTAATTTCCAACCCTCCAAAATCTAACCATTCTTGGCAAAATATGAAAGAAAAGGTACTGAGTCCATAATATATTCCATAGTTTCAAAGCCAAATACTATTGGTCAAGGGCCTCAAATCACTAACCCTAGCTGAGTACACTTATAGCTCAATAAGAGAATGAAGAAGAAGGGTATTCTTGTCATAACTGTCCTTTAAAATATTGATGTATGAGGCATATGGGATTCATTGAAAGTCAGTTTGATTTCAAGGAGATGTCAACTAAGAACCTGAGATAAAATTCAAGGAGCAAGGAATGAGGTTATGGTCATTCCTTTTTAGAGAAGGTTGTATTAAAACTCACGGGGAATCCAACAATGGAAGTATGACCCTGTAAGTGCACATATGATTCCTCTAAGCTCTACTTAAGAATTGAGGATGAGTATCTTGTCATCTTGATGATATGTATCTAAGGCACCTCTGAGCATTAATGCTGACACAAAACTCCTCGACTATACTGTCTATGAACATTATCACATATTTATTTGGAATATCACTGTACAACTAGTCTCAAAGTTAGTTCTATAAGAGAGAATGCATGCAATGTAGTTCTAATGAAAGGGTTCACTTCATTAGTTCTAACCAAGAGCCTATCAATACTACATGGAACTGTAGTTTTTGCATGGCGTTTTTATATTAGATTTTGATCCATAACACCTCAATACATTCATGGTTCAATGTAGAAATATTTGTAATCCTGAATTTTGATCCCTTACTATGAAACAAAGTTAACACTTCTAGATCTACATCAAGGCCTTAATACTTCTCATCATTTTGATTGATCAATGACACATGTGACCAACTAACATAGAATATTTGAGTCTTGTAAGAAGCCCTAGTTGATTACATGAATCCATAGTAAATTTATATTTCTAAACTTATTGATAGATCTCACTGTTAGAAAAGAAGATAACCTGGACTATAAGGGTTCTAATTCCCTCAGGAAGTTTATACTCTATTTAGGGTTGATAAAATGCATTGGAAACTTATGAGAACTGCCACCTATAGGTTTGACTGATAAAGATAAATGATTACATAGTTTAATTGATGCATGAAGCTTCATTGCTAAGGAAAACACATTAAGAGTAAGGAAAAAATACTTGATAAAAAATAATAGATCTTGAAACAAAATTTTCATTGTTATATAAGATTTTCAATCATCCCATGTTAGTCACTGTAGCATAATTAGGGTTTGAAGAAAATTTAGATTTAGACTACCCTTAACCTTGAAAATTTGACCTAAATTTTGGTAGAGATTAGTGTGACAAGGTAATATAATATATTTTTGAAGAATTTGAAGTTTTATATGGGTGCATGTTGAGAAATCCTTGACAGTGATAAGTGAGGGCAGGGTATATAGTGCATAGACCTAATTTAAGAGGTCAAATTACTAAAGAAAAGGGTATTCAAGTTTGAGACCAAGCTTGAAAATTTGGAGATAGTTAAATAATCAAAATGGGTAGTCATAATTACTTTGAAAATGTCTAAAAACCTTCCATAGGAGAAATTATGCCTTGAAAACAATGTCAAGAGGACTATAAGAAAGCTAATTAGCTAGGAAGAAAAAGAAGGTGTTTGAGAGAAGAGGGTTAGGAGCTAGCTCATAAAATTGAACACACACCATATTGGGAAAAAAGGGTATTGGGAGAAGTTCATATCTTGTTTTAGGTATGTCTAGATGTGCAAGTAACCATGAATCATGCAAAATAATTGTTCTCAAGAACACCAAAGGGCAATCTTAAGCAATATTGGTGAAAAAGTAATTTTTTGAATCAAGTTGTTAGTGGACCTAACATTGTTTGAAGTGGTGAAATAGGGTAAGACGTTTAAGGAGTGCTAGTTAAGCCAAAAAGTATTTTTTTCTTGATTTGGGTCAAGATCTCAAGAAGCCAGTGAAGGGAAAATGGAGGTAAGTCAGAAAAAATGAAGTTTTTC
Organism: Taxus chinensis; assembly: GCA_019776745.2. Taxonomy (NCBI): domain Eukaryota; kingdom Viridiplantae; phylum Streptophyta; class Pinopsida; order Cupressales; family Taxaceae; genus Taxus; species Taxus chinensis. The sequence goes on along the minus strand of CM034147.1, from coordinate 911,405,925 downwards.
AAGAAACTTGGTCATTTTGATAGTGTATTTTGCATGAGTACAAGATGTGAGAACAAGTTATGGTGTTTGGAGAGAAATTTTTTGCTTGAATGATCAAGACATAACATGTTTAATCCATTCCAAGAGAGTTCAAAAGACCTCCTAAACAAAGTACCTTGAGTAAGGAAGTAATTTGTTGGTTTCGACTTGATGAATGTATCAAAATTGCTAATGAGCTCTACATCAGAAACATACCTTCCTTCAAGGCTTTCTTTTTATGCCCGTCACATGTAGTAGTCGTTTTGGTTCCTTTGAGTACATCGAGCTTCCTCCATATGACCGTAAGTTCTCTAAATCAATGGCTGAATCTAATAATCCTTTGCTCCACTCAAACAACGTTCCTCTTGAAAACATTGAAACTTTTAACAGTGAACAATAAATTATGAGGAAACTAATGTTAATAAAGAAAATTTATACAAGCTTATTAATTTTTGTTCTACTTTACACAATCACCCTAAGCATATTCCGCATGTCCTAAATGCTCTACTTGTTGCCAAACATGCTCGAGATGTTGCCTCTCACCCTCTCGTGGGTTCCTCCTTGGCTTCCATGGCCTCTACACAACCGCTTAACATTCTTACTTGCATTGCTACAACTACCACTCCCCTCATTACTCCCAACACCTCCAATGCAAAAAACTTGGTTCCTCGTCAGACACCCATGACCTAGCTTCTTAATACCAGGACCTACAAATTCAAATCTGCCAATTACATGAAGTTACTTCACATTCCTCCCCATCTCTTGATTCCTCACTTCTCTTTCACACTCCATTTGCACCCACCATATCCTCTAACCCACTACCTCCAAGCTTCATCATGCCCAAACTTCCTACCTTCAATGGGCATGGTGACCCTCAAGAGCATCTTCGATCTTTTCATGTGGCATGCCTTGATTATGTGGATGAATTTACATTACTACCTAAACTATTTCCTAGAAGCTTGCAATATTACGCTATGTGTTGGTTCTATGATCTACCTGTTCACTCAGTAACCTCTTTTACATACTTAGTTGATGCTTTCCTTGCACATTTTTCTATCAATATTGGCACCAAGAAATCTTATGCACAACTTTCTCAACTTAAACAAGGATCTAATGAGCATCTAACAAACTATGTGTTGCATTATAAGAACAACCTTGCTAAGATGAATAATGTACTAGTTGACTCCAAATTGCAAGATATTTTTAGTCAAAGTATTCTACCTCCACTTTAAGAGAGTGTCATCTTTGAGACATCTCCCTCCTTTGATCAACTATGCCATAAACTCAAATTATGCGAAGGAAAAATTTTATCTATGGGAAAATTGAAATACTATGATACTTATTCATCCTCACCTTCTAATAGGTTTCAAGAAAAATCTAATTTCAAACCATATCTTAAGCCCACTGAAGTTAAGGCCAGTATTAACGTTGTTTCTACACCTGACAATATTCAATTGCAACACACGCTGTATAATTTTACCAAACTACCTTACGCACCAAGGCTTCTCTTACCACAACTTATCAAATGCAATCTTATTACTCTTCATCCACCGCTTAATATTGATCCTTCTAACCCATGTGGCCACAACTATGATGAAAATGCATGTTATGACTACCACCATGCATTGTGCATCACATTAATCATTGTTTTAAACTTAAACATATAATTCAAGATCTTATTGATAATAATACAATCGAGCTCCCTAAACCATCTAATGTCAAACCTGTCAATGATAATCAAAAGCTAATTGTTTTTAATGAACCGCTACTAAAGCATGAAAAACAAGCTACCGATTCTTTTGTGAACCATACATATCGCGATGTGCCTCCTACTTCATCGAGGCCTCTTGAATTTCTTATTTCTTTTATTGATGTGCCATCGTCTATTATCACATTCTCAGATCATGATTATCACGTTGTATTTACTTTTGATTAATTGCATATCAATGCCTTTATTGCTTCATATATTGTCAACAATACTATGGTCTATCCATCGGCTGCTACCAATCTATGCTCCATGACACTCCTATTAGCTATCAAATGTCTAACGTCTATTATCACATTTATGGTTCATTATTCTTATGGTCATGTCAAGCTTCCAATTACAGTTAGGCCCATCACCATGCTTTTAACATGCATCATTACATCTTCAATTGAAGGCTATGACATGCTCTTAGGTCTCTCTTGGCTACTCAAGTCATCCCCTCCATGCATCACATATGTATGAAGATCATCCATAACAAATAACTTGTCACTATCAAAGGTATTCCACCACGCACACCATTTCCTGGGCCCATTCTTGTTGATATATATACACCAGTCATGACATCTAGGTCTCCTATACTTCTCAAGTCTCAAGTTACTTTTGTACCCAACTCTCCTATTCACACACGACTTATATCTCCACCTTTTCATCATCATCGATCCATTATTCCACCTCATCAGCCTAATTCCCCTATTTGGGAAGCCCATTCTCATAAGTTTTCTTAACCTTATGCTCCTCATCAGCCCATTAGTCCATCTCATCGGCCTAAGTCCCCCACTCGGGAAACCCCTTCTTATTGGTATTCTCCACCTCCTTCATGTACAGATAGTTACTCTCCTACACCACCACCATTACATCATGGTCACATGCATTTATTTCCTCAGATATCAGGTGGGGATCCCTCACCATTCACTGTCATCGGATAGTCTTCTATCCCTCACACACTTGGTTTCTCCCACTTCCAACAATATCAGTTGTCTCTAGTGTCTACTAGTACACTTCACATTATGTGCTTTATGTTTAAACTTTCCATGCATACTTATTTATTTGGTACACACATTATACCATCAACACCCGATGATGTACTCTAATGTTATAGTTTACACTTGACTATTGAGGTCCCATTTCATCTATGAACCTCACATCCTCTACGCTTCACACTCTGTGCTACATGATATATCTTTCTAGCATATGCTCTCATGCAATACACTCATTTCCCGATGACACACTCTAGTTTTATAGTTCACACTTAACTGTTGAGGGCACACTTCATCTATGAACCCCACATTATATACACACTTCACGCTTTGTGTTTCATGATATATCTTTCTAGCATTTATTCTCACATGACGCATTAATTTCCCAATGACACACTCTTGTTCTATGGTTCATTTTTGACTGTTGAGGGAGAATTTATAAATTAACCTCATCTCATACACATCCAATGCAGGGCAACACCACTCCTACCATCTACACAACTTGCTTATCACACCATCACACTTATGCAACATTTGCATATATTGGTTGCATTTACTCTTGTTCACTTATACTACTTATATGTTGTACTTTGTTTACTATGTTAGACATATACTCACAATGTCATTATCTTTGTAATATACACATGCATGTTCACTTGGTCTCTAGAAGTGAATGTTGATATCTTATATCTCCTTATAAGATGTATGTTGCTTGACACTGAATCTCTTAACAACCCCGCCGAAGCTCCTAGGGGAATCTACCTTTACTACTCTCACAGTCCATATTTCATAGGTTCTATTGTCACATTCTTTACTACTTGTCATTATTGTCACTTTACTTTTCACTAATATATACATGCTTTTACATATTATTTATATTTCTAACATGCTAACGGGGGCTTCATGAGTACACTTGCCTTATAGAACTATTTACAACCATGGTTATTTGATACATTTTTCTTGCTATTATTTTCTATTATATGTTATTATTTATGGGATATGCCTTATGCCTTATGTGATCATTTTATACTTTTGGCTGCTTCGACCTTGATTGTCTTGTGACATTGTGAGTGGTGTCCCATGTTTGAAACCCATTTTTTGTGGTACATCTTTTTTGCCTACTTGCTTATCACATTGTCTTCCATTGCATACTAACTATTGTTACAACTAACAATTGTTTACTATCCCATCTTATTTACATGTGCCTTGGTTTCTACCATGTACATTACCTACCCCCTATAGGTATCCACTTCCAACATGTATATCAGATCAGGGTCCTCTCCTTTCAACCACATTCTTTTACAATCGTCGTATGCACCCCAAATGAGGGGGGAATATGTTGAGTGAATAAATCACCCCTACAACAACTCAGAGCTACAGTACAACACAACATAGTATAGAAACGACATAGGAACACAATTATAGATTGAAGTAGAAACATACTTGGGTCCAAAACACATAGTGGACACTAACACCTAGACCTGGAAAATAGCGGTGGGTGCTTGTGTCCTGGGGGAAAAATAGTCAAATTCTTAGTTCAGCACAATATTTAGTAGTTTATAACACGATTCTATAGTAGAAGGCACTAGCATCTAGTTACAAATTTTAGTACATGTCAGTTACAAATCGGGACTAATCGGGACTAATCAAAACAATTAGAACAAATTAGGATGCACCATTTGCAGTGGTGCTTATTTAAGAAGCATCATGGAAGGAGGAAAAAGCTATACCTCTCTCCATAAAAATATTCTCTTCACATAAGATCACCCAAAAAAATCACTCTTGGTGTGAGATCTCCCAAAAAACTCACTCTCGACATGAGATATCCCAAAAAAACTCACTCTTGGTGTGAGATCACCCAAAAACCTCACTATTCGCATTCAAATCCAACAAATCTAAGCAAACTGGATAATTATTTATCTCATACTCTCTTACATATTAGGTACACACTTTCCTTTTGCACACTTTTACATTGTTTACTTACTTATACATGTATTACTTTGATTTTTCATGTACAAAACTTTGACTACTTTCTTGCTCTTGTAAGTATATCCTTAATACACAACAAAGAACATATCACACCAGCTTTGACAACACATTACTATGCATATGCTTCACCCCTAGGGTCCACTTCCCTCGCCTAGTCTCCATGCTTCACATTGTGATCACTCCACGCTTCACTTGTCCACTCGGCACACTATTGGATACACACTTCTCTACAAGATTACAAGGTACATATATTTTATCTACTTTATGCTATCGAGTATTCACTCAACAATATAAAGAGGGGGAAAAATGTAGACACAAAATCTATGCACTTGGGTACATTTATAGGTCCTAAAAGCATGCTATCATTTACATGATTCCTAAGAAAGAAAACTAGTAACTAAAAACTCCCTTTGGCCTTTTAACTTGCCTTCTGCACTTTTATTGAATTTATACATCTTGCACTCTTTCTGACATTTGACTATTTTATTTTTTTATGGCCTCAGACACTAGCATCCATTTGGGACACTAGCGCTAAGTGCTTATGTCGTCCTGGGTGCTCCCATCCCTATTTAACTTTTTCTTATCCTTTTGGACCTCTTTCGCTTTTTGATTAATTTTTACTACTTGGGGTCAACCTTCTAGTTTTCAATTATGAAATTCAAAGAAGGGAATCATATAAATACATAATTATGATTTCAAAATAAGGGACCAAGCACTAAGCATTACATGCTATCACATAAGATTGCATCCAAAGGCACAAAAACACTTCAATGCATCCATCTAAAACACTCAATCAAGGTACAAAGGCTACATTCTTCTGCATACACACATAGGAGGGGAAGTCTATTCTATTTCATCTCACACATTTTATACATTCTAGACCTATCCCGCTATCACTATACAAATTTCAAAAGGGTATCCTAGGGCATCATTACACACTTTCACACAAAACTACATGGAGTTTGAAATGTAGTGTTTTGCTCAGTACTAAGTTCACTCTTCAGGTGAACACTAGGGTCAGTTTGAATCCACATTCTACATCTCTTTTATTATATTTGATCTGGTTTGTGGACATGTGTAGGTATAAAACTTGTTTTATGGGTTACAGGTACAATCAATGATCAAGGAGAAAAACCATAGCGATAAGCATAAACTAGCAATAAATCTCCTCCTGCATAGAAGAGACCAGATCCTAACCATTCACACAGATGCTAGTGCCCATAATGGATGCTAGTTCCCTGGTGCTCCTATCCTTCCATGGGCACTCCTGTCCAACACATTCTTGAGTTTTAGAACCTACATCGATCATTGACGAAACTCTTCTCAGTCTTCTTCATGTATTCACCTACCTAGATCACTTCCAAATTGCTTAGGAATCAGCTAAGTCTCTCTATCTCCCTCTCTTGCGTAGGGTTTCATATTTATACATGCTTGTTTATTTATGTCTTAATGTATATTAGAATTTTTACATCATTCATTATAGTAGTTACTATGAAAAATAGATTTAATTCAATCTATATTAAATCAAGAACCACCCATTAGGGACAGGATTGCCCGGGCACTATTGTCCCCTCTAGGGGCTTCGGTCCTCCTCTCTTTTTATAATTTTTAAATGTTACTTATTTCATGTCTTTGTTTATCACCTTGGCTCAAACTTTTACTTGTTAATGAAAAACCTTAAGTGAATGAATAATATATATACATGAATTATTTAACCTCATTAAGAGGGGGGAAAAATTTTCAAGAGGCACTTACTACCAAAAGGAGATAACTTTTTCTAATATACTACATCATCAAAGAACTACATTATTCACTGCATCGGGGGACTATTCCTAATTCCATACCACACATTTTACACTAGGAAAAAGTAGTCGTATCTCACTATTCTCTATGCCACTAACACTAGGGAAACCTAGCTCAAGGGAAACTATTCCAATTACACACACACACATACCAAAATTACATGGATTCTGAAATGTAGTGCAAAGCTCAATGACAATCACATTAGAGTGACCGCCGAGGTCAATCCGACTCAAGTATATGCATGTATATTTTATTCATGATCTAATGTATGTTTGAGTATTGTGTAGGTAGCTAGGATTTATTTTACATGTACAAGTATGATTGAGCAAAATTATAGTATACCTAACATGACCCATAATGAATAAGAAGTGATATGAAGCGACATACAAAGAACAAAGACCAAAGCTATTCCACAAATGTCAGTGCCCAGAATAGACACTAGTGCTAAGACGATCGTATCCTCTATGAGGCACTTATTGTTAGGAAATAAGGGATAAAATATGTGGAACAATCCCACATAGAATCCTAATAGTAGAAAATAATATGTAGAATAATAACCCATATCTGAAATACAAGTACAAGAAATAAAAGAACACAACATAGAGACAATATTTAGTGTGGTTCACCCAATTTAGGCTACATCCACCAAGAATCACTTGCTCAATTTTTTATTACAAGCCACCTCTTTCTCTTAATACAATACCCAGATCTGTTTGGAGCTATACTCAACAAAATCTCATGAATTCACACACATATCTACAATGTTACATCAACCCTACCATATACATAAAAACACATAAATAAGCAACTGTATAAGCAATTTTACAATACCATGGGTACCAAAACCATGGGCCAAATCCACCTTGTAAACCTATGGGTCAAAATACCTCCCATATGAGAAGAAAACCTCTCCCAAGGTATCAAGCATGTTTTTCGAGGCCAAATTGTTTTCTCAAGGTCTGCACCCCCGAACCCCTGCTAGCGGGGGCTACTGCCCCCCACACCATGGGTCAGGGCCCCGACTTGGCCCCGAAACTCAATGAGAAAACTATGGAGAGTGTATAATACTTTTAGTGTACAATCTTCAACACTTCCACACATGAAAACAACCTTCACAATATAACAATTCTCTCCCTAAGATCATCTCATTCCAATTTTTGAATCAAATATTACACAGTTAAACATTATCCTTTCTAGATTGTTCACCATCCCAGTATCAGTTCAGACCTACAGAGGCAAGTTGTGTCATTCTACAAACATCATATATCACTCTTTCTTGTATTTCTATAGCTAGATCTTGCTCGAATATAGTTAGATTTATTTGATCAACAACGTCCCTATATAAATTTAATTTTTATTAAATAATTTGGTGAACCCATTCCTTACATGCCCAATATTAAATATCTCCTCCATGTCTCATACCATAGTTTCTTTGTTTCATTTACTTCAGCGACACCCATCAAATAGAGATACTCTTACACAACTGTTGAAACAAGTCTAGCTCCCTCATCATATGACACCCTCCGAAGTCAATTTCATTTTGAGTCGTATTTCAGTTCCTTCTGCTAGTAATGACGACACCTCCCATAAGGCTATCTTAGACTCTATTACAACATGCCTTTCAAGATTAAATTCAAGCCATGAATGCTACAATTACATCTCTCAACACCTCAAAGATAGTTCCAGTACACATCTCAGTTCTATTTCTATGCATCATGATGTTCCTCAATCCAAACATATGCCATATGATCTAGGTGCTACATGTGCTCATATAAGTAAGGGAAAAGTCCTCCAACATACAACATATCTTTCATTTTATGAGCATGATAAACAACATGATATCCTAGTTAAGCTCCTCAATCATCGATTAATTACTTTGTTTCCCAATCTTTACTATCCTCATTATCGGCTTACCAAATCCAAAGGCCAATCCTTTTGTAATTATCATGGCATAATGGACATCGTGAAAATGATTGTTATGCTTTATAACAAAAAATCCTACAGCTTGAGCATAAAGGATTTATTTCATTCTCTAAACAACATACTGCTACACATCCATCTCAAGATTCCACATCTCAATGGGTTCCGAAATCTAATTCATTTATGACTCATGAGCATAATTCCATATCAAATGTATCAAGTTGTTCCATACTAAATGAATCATCACTCACCCATGAGCAATTGCATATCATAACACCAACAATATGAGTTAAGCCACTACAAGCCCTATGTAAGGCCAACACAACAAAATAATCTACACAAATCTCTACTCCTTCACCACACATTGAGATAGATTATGTAAACATAAGTATCAATGAATTATCGACTAATATTTTGATCTCCATAGACATGGGAACCCATAAGCTTAATCCTAAGTATAATTTTAAAAATCTTTTGGGAGTAACATGGATAACACTAATTCAAACATATTACTCAATTATGATGATAGAGACAATTTTGATCCTACCAACTATTGTGATGCCTATCAAAATATCGATGACCAATTGCCAATAATTAATCCTATTGATGAGGAAAATGTCACTATTTCACCAAAAGAATCATAAATTTATCAACACCTAGCAGTAAAGTATAAAGCAAGACAAAAGGACAAATATAACATCCCCATGTCATCACATGTGTCATCAAATATAACTACCCACACTATTTACTGTTATCTCACTTAAATCACATTGGCATTCACATGTGGGGACATCCTCATTCTCCCACACTACCCAATGAAACACTATTTTTCTTGGTTCATAATTGACTGTTGAGGGCATCCTTGCCTACATGGACCTCACTTTGCACACATACATTAGGGGATATCCTTATTCCTCCCTTCTAGCTGTTTTATTTTACCAAAACCCAAAAACATTATCTTAGATCTTGATTGGATGCATTCTTGCTTGCTTATATTACTCTATGTTTCACCTTTGCTTATCATGTTACTATGGTTCATAGTAGGTTTTATCATTTTTTCTACACACATGCACATTAAAATGGCATCTTGAGGTGAATGAAGGTCACTTATAGGTTATTACACAATGTATGATTCTTTGCCCTATCCATTACCAGTGCTCTTAGGGGAATCTACCTTTTCCCACATACTATTAGGTTTTATCATTATGATATTTCACATTTTCATTCCTAAATATAGATATTAAATTATGGCATACTATTTATCTTTCCTAATATGCTAATGAGTGCTTCATGTGTAGTATTTTCCTTGCAGGACTCCTTCCAATCATGGTTGTCTAAGTTTCTTGTACCATGTTTGCTATTATTTGCAGGCTATGCCCTATGTTTTTTTGTTATCTTGTTTGTACAAGCCTTGAAGAATTTCGTTGTCTTGTGACATCCAGAGTGGTGTCCCATGTATGCAACTAGCTCCGTGTTATGTCCTTGTTTTTGGTTTTCCTATATGATTTTACTAGTTTATATTTCTATGTATTACTTTTTTTATCACTAACACTTGTATGCTAACATTTTATAATTGATTTACTTGAACCATGGTAACTACCATGTGTAATCCCTATTCCCCATATGGGAATCCCTATATTAGATATATACAACCTTCCTCGTTTGGGATCTATTTGGTCTTGTTCATCTCACACACCCCTAAACGAATGGGGGAAAACATCATGTGAACACTTTCACCCTCCCATTAGTTAAAATAACAGTTACATAATCACATTTAGTAGGAATAGAACAATAATATGTTGCAAAACATGGCCAAAAACAACCTTGGCAAAAATTCATATCCTGGAAAAAACCACTCAATACAGATTGAAATGGTGGTTCCTAATGTCCCACCTGGGCAATCCTATCCTGGAAAAAAATAGTTACAAATCAATTTTCAATAGTTACATAGTTATAGTCTTATCCAGTTTCAATAATAACACAATTACTTTTAGATTGCAATCAGTTACTAATGGGAGCTAAAGTCAGTGTCATGTCATAAAAGCACTTACTCAGGAACTAAAACAGGAAAAAATAAGGAAGTATCACCTAGGAAATATGCAGGAAAACCGTATGTTTGGATTAATGTGTCATTCGAGGAAAGTTACAAATCAGGTTTGTGATCATCTGTAGTGGTACTTATCCATGGGGAAGCATTAATGGTTGGAGGGAAAACCTTATGATCTCTCCTGATACACTTTCCCTTAGCGGTGACAGGATGCTTGAATCTAAATTTTAGCGCTGGCATGCTTAAATCCATAGTTTGGTGACATGATGCCCAAATCCTTCATATTATTCCAACTAGATCTTAAGAAACAAGTTTACAAGCATGCATAATTTTTTACCCCTTTCTTTTTCAACATTTTAGGTGTACTCTAACCCATTGTTTTAGATTTTTCCAATACGTATTTCCAATTTTACATATTTTTCAAGTTAATGTTCAAGTGCATTTATCATGAGAATTGACTACACTTGTTTTCTTTTACAGGTCCTATCATATCCCAATGAAGGAAAAGCACAAAAGAAAATATGAAGAAAATCTCAAGCATGCTCCAAAAAAGATGATATTCCAAGGAACTACATGCACATCATTATCACTCTACAAATGCAAAGGTCATTCATAATATCCTTATCCTTCCCTTCTATTAGAAATCCATGGTACACATTTTACACTATTCTATTCGACATGCTACAACACTCATTCCACACGCTATTGGGGACAATATTATTTCCAATCCCTGGGGTATGCTTTTATTTTATAATTTATATTACTAAATCCTTATTCACTAGCATAAAGTGGGGGTAAATGTAGTCACTAAATCAAACACTTATTACGTACATTTAACCTCTAAGTACATCATTTATATTTATTATTCTTAAGCAAGAGAATTACTTATTAACAACACTTATTTTTATTTCATAGTAATTTTATCTTTCTTATCTTTGTTACTAGTCTTTTTTGGACTTACACCTTACAGGTTTACATATTAGCCGAAATCCTATTCAGATCCGATTTCAATATTTAATCTTTCTAGCACCCTATACAGAACCATCCATTAGAGACATGAGTGCTTGGCACGTTGTTGTCTCCTTTGGGTGCTTATGTCCTCCTCTCTTTTTCTCATTTTTCAGATGTTACTTCTTTTATGTCTTTGTTTATCACCATGAGTTGGCCTTTTACTTGTTGTTAATGACAAACCTTAAGCGAAGGAATCATATATACATGACTTATTTTACCTTACTAAGAGTGGGAAATAATTTCAAGAGGCACTTACTACCACAAGGAGATAAATATTTCCAATATACTACACTATCAAAGGACTGCATTATTTATTGTATAGGGGGATCTATTGTGAATTCCATACCACACAATTTGCATTGGGACAAAGTAGTAGTATCCCACTATTCTTTGTGCCACTGGAACTAGGGCAACCTAGATCAAGGGACACTATTCCAATAGTGCACACACACCAAAACTACATGGAGTTTGAAATGTAGTGCAATGATCTGTGACAATCACATTTGGGTGACCACCAAGGTCATTCTGACTCAAGTATGTACATATTTTATTCATCTAATGTATGCTTGAGTATTGTGTAGGAAGCTAGGGTTTCTTTTGTAGGTACAAGTGTGACTGAGCAGAATTGTAGCGAACCTTACGTAACATACAACGAACAAGAAGTGACATAGAAAGAACCAAGACTGGATCTATTTTATAGATGCCAACACCCAAAGTAGACAATAACACCCAGAAATTCATGTCCTCTCCTAGGCGCTTCTATCCCTGAGATCATCACATTCAATTTTCAGAATCAGAGCTTACATGGTCTAGAATTATCCTTTCTAGATTAGTCATCAGCTCAGAATTGGTTCATACCTACGGAGGTAAGTTAAGCCATTCTACAAACCCTATATATCACTCTTGCTTTTATCTCTATAGCTAGATCTTGCTCGAATATTTTTATATTCATCTAATCAACAATGTCCTTACATATATTTAAATTTTATTAAATCAGTTACATCATTCTCTTTGTGTTAGGAAACACAAGGGCATACATAACAACTTAGCTTAAATTGTACATAATACTCACACAAACACTAGGAGAAATACACGAGGCTTGATCCCACTTCGTTCAATAATCCATTCTCACCCAAAAAAGTATTTCAATTTTTTTTATCTAATGGTTCTATGAAGTTTGATGTCATTTTAGGGGTTTTATTTGTTGTAATTCATTACAATTGGTGTCAAATATTGTGTGATCCATAGATATGAAAAACAAAACTCATTTTTAGGATATTAAATGGAAAACAAAGTTTCAAAACCCTGTTATGCATAGGTCCAAAATTGTGAGCATGCTAAAACCATACTATACCCCATACTATGTTTTATGATCCTACACATGAGCATTTTCTAATTCCAAATTTAGAGACAAAGTATTTTTTCAAATTTAGAGTAGCCTTCTCACCCAATCTGCACACCTAAATCACTTTTTATAACTTTGTGCATCTAAGTATTTATCCCTTCTTATTTGAGAAATTACTATATCATTTTATCATGGTGTAAAATATTACACACTTTATTCTATATTGTATAGTTAATGCCTAAAATTTATTTAAAATAATCAACTTGTAACATTCCTTACATCCTCACATAATATATATCATACATAGATTTGTAGGGTATAAACAATAGTATAGGAGTGCTTACCACTAAATTAAGAAGGATTTGAATATATGGGGCAAGTATAGGTCACATGACCATTTTTACATGATGAGTAGAATTAGAAATAACAACCATAAGAGGTATTGGATATTCATAAGAGATGCATTGGAATTTTATAACTTGATTAAAATATATTAATTTGATATAATTATTAGCGTAGGATATTATTTTTCCTTGTATTTATTTATTTACTTGGAATATTTCCTACACATGGTGACTCATATTGCTTAAGTGTTTTTTTTGTCACAGGAGTTACTAGGAAATGTCATATAGTGTCATAGGAGTTACATTCCCATTATGGAATGTAACTCCCCTAGGAATATTGTCACGGTGGGAGTTACACAACACTCCTATTTGTACACACCACTTAAGCTAATGAGAGGTTCCATATTTTTCACAATTCTCGTGTTTGTGAGTTAATTTCATATTGCATTACTTGTTGGACCATGTTTAGAATTCATACAACTACATGTGTGCAAGTATTATTTATTAGTGATTCTTGCCGAAAACCTAATATGGTATCAGAGCCTTACTGGTAAAATGCTTGTTTGTTCTCATTATTTGTGGCCTTATTCAAGTTATTCTGATCCGACAAGTATATGTAAAGATATTTTATCCATTTACGAATATTGTGCTAAGTTTGTAATTAAGGGGTTACAAATTTTTTGGGGTGTTTCAAAAAAAAATCTCAAAAACCTCATTTTTAAGGGTTTTATTTGATGTTTTTCATGATCTAGGGTGTTTCCTACAGTTTTACCATCATTAGCATGTATTTCAGGATGTACAAGGTGTTCGAAATATGCTAAACTATGATGCAGTCTATCAGATTTTTGGACGTATTTGACAAGTAGTAAATATCAACCCAGTGTTTTGAGTTTTTGGGACTTTGAAACATCTCGACACTTCAACACTTTTTGCAATATGTAGTCAAACCTTTGAATCCCAGTCAATGCCTAGTGTTTTGGGTTTTTAGGACTTCAGACCATCTTGACACTTCAATGCATTTTGCAATATGTGGTTAAACCTCTGAACCCCCGGTCAAAGCCTAGTGTTTCAAGTTTTCAAGACTTCATAACATCTCGAAAATTCAACACTTATTACAATATGTAGTCAAAAATTAGAACCCCTGTCAACGTCTAGTGTTTTGGGTTTTTAGGACTTCAAAGCATCTCAAAAATCTGACAAATTTTACAAATTGTGGTCAAAACTTAGACCCCCCAATCAACGCAATAAATTTCAGACTTTTGTGCATGCTCAACAAGCTTCAAGATTTGGAACATGCTCAATAAGCTTTGAGTTTCGACACATGCTCAACAAGCTTTGGGTTCTGACACATGATCAACCAATTTCAGGTTATGACACATGTTTAGCAAGATGAAAATTTCAACTTAGTGCATTTTGGATTTTCCAAGGCGTTTAAAAATCTAAAAACTCTGACTTAGTGCATTTTAGGTTTTTTAAGGATTTTAAAAGGGTCAAAATTCTAATTTCCTATAGCTTTCAGCAGGCATCTTCCTTTTGAGGTACCCTTTTTTTGATAGTGTGAGTTTTTTTGAGATCTCTGCATTGGAGGTATTCTCATTCCTTGTAAAATTGAACCTTAGTAATTTGTGGGGTGTAATGTGTTGTGTTTTTATGCATTTTAATTTGCATTCTACCTGTTGCACTTCTTTTTCTGCCTAAAAATGAAAATAAGTTCTATAAATCCACTCAAACTCTTTAACTATCATGATTGGAAGTCCAAAATTAAATTCATTATGAGGGGTAAGGGGTTGCATCAGATAAATAATGGGGCTTGAAAAATAACCAACTCATGCTGCAAAGAAAGTGAAATGGTACAAACGCTATGATGAAGCCTTTAGATTATTGTGTTTGTATGTGTCTCCAAATCTTCTCTTTCATGTTGAATATGCCAAATATCATAATGAATTTTGGACCATATTGGGAAAACATATTTGGGAAAATATATGAAATGCGAGGGAATGAACTGGAAAATGAGCTTATTAGTCTGAGCCCTAGCCGGTTTGACACACCTTCAAAACTCCTTCACAAATTTCAAGTTACAGAGAAACAATTAGGGAAATTCATCAAGATTATATAGATAGATAATGGTGGGGAGTAAGTCAGTAACAAGTTTGAGTAGTTTTTCACTACATAAGGGATTGAGTTACAATGAACAATATCATACAATCCTTCATAGAATGGAGTTACATAATGAAATAAAAAATTCTTAAAAGAGATGGCCAACTATATGCTTCACTCTAAATCACTGACACCAAAATAATGGGATGAATCTATTAACTATGTGAACTACATCTAGAACCACATCCCTCACAAATCCTTAAAAGGAGTTACTTCTTTTAAATCTTGACATGGTCAGAAACCATTAGTTAAGAACTTCAGGGTCTGTGGATCTCTAGCTATGACTTGCATCCCTAAAAAGAAACGTAAGGCTATGGAACCTCAGAGTTGGCCTTGTATATTTTTAGGATACCTAGATGGTGTTAAGGGATACAATATTCTTCATCCGACCACACATGAGTCGTTCAATGAGAGAAGTGTTAAATTTTAGGAAGGTCCACTAAATTTTACACATGACATTTCTCCACTTCCATCGGACACTTGGATTTTTTATGATGATTGTGAAATTTATGATGAGACTGAGTAGATTCTGGAGCAGGTTCATGAGGAGATCACCACCAAGGGATCTTCTTCTTCTAGCAATGACAATGAGAGTAGTGATAGAGCTTCATCTCTTTCCACATTTGGGCATAACTTAGACGATGAAGATTTTATTCCTGAATCTCCTATGCTTTCTTTACCTTTGTCTCTGATCCATAGACCTTTCAAAAGTTATTTGGAAATCCCAAGTTGGACATTGTTATACAATAGGAGTATAATTCCTTGATTAAGAACACCACTTGGGATTTGACACACCTTCCTAAGGGAAGGAATATGGTTCAATGTAAGTGGATATATCAGACCAAATATGTAGTAGATGGGTATGTTGACAAATTACAGGTATTGAATACACTGAGACATTTTCACCAGTCTCCAAAATAAACCCCATCAGACTCACTCTTTCCATCACCGCAATTCATTGCTAGGATGCTCATCAGATAAATGTGAAGAGTAATTTTCTTCATGGTGACCAAGAGGAGAAGATATACATGGACCAACCACAAGGTTTTGTTCATGATTATTATTTAGTATGCAGACTTAGGAAATCTATTTATGGCCTTAAACAAGCCTCTCAGGCTTGGTATGCAAAGATGGATTCCTTTCTTCTCAGTGTAGGGTTCAATAGATGTCATTCTGATCCAAATGTCTACATTTTATGGTAGGATGATTAAATTTTAATTTTGGTACTTTATGTGGATGACCTTCTAATCATAGGGAGCTCTTCATCATCCATTGCACTAGTGAAAGAAGCTCTACAAGATATATTTTCCATAATTGACTTGGGTTTGTTGCATTACTTCCTTAGGATTTAGATTTCATAGTTTGACTTAGGGATATCCATCACACAACATAAATATGTTCTTGATTCACTTGCTCGGTTTTACATGGCTGATTGTAAGCCAACTATGAATCCCTTTCTATCAGGAGTCAAGCTTGAAGCTGATTGTACTTCACTATTGGTTGATGCTAACCTGTATTGGAAACTTATAGGTAACCTTATATAGTTGACTCACACTAGACCCGACATTTCACATGTAGTAGACCTAGTATTTAGGTTCATAAAAAAACCTCATGAGATGTATTGGAAAATAACTAAGAGGATTTTGACTACATTTAGGGTACACATAGATGTAGGATTCACTTCAGAGCTAGTATTGATATTGACTTGGTAGGATACACATATTCAGATTGGGCTAGTGATGTTCAAAATCACAAGTCCAATTTATCGTTAGGATATGGCCTTGTAAGTTGGTCAAAAAAGAAGCAGAATACTATTGCTTTATCATCTACTAAGGCTAAATACAAAGGAGATGTGAATGCTGCCACAAAGGCATTTTGGATTTATGAGATTTTGAAAAAGTTTGGCATTCAATATAGATGACCCATAGCCATCTTTTATGACAAATAGATAACCATTAAAATTTGTAGTAATCTGGTTCAACATCAGTGTACCAAACACGTTGATATTCACATGCATTTAATTAGGGAGGTGATTCATGGATAGGTCATCAATATTACATATTTCTAAACACCGAAGAAGATTGTTGACATCTTCACCAAACCCTTTACTGAGAGAAAGATTCTTCACTTATGAGATATTCTTTGGGTGTGGGATACACTGACATCATATTCCGAGGGGCTTTCTAGTCCTATTTTTTCTCTTTTTTTAAGGGGAGATTTTCCTATTGGGTTTTATCCTCTTTTGTACTTTCAGAGAGTTGCATTATACTTGGGTACCTCATTAGGAATTGTTGTTAGGACCCATTTTTTCTTCTTTCCCACCTAAGCTATGCTTCAGGGGGATTTATTAGTGTAGGATATTAATTTCCTTGTATTTATTTATTTACTTGGAATATTTCCTACACATGGCAAATCATCTTGATTAAGTGTTGTTTATGTCATAGGAGTCATTATGACATGTCTTACATGTCATAGTGTGTCATAGAGTGTCATAGAAGTTACATTCCTATTATGGAATGCAACTCCCCTGGGAATATTCTCATGGTGGAGTTACACAACACTCCTATTTTTACACACCACTTGAGCTAATGATAGGCTCCATATTTTGCACCATTCTTGTGTTTGTGAGTTAATTTCATATTGCATTACTTGTTGGATCATGCTTAGAATTCATGTAGGTACATGTGTGCAAGCATTCTTTATCAGCGACTCTCGAAGAAACTCTGACAATAGTTATGCTCAATTTAATAAATAATATAGAGTGTATTGAATCCAAATTCATTGATGTTTATAGCACTACCATAATAAATTTTTTCCAACTATATGATATTGTCTCTACATAGAAGTTAAACCCGTTTATATTTGTAACCTTATATTTTTTTTCTATAACCTATTCATGTATTAAATACTTTTGTAATTTTGAATATCTATTTGATTTGGATTGATATGTAATAACCACATTGAGTTCCCCCTCTTTTGAGGTGAGAAATATAGAGTGTAATCACTTGAATTAAAATAATTGAAGTGTTTCCATGTTAGATATAATAGATAATCATCGTTGGAATCTATAACCACAAATATAGACAGTCACTTGTATAACTAACCCTAGAGAGGGAGTACATGATCAAATCATGTCACATATGGGTAAATAA
This sequence comes from Taxus chinensis, assembly GCA_019776745.2. NCBI lineage: Eukaryota > Viridiplantae > Streptophyta > Pinopsida > Cupressales > Taxaceae > Taxus > Taxus chinensis. The sequence goes on along the minus strand of CM034147.1, from coordinate 911,387,397 downwards.
TAATAATCATACAAACACACAAGCTCACACAAAATTTCATGCATAATATCACCTAAGAAGCTCAAATTTCCACATAGAAGAGACACAAAATTTTAGACACACAACAGGCCAAGGGACACACAAGAAATGGATACTGAGGTTGCAAACAAGGGAAAAAAAGTGTAACATACAAAAAAATTCAAGGTTTGATCATATAATACAAGCAATAAACAATCCAATGTGTAAAGAAGAAGTAGATAGTAGCCACTAGGTAGAGAAAACAAGATATCCTAGTCTTGTACAACCGACATGTGTTAGTCCTGAAAATACTACAAAAATAACATATATCACAATGATAATATGAACATGATTAGTACATGTGTGGTAGCGATAAAAAAAATAGTATAATAAATAGAACAATAGCACCTCATATTGTAGAATATGCCCCTAGATTAGTAAGGTCAATGGGCGAAGGGGAAGTACAACATATGAAAACATGTAGAGTCCTATGTATCCTACATCATGCTTATGTACTTTATGAAATGCAGGTGTATAGAAATATAATATGCTATCTACCAAAATATTTGATAGATAACACATATAGAAAGTACAATCTAACAAATTATGCCATGCTTAGGTCATGATTTTATATTTTTGAAATATTTCAATTTTTTAAATTTTATTTTTTTAGGTTTGTTTGAAAATATTTGAAAGTGTATTATTTGATGATCGAATCATATGAATGGGGAGAATTAGGAACTATGTTTGGGTAATAAGTTATGCATGATGTGTGCACGAGATAGTATTAAATGACATGACGACCTGTAGCATAAAAATGTATAGATATAGGATGATGTGTAGAATGGGCCACTAAAGAGGTTGTGTGTTTTAGTATATTACTGAATAAGTTATGCGATTACATCATTGTAAAATTAGGCTATATGATATATCAAATTTATTGAAATGCTCTTGGAGAATCCATTCGATTAGATTTTCTTGATTGTGATTGTGGTGTATATTGAAGAGGTGATAGTAAAGTAGTGCTTACCATTATATTAGGAAGGATTTGAATAGATGAGGAAAGCATAGGTCATATGGCCATTTCCACATGAGGAGCATAATTAGGAACACAAACCATAAGAGGTAAAGTATATTCATAAGGGATACCTTGGAATTTTATAACTTGATTATAATAACATAGAGCATATGAATCCAAGAGCATACTAGTAACATTTCACATATTTAAATTCCTTGAAGATTAAAAAAGGTGTAGTTTGAATAGTTTCCCTCGCTTGAAGGGTTAATGTGATATGTCCCATAGATTTCTGAATAACTCAAAAAACACATTTTAAATATAACTCATTGTATCTTAAATATTTAAGCAATGTCATAGTATATAGATTGTCATTTGAACCAATGTTGACTGTAACATTGTAGATAAGATATTGATTGATATAAGATCAAATAAATGGTGCATTTCAATCTGAAATATTATCCATAATTTCACTTTCATCAAATATAATTATAGATCATGGAGGTAGATTAATTATACTAGTTCCAATAATGGCATCCAATGGATAACTATACGAAGTTGGAGGAGGATACACATTATATGCATGATGAACCTCATAATTACCTTTAGGATATGCCATGTGCTAAGGTAATAGTTCATTGAAGATTTTAATTGTTTTATTCTCATTAAATGGTAGTTTAGACTCCACTTTATTAGTATCAAATTCAAAATTTTGATCAGGGAAAATTTTAGTGGCGAATATTCGTAATATGGCGAATATTCCATTTTTGAAAATTTTGAAAAGGCGAATTTTTTGGCACGGGCCAGTGACCTGTTCGCCTAAAAATTACACTTTAATTTTTTTTAGGGGTCGGCTTCGCCTACCCTTGAAAAATATCCCCTATATAAACCTAGATTATTCGCCAGGTAGAACACTTCTACTTCACATTTTTCAACAATATGATATATCCCATATTATAGACGTGCGACAAGGGGGTAAGTTATTGATGCGCGACAAGGAGGGTTTGCAAACAAGGAGATACTGTAGATATTGACGCATAGTAGACGCATGACAAAGATTTTGTTGATGAGCGACATGGAGTTTTTTTCAATGAGCAAGAAGAGGGCAGAGGTTGTAGACGCGCGACAGGATATTTGCTGTCGCGCGTCAATAGACCTTAGTGACACGTGTCACTAAGGCCTATTGACGCGCGTCACTAAGGCCTGTGACGCGCGTCACTAAGGCCTATTGACGCGCGTCACTAAGGCCTATTGACGCGCGTCACTAAGGCCTATTGACGCGCGTCACTAAGGCCTATTGACGCGCGTCACTAAGGCCTATTGACGCGCGTCACTAAGGCCTATTGACGCGCGTCACTAAGGCCTATTGACGCGCGTCAATAGGCCTTAGTGACGCGCGTCAACAGGCCTTAGTGACGCGCGTCAACAGGCCTTAGTGACGCGCGTCAACAGGCCTTAGTGACGCGCGTCAACAGGCCTTAGTGACGCGCGTCAACAGGCCTTAGTGACGCGCGTCAACAGGCCTTAGTGACGCGCGTCAACAGGCCTTAGTGACGCGCGTCAACAGGCCTTAGTGACGCGCGTCAACAGGCCTTAGTGACGCGCGTCAACAGGCCTTAGTGACGCGCGTCAACAGGCCTTAGTGACGCGCGTCAACAGGCCTTAGTGACGCGCGTCAACAGGCCTTAGTGACGCGCGTCAACAGGCCTTAGTGACGCTCAATAGGCCTAGTGACGCGCGTCAACAGGCCTTAGTGACGCGCATCACTAAGGCCTGTTGACGCGCGTCACTAAGGCCTATTGACGCGCGTCACAGGCCTTAGTGACGCGCGTCAACAGGCCTTAGTGACGCGCGTCAACAGGCCTTAGTGACGCGCGTCACTAAGGCCTATTGACGCGCGTCACTAAGGCCTATTGACGCGCGTCACTAAGGCCTATTGACACGCGTCACTAAGGCCTGTTGACGCGCGTCACTGCATTTTTTGATGCGCGACAAGGAGGTACAACAGATATTGACGCATAGCAGACGCACGACAAAGAGTTTGTTGATGTGCGACACGGAGATTTTTTGATGAGAAAGCAGAGGTCGGAGGCTGTAGACACGCGACGGAAGATTTTGCTGTCGCACGTCAAAAAATGCAGTGACGCGTGTCAATAGACCTTAGTGACGCCCGTCAGGGGAAATTTTTTCATACAACCCCCAAAAAATTCGCCTTCCCGTGAAACCGGTTCCGGGGATATTCGCCAGGTATTCTCCACCTCCGATTTCCAGGAGGTCTCTTAAAATGAACCCTGATTTTGATTATCAATAAGATCTTGAATGATATGTTTTATCTTGAAACATCGATTTCTAGAATGACCAATCCATAATTGATGGTCATAATATATATTGTAATCAAATGATTTAGAATGAGTATTTATCATATCAACATACATTGGCAGAGGGAGAGACACAAGATTACACTGAAGTAGTTGTTTAAGTATAATATGTGGTGGTGAACGTAGTTGTATGAATTGTCACCTAGAGAGGCTTGTAATTTAGTTGGTGGATATATATCATTGATTGTTACCTTTGATTCATTCTTGTTTTTATTATATTTGACTTTAAAACATTATTTTCCTTGGAACTTAGTAGTATTCATAGATTGTACATTGGGCACATATTTAAACTTGTTCAATTATAAAATCTTAATTTCTTATTCCTTAAGGGTACGACATAGCTCATTGAAAGATCAAAACTTTGAAAACATCATATATTCTTGTAAAGGAGCTAGTAAAATATGCATGAATAGATCTTAAAGCTCAATATCCATAAATAAATCGTTCATCTTAGTAAGCACAGTCTTGTATCACAACACATAGGTAATAACAATCTTATTGTATTCTTGCTTTAGTTTTGACATTTATGTATAAGAGAAATTTCCACCAATTTTTCTTGAAAAGTGGGATAAAAATTGACCGGCCTTGAAAAATTTAAAAGGGAGATCATAATACTATTTTAGGTCATAATCCTTGAGAATTAATGTGAATAGCTTAATAAGGATCTTATCATTATATGTATAATCTAGACATGTTGTGTGTAAGGAGAGAAGATGTTGTTCAAGATATCCTTTACCTTTGTAGATTAAAATATTAGGAGCCAAAAAACCTATAGGAAAATAATATGAATCCATATTAGGTGTTAATGAATTATGAAGTGAAGTGTGGGAATCCATGGCATGAGGGTTCTATTATCACCAAATTACAACACCCTCCGATTTGCTAACATTTGTGAACGAGATAATCAGTGTAACTAGGTAACATGTGTACTATCTCTAAGTTGTGGGACTTGCTACCTGAGATAGACCTCCAAAGAAGGCTAGTTCCTCTACCTACTCTAATGCCAAAACTATTCCTAGGAAGGGAAATGCAACTATTATGATACTAACCTAGATTTCCAAGCAACTAAGGAAGAAAGAGATGCATACAATGAAAGTCCTAAACTAAGGGAGGTGATATCACCAAGAAATGGGGCCGAGATATCCTTAGTGAGTGAAAATGGAGGAAAATGAGGTAGAAGATGGTGTATAAAAGTGCCATAGTTCAAAGAACACATTCAAACCTCCAATGTCGTGGAACACAATGAATTTGAATCCTGCAAAAGAATACAATGTGCACAATATACCTAAAAATGCAATAAAAGGCAAAGGAGGAAATATAACTCGAGCTAGGGAAAGAAGAGCCACAAAACACCAATTTTATTGCTTAAAATGATGTACAATCCATTACAATATAGGCAAAAGGAAAAAATCCTTTACAAAATGCATAAATTCAAGGTTTGCGGCTCACAAGAATACTGGAACAATTTTAACAGTGTTCCTTTAGATCCCAAAATACATCTCCCCTACAAATGAGGGGAAAATACATATATATAGAGAAGGGGAGATACCAACTGAAAACCTTCATTAAATTCTTGTATGGAGGTATGTGAAACCATACCGGTTCACTTTTTGATGGTACTTTGCTTGCATGGTGAACAGGGGTGTCATACCTCATCAAACCAGTTGTTGAGCTACCTTGTATGATGCCATTAATGCCTGGTCCAAAGATGACATTACTTGCTGACGCTTGACAGGAACCACCAACTGACGCCCAACAAGAAAAGAAGTAGTAGTCTGCCGATAAGGGAAGGATTTGTCGTACGATAGGAAGAATTGGTTGACGCGTAATAGGATGAAAGGTTGACATGCATCAAGAAGGAATGCTGACATATGTCAACAATTGATGATGTGACATGGTGGAAAATTATCATGCGGTAAAAAGGAAGGTTAATGTGCGATAACGAGAGGCAGTGACATGTGACAAGAGGAGATGTTGTTGCACGACAAGGGGAAGGTGACTGATGCGCGTCAACAAAGGGTGGCTGACACATGATAAGAAAATGGTTGATGCATGTCAAGAAGGAAGGTTGTTGCATGACAACAGATGGTTATTGATGCGTGGTTGATGCGTGATAGCAGAGGCCGTTGAATTTTCCATTTTCCATTTTGCAAGGTGCAAAAATGGATAATAATTGGCAACTTGCGGGGTGATCTACCTGCTAGATCTGAAAGACCAGTGGCCTTGGAGGATCCATTGGGCATGGAGTCATTTTGAAATTCTGAAATTGATTGAAATATTGAAATCTCACCCATGAATCCATCTGAAGTCCTGAATGAACCTTACATTGCTCAGGCTGGTATTGATTGCTCATATGGAACCTTTCTCAGAATTGGAACGTGTAACACCGATGAAACAGGACTATGTACAAATAAAAAAATCATACATATTCCAAATGGAACATGTAGAGAGTGCACAAGCACTTATTACAAAAGTAACCTAAACTACGATAGAGAAATGTGCTACAAGCACTTGGAGGAAATGAACTAGTTTAATATTTACAAGGAAGATAATTTGATTTAGTAATAATGCTTAAGATAGATCCCATTGACCGGAATCTGCAATTGTTCTCCATCTAACTTGGATAGTTGGAAAGCGTTATTACTCTTGCATCCTTAAATCATATAGGGGCCACTCCATATTGCATCAAATTTGGAATGCTTGCCTGGTTTTGCCTGATCTGCATCCCACTTTAGCACTAAGTCTCCCTCTTAGAATTTCCTTACTTTTGCCTTCTTTTCAAATCTCCTCTTAATCAATGCTCGATCTTTCTCCATGGTTTGCATTACATGCTCTATTGTTTCTTCCAATTCCATCAATTCTACATACCTGATTTCCATGAGTTCAAACTCAGCCAATTCTAGCTTCTTGAGAAGTTCTAGAGTTGGCAATTCACATGATATGGGCAACCTTTCCTCCCTTTCATAGACCAATTTGTATGGAGAGATTCATGTAGACCTATTGGGTGTTATATTATTAGCCCACAAGGATGGCTTGAGCTTGGTATGTGAAGTTCAAATATTTTCATCAAAAGTCCTTATGATTCTCAGCAAGTTCTTGTTTGCGGAATCTACTTTCCCGTTACCCTAGGGGTAGTAGTTAGAAGAGGTGTTTAGATATATTCCATTCCTAACACCCCACTCAGTGATCCTTATGCCAAGGAATGCCATAGAATTATTTAATTTGATAGTTAAAGGGTATAAAAAACCTCATCACTATACCCCTCATAGAAGTATAAGATACATTAGATTCATTTACCTCTTCGAGTTATAGTGCCTTCGGTCCACTTCATGAAATATTCCATTGCTGTGAGCATCTATTTTTGGCCTTGGATCAAAGTTTGGGTTGATGACCCCAATGAATTCCAATCCCCACTGAATGAATGGCTTCATCTACTAGAGATGGGATGTAATTGGCAGCACTGCTAGTTTCTCTTTACCCGTAAAGAAGGAACACTTATTACACCTTCTTGATCCACGCAGTGGCAATCATTGAAACATATGTGGGCCAGTAATAACCATACTTTCATGGTTATGAGAAAAGTTGCTCGTGTGAGTGAAATGGCCTCCTATCTTCTCCATCATGAAACTTATTGTAGCATCCTTTCTTGATTTGATCTGTGTTCCAATGCATCTCAGGAGGACTCCATGCGTGTCCCTTCTTGAACAAAAATAATGTCTATCAAGCACACATGGAATAGTTTTTAAGTCTAAAATATATCCTCTTGGCTTTGCTTAAATCTGGAGGACATAGACCCATTTGAAGGTAATAGTACTCATGTCATGGGTCTAACACATGAGTGTAGGCACATCATCAAGTAGTTTGTCTCTTGATTGTCCTACAACACCAAAACATCTAGCCCCTTGATTACTAGTCCCATCCTGTTGAATGGAAGACAACTGCTTGCATAAGCCCTTTCCACGGACCAGATTTGGTCACCTTTATGTTAATGTCATACTCCATGACATTGAGCTATCTAAGAAACTCTCTTCTCATTCAAGGTCCTTGTTTAGGAGGAAGTATTTCACACTCCAACATTTGACACTAGCAGTTTGAATCTTATTGTTTAAGACACTAGGTTCTTAAACTTCTTCATGCTTCTAATTATAACTGAGAACATGCTTTATAAATAAATGAATATATCACCTCATAACCTTTAAGTCCATTGGCTAAAGAATGGAATAGGTTGCTGTAGTCCCTCTTGGTTTGGACTGTACAAGTATTATAGATATTGAATTTGTGCCACTAGAAAGCAAAAAGGGTGAAATCCTTAGAGAAATTTAGAGGGTTGATGAGGGTTAGAGCTTGACCATATGACATGCTTCGATAGATTCAAAAAATTTATTTTCCTTCTGACTAGTCCACTTGAATGAGCCATAGTTCTTCCTCAACGTCAACATTAGTGGATTGACGAGAGTAGAAAAGTCTGGGAACAAACCTCGTAGCAAAATTAATCTTCCGTAAGAAACTTTGGAAAGATTTCTTATGACATGGCAACGGTAGACAAGAATAGCCTCAACTCATTCTGAATCAATTATTAGCCCTTCATTTGAAATGATGTGGCTTAAGATATTTCCTTCATAAGCATTAGAATAAGCATTTATTGGGATTTAAGGACACTCCGAAATATTCTACACCTTTAGAATGCTTGTCCTTAGGTGAAAGAGACGTGACTTGATACTTTTTTTGAAAATACAGTGATATCATACTAGATACAAAAATCACAATCTTGTTGACCAATCCTTTGAATTCCATAGTCCATTTCTTGCTAGAATGTAGCTTTAGCATTTGAAAATCCAAATGACATCTTCCTATTAAGTATACGTGCTCCATTTCATAGTGAATGTTGTCTTGAGTTAGATCATATTCTTTGACCATGATCTAATTCTATCCTCAAGTAACTATCCAACAATGAGAACCTTTTGGAACTAGCTATGACCTATAAGATATGATTCCATTAAAGGGAATCAGTATAATGGTCTTTGAGTGATTCTCTATTTAGATCCTGAAAATCCACACACATCTTGATCTCTCCATATCTCTTCCTTATTGACTCAAAATTTGCACACCAAAACTTGAGTGTTTGATAGGAAAGATGATCCTATCCTCTATCATCTTATTCAATTATTTTCTCATGAGAGGTTCAACATGAGGATTCATCAGCCTTTGTTTCTATCTAATGGGATTAGGATTTCTAGATATAATTAATTGGTATCTTGTGCTAATTTTGGATCGAAGCCTCTCATATATATTTATAATTCTAGGAAAAGACATCTGGAAATTATTGACAGAAGTTATATGAAATTTATATTTTTCTTATTGAGTACTCACCTTTCCAATTTTCAACATCTTACCTTCTCCAACTGAAATAGGTTCCGAATATTTACCCTTCATCTAAATATTTGATCCTTCTATTACTTAGAATTGATCATTGGAGGTTGAAGATTGACTCCAAGGTCACGAAGACCCGTTTGTACACCTTATTAGTTCTCAGTTGGACCACTTGATTCACCATACTGTTGCTCTAATCTATCATAATTTCATGAGGAGAAATTTTCTTCTTCCTGTAGAGAAAATTTATGATCTGTTGATCACTTTTAAATAATTACCAACTTGTATTATTTTCTGGAATAGCCAACCTTACAATCACTCTAATATGAGATTGAGTATGATCTCTCTTGATACTCGTCGACAACATCAAATGCTTCCCCTACTACTGCAAGTGTGTCCGCAGCCTCATTATTATTCCTTAGTATGAAATTAAAGTTGAATACTTTAAGGTCTTCAATGAGATCCCATACCCAATGTTCTTGTATCTCTTTAGAAGATGATTTTTGGCTAGCATCCATGGGACCCTCTGATCTTAGTTTACTATCTAGCTCACTGTCTCCAAAGATTTGCAAGTTCTTAATGCCTTTATTTCTTTCCCAATACAATCCATGGACCAGAGCCTTCATATTTAGCTATATTATTTGAACAAACAAAATAAAAATAGAAAGCTGAGTAGTATTTTATACCTTGAGGTGACACAAGCTTTGCTCCTCCATCTAACGCCTTGTCTACTCCTTAAGCCATCGAAGAATATATTCCATACTTCATTATCATCATTTTCATCTGATTTGGTGATGTTAGTAAGGAGTGGATTCTTTTCGTGCAAAACAATAAATTCCCAACTTAATCTTCCTCCATCTCTTTGTATGGATAAAAGTTATGCCTCTTGTTTTCCCATTAATCAAGAGTGAAGTATGGAATGCCTCCAACCCTTGGTGTTCATTTCTAGGGTTTTTGGGAAATCTTATTGATCAAAAAATGAGAAATTTACATTGATTAGGCTTAGTACCTATGGTTCAATATGAAAGTTTTCAATACACTCAAATCTAATTGTAGCCTTAGCACAATACCTTGTCCTAGAAGAGCATATGAGACTAATTAACTGATAATTATTAACAAATTTTTTCTCCAAAATTCCCTAATAAGAACAAGGAAAAGAGTGGTGGAAATTCAATCATTGATACATATTACAACACTGTGACCTTGGGGCATGCATCCAGTGTGAGGCTTGATCCTTTAATTATTCCAAAAGTTATTACTCTTGTCTTGTCTAATGGTACTACACCTTTAAAAAATGACTTCATACTTGATACCTACCTAAGCTGACTAACTATTTACTTGGGCATTATTGAGGTGATTGCTGTCCTAAATCTATCATGTAGTTGTGTACAAGATTATTTTTCTGATGATGAGAGACGTATAGAATGGGGGAGGCTTCACATCTTTACCTTGTTGACCTCTTTGAACTCTTGCTTGTGGAGTTTCATTCAGTTAGAACCTTCTGTATGACCTTTGTATAGATCATTTGATATGGTTCAATTTTCCATGGATGCTTACAATAAGATCCCTTTGACTTAGAGATCACCAATGATTCCCGCGATAGATATTATTACATTAGTATTCTTCATTTCGTTAATGATATTGAATGAAGAAGAGCCATATTTCTTCTGCCCCTTGATTGACACAAACCATCTCTATCAACATGGGATAGTCTAGAACGTGGCACACGAGATGGTCTAGAAGATGGTTTGGGCTAGTTTTGGAGTTACACTTCGATTTATGACTCCTTGTAGAGTGACAAAAGGTTGAGAAACACTTGGATTAGATGATTTTCCATCCATCTATGATTTCCTCTTTTTTAGACCTCATGTTGGCTACCATCACCTTGAGAAGGATATCTGATTTATTCCATAGAAATCCTCAACTTGCCAATTCACCAAGTGTAGTTTCACTTGGAGGTGCTCTTGAGTAGTTTCCTGCTGTTGAATTTCTTCTTAGTTTGTTTCTTGAGATACACCGATCATTGTTATCACCATTAAATCCTGATTTAAAGCACCATTAAAGCATGTTTCCTGATTGTGAGGTTGACTACATGGGAAGCACCATTCATACTCTTGTGCCACATTGTTCTAGATTGGAACCAAGGCTTGGGATGTTGAAGGTGTATTAGGAATGTATGGATGAAATGGCCTAGCAGCTGGGGGATGTCCTTGATTTTTGTTTGCAGATTGGGTAGGAGGTCTATTAGGCTGATATGGAGGCCTATTTGGTTGGGCTTGAGGCTGATAAGGTCTAAAATTTTTGGCTATGTTTACTGCCTCTTGAGAGTTACCAATTCATTCCCTAGGTTCTGCAATTGTTTCATGACCTCCTGGAGTTTAGTTGATGTGCTAGAAGAAGAGGTGGAAGCCTAATTAAATTCTATTTTTTTGGAGCAGGAATAGGGGCTAATTTAGGTGTTTTGCTGGAACTAGGGTTCCCCATTTCTGGATAGAGAGGCATAGGTGGCCTAGGTGAAAGTTTACCAGCTTGAATTAAGTAGTTCTCATCTCTAATGGATATGGCATAAGATCCTAGAAAGATTATTCCTCTCATAGATTGAATCATTATAGATATATCGGAAATTTAAAGCTTTAAGGAAATAGAGAAATGCACCTTCAGTAGCTGGTCTCACAATAATTGGGATCCTATCCCATGTCCTTTGGAATCTGAAGTTGAAGTTAGGCCATCTTCTCATTTGGTGCTCTTTTGATTGTGGTTAGCTTCTCCAGTAGAGATAGATTGTCTTCCTTTTCTCTAAATTGGCTACACAGAGTTGTACACAATTGATCCCAATTTTGGATTGACCCATGATCCCAAGATTTTGAACCATTGTAAAGCATTTTCCTTGAGAGAAGAGGCTAAGGATTTTTACTTGCCACATCCATTTCAATAATCTCATGTATGGCATAGACATTTGCAATGTCTTGAATGTGATCAATTGGTGTCATATGATTTTATCCATTGAAGAATGGAATGTTCTTCAATGCTATGCCACTCAGAAACTCAAATTTTGTGCATTGAGGGAAAGTGGACTGCTACCTTGTGAAATTCACAAATGGATTTGGCGGTCCTTGTGGTGGTTATTGATGTGCCATCATGATCGGCCTAAGAACCCTAGTTGATTGAAGGAAGGGTCTACCTAGGGTGGAGGGGTTGATAAGGTTCTATTTGGTGGAGATGGAGATCTTTGAACTTGTCTTCCTCTTCTTCCTTTTGTCTGGAGATAACTGGACAAGTACTCAAATATCCCTTCTTCTCTTTCTTAGACCTTGTTTGAGATCCTGCTCATAAATTTGACAAGCTTGGGATACTAATACCACTGAATTATTCCATTTGGAGTCGTGCTAGATGTGCAATCAAAAAACCTCTTGCAGGTTGAAAATTACAACAAGTTCACACACCAATCTTGGTATACATTAGAAATGAAGAATTCTTAGTCCCACTAGGCATGCCAGAACTATTATCACCAAATTACTACACCCTCCGATTTTTCACGAACATTATGAATGAGACAATCAGTGTAACTGGGAATCATGGGATTCTCTCAAGGTGTGGGACCCTAAAAATTGAGACAAACCTCCAAAGAAGGCTGGTTCATCTACCTATTTTTAATGTTAAAACCACTCATAGGAAGGGAAATGCAAATATTCTAACACTAACCTAGATTTCCAAGGGACCAGATGAAGAGAGAGATGCATAAAATTAAATTCCTAAACTAAGGGAGGTGATAACACCAAGAAAAGGGGTTGAGAGATATCCTTAGTGAGTGAAAATGGAAGGAAAATGAGGTAGAAGAGGGAAGACAAAAGTGCCACAGTTCAAAGAACACATTCAAACCTCCAATTTCATGGAGCAGAATGAATTTGAAGTCCTGTAAAAGAATACAACATGTGCACAATATACCAAAAATGCAATGAAAGGAAAAGGAGGACAATATAACTCGAGATAGGGCAAGAAAAGCCACAAAACACCAATTTTATTGCTTAAAATGATGCAAAATCCATTACAATATAGGCACAAGGAAAAATCCTTTACAAAATGCATAAATTCGAGGCTTGTGGCTCACAAGAGTGCTGGAACAATTTTGGCAGAGTTCCTTTACATTCCAGAATGTCTCAACCCCCACAAATGAGGGGAAATTACATATATATAGAGAAGGGGAACTACCAACCAAAAACCTTCATTAATTTATCATGTATAGAGGTATGGGTGACCATAACTGGTTCACTTTCTAATGGTACTTTTCTTACACGATGAACATGGGTGCCATACCTCATTAAACCGGTTGTTGAGCTACCTTGTACGATGTAATTAATGCCCGGTTCATAGCTGATATTTCTTGCTAATGCCCGATAGGAACCACCAACTAATGCCTCGACAAGAACATAAGGGAGTAGTCCATGCCGATAAGGAAATGAGTTGTCACATGACAAGAAGAAATGTCTGTCGACATGACAACAAGGGAAGGTTGACACACGTTTAGATGGAATGTTGTTGCATGCAATAGCAATAGTGGAACATCACATGTGATAGGAATGGAAAGTTATTGTCACGTGACAAGAAGGAAAGTTGATGAGAGACAGGGAGAGAATAGGGGGGTGACATGCGAACAGGAGGAGATGCTATCGCATGTGACAAGGGGAAGGTGACTGACTTGTCACGTTAACAAAGGGTGGTTGATGTGACGACAAGAAAATGGTTGACTGATGTCTTAAGAAAAGGAAGGTTGATGCATGACAGTCAGATGGTTGTTGAAACATGGTCGTGTAGATTGACACCATTGATGCGACAGAAGAAGAGGTTAGGCCAAAAAAGGGATGGTTGACATGTGACAAGAAGAGGTTGACGCATGATAATAAAGGGATGGTTGATGTGGGTTAGCCTGATGGATCCAAACCTTCACCACGAGTGAGCTAGCTGTTGACTGAAAAGTTACAAAGCACTGCTTGACCAATCAACTTCAAATGCCCTGACCCCGTTAAATTTTCCATTTTACAGGGTGCAAAAATGGATAAAAGGTTCCTAGACAAACCCAATTCTAATTGTAAAATCTTAGCCTATAGATCTTGGAGGTTTTACACAAGGGAAATTGAAATAGACAAGGTATGCAAGAGTTTTTGTGTGCACAAAGAGGTGGTGGAAAAGTGGTATTAGTAATTAGAATGAAAGTAGGAATTTGTTGAGTGACATGAGGTACCCAAGAGGTTGGAAATGAATTTACACTTGAGATTTAGGTGGGGTTTGGAAATGAATTTACACTTGAGATGTAGGTGGGGTAGAGGTAGACATATTATTTCCTTCATCTCTAGTTATGTACAATAAAGAGTCAACTTGATTATGATTAAGAGCAAGAATGCATAAAAAATTGTGCTCATCAGTTGTGCATAAGCTTCATTAAAGTCATTAGGATCACGATCTTGGCTAGGATTATCTCAACTAACCTCTCCTTGAGAGGAATTGGTAGAAATGACCATGATAAAATCATCAAGAGGGTGTGTGAAATAAGGAGAGTGGTAATGCTAGCCAATACAATATGAAGAGCGAGGGGGAGATGGAACAAAGAGTTACATACTATCTCTTTGGTGGCGAATAACAATTAGAAGTACTTCAAATTTAATATTATCACACATATAAAAGTGGATAAGATGTTGTATATTGTATTCAATATATACCTTGGAACCGACTTGAGATTCTACTTAAACATGGTTTGATGATATACAAGTATATATTGATGTTTATGAACCTTGTGACTTGGATGGGTATGTTTGTCTTGAAATTCAATAGTTTTACTATTAATCAAGTCTTGGGTAACATGTTTTAGATTAATGCATCGATTGATAGAGTTATCATTGTATTGGTGACAGTCATAACATGCATGAGGATCGAATTTGTTAGTTGAGGTTTACTCATATACACCTCTATGGGGGTGTGTGGGGACATGTAAGATTACACTAAAGAAACTTTTCAAGCACAATATCATAGTTGCATTGACAATAATGTGAATAAGTGCTTAGCAGGGTCTTGCAAATTTGTGGATTTGATGTACATATAAGAAAGTTCGAAATCCTAGAAAGATTGAGGTCAAGAATGACCAAAACGTAAGGGTTGGGGAAGGTTGTGTAATATCATTAATCATGTTACAAAATGATTTAACCTAATCAAATTTTATCATGTTTAAACTTAAAATAGGATCATGATTTAGAAGAGGTGTATACTCAAATTAATAAATTAAGAATTCACATATAGATACAAACATACAATAAATTATTAAGAGTGATTTGATCAATTAAGCACATATATAATATAGTGAAACACAACATAAGAGATCCACTTAGTTTTTCTAATGTTTCAAAAACTGATATACATCTAAAATAGGGCAGAGAAAGTTTAAGAATTATTCATATCTGAAACAAAATGTCAAAACCTTCAATGATCATAACAACATGTTTTAGACAATAACATCCAACACTTCCATCTAAATTGTACAATTATGTGCTTTTTCAATTTCTATAACTTTGACTTTTGGATCCTGTGTGATAGATAAACATACAACTTTGTACATGATCGTGAGCTCATAAGATGTACAAAAGCCCTTAAAATTGAAAATATTTCCACTAAACCCTATCTCTTTTAAAATACCTATAGATATGGGTAAAAAGTTTGGGTTTTTGCACCCCCACATCACCTACGTAGCACTACTCTGAAGAGACATCAAAAGCACGTAGCTCTCCACCTATTGGAAGTGCAATTGTATTGATGCAACTACACATTTGTCTCTTTAATACTTGATATTGATAGCTTGGACTGGAATGATTTAACTTGGATTTGGTATGCTCTTAATCTAGTTTTGAGTGATTTAAACATGTATATAGGTTGTTCCTAATGTTTTCTCTTGAAATAGGGAAGATTAGAAAAACTTTGCTTGAGATTTTATAGATATTGCTAGAGAATAATTTGTTTCTGACACTTCATATTTTATCATTTATTATGATTATTTGGAACTCATTCATGCATATGCAGATGAAGAATGTTTTCTAGTTTCAAGAATTCATTGGATTATGTTCTAAAGGTACATGAGTATTACTATATCATTTCTATACATCATTTTTCTACTTTGAAATGTATGTTTGCACACACTTAAAAGTGGGCCAGAACATAGACACTTAAAAATGGTCACTAGGCATTTATTAGTTATATTAATTAGCACGTTTTAGGGTACTTGTATATAGGTGTTGGCTATTAGTCCAAATTAGGAATCATTTGTGCATTTGTTGGATTTTAGTGGTACCCATTTTGATTCTCAATCCTTTAACTCTCTTTATCTGGATTTACAACAAAAGCATCACAATGCTTCTAAGTCATTCTTTTAGTTTTTGTCAGGGCAAGGTACACCCATCCCTTTCATCTTGTCTTTTTTATTTTTAATTGTTTGATGTCAATTGTGGCATGCTAATAGGGTTCTAACTCGATTTCAAATGTCTACAATTACACATGTATTGTAGTTCATTTGATGTAGTATAAATATGTTATTTCATAATATATTTATTGAGCACTCATACACATTCTAGAGAGATCAAGTAATCAATAGATCATTTATGATTTCCTAAAGCTAGAATTTCTCATAAAACAGTCTTGGGCCACGACCTATGGTTTTATATAGTTATTTACATTTATGCAATTATTTATTTTTGAACATGTTTTTATCTAGTGGTTTCCATCTTTTAGGGGCATGACAATTAAACATGTTTAATAAGCTTTGCTAACCTTTAACATGCACCCTTCAATATCATGTTGTTTCCTTAAGTTTTAAGATATATCACTCTTTTTAGGGTTAGGAGAAGATTGTTTTTGCAGATTATTGGTTTTGCAACACTCATATCACAGTGGGAAAACATGAAATTGAGACTTGACAAACACGGTTGACAACTTATTTTGGACCTTACTTGTCACTTGCTTAAAGCACCCCAATGCTTCGTACATCTAGGTTTAATCAGATTCAAATTTTTGGATGAAATTTCTAACATTTCTTAGTGGATATCTTCATAATCAAATATAGACATTTTTTGTTTACAAATCACATTAAATTCATGCTAATTATCCAAACCCCACACAACATACACACATACATACATACATACATATATTAAAAACATTGATCTAAAAAATGTTGATAGATATAAACATGAAAGTTCCTACATTAGATTTTAAGTATACTATATTAATTAAAGACTTTATTACTTTATATGAAATTACCTTGTTGACTGATTATAAATGACATCAATCTAGCTCTATGATTATGTGGGGTTTGAGAAATGAAATGGGCTCTAAATTCTGTCCTATGATTAAGATATTATGACATTTCAATTGACTTTTTAAAATATAGGGAAACAAGTTTTTGAGTGATAATGGAATGAACATCAAATTTAGTGTTAAAATTATTCTATAATAATCAAATGAATAACAAATTTAAAATTGAAATAATACATAACAATTAAATAAATGTTAAAATTAAAATTAAAATTACCATATAAAAATCAAATGCACACCTAAGATCACCATTAATTAATTATTATTTATGCATAGAATTAGACACTACATCTCGAGCTGGCATTGTAGGACGCGTAATTTGTGCTTGACATTTAATGTTTGGGCTCCTCCGGACGTGAAGACACGATTTTACCGAATGAGACGCGGGCGCGTGTTTGGAAGATCAAAAGTTTCCAATTTATTCCGTATTTTGTCGTATTAGTAGAATAACTTATTTGTCATCCTTTTTGGCAAGCAGACACGCGTTGCAACCTCTTTCAACAACACTTTACTTTTCTAATTTTCTATTCATTGGAATTTCGTGGCAATCTCCTCGAAATCATTAAAAAAAATTAGTGAAAGAAAGGAGAGTGGCACGT
Source organism: Taxus chinensis (assembly GCA_019776745.2). NCBI lineage: Eukaryota > Viridiplantae > Streptophyta > Pinopsida > Cupressales > Taxaceae > Taxus > Taxus chinensis. Next base: position 911,369,689 of record CM034147.1, on the reverse strand, counting down.
CGCATATTTCATATTAAGATTTGGGTTAAGTTATTGTTTCTCACCGTGCTATTAAAAACGTCCTTACATTAATGATTTGGAAAAGAATTCAATCATTGTGTGAAATATATTTGTTAATATTGATTTCATTTTTATATTATAATGGAGATATTTAAAAATGATAAATTAAGATGGTATAAGATGAAAATGTCAATGCCATTAAAGATTTGCAAATATGTTTGAATTTTATATGTTTTAGAAATGGAGAGGAAGTTGTTTAGTTGTACATATTTAGTGTCCTTCCTTTTTGTGTAACGTTAAATGTCTAAGTCATTCCAACGTTTATATTTTAACACTTGATGGTAGGATTGTTGCAAAGGTTATAGAGTATGGTTTTATACAGGTACCAATTGCATTTGCTAGAATATTTTTAAGGCGTTTTCAACAAACCCATTTTTTACATATCATGCAATCATTGCAGTTCATGAGATCACAATTCTTTTAAGCATTTTCTTGAACAATTCACGATATCCCTTGTATACACACTTCCACATTTTGCATATATATCTTCCAGAGCTCTTGTAATTTGCAACATCTAGCAAAAATCCCTTCTCCATTATGCTTTGGTGAATGTTCATACCCTGCTTCAAAGCTCGTGTTTCAGTATAGGCTAGGAGTATGCTAGAAAAAGGTGAAATGATTAGGTTGGACACTTGCTAGTTGCATTTACAAAAATAGTGTTAATGCTCTGTGAGATGTTAATTACCTATTTTTGCTTGACCCTTAGGTAAATTATAGACGATGAGCTATACGAGCATATTATTTTAGAGTTACAAGATCTCATCATCACTTGAAGACCCAAGTTGTTATCATGAACAATTTATCAAAAAACCTATTTTGAATTCATTTATGTATGCAAAGTGCAACATACCAATTTATAATAGAAATGTACATTTGTTGACCAACATTTACTGAACCCATTAAACAAACTAAAATACTTTTTTTTATGGAGAAAGTGTTATTGATGAAACACTGGGCAACCCAACATCAACTTCACAATAGCTCTTCCTTGATCCGAAGGATATTTTGAGTGAAGATGACCCCTAAATCTCCTAAAACCATTGCAGTGTTGTACAACGTCTCGAGAGCTTTCCGTTGATATTAAGAACTCGAAAAATGGAGCTCGTATACGTAAGCTATGGTCCGTTGAAATTTTCAGCCAATAGGTAACATTCGGGGACAACGTGCAGGTCTGCTGATGTGGATGAATAAGAATGTGATAAGTAGAACAAAATGGGTGAATAGTAAAATTTTGTGTTTAAGAACGCCGGTCTTCGACACTCGGTTGCAAAATGGTGGGCCCCGTTATTTGCTGGATGGGGGCACTCAGCCAAGTTCGAAACACTCTTTTTATGGAGGGGTGCCTTGGCCTCCGACCTTTATATCTACCATTGTAATGTGCAATTACTATATATTTGCCATTATTTTTCTATATCCCTTGCATGTGGGATTTTATAATTGCATGGTTGAATCATATTGTTATGCAGATTGAATTATGCATTACATTGGAGCAGCTCAACCAAGCTAATTGGTACTGCAGCTTGGTTACAAGGGTTCGACCAACTCCCCTTATCTCCACATGTTGACTTGGGGTATTAACTCCAATGATTAATACCAACCAATTCAGTCTCCACATAACTTGGCATATCAAATCATGCCACATAACACGATGGGTCAAAAAAATCCAACTTGCCAAAATCTTATTACATGGTGCATCTATGTGGTAGTCTAATCATAAACATGGTTGGTCCAAATACAAAGTGCATAGCTCACTGCATTACATGTAGCGGCCCAAACCAACATATCCAACTCAGCCCAACTTTGGGCATATCAACTATGCACAAACCACCAACATCTATGTGGGGAAAAAAATGTCAAATATGGCATGGCCAAAGCCACTAGTGAATATAGGCTGGGATTCCTATATTTAACACGCCCAAGCCACCCTCTCCGCATGACATATGTGGGATAATGCCCCCACATAGTAAAAAGCCATCGAGCGTGAGAAAATGGAGGTGTGGATTCAACCCCACGACCTATGGGTTCCAAAACAAGAAGCTCATCGTTAAGCCATAATGGCTCAGACAAGGTATAAAAAACAGGTTGACTTTATTTATAAAAGCTCTTTTGGTAGACTGTGTAAGAGGCAACAAGGAGGCAATTTGCAAATACCTTCGAATTTTGAAGCAATTAGGGTTCGAATTAGACCTTGGTGTAAAAATTAAAAGTGTTCAAAATTATGAGACAAACACAACCATGTCATTATTTATTCATGAAGTGCTTTAAATTTCCAAGGTGTAGGTGTTTTTCTGACACAATTTCATGAAAATCGCACTGTGGAGAAGTTATAGGGCCACATATGGATTTGAGAACGTGATTTTGGTAAATTACAGAGTTCTACAAGTCTGAATCAGCCCATTTGCAGGTGACAATGATCTATTTGTCATTATTGGAGGTAAAATTGTACTTCATTTGACAATAAATAGATTGATTCATGATTAAGTGAATTCGGAGACGTAGCCCACTCGGGTGAACTCTCGTTATCAAGTTTTGTGGATTGTGTTTATTTTATTTTTCTTGCTTTTGATCAGAATTAAAAAAATCAGTATAAGAAAATGATTAAAATTGATTAAGCAAGAAATTAACTGCAAAATTGGATTAAGTGAAAATTTGACAATCCATCATCCACAACAGACAAAGTAAATGCATAATCAATTTTGGATTATAAAATCAAATTGAATGCATTATAAATATTGCAACTTGTGATCAGTTTTGATGGATTTTTAATATTTCAAATTAAATCACTGGAAAGTTGAATTAAAATGATAAATTGATCGTTAAGAGAAAATTGGAAAATTGGGGTTTCAAAACACCCAAAAGTGAAACAATAATCACTCTTGATCAATTTTTTAAAATCAAAAAATTAAGAATCTAAAAATTTTTGGTACCCCAGGGGGTGAAACGATCAAGTTTTTGGGGGTAGTCAACTTGCAAAACCATTTTCTGATCAAGTTTTGGTATCAGAGTTGGTTTAGCTCTTTACTTGCTTCAGTTGAATATTGATTTCAGTGGTTTTGCATTTTGGGCTTGATCTTTCCATTGCAGTGTGCAGAGTTTGGAAGTACAGGTGTGTAGGAAACCATGGGATAAATGTCAAACAAGGAAAAGCTTGATGAAATTGAATCATGCAATCATCAGATTCAGGAAGAGAATGCATTCTTGAGGTGTCAGTTGTTCACTCTTGAGGAGAAAATTGACAGTTTGAAAAAAGAGCTAGAATCCAAGGATGAGCTCTTGATGGTGTTGCAACTTGGTGGACCTAAGAAAGAGGTACCTTCTTCTATTATAGATGCATCCACTATGACATAAGAATGCATTGTAAGTATTGCACCATCTAATTCCTCTCCCCATATAGAATCGGATTCAGGTAATGTTCTAGGTGACTTTGAAAAGCACACAAGGGGCATAAGATCTAAACTATTGAATAAAATGGGATTTAATGGAATTAGCCTTGGTAAGGATAATCAAGGCATATCTAACCCCATACAAGTTGAAGAACGACCTCGTTTTGCAAGATTGGGGTATGCTAATGCAGGGAAAATGGAAATTGGAGAAGGATCCAAGACCGTTGAAAGAAGACAAGCTTCTGACAGCAAAGAGGCTTCCCCATTAGCATCATGGTGATTCATCCTTAGAAGAAGGATCTGGTAATAGATCACCATGAAGAGGTATATAGATTCCTCCACCTCTTGTTTACCATAAGCATAAAGGAAAAGGTAAACATCTTGATCCATTATCTACATTTGAGAAATTTGGCAATGATATGCAGAAAATGTGGTATAGCTATCCATGCACATTTTGTGGGTTGTCTAACCATTGTGTAGCCAAATGTAGGAAACAAAAATCTTTATTGGAAAATATTGAGAGAGATCACTCTCCTAAACATGGCTCAGAGAAAAAAGTAGTTTAGGTAAGTTTCCTAAAAATGTGGATCATAAAAATATGACAAGAGATTTTGTGATCATTGTAAAAAGATAGGTCATGTAATTGAAAAGTGTTGGCAGCTTCATCCTGGACAAAAATTAAAATTTGTTAAAAAGGAAAGCAATGTAAAACCAACATTTGAAAATGACCCCTGCAGTGGTTCAGGTAAACACTGAAGTGAATCAACCACCTAAACAAGAAAATTTGATTAAAATGGTGGGTAAACAATTCCTCAGTTTCATGTTTGCATAGCAGTAAATGTTGATTAGCTTGCAAATTATTCAAAGTAATTTTGGGATTCTTGTTGCATTGTAAAAAGGAAATATTTCCCATATTTATTTTTAGCTTTGATTTGGTGAAGTAACCTGAAGGGAAAATCCAGGTGACAAGTTTATCATACTTGGGTTGAATTTCTCTTGTTTATGGTTTTGGAAAACTTCATTTTAACAACAACATGTACAGTTTGTTTCTTATGGGCATGGTCAGTTGATCAGATGTCTATTTTTGGAAAATTGTATTCAGAGTGTTGTTTAAAATTGTGCAAATTGTTTCATGTAGGCATTGTTGTGTGTGTGTAACAATTATACAAACTCTTTGTAGCTATGCATGATGTTTGCACATGTTATAAGTCTTAATTTTAGACTTAAATATTTGTAATTGTCAAACATAGTTACAAATAGTATGTACAATTTTTGCACTAATAAACTATGAATGCAGGTTACATTTGCATAGTTGACAGTGGTGCAGGATCAGTGTACATAAATGAGTATGTCATTTTAGTTGTCATATCAGTTGCAAGTAATGGCCATGGGTGATGTTACTTTTAATGGCTTTTGACATTTATTGCAATTTTTAAAAATTACCATGCTATAAACTGGGTTCTATTGTTTGTAATATGTAGAGGACCTATAAACAGTTCAACTGGGTGAGTTTCCCTTTTGAGGAAAAAATGGTCTTATTGGGGAGGAGTGATCCAGAGGATTTTATGAGTGCAGATGATCCCTAAATCTCCCTAAACCATTGCAGCAATTGTAGAGCATCTCGAGAGTTTTTCTATTGATATGAAGAACTTGAAAAACATCAGCTCATATGCACAAATTATGGTCTACTGAAATATTTTGGATTTTAACAAGGAAAATTCTTAGCTTGTGATCAACATTTGTTGGATCTTTATGATGTGGACAAATCCAAGTGATGCAATGGTAAAGTGGCACAAAATGGGGTGAAAGAGTAAAAATTTGTGTTTTAAGCCTCCGGTATTCAACACACGATCTCAAAATGGTGGGCCCCACTATTTGTTGGTTGGGGGCCCTCAGCCAAGTTCGGCACACTCTTTTAACAAAGGGGTGCCTTGACCTCTTGACTCAATATATCATTGTATTGATATTGCTTATATATGCCATTATATGTCTATATCCCTTGCATGTGGGATTTTTAGTATTGCAAGGTTGAATTATTGTTATGCAGGTTTGAATTATGCATTACATTGGAGCAATCTCGGTGAGCTATTTACAGAGCTCGGTGGGGTAAAGTCAACTCCCCACCGAGTTGACCATATTATCTCCATATTGATCGGGTCATGTCTCCATATAACCTAATGAAATCACCACATAGCAAAAGGTGAAATAGAAAATTTCTCAGCAACCTAGGATTATTACATGGCGCTATCTACATGGTGGTCTAATCATAACAAAATGGCCGGTCCAAATACAAAGTGCATAGTTCACTGCATTATCATCTTGCCCAACGGAAGGGTCAAACCAACTATGCCATGTCTTGGCCCAACTTACTTTGTATCAACTATCCATAGGCCATATATGTGGGGAAAAAAATGTGTTAAATATGGCCAAAGCCACGTAATATAGGCATGGGCTTCCTTTGGGTTTAAATGCCCAAGCCACCCTCTCACGGTATGTGGGATAATGCCCACCCCCCCCCCCACATAGCGGCCCAAAAAGGACCGTCGACGCTAGAAAATGGAGTGGTGTGGATCGACCCCATGACTTACTGGGTTTATAAAAGAGAATCTCGTTGTTGAGCCATAGTGGCTCAGGGACAGGTATAAAAATGGCTAGGTAAACTATATTTATAAAAGGCATTTTGGCATGATTGTATAAGAGGCAAGAAGTGACTAGGGGCAATTTTGGAAAACATTAAAATTGAAACACATAGGGTCCAAATTAGACCTTGGTGTAAAAATCGAAAAAGTGTTCAGAATTCTGAGACAAACATAACAATGTCATTATTTCTTCACGGAAGTGCTTTAAATTTCCAGGTATAGGTGTTTTTTTGGCGACAATGGCACAATTACATGAAAATCACACTGTGGAGAATGTTGCAGGGCCACAAATAGATTTGAGAACGTGTTTATGGAAAATTGCATAGTTCTATAAGTATAAATCAACCCATTTGTAGGTGACAAAGATATATTTGTCATTATTGGAGGTAAAATTGTACTTCATTGGACAATAAATAATCAATTCATGATTAAGTTAATCTAGAGACCCCCAGCCCACTCGGGTGAACTTCGTTTATCAAGTTTTGTTAGTGCTATGTTCAGTTTTATTTTTGAAGTGCTTATTATCAGAAACTAAAATCAATAATAAAAATGTGATTAAAATTGATTAAGCAAGCAATTAACTACAAAATTGGATTAAGTGAAAATTTGACAATCCAATAATCCACAACAGACAAAGTTAATGCATAGTCAGTGGGTTTGGATTATAAAATCAAATTGAATGCATTCTAAAATCAATTGTGATCAGATTGTATATGGATTTGTAATATCATTCCAATTAAATCATAAATTTGAATTACAATGATAAATTGATCGTTAAGAGGAAGATTGGAAAATTGGGGTTTCAAAACACCCAAAAGTGAAACAATAATCACTCTTGATCAAAAATCATAAATCATAGAATAATGTCATATTATGCATAAAAATAAGATGCTAGAAAAATTGAATGAATGAGAAAGATGAATCATGAAGCGCAGAGAAGAGAAGGAGACGCTAGAAAAAATATTATGCTTAGTAGTTAAAAATTATTCTAGTTTTTATTTTGTAGGATAAGATACCCTTTGGCACACAACCAACGATTAAATCTGGAAGTGTTAGTCCCACTTTTATTGTGAAGGATAAACATTGGACCAACCCTTTAATGATGAAAAGTAGTGTAAATATTTTTAAAGGAGAGATTATTTTTTAAATGAGTGGTTATAAAAACTAAGAACATCGGGTGCCAAATATACTAGTTTACATCAATAATGTCTAATAAGAGTATCTTCACTTAAAATTTAACGAATTACATTTCATAAAATCGTGTAATGAACAAGGTATATGCATATGCACATTCACTTATGGGTGGAACTCCAACAAAAAATTTGAAATTAAATTCTCTGATCAACATTAGAATTGCGGAAACTATTTGCAAAGACAATCTATTTAGATAGAAAGTGAAAAACTGCAAATTTAACACCCATAATGTGCCTAAAAATTGACAATACAACTGAAATTTGAGTAGGAGTTTTACACAATAATATTTCGGTTATTTTGACATTGGACAACAATACATATATACAAGCATTCACATAGCCTATAAAGTAGGAAGCCTAACGTAGCTCCTTTAACTGCTCACTAACTATATACAAGTTGTTTTAACAACTTGTAACATACACTCCCTAAATACACAAGTTGTTATAACTCTAGAAAAATCACTCTCACATGCAATATTATTTTATCAAAGATAATATAATAATAAACACTATTAATTCCTACCATTCACCCCCTTAGTGTGAATACTATTAATTCCTAATATTCACCCCATTAATGTGAACATGAGGAAAATGACATGCCCAATAATTGAACCACCTCCTAAAAGCGCTACTTAGACCAGGTACAAACTCCATAAGTTATCTCTTTACCCTAGTAAAGGTGTAGTCGCGAGCTGAATTATGCAGGACTAGTCCCTTCCTCCTAGATTCCTGTGGGACTTTCCCTTCCTCCTTGGGTGCCTGAATTTCGAATCTCTAAGATTCACAAGCTCAAAACTAGTTGGACAATTATCTACTATGAGTTTACCTCGTAATCTTCTTTTGCACCCCAAAAGTGAGTATTCTAAAAACATGAATCTTGTTAGGATAAATTTTATTATCCTAATATTTAATTATGCATAGTTTAATAATTATTTAATAAATTGTTATTTTGTTAGATGGTTAATCAACCATATTTGTCTGTATGCATACTGTTATATTGTTTTAAACAATATATTTGTTTTTATGTAATTGTTGCTTCCCGGATGTTATTGGAAGCTTGTTTATTCTGGCATTTGGTTGCACCTGTGCAACTCATTCTCCTGGATGTATTTGGCTGTGCAATATCTATAAATATTGCAGCCTATTCACTGTAATTTTTTAGTTGATTGAGATTAATAAAATTACACAGGCTTCCGTCCCTGTTTCTGAATCTACATTTGGTACCAGAGTGAAATTCTGGCCCTGTGAAGGTGTGGAAGAGAATGCAACAGAAATAGAGAAGATTGGAGAAGAGTATGCAGCAATAGAGAGCCTGTGCAGCCTCCTGCAACCTCCCAGCCTCATCTCTGCCTTTCCACATCCCCCAGTTCGTTCCAGGTGTTTGGAACGCAAATTTTTTTTGCACTGGTGCACTCAGCACCAGGAAAAAATTGCTACAGGTATTGAAAATAATAATAATAAAAATTTCCAATAAGGGTTTTGTCTCTAAATTAGAGAATCATTTAGTATCTACTATATTTGGAGGTTGTTTTGCTTGTTTTGGAGGTCTATTGAGCTATTCATCAAGCCCCAGCCGAGTCTTGTCTTGCACAAATCAAACTGAACATCATGTGCTTGAGGATCGAGTCTTTTCTCTGCAAAAACGGCCTCTCCACGTTCTGATCTGCATAAGAAAAGAAAACAATAAAAGAAGGGGGGCAGCGGCTATTTGATACTCTGCCACGGACTTGTACAAAAGAAGAACAGCAAAAAAAAGACGCGCCCAAGCAAGGAAAGGTTTTGTTTAAGCAAAAACCGCGCCATTCTTTGCCTCCATCGACCTGTACAAGCAAATAACCAGCAAAATCTGTGCGTGCAAAGCTAAAAAACGCGGCCCAAGGAGGAAATGCGGCCATACAAAGGCAAACAAAGCTTCAGATCCGTTTTTTAGGCAAATACAACCCTAAAAACGCCTCTTCACCAGCATGAGCCACGTGGAGGCTCACCAAGTCGCAATTTTTTTTAAAGGTAAGTCAATTTTACTTATCATTAAATACAATTTGCTTCCTTTCATAGCCCAAGCGCCCTAAGTGGGCAAGTTGGCTAGTGCATGTGCCTTGGGAGTGAGAGGTTTGAGGGTCAAATCCCACCAAAAACACTCAAAAACTCTCCTTTTGCATCTGGCGGAAATTTTGGCGGAACTGCTAAATTTAGTAGGGTTTTTTGAATTTAGTTACAACTAACTAAATTTAGCAGAGAAATCCCTAATTTAGGGTAAAAAAAATTTTCTCCCATCTGGTCTGTTTTATCATTCCAGACATTTTTTGCAAAAGGAGACCCATCTAAAAATTGCATTTTTAGCTATTTTTTGGCAATTTTTAGCATTTTGGGTCGTACTGGGCTCAAGAGGCCACCAGGACCCCAAAACTGAATTTTTTTGCCTGTTATTCAAATTGTACTACATATTGTACTAATTTGCAGGTTGCCATAGTTAACTGCAAAACTTTGTAACTTCTCAGAAATTGGCAGAATTGTAATAAAAAACAGTAAAATTGGTTCTGTAACACTCACGAGATCCTAGATCTCATTCGCAGCATTCGGTATATACACTGCCTCTGGGAAGCGCTTACGGGTAAAGCCGTCGCGACTACTACTGCACTTAACGCCTAATATAGCTGCAACAACGTCGTCTGGGCATCATCCCTATAAATCGATGGGGAGTAATAAGGTCACAGTACACACACTATGAACCATCCCATCCGTCTGTGAACGATTGCAAGACATAAATCCGGACTGAGAAATTATCCGAGTATATAGTGAAGTTACGCACGCGTATGAGGATATTTCTTTGAGCCGGTGTCAATAATCACACAGACCCCATCAGTACTGTCTTGGTACCACGTATCGAATTCTTTCACGTACGTTAACGCCTCTTTCACGTACCACCGGGTATATAGAAAGGGCGAGCTTCTTCCACGTACCGACGGGTATATCGGAAGGGCGCGTATATAGAAAGGTTCGGTATATCGGATTGACAATATATAGATTGGGAGACCTAATACCTGGAGTGATAAGAGCCAAACCCTGTCAGTGATCTCTGCAAAATGGGCACCAATGCCCCCAAATTTTTTCTTCCAGATTCACAATTGCTCAGAGGAAGCAACTATGCTGCTTGGAAGACAAAAATCAAGACACAGCTTGAGTTTGAAGAAATCTGGCATGTTGTGACTGGTACTCTAACTAGATCACCAACGGATGCAACACAACAACGACAATTTGATAGAGCAGATCAGAAAGCAAAACTCGTCATCTTGTTTGGAGTATCCGACGATGTGCAAGCCCACATTCGAGATGCCACATCAGCAAAAGAAGTGTGGGATAAGCTGAGCACAATATATGAGGCCAAAAACAAGAATGTCATACTCAATTTGCAGAGTCAGTTACATACATTGAAATTCAAACAGAATGAGAAAATTGAAGCCTTCCTAAGAAGAGTTGCAGAGTTGAGGGCTTCACTTCTAGCCCTAGGAGAAGAGGTCAAAGATGAATCTCTCGTTCCCATTGTTCTGAGAGCTCTCCCTTCTTCTTACCGCATTTTTGTCACAACTCTAAACTTGTCAGATACGACAATTAGTTTTGACAAGCTAGTAAACCTACTGCAACAAGAGGAAGTAATGCACAACAAGGATGATGAAGAGGAGCAGGCACTGTCTTCACATCAAAAATGGAAAGGAAAAGGTAAAGGAAAACCTAAATCCTATCAGAAGTCCCCACATCAGAATCAGTATCATGGGGACAATCAACAGAAGAAGCGATGTCCAATTTGCAAAAGAGGACATGACTTGCAAGAATGTTGGTTTAACACATATAAGAAAGGTTCATCAAGCAATTCTGGACCACAACAACAACAAACTTACAAGGGACATTCAAACAACTATCACGGGCAGAAAAAGGGCAACTGGAAAAGAAGACCCCACCAGCAAGGTAATATTGCTGAGCAACAAGAACAGTCAGACAATGAAGACTTCTTGTTCACTGCTCGATCAAGTGAACCATCCACGTCATCTAGTGACGTCTGGTATGTTGATTCGGGAGCCACTCGACACATGACTGGCCACATAGACTGGTTTATTTCAATGAGGGACACGCCATCGAAAAATCATGTTTCGTTGGGAGATGATTCTTCATATACAGTTCAGGGGATTGGAAACATTTCTCTACCCCTTGGTTCACGCAAATGCAAACTAACAGATGTTCTATATGTCCCTGGGTTGAAAAAGAACCTTCTTTCGGTCAGTCAACTCCTAGATCACAACCTGAAAATTGACTTTGATAGTCAATCCGGCAAGAAAATGTGTTTGATTCGAGATAAATCCAGAGGCTCGAAAATAATTGCAAAAGCCTCAAATGTGGGACGAATGTTTCAACTTGATTTCATTCACAAAAATGATCAAGCACTTGTGGCTAAAAACTCCACCTCAGCTCAGTTGTGGCATCGGAGATTTGGTTATTAAGTTTCAAATATCTTGAAACACTTCGCTGGTGTAATATGGTACATGGGCTACCATCTCTTCAGAAGGATACAGACAAGTGTCCTCACTGCTTAGCAGGAAAACAACACAGAGTTTCATTCCAAACGAGTACTTTTCGAGATCATGGTAAACTTGACCTGGTTCATACCGATCTGTGCGGTCCAATGCAGCCAAGTCATTCAGGGTTCTAGTACTTCATGCTCTATGTTGACGACTATTTACGCAAAATGTGGATTTTTTGTCTTCGCAAGAAAAGTGAAGCCTTTGAAACATTCAAAAAGTTCAAAGTGGCAGTTGAGAAAGAAACTGGTCGTCACATCAGAACTCTCCGCTCAGATCGAGGGGGGGAATTCACCAGTGATGAGTTCAGAGACTATCTACAAACTCACGGGATTCGTCGATAAATGCCTCCTCCACACACACCGCAGCAAAATGGTGTTGTCGAGAGAAGAAATCGTACTATCATGGAAATGGTGCGATGCATGATCGATGATTCCGAACTTGCAAAGACATTTTGGGCAGAAGCAGCAAAAACAACAGTGTATTTGTTAAATAGAGCGCCCACAACTACTCTTGATGGAATTACACAACAAGAAGCATGGTCAAAAAGGAAACCATCCATTGCACACCTCAGAGTATTCGGGTGCAAAGCCAGCATGCACATACCCAAACAGAACAGAAAGAAATTGGACATGAAGTCACAAAATCTCATCTTCATTGGATACAGTGAAGAGACTCTTGGGTACAGACTGATGGATCCTAAGACCAGAAAAGTCTACACAAGCAGAGATGTTGAGTTTTTCGAGAAGAAGGAAGCAGAGACTCCTCCTCCAGACTTGCAAGATGTAGATTTTTCACCAGTTGCAAAAACTGAAGCTAATGTTCCCTTAGAAGATGAAAGTGATGATGGGGATGATGGTGTTGATCAGATAGAAGCACAACCCGTGGGAACAGGTCAACGTATGCCTAAATGGTGTACAAGCACATTACGAGATGCAAGACTGGATGCTCCATCGGATACATCCACCCCTGGACCACGGACTCGCAGTAAAGCAAGAGAAGAAGTTAACTTTGCTTTGATGAGTAGAGTTATTGAATCAGACGAGCCCTCTACAGTCCAGGAAGCCCTACAGTCAAAAGCTTGGAAAGATGCCATGGATTTTGAATATCAATCAGTGATGAAGAATAACACTTGGCAGCTTGTTGATCTTCCACCAGGGAAGAAACCCATTGGATGCAGATGGATATTCAAAACTAAATACAAAGCAGATGGGACAGTGGACAAGTACAAAGCAAGACTTGTAGCAAAGGGGTACGCACAGAAAGAAGGCATTGACTATGAGGAGACATTTTCTCCCACAACTAAGATCAAAACGATCAGGATGATCTTTGCTCTAGCTACACAGTTTGGATGGAAAGTTCACCAAATGGACGTAAAAAGTGCCTTCCTGAATGGAGATTTACAAGAAGAAGTCTACATGACTCAACCTGAGGGATATGTTGTACCTGGTCAAGAAGAAAAGGTATGCAGACTCAGGAAATCTCTGTATGGCCTCAAACAGGCACCCCGAGCATGGTACATAAAGATTGATGAGCATCTCGTACAACATGGATTCGTCAGAAATCCATATGATCCCAATCTCTACCTCAAAAAGCAAGGGGGGGAGATGGTGATTGTTGTAGTTTATGTCGATGATCTAGTCATCACTGGCAGTTCAGTGAAGATGATTGATGAAACAAAGAAAGATCTTAAGCGATCATTCGACATGACAGATCTCAGGCTTATGCACTACTGTCTTGGACTGGAAGTATGGCAGAAAGAGAATCACATCTTTGTTTCTCAGATGAAATATACCAAGACAACGCTCGAGAAGTTTAGGAAGATGGATTGCACACCAATTGCTACACCTATGGAGAACAGATTACAATTATCTCGTTCAGATCCATCTCCTGAGGTAAGTGCCACTCTCTATCGGCAGCTGACTGGGAGTCTCATTTACTTGACCCACACTAGACCAGATATCAGCTTTGCAGTGAGCTATCTATCTAGGTTCATGCAGGAACCCAAAATTTGTCATTGGAAAGCAGCAAAGCGCATTTTGAGATATCTCAAAGGATCAGTGGATCTTGGTCTAGAATACAAGAAGAATGAAAACCTCTTCTTGACTGGATATTCGGATTCAGATCATGCAGGTAACATTGATGATAGAAAATCCACTTCTGGATTTGTATTCTTTATGGGATCTGGACCAATATCATGGGGAAGTAAGAAACAACACTTTGTTTCTCGCTCTTCCACAGAAGCCGAGTATCGTTCTGTAGGAGAAGCTTTCTGTGAAGCGATTTGGCTACGTCGCATACTGGAAGGACTTGGAATACCACAGGACAAACCGACCACCATGTATGTTGACAATGAAGGTGTTCTCAAACTTGTTCGTAATCCAGTTTTTCACGAGAGAACAAAGCACATTGAAGTTCAGGTTCATTTCATACGTGAACATGTGTTGAAGCACAACATCCAGCTTCAGTTTTGTCCAACGGCTGATCAACGAGCAGATATTTTCACAAAGTCACTTGCACGTGACAAGTTCGAGTTGTTCAGAGCATTTCTCTCCTCATCTCTTCAGACAATGCACAATTAAGGGGGGGAATGTTAGGATAAATTTTATTATCCTAATATTTAATTATGCATAGTTTAATAATTATTTAATAAATTGTTATTTTGTTAGATGGTTAATCAACCATATTTGTCTGTATGCATACTGTTATATTGTTTTAAACAATATATTTGTTTTTATGTAATTGTTGCTTCCTGGATGTTATTGGAAGCTTGTTTATTCTGGCATTTGGTTGCACCTGTGCAACTCATTCTCTTGGATGTATTTGGCTGTGCAATATCTATAAATATTGCAGCCTATTCACTGTAATTTTTTAGTTGATTGAGATTAATAAAATTACACAGGCTTCCGTCCCTATTTCTAAAAACATGAATCTTTCCCATATTCGTAAGGGGTTTATTTTGCAAACCAAAAACACAGTGCAAAACAAGACCACTGAAAATGAAAAACATACTGCAAAAAAAAGAAAATACACTACACACTGCCACCAAAATAGAATGTGGCCTTGTCTATGGTGACTAATGAGAATTCACTAATTGACCTCCTACCTCCTTTTCCTCCATCCTCCAGTGCTGCCAACTCAATTTAAGAAGTATTCAAAATTATAACCCCCCCCCCCCCCTGGTTCATCTCCACAAATTAAGCTTTCGTCTTTGATTATAATGGCGTCATCTATTTTGAGTTTTCCTTTGATAAGATCAGTTACTTGAATTCTACATACTTAGATATATGTCCCTTTTTCTTGTAGTAAAAAAAACTGAGTTTCTTCATTTTTATTGGAGATTTTTTATGGTTCTTTTTCAAGTGTCTTCCTTTATATCTTCTTTAGTGTGTTTCTCTTTAGCAAGGAGTGCATCAATCATATCTTCCAATGAATGGAAAGACATCTGTCCAAGAGTGAAAACAACATTATTAAATTTGGAAGGAAAGCTTTTTAAAAGTATTGCTTTAGTATCTCCATCTTCAACTGGAGCTTTGAATTCTGCTAGCTATCAAAGGAGAGATCTCAAGTCATTAATATGACTAGACATTATAGCTCCGTCACCCATTTTTAACTTGAACAACTGTTCAGAGAAAATTTTGCATTAAGTGCTTTAGCACCAAATGTTTTGTTCAAGTTATCCTACATTTATGTGGATTTCTTTTCCAGACCCACATAACAGAGCTTAAAATCTGAAAGTGCAAGCCCAATAATAGCTTTTACTTTTTCATCTCTACTTTGCCATTCCAATAATTTTGTGGCATCCACCGGTTCTTCCTCTTCGCCACTTACAATTCTCCACGTGTCTTTATTCATCAAATATATATGGATTTTCACTTTCCAAGTGTGAAAGTTGAGCCCATTGAACATATCTAGAGGTATTTCCATAGTTAGACACAATCCAAAGACGCCAATTTCAACCCAAATTATGTTCGTACAAACAATTCTTGAAACCACAACCTATTATTCACCCAAACCGACAAAACTAGAATAAAAAACTCCAATATCAAAAATTGGAAACTTTTTTTTTGACGACTTATTTATACATTATCATTAAAATGACACTTGTTATATTTTATGATGGGTCGTTACACTACCTAAAAATAACTTTTAACTCACATATGAATCTACATGCATTACATTTTCACCTCTTGGAGAACACATACTTCCAAAGCATCGACCAAAAACCAAAATTTCAATTAAATGGCATGTTGTGAAAAAGAGTTGTCACCGCTACTTTACCTGAGCAGATTTGGACGCAGGGTTGTCGTGTAAGCACAGGCCATAAGAACAAGCAAGCACGCAACAGGTACTATTTGTAGCAGTCTGAGAAGAGCTGAGTAAATGTGACTACGGAATCAAGGCGTCTCATTTCCAATATCAAAAATTGATTCCATGCAAATCTCAATGCAAACTACCAAGAAATGTTTGAATGCATGCACTACTGAATATAAATATTGTGAATCGAGATGTATATCGCCAAACACTACACGTGGATTCAAAATTTTTGCAGACTACACTTTTCATGGAATTCTCCATTTCAACGAATCGGATGATGGATCTCATACCAAATGAAATCAAAGTAGGAGTTTTACATAATAATATTTGGATCATATTGATATTGGACAATAATACATTTAAATAGCCTTTCACATAGCCTATAAATTATTAAGCTTCTTAAACCACTCACCAACTATGTACGAGTTGTTTTAATAGCTCGTAACCCACACTCTTATATACATGAGTTGTAACTTACATAAGTCACTCTCACATGTAAATTATATTATCAAAGATAATATAGTTAGCAATTGTATGTGTACAATGCAATGTGAACGTTAAATGGTATATTTTATTTGATTTAGATAAATAATTAACTACTTGTTGATAAGGGGTGTGATTGATTTTGTAAGTGTAGGAATATAGATGAAGCATTACAAGCCTTTTCTTGCAAGGGTCGTCCAATCATATGCCTCTATGTCTTTGTGGATTGAAATATATAGAAGGGGATCATTTTACATACAAACTATACTTCTCAGATTTCCAAATTCGTCTTGCAGAAACCCATTCAATCTATTTCCGCTCAAATTCCTTGAATTTATAATTGGGATGAATCATCAAGTCAATTTAATTTTCACTCATAAAAACTAGATTGCTTGTTTATGCTCCATAAAATCCTATATGGACAAGACTTACAATTTCAGAATATGTTCCAAAGCCCCCGACAGATCGTGGAATGAGTCCACAAAGTTTATTATCGGATATATCCCTAGGATTTCATGCCAGAACAAAGATCAACAAAACATTTTGAAGTCTTTCACAACTGTCATCTAAACAATAAATTTCTTTCAGAACACAATTCTTAATAGCTTATTAGAAGTAACACCAAATAATAAAAAATAACTGAACTCACAATGTATCTAAACTTATAATATATCCCAGCTCTATCAGAATTGCTCCCTTAATATTATTTGAGGACAAATTCATGTATTATATTGCTAGAATCATTAGATCACGGGTGTATTATATATGCACGCTTAATGTGCTTAACATAACCCTTCCACAATCATCATATACATGATCGATCAGCCGTAGAAAATAAGGAAGGTTTCCAAGCTTTTGAAATTCGAGAGGCATTGTTCCATTCAATCGATTACCATGCACGTTGTTATAACTAAAGGCAACATGCAAACTTAGAAAAGCTTAGAGGACAACATTTTTGCTAAACATTTACTCTTTTTATCCTATGTTAACTGGATGAAACTATAGAACAATTTTATAAAGAATTTTTTGTGTTGGATGGATCACAAAGAGGAAATTTAGGTCTTTGGTTCATTTCAAGAATTTTTTTTTTGCTGCATCTCCGCATCAAATTGGTTTAGAGGCATCTAATTGCCAGATATAACGCTTGAAGTAGGAAACCATTTTTGTGTCATCCACCAATAAGTTAACCAAGGAGCATAATATGAAATACAAAGTGCCCATTGGTCTACTCGGGCTTACTGATTATAAGCTTGATTTGATAAATTGGCAAGGCATTCAGGCTACCTGTAATTTACAACATGCACTAGGAGTGTTGTACTTGCTAACCTGCAATGTTGTAATTAATGTGTCAATTCTATAAAAAACAAAAACAAAAACAAAAAAAGAGAAATTGACAATAGCTTATGTGGTTGTGGGTAAAATTTAGCCTACTAGATCCTCTTGCATGGAAGAGAGTTTATCTAGAGAAACAAAACCAACTGATGCCTAACAATGGAAAGTGACTTTTCAACTTCAAAACCATAGTAAAACAAAATATTTTCCTTGCAATTTAGTTATAGGATTGGACCCTATATCCATGCCATCGATCATTGGGGAGGATTTAGAACCAACCATTTCCAGACCTGACATCACAATGATGATTTTGTGGTTATAAATCCTTCTTATGTGAAATCTTGATTTTTTTTAATTTTGTTCAAGGCATCATGTGATGGAAGTGCAACTGTTACTTCAATCACTATAAAAATAAAATAAAATAAAGTGCAGACGATCTTCATAATTCTCTGAGCCATGAGAGCCATCAATCTCTATTTTTGTCGTGTCTCAGATAGTTCAAGTTTAATGGGGGATTTTCTCCCTACATTTGAGCAACAAGAAGTTAAAATAGACCAAAATAGAAAGCTATCTTGCCACTCAAAAAATGCATTCCACGAGGCTTTGGATTGGAATAAAAGACGAGTGACTAAAATACTTTAATAAATTTCAACCAATCGAAAATATAGCATGTAACTGTTGAAGATGGTTGTCAAATTTAACATAGTCCCGTGAATGTACGCAAAGAACTTTCCCATAGGGGGAATGCCTTCAGTGTAATAATACACACTATTAATAATATTACCACTATAAAATTTTAACCAGATTTTTCAACTGTCATGTTTCATCTAATGAATTGTATCAAGCAAAATATAAAAGTACCAAAACCATTATGTGCTTTAAAATAGAAATGTTTCTCGAGCTCACCTCGAATGTGAGTAAACATATCACCAACACTTGGGCTCCCTTCCTAATGGAAGATATTTGAAACAAAAAAGCATCACGCAAGTCATAATTACAAAACAATATGTTAAACATTTGAACCTCTATTCATACCAAATCAAATGTTTATGGTCCAAGATTCAATAATTATATTGAAAAACATGTGTATTAATTTAGTAACAAAAGATTGAAAACATTCATTTAAACTTCTAATATATATATTAAATACAACAACAAAGAGCATGTTTTATATAAAGAAGACCCAAAACTCACTGTCTATTTGTCTAATTATACATGATTTCAAACTTTATATTCTTCTAGGCATCATGAATAACATTCCAATCTACCTCATTTAAAGAGCATGATGTGCACAAAGAGAGAGAAACATTAACAATCCAATGTTTAACTTTGAAAACCCTTTTTCACATATGACTATTGTGCTCAGCGAAATAAAAAGAGTAGATTTCTATAGCCATATCATACATAGAAACCCTTGAAACTATTCACATGATCAGATTGCACGGCCATTCATTCTAGCCATGCAATATAGCATATGATCATATTTCATGGCCCTTCATTCAAGCATATGATCAGATTACATGGCCCTTCATTCAAGCATATGATCACATTGCATGGCCCTTCATTCAAGCATATGATCACATTGCATGGCCCTTCATTCTAGCCATGCTTAAAGCCCTGGGATTTGGCTCTAACTTCCTTTAGCTTGTCTAAATGCTTTTTTCTGACACCCCGACTCATCTTACCATCAATGGAAGAAGCTCAAAGCAATTATGTTTATTCCTAGATCTACCCATTAGGGCTTCCCCCTTTCCCCTGCCTTATTTATTCTAATAGCCAAAGGTCTTGGCTATTTGTTTGCACAGGCTCAATCTCAAGGTCTTGTTTGGGGAATCTCTCTTACCTGTCATTGACTCCATGCAACTTCTTAATGAACACTTTACCGATGACTTATTTTTCACTTTGATAGAGGAGAAGCACATTATTTCTAATGCTATGCATTTCTTGAATGTGTTTTACCTTGCTTAGTTCTTCAATTCAATGACACAAAATGCATTGTTATTGGAAATCCTTCCCTCCTCCACCCCCTTGGTTGGGGAATTATGAATGGAAATGGCTTCATCATGGAAAAATATTCAAATTATTAAGCATCCCTTTTGAGTTTCAGGCCACCCCTTCAAATATATGATAATATGTGGTGCTTTGATTTGTCGGAAACTTAGAATACTAGATTACCAAGCCACTCTCTCTCGCTGGAAAATTTCAAATTTTCTCCAAAGTCTTGGAAGTTACCCATGTCTATTACTCCTCTTGTTGGGTGCCATAAAAAAAATTGGTGCAAACGTTAGAAAAGCTTCTCAAAGATTTCTTATGGGCTAACTCCACCACCTTTAAAGGCTTTCATAGAGTAGCATGGGAGTATTTTTGTTTTCCCAAGGAAGCTGGAGGAATGGGGCTTATAAACATCCATTGAAAGGGGTATGCCCTGTGCGCTAAGTTTATAGTTTGAGCCATTGAAGGTTAAGAAACCTAGAAAGTGCTTATCGACCATTACATTTCTAAAGGTCCGCCCTATGAGCATGCCACTTGGAAAGGACTGGGATTTTCCAACATTCTCACTCTCTCAGTCCTAGTTAAAAATAGTGGGATCCTTTTTCATAAAAAGTATCTGGAAATATTGGAAAAAATTCAAACTTGGGATCCTGTGGAATGGAAACACCTTCTATGATGGTATTTCTTTCAATCATCAGTCCCTATGGTGGTCTCCCCGTATCCATTGCCAAGATCGTTGTTTAGTTGAGCTTCCTTGGATACCTGCACTCAATCTCTATAAGCGAGGGATATGATCTATTCAAGATATTTATTGTAAACAATCACAATCTTGGATGCCTTAGAATCTCATCAAAGCCAAATTTAGACTGGTCCAACAGGACAAAGAAGTCATGGACGGAATCATTGTTGCAGTTTCGATGCACATGACACAAAGTTTCTATTATTTTCTGCCTGAGCCTCGTGAAAAGATTGGAAATGGTATGTGGATACTCCGTTCTAAAATTACATGGCTAAAAAATGCTATGGGTGGCTCTCGTCTCACCTCCCCGTGGTGGATAAGCTTAATTCTTGATGAGGAATTCGATCCACCCCTTTGAATTGGCGTCAAATATTCCACACTATATGGGTGGTCTACTTGGAGCCCAAAATTACTCACTTTGCATGGATCATTTTACACTAGGGCCCACTGATTGAGAATCATTTAGTCCAGCTTGAAGTGGCCAACCAGACCCACCCGTTCTATGGACATTTAGAAAATTTAATGCACATTTTCTGGGCTTGTCCCCAGGCTCAAAAATTCTTGGAATTGGATCCATTCATTTTTTCCAACCATTTCGGCTAAAGAATTTCTCATGGTACCATGTTCTAATGGGAAGTAAATCTCAGGATGCCGCATAAGTTTACCTAAATCTGGCACACTTTCAGAGGGGAAATTTTGTTTTGGATATGGAAAGAAAGAAATTCTTATCTTTTTGCTAACTTTGTTGTGGATCAACACTTTTATATTGATAACAAATCCACGGTATATCCAATGTGTTATTGTAGATTCAAGTCTAAGTGAACAAGGTTGCTTCGGATGTGGAGCATCTCCAAACTCTTATGTGCCCTTGGGGCGACACCCCTTGTAATGTGGCTTGTGTTATGTCGTCCTTGACTCACCATTCTACTCCTCGCTTCCGTGATAATGGTCAATAACAGGGAGGTTTTTGTAGGAGCTACTCACAACGTCATTCTCACAGTCGTGCATGGTGATCCCCGTCCTAGTCACCTATCAGGCATGGCGTCATGCCGCCACCGTCGCCATGGGCTGAGGGATGGGGCTCCTCGTCGTCGCCTGGGACACCCCTTGTTGGTTTTCATGATGGGTGGAGCATGCCACCACCTCAGGATAAATTCCCATGGCTTGTCTTAGCCATCTCCTCGTCTTGTGTGCAGGTGGAGGCTATTAATGAAGGAGAACACACTGTCAGTTTTGGTTGGAACCTATTTGACTCCAGGAAAAACCTGAATTGCATGACCAAGATCTACTGTCGGTCAGGAACAGTTCACGATGACAGCTTAAGTTTTTTTCTCTTTTTTTTTTTTGACATAATATATCTTTTTGCCTAAGCTTCGCTTAATGGTTTTGCTCATATGCTCTTTTGTGGCCTAGATTGTTAGTTGCTTTGAGGCGAACTTCCATACCACCTTTTTTTGTGAATAGTCTCCTATCATAATACTCGTTTTTTTAAAGTCTATTTCATCAAAAAAAAAATTGAACACTAAATCTATATTTAAAATTTCACCATAACAATCAAACAAATATTAAATTTAAAATCTAAAAAAAATCATTAACTCAATGATATCATGATTCACCACTACCACTATCACCACCGCCCAGCTACAATTATAAAATGGCTATATAAATGAATGATTCTTGTTTAATACAATTTAAAATCCCTCACGTCCTTCCCCTTTCATTCCTTGTTTCTTTAACGGTAACGATTTTGTTCCAGTTCAATTTTGTTTTACCGAAAGTTATACCGAGAATTGAAATGTTCCCTCTCTTACCTTTGGAGGGAATTCTTTTATTTTATAATGCTTGTCAACGAGAACACCAAACCATCATGTAAATGAATGCAACCAATACATTGATCATGAGCATATAATGGTGTGAGTACAATAATAATTATCAAGTATTAATTGGCATATATATCATTATCACATGATGGTGGGAGAGTGTGAATCCAAAATTTTTATTCTTCGAACTCTTTATGCGTATAATGAGTCATCCCCACATGCCTATCAAATGTTATAAGTTAAACGTCTAATTACTTCATGATTTCAAATTTTAAAGTTTTTCTTAAATTAATAAATGATTGGTGTCCCGGGTCCTCTTATGGGCTATTGTTCTTTTCCTTCTAAGCATAATGGCATACTTTTTAAAAAAAAAATTGGGTGGAGATTGCGGACGTGTAAAGCAGCTTTGTGCCGCCGAGCAAATAAAAGTTAATTGCAGACATGAATATACTTCGACATATTTTTAAAATACTTAGAAATACTTTAAATAATCGGGAGAAATGAGATTTTACGTTCGAAATTTTGAAATACTCGGTAGAAATGAGATTTTACACTGATATAAATTTATTACAAACTAGAATATACATCTAACTAGTGAAGCAAATTAGATTTTTAAAAAAAAGTGAAAATGGAAAACTTTAATAAAAAATGTATTATTTTTAGGTAGCAAACTTAGAATTATTACCAATATAAATTTGGTGATTGTCCTAGATTTTATGTATTATTGGCTTGGAAATTTTGTTAGTTTGATTTCAAGCTCTAAAAACTTTACGTTTCCATAATTCACTATGAGTTGTCGAGGATTTGTTCTCCTTCTTTGAAACCTTAGCATACCTGCACCACTGCAAAACCATAAAAGCCTTGAAGAAGTTAGCAAGGGCTTGTGATAAGCTTGGTTTATCCTTCCATTATTATTAGGCACCTAAATTTTTGAATAGTTTGGTGAACAACACACCAAGTATAAAGCAATTCAACATGCAATTTAGTATAGTGCAAGCATCTCAATGCTTATTCTCAATCTTTTAATCAATGCAACAAGTAAAGGCTAGATTTTCTTCTCTATATACTTAAAAAATTATAATATACTTTTAACAAGATGATGCTTCTTTACTCACTCAAATAAATAAATCTTAAGTCATATATTATCCATTGAAATATAAAGAATCCTTCTAAAAACAAGGCAACAATGTGGCACAATACTTACATAACGATAGCATGCAATAAAACACTCAAAAGAAACAATCTTCCACATTTATATATAGTTGACATGTATTTTATCCTTGGGTGATAACAATTACCATGACTACCAATTGAAGTTGTTGGATATCTGGGCTATAAAGATAATTGATATCCATGAGTTGTGGTTGGACAATGAAGGATCTTCTATCTAGTGTTTATTTGATTGAAGTCAGTATATAGGCTACTCTAACAACTTGGCGCCTCAAAGGATAAAACAAAGGAAAAATTGTTTTTTGACATCATTATGAATGCTATTTGTAGAGTTATTTTGCACTCCTCAATGTTCACAACGAGGTCAACAATTTGAGCCACCAAACAAGTAACTTGAGTCCCTTTCTATTAGAGGGGTAAAATCCCTCTTCACATGAAGGGCCATCCAAGGTGGTACCCTTTACTAAGTCAATCTAAAAACACAAAAAAAAACATCTTCAAATGTTTTTTTTTATGATTCTAGAAGTGCAAGACAAGAAGGTATGGAACCCTAAGATATGCATGGAACCGTTTGGTGGTTCCGCACATGTTTGACATTTTCGTATGGCTAGGTAATGGTACTCTATAACTTCATGTTCCTATGCAAATTAAATGTAGTGTGCTTTGTTGTGAAACCCTAGGCGTCACTCATATGGGAAACCCTTTGTACGACCCAAAATAGCTTCAAACCCTTACCACAGGTAGGATACCATGCAAAAGGTTAGTAGTTAGGTTGAAGTACAATTCCATGCATTGCTTATATTGACAATACTATGAAGAGGCTTCAAACCGTACATGTTCTCCACCTAGCACTTGATATTTATATAGACGATACTAGCATTGGCAAATTGATCGCTTGATAATCTAAGCAATGGCTTGGTGTGATTTTATTGACTTGGATTGGATGGTCTCTAGCTTAGGAAGGTTAAATGAAAACCTTGGTTAACTGTACTTTAGACCTGTGTAGGGGTTGGTCCTAGAGTGTGTTATAACTTTAAGGTAATTTAGTAGATCTTCGAGTGCTTTTGAAATAATATTCACGAGTAGTTCTATTAAAAGTGACATTAGATTAAATGAACGTATTTGAATTTTTATATATGGTTTCATAGGTATAATTTTGTATTAAGTTTGACCTATGAAGAAATTACTGACCCATAGAAAAGCATCAAATTGAGAAATTGATTGTTGCGTGTCTGGGGATGAAACTGCCAGTTTCAAACCAAACTATTGGATAGTTCAATCCTTGTTTAGTGGCCCCATACAAATAGGGAATAATTTATTGGAAACTCTTCGGCATGACACCTAGAGTTGATATACTGCTATGTATTGGTGCCAAGTGATTATGTGAGTGACTAAATAGTACAAAGGAGGAGAGTAAATCATGCAATAGGGACAAGGATAGATAATCAAGCTCAGAATGTATGCACAAAGTCATGGTTTATGGGTTAATCTAATATTGACATTATCAAGTGATAAATAACCAAATTTAGGTGTTTATATTTCCCCCCTTTAAGTTAGGAAAATATTTTTTCTTGCTTAAAGGAAATGATATGCAAGAGTGTAAACACACTTTATATTCGCTCAAGGTGCTTGATTCGTTTGAGTGTTGACACGATTTCCATAATCAAACTTACAATATAGTGTAGTTAATGTATATAAAAAGAATTGAACTTTAACTCAAATTTGAAAATGTAATTGAAACTTGTAAATTGTAAATTTGGAAAAGAAACAAAGAAAAGATGGAATGCCTCCATAATGAAGTGTCTCGAGAGATGGATTATAATTGGACCATTGGTGGATGGGGGTGACTAGTCCTAAATTTATTGATGGATAAGTTGGAACGACAAGTGAATTGGGTGTCACTCGACGCAACACCAAAGAAGTCAATTTGGAGAAAATTTATTGTAAAATATATTGGAATCTACCCTAGTTTAAGATGACTATTGGAAAATAAATTATTTGATAGAATATATTGTTCCTATCTCATATCTCATTTTCTTAATATAATTTGTCTCAATAATAGATGTGTATTCATTTACCTCAATATAATTCAAATAACAACGGGGATCTCTTAGTTCATGTAGTATAAAAATTGCCATATTTTCCTATTTTTCATGTAAATCACAAAGTTCCTTATGTAGACATTTCATTTGAACTTTGTAGTGCCCACTTCCCTTTGACACCTTTTGATACTGTTGATTACATTATGGACATTATTATGGTTTTGATTTAGTATGATGTTAGATGTTGGACCATGGATTATTGTTGATCTTGATTTAGTGATGATGCATGATGATTATTAGAGATACTTCATATGTGGATGATGTTATACTATTTGACATGGATATATTATGAATATTTTTCGAACATGGAATTTTTGATATTGTGAGTAGACCTAGAAAATGGACATTATATGATGATGATATAGTTGTTGATATAAATTGTAAGTGATATTATTGATAGCCTTGATGTTGTTGTGGTTCATATGTATAGATGATTTTGTGATTATATTTATATCATGTTGGATGTTCTGATATGGCCACGAGGCTGAAGGAGGTATTTGTGTTTTGCAGGTTAAAATATCACAACAAACATCGGGGGTTGGAGACCAACCACATTGGAATTCTAGATGAATTCAACAAGATCACCATGGCAACATGTTTTGTGTGTGTGTGTTGTTTTTTTGTTAGGTATTCCCATGGGGGGATTACCTTTGAATGTGACCAAGGGGCTTTATGTATTTATTAATGTGGTTCCTTTTATTATTGTATGTGTTTATTTTGTGATGCATTTACCCCTTTTATTATTCTTTTAATTGTGGAGAATTAATGTGAGTAATCATATTGTTAAAATAAATAAATAAATCAAATTTGGGATACAAGAAAGTAATTATAAAAGTTGTTGGCTCTTGTATTAAATGTGGTAAGTGATGTGTAAGTATGTGCAAGAGTTGTGTAAGTCAAATTTTGGAGTATGAAACACTCCACCTCCTTGGAAATTCGAATTTGTCCTTGGAGGCTTGTGGGACAATTAAAACTTGTCCCATGCCTCTTAATGTTATTTACAAATCATACCTATGGTTGGAGGGTTAAATTTAGATCTTCTTTATGTATTTTGAAATGACTATTTGTAAGTTTTAATTGCACTCTTCTTACATTTTATTAAATTCAGTCCTTTGGGGTGTGGGCTTTTTGGAGTGTGTAAGTTTATTGTCATATTATTCACCCACTTCTTTATTGTGCTTTGGAGAATGAATTTGACTTTTGTGTTGGAGTTGAGTATGTGTGATGTGGCATCCTACATGGATCCATCTCATCCTCTTCTATAAAATTGGAACTCCTTGCATTGTTTTGGGTTGCTGAACGTTTTGCATACTTCATTGGGGGTGAATTTTCCTTGGCTATTTGGAACTCTTGTTGATTTTGGAGAAGATTAGAGAGCATTTCATTCTTGGAAATTGTTGATTTTTGGGACTATATTTTGGCATTGAAAGCTTGTTGCTTTTGAACAAAATCTACCATGGAGAGGTAGGAGCTTAGCTCTTCATATATGCTTTTATTTCTTTTTATGTTTGTGTGAATGGTGAATGTTTTTGTGTGTTTGTTGGCTGGTTGGGTAGATTGCCTTGGAATGGTGTAAGAGAAGGCTATGGGGAATCCATGTGGAGGGAGTTTGGGATTGGGATCCACCATGGAAAAGAAATAGCTTGCATTTCTTACTTTGTGGGGGGCATAAGGAAATTTTTGGGGGGCATAAAGAGGGATTTTGGGGGACATAAAGATATGTGTGATGACTTATATTGGCGGTTTGTTATAGGTGGATACACATTTCCCATTGCGAGGCATAAGCAGCTTCCCCCATAGTTCTTGCTCCTTTGGCTTGCTTAATGAAGCCTTAGTATTGTTTTTTTCATGTGTTAATGTAGTTGTAGAACTACATTCTGTTGTGGACTGTGTTTTTAATTTGAAATGTGCTTGTTGAATGATTGCTTTGTGATGTGGAAGCCTGTTGTTGCATGAGTTAAAATAAATGTCTTATTGCATTGTGGTTGGGGCTCAGGGGACAAATGAAGAAGGATGGCTTCTCCTTTCATTGGATGTCTTGCTTGGGTGGAGAGCATTGCCTTTCCCTTGCCTTTGTTGTGATTAAAATTGGAAGAAAGAGAAGAATGCATGTTGCTGTTCTGGAGCTGAGAAAAGACAGTTTGACAGTCCCTTGTGAAATGAAATCTCATTGTAGCCTTTCCCACTTGAAGTGGATGACATTGTAAATGCTTGTAATGGAAAGATGTTGTACTGGATTTGCAAGTGAAATTTGAAATGTAAAAGAGTTATACTCTGTATTATGTTTTGGAAAGAATGTAAAAGAATGATGTTATTTTGTATACTGTATTTTGAAAGTAAATTGAAAGGAGGTTGTATGAGTTTCATTGGAATTTTTTTTTATCATGCACTATGAAGTCCCTGTTTTGAAAATATAAACGTGCAACACGTGAAAATAAAATGTATTATTATGCCCTGTGTCAATAAATGATTTTGGAAGGAATAAAAGAAGAAGTTGTAAAGTTGTCTGTTGGAACCAACAAATGAATGTAATGCTTTTCTCAAATTGCATTTTAGTATTGAATTTGATCTTTTCAATGTATTGGAATCTCTACTTGAAAGAATAAAAATATGTTATGAAGGATAGTACAGAACTTTGTCTTTGAAATGTGAATTTTTTTTTTTGGAAATCAGACCTTGCATTTAATCTGTTAAAATGGTTTGTTTGTTTCAACTAAATGTCTTAGGCTGGAATGGAAATGAATCTCCATATTTGGAAGATGAAAAATGATAAATAGCCCTTTTAAATTTGACCTCTGTTTTGATTTTTAAACCCGCAAATACTTCCTCTAAAATGCAAAGTTCGAACCTGCAAACAATAAAAGATAAATGAACATTGTAACTTTAAAATCTAACATCTTATGATATAAATGAACTCAATTGGACTAAAACACTTAAGGAAAAATCCTTCAAAACATTGTAAAATTGGGCCCAAACCTTTCACAGTTATTTTGTTGTCTGAAGTTGTAAAAATTTGAATTGGAAATCAATCAAGAAAAATTACCTTCCAATACATCCTAAAATTCTTCTTAGAACAATCCTCCATGTCTATTTGACATTTTGAGAGAGGAAGAAGATCAAATTGAATAGAATTCACAAGTTAAAACTTACCAGTTCACACTGCCTACAGGATGTTTTCTTAAAATTGACCCCTTAAACTTTATCAAAATAAAAAATTAATAATCTAAGTGCAAAGAGGACATCGAGAGCTTTCCAGAAAGTCCTTGTTTGCCAAAAACTGAGCTTTATATTAGAAGTTATGGCGTTCTGAAGTTTTCTTCACTTGGAGGAAAATTTTGGGAAAAATTTCCTTAGTGGGCCCACAGCCTGAATTTTTTCCCTTGGGACTTAAGAAAATTTTAGGGAATTTTTTCAAAAGTTTCTCTGCCGCCCCGCAGCCAATCAGAGGCTGCCATGTGGGCACCATGAGGTGTCAGCGGATGGGCGGATCCCCTTTTTAACTTTGTGCTTTCAGAAATTTTTTGGTAAACTTTTCCAACTTTTCCCCCGCTGCTCCACCATCCTGCAGCCAATTAGAAGCCACCACATGGCCTCACGAGGCAATAGCGTAGGCGCGACACCTTTTTCAACCTTAGCGCTTTTAGAAAAAAAAATCTTGGGAAAATTTTCTTAGTTTCCTCACGCTTCCCCACCGGCCCATGCCTAATAGGGTGATGACACGTGGCATCATCTTGGATAGGCGGAGGCGTGCGGGAAGTTTTGCCTTTGCGTTTCCAAACCCAAAATTCTAAAATTATGATGTGTCCCCATAAGTCCATTTTCCCCATGCCAATTAGATCTTGACACATGGTGCCTTGGGCATCGGCGGAGGCATAGATCAATTTGATCCCTTAGTGTTTTGCGACCCAAAAGGCTTAATGCCTTAAATCTCTCCGATGACCCGACTTCCCATCAGAGCTTTCTCAAGCCGACACGTGTCCTCTTCGGGCCCGCAAGTGCATGGGGGAAAATTGTGTTTTTACCCCGAAAAAGAGAAAAAAAATGCCAAAATTCTTCCCCGCTCCACCGACCCGCTCAAGGGAAAATTTTCTCCCCTAGGACCACATGCTCGCCCTTGGGAAAATTTTCCTCTCAAGGTCCGCCAGTCCATAACTTGAGTTTTATTAGGAGTTAGGAGGACTTCTTTATATCATTGGAAAGGTGAGGAAATTTCCTATCCAATGGGAGTGATTTAAGAAATTTTGAATACATTAAGTATGAGAAAAATTAAGTTGAAACTTTAAGCCTGTTAGAGAGTGTGTATGGTGGGGAATTTCCCTCTGAACCTAATTGAAACTTCTAACCCTAAATTTTGGACCTTGTGACCTCTATTAATTATTAATAAAAGGAAAGTATATTCTATTAGATTGGATTTTTTCTGGAACCTATTAGTGATAGATGTTGTCTTATAACATGGTTGTAGATTCTTTTAATAAAAAAAAAGTATTCCATAATTTTTCCTAACTAATCCTAGGTTGTTATTGGGTCTCCAGTGGGTTGTTTTAACGGACGTTACACATACATACATACATACATACATATGTTGTGGAAGGAGGAGAATGAAGTCAACAGTCAGCTCGACTCCATGAACTGAAGGTTGATAATCAAAAGATGTCTCTTGATATGAAATATGCCAACATTCCCCCTTTGTTTCATTTTTTTTCAAAGGTACCCCTGGAACATCATCATAATCTTCCGATACTAGTACTTCTTCTTCTGAGTGATCATCTTTTTGAGTCGTGACCTTTCCTTTCTTCTTGTTGTGGTGAAGACAATGTCTATATTTCTATGAATTAGTACAACTAGATGTTCTCTCATTTTCTAAGTTGCAGATGAAGAGATGAAAGTATGAGAAGGAATCCAATAGTTAGTTGGACTCAACACATGGAAGGTGGACAGTCAAAAGATGTCCAATGATATGAAAACATGCCAACAATAACCATCCAATTTGGACTAAACTATTCGATGTTCTCATACAAGTAGTTTGTGGGGTTTTGTGGACTTCACAAAATGATGTATACACAAATTATATTGATATGAGCTCATGAATTTTTTTGTGAGTGACTAAGAAACATGAATAAATAAAAAATTCATGGAGGAGAAATATGAATGTGTCACCTAGGATTGGAATGAGCACACAAGTCATGCCTTAAGTGTGGAGCCAAATTTTTCATCCCCAAATGATAAATTGCCAAATTTAAGTATCTACAATTGGGTGAAGAGCTTATGTTCTAGAATATGAAAAAAATCATTAGGAACACTTTTCTCAAGTTTTGGCCAATGCAATATGACTTTGATTTAAGCCCGTTGATCATAGTAGAAATGTGTGATTTGGAAGTGTTGTTACAATGTCACCCTTTTTTAAAGGCTCGTAGAAGGGAGTTTTTTCTTAGGTGAGCAATGATCAGCTCAACTGTGACAAGTTGGTGGAATTAGTGGGTCAAGAATATTAGTGGTTGTCAACAACTTGCCAACCATATATGTGTAGGAATTGAGCTATTCAAATGATGGTATCTAACCCACATCTAACCATAGGCAATACAACTAGAATTTTTGGTTGACCAAGGTGCCGAATTCCAAACTCATTTGATGTGAGTTAATGTGGGACCATGATGAAGAAGTCAAGTAATTAGATTTTTTTTGAAGACACTTTGAATTCCTTAGCATATGTTATTGTACTAGATAGTTGAAGTGTAATGCGAAAGGTGATTGTGATTATATACTCTAAATTACATGTATTATGTGATTTTATTGTGATTATGTGTCTAGTTTTAGAGGCCATCTTATGTAATTAATTGTAATGCATTGTAGAGTAAAATTATTTTCCTCATCTACAAATTGTATAATAAAACTCTAAACAACAAATTAAATATATAATTTTAGAATACACTTTAATAAATCCAAGAAATTTAAAATCATCATTATTGCCATTAATATTAAGTATGAATTTTAATAGTTCAATGTATCTTGGACATATAAATAATTAAATGTTCTCAAACTATCTTTAAAAAACATACTTCACATTAAAAAGAGATGGAAAAATATTTAACACTAATAAATGTAAGATAATAATACATTGGATAATGTATTAATTAAATATTATATTTCAATGGCCTACGACATTCCTCCAATGACGTGAGAACAGAAAATAAAATATCAATCCCCTCGATGTGCTTTTACGTTGACGTGCAAACGTACTGCCTAAACATCTATTAACCGGAATATTTTTACGGGCATATGATTTAAATTGCAACGGCAGTATAACCGCCGTTAATTTTGAAGTTTGACTCTAAAAATGGACCTACCCTGACGTGTCCGATAATAAGGGAAAGCACCGGCAAGTTAAGATCACTCCATAAAAAATTAGACCATGTACGAGGTTGATAAGAAACTCCCGCGACACCAGTATAAGAAGTACGAAGGACAAAGATGGAACTTCGATGCGGTAGGCGTGATTTAACATAACTGTTTCCCTCCCGAATCGCAACAATCCTCGCAGTTATGACTCACAGTTACCCAAAAACGATTCTGAAGGTATTTACAAACCCAAAAAACTAAAACAAAAAAAACAATTGACTTGGTAGGTAATCAAACTGCGAACATACCTGATACTAGGCACAGCGAAGGGAAAATGGCACAGATCTG
Source organism: Taxus chinensis (assembly GCA_019776745.2). Classification (NCBI taxonomy): domain Eukaryota; kingdom Viridiplantae; phylum Streptophyta; class Pinopsida; order Cupressales; family Taxaceae; genus Taxus; species Taxus chinensis. The sequence continues at coordinate 911,337,204 of CM034147.1, read as the reverse complement.
GGAATAAATGGAGGTGACAGGGTTCACTATATGTCCATCTAAAACAGACAATTTCGAACAAAGAATGCCCCAGCAACACAGCATGCAAATGACATGAGAAGCACTCGCCTTAACGCCCGTTCAAAACGTAGTCGTATAACCGCTTCGCGGGTCTACCAAAGAATATACCGCGAGGACTCCGAGCGAGGAATGCAGTGCCACCGTTTCCAATATCACAAATACGTGCAAGGCACCAATATTGCTGTTTTCCCGGACTTTTTAAAACCTTGATGACCACCATGAAAGAAGCGCTTCCGCTGCTAAAATGTACAACTTTAAAACCTTGATCCACCATGAAAGAAGCGCTATTGCTAAAATGTACAACAGTCGACATTTGTACAAGCAACATTGGCGTGATCCGCAAGATAGTAGGAGTTTACTGCCCTTCTGCTCCATTATAGTTGTGAGAATCGCAATTCTTATTTCTGAACTCGTACTACAAATATATCTTGGAAGTTGTAGAACATACACCCTAACACCTCAACGTAGAAAACAGATGGAACCATAAAGAAGCATTCAGTATATTCCGTTCATATACTTTTTTGAAGATGATATGCGACCGACCAAAGAAAACAGCAGTGAATAATGTCCATCAGCACTTACCAAGAACATACTTTGGATCATCTCGATGTACTTGGGTCGGCGTAATTTACATGTTTATAGGGAGATTTCCTGCGTTACCAAGAACAGTACTTGGAAGTACAGCGCTGAATTACCTTTCGGTTGTTGGGCTCCACCTGCCAACTGCGTGTCAAATTCTTCCTAGATAGCAAGCGAGTCTCTATTATGCTTTTCAGTTGCGTGTCAAACAAAAAACAAACAAATTCTGCGGCATCTTTAATCTTTCGGTGGACCGTGGATCATGCGAACGAGTTTTTTCTTTGGTCGGTTGTACTTACATGCAGTTTCGGCTCTATATGTAGGAAGGGCTTATTCATTTTGAACTTTAAACTGCCCAGCTAAAAACTATTTTACCTTATTCAAGTCCTATTAGTTGCGTTCAAGGACGAGATTCGACGGTGGGCCCTGTCCGTCAAAAGAAAATTGTTGACGGAAATGGCTATTCTATTATAATATTATATCTGTTAATCGAGCTTTGCTACTCTGTTATTTTATTTTTTATGACATCATTTTTTTATTGTATGACATTTAATTTGTTAGGTAAGCTGAAGACATGAATGGAAAGTTGGAAATAAAAATGTGGGAATTAAAACCCTACATGTCCTGCACTTATTCGATGATTCAAAATTTTCCAACCCAAATAGCATTTGCTATATGTGCTCCTATGTATCGTCTCGATCTCGATTAACGTGGATAAAATAAAAAATGTCAAAAAAAAATAGGTTTGAGGGTTGAAACCTACACGTTTTAATATCAAATTTAATATACTATATTTGATAGATCGGTTTACTTTAATTTTTTTTTTTAAAGTGACAAATGTGAGAAAATATAAGGAGAGGATATTTTGGGGGTGAATATGATTAAATGAATAGCATGTGTCCCACTTAATAAAGAATAATCAGGGACATTACCATCGTAAGTATAAATGACGATTTAAACAAGGCCATGGAATGGCATATCCTGCTGAAGAGATAGCAGGGAGAAGAGAGTTGGAATGAACTAAAGTCATGTCTTTTGAATTACTTTTTCTACAAGAATATTAAACAAGCTTCAATCAAATGAAGACCACATAAGACAAAGAAACTAGTTCAGAATATTGAAATATATTATATTATATAGCTTATAATGTAACCAATGAAAAGTCTAAGATACTTCAAAAGTGCTGGATTATATAAATGACTTATCTACAATTAATCACATGGACGATAAAATGTCAATAGTAGGTTTGAAGACAAAATTTCATCAAATTTTCAAGTAAACTAGAAGGTATTTGTAAGCTCAAATAACAAGTGTAGCTAATGTGTTTTGGGAATTCAAATTGTCCTAAAATTTGCTAAACAAATTCCAGAAAAAATATGAAAATATTGTATACAAGTTTGTTGCTAATTATAACAATATCATATAACTTTGACATGGACATAATGCTCACTTTAAATACTTTAGCACAAAAATAGTTACTAATTATTTTAGAATAAAAGTTACCCTAAAATCCATAGCAAGAGATAACTATCCAATGTAATGAATAACATGAATGATACTAACTGTTGATGGAAAATTTCTAAATTGAATTTATAGTGATTAGTAAGTAAATAGAAAAAATTAGAACATGCTTTATTGATTAAAAGGGTTTGTTATTTATTACATGTGGTTAGATACAAAAACATATTGTCAAAGTTTACAAAAACTTGTATAGTCACAATATTTTTTCAAAATTTAAGTGTGATTGTACATTGATTTGTAAGAAGTTAAACAAAGTGAGAACAACGTGTTATTTCTATATCATGTTGCAAAAATTTTAGTTGTACTACAAGCGAACTATGTCTAAAAAGGCATGGGCATGAGATGTTTCAAATGTGGCATGGTGATGTCAATGGGTTTGGTAATGTATCTACATAGATAGAAAAACTGTCAATATTTAATAGTGTATGGGTTCTAACGAGTGTATTATGTAGACAAAAATAATATGAGTGGATGTGTGTAGATGGTTATGTACCTTATTGTTGGACGTGTGTAGATGGTTATGTACCTTATTGGTGGATGATAGTGTCAACATCAGGAATGGTGCTACTCTGATTGATTGTAAAGGTGCATAACACTTTGCAGGTAAAAAGAGGATATACGATAAAGATTTTTTGTAGGTATTTTCCATGAATTGTTTTTGTGAGTGTGGGCAGCAATATGGCAAGTGAAGGACCAACAATAAAGTATTTAACATTTGTGTCTACTATAGTTGTGATATTTCAGAGTAATTGGTGTGCATGACATAATTCACTTTCTTTGTTGCATTTTCAACATGTTATTGTTGTTTGTTGTGGTGCAAGAAGGTCTTTGATAGTGAAGTTATTTTTGGTAGACAAGTTCCAATGGCTTGGAGTAGACATTAGAGGCAGTCAATGTACCTTGTATCTAAATAACAATGATAAAAAATTTGAGGCATAACAATTAGTGCAATATATTAGAATTTGGTACACGTATATGTGAAGAGGGAACTAAACTTAAAAATTTAAATTGTCAATGTGAAAAAATTATTATAAAAGACAATGAATTCAAGGACAAAGTGCTACAACTGAACACTTTTCTTAGCTCCATTTTTGCATTCAGCAATGCATGCAAATCTTCAAATGTTGTTTTGTCTTCAGGCGAGGTGATAAATGTTTATTGAAAAGTCACTAAGGCCTTGTTGAGGTTGTTCCTCTTGACTATATTTTTGAACAAATAAATGGGAAATTCTTTTTTTTTCCGAAGCTATTGTTCTATTGTATCAAAAAAATGTGAAAATGTTTCAACTATGTACATCCTTACATAGAAAAAAGGTTAAAATGTTTATATATTGTTCAAGGTAGAGAGAAAAATACGAAGAGAATACAAAGAGGTAATTTTAACTTGTGTTTTGTCATGTATAGAGTGATCATCTTTGATTTCAAAGATAAAATGTGTCCCACGTTTGTTTGTAGAAGTCACAACATTTGCAATTTTTCCAATTGCACATTTATTGGTATTGTTGAGGAATTATTGTATTGAAGTATCTAATATAAACTTATATTCATTACAAATTGAAGGCATGTTTTTTTATGGTGTTATAATTATTTAGTAGGAAGATGTAGTCACAATATGTGAATCATAATTAGTCTTGGGTGCTTATGTTGAACTATTTTATATGGAGTCCTCTTGATAGTAAATTTATTTCCTTAATATGCTTCAATATGTTTTGTAGTGACGTTTAATGTAACGGTCATTTCACCTTCTTTGTATGTTAAATCTACGCATAGAAGTTGCTTGTTTAGTTTCTTGCTGAGAACGATTTTGTATGTGACAATGATGGCCACCTTTGAAAACATTTCCAATTTTCTAGTTCTTAATATTATCATTTGATGTCAAGGTGCATGGCGATGTATTTTTCATACAAATAGCAATGAAAATGAAATTAGTATGCTATCAATTGCATAATGTGAGAAACAATTTTTGCAGTTTGCAAATGCTCATATGGATAACCAGTTTTGAAGATCATTTTCATTTTATTTTTCCTTGCAAGAATAATAGGAAGGAGGAAATTACAATTATTATAAATGAATAAATAGAGATCAATGTACTGATAGATCTAGAAAAATCACAGTCTACTTAGTGGCAATGATTTTCTTGAGCAAAATAGCTTTGAAAGTGCTATCAAACATAATATTTGCATCATGTAATACTACTAGAAGAAGGCATGATTCTAAGTTAAAATAATGAAAAAAATTGCTAATACTGTGATCATGTACAACAATCGAAGATTGATTCATTTTTCTTGTCAAAAAATAGATCCCTGTTGTTGAAGATCTTTGTTGTTGTACAAAAAAGTTTGAGTATAAGTTGTAATTTGAATTGGTGAAAGAAAGTGTAAAAATATAAACATTAGAATTAGTTGAAGTTATGGGACTTACCAGTGACTTTTGGTAGCAAGTTGGTAAATTTCTAGTCGAATAGAGAAGTTCATATTGAACTACTGTACTTTTTGGGTTCTTCTATATGGTATTCATTAGATACAATGATTGAAGGTGCAAGACTGATTTCTGATGAAAAGGAAAAGTATTAGCTTTAAAGTAATGTACTAGCTGCATGTTTTCTCTCATTATATGATGATGTATTTATTATGTTGTCATAGACATTCTGTAATGAAAGCAAAGATGGAATGTAATGTAATGATTTCTTTACAATTATGTTATATTTTTAAATTTGACAATGTTAACTGAAAATCTAAAGAGAAAATATATTCGATAATTTTTTAGGGTTATGAGAAATGGCTCGAAATTTTTCCTTAAACTTGCTACAGTAATAACACTCAACTGGGGATCCGCCAGAAGATGAAAACCATTATAGAGCTCCACCATTAAATCTGGTTCCCCCAATTTCTCTGCCATAATCCCTTTGGAAGGAGCTTTTATGTCTTGCTGCTGTCTTTCATACTAAAAAACATATCGCAGACGACTCAACAATTTTCGTCATGGCAACACCGTAAGACACTCATTTCCTTCTCAGCAATCTAAGTCCACAAATTTCCACAGGGCTTCTAGTTTCAAAAAACTGCATGATTGCTCCTCTCATGCGCTTGTGATCTTCTCCATTCAATTCTAAAATGTTTTTCTTTCTAATGATCCTAGAGAGAGCGGTGGGCTGCTTGTTAGTTATGGTGTTGCAGTCATTATGACAGAGAAAACTATTACCTTCTTGGCCTGTGAGGACGACCGCAGGGCAACGCATTATTGATGTTTTGAAAACAGACCGGTATTTTGCAACCTTTTGTTTCATCGAGTCAATATAGGTAGGGGACAAGCTATCTCCATTTTTATTTCACATTAATTTATTAACATGACTAACCAACAATGCTATTCAATGCAAATTACGCACTGAGGTTTTGTTTACAAAGAAAATCATTTACTTTTCTTAAATTATAGTTTAGGCTAAAAATTTTGCACCTACAGGCTGCTCTACTCTCTATTAATTTGTTAGTTTGGACAGCTGTTCATCCATTTGCTAAGATTAGATAATAGTTATCTTATTGTTGAGAATGTATTTAATTATTTTCTAATTTTTGATTTCCTTCAGTGACACCTTGCAACCTATTTGTTATGGTTGTTAAGTTGTTATGTATCTCAGCGGTTGATTGAGAATTGATCTCGGCCATTGGTTTACTAATGAGAGTAGTATAAAAGGAGGTCATTGGGCATTTGGAGAAGACAAGTTTTTGAGAAGCATTTGCAGTGCTAACAAATGTGTTTGTAAGTTTGCAGTGATAGCAAATAGTCTTGCAGTGTTAGCAAGGGCACAGTGATAGCGTTGGGGATAGCAGTGGGGAATATCAGCGGGAAAAGTTGGGAGATTGTCGGAGTTCTGTCAGTAAAAGGCAAGGAATCTTTGTGTCTCTTAATTTGCTGAAGTTAATATAATTTCTCATTTGTAGAACCGGTTTTCCCTTAGGGGTTTTTTCCAAGGACAATTTGTCTGAAAATATTGTGTTTTTTGTGTTGCGCATTTCTTTCCATATTTTTTTATTAGTGAAGTTGCAATTTTGTTATTTTTCAATATTTACTGTGAATTAGTTTTAGTTTTCGACAGTTAAATAATCTTTTAAGATAGAAAATTAATAATCAGTGACTGAAATAGAATTTTCATTCTCTTTTCCAATATTTCCCACGACTTGAAAAAGAGAAGAAATTGTGGAACGCGGAGGAACCTCCGCAATTATATCCATCGTTTTCCCAGGTTGTGGCCATCCACCAGTTTCATTTTATTAACATCCACAACGAATTTACTATCATCGTCCACTGTTACATTTTTTTTCCCAAGTGCGATTGCCCCGATGATTTGCTTAGCAATTCCAGAAGAATAACGGCGCAAGTTTCCGTGTACATCGCGGTAGTGCACTCGTGGTGCAGGTTCAGAACTTACCTCTCCCTCTTCCTCTTCCTATTCATTCACCATACAGAGATGTCATCGATTCGGAGCTTCCATCCAAACTCTGTAACATTTCTTGGCCTTGGGATGAATTATCGTGTGGATCAACGACATGATATCTCTCCTGTATCCCGAGCTTACATTGTATTGCTGCATTGAAGTAATGTCTGCCATGTAGCGGTGCCCATTTGGATGAACCGTGGAGCGAATGATACCAACATCCACAGTTGGAACCTCCGCTGGCTATGCTGTCCTTTATAGCCTTAGCATTTTCGTCCTCGTATAAAACCCATTATGCATCGTCTCTCCACCATACTCCCTCTGTGCTGGGATTCGGGCACTCGTTTGTGATGCACATTTTCTCTATCTTTTCTGCTTCCAATTATTGAATGAGATGGATAAATTATGCAGGAGTTCACCCCATATACAGTAAGTAATACGTTGCTTTTGCATATCTATACCTATATCTTCCTATTTATTGAATTTGATAGCCTTGTTATTTCAATTTTCAATGCAATTTGTACGTGTGGTGTGACGAGTCCCATCGCAATAATCGGTGGTGAGTGCTAACATAGTTCTGATTCCTCAATGAATGCCATTTTTAATAATTCTCTTGGTGATATAATTTCCCGTGTGTGTGGAATCTGTCCTTTGATGAGGTGCAACTTGCAAACAATATTATTCAATTATTCTAATTTTAATATATGGTCTACTATTAACCTACTCACGGCTAACATCGATCATAAATGCTGACCCTTTTGAGCAGGATTCAGATGGCACGCCTATCTGAATTTCACAGTATTGCATTTATGGATATAAATATTTGGGTGAAGTTTTGCATCGGTATAATGATGAAATTAAAGATGTTTTGTTTACCAAGAAAATAATTTGCTTTTCTTAAAATAAAACTTTCCACAAACGTGCATTTTGTTTGGTTCGTCAAAAAAAACTACTTTTTTATTATTTTAAAATTGTAATATGCCTTAAAAATATTTCAGCCAATCACAAAATAAAATAAACTTTTCAAAAAAACAGAATAAATATTTATTTTCCAAAAATTTTAGTTTAAACATAACAAATGACATATGATAGATTGGAATTAATCTCCAATAGTTTTAAAAATTAAAAATTGAAGCCTATATATTCAGCAGCAGTACATTGACGAAAAACAATGAAACAATATGAAGTTATTGCTATCATGGAGGCAAGTCCATCTTAATAATAATAACAATAATAATAATAATAGGTTTTTACAGTCCATGATGCCGTGGGGCGGCCTATTTTTGGGTCTACAAGCGGCTTATAGCATATGAGACCTACTTCATACTCACATGCGGGAGGTAACTAACTTTGCTACAAACGAGGCGTACATACCCTACCCCCTGTAGGATTTGAACTTGTGACCTCTATTTCAAGAGCACATGTTCTTCACCATTAAGAGATGGTGCAACTCATGTTTTATTTCTACCAAATAATAAGGGCTTCAACGATGTTAATGGAACTTATACTACAGTCATATAATATTGCAAAACAATCATTAAAGAGCAGTCGATTACCTCCACTAGTTTAGAAGTGTCTTAACGCAATGTGAGTATCAATAATTGAAAAACCCCAATTTGACACATGCAATAGAGATAATCGATAGCGCTGTTCTTAGGTCATACACGGAATACAAATTTAATCCCAAAGTTTTTGCGTGGTCCACAAAAAAGTTGAAAAATCTTCCGTTTAATGCAAAATTAAGCATGGTTTTAACCATTGTTTTTTTGGGGAGTTGTTGTAATGTAGAGAAGTTAGTCCCATCTAGGCGATGCACTATAACTTAAATTTAATGATTTCACGAGCTTTGAAATTTCTCTCCATTTTTTATGCCCTTGTAGCTCTTTAATGTACCAATACGAAAATTTTGCACTTGCTATGTTGACCCTTCAATTATTAGTACTACCTAAGGCATTAGACTATAGGTTTCACATCAAATTTAACCAGTTATTATTATTTGCACTTCTTAACCAATTAGAAATCATTATTATTTTTTATAAACAAAAATGAAATGCTCACATTATTAATAAATATTAGTAAATTGCACAATTTTTAACAAAAGGCCCTACTTACAAAATTGACATTTGATCTTCAATTTGATTGGTTAAGGAATTTGAGTTGTTATTGCAGGCTTCAACAATTTCAAAAAAAAAGTCATAACATTTATTATAGCTTTATTTGCACTTGTCAGTTTTCGGAAAAATCAAGAAATGAATTCCGTTATTCAATTCTTAAAAAAATTACCGCCCTTAAATTTATTATGCAGGTTATGGTTAGATTATTTTTTAACAGTAGAGGAGTTTAAATTCATATAATGTTCTAGTCGCAGGAATTTTAAGATGCTCGCCCACCTTTGAAGTTGTCAGTCGTCCATAAGGACAACCCAACGAACTGATTTCCACTAGGTAATTATAATATGTTGCACATCAAATGCACCGGATCTCATCAAACAAATTGCAACTAGCCTAAAAGCATGGTGTCCCGTTATCCTCGACATTCGTATTTTGCCTCAAAGACCAGATTTTGACATTGCATTTTTACATCACCAGTGGCCTGGTGTGCATTGACATTGCCATCAAGTTTTACCATAAAATTGTAGCTCATTGATGCTTGTTCTGATTGTAGACATGACATCAAGTTCCACGTTGGATTAATCTCTCACAGAAATGTGGATGCCCTCTCACAAAACTTCAAACTTGTCCACGGTGGCATACTGGTCTCCGCGTGTTACTTGCTTTCCATAAGTAACTTCATAGGTGCATGTTTTATAAATAGTTAGTATTACAAAATGACGTTTAGCGAGTAATACTAATTGACATTACTCATTTATGTTTAGTATATTTATTTAAAAGTCTTAATTTCACATTGACATTACTCTTTAATAACTTCCACTTAATGAATATTTGAAATGGGCTTTTGAAATGTATTGATTCTAAATGCTACAATACGGGCTATTTAAATTTGGAAATGTGAGAGCTATCTCTACTTCATTCAATGTTGTCAATGGGATTTTAATAATGTATTGAATCTAAATGCTAATCAGATTAATGGTTTCACATAAGATCTAACTAGTTATTATTAAATCATTGCGCTAGTATCTTAACCAATTAGAAATCATGTATTATTTTTATAAACAAATATATAATTCTCGCATTAACTAAGTAATCTATTAGTAAAAATGCATAATTTTGTTACAAAATAATTACAAAATTAATGTTTGGATCTTCAATTTGATTGGCTAATAAAGATGTTTTTTCAAGCTTCAACAAATTCAAGGAAAGGATGATGTCATAACATTTATTATACTTTATTTGCACTTGTCAATGGAGAATGGAAACCTCAAAGTTGATGTTAAAAATCAGACGTCGGAAAAAAATACCAAGGAAGTTCACTAAATTACTTTCAATGGGATTCCTCGATAGAAATGCAGTGTCTCATAGGGCGAGAATAATGTTCCTCTCTGACGAATCTGTAGACATCCGACCAATAATATTTGAACGAGTGACATTAGCCCTTCGGCTTCCATATCCATAGAGAAATCTAGCGAGACCTTCAAAGCATACATAGCTATTAGATCACCGTCTAGAGGGCCTAAAATTTGACATAAAGACACACGTGCAAAAGTCACAGGTTATATTAGGATAATCTAGATATCTCCTCCGTTGTCAATAACAAATAAGTCTTTTGACAATGCCAACACTTTCATTCAAAATTTCCAAGAATGTATTAGCAGTCTCTGCCATATGACAAATCTATAGTGTATGAATAACGATGTACAAATGTTTATAAATGGGAATAGTTTTTTCAAAAGACATTAGGAAGGGAAAAGTCAAGGCTGAGGGTGCTTACTTACATTTCTCTCAGATGTTTACCTATGTAGGATATTGAGACCAGGGAATGTCCTTAGAACTCACACAGTTAAAATCTTTAACATTATAACTATTTTTCATAGTCAAAAAAAATACCCAATCACATGGGACTGTCAATAATGCCCCATCAAGCATAGTGTCTTAAAGTCTTAGTCAGAGCTTATAAGCCCTGACACAAATGTTCATTACCCCAATTTCAGTAAAAAAAATTACACAAGTATGATTATATGAAAAAGTACTCTTCATTTGAACCTAAGGCAATTTTCTAATGTTTCTGGTTTAAGATTAACTGCTAAAATCGTTAGCTGACAATTGTAGAAGGTTGTTTTTTCTTGGCTAGAGTATAGGATAGTACAATATTTGTCTCCGACGCATTAAACTTAGATTCATTATGTAATACAAGAGAATTTGCAGCGAGAAATATCACTAACATATCCCTCAACCGACATGTTAATTACTACCAACAAAATAGTAGATAGTCAGATGGATTCCACGCTCAGCTGGATTAATATATGCCAAACATTTTACCCCACGAGAAATAGGTGTCCATCCTAATCAGTTGAATATTTTCCAACATGTTGTCAGCATATGCATTACAATTTTATCGCGGCATAACTTTGTAGCATCGATGTTCTTGTTTTTATTTGGCTTCGAACATTATTTTACTTTCATATGGATTTTAAGATTTGTTTGGCTAAACATCATCAACATAATTTTGACGTGTTTACATTGGATTCAATTTGTCATTTATACTTTCACCAACCTTTTGTTTAGGTAAGCATGTTTATATGATTTTATGTGTTTATGGTGTTGATTATGTTAGGCGGTGAAAAAGTGGCGACATTTGAATCTTAGGACCTCTAGACATATAATTCCTAGAGCCAGGGTCTTGTCACTTGATGCCTGCATTTTTTTGTGTTTACCCTCTTTGACACCATCATTTGAAGAACTGATTGGACAAGTTTAAGGCGATGACTGAGCATACCCCTCTAAAAGATATGTAGTGCCCACTTCCCTTTGACACCTTTTGATACTGATCTTGATACTGTTGATTACATTATGGACATTATTATGGTTTTGATTTAGTATGATGTTAGATGTTGGACCATGGATTATTGTTGATCTTGATTTAGTTATGATGCATGATGATTATTAGAGACACTTCATATGTGGATGATGATATACTATTTGACATGGATATATTATGAATGTTGTTCGGACATGTGATTTTTGGATATTGTGAGTAGACCTAGAAAATGGACATTATATGATGATGATATAGTTGTTGATATAAATTGTAAGTGATATTGTTGATTGCCTTGATGTTGTTGTGATTCATACGTATAGATGATTTTGTGATTATATTTATATCATGTTGGATGTTCTGATATGGCCACGAGGCCGAAGGAGGTATTTGTGTTTTGCAGGTTAAACTATCACAACAAACATCGGGGAGATTGGAGACCAACCACATTGGAATTCTAGATGAATTCAACAAGGTCACCATGGCAACATGTTTTGTGTGTGTGTGTTGTTGTTTTTGTTAGGGATTCCCATGGGGGGGATTACCTTTGAATGTGACCAAGGGGATTTATGTATTTATTAATTTGGTTTCTTTTATTAATTTTGCATGTGTTTATTTTGTGGTGCTTTTACCCTTTTTCATTAGTTATTAAATGTTATGTTAATGTTGTGAATAATCATGTTGTTAAAGTAAACAAATCAATATGTCATAAGAAAGTAATTAGTGAAGTGGTTGGCTTTTGTATTAAATGTTGTAAGTATGTGTAAGTGACCATGTAAGTGATGTGTAAGTTTATTTTTGAGTGTGAAACACTCCACCTTCTTGGAAATTCGAATTTGTCCTTGGAGGCTGATTTTGGAGGCTTGTGGGACAAGTAAAACTTGTCCCATACCTCTTAACTTTATTTACCAACCATACCTATGGTTGGAGGGTTGAATTTAGACCTTTTTTATGCATTTTGATAAGACTAATTGTAAGTTTTTAATTGCACTCTTCTTACATTTTATTAAATTCAGTCCTTACGGGGTGTGGGCTTTTTGGAGTGTGTAAGTTTATTGTCATATTATTCACCCACCTCTTTATTGTGCATTGGAGAATGAATTTGAATTTTGTGTTGGAGTTGAGGATGTGTGATGTGGCATCCTACATGGATCCACCTCATCCTCTTCTCTTCCCTCTTCTATAAAATTATAACTCCTTGCTTTGTTTTGGGTTGTTGAACATTTTGCATACTTCCTTTTGGGTGAATTTTTGTTGTGTGGAGCTCTTGCTTTTGGAAGGAGATTGGAGACCTTTGCATGCTTGTTGGTTGTTGATTTTGGACTGTATTTTGGCATTGGAAAGCTTGTTGTTTTGGAACTTAGACAACTCCTTCATGGAGAGGTAAGAGCTTGGCTCTTGAAATACTCTTTTTCTTTATGAATGTACATGTTATTGTGTGAATGTTTTAGAATGTTTGTGGGTTGTTTGGGTAGACTACCTAGGAATGGTGTAGGAGAAGGCTATGGGGAATCCATGTGGGGGTGGCATAAGGGAATGCCAGTGGCATCAAAATTCTTGTGGAGGGAGTTGGGATTGGGTTTCTACCTTGGAAAAGAAATGGCATTGCATTTCTTACTTTGTGGGGGGCATAAGGAAATTTTTGGTGGGGCATAAGGAGGAATTGTGGGGGGCATAAGGATATATGGGAGATGTTTTATATTGGTGGTCTGTTACAGGTGGATACCCAATTCCCATTGGGAGGCATAAACAACTTCCCCCATAGTTCCTTTGCTCCTTTGGCTTGCTTGATGGAGCCTTAGTCTTGTTTGTATGTTTTAATGTAGTTGTAAACTACATTCTATTTTGAACTATGTTTAAAATGTGAAAATGTTGCATGTGTGTTGTGGAAGCCTTGTTGCCATGGGTTGAATCACATCTTTTATTGCATTATGGTTGGGGCTCGGGGGCCAATGAAGAAGGATGAATTCTCCTTTTCATTGGATGTCTTGGTTGGGTGGAGAGCGTTGCCTTTCCCCTGCCTTTGTTGTGATCCAAAAGGAGAAATTCATGTTGTTGTTCTAGAGCAGAGGAGAAAGACAGTTTGACAGTACCTTGTGAAATAAAATCTCATTGTAACCTTTCCCACTTTGAAGTGGATGAATTTGTAAATGTTTTGAAATGGAAAGATGTTGTATGGATCATGAAATTTGTAAAGTGAAATGAAAAAGAGATAGACTCTATTTTTGCTTTGAAAGAATGTGAAGGAAATGTAATCTGTATGATGAATTTTGAAGTATGAAAGAAGGAAGTTGTAAGTTGTCCTTTGGAATCAATAAATGGTGTCCTATCTTTCTCAAATTGCAATGTTATATTGAAATCTGATCATTTAGTTATTACTGAAATCTCTATTTGAAAGAGAGAAATGCATATGAAGGAATGGTAATATTTTGTATTTTGAAATACGTTAAAAAAATTAGAAATCAGACTTTGTATTTTGGCTCTTAAATGGTTTGATTAAATCACTTAAATGTATTAGAATAGAATGGAAATGAATCTCCATACTTGGAAGGTGAAAAATGATAAATAAATCCTTTAGAAATTGATCTTTGTTTTGTATTTCATCCTGGCAAATAATTTATCTAAAATGAACAGTTTGAACCTGCAATTCAAGAAATAAAAATGAAACATTAAAATTGAACATGTTATGATGTAAATGAATTCAATTTGGGCTAAAAAACTTAAGGAAATCTTTTAGACCTTGTAAAATCGGGCTCAATCCATTTGCAGTCCCTTTTGATGTTAAAAGTTGTAAAATTGATTTGCAACTCAATCAAACCAATCAAATCTGGTTTTCCATCCTAAAACCATCCTAGAAAAACCTTCCATGTCTATTGGGCATGATGAGTGAAGGAAATAATCAAATTTTGAACAAATCCTTTAAGTCAAAATTTTACCAGCTTGCACTGTAAAAGCCTGCAGATCAATTTTCCTGAAATTGACCCCCTAAACCTTGTCAAATTCTAAAATTATTGATTCTTGTGCAAAGAGGGCATCGAGATATTTCCAGAAAGTCCTCATTTTCCCAAAACCAAGCTTTCTATCAAAAGTTATGGCCTTTTGAAGTTTTACTTCATTTCGGCTTCAAAAATTAATCTAACTGTCAAAAAGAAATTTTGGAAAAATTTCCCCTGTTGACCTGCTGCCCCAAATTTTTCTCTTTGCCACCTTTTGTGGGCTGAGAATTCAAACTTAATGTTTTTAAAAAAAAAAATTAGGAAAATTTTACAACTTTGCCACCATCTCCACCATCTCGCAGCCAATCAGAAAGCTGCCACGTGGGCTTAAGGGGCAACAGTGGAGGCATGGAATCTGTTTTGACCTTAGTGTTTTGGAAAAATTTTGGGAAATTTTTCTAATTTTCCTCCGCCTCCTCGCCGACCCGTAGCCAATCAGGTGCTGCCACGTGGCATCACGAGGTGTCATTTGCGATAGAAGCGGGTGTGCTTGAAAATTTAAGATTTTTCCAAACCTTTTTGGCATAATTTCCTAAATCTCTCCGCCAAGCCGATGACCCGCAACGAATAAAATCATGACATGTGGTAGAACCTAGGAGCAGTAGAGGCACGCATGGATTTTAACCCCTTATATTTTAAAACCTGAAAGTCTTAAATTCGAATGTGTCCCCGCAAGTCCGTTTTCCCTATGCCAATCAGAGCTTGACACGTGTCCTCTTCGGGCTCGCGGGTGTATGGAGGAAAATCACACTTTTTCCCCAAAGAGGGAAAAAAACACTAAAATTCTCCCCACTCCGCAAGTTCGTGCATGGGAAAATTTTCTTCCCTAGGCCTGCAGGCCCGCCCTTGGGAAAATTTTCCTCCCAAGGTCCATCGGCCCATAACTTGAGTTTTATGAGGAGTTAGGAGGACTTATTTATATCATTGGAAAGGTGAGAAAATATCCTATCTAATGGGAATGATTTAGGAAAGTTTTGAATGCATTAAATTTAAGTAAAATCAGGTTGAACCTTTTAAGCCTATTAGAGAGTGGGTTGGGTGAGAAATTACCCTCTCAACCCTTTGAACCTTCTAACCCTAAATTTTGGACCTTATGACCTCTAATAATTGTTAATAAAAGGAATAAGTATGTTCTAGTGGATTTGAATTGTTCTGGAACTTGTTAGTGGTAGCTATTACCTTGTAACTTGGTTGTAGATTCTTTTAATAAAAAGAAATTATTCCATAATTTTTCCAATCTAATCCTAGGTTGTTCTTGGGTCTCAAGTGGGTTTTTTTTAGCGGGCATTACAAGATGTCTCTTTCACCGATTATTGAGTGACCCCTCCATAATGACATCCCCACAATATTATCCCAACGTAAATATTATCAATTATTTGTGCTCAAATTTAGAGTGTTGATGTAGAAACCCGCTTATTTTTCCTAGATAAAGTTAGATCGCATTTATAAATGGACCACATTTATAAAGAGTTCATTTATAAGGAGACAAAATTAATTTACACTAAAATGGAATCCTTAGAAATTAAAATAAATAAATAAAGAAAATTGGTTTAGATGTACACACCCGCTCATTTTTCCTCAAGAACAAAACAATAACCATGAACTAAAATAAGGAATAAAAACATTAGAATTATAGGAAATTAGAGAGAACATGATTACATAATATTTCACATATACTTTCCTCCATCTAGGGGGTTGTGTATAGATTCAAGTTTCCCAAAAAAACTTGGTAATCATCTAATCGATGACCATAAAGACAAGAAAATCAAATTATGCCCGACATATAATTTGTCTCATACGACCATCTGTTGGACAATCTTAATTATCGATGATCATTTATGCATCTCTTTCTTCCCTGTAAACTTGAGCTTAAAAATGAAAAGGGGGCTGACAAAGTTCTACAAGAAGCAAGTGGTGTGGTTGGGTTTCATACCTTTGATTTTCCTCTTTTTTCTCCCTTAAAGAACTAATTGCAATCATGTGAATAATGCAAGTGAAATTGAGATGACAAAAGGGAGCACATATTGCATATATTATTTAGGAAGGAACAATCTAAGTCATGGAGTAGTTGCGGGATATGTAGGGATTTAGTTCCCACATTTTTATTTCCATAAATCCATTCATGTATTTGTGTTATCTTACAAACTAAACACCACCCAATCGAAAACCTTGACACTGAAAATAAAATATAGCAAAGACAATTTTAAGGCAACCACTGTGCTGCTACTTCCAAACACGCCTTGACACATGGAAACAACTCTTTATTAAATCTTTTCCATCACATATTTCAAAAATATTAATCGTCATCTCTTTGTTATGCGTTGGGAATGAACATAGAGTTTCAAAATTCCGTTCAAATTTATTTTACGTTGTTTCTTTTCTTTATCATGTTCAATCCATAAGTATTTAATTCCTACCTGTTTATTTCCAACTTTCCTTTCATGTCCTCGTCAAGTATCTAAAAAATTTAATGTTTCCCAATGAATAACATTAAATTTTTAACCTCGATCAACATATATTCTATACCTCTCTCTCATATGACTAGCCAATGTATGTGCTCAACTATTGATGACTGTTTGCACATCAACTATTTCTTGCAATCACTCGAGCTCATAACTAAAAAGGGGGACTATAAGAAACAAACATTGCGTTTGGGTTTTGAATCTAAAACCTTTTATAATTCCCTCATTTTAATTTTGGACCCTTTAAGATCGTGTGAATAGTACGAGCGAGATGAAAACTCTAAAGTTGACCACATATACCATATATTTCTTGGGGAGGAATAATATGATTAATGGAATATGTATGAGGCATGTAGGTGGTTAATATCTACTATCCAATCAGAATCCTCAAAAACCCAAAACATTATATATAAATAACATATCCCTTTTTATGTTGATGATAATTGAATGACGATGCCATCATGGTGGTTGATGACGGAAACTGTGCATGAAATCACTACCTTGGGATGCTACATCCACTCCACATCTTCCATTATTTGACATGTCCCATGAAACATGCATTTCAATTACCCTTACTTTTATGTATTTTCTAACTACCCAATAAATTGAAGAGCTGAAACTACAAAAAAAAAAATTCACTTCAACAGTATTTTTCTACCACTCCTTATGTTTATAGATATCTCCACAAACAATTTCCTCATTGTCTTACACAAAATAGATTTTCACCTTCAAAGGATTGATATAAATTTCATGTGGTGGTTGGAGGGTTGAGTTTCGCATTGTTTCCCCATTCCACTTTCTCCACCCTTAAACCCCTTTTTCTACACCCCTCTTACCCTCCCCATTGTTTTTCTCCCTCCTATTTGACTCCTTTATTAGATCCCCTTCAACATTTCCATCGTACATTTCAAGTGTGAATGGTAGTCTTTATGACGAACTAAAATGTTACTTTTTATTGAGTTAAGCTAACTAGGAACAAAAATAAATAACAATAAATAAATGCAATAGAAAAATATAGAAAGTGACCCAAGTAACTAAATAAATGAAAGTATGATACCCTAATTAACAAATAGGATTAGAATGAGCTTAGCTGATTCAGAGGCTGATCTGGACTGTGTCGTAAAATAAACCAAATATTATGGAAGCATGAACAAACATACTGAGGTCCCAAAAAGGATAGATCTGAGCTATTTATCTAGAATGGGGTGCTTAGGAGAGGATCAGGGTGCCTGTGGGCACCCTAGTGTGTGTTCTGGGTGCCCTAGTTTGCACAAGAGGTCCAGAAACCAGATTTGGAGGGTTGGATGATGATATGAAACCTTCATTTTCTATCACGTGTAACTCATTGCTCTGTATCGTATGTCACCAATCATCAGTGATGAAAAATAAACTTACAAGACCCCAAAACAAACTTCAAACCCTAAAATAGAAAAATGTAAATGAAGGGGTCGGTTTGTCCTTAACAGCCACAATGGTGGACTTACTAATTGAGTGTTGAACTACATCTCAAACCTGATGTAGTTCTATGTGATTGTGTCTGATCATGCCCTAGGTTGCTCTTATGTCAGTCATACTTTGTGAAAGTTGTGAGCAATAACTATGTGTAGAAAAATGTAATATAATGGTGGATGAAATAAAATAAAATTTCCTCCTATGCTTGTGTGATGCAGATGAACTAGCCTTACCCCTTGTGATGGATCTAGATGGATTCAAATGATCTCTATTTTCCTTTGATGGCTGCAACTCTAGGTGGATGATAGTAGTGACTAGTGCTTGGTCCCTCATTATGGTCTCATAACTTTATATCTATATGGTTCTCTTGTTCTAATTTCGTAATTAACCCCAAAAAACACTGACCACCAAAAAGATAAGAATATC
The DNA here is from genome assembly GCA_019776745.2 of Taxus chinensis. Classification (NCBI taxonomy): domain Eukaryota; kingdom Viridiplantae; phylum Streptophyta; class Pinopsida; order Cupressales; family Taxaceae; genus Taxus; species Taxus chinensis. Next base: position 911,318,345 of record CM034147.1, on the reverse strand, counting down.
AAATGGCTAGAAAGTGCCCAAAATATGGCGGGAAAGTGTAAAAAGGATCATGTTGCCCCGACTGGGACCAGGGCATCCTAGTCAAAGCTAAAATGATGAAAAGTGTCAAAAACAGATTGGGAATATGTGTGGTGAAGGTCATGAAATATGAAAAAAAGTAAATAAAAAAGACTAAGAGACGGGGGTTAATTAGTACTTTCTTCACTCAAAAACCATATGAATAGTAGTATGAGACCGGGACTAAATAATACCCAAAGTGCGTGATTTAGTGTCTACATTTGCCCCCAATTTATATTGGTGAGAAAAATACTCAGTAACATAAAGTAGATAGAGATGCGTACCTAATGCTAATGTAGAGTGATGTAAAAAATGTGCCGAAGGACTAGACAAAGCGTGGAATGAAAAAAATATGATGGAGTGTGGAGACTAAAGATGAAAAAGCGCAAAAAAGTGATGAGAGTGAACTAAGGGTGGAAACACGTGTGTAGTTACCGATGTGTGTGATGTACTTGCATGGTTAGCATGGTGTGTTCTTCGCAAGATTGTTGTTGTTGTCGCCATTTTTTTTGTTTTTGTTTACTTCTTGCTTCTCATACAACCAGACCTGCAAGGAGAAGATGATGAAGAAGTTAAATATTGCATGTATAGATGTCAAAAATGCATGTATATAGTAAAAATAAAGACTGAAATAAAAGTATGAAAAGTGCAAAAAGGAGCATGTGTACGTGATCCATGATGAGAGAAAATAGTGTAGAAAAAGAATATCTTGTCCTGGGTTTTTTGGGTGATTTGACGCCATAGACCGAAGAACTGTAGGGAGGAGTTCCGTTTTATCCTCCAACCTGTAACTGCTTCCATAAATATGTGAAGACATCTCTATACTGCTTGGTTTTTTGGGCGATCTGACACCACTGGCCAAAATAGTATAGAGAGGAATTCTGATGTATCCTCTAACCTACAACTCCTCCCCAGAATGCTAAGGACAACTATGACCTATAAAAGCCACTGTGTATGGGATTCATAGACTAGTTTGAACGCACTTGATGTATATATCCCACAATGCCAAGGGAAAAAAGTTCACTGAATTGAACCGGTGTAGAAGTGTTGTGTAGAATGTAAAATCCCAAATGATGCCCCCCTCTTTAGGGGTGCATAAGACATCGTTGATAAGAGAATGTGACCCCACAAGAGGGCTAACTGCATGAACTCTATAACTCTAACCCTGAAAGGGGAAGGCAATGCGCTTGGAAGAAATCAAGGCACGCATAAACAAGAAGGCTAACCAAAATAAGTGTTAGTACAAACAAGCATACCTGTATAAAGCAATGTGTAATCTACCAAGAAATAAAGTAATGTAAACATGCAGGAAGACAAAATAGACATGAAAGGCCATCATGGTTGCATATAAACAAACAAGTGTGCACATTAAACATAGGGCAAAGCCTGCATACAAGAGAAAACAATAACATATAATATAATAAACAAGTATGGAAGAAAATATCCCCACATAACAAATGCTACACATAAAGCACCCGTTAACATGTTAGAAAGATAACTAATATGTCAAAGAGTGTATAACCAAGTAATGTCAAGTGCTAAGTACAAAATGAAACAATAGCATCTGGAAGAAACAAATGTGGATGCCCCCAACGACTAGTGTAGGAAGGGTAGAAGGTGAACATCCATGCTATGTGAACAAGCATGTGTGTATGGTATAGATAAATGACATAGAAGAGATATAACTAACATGTGTAATAAGTGACCATATACAAGCAAAAGTATGCAAAAATAAAAGAAACCATGATATGCATCATGTTGTGGATGGATGACATGGAATGCAAGATGGATGATAGGGAGCCGCGTGCTCCCCTCGAGTGAATGGAAATGTATGCAAGGAGGATCATTTAGGTTTCCCCCCTCATTAGTCAAGAATGAACCGTAAATGAGAGTGTGTCATCGGGAAATGGTCGAAGTGTGTATTGTGTCTAACATGTTGTGATGAATGTGTATACGTATTAATGAGATGCGACCTAGAAATGATGTGTGCGTGAGCCTTATAGCCAAAAGTGTATATCACGACAAGATGATCAAAATAATGATGATGTAGCCTTAATCATATATCACTACAAGATGATAGAATAGGTGACCATTTAGCCTATAGCGTACGTCAATAACCAAGGAATGTCGCATGAAGAGAGGTCGAATGATAAACGTGTGATGAGGGTAAGGTCCATTTGATTTTTAAACCCTCGGTAGTTAAGTATGGACCGAGGAACTAAAGTGCATCATAGGGTAGTGAGTACACCATATAGAAGACGTTGTAGTATGTGTGATGATGATAGATGACCAATAGGATGTGTAGTGTATGATGTATAAGATGCAACGTAAGGTGTGTATGTAGAATGAAAAGTGTAAGATGTGTGTGATATATATATATATATATATATATATATATATATATATATATATATATATATATATATATATATATATATATATATGATGAAGAATAATATGATGTGTATGTATGATATGTAAATGTGTAAAACTATGTAGTCTAAATGCAAGATTTATGATATAATATGTATAAATGTGCAAATGTTGGAATGATGTAGACTAAATATAGTATGTAGGAGGTATGACACGAGATGTATGAATATATGCAATATGTAAGAACTATTATGCAGTGTGTAGGGTTCATTTGTAGTATGCCCTCAATAGTCAAGTGTGAATCGAAGCACAAGAGTGTGTCATCGGGTAATGATGATGTTAAAATGTGGGATGAGTATGCCTATGTGAGAAGATTGATGGATGATGATGCAAGTATGAGAGATGTGTTGACACTTAATATATGAGGAGGGGGGGATGTGTTGCATGCTATGCCCCCAAAATATGTAAGATGAAGGGTGTAATCATGTAATGTCATCGAGAAGGCCATCTCTCTTAGGATCATAATCGAATGGATAAGCATTGATGACTTGATAAGCAATAGTGTTTGGTTGATCATGTAATGAGCCATTGAGGCATAAGTTATAAATACCCATGGAATATTCCTCATCAGCAAATGGAGGGAGTGGACAAACGTGTGCATACCAACGAGTGATATTTTGTGTATAACCTAGAAAATAGTTATTGCAAATGAAGATATGTATAAAAGGCATAGGGAAAGATATGTCTATATGATTAGGATTTAGAGTGCCCCCAATATAATCAAGCCATGATTTCCCTAATATAAGTGGTGAAGAACGAGTAGTGCGCAATATATAGACAATAAGATGAAAGACATATAACCTATAAGCAATAGTAATAGTGATGAAACCATAATAGAGATTAGAATCACGAGGAGGAGGATAAATATCCTCAAAAGCAAAACCTATTCAAGCCAAACCATCATGTGTGCATGTAGTGTCATCGCATGTAGGATCAAATGGGATATGTTCCTAGTATGATTCATTCAAGAAGATCATGCAAGTGAAAGGTGGGCATGTTAATATAGGTGGTACATGTGAAGGTGTAGGTGATAGAGAGACTTCTGTAGACTAGACAAGCCCCTGATAAAGAATCATAACAGTGGTAGTAGTAGGTGGCATAGAAGAAACTGCATCTATCACACAAATAAAACCTTTAAGTGGTGTCAAGTGAGGTGGTTCGTCCATAGGTTAAGGATTCTTTGTAGTATCAATGCGTGGAATAGGAAGACTAGTGTGGGGTAAGTGCATGGAAATGAGGGGACCAAAAGGGCATTAAAAAGGGACACATTTTTCTTGAAATCAACAAAAAATTGAACTTCATCTAATAATTCGGCATGCACATGCTCAAAATTTGACAAAGTGATAAGAATGAGTATGCTAGAGCTCGGAATATAGTTTCTAAACCACTATTTTTTATTGAAAATGGTGGAGATTAAGAGGGTCAAATGTGGTGCAGCACAAAGTATGTCTATTTTTGTGTCAAAAAGATAAGAACCTATTGTGTGTGCACCCCCCCCCCCTCATTTTTTGAGTTTTATAAATTATTTTTTAAATCCCTTCAATAGAAAATTAGATAAAATCCATGTACGAAGGTCCCACTAATTTTTCATAATTTTTGGATGAATATATAATTTTTTATTAATTTTCAAAGTGCACACATCCTGAAAATGAAATATTTGTGTGTACACCCCCATAACTTTGAGAAAAAAAAGTCATTTTTTTGTTTTTTTGAGTGTGTGTAGAATGGAGTTTAGAAGAGGAGTTTTTTTTAAATTTAGATGAAAAAATCATAAGTTGTGTACAAAAATGTATGCATACATTTTGACAAGAAAAGAGGCACTAGTAAAAGAAATTAAGATGAAAGCCTTAAACTAATTAGATTTTAGAAAGAAGTATATTGTCACCAAGATAAAACCGAGCTTGACATCGTAATATAATTTTTTTTGGAATATTATGTTATAACACATAAGATATTGGGGTGTACACGTGAGATTTTGAATGTTTTTTTATTAAACACATATTTATTCACGTATTACACAGTCCAAGGCCTTAGGGTGGGATATCCAAGGTAAATCCAAGCCTATGGATTGGGATTCCCAAACCCATATAAGATGAAATGTTGCTCATGTTAAAAAAATGAGCATGTTGTAACACTCGCTCACGTTCTTGTTTGCATATTATTATGTGGCATATGTGCTTATGGGAGGGATATATTCACAAGTAAATTTTTGGTTTATTAATATTTATACTTTATTATTTCTTATACTTTATTAAATTTATTTTAGTAAATATAAGAAGTTAGGGTCACTCTGCACCTTATGGAACTAGTCTCACAAGCTCCATCTATCACGATTTAGAAGATGGTTTTTCATATTCTAACTTGGTCAAGTACATAGGTATTTTTCAGGATTTCAGCATTCAACCTAAATCTTTTAGGATTTAAATTATACAATCGATGTCTATTTTGGGAAAGAATATAGTCGTTGTTTAGGTTTTGGGGCCTTTTGGATTGGTTATTGACATTTCTAGGAGTGTTAAATGTGTCAAAATTATAATTTACAAACCTCACAACTCCCAAAGGTAGTGACAACTGATCGAATATATGGACTCATGAATTTTCCCATGAGCATGGAGTTGAATCCCTAATTTTGTCTTAGAATATGGTAAAATCATACCATGGATGAGTACCTACTTTACAAGCTTAGGGAATGCATCTTTCGCTTCTTGGTCAATGGTGCATCCTTCCTCTAGCCAACCTGCAACCTGCCTAAGTACCACTCTCAACCTAGATAAAAATAAATTATTAACAAGGTTTTTTTAAGTTTGTTTCAATGTGCAGGGATGATTGGATACAGTGATTGATGAGTTCAGTGTGACTTGATGGAAGATAACTTCCTCCAGATTCCTAAAAAGGCCATTTTGAGCTAATCAAACACCCTCTGGGAGAGTTCAAGAAATATATTAAGTATCTAGAGGTGATGTCAGAGAATATTGGAAGTGTTGGAGGTAATTTAGGAATATTGTTTAGTGCTTGGGGGTTTAGGGTTTAGGGTTTAGGGTTCATAGTTTAGGGTTTATGGCTCAAAGCTTGGGGTTTAAAGTTAAGGGTTAAGGGTTTATGTTTGAGGGTTGAAGGTTTAGGGTTTATAGTTTAGGGTTGAGGGTTCATGGTTTATAGTTTAGGGCTCAGGGTTTAGGGCTTAGGCTTAGGGTTTAGGATTTAGGATTTAGGGATTAGGGTTTATGGCTCAAGGTTTAGGGATTGAGGGTTTAGGGTTTAGGGATAAGGGTTTAAGGTTTAAGGGCCAGGGTTTAGGGTTTAGGGTACAAGGTTTATGGTTTAGGGCTCAGGGTTTAGGGTTTAGGTTTAGGGTTTAGGGGTTAGGGTTTAGGGCTCAGGGTTTAAGGGTTGATGGATTAGGGTTTAGGTTTTAAGGTTTAGGGTTTAAGGCTTAGGTTTTAGGGTTTAGAGGTTTAGGATTATGGCTTAGGATTTAAGGATTAGGGTTTAAGGCTCAGGGTTTAGGGTTTATGGTTTCAGGGTTTAAGGTTTTAAGGTTTAGGGCTTAGGGTTTAGGGTTTAGGGTTTAGGGTTTAGGGCTTAAGGTTTATGGTTTATGGCCTTAGGGTTTAGGTTTTAGGGTTTAGGGTTTAGGGTCAGGTTTTATGGCTCATGGTTTAGGGCTCAGGGTTTAGGGTTTAGGGTTTAAGGTTTAAGGTTTAGGGTTTAGGGACTATGGCTTAGGGTTTAGGGATTAGGGTTTAAGGCTCGAGGTTTAGGGGTTAGGGTTTAGGGTTTAGGGCACAGGTTTTAAGGGTTTAGGGCTTAGGGATTAGGGTTTAGGGTTTAGGGCTCAGGGTTTAGGTTTACCCATTCACTCACTTAGGGTTTAGTGTTTTACCATTATTAGTATTAGGGCTCAGGTTTTAGGGCTCAGGTTCATTAGGGCTTAGGGAACATTAAAGGGTCATCAGGTTTATGGTTTTGGCCTTAGAGTCTAGGTATTAGGGTTTAGGGTTTAATGCTCAGGTCAAGAAGTTTAGGGTTTAGGGGTACAGGGTTTAGGGTTCATGGATTAGGGTTTCGCATGGGAAGTTTTAGGGTTTATGTTTTAGAGTTTACCCAGGTTTAGGGTTTAGGGATTATGGCTTAGGATTTAGGGATTATTTAAGGCTCGGGGTTTAGAACATTCAGGGTTTAGTCATTTCAGTTTGAGGTTTTAATCTAGGGCTTAGGGATTAGGGTTTAAGGTTTAGGGCTCAAGGTTTATGATTTTGGAACTTAGGGTTTAGGTTTTAGGAAATTTTTTTACACTCAGGTTTTGAATAATTCTTTAGTTGCAAGCTCAGGGAATATGGTTTTCATTCGGGAAGGGTTTAAGGCTTGATATGTTTAGGGTTTAGGGTTTAGGGCTAGTACAATTTGAGAGGATTTCTAGGGTTCAAGGTTTATTTTCCAAGATGTTACTCCATGGCTTGAAAATGTTTCTCTAGATAGTAAAAATTAGGGTTCAGACTTTAGGATTCCTGAATGTCCAATCCTACCACATACCCCATAGTCCTGGATCCTTAGATTTAGGGTTCACTGGTTAAGGGTTTAAGGCTTTAGGGTTTAGGGTGATAGAGATATTTAGTGGTTTATAGTTTAGGGCTGTTATGACCTTAGGGCTCTAGGGATTTAAGTTTAGGTTTAGGAAATCAAGGTTTACACCCTTCACTAGGTTTGATGGTTACCATTTATAGGTTTAAGGATTAGGGTTTAAGGTTTGAAGGCATCCATGGGTTTAGGGCATATGGGAATTCAGGGAATAGGGTTTAGGGCTCACTAAGTTTAGGCCAAGGTTTAAGGTCCCATTTTAAAACTTACCAAGAAATCATTTTACTAGTAATAGTGATAACCCCTTTGTGTTCTTACCCATTCCCTATTTCTATGCTTATTAGTATTGACTTCTGGAAGTTCTGTAAAATTTCTATCTATTCCAGTAAAAAGAAATTTCATCTTTCTTCAAGGAGAGGATACTTCAAAGAAATTCATAATTTGATGCCTTTCACCTCCGCGTTGATATTCTTAAGGAGGGAAATCTTCTATATCCTTTGAGATTAATTTTACAAAGAAATGTTACCCATGGTACAAGCTATCTTTCAGCTTCCAATGGGTCATCCTGGCTTGCATAATACCATACATGGAAATATGAGAAATGTGAAATTTTTTTAGAGTGTGAAGAAATTGACATTCAAGAGCGCAAGTATATGTGGGGAGAAACAGGTTTGGAAGAGATGTGTAATATGCATTGTAAGGCACAAGGTAGATGTCATATCCATTTAGTTACTTGTCCCACCTCTCATAAACAAGGTAGTTGTATAAGAAGAATTCAATGATGGTTCTAGGCACGAGACTAGGAAATATGGTCCTAATATTGATATTAAAAAATATGAACTCACTCATGAGACCTACTGGAAATATATGAGGTTTTTCAATCCTTGTAGTGCAGAAGATCAAGAGTAATTTTCACTTTGTAATCACTATTATAGACTAGAGGATTTTAAACAATCTCCAGGTTTCCTTGTGGTTAACATGCCCTCCTAGTTGAGTCTTCAATAAAACTGAAGTTTGTTTGATTCAAAATAAAGAAAGAGTTAGTGAGAGTGTGAGAGGAAAAGAGAGTGAGAGTGAGATTGATATTGTTTAGGGCTTAGAGGGTGTGTTTAGGGTTTAGGGTTTAGGGTTCAAGGTTTAAAAATAGGGTTTAGGGCTCAGGGTTTAGGGTTTAGGGCTCAGGGCTTAGGGCTCAGGGTTTAAGGTTTAGGGCTCATGGTTTAGAGTTTAGGGTTTAGGTTTTAGGGTTAGGTTTAGGGTTTAGGGTTTAAGGCTCATGGTTTAGGTTTAGGGTTTAGGGTTTAGGGCTCATGGGGTTTAGGGTTTAGGATTTAGGGTTTAGGGTTTAAGGTTAGGGCTTAGGGCTTAGGGTTTAGGGTTTAGGGGCATGGTTTAGGATTTATGGGCTTATGGTTTAGGGTTTAGGTTTTATGGTTTAGGGTTTAGGGCTTAGGGTTTAAGGTTTAGGGCTTAGGGTTTAAGGTTCAGGGTTAAGGTTTAGGTTTAGGGTTCAAGGTTTAGGGTTTAGGGTTTAGTTTAGGGCTTAGGTTTAGGGTTTAGGGTTTAGGTAGTTTAAGGGTTTAGGGTTTACTCATGGTTTAGGGCTTAGGGGTTTAGGGTTTAAGGTTTAGGGTTTAATGGTTTATGGTTTAGGGTTTAGGGCTTAGGTTTTAGTGGTTTATGGTTTAAGGGTTTATATTTTAGGCTTAGGGTTTAGTTTTTAGGGTTTAGGGTTTAGGGCTCATGGTTTAGGGTTTATAATTTAGGGTTTATGGTTTAGGGTTTAGGGTTCAAGGTTTAGGGTTGTGATTTTGAGTGACAAAACTTCTAACATGAAAAATTGGTAAAACATGAGTTACATGAGTTGAAAACATGTTTCTAAAACCTTAAGTGATTACTTAAGTGATTATAAACACTATTATGAGACCTATATTGTGATGGGAATAGGATGCTCTCTTCTAATTACAAGGCAAGAGTGAGAATCACTCTCTTATTTTTCAAGGCCTGCACAATTAACCCTAGTGATCAATCAAATCAAATCCATGATTCTCAAACCATTTTTTGATTATCGATCACTTACTGAAATAGGTATTCACCATGTAGATGGAAGTATTTTTCACTGAATGAGATTATTTTCATGTGGCCACCTATTTGACTGAAATGATGTGGTTATAATGTCCTTCCTCCTTTGAAGTGTGATCACACTACAAGGTTCAAATGAGTGTTTAAGAACACTACCAAGTGAGTGACATCAAGTGAAACTCAGATGATTTCTCATTCTTACATACATGGTGCTCTCTATGAAGATCATCCTCTTAGCCCTCCTGGCTATTTTTGAATTCTCCTTAGTTGTCTGAGAACATGATGGAATGATAAGACTATCTTATTCAAGAGAGGAATAGATTCAAAGGTGCCTAGATTTGAAGCTTCTTAGTTGAGGGAAACAAACCCAATTGAACTAGTCAGGGCAAAGTTGGACCAAAACAGAATCACTAGAGGAAATTCTTGGGATAGGGATAACACTGAGAGAATGAAGGAAGCCTTAAGGAAGACCTTATAGATTTTTCTAATTGCATCCATTTTCCTCATGATGTTTCATATCCTTCATAGACCTCATGATGACCATTCCCTTGATTATTTGAATCGATAAAAACTTACATATGTGTTTTGATTTATTATGTGTTATAAGGAATTGCATGAGTCCATATATTTGAGTAGTTGTTGATACCTTTGGGAGTTGTGAGATTTATAAAATATAGTTTTAGACACATCTAAAACTCCTACAAATGTCAATAACCAATCAAGAATACCCCAAAACCTAAACAATAACTATATTATTTCACAAAATAGTATATCGAAGTTGTATAATTTAAAAAATACGTCCACTTAAAGTTTTAGGCCCCCAATGTTGAATCCTGAAAAATACCTATGTATGTGACCAGATTAGAATATGAAAAATTGATTTTTTTCTTAGTTCACATTTTTCCTATGATAGTAGGGATCAAATAAGGAGTAGATGTAACGACCCAAAAATCCACACACGAACAACACAGTGAAAAACAGGATAATTTTTTTTTTTGACTTGCTTGACACATAACACAACACAACATGTCGTCAAAAAGTTACAACCAACTCTAGGAACCACTTGTTACGGGGATGACCACAAGGTTAGCACGGAAACATTCACACCCAAAAGGATAATACACTTTTCTTTTTTTTTACAAGACAACATAGAAGTCCAACGAAAGAACACTCTAACAAATAGGGCCAACCACAATGAGATATTCTTGAGGGTTATTTATTTTTAAAAAGACATCTTGCAATTCTTAGCTTACGTTTTTCAAGGAGGCTCAAGATATGATTCATACAATTCATCTTACCAAGCTAAGTTTATTCTTTTTACACTGAGTAATCATCTTTTAAATCTTCTCTATTATGACATTTATTTGCTGAATTCGTTTATTTAGAGAAAGGGGGAATTTAATTCCACAAGGCCATCTATTGACACTTACGCTACTAGAACTTGTTCATGCCCATATGACAACATGGGTTTGCGTTCAACATACTTAAGAGAAGAAAGACAAAGCACCTTGGAAAACGGTTAGAGGGAAAAGGTTGAGTTGGAATCATCTTCAAGACCTCATTAGCTATTACCAAGATAAAATTGAAACTTGAAAACTTAACCAGAATTATTAAAGATTTTACTTGGGCTTTACTAAATGAGTTTTATAAAAATAAAACAATTTACCTTCCAATGGATGAGAGATAGATTGCGTGGTTTTTAAAGTGTTATCTCCTACTTATTAAATCTTATTATCTTCCAGAACTAACCATAGATTTCCTTTAAGTTCGTTTAAGAATTTCACCATGAAAGGGATAGTGTTTAATAGTGTAGCTAGGGATATCAAGTTATATAGTGTTACTTAACAAATGATAGTTTCATCTTTGCTCGCTTATGGAATTACATGCTCTCAAGTTGGTCACCTCTACACCAATTTATTTGCAATATAAATTTTAGTTTAACTTCTATAAGTATTGAACAACCCATTTTTATTTGACTTATAACTCACAATTACTAAGTCTTAGAAAGGTTTAACTCAACATTTAATCATAGGGGTAAATTTTAACAATACTCATTTACGAAAACGAAATAAGGCTACTCAACAAGCGGTAAACAAATTTTCTTATAATTTCAAAGATAATCAAACAATTCAAGGTTCCAAAGTTAAGACGACATAATCCACGATACAATATACTAAGACATTGATCCTCTTCTAAATTTTCCACTAGATGTTATCAATAGTTGAACAATATAAAAAGGATTCATGCAAAAGAACTTCTCAACTGAGGTTGATGTAAGAATCTACAAGCCTATCCCTCATCTACTCACAAAATCCATCTGCAACAACTTTTTTTCCACAAGAGTTAGTTCGCGAGAACTGAGCAAGATAAGGCTACACAAAACCACCATAACTATGATCTAACAATACCACAAAAGGAAGCACTTTATTACAAGAATTGGGTTAAACCTCTAAACACTATCAACACATCAAGTTATAATAAAATCTCCATCATGCCAATCAAAGAAGGAGAAGACCTTGTACTTCAGTTAGGAGTAAAAGCAACGAAAGTATAACAATCATATGAGAATGGCCCTTGGCCCTATAAGGAGAAATAAACAATCTAGCAAAAACAGAATTCCCATCAAGTAAGTAATTAAATAATAATTACAAGATTGAGATTTGATATATAGACCAACCATCTAGAAATTTATCAAAGGTACCAAACGCATAGGCTAAAATAATATATTTCTAAAAGAACAAGAGTTGATCGGCCCAAGAAAGGGGAACCACGGGTTTCAAAAATAAACATAAAAAGCCATGTATAATCGAGTTTCAAACCAGAAATCAAATAGAGTATACACCCAACATAAGTTTCGAAGCAAAGGCAAAGTATACTAGTTTTGACCATTAACTACAAAGATTTTCCAATCATTCAAGAAGGGCCAATATCTTACAGGCTAGTAGCAAACACACGAGAGAAGAAGGGAGTTCCGTCAAACAAGAGTATACAATAATGTCATCAACAAATTTTATAATATTAAAGATTTGCAAACCTCCACAACAATTCTAGTGTTTGGTTAATTTAAAATAAATTACCTATTTCCCAAAACAACCATATTTTAAGGCAGCCCTTGGTAACACAGTCAACCGTCACACATAGATACAAACATAATTTCTAAGTGACATTATCAAACAAAACCTTCCGCTATGAATCCATAAGACTATCAAATGACAGATGAGTTTTTTTCCCGAAGATTAATCACATTTAAGGAAATTTCCACCACAAAATATTAAGGTAATTACGTGCATAAAAACCGACCAATATTAATTAATAGCGTTAACACTACAAAGGAGAAATAATGCAAGTTAGGAAAAAATAGAAGAGCGCCATCAACAATAATTCAAAGAGGGGGATTAGACCAAACTATTCTAGTATCAACAAGGTACTGGATTCGCACAATGAAACCTCGAGCTTAGTTGATCTGAAAAGCTGGTTATGGTTCAAGCTGATAGGGATGGTCAAGGTACTTCTTGAGGATGGCCTTAAAATCCTAGAACAAGATGAAAGATAATATAAGAGTCTAAACACGCGAGACGGAAAACACATTGCACACAAACTTTTTCATTCTAAAAGTTTTAATACCGAAACTCTAAGCTGGCTAGCCCAAGCATTGATCACACTAATCCTTCAACCTTTCTTTCTCGATGCCAAAAGGTTATCAAAGGGAATTATGAAGGAGTTAACAAAAAACATCAAAAGACAAACTTGGGTGCTAGGGAGGAGCATCATAGTTATCGTAAACTTACTTCCATGATATCGAAAATACTAGTTTGATCAACATAATTACTTGCAACTCAATCACAGAGAAGAATAAATACATAAACAACAGACGAAGGTATATCACTCGAGCAAGAGAAACATAACACCCAGAGGAGAGGGCACACACATCCTTTCGACCAACATACTGACAACGAATAAAGCTAAAACAAGAAGAAACAAGCAGAAAGGGGAAACCTCCCATAATGACATCCAACTGACAAAACAATGCAAGGAAAAAGTGGCTCGATTTTGCAATAATTTTAAATATAGTAACAGTAGAAGAGAGTAGAAATATCTTGCCTTTTTTTCTCCAAATTTAGAAGGTTTCATGGACACCGCCTGGAACAGCAACAACAATCCTCAGGTCGAATCTCCCCTTTTATAGGCTAGGCACTCAAGCTCCATTCTCGTTTATGCTTAGCCTGGGCAGAGAGCTCCAACGGTTCCAAAAACCCCAGCAACACTTGCAAGCAATACATGAGCATCTACAACTAGCCCTTCACCATCTGACTCACTGTTTGCAAGGATCATTCCAACTCCTCCAACCCTTCTCACTTCAGCCCCTTTTGCAACTCTAGGATTGCTTCCCCTATCACACCTCACAATTTTCCTTTTCACCATTTTGGGGTCCAGAGACCTTTCCATGCAAAGGGAAGACGAATAGCTATCTCTACCATTCCCAACAGAGATGTCTCCAGCATAGATCAAGGTGACTAAATCAGACCCCAACACCTTCCCACTGTACAAAGACACTCCCCAAAATGATGTTTGCAGGGAAATCCCTGTCTAAAGTCCCCACCCCAACTGTTGTCACCCATAGTGAAAGATTGGTGACAGACAGCTCCCCAGGACCCTCGTTGCCTGTAGAAGTAGACACAAACACACCCCTCTCCAGCCCCAAAGGCACCCATTGCATTACTATCAAGATAATATAGCACAACACCCCCGCCCACAGAAAGTGAAATCACATCCACACCATCTTCAACAGTAGTATCAAACGCAGAAAGTATGTCAGAATCATAGCAACTAGACATCCAACATACCTTATATGTTGCAAGCCAAGCTTTGGGTGTCATTCCTTTCGCTATCCCAGAAACCCAAATCTGAGGATGCATTTGATACTGAACAGATAACAACATAGTTGGACAACCTGCTTGTTGGAAGCGCTCAGAAAAGGTTCCTACTATACTGCAACATGCCTGCTGCCTAGCTACTTACTGTCGCAGGCTGTTACTATGGATATCCGGCAAGAACACACCTCGCAGCACCTAAGAAAATGGAGGAAACACGCCTACCTCACTCGCTGGTAGCTGTGCGCGGCCAACAAAAGAAAACAATGATCCCTTTTTCACCCAAAATGCCTCAGGAAACAACAAATAAAAACCACGTCCACGCGACTACACAAACAATCAAAAAAACTCCATCCGTTCTCCTCACGCGGCCAGGGCAGGAAGAAGGAAAGCGTCAAGGAGGAACCAAGAAGAAAAACGCCATGACAGAAGATTTTTGCTGGCCTCTCTTCCCACGCGACTAGGAAGACACGTCTCTCAGCTACTCCACACGCAGTCCATCCAAGGAAAATCTCACATGGTCAGAGAAGGGTATGTAGGCAGTCAAACAAGAAACCAAGAAGATTTGCAAATCAGAAATAATAAATGAAGGAGGAAGTGCGGCCACTAGCAAGAAAGAGTTGAACACGCCAAGAAGGATGGGGTTTTTTTTTTAATGCAATGGCAGGTGGCTATTAAAGCCACCCACCTCCAGCCAACCAAGGAAACAAAGTCAAAATACATTAACATTCCAATTTAAATTATGTTTCCAGTCGGATCTGAGACCCTTTTTAAAATCTCCTTTTAACATTGAAGTCGCTATTTTCCAAAACATAGCTTCATGTCAAATCTCACAATAATATTGACTCCATGGGTCTTGATTAATATAATGCCTAGGTTGTGGTTTATGTCAAAGTCGAGGTCTAGATTATACTGTTTAGAAACGTCAAGTCTTACCTTAGGGAAAAAATGAAGTCCTTAGATATAGTTAACATGATATCAACAAGATACCACAAGATATGATAGCATATCATAACTGCAACCACTTTATTGAAATCACGAAGACAGAATAAAGACTTGAAACCAAGCCACTATGTCAAAGATCAAATGAACTCAAGGTAAGATTGTCAAACCAATAAATGTCAACTAAGGTCACAAGGCAATAACGAAATTGAATACGGCAATGGCGTATTGATGTGATATCCTTCTTTAAATAGGTTAACGCACAGGACATTACACAGTCCACACACAAAGGTGTCATTAACGACTTGAGAATGCAAGAAGGAGAGGGAAGGTTCTAAAACATCACTGAGACAAGATCTAAGACAACGTAAATTCACACAGCCATTCGACACTCAACAAAAGGGGTCATTGCAACAAGAACTAGGGTACACGCCAAATGGGGCATTACAAGTTTCATAAGGTATAGAGTGACCCTAACTTCTTATATTTGCTAAAATAAGTTTAAAGTATAAGAAATAATAAAGTATAAATATTAGTAAATATATCCCTCCCATACACATATGTACCACTTAGCATTTGGGAACGTGAGCACATTATAACGTGCTCGTGTTTTAGGCTTGGTAATTGCAAAACATGATAATTGATACCGCACTTGCGCTTTCCCAAAATGCACTTACGTTTTGCTTAAAATCATATTTGTGTCCAATTTTTGGCCCCACATCTTTGTGCACTTACCCTACGAGGAGCTTGGTCACAATATTGGAATGGATCATGGTCACAAAAAATAGTATACTCAATGCCTTAAAGGAGAAATTTGTCATAATGATGGACAATAGAAGTGACAACTTGCATGGCATGAAGCCATGGCCTACCTAGCAAATAATTGTAAGTGACTAGATAATAAATGACAAAAAAACAAAACGTTGATAGTTTTCAGACTAACATAGATGAGCAGTGTAATGTGATCGAGACATGGGTGAACAAAAACATTATAAACATGCATTGAAATAAAAAATGAGATAACATTACGATTGGAAAGACGTAATACTTCAAGGAATGACATAGGACACAAGTTGAGTTCAGATCCATTATCAATTAAAGTGTGATTGATGCCTAAGTTGTTAATGCAACACATGATATGTAAAGGTGGGTCATTGTCAAAAGTATGAATATCAGCGGAAGGATTAGACATGAATGCTATGTGTTGAGAAAATGCATCAACAAATGTTTGATAAACCGAATCAGGATGCATGTCAACATGAATATGAGTAGTAGCAAGAAGATGTTGGATTCTATGCCTTAGATTAGGATTTGCAAGTAAATAATCATTTATTGAGATACTCATGATGACTAAAGTCTAGGATGATAAAAAATGAATGAATATAGATCAAATAAGCGTGAAGATCGAGTTAGGTTCACCAAAATGATTAAATAAAATGTTTAATTTTATTGAGTTAATCTAACTAGGAACAATAGTAAATAAATGTAATAGAAAAATATAGAAAGTGACCCAAGAAACTAAATAGATGAAAGTATGAAACCCTAATTAGCAAATAGGATTAAAATGATCTTAGATGATTTGGAGGTGGATCTGAACTATTTTGTCAAATTAATTGAATATTATAGAAGCATGAACGGATATGCAGAGGTCATGAAAAGGATAGATCTGAGTTGTTTATCTAGACTGGGGTACCTGGGAGAGGATCATGGCACCTGTGGGTGTCCTAATATGTGTTCTGGGTGCCCTGGTCTATGTAGGAGGTCCATAAACTAGATTTGGATGGTCGGATGATGATCTAAAACTTTCTCTTCCTATCACTTGTGACTCGATGCTCTATGTTGGATGTTTCCAATGATTAGTGATGGAAGATAGAACTATAAGACCCCCAAAAAATCATCAAACCCTAGAAAATAAAAATGTAAATGAAGGGGTCAAAATGTCCTCAACGGCCATAATGGTGGACTTACTCACTGAGCGTTGCACTACATCTCAAACCCGATGCAATTCCATGTGAGTGTGTGTGATCATGCCCTAGGTTTCTCTTATGCCAGTCACACTTTGTGAAAGTAGCGAACACTAACTATGTATAGAAAAATGTAATAGAATGGTGGATGGAATAAAATAAACTTCCCTCCTATGCTTGTGTGATGCAGATGAACTAGCCTTGTCCCTTGTGATGGAGCTAGATGGATGTAAATGAGCTCTAGATGCATTTGATGGATGCAACTCTAGGTGGATGATAGTAGTGACTCGTGCTTGGTCCCTTATTATGGTATCATAACTTTATATTTATATGGTTTTCTTTTTCTAATTTGTAATTAACCCCGAAAAGGCCAACCACTAAAAAGACAAGAAGCTCAAATGGATAGAAATTGTACAAAAAGTGGCGGGAAAGTGTAAAAAGGATCTGGGTGCCCCAATTAGGACCAGGGCGCCTATGGGTGCCCCAGTAGTAGCCTGGGTGTCCCAGTCAAAGCTGAAATGACAGAAATTTCTAAAAAATGACTGGGCATATGTGCGGTGAAGGTCAAGAATTACAACAAAAAGTAAATAAAAATGACCAAGAGACAGGGGTTAATTAGTACTTTATTCACTCAAAAATCATATGATACTGAGACTAAATAATACCAAAAGTGCGTGATTTAGTGTCTACACTTAAATTATATCAGAGTTATGTTGAATAATATATCAAGAGAGTTTTCACTAGAAAATACAAACATTTTCCAATGAAGCTTTTCTCAAAGTAGGATACCTCTGACGAATTAGCAAGGGATTCTATGATAATAAACACTAATGTTATTTTTCATCAATCTTGTTAACATATCATTTTGATATCCAAAATGATTAAAATACCCCAACACAAGGGCAGTGATGAGTCCTTGATTGAGTATGCATATACAAGAAACAAATATAGGTTATAATATCATTAAGGCAATTGACCATTCAAAAAATAAAAAAACAATCATATAAAGATTTTAGAGTTTAAAAGCAATTCAAAAATGCACCGAAGAGGCACACTTTGTTAGCATACGTTGGATAATAGATTTGTCTTAGGTGTCTATCTTATCACTATATCTCTTCTTATATTATTTCATCATTCTCTCCTTCTGTTGTGGATCCTCTCCATTCATTTAGGGAGTCCAGTACAAATTACTTTCCTATAAATACTGTACGTGAGCTTTGTGTTATATAGAATAATAAGAGATATACAATCTCTTCTATTTCTCCTTCATTCTGTGTCTCTCAGTTTGGTATCAGAGCGATCTGAGCCTCTGACCTGTGTGCGTTGGACAGGAGTGCATCGTGCCGGTTCAGATTTGTGTAGGTCAGACATTTCAATGTCAAGTGAACGGCGGAAAATGTCATAGCTGGATTCCTTGTCGAGGAGCACGGCCACATCTGTGTGTTCCAGTGAGGAAGAGTGGTGGAAAGCACACTGTTGTATGGCTCAACGACAGATACCTCAGCAGACCTGTGGTGAAGGATATACATGTGACGTGAATCTGTACAGATCATTGGTGTTCCAATTTGCGAACATAGATCCTAGTCCACCATGAAAACATGTATATGAAAGATAAGCTGAAACTAGTCTTCAGCAAAGAGTGTCTTCCAGGAGAATTCACGTGAAGTTCACAAGGGAGAAATGTGATAATTTCATACTGCTATGTGGAGACTGCCTGAGACGTGGAGATTGCCGAAATCTGCTGGACGTTGAAGGTTTTACTGCTGCTGCTGCTACTGGATGTGGAGACTGCCTGAGCGTGTTGAAGACTGCTGCTATTACTGGACGTGGAAACAATCTAAGGATCAAACACAAGCTAGACGTGGAGACTTACTCAGCCAACCTGCTGAAGGAAGGTAGCACGTGGGTGGAGAAAAGACTGTCTGCGTGGAAAGAAAAACGTGGAGATCTCACCGGGAGAGAGAACTTATTTCTGTGCGCGGAGACCTTCAACCTGTGTAGCGCTGTCGAGGTAGTTTTGAGTCTACAACAGTTTCTTCAACACTACGTCGAATGTCGAGTGTAGACAACTCGATTGAGAGCGTCAATAACACGGTCGCCACAGCTGAAAGCCACAATATCAACTCGCCAGCCAGAGAACACCGTGGAGAAGCTCCTGAGAGCTCCGGGTTCTACTTTGCTTTGCTGAACGAGCTTCGAAATTGCGGCAATCTTGCATTCGACAAACTAGTTCGAGAAGGACTCCTTGAATACTTTCTTTTCGACGTCAGCTGCCAAGAAAAGTGAGTACGAGAAGAATTAGAAGCCGGATACGATGCCGATTGTGACGACGAAGAAGAACGCCCTACAAAGCGTCGCCGTCTCATAGCACGTGAATATCGCGAGCATCTACGAGCCAGTAATTCTCGACAGTGAGTCCAAATTGTAATAACTTTTCAAATAAATAAATTTTTTTTTTATTACAATGTCTGCTCCGAAGTTACTTCTGTCTGATGCTCAGTTGCTCAAAGGGCCTAATTTTGCGGCCTGGAAGACAAAAATGAAGACAATCCTTCAGTTTGAAGGATTATGGGGAATTGTCACAGGGTCTGTGCCTGCTCCCACAGCCCCCGATGAACTAATAAAATATGACATGGCTAGTGCTAAAGCCTTGATGCTGATAATGCTCAGTATCAGTGATGATGTGCAACCGCATGTTCGGAATGCGGAGAAACCCAAAGAGGCCTGGGACAAGTTGGCAACCATTTATGAAGCCAAAAATCAGACAAAGATTCTTCATCTTCAGTCGAAGCTGCACACCCTCTCTATGGGGTCTGACGAGAAAGTGGAGGAATTCTTGCGTCGCGTGGCTGAGCTGAGATCAGAGTTATTAGCCCTCGGTGAAATGGTAGACGATAAACTACTCGTCCCAATCACCTTGAGAGCACTCCCTTCTCAATTTCGAGTGTTTGTTACAACACTGAATGTGTCTAAACAAACAGTGACATTTGAAGAGCTTGTGAATTTGCTGCAGCAGGAAGAGGCTATCACTTCATCGCATGGGGAGTCTCAGGACAAAGCCTTGTTCTCAAAGCCTAATCGTGGCCAGAAGAATCGGAAAGGTCCCCCAGAGAAGCCAAATCCAGCGCAACCCAAACAGAAAGATCAAAAGTCAAAGAGATGGTGTCACATTTGCAGAACCAATACTCACGACACTGATCACTACTGGCACAACAGCTTGAAACAAGGGCCTTCAAGCCATACAAGCACATCCGGGCACGAAGATTTTCAAAAGTCCAAACGACGTCCCCGCTGGAGAAAGAAAAAAGGACATCTTGCAGCCCAACAAGAAGATGATGACTCTGATGAGGAGACATCAGAAGGAGCCCATTGTAGTAAGAATCTTGTACTCGTCTCTCAAACTTCTCAGCCCACAAAGAAAGTCTGGTTGATAGACTCTGGTGCAAGCAAGCATATGTCAGGTGACAAGAAGCTGTTTGATTCACTACACGAAGAGCCAACTGGAGATCGAGTTCGGATAGCGGATGACAAAGAGTACATTGCAGAAGGAATAGGGAATGTGACCATTCCTCTGGGGCCACGAAAATGTACACTTACAAAGGTACTATATGTTCCTGGCTTGACTAGCAACCTTTTGTCAGTTACTCAGCTCTTGAATCATCACCTTAAGGTTGAATTTCTTGTTCAAAATGGCATTAAATCATGCTTAATCTCCCGACAAGGTACGGTTCTTGCTAAAGCTTTTGTAAAAGATAAGTTATTTGCTTTAGATACTGTTTCATCTTCTGCAGTAGCTTTATCTGCTTCAACAATAGAATCAACTGCCTTATGGCATTTTAGATATGGACACTTGTCGGTCGGTTCATTGCACCAGATGAGTTCAAAAGCAATGGTCCGTGGACTACCCAAATTGTCCAGTTCCTTGCCTATTTGCCCTGGCTGTCTTGCAGGAAAACAACATAGAGATCCGTTTCAAGCGAGCACCTTCCATGCCAAGAAGTGTCTGGAGGTAGTTCATACCAATCTGAACGGCCCATTGCCTGCTTCATTTTCAGGATACAAATACTTCCAGTTGTTCGTGGATGACCACTCTCGCAAGATGTGGGTATATTTCCTAAAGCAGAAAAGTGAGGCTCTTCAACACTTTCAGAACTTCTATCATCGTGTTGTCAAAGAGTCTGGACAACCACTTCTTCTACTCCGCTCAAATCGAGGGGGGGAATTCACATCAAAGAAGTTCTTGGCCTTCCTAAACCATCACGGCATTAAGCAGCACCTGACTGCTCCCTACACGCCCCAGCAAAATGGCATTGTTGAGCGTCGCAATCGCACAGTGATGGAGATGGCTCGCTGCATGCTATCAACTGCAAAGCTAGGAGAACGCTATTGGGCTGAAGCAGTACAAACGGCTGTATATCTTCTCAATAGGGCACCAACAAAGATTCTACTGAACAAGATGCCAGAAGAGGTATGGAGTGGTAAAAAACCATCAATTTCTCATTTGCGAGTATTTGGTTGCACAGCATACATGCATGTCCCAGCTCAGAAGAGAAAGAAGGTAGAGCCAAAAACACTCCCGTGTATCCTTCTTGGCTACAGTACTACCTCGAAGGCGTATCGTCTCATGGATCCTGAGACAAAGAAAATATACGAGAGTCGGGATGTGGTTTGTGACGAGTCATCCTTTGACTCAATAGTATCAACAGAAGATCCACTTCCAAACACATCTCACCGATTAGTCTCTGAATCAGATGATGAGCTGGAGGAGACTACTCAGAGAAAAGAAATGCTACCAGGAGAACTATTTGTTGACCTTGGAGAACTGCAGAATGTGACTCCACATCAATCCTCACGGCAACGACACAGTTCTTCTCAAAAGCAGTCAAGTTCTCGTCTGAAGTGGGTACAAAGCACTATCAAGGACTCAAATTTGCAACAACTCCCAGATACATCATCCGGAGTCAAAACAAGGAGTCAAACAAGAAATGAGGTAAACTTTGCACTCATGAGTTCACTGATGAATAGCTCCGAGCCAGATAATGTTCGTGAAGCACTCAGTCAAACTCAGTGGAAGGAAGCTATGGAAACAGAATATGACTCGCTCATGAAAAATCAGACATGGGAACTTGTCGATCTGCCTACAGGAAAGAAACCCATAGGCTGCAAATGGGTCTTCAAGACAAAATATAAGGCAGATGGATCCATCGACAAACATAAAGCACGACTTGTAGCCAAAGGATATGCTCAGAAAGAAGGCATCGACTATGAAGAAACCTTTGCACCCACTGCGAAGATGAAGACCATCAGAGTAGTTTGCACACTTGCAGCACAGAAAGGATGGAGACTTCAGCAGATGGACGTCAAGAGTGCTTTCCTAAATGGTGATCTGAAAGAAGAAGTATACATGACCCAACCTGAAGGATTTGTTGATGAAAATCAGCCTAAAAAGGTATGTCGTCTCATCAAATCTCTTTACGGACTGAAACAAGCTCCCAGGGCATGGTATATCAAGATCAACGATCACCTTTTGCAGCATGGGTTCACTCGTAGCCCCTCAGATTCAAATTTGTATATAAAGAAGGTAGGAAAAGAAATTGTCATTCTGGTTGTTTATGTAGATGATCTTGTGATCACTGGTAGTTCAGAAGATCAGGTTGATATTGTAAAGAATGATCTCAAAAGAACCTTCGACATGACAGATTTGGGGCTACTACATTACTGTCTTGGCTTGGAAATATGGCAAAAGGAGCATCACATCTTTGTCTCCCAGACAAAGTACGCCAAGACACTCCTGGAAAAGTATAGAATGTCCAACTGTAAACCTATATCCACTCCCATGGAAAAAGGCTTGCAACTTTCAAGATTCTAGGACTCACCTCAAGTAGATGCTACTCTCTACAGGCAATTTGTTGGAGGGCTCATCTATTTGACATACACCAGACCAGATCTCTGCTATGCTGTCAGCTATCTTTCCAGGTTCATGCAGGAGCCAAAGAAATGTCACTGGAATGCAGCAAAGCATGTTTTGAGATATGTCCGAGGAACAACTAATTATGGTCTGGAATATAAAAAGAATGATCAATTCTTCCTACAGGGATATGTCGACTCGGACCACGCTGGATCTGTTGATGATAGGAAGTCAACTACAAGATACATATTTCATCTCGGATCTGGACCTATCTCGTGGATAAGCAAGAAGCAGAATGTTGTTTCTATCTCATCCACAGAGGCAGAATATCACGCTGCACGAGGAGCTATGTGTGCGAAGTGATATGGATACGTCGCATTATGGATGACCTGGGAATTCCTGAAAAATAGTCACCTATTCTCTATTGCGACAATCAGAGTGTGTTGAAGCTCGTGCAGAATCCAGTCTTTCATGAACGAACAAAGCATATTGAAATTGACTGCCATTTCATTCGAGAGCACGTCTTGAACCATCAAATTCAGCTCCAGTACTGTCCTACTGAAGCACAAGTTGCTGACATTCTCACTAAATCCCTTGGAAAAGTGAAATTTGAATCTTTCAGAGGTCACATTTGCAAGAATAATGTAATAAGGGGGGGAATGTTAGCATACGTTGGATAATAGATTTGTCTTAGGTGTCTATCTTATCACTTTATCTCTTCTTCTGTTATTCCATCATTCTCTGCTTCTGTTGTGGATCTTCTCCATTCATTTAGGGAGTCCAGTACAAATTAATTTCCTATAAATACTGTACGTGAGCTTTGTGTTAGATAGAATAATAAGAGATAAACAATCTCTTCTATTTCTCCTTCATTCGCTGTCTCTCACACTCGACCAATGGTAGTAAGGCATATATTTAGAGATAGTTGAACATGATTTTTATGATATTATAAAGCCACAATGTAAAAAGGAAAAGGAATTCAATTTTTCTGAGTCCTTGAATGATTTTTAAATTAACCAATTGATGTGTGATATCTTTATTCATTTGCTATATATAGAAAACCATCTAATTGATGGATTATATTTTTCAGCCCAGATCCCTTGTTTATTGTTCCAGACCTTTGTTTCTTCCCTACATCAAGGAGTTGTAATTGTTGAATATGGTGTGTACACACACACGTGTGCGTGTAAACGTGCACATGCACGTGGACATGCATGCACGCGTGCACACACACGCGCGCATGCACATGTGCACACACACACATGCATCCATGCACACACACGTGCACACCCAAACACACAATAAGATATATCAATATGAAGGGATATTTCACATGCCATAATGATTAATAATTATGTTATTTTATTTGTAAATTTCCCATTGACTAGTGATAAATGACATCATTCTAGGTGCACCATTTTGTTGGGTTTGAAAAATCTTTACCTACAAACTCTACTACACGGACAAGATATTACAATTTTTCAATTGACTTGTCTAATTTTTTATTTTTCTAAAATTATTGTAGAATAAATGCCAAATTTGAAGTTAAAATTTCACTATAACGGTTAAATGGACATTAAGTTTAAAATTTGAAATTAATTGCTAACAACTCACAGACCTTACAATCCACCACCACCTCCAAATATCATTGTAAAATTCCTATCATTATAATTGAACTAGCACCTACACCTTTAAGGGATGCAAGGGATGCACCAATAAGAAATTCAAGAGAAGTTACAATGTTGTTTATTTTTGCAAAGAAAATGAAACCAATTTTAAAAATGATATCTATTTTTTTTTGTTACATCACATAATATTTATCAATATAAAATTCTATGTGTGATTTTATTTTAAACTAATTAAAGTGATGCTACTTTAATAATAATTTTAAATGAAGCGGTGGTTGTACATGATTCAATTAAACATAATACAATAGATTTGCACACTTTCATATGTTATATGGATGTTCGTAAACATGGATTCATAATTGAAAATAATGTCGACTTACAATACTTACTGTGTGCAATACATTTTTTCTCCAAAACTAGAGTCAGATTTTCTAGGGTTTATCATTTCTAACCGCCATACTTTGGCCTTTTGAGGCTCTACGGGAATTTATTGCTATAGTTTCTGCTAGTGTTTCTCACCCTTTGGGCATCCCCTATATAAAACATTACCAAGGGTTTTTTACTTTTTCATTTTTCTAACCCTGATAATGTGCTCAATATTATAGCTAAGTAAGAAACTTGGTATGTCTACAACTCAATGCTTGTGTTAACACCCTAGCACAAAGACTTTGTGGTATCTGAATATACCACCCTTAAAGTCCCTGTTTGGGTTGAATTTCCTAGTCTTCCTCTACCATGCGTGCATTTTTTGCCACAAATTTTTTCTATGCTTAGGTGGGTAGTTTTCCTGGAAGCCAATATGTTTTACCATGTTCGGCCACTGAAGCGAGTATGCGTTGAGATTGATCTCTCGCAGGATCTCAAGGAATTTGTGGATATCCAGATAGGTGATAAATGCTATTCCTAGCAGGTCATGTATATCAATCTACCTAACAATTTCTTCTGTTTCTAGGTGTCTGATCACAAGATCAAGGATTACTCACTTTATGTACCCTTCAACCACCTTGTGGCCAAAGAAACTCTCGATTCAATCAAATCCCAACAGGAGGAAGGTTGGTAAGTTGCCGGGGGCTGACGAAACAAGAAAAAATCCCAACAATCCAAATCCTTTGGCTCCCATGGCCATCGGGAGCCGGATGTTAAGGAACAATCTCTCAGTATCCCTGCTAAGGAGCCTATAATTTGCTGCTAAAGAACCAACTACTGTTGGCATCTCAGTTACTCTGTTGCCAAAGTACTCTAACACACCCCTTGCGGCATCGGTTCTCATGGACCAGACAAATTCTATTTCTCATTCTCCCATCCAACACTCACTACCAATTCTACTGGAAATTAACTCAAAAGGGACGTCCAAAACAGCCCCTGAGTCCTTCCCGCATCTCTCGGGACCATAGCCCAACATGCAACGTGGATTCCATAGAAGCAGAATACAACATTGAGTTCGCCGAACGGAAAAAATTTTATTCATAGAACTTTTTGCAACACAATGTTTCTCGTTTCCTGCACAATCAATATGACACCCTTGATGGCTTGGAGGATGGAGATATGGTTCTGGACCAATGTTTCCCATGAATTTTTTATCTTAGAATGTTTGGGGTCTTATAGAATCCTATCATAAATATGTTATGCGTGAAACTAGAAAATTTTGTGCAAATTTAGACGTTTTGTTTTTACAGGAAGTAAAAATTATAAGTTTTCAGTTACAGATGGTTCACAACTCCATCTGGCCTGACAGCTTGGCTTTCTGTATCAATCATGAAGCAGGGTGTGGGGGAATAATTTCACTTTTTACTCCCAAATGGAGGCCCTTATTAATTGACCATGGTATCGACCCCCACCAACTGTGTCATATGGGTCTTATTTAATATTGATGGCTACCATTTTGGGCTCATAAATATTTATGCCTCGAATGATGCATCTGAAAGTGCCGATCTGTGGTGGTGGATAGCCAACTACATTCCCGATGCCTACTGGGTAATAGGTAAAAATTTTAATATGGTTGCGTCACCTAATGATAAATGTGGCTACTTGCCTATGAGGTGGACATCTGGCGAAAGGGAAGCATGGTACTTCATGTGTAATAAGTTTCAATTTTTTGATCTTAATGCATCTCGCTTTCCCACCTCTGAAGCTTGGTACACGTGGACCGATCTTCGTGGAGATACGGATCATGATCTCAAACAGCTTGACAGGGTGATGTTGTGAGCTCAAGATTTCTTTGAGTTTGATAGAATTTATTCTATGCCAGTGGAGGTCATGCATGATTTTGTCCTTTTGGACCATTCTCCTATATGATATCATCTATATGTTGGCATGGTGTGCACCCCTTTTGTCATAAAGGCCAATTATTTCTTAATACCACCTTGATGCATCATGGCCCCACTATCAATCATATCAAATGGGTTTGGAATTTAATTCTATGAACCAGTCATTATCACCAGTTTCATCCACCTATGCAAGCCAACTGGATACAATGGTGGGAAGACACGCTGACTCGAAAAACTAGATTTCTTAGAATCTACGGCCTATAGTTGGCAAAAATTTAGGATTGCTCATACTCTGTTAACACCTCGTATCTCAGCCAGGCGATGGTAGTGCTTAAAGGGGACCCCTTCTTTGAAGTTGTGCAACTACAAGTCGCTACGCTTCGGAAACAAATTCAAATTGTGAATAACTATAATTCCAGAGGTACACAAATCCGGGCTCGGATGCATTGGCTCAAGGTTGGAGATTGGGACTTGAAATAATTTTTTCTTTCTTTCTGAACCAGAAAGCCTTCCCAACATATCCAAGCTATCATGGACAATGGAGTTTGGATTACAGACCTGCAACTTATGTTGTGAGCCTTTGTGCGTCATTACAAGCTCATCTTTTAAGCTCAGCCACCCTCTATATCTCGTAAGATTATATTGATCAATGTATGGGTGTTGTGCTGTGTAAACTATCAGAGGCTCAAAAGGTGATATGTGACAAAATGCTCACCATTGAAGACCTCCATGAAGCCACTATGCAAATGGATAATGATAAAGCACCAGGCTGCGATGGGTTCCCTTGTGAATTTGATAAAGCCCTTTGGGATTCTATCGAACAAAACCTATTTTAGGTCTATCTTAAAGGATTTCAGAATCAATCCCTAGGGCCACACATTAATAAGGGAAACATAAAATTTATCCCTAAATAAGGAGACCCCGAGAAAATCACCTGTTGGTGGTTGATTACTTTGTTGAATGTTTCCTATAAATTAATGCCAAAGCGTTAACTCTGTGATTACGTAATCTTCTACATGTTATTATTGAACCAGAGAAAACAAGATTTATACAGGGATGATTCATCCTGGATAACATCATTGCAGTGTGGGAAGGCATGGAATGGGCCCGCATGTCTTATTAGGAAGCCATGTTTATCAAGATCAACTTTGAGAAGGCTTATGATCGGATTGAATGGCTATTAATTCTTTCCATACTTCAAGCCCTTGGATTTGGACCCATTTTTATTCAATCCACTAATATGCTTTTTACAAATGCCTCTCCTCAAATTTCTATTAATAGCCTCATCTAACATCTTGTAACCTTTTGGGATTTTTTGGTCTATTCGGCAAGGCTGTCTTTTGCCCATGCACTGTATGTGCTCTTGGCCGAAGGATTTGGTTATCTATTTGCTCATGCTAAAGTGTAAGGTCTTGTTCATGGAATCTCGGTGCCTACTGCACTCAAATCATAACTTCTTAATGGGCATTTTGCAAATGATTCCTTTCTTACGCTTATTAACAATGAAACCAACACTCGCAATGTTGTGCAATATTTGGATACTTTTTGTCTAGTTTCTGGCTCATCCATTCAATGGAGAAAAACTCAATGTTATCGGAAATCTTTCCTTCCTGCACCTAACTGGCTTGCTAGTTTTGATTGGAAAATCCTGACACATGGTGAGATTTTTTAAATTTTTGGGTATTGTTTTTTCTTTTCAAGCCTCCTCGGCTGAACTATGGCATTATGCGATTCAACGGATGGAAAAAAAGTTGGAATAGTGGATCACCAGGCCTTTATCCCTGGCTGGCAAGTTCTAAATCTACTATAAAGTTCTTGCAGCCACACATGTTTATTACTTATTGTGTTGGGTTCCTTCCAAATCCTCCATTTAGAAGCTGATAAACCGCTCAAAGATTTCTTAGGGGCTAATTCTTCTACAGGAAAATGTTTTCATCAGGTAACCTGGAATATATGTTATTTTTCTCAAAACTCTAGAGGCATCAGGATTATTCACATTCAACGCCAAGGAAAAAATATTTGTGTAAAATGGATTATCAGAAGCATTACTGGCCAAGAATCTTGGAAATTTCTTGTATGACACAGTATTGTGGAAGGTTCTCCTTCTGGCAGCCCTGCGTGGAAAGGCCTAGGGTTTGTCAAATTTCTCATCACCCTAGTGCCCGTCAAAATTTCTGGCACCTTTGTGCTTAAGAGTATTTCAAAAGTGTGGGAATGTGTCAAACCCTGGATTCTGTGAAAGGGGGATGGATTTCATAATGGGATTTTTGTCAAAAAATAGTCTCTCTGGTGGTCACCGTCGATTCAAGCCCAAGATAAATGCTTAGCAGAGGTCCCAGGAATCTCCATGCTCAAATTCTTTAAGTGTAGAATTCGCACCATAGAGGAATTCTTCTACAAAAATGCTCAATCCTAGTCCTCTTGGTCGGATTTTAAAGCTCTGTTTTGGGTTTCCAACCAAGATCAGGATACTTTTACTACTGTGATCAATTTGGTTCCTGACCATAAGTTGCATAAGATTGATGTGCATTCCTCTTGCCCATTGTGGATGGACTGGAAGTGGTATGCCAATACCCCATTATGTAATTACAAAGCCAACAAAGGCTATCGTTGGCTCTCACGCCATTTTCCCATGGTGGGAAAACTTAATACACGTTGGGGAATTCATTCCACTCTGTCTACCTGGGGTAGGCGATTTGAAATTGTTTGGACTATCTATGTGGATCCCAAGATTGCTCATTTCCTTTGGTGTATTCTATACCAAGGTCTTCCTATCGGGGCTTGTCTTGTTCAAATTGGGATCCTAGCTCGTAAATGCCCTTTTTTGGACATCTAGAAATGATCTACATATCTTTTGGTTTTGTCCCAAAGCTTAAATTGCCTGTAATTAGATCCATTCATTTTTCTTTCCTTCATGGCCTCACCACTTCACTTAGCAACATATCATTTTGGAAGATAATCCCAAACTTTTTCGTATGCTCACCCAAATTTGGCATGTTTTTAGAGGGGATATTTTGTTTTGGATATGGAAAGAAAGAAATAATTTTTTCTTTGCTAATTCTGCAGTTGATCAATTTTTCTCAGTTTATAATAAATTTATGATGATCTCCAATGTGCTTCTGCATATTCAAGTTCAGGCCAACATGGTGGCACTTGTTAGAGTAGGTATTTACCTTAGCTCATGTTCACATAGGTACTTTATTTACCTTTATTGTATTTATCCTCACCCACTTATGTGTGTGGATATTTATTTTATCTTATTTAAATATTAGGAGATATTATCTAGTTGTTAGGTATAGTTCCTTCCTTGATCTATGATATTGACTAGTTCTTTCCTTGATCTATGGTATTGACTAGATCCTTGATGTCTAGTTCTTTCATAATTCTATAGACTTGACTAGTTCTTTCCTTGATTTATGGCTTGATCTACGACCTTGACTGGTTCTTGATTGTTATTTCTTGTCTATATAAGCAAGGCCCATTCTCATTGTATTTCATTGAGTTCCATAATAATATATGATATTTCTACTCATTTGTTTGCAAAGGTTTATGTAAAGTCATTCTGGCGAATTACTTTCATCTTATTGATCGTGGTGTTTGATTAACATCTATGTTCTTGGCTTGGTATAATCTGGTTATCGTTCCTTTTAGGACTGGAGGTGGATCACCTCTAGGCCTTGTTGCGCTGCTGGGGGGAAGCCCCATGCAATGTTTCCAGAGTTCCTCTGTCTCCCACTAGGAATTCCTCACATTATGCCTGTGGTGATAAGTGTAGCCATTCTCAATGTCATGCTTTCAATCGCGCTCCCTGCTCCCCGGGGTCGCTACATCAATGTAGTTACTCACCAGCTCATCGCCATGTCCAGGGCTCTCCGCCATAGTCGCCATCTCGTTAGCAAAGTTGGGGCTTGCCACCTTGCCAACATGGGTGGGACTCTCCTCTTGCCGCTGCTTCGCACCAAGATGCATGGAAACCACCGCCACCTTTGTCACCATCAGACAAATTCCCTCACCTCAGCCTTGCCATTCCTAATCATGGGGAAGTGAATCCGGAGGAAGAAATTACTGCTGGTTGGGAGCTTCTAGATGTTGGCAAGGAATTTCTTGGTCCGTGGTGGACGGATGATCAAGATCCGCAGGCATGTTTTCTGCTACTAATTGATTGTGTTTTTGTCTATTTTTAGGTGATGCCTATTTTATGTACTCTCCTAGGCTCGACCTAATTTGAATCTCGTTGCTCTAGGCTCAGCTTAGCTTTATTTGTGGTTTTGGGGCGTGCTCTCATACCACACACTTTTTTGTTAAAAGTCATCTTGTATCATATTGAATTGAATAAATATAATATAAGATCCTCTCATAAAAAAAATAATGGTTTCTTTTTATAGATATTTTCAATTCTATATTTTATTGCCTGATATTTAAAATTCGATGTTTCTTATATGGCTTCCATGAATACCTTTCAATAAAACTATATAAACCTCCAACATATCAAAAACCAAAATCATCGTTAAAAGCAAGGATCCCTGGATATTAAAAAAATCACACTTAACATAACCACATGATAAGGAGAGTACACCCTAGGTATTTGGGAGTTTTGAATCAAGAAGAAGCTCAAATATGGTCTGCAAATAAAGGTCACGCAACATCTAACAACGACTTATCGGCTAATGAATGACACTCGTTTAAAAATTTATGTTTCATTCCTTTTTCTATTAATAATCATGATCTTATTTGAGTTCATCTTGTTTTACCAAAAGTAATACCGAGAATTAAAATGTTCCCCTATTAACTTTGTAGGGAATTCTTTTAGTATACTGCTGAAGTAGTCTCCACCAAAATCATTATTTTTTTCCCAATAACCAGCGATAATATGCCGCTTGTAATATTTGTTATATTTTGTAAAGTTTTGTATGTAATTTTTCTCAAAATATTTGTGTACCCTTTATTCAAAAATATTCCATTATTTTTACTTGAGACTATAGTTTTGATAAAACATTTATAAAGATTCTTGGTGTAAAACATAATATTGAAAATAAATAGTGAAGGTCCAAAATTTTAGGAAAATGCATACTTGGAGAAAAAAATCCCAATTTTTGATTATCTTTCAGTAGACAGAATATATAGACTTCAATTTTTCATTTTTAAAACTATGTCAAACAATCCCAATCTGCCACCTATCAGTTGTTATGTTTAAACTAAAGTTTTTGGAGAAAAATATTTGGCTGAAATATTTTAAAACCATATTAGAATTTTGGAATAATTAAAAGCATTTTTTTTTGTTACAAACCAAACAAAGCGCATAAGTGGAAAATTTGTAGCTTAAACTAGGAAAATATTTTCTTGGTAAACAAAACCTGACAGAGTGTAAATGATCCCATGCCAAAGCATCTTTTGCATTGAAGAGCATAGTCGCTTAGTCGTGTCAATGAATTTAATGTGAAATAAAAATCGAGATAGCCTGTCCCGTATATTGTATCAATGACTCGATGGAACAAAGGTTGCAAAATATGGGTCCGTTTTCAAAACATCTTTAATGGGCTGCCCCACGGTCGTCCTCACAGGAAAAGAAGGTCAATCACTTTCTCTTTCATAATGATTGCAACACCATAGCTAACAAGCAGCCCACCGCTGTCTCCGGGATTACCAGAAAGAAAAACATTTTAAAACTAATGGAGAAGATCAAAAGCGCATGAGAGGAGCAATCATGCAGTTTCTGAAGCCTGAAGCTTGTGGATTTTCATGGAAATAATGGACTCAGTCATTCAACAACATTTTTCGATTGGTGGGAAGGAAAGGAGTGTATTACGTAGTGTTTCCATTGACGAAAAACTGTTACTTTTTGAGTTGCATGTGATATGTTTTTCAGTTTGAAAGACAACAACGAGACTGACATAAAAGTTCACTCCAAAGGGATTATGGACAAAGAAATTTGGGGAAGGATTTTATGGAAGCCATATTTTATGGTGGAGCTCTGTGAATGGGTTTCGAATTCTGGCGGATCAACAGTCGGGTGTTATTACTTAGCCGAGTCTAAGGAAAAATTGTTCCAGGATATGGGTAGATTCTTTGAGAGATTCAAATATTACAAGTGATGGTGAAGGAGGGTCATTTGGACAAACAAAAGTATGCTCTTGACAAGGACTTGAATGTCATGTATGTCTGAGTATTCAGGGATGAAAACAACAATGGGTTCATGAGAGGAAGAGATCAAAGATAATGTGATGGAAAAATACATTTCTGCCAGTCACGATACTACGTATACTCTACTTGTGCATCTTGTTCGACTGTTGGAAGCTAAATCCTCAAATGTTTGTCAAATAGGCTTGTACAGTCAATGTACGATTTCAATGTTTTCTTCTTATAATTTTTATGGGAATTGCATATAGTTTTTAACGTCCTTAGTAGGTCTCGTAGGTGAGGATATTTTGCAATGCGTCACCTACTTTTTACATGTTTGATTCTTATCATGCGAGCCCTGGAGCCTAATCACTTTACAGGTATAGGTAGAATCTATATATTTTATTTATTTGGTTCAAATATTTTCTCTTTAAATTTTCACCCTAAATCATTTCTGCAAATTTAACATCCAAAACAAATTGTAATCAAATCCTTACGACTACTTTCAACATTTCCTTCTGGGGTTGTGC
The DNA here is from genome assembly GCA_019776745.2 of Taxus chinensis. NCBI lineage: Eukaryota > Viridiplantae > Streptophyta > Pinopsida > Cupressales > Taxaceae > Taxus > Taxus chinensis. Next base: position 911,284,968 of record CM034147.1, on the reverse strand, counting down.
AAGCTTCCTAAAAATTGGTTCAATGATAACATAATAAATACATCTAAGGCACTAGATAGAAACATAACTTTTACACATTTACCACAAAAAAGGTGAAGTTCTGGAATTGTGACGCTATTTCCCAAGATAATATCATATTTTTATAGTAGAATAATATTTTTCCAGCAAATGGGATTATTGAGATGTGCAATATTAAACTTAACATTGACTCTATGCTTACGAGATGAATTGATTCAAATTTCACTGACTACAAATTTAATTTCCTTGTGCCAAAACTCACTCGTAATTTTTACAACTTCAACACATTCTTTTGCTTATACTTTTTCCATTTTTTTCACTAATCTAATTTACAAATCATATTCAATTTTTTTGCACGATAGAAAAGAAGACCCCCAACCAACAACCTAGAGTATCAACGATTTACTAACAAGAAAACACAACCAATCTCCAATCAATGTACACAATAAAGGTATTGAATATGCTTAACCTTCCAACTAATTATATTGTTTATAGATTTTATATTTTCTTCCACCAATTCAAATTACTATGTGCATATCATTTATTTTAGCATTTCTATGCTTACATGATTGCATTCACTTTAAAGGACTACATTCCTTTCCTTTCCTCATTACCAAAACTCACTGGGTAATTTTTACATCTCCAACACATTGTACATGATGGATACCTTATGGAAGCACCCAAAAAATACAATAACTCAATATGAACTTCTCTCTAGACTACAAATATACCTTCTTGCTACCAAAATTCACCTATAAGTCCCACAACTTCAACTAATTCTAATGTTTATATATTTACACTTCCTTTCAGCAATTCAAATTACAACTTATACCAACAAATATCTTCAACAACAATCCTACAATATCATTGACTTTTTGACAAGAAAAATGAATAGATTTTATCTTTGATCGTTGTACACGATCAAGGATTAAATACATTTACTATATAAAATTTTACCTTCAACGTTTATTAATTTAGCTTAGAATTTTGTCTTCTACTAGTAGTATTATGTGACTTTAAAGGTAATTCCTTTCCTTTTCATTACCAATCAATCTTGCATCTTCTAATCGTTGTACATGATGAATACCATATGGAAGCACTTTCAAAGCTATCTTGCTCAAGAAAATCATTTCCACTAAGTAGATTTTATTTTTTCTAGATCTATCAAGGTGCATGACAATGTCTCTTTCCTACAAATAGCAATGAAAATAGAATTAGGATGCTATAAATTGCATAGTGTGAGAGACAATTTTTGCAGTTTGCAAATGCTCATTTGTGTAACTAATTTTGAAGATCATTTTCATTTTTCTTTTTCTTGCAAGAATAATAGGGAGGAGGAAATTCAATTATTATAAATGAAGCAGTAGAGATCAATCTATTGATAGATCTAGAAAAAATAAAATCTACCTTAGTGGCAATGATTTTTTTCATTAATTTAGCTTAGAATTTTGTCTTCTTCTAGTAGTATTATGTGATGCAAATATTATGTGTGAAAACACTTTCAAAGCTATCTTGCTCAAGAAAATCATTGCCACTAAATAGATTTTATTTTTTCTAGATCTATCAATAGATTGATCTCTACTACTTCATTTATAATAATTGAATTTCCTCTTTCCTATTATTCTTGCAAGAAAAAGAAAAATGAAAATGATCTTCAAAATTAGTTACACAGATGAGCATTTGCAAACTGCAAAAATTGTCTCTCACACTATGCAATTTATAGCATCCTAATTCTATTTTCATTGCTATTTGTAGGAAAGAGAAATTATCATGCACCTTGACATCAAATAATGACCTTAAGAACTAGAAAATTGGAAATGTATTCAAAGGCGACATCATTATCACATACAAAACAATTCTCAACAAGGAACTAAACATGCAACTTCTACTTGTAGATTTAACATACAAAGAAGGTGAAATGACTGTTTGACCTAAACGTCACTAGAAAAAATATTGAAGCATATTAGGAAAAAAAAATTACCATCTAGAGGACTCCATATAAAATAGTTCAACATAACACCCAAGACTGCTTATGATCACATCTTGTGACTACATCCTCTTGCTAAATAATAACAACGGCATAAAAAATATACCTCACAATTTGTAATGAATATAAGTTTATATTAGATACTTTAATCCAATAATTCCTTAACAATACCAATAAATGTGCAATTGGAAAAATTACAAATGTTGTGACTTCTACAAACAAATATGGAACACATTTTATCTTTGAAACCAAAGACAGTCACTCCATATATGAAAAAACACAATGAAATTTACCTCTTTGTATTCTCTTCGTCAATTTTTCTCTCCCTTCAACAATATCTAAAATTTTTAACCTTTTTTCAATGAAAGGTGTACACATTTGAAACATTTGCAAATTTGTTTAATACAATAGAACAATAGCTTCGCAAAAAAGAATTTCCCATTTATTTGTTCAAAAACATCGTCAAGAGAAACAACCCTAACAAGGCCTTAGTGACTTTTCAATAAACATTTGTCACCTCACTGAAGACAAAAATACATTTGAATATCTGCAAACATTGTTGAATGCAAAAGTTGAGGTAAGAAAAGTGTGAGCTATAACACTTTGTCCTTGAATTCAATGTAATTTATACTATTGATTTAACAAATATGGAGATCGTAAAAACCCCAATCACAGAGTCTCGTATGATAAATAAATGTTTATCAACTATTGGAATATAAATGACACAAGCAATAAGCTAAAGAAGTATGAAACCCTCGTGCAAGCGAGGAAAGGAATGGCTTAGCTTATTCACGCTATCCCCGGAACTATTCTGGATTGGAACATTGATGAACAAAAAGGGCAGACTGTAGCAACTTTTCCTGATAATTTGTGGAACTTTTAGATTTGTCTGGACTAGGGTGCTTTGACAGTGTGAGGGAGCCTAGGCGTTAGAGACCTTTGTTAGGCACCTATGATTACGCAAGAGCTAAAAAAATAGTTTTTATTGTGTTGCACACCAGTTTTGCTGACTAACCTTCACTTTTGGGTCTGCCTACATGTCCCTAGCTGAACACCGAATTCTCTTGTAACCTACAAAAATAATACGACCTGAAAAAACCCTCAAACTACATCAAATACCAAAAATAAAATATGCAATATGGGGATTCAGAATGACCCCTGGCGAGTCACCTGACAGAGTTGAACTTATGAATTGAGCACTACACTAAATCTAAGAACTCCATGTAGTTCTTGTGTTTGTGTGATATAATCACGTCCTAGGAAGCCCTTGTGCAAGATGCACGTGATAACATGGGAGATAACAATATGTAACAATGTAAATAGATGTGTGGGATGGAAAAATGAACTTCCCCTCATATGCAGTGTATGCAGAAAATGTAGTCCCTTGTCCCTTGAATGAGTCTTAGGTGGATGCCTTTGATACTTTTATATGCCTTTGGATGCAACCTTAGGTGGTGATAATAGATGCTTAGAGCTTGGGCCTTTATTATGGTCACATATATTTGTATTTATATGATTCCCTTGTTTGCATTTCACAATTGAAATTTGGAAGGATGAAACATAAGAAAACAAGATGCACAAAAAATAAAAGAAGCCAAAAAAGAGCGAGTAAAATATAAAGAGGTCATGGGCATCCCAGAAGGGATGAGGGACGCTTGGGCACTGGTGTCTAGAGTTGGGCATTAGTGTTTGAAGACATGAAAGATAAAGCAATTGAAAGTATCTAGACTGGGTTATAGGGTGTGTAATACCAAATAAAAAAGCAAGAACACATACAAAATAGGCCAAAGAAAATTGTCAATTGTCTAGTATTCTCACTTAGGAATCATATGAATGCAATGTATGTGTGATTATGGACCTAGAAATGTACCCAAGTGCATGATTTTTTGTCTACATTTTCCACCACTTTATGTTTTTGAGTGAATAATTGATAATATAAACTAGTTTAGAGATTTTCATACCTTTGTTAACTTTGTAGAGTGTGATGGAAAAAGCATGCCGAGGAGACAAGTGAAAGTGTGAAGTGATAAAAAATGAAGCATGGAAGATAAGAAAGAGGAATTTACCCTAGGGGTGAAGCATGTTGTGTTTACCATGTGTTGTACCTATTATTATTATTGTCTATCGCTGATATGGGGCTTACTTCTTGTTGTGTATTAAAGATATACCTGTACAAGAAGAGAGAAATGAAGTAGTCAAAGTCATATGTATATGAATTGTTTTGCATAATTATGTAAAAGTGTATTAAAAATGTAGTAAAAAGGAAAGTGTGCACCTGATCCATGAAGAGTGAAAAAGATATAAAAATGTCTTGAACTACTGGAGGAGAGTGATTTTTTTTGGGCGATCTCATGCCAAGAGTGAGTTTTTTGGGCGATCTCACGCCAAGTATGAGATTTTTTTGGGCTGATCTAACATGCCAAGTAGGAGTTTTTTTGGGTGATCTAATTCCAAATGTACAAGTTTTTTTGGGTGATATCATACAATGTCAAGAAGAGTGTTGGGGAGAGAGGTCTAGTGTTACTCTCCTGTCTATAGATTGCTTCCCAAATTTATACACCATTGTAGATGGTATGACCCATATTTAGTTGCATGTTGTTCCAGTTTAGTCATAGTATAAAAAGGAGTTAGAATGCATTCTGATTGTTGGAGGAATGTGCCTGTATTATGAAAAATGATTTGTAAACAACTGAAAAACTGTGCTACGATATGAGAAAGTGCTCATAACTACCCTTTGTCATAGGAACTAAGGAAAGGTTAGGAACGAACTCATGTGCTAGTGTTATGTATCTAGGAAATGGTTTCTGTGTTGGATTGAGGAACCAAGTCAGAATCTGGGCCATTTTGTGACTGTAACTGCAATATGTGCCATTTCTGTGTACTGTGCAGGCCTGTACTGAAGCTCTAAGCTACAGTATGGGGTTATTGATTCAAGCAATGTATGCCCCCTCATGTTTGGAGGTGTATGTGGCCTCACTACGAAGTATGTGGCCCAAAATAAAGGACCAGATGTTGACCTATGAAATTGATACCTTGCATGGGGAGAGAATGTGCATAATAGAAACCAAGGAACATGCAAACAGTATGTCTAGAAACATGTGTTAGTAGAAAAAGTGATCAAATATGCTATAGAAGACATTGTAAGCAAGCAATAATGTAGAAAAAAGTAGATCATGCAAAAAGTGGGTTTCAAACATGGGACATCACTCACAATGTCATGCAAGACAATCAAGGTCTTAGCGTTCAAAAGCATACAAGAAATGATCAAGCAAGACATAGGGCATAGTTTGCAAACAATGACATACAATAGGAAGACAATGAGTAAGTAAATAGTGTCAAGTAAAGTAGTACCCAACCATGGTGGCAAATAGTTCTTGCAAGGCAAAATGTTACACACGAAGCACCCATTAGCATGGTAAGAAATATAAAAAGTATGTCAAATCATGTATAAATCTAATATAAAGTAGTGTTCTTAATAGGAATATGAAGTAGTATAATAATAAAATAATAACACCTATAGTGTGTAATAAATTAGATGCCCCAAGGAGCCGTCAGTCGGAATTGGTAAGATGTACTGTGCCAAACATCAATGTACAACTTGTAAGGATCTGTAAGAAAATTTGCATTCACAACTAAATACAAAGTGAATGCGCATATGTATATAGAAAATATAATGACATACTTGAGTATTCGTCTAGCATAGTAAAACAAAGTGTAACATGTAACTTGTATAAAAAAGAAAGAATATGTGTAACCAACATATGTAATATGTTGTGAATGAGTGAGATAGAATGGAATGCAATATGAATGTGATAAGAATAGAGTGTGCGCCCCCCCCCCCCCCCCCCCCGAGTGGATGTGTATGAGTATGAGATGAGGTTCAATTACAAAAGACCCCTCAACAATCATGAATGAACCATAGAATAAGAGTGTGTGATTGGGAGATGGTTTGAAAGAGATTCTAGAAAGATAGATCATGAATTGCAGAACATTAAATTGCATGAATGAGGTGAGGTTCATGAATGTAGTATGCCATCAATAGTTAAGTGTGTACCTTAGCACAAGAGTGTGTCACAGGGAAATGGGTTGATAATGTGTGTTAGATAGATCAATGAAGCATAGAGCGTAAAGAGTGAAATATGTGAGGTTCATTTCAAATTTAGACCCTCAACAGTCGAGTATGAACTATGGAACTAGAGTGCGCCATGGGGTAATGACGATAAAAAGTGTATCAAGTTGTGTAATGATGCTTAAAAGGATGAAATATGAATCACAAAGTATATTAGTAGAAATTATAGATAACTAGTGATGTTATGAGGGGGGAGAGAAATAAGCATGATGCCCCCCAAGTGTATGATGATGAGAAGAATCAAGTGACATCATCTAAGAGATGATCATTATCATGGTCGAAGTAAAACGAAGAAGCGTGAGAGACATGGTAAGCAATGGTATGCGGTTGATCATATAAAGAGCCATTACAGCGTAAATTGTATATTCCTATCATGTATTCTTCATCAATGAAAGGTTGGTAGTGGAAAAACCATGTGCATACCGATGAGTAAGGTTCTATGTATAGCGAATAAATGAATAATTATAAATAGAAACATGGCCGAAAGACATGGGAAATGTGATAATATGATCATGATCCAAAGAGCCACCAGTGTAGTCAAACCAAGACTGCCCAAGTGTAAGAGGAGAAGTGTGAGAAGTGCGTGCAACAAAGACTGAGAGATGGAAGACACGAAGGCAATAAGTATAAGTGATGCAAACATATCCATGATAGAGGTGAGAAGAATGAGGTGGAGGAAAGAGATCGTTGAGTTTTGAATGCCATCCGAGCCAAACCCATCATGTGTGCAAACAGTATCAGAATTAGTGGGATCGATCAAAATGTGGTGCCAATAAGAGTTATTTATGAAAAGAGTGCATGCGAATGGAGGGTAATGCCTATGCAGAGTGGTCGTTAGAAGATGAGGTGGGTGGTACGGTGTCTAATGCATAAATAGTTCCCTCGAGAGGAGGTAAGTCAGCAGTGGATACAGGATGCTTTGGGACTAGATAATCATCAATGGGACATGTTGAAGTAGAAGAAATTGGAGTAAGTAATGCAGTGATTGGGTCTAAGTGAAAATATTTGAATGGGTCGTGGTCAACAATGATAGTATGCTCAAATCCATTATGTAGGAATTTAACACACTGATGAACTATAGAAGACATTGCCTGCACAACATGATGCCATAACCTACCAAATAAGCAATTGTACCAAACGGTGGCATCAATAACAAAGAATACTGTAGGAATATTTTTTTGGCCCGAATGTAAGAGGTAAAGTGATAGTGCCTATGCATGGACGTGTAGAAGAAGCATACACATGAAGAGAAATGGATGATGGGATAACATATGCTAAGGAAAGGCCAATGCTATGAAGGAGTGACAAAGTACAAAAGATTAAGCTTAGATCCAGTATCGATTATTGTCCGCTTGATACCCATGTTATAAATTTGAGCCGATGTGTATAGGGGGGATCATTGTCATAAAAAAGACAAAGTGGTGGCTACATTCAGATGGAAAAAGTAAGTTGTTCCAAAAAATGCAATTATGAATACTTGATCTACCAGGTCCAGATTAGTATTGGCAGGAATGTGAGTATTAGCCAAAGGAAAATTAATTTTAGCGTTACAATCAAGATTAGCTTTCCAAGAAATCATGAATGGAGATATCCATGGTAAGAGGTGTTAGGAAATATCTAGTGCTCCACATGTAAATAATAATTACATTAGTAATTATTATGGTTATTGTTAATATGTAAGTAATTCATTAAATCGTATATATATTGTTATAACAATATATATTACAGGAATATTATTTTAGGTTGGTTGAGGTTGTTAACAACTATCACCTTATTTATAGGATTTTAATCTCCTATATATTTGTAGCCTATATTAATATCAATGAAGCGATATCAAATATTATTATTGTGTGAAATTTGGTGTACAAGACTGGTGTGATTTTTTCAGTTGATACCAGAGCGGGATTTTCTTTTGGGAAGGAGCAAGATAAATCCTGTGTAATGGAAGTCTGATAGATTTTTGAGGGGCAGCCGTATCACTCTATGTTGTCCTGTATCATGTTTTTTCTTGCATAAAATCGTTTCATGTTTTTCTGTAGAATCTTCCATGAGTGCAGATCTTCAAGCCTGAAATTGATCAAACTTTATCTGATTTGGCCAAAGCAATCGGTCTTGTGGTGATAAATACGTCTACCTTATGATATTATTCTCTTTTTGGAAGTGGGCTATTAAGGTCCTCATATATCTTTCAGAGTGATCTCTGGTTCCTCGACTTGGGGTGTGTTATTATATACACTACACATCATCAACGCCATTGCCAGATTTATATCACACGCTAGAAATTAATCTATCTTTGTTATTGAAGATTTTTCCACGTATTCATTGTGATAACATCATTTTTTTGTTGCCATTATTGAATTGGACAATTGGTCTTCGGACGAGGCTTCACATTTGGGTGTGTGGCTAGTTTGATTATGGGCCATTCTGACTGTCCAACCTGAGCCATTCCAAACAATTTCATGTCTGATTTGATTTTTATCCAACTTTTATTCTGCTACATTGAGCGCAACCCTGTGTTATCTATCTTGCAAAGACTATGGACGCCTCTAAGTGAGTTCGGCCTCTTCTTCTAAGCATCAAATTCTTGCATCCATAGCCTTACATGTTGGTAAGAAGACCGCAGTCTAAGAACAATCTGGTTGTCCTTGATCGGTACACGTTTTTTTTCTTCCAAGTTTTGGAGCTAACTGCATGTGAACAGTGAGTTGGCGACCTCTGGAATCAACACAAATCTTATGAGTGATGGCTGTACAAATTTTCTCATACGCATTCTTGTGATCCAATCAGGATTAGTCAATGGTTTCTTAAGCACTTCAGAGCTACATCGATGGATTCACTTCAGAGCTACTCACTAACTCCTCGCCAAACCGACTCTGAGAAAATGGTGTTCTACTAGCCGTGGTTTGAGGATATAATATAATATTTGTCGATTCTTTTAGCGTGAAGTTTTGTTTTTGTTTTTTTTCTTAAATATAGTTTAATCCAAGCGTCCCATGTTGTCATGTGGGTTAAGTGTTCATTTAATAGTGGATTGAGTTATACAGTCAATAGTCAATAGATTGTGTTTAGATGTCCGATGTTTTTTTTTTTTTTTTTAATTTATTAATATTGTGTCTCGGTAAGTTATCATGAAGTCCTTGTGTTTAGTATTTAGTACAAAAATAAATTTCATTCAAAGTTATAAATATGTTCATCAGCTAAAGTGGATCTTGCTCAATATGTCAGAGGTCTGAATACATTATTTATTCATTTTGATGTCTAGAAGAAAAATTGTCTTGATAGTCCATTAAGTCAATAGTTTATGTGTCTTAATAGTCCATTAAGTCAATAGTTTCTGTTATTGGTAAGTTTAAATGGATTATATTTTTGTCATATTTTAATTGTCATGTTGATTATATAGTTATCATAATGTGTTTAGGCGAATAATAGGTTATTGAGCTTATTATTGTCAAAGTCAAAAAGGGGGTCACTGTAAAAATTGAGTCATGTTAAAAGTTCGAAAAATAAAATAAAATTTCCTTACAGATGCATGTTCGGTGGAATATGACGTCTATTAAAGGCATGTTTTTGAGCTTCATGGTCACATTCCTCTGAGGTAGAAGCATCATTCACCGAAGGATGGAGACATAGGAGGATGGAAGACATGCAGCGTCCTCTTGTCAGTCACCAACGACGAGGCTGCATAGTAGATGTGGTGGCATATATATAGTGTGAGTATATGCTTTTCAGTTGTGTGCTTACTTCCAGTTATGTGTGGTATGCTTCAGTATGCAATGTCATTATTTTCAATAAGTGGAAATTTCACATTGAGGGGGGGAACATGATCCAATGTTCCATTTCCAATTTGTTTGTAATGTGTGAGAAAGTTTTCTTATGTTATTCCATGCGGTGAAATGTGATGAGGGATGATAATAGTACTTGGCACATCATGATGTGGTTGTAGGTAAAACCATTTGAAAACCTTCATTTGTGGTTCGTGGTAAACCAATTGCAAAACAACCATTCTTGGTTGTTGGTAATCCATTCGCAAAACCATCACTTTGTGGTTTGTGGTAAGCCAATTGCAAAACCACCATTCTCGATTTTTGGTCAACTGTTTGTAAAACCATCCTTGAGGTTAGTGATCATCCTGTGAAAATCACTAGATCATGAGCAGGTGCAAGTATAAGGCAGGTTTTCCCCATGTTCGCACTATTGATAAAGTTCAGACTGAGTTGTAGGGTGTGCAAGACCAAAGAGAAAGCAAGAAAGAGAGAAAAGAGGCCAAATACAGTAGTCAATTATTAATTTTCTTTCTTAGGAATCATATGAATTAGCAAGTATGTGTTTTGTATGGACCTATAAATATACCCAAGTACGCCTATTTTTTTGTCTATAGCTATTTTTTTTCACATCAACCGTTTCATTTTTTAAGTTTAGTTCCCTCTTCACATTAAACATGTACCAAATTATAATATACAACACTAATTATTATGCCTCAAATTTTGTATCTTTGTTATTCAAGTACTGAAAGCCAAATATTTGAAAGCATTGGAGAACATGGGTCACATACATGGAAAATTGCAGTTGGAACAAAAGTGGGAGGGTTTGTATCTATTCCACTCCTCTTTCTATTGGCTCTTTGGGGCAGAAAGGAAGTGGATAAGGCCAATATTGCTAAACTGGAGAGCCATGCAAACAATGGGGAGTACACATTGCTAACTTCGAGGCTTGGGAATAATAGGGCACCCATAACATATTAGGCACCAAAACAAGGCTTGTTCTAGAGAACGGGGATTCTACATATTTTAAAGAATGAGTTCCAGCTTTGAAAAGTGCATATTGCATTTGTAGGCTTGTCTATATTTAAGTTGGGAGAGATATATGGGTACACCTTGAGCCTTCCAGCCAAAAGATTATTGCTATTACGAAGCTCAAATTTGTGTGTATCCATCAGGTTGATTCTTTCCCAAACTCAGATTTGTTTAGATTCAAAAGGTTGATTCTTTCCCCAAATCATTTTTTTCTCTCATTCAATGGAGCCTTCCACAAGGAGTGACTAACAAAGCAGATTATTTTCTTTTGTTTATTCGTAATCTTAAAACTTATGTGATATGTTATACTAAAAAAAGTCAATTTATTGCACATAACATACAAACATTTTTTAGTGTTTCCTTTTGTAAGATTGTTTCTTTTGCTTCTTAGATATGCTCCTTATCTGATGCAAATCTGATTATGCAATCCACACAAACAAACCCCCAAACTGAAATGGGTGATAATAAGCTACAAAATTAGCTAATAAAAATTTCATAAGCATCTCACTTTAAATGTACAAAAAACATACTCAAGACACACCATAGAAAACGAAGCCCATACGGTTCAATTTTTTTGAGTTAATAAAACAACACAACAATCAAGTTGTTTATTAGATCATGGATATTTTCCACCCACCTCTTATTTTCCAATTTGTATGATGCAGGAGCATCCATGTGTAACAATCTTTCAGGTTTAAATAGGACTCTAGAGAGGGATTCTAATTTGGAATGGAATCTCAAAAGAGTGTTTCATTTAGGACTATTTGCTAGTAATCAGTTTGGATTAGGTGACTATTACCATATAAGTTTCCATGGAGGGAGAGTCTTTAAATATCTCAGCAGGTGTCGCTGAAAAAAATTAGAACCTATTTGGCACAGTAAAAGTCTCATGTTTTTTGGCAAACCTAGTGGTCCCATATGTAAAAAATAGGCACATAATATAGCAACTAATAGAAATAACATAAAGAATTACAAATAAAACAGATTATTGAAAACTCAGATCAACACTTCTGTGCATTTTTTTTTTCCTTGTCAGAGCTTCAGCTCAATACAATCTCTGAATATGTGTGAAAAGACTTACAATTTCCTCTAATATACATATGGCTTTTTTCTAACAATAGATAACTCAACTCTCCTAAGATTAGCTCATGTTTTTTTGTGCATGAATACAAAATATTTTTTTAATTTGGAATATCCTAAAAATATAAATAACTTGATTAAACTAAAGAATGCATGAAAAAATAAAAAATAATTAATTTTCTTTCCTAAAAAGCTATGACTTGCATGCAAGGGATTTTCTCCTAATAATAGATGAGACAATATTAACATTTATTTCCAATACTCCCCCTTAATTCCGACATTCAAAAAAAAAAATTGGAGCTAAGTGTACATTTCTAGATCTAACATATTCCTGATCACAAACTCCCAAACAACTTCTCAAATAATAAAAAACTTCATTTCCCAAAAGCTTTCGTAAAGATATCAACAAATTGATCTTCGAATCTGTAAAATTCAAGACAAATTTCCTTGTTGTTAACCAAATCTCTACTGAAGTGATACCTCGTGTCTATATGCTTGCTCCTCTTGTGAAAAACATGATTTTTGGACAATGCTATTGTTAAATTGTTGTCACGAAAATCTGTTGTCAGCAAAAAATCTGTGTGGCTGCCTCAAATCTTTCAACACTCTTTTCATCCAAACAATCTAACATGTTGCTCCTGTTACTTCTACATAATCTTATTCTGTTGAAGATAGTATGATTATGAGTTGCTTATTCGATGCCCATGAAACTACGGCATGTTCCAAAGTGAAAATCATAATCGGATGTGATCTCTCTATCATCAATAATTCTGGCACTGTCGTTGTTCTGTGTAACCTATGAGTTTGAACTCATCTTATGTTGAATACAAAATTCCATGATTCTTAGTTCCACATACATACCTCAAAATCTTTTGTCAAGCTGGTGCCAATGTGAATATTTTGGAGATTCCATGAACCTTGAGATGAGGTTCATACCATACATAATATCTGGCCTTGTGGCTATCAAATACACGAGACTTCCAACTATCCTTTTAAACAATCTTGGATCTACAAATGATCTGCTGTCATATTTTCTTAACTTCAAATCTACTGCAATAGGTGTTGGTGTTGGCTTGTAATTAAACATGTTAAATCTCTTCAAAAAATCATTAGCATACCTTCCTTTTGAAATAAAAACTCCAGCTTCTGATTGTTGAACTTCGATGCCCAAAAAAATAGTGCATGAGGCCTAGATCTGTAATCTTAAATTATTTCTTCATAGCCGATTTGAATGAATCTATAGATATATTTCTAGTGATGATTAAATTATCCACATATAAACAAATAATCAAAATTTTACCTTTCTCGTTGATCTTGATGTGTAAGGTAGGCTCATTGCTACTCCTAGACTGAAAACATTTTGTATCAAATAAGAATCAATCTTGATCTACCAAGCTCTAGGTGATTGCTTGAGACCGTAAAGCACTTTTTTCAGATGTGTATACCTTTCCTTCATGACCTTCAATGTCATAACCTTCTGGCTAATTCACATAAAATTCTTCTTCAAGAAAACCTTTCAAGAATGTCTGATTTTACATTCATATGATGAATAAGCCATTTGTTTTGAGCTGACAATATGCTAAAACCGTTCTTACTGTGTCTAAACGTGCTACAAGGGAAAACATGTCTCGTTGTAATCTACTCCATATCGCTATGAAAAACCTCTTGACAACCAGCCTTTCTTTATGTTTATGTACTTTACTATTAGACAATATATTTGGTCTTATAGACACACTTCACTCCTATCACATCCTTTCATTATAGAAGATCTAAAAATTCTCATCTAGTATGATTATTCTCTATGGCTTCTATCTCATCATCCATGTATTGAACCCAAACTTCATTGCGTATAACCTCTTCAAATTATACTAGATCTGCATCTTGAGAAAAAAATGAAAAAACTGAAAAAGCATTAGTTTGTACCAACATTATAAATCTCACTAAGACTCCTTATTTTCTGTTACAAAGGGATATCATGATGATGGACTATTTTTGTAATGAAAGGAGTTTAGCTTCTGGTGTTCTTTGAGGTGTCTATTGGATGGTTAAAGATAACCTAAAATCTTGGAGATCTCCTATATGTATATGGAGGTGTACCTTATGCCACAACTTGTGGTGAATGTCTAAGATTCAAAGAAGATACAATACCTTGCTTCTCTATGCTTTCATCTGCCATATAATCATGAGGAATAACTTGTTGCTACACTGGTTTTTTTTCTCAATAATTCCATCCCATTCCTCATTTTCAACAACTTGTACATCTCTGCTGATTATGACCTTTTCTGGTAGTTTGACTGAACAACTTGTAAGATTTTGTATTCTCTGAATATCCAAAAACTATGCACTTTTATCATTTGTTGTCTAACTTCATTCGTTAACTCATCTGGCACATGTGCGTATGCCATAGAACCAAAAACTCTAAAATGAGAAACACTGTGTTTTCATATTAGTCCAAGCCTTGGTGATGGAACCATGTTTTCGAACATTTTTCATTGGATAGCTGTTTATGATGTAAACAAAAATTGCTACTACTTCTACCAAATAATCACTTGAAAGATTTTTTATCTTCATCATACTTCTCATCATCTCCATAATGATTCTATTATTTCTCTCTGCCACACCATTCTGTTGCGGTGTATACCTGGTAAGTAAAATGCTTGTGTATACCTTGGTATTGGTAAAATTTCTTAAAAGCATTGGAAACATACTTACCTCCTCTGCCTCTCCTCAGAACTTTGTTGTAATACTCACTTTGCTTTTCCACTAAAGCCTTGAATTACTGAAATATATCAAAAGCATCTGATTTGTGTCTAAAAAAGTACACCCATATCTTTCTCGTATAGTCATCAAAGAATGTCATAAAGTATGAGCAACCTCTTATAGAAGTTGTTTGCATCGGTCCACATAAATCTAAGTGAACAATTTCACGTAGTGCACTTCGCTCTTTTTCTTTTTCCAAATGGGAAGGATTCTCTATATTGCTTCCCCAAAATACAACCTTCACAAACTCTATCTGGTTTCTGAATAAAAGGAAAACCTTTTCACCATATTTTTTTATGTGTAATAAATTCAAACCACCAAAGTTTAAATGACTAAACCTGAATATGACATAGCCATGATTCATATTTTTCAACTAAGTGAAAAGTTGATTGAAACTCCTTAGCTTTGGATTGATCTATAATATGAGCTCTAGATGTGGCTGGTATAATATTCAAAGGAAACATTCTAGCTACTTGTTATCTTACATTTTAGCAATCCCCTGGGTACTTGGAGCTTTATCCATGATCACACATTCTTTGTCTTCAATGTAAAATCTGTATCCCTTTTGTACCAATTAACCAATGCTCATAAGATTATGCTTCAAACCTGAAACATAATAAACATCTTGCATAATCTTTTACTCCCCCTTTTTAGTTAGAATGTTTATTGTTCATTTACCTTTCACAGTCACTGTATTATTATTCCCAAGAGTAACATTTGTCTTTACTGACTCATCCAAATTGGAAAATAAAGCTAAATTGGTTGTCATGTGATTACTGCAACTAGAATCCAAATATCATACAACACTAGGAATCTCTTGTGATGGATTGAACTCAATTGGCAATAAATATGGCATTGCTTCGGCAATCAAGATAAAATGACATTTGTGCATGTAATAAACATGGATCTTGGAGTAGAGCTGCCAACCTAATTTTTATTCTGCTTGTTCTGATCATAATACTTTTTTCTGCATTCATAAGCATTCATAAGCATAGTGTCCATATCTCTTTCAATAGTGACATTGCACATGCGACTTATCCTATCTTTGACAAAAAAAAATGATTATGCTCTCGACTATGTCCTCTTCCACTTGCTTTTGATGGACCGTTGTTGCATCCTCTAGATGAATTTCTTCCTCTGCCTCTAGGGCTGAAATTTCCTCTTCCTCTTCCACAATTTCCTGATACCTATGATGAAAAATCTTGATCTACAACTGCATGTGATCTATTCAACCTCTGTTAATGATTTATTAGTGATACATGCAACTCATCAATTGAAAACTAACTTAGATCCTTAGTTTCTTCAATAAAAACTACCAAAGGATCAAATTTTGCAGGCAAATGTCTAAGAAATTTTTCAATAATCCTTTTTTCTTCAATAGTTTCTCTATGGAATTTGATTTGATTGACTAAACTAACTACAAAAGTAAAGAATGATTCTACATGATATAAATTTTTCATTGACATATATTCAAAATCTCTTCGAAAGTAATTGTAGCTTTGCGGTTTTTACTTTCTCTTTACCTTGATACGCAACTTGGAGAGTTTCCCATGCAATTTGTGTTTTATTAGCTGTTGTTACTCTAGGTAGGATACTTTCATGCATGGCTTGATGAATAAAAAAAAGAGATTTTCCGTCTTTCTTTCTTAATTCCTTCAAAGTATCTTTCTTTACCTATGACAGTGTGTTATATCTTGTTGCATCCACAGGCTCTGTGTACCCATTCTCTACGATTTCCCACACATCCTGGGATCTGAATAGTGTTGTCATGGTTAATGACCAATTCTCATAATTATTTCCTGTAAATTGCAGTGTCTGTAGACTGGATATAGAAGCCATAACTTGTTGTCAATTAGAAACCTTCTGAAAAAAATCCACACTTTGATACTAATTTTTAATAAATAGGCACATAATATAGTAACTAATAGAAATAAAATAAATAATTGCAAATAAAATAGATTATTGAAAACTCAGATCAGCACTTCTATGCATATATTTCTTTTTCCTTGTCAGAGCTTCAGCTCAATACAATCTTTGAATATGTGTGAAAAGACTTACATTTGCCTCTAATATGTAGATGGTTTTTTTCTAACAATAGATCACTCATCTCTCCTAAGATTAGCACATGCTTTTTGTGCATGAATAAAAAAGATTTTGTTTTATTTGGAATGTTCTAAAAATAGGAATAACTTGATTAAACTAAGCAATGCATGAAAAAATAAAACTAATTAATTTGCTTTCCTAAAAAGCTATTACTTGCATGCAAGGGATTTTCTCCTAATAATAGATGGGACGAAATTAGCATTTATTTCCAATACCATAGGCAGGATCACCTAAAATATTTCAAGGGGTATTGCTGAGAAAATTTAGGTACAGCATGAGACCATAGTTTAGCACAATATGGTCCCATGTTGTTCCTAAAGTTTCTCAACAATATTGGCTGAGATATTTTAGGATCTTGAAGCAGTTGAATAGTTCCATTGAGCTGTACAAAAAATTATTTAATTAACTAAAATAACTTGTAATTAATTAACTAAAAGGATTTTCACATACAACTACTTGCTGATTTTCTTTTCTGCAAAAATCCTTCCCAGTTTAAAGTCAAAATCTTTCAACTTGTAATCTGCATCAAGTTCAACGCTAAAACCCTGGACAAAGCAATTGTGTTCACCTCCATCGAATATTGCAACAATTTTAAAAAATCTGCAGATTTCACAAATGGTTTTGGACAATCTTATCCTCAAAATTTAAGCAAATGGATAAATGCAGCTGGAAAAAGTAAACATAATGCGATAAACATTGTACATACACATCAAGTAATTTATTTATTTTTCTCTAATCTCCTAAGAACATTCTATATTAGTGAATTTGGAACCATGTACTTAAACCACTTTCAATGCAATAATGTTTTTGAACTTTATTTACCGACTATCTCAACCTTCCTGTCAGTTTATTTTTCCGGGCACACACAATCGTCTGTCATTTCCTCTCCACTACTTTAGGAGCAGCTTCACCAGCCTTAACATATGTTGAAAGAAGTGAGTTGTAAACTATGGTTAAACATTTAAAATGTATTAAAAGTCCCAAATTTTCCTCTGCATATTTGATAGTTCCTTGCTCCTCAAACTGTTTTAGAATACCCGGTTAAACATTTAAAATGTATAAGAAGTCCCAAAAACTCCTCTACATCTTTGACATACCCTGCTCCACAAAATGCTTTAGAATACCCATGACATTTTCAAACTTTGGTTGCAGTAAATTTTAAGTTTACTATTGCAGAATGACAATCATTCATTTGTTGAGTTTGACCTAAGGTAGTTTATAATGAGCATTATTCCCTGCACTCTGTGAGTACCTTGTTGACTTTTGAACGCCTTGGCCTCCCTAACTGACAAGATCAGAATCTCTTGGCCTCTCGAACGGTCACCTTTGGTTGGCCAAACCACTGCCAATTAAGACTATTTTGTGTTCCAACGATCACTACAACCATGGATTTTGACATCATTTTTGCAGCAGAAAACCAATGGATTTTGAAAGGACTCCTTGGCATTTGATTTCTTTTGAAAAGTGCACATATGCAGAAATAACTTTCACCTCATCCCCATATAAGAAAGTTTGGTAACGACCTATTTTCATGATATCCTTTCCACTCTATGTATGGAATTTATATTGTGTGGCAGGGTGCATGTATGCCTCAGTGCACACAAATATGTTTCTTCCGAAGCTTCTAGCCATACCGTATTTGGAGTTGAAAATTTCTCATTACACAATGTGTGGAGAAGAATGGGGTTTTTTGTTTTTTTCCACGCATGGGTAGAGGCTTTCATTTGGCTCTAATAAACTCAGTATATGACAGTTCCTCATCGAAAATATTTTTTAATTTATTTCTATCATGTATATTTAGTATGGAAAGCTTGGAAAATAAGAACACTTAATAATATAGATCTCGTTCTTTCATATTTATTGATTTATTCAATTTCAGGAAAATTAGTTAATGTTGCAATTTTTAATTGGATTCATGTCAACAAATTTTGAGACAAATTTATTCGCACTTTCTCCTCTTTCAATACACAACATAGAAAATTACATTTACATTTTAAACATGCAAGCCACATGTGATGCTTTTTTCAAATATTTGCAATTACTTAATAATTAAAAATAAAAAAACATGTTAACATGCCCATCGAATATAACCATTCTATGGAATGAACTACAAGACCAAAAGTCTTATGATATCATTTGCATTTACATTTCAACCAAACATTTCTACTTACAATTTTCTTTTTTGCAAATGAAAACATGAAACACTACCCATTCCATCATGTACATAATTAATGCATTTATCATGGACAGATAATGGTGTGAGTACAAGATCATCAAGTATTAATTGAACATAACATAGGATTCCAAAAATTACCCCATGATTTCCATTCTAAAGTTTTTCTAAAGTTAACAAATTATTGTGGACCCTTGTGTGCTTTTGTTCTTTTCTTATCTTTTAAAATATTTTAAAGATAATGTCATACATTTTTTTGGGAGATTGTAGACGTGAAGTGGTTTTGTGCTAACCACTAAATAAGAGTTAATTGGAAGAATGCATATAGTTTAAATATTTTAAGAATATAGAAAATTTGAAATATTCAAGAGAGAATTGAGGTTTTAGAATGATATAAAAATTTTATAATTTAAGATATAGTTGTTACAAAGTGTCTACGCATTGAGGTAAAGAATATCTAGAAAAATTAGTAAAATGGAGAACCTTGACAAAAATAAATTGCTCCTTAGGTAATAATTTTAGAATCATACAAATATGGATTTGGTAATTATCTGGATAATGCAATACTAATTTGAAAACTTTGATCATCTGTCGCTGTAAAAACCTCATTCACTTTTTAGAATTCACTAGAAGTTGTTAGGAATTTTCTCTCATTCTTTGAAACCTAGGTAATATGATAACAACACTTTACAAAATCATAAATAATAAAGGGAGTTAATAAGTTTGGCTTGTGATATGCTTATATTATCCCTCCATTATTATTAGGTGCCTAAAGTTTTGAATAGTTCGACAAACAAAATGTACCAAGTATAAATTAGTTCGACATGCAGTTCAATATAATGCAAGCGTCACAACAATTATTTTTTCAATCCTCTAATCAATACAACAAGTAAACGCTAGATGGCCTTCTCTAAATACTTGAAAATTAAGAATATACTTTTAACAAAGGGATGCTTCTTTATTCACTCAAATAAATAAATCTTTAGTAATATATTATCTACTGTAACAAAAAGAATCCAAAAAAAAGGCCACAATATGGCACAACATTTGTAGATAAAAATAAAATGTAGAGGGAAATTCAAACGAAATAATCTTGACATTTCTATTCAGTTGACATGTATTTTGTTGAAGTGATAACAATTACGTGACTACTAGTTGAAGTTGTTCAATGTATGGGCCATAAAGATAATTGATACACATGAGTTGTGGTTGGCCTGTGAAGAATTTTCTATCTAGTGTTTCTTTGACTGAAGTAAGTGTATATGTTACTCTAACAACTTGGCACCTCAATGGATACAATAAAAAATACTAGTAACATCATTATGAATGTTATTTGCAGAGCTATTTTCACTCCTCATAGTTCACAATGAGGTCATTGATTCAAGCGACCACATGAGTAGCTTGAATCCCTTTTCGTTAAAGGGGTGAAATACCTCTTTGCATAAGGGCCATCCAAGGCGATACCATTCATTGTATCAAGTTAAAAAATAAATAAACATCTTGTTGTCCATTATTAAATGAACATTGGAAATGTAAGGTAACATTACACAGGTAAACCATATATAAAGGATTTTATTCATAGTCTATAAGGACTTTGGTGCAAAAAGTAAAGATTGAAATTTGACTTGTGGTATACATGCCATGAGTTTAATGTGTTATTTTTTAATTTGATAAAAAAAGGAGTTTAATTGGGGCACTCACCCATTCAAATTTTCAAAAGTAAAAAGTACAAAAAGAAAGAGAGAGACATCAAAATACAAGACTAAATATACTTGAAATATCTCAAAAACAACACTAAACCATCGGTAAAAGTGACATCAAAGTTTTTGTGAGAAAAAACGCATCTCCTAAATGATATTGTATAGATAAATTTTGTATGAAATTTTGCAATAGATCTATAAATTTTACTTGTGTATTCGTCCTTTAATTTTGTGTCATTTAAGTCCATAAGTTTCCTTTATCTCCAAATAAATTAATTATAACTAACTTATTTAATTTAGAAAATATGTTATTTATAACGTTTTTGAGAAAAACAAAAATAATATAAAATATTGTGATTCTCATAAGAAATACTTAGGAAATGAAATCAAGATGACACATGATATGAAAAAGTGGGGTGTGCGGTGTGGGATGAGAAACTCAAAATAATATGCCATACATGAAACATGTAAAATCAACTCAATATCCATCCATCATAATCAACAAGGAAACCACACATATTTTCTCAAAAAACAAAACCATAACTTACTGCCCCAAATGAACATTTTCATTCATCTCCAAGTTGAGAAGTACATATTGACAAATGCTCCATAAAACCATGAATCATCTAATAGATTGTTGAATCAAATTGAGACATGAATCTTAAACCATATCTGAAAGCAATCTAGTCACCGTTTACCTCCAAATTCAACTTAAACAACATATTTCTTATCAACCCAATAGAAATTTGCATGTGAAAACCTCTCAAAAATATTATAAGAAGAAATCTCTTTCAAAATATGCGTATATCAATATTGAAACAAATATGAAGAACATTGATAGACTTCTTCATGATACAAAATAGTCAACCAATCCATATCTCTATCTAATATCCAGTGTCAATAGAAATAAAAACATTTTAGAGAGTTGATAAATAACATTTCCTAATCATAATAACTTCTCTAATTTTTGCAAAATGAGAGATAATCAATATGGGAAACAAAAATTGAAGCAAATTCTACTCTACTAATTCAACAACCTCAACATAATTAGTCTAAACATAAAGAGTAAAATAAAATTCACCTTAGTTTTCAATACAAACCCCCTCAAACTTTACAATCATGCATATTCAATATGAAGAACTAAAACACAAAACATGTTCCAAATGTATACAACCATGAGGAAAGAAACTTTTAAATAGCGTCCATATTTTCATATCACTATAACATGAAATGATCTTGAGGTCGTAGTTGAAATATAATCTTCCACTCATGATAAATACAACCTAGATTATCTAATGAATCAAACCGAGTCAATAATAACTAAACCTTTGAAATGAGAAATAAAACCCATTTCGTAAAGAGCGATCAAGTGAAAAGAAAGTCCCAAGCATGAGAATACCTACCAATTGAGAAAGAATCAAAGCCAAAAAGAGAAACACCATCACAATCCCATGTTAAGGGTACAAAAAACCTTAACAGTCCTGAGCTCAAAATTTGCAAGCATGAAGTCAATTTTTGAAACCTAAATGCATGCATACAAAATGAAAACCTTGTCTATAGAATGAGCTAGAAAAAACTAATTAAATTCAAAATATATATGGATAGTTTAAATACTCTCAAATGTTATTCAAATGATCTACCCCTCTTATCACTTATCCCCCAAAACCATTTCATCTCCATCATGCACTAGATATTCTATGATTTAACTAAAAGAGTATCAAACATAAGGTATATCCATACCTGAGTTGAGGGCACAACACAATGGGAGGTCAAACTTAAAGAACCTAGATCCCAATTGAAATAACTTCACCGCAGAGAGCTCCAAGCTCAAATGACCAATATGGAACCAACAAAAGTTAGTTGTCAAAACCAGAACCAAACAAAAAAAAACTAATTGAAAGGAGATATACAAAAAAAACAATTCTAGGTTGGGGCTCGAGGAGACAATCGACAATAAATGCCAATACTATGAAAAACCAAAAATAAACAATACCCTGTACCTCCAATTATGCCTAGTGAGTCATGATTCCAAAATAAGAGGAATAAATAAATGGAGAACATAGAACTTAAATATAATGACAATGAATTCAAAATGGAGTGTCATGGTGCTTCCAAAAATGTGTTATCTTTATCCTTAGATAGAAGTGAATTTAACTTACCAACCTTAACCTCCCATGCGAGGTAGTGCTTAAATGCATTTAAGCAATAAATCAAATACCTCCAATGTGACTATCAAACAAACAATGCCATAAAAACAAAACAACCTTTCATAACTTTCAAATGAAATCCAATTGTCAATACAATTATTCGACCCACAACATAAAATATCGTAATAATGTTTGGTTAGATGGTACCAAAATAATTTAAAAACCTTAGTATCATATTTATAAACGCAAGAGTGATCATAATCATCAAGAAAGAAATTTCCCCATCAAAAAATGGTTTAGTCTCAAAAACATAAAAATATTTAGTCATAAAATAGTGGAATAGTATTATACCAAAAGAAAGATGGGACTAAAATTTAGGAATAACACTAGCAACCATGTTGTCCTTCAGTTCATGGTGTAGGGTTGCATAAAATATTTGTTAAATAATCCCAATTGTAACCACATGTAAGTAATTTCTTGAGTTGATGCGTGTGAACCGCTTTATGATTGTAAAGTATTCTTAGGTATGAAAGTTCGTCTCATCATGAAAACAAAAAAAGGAAATTAGAAAAATGGGAAAATGTAGGTTGCATGAGCACCATTCTAGAAATCATATTTCAAATAATTGATAAAAAATTATATCATGAAAATATAATAGCTATTCCACTAAACAAATGATTATTGATTTCTAATCAATAAATTCCTAAGAAAAACTCTACCAAAACCCACAAATACTTATAAGAAATGAAGGCTTGCTTGATTTTGAATTTCATTCATCTAATAAAATCTTGAATGGATGCAGAGACAATCTCTGAAACTTAGCAAAAAATATAATCACATTTCCAAACACAAACAAAATGCAAGGAAAACAAATGAACAAACCAAAATGAAGCTATATACTTGTGAAAGAAAGACAACCAACAAGCTATCCATTTTTGAAAACCTTCCACTCTAAGATAAAGTGTAGTATGATGAATAAATGATAAAACAAATATGTAACCAAGAATACTTCCAATTTATTCAAACACACAAGTAGCCTTTGTCTCCAAATAAATTAGTTATAACTAACCTATTTAATTTAGAAAATATTTGATTTGTAATTTTTTGAGAAAAAAGATATAATATAAAGTATTGTGAGCATCATAAGAAAGACTTAGGAAATAAAATCAAGATGACACATGACATTAAAAAGTGGGGGGTGCAGGGTGTGGGATGAGAAACTCAAAATAATATGTCACCCATGAAATATGTAAAATCAACTCAATATCCATCCATCATAATCAACAAGGAAACCACACATATTATCTCAAAAAAAAAAATCATAACTTACTACCCCAAATGAACATTGGCATTCATCTCCAAGTTGAGAAGTACATATCAACAAATCCTCCATAAAATCATGAATCAAAACATTTTTAAGGAAAGCGAGATAAAAAAAAAGGTAAATGGATTCAGATTTCTCCAAAAAAAAAACATGAACCAAGATATTAAAATTAAGTTAGATTTATTTTCTACTAATTGAGTAATGTGTATACATTTGCATTCAATTTCATTTAATTCCAAAGAGAAAGAGAGCGGAACCATGGGTAGGTTGGGTAGAATTCAAAACAGGTCTATAACTTTATAGAAACTCAACCATTAATTTTTTTGTTTTGAAGCATGTTGCTTGTGAGGTGTGTAGACACCCTAATTTCACATCTGTCTTAAATCAATTAATTCCCTTACCTCATTTCCCACAAAAATTCACTTTTAATTAATCAAATATAATTTGATTAATTATCCCTTTCAAATCTAAAAATAGCCTAATCCTTACCACATGTCATTATTCTCCATGTTTTACTACTATTGAATTAAAAATTAAAAATCAAATCCTCACCCACTCTTCATGGTCCCCACTCACCTAAAATCCTCCACTTATGAATTTAAAATCCAATTCAAATCCTCACCCATTCTTTGTGGTCCCCACTCACCTAATCTTGCCCACATTTTCAAACCATGATTACTTAAATTACTCTAAGTTAATCACTTCTCCATGCTATAAATACAACCTTACTCGTCCCCTCTAAGACATGGTTTGAGCAAAGAAAATACCTCCATCTCGTCCTAATGCCCAAATAGCCTCATCTTGAAGCACCCCAAATCTATAATTATTTTCTCCATTTGGTGAAAAGTACGTAGATCTTGTTATAGGAAGGGCTTGCTTTGTTTCGAGAAAAGCACCTACATATCACACAATCAGGGCTCATTCATGTTTCCTTTCCCGTTCTGAGGTTTTCTATGGAATCGCAAAGGAGGAGGTATTATTGTTAGTGTTTTAATTTCTTGATTATCAGTGCATTTTTCCTAGCTTACATTCTGGCAAGCCCAGTTACTTTTGATCTGTTACCACTGATTTACCAATTAGTGGTTTTATCCATTCTTTGTTTATCATTGTTTGTTATTATTTCATTTTATGTGCCTTGTGGCCTTCTTTGGTTAACCTTCACGCTATGGGAAGTGATTCTATTGTGTGGTATCTTGTGGTGCATCTGCAGGTTATAAGTAATAATGAACCTATGACACTTGTCATGTCTTTGATCTCCACGGAGCTCGATGTTTAGAAGAAGAAAATCCATCATCAAATTTGGATACTCGTAGACCGCAACGGAGGAAAACTACTAATAATTTTCTTGCAGGGCCTTTTAAAAAATACAAGACCTTCTCGCATCTATCTCGCCAAAATGATCAGGTTTGCATTCCCAGTCATCTTTTGCACACTAGAGGCACCCCAGGCCCCACAAAACAATTTTTTTTTGCCTTACATTCCAATTTTTCATGACGATGCTTTTGGTAATGTTTTAAAGCTTTTTTCGTTGTTTTTGTTTTTTGTGAAGATAATCGTTATTAATATTTTGCAATCACGATTAATTGCAATACTTATTAAAATTTTAACAAAATATATTCCAATTGTATCTGCATATGCTTTTTTCCTATGCCTTAAAGCGATCTGGAAAATTAGAAACGATTGCGATTGTTTAGTTTCTTGTTCTAACATTACAAGATCCACTTCCTTATTATTTTATATTTCTAACTATTTGTAGACACCTAAAATTGGTTACCCAATTTAGTGTCCCCCGCATGCATTTGCCTTCTCGGGTAACATGGACCACGTTTATATCACCACTTCTTCCTTAGGGTATTATTTAATATTTGATTTAAACATTTATCCTAAGTCTATTTCACCCCATTATGTTTTACCCATAGATAATTAAATATTAACTATTTAATTATACTTTTTACATATATCTTAACCACTTATCTACCCCATATCAATTCCTAACCTCCCATATCTATTTTATCCATCTATCCCCCCTATTTCTCCTCCTCCCAAACCAAGCAACTGGGATATTTCCCGTATTTGAGGTGGAAGGATCACTTTCATCTTTCCAAAAATCACCCCTTTTGGCCATTTCGGGAGTCTGTTCCCTGATCGGCATCGACCGGTACTCGGTCGACGCCGATTTTTTAGGAGTGGCCGATTTCATCTCGGTCAGCGCCGATTACAAATACAGGGCCAGAATTCAGTTCTGGTTAGATAGAAAGAACGACAGAGAGTTTTGAGCATCAAGTCTGAGCATTATCTATCAAGCGAAAGTGAATTTAATCCAAATCAATCCCTGAGAGGAGTACCGTTACTCTGCTCCTACCACATCGACATCGTGAGCCTCCATCGATCTCTTGGTGACTCTGTTCCTGCATCCAGCAAAGGTGGAGCCTTGTCAGTATCCCTACGGCTCTTGCAGATCTAGCAGAGATCGACGATCTAGCTTCCACTGTCTGTTTCTCAATCTTCCTACAATTTTCCCCCAAGTCGACGCTGACCGTACCCAGTCGATGCCGATTCTCTCTAGTCGATGCCGACCTATCTCAGTCGACGCCGATTTCCT
Source organism: Taxus chinensis (assembly GCA_019776745.2). Taxonomy (NCBI): domain Eukaryota; kingdom Viridiplantae; phylum Streptophyta; class Pinopsida; order Cupressales; family Taxaceae; genus Taxus; species Taxus chinensis. The sequence continues at coordinate 911,258,152 of CM034147.1, read as the reverse complement.
AATCGACGCTAATTTTCCTAATCGACGCCGATCTTCCTGCAGACAGGTAAAATAATTTAGGGAACACAAATCCAGCATTGTTTTCACACTTTCCCATTTTCTATTGGTTTCATGTCTGCTGTTTACATTCTGTCTGTCATTTTTAATCAAAATCTAGACATTTACTTACATCTTTTATCATGTATGCTTCTTTCCTTAATTGAAAACGTGGACTGACATCCGCCGAGGGAGCTTATCGCTTCCCGGACCCACTTTTCGGGTAGTCCACCCAAATATCTTTTAACATTGTCTTTTTCTGTCAAGCATCTGTGTCTCGTAGGTTTCTTGGATCTACTTTACAGGATCGCTCGTGTGCACCCGTCTTGTCTACATCGGCTTTCTTTTCCATCTACATATTCGGATCTTGTCTTATCTATCAGGTATTGATTTCATTTGAGTTTTTTAGGGTTTTTGTGTTTAGTTTGGTACATTAACTTGGACAGGTAACAAGCACAGAAATTCTTGATCTACATTCTGGCACGCCCGGTGGGACCCAACCAAAGTCCCTTATTGGTAAGTTCATTTCTTTTCCAGTTTTGAGCTTTTGTTCTGTTTCTTCACTGCTTTTCGTCAGTTCTCCGTAGCATTTCCTTCCTTCATTTTGGTCTTGCTTCTTTCACTTATAATTTTCAAAGTTAAAGTTTCTTCTTTCTTGCAAAACTAAATTCCAATTCCTATTTCAAAGATCAATAAATATTTCATTTGATTTCAAAATTGCATTCTTGATCCGTCTTTTTTTTTTGCAAAATTGTTATTTTATTGAAAGTTTTCTAGTTCCTTAAATAGAAATTTTCATTCTACTATTATCGGGATATATCTTTCTGGATTTGTTTGTGTGTTTTCTTAACCTTTTCTTGCGGAGCACTTTGCTTGTTCGCGGGATTGTTCGAGGGGAAGAGCTCAACAACGCACTTTTTGAAGTCCACACACCTTGGAGAGCTAAATCTACAGGTATTCCTCTTTTACGGTGTTTTCTCCTTTTTAAGAACTTAAAAAGAACTTGTTTGTTTGTTTTCTATCACATTCAAACATTTTGATTTTGGCGCTTAAAAAGAATTTAATCACATTTGGGGAAGAATTTGTTTGACCTGTCTTCATCGAAATCCAACACTTCGTTCTTAGTGCTTAAAAATAACTTTTCCTTTGTCATTTCTGATGTATGCTATTCATCTAGTTTTCTAAATAGGCTGGAAAAATTGATCAAAATCGGTAGTGACACTATTTGATTTTTATTTTTCACCCTTGCACACAAAGCCAAAATCACTAGGTATAAAGCATCAAAACAAAAATTCCTCCCCTGGCCTCGCCTACTTGGAAGTGACATCCAAGAGGAAGAGCCTACGCGGTACTCGGGCCGCGCTATAAATTCACAGAAGTTCTGGTATATATTGGCAAAGCACCCGACTCCCTTATCGCAGTGGTGTGTGAAGTGCAGGGGTAGGCCCCTATATCAAGCCACGTACTGGTCTTTTACTGAAGTGCCTTCGGGACTCCTCACCAAAACATTCCCCAAACCATCCTTAGTTTGGCTATCTGAGTAGTTCCTGTTCTAAAAAGCCTTCCCTAATATTTTCTTTCTTAAAAGCAGGAAAATTTAAAAGAGATAATCACCTACGCTGCTTGAATTGTCTGTGCATTAGTTAGGTCAATCTTCTTTTTCTATATTTCTGCTTGTTTATGACGGTCATCACTCGGTTACAATCTAGAAAAATGGCTCAACTGGTCCCTTCTTCATCCGAGACCACCACTAGTGTGGATGTTTCGGCACCCCTCGGGTCTTCCTCGGGACCGCTATTAGTTGGTTCCCCATCTTGGTCATATAATCCTTTCTATCAGCCTAAAGCAATCCCATCACGTCCAGCTTCCCCCAGTCCTTCAGAAATATCATCTGCTTCTGATATAGAGTATGTTCCTCGTGGGGATCCTGAATTTCAGGTGCTCCTTGATCGCAATCCGGTAGCCCTTATGGACTATCTAGTACATAAGTCTTTCGAATATCTGATCAGGGACCACCAATCCAGCAAGTTTACGATTATCCTCGTGAACCATCCCAGGCTTTTATAGAACAGTTAGCATATTTTTTCTCACCTCGAACCACGGAAGAGGGTGGCGCACATGTGCCTCCTTTTTCTCTTCCACCGACCATGTCGACTAGTTCTCAAATAGTCTTGCCTATTCCTAGCCCGCAGTTACCTCGACTATTCCACAACCTACTTCTGAGAAGTCCTCTTCTCTAGCTATAATGGGTGCATCTGCACACCCACAGATTGCTGTTAATTCTTCTATGTCATCCATTACGTCCCAGGGTCAGTACCTCTTTATGAATCAACCCCCTTCTACGAGTCAGTTGGTTCCTACTTCTCGTCCTCCAGTTGGTCTTTCTTCCAATGCTCCAGCGACAGTGACCTTCACCCATCCTCTAGCGTCGGCACCCTTAATAGCCAATCCGGTAGTCAAAAGCCTCATTCAGACCTTGTTCCCCACCATGTCCAATCAAATTAACACCCATGTTCCTCAATCCATTCCGATTCAGTCGACAAGTGTAGGAGCCCACCAATCACAGGCTCCGTCTTTCATTCAACCACCTTTTTCTCAACCACTTGTCATCTCACAGCCTGTTTATACACAGGCTCCTTCACAACAAATACCTCACCAGGCGTCACCCAGAATGCACCTGGTTATTCCTCTTATCATCCTGTTAATCAACAGATGAATCCCCCATTGACGCCTCAACAAAATCCACCATTCACTTCTTATGTAGGACATACCAGTATGCCTCCTCCTCAATCTGACATGGTCCAAATTCTTTTCAAGAAAATCACAGACCTAGAAGCCTCCACCAAAGGGGCTCATCCTTCATACTCTTTTGAAGAAGTATGTAATGAACCCATTCATCCATCAGTGGCTTTTAAGCCTTATCCTCCCCAATGGGAACTTCCTAAATTCTCAAAATTTCATAGTCGGGAGGACCCTCAACAGCACCTGCGAGCATTCAAACACGCTTGCTACCTTATAGTCCAGGATCAGGAGCTTATGCTCCGTACTTTCCCTATGTCTCTAGCAGGGCCTGCTTTAGACTGGTATAATAACATTCCCCAACATTCCTTGTTTTCTTTCTCTCAATTGGCCCAGATGTTTGTTGAAAAATTTTCAATAAACATCACACATAAGATCTCGATTACAGATCTTTATAACATTCGTCAATTCGATGATGAGTCTATTGCAGACTTTGTCACTCGTTGGAGAGGGATAATAAACCAATTATCTTTCTCCCTTCCTCAATCTCAACAGATCGAGTTGTTTACTCGATCTTGTGCTAATCATATTTCTTCCACTTTAAGGATCCAAACCTTTCATACATTTGAAGAAGCCTTTACGATGGCACGCAAACTTGAATCCCGCGCCATTGAACAAGGAAAGTTAAAACTTCACTCTAAATCTAAACCAGATTTTTCTCGGTTTACAAAAACAAACCCTTCCACTTCTAACAAAGACAAGAATCAGGGGTCTACCAATGCTATTGTATTAAAAACATCACGAGCCGATAACACTTCTAATCAAACACCACGGAGAGACTCCTCATCTTCTCGAAAAGGACCCTCATCATCTCGATCTTTTACTTCGTTGGGGGAATCATATGCTTCTATCTTGGAAAAAATGTTGGAAGTTCACATGATCGAACTTCCCCCTATTAGAAATTTTGATGAAAACCAAGAACGTCCATTCTGGTATAGGGAAAATGACTTCTGTCATTATCATAGAACCAAAGGCCATGACATTGAACGATGTCAGACCTTCAAAAATCTTGTCCAGAAATTCATTGATAAAGGCGAGCTCATTCTGGATAACCCAAATGCTCCCCCAAATCAGGCGCTTGATGTTTTTAAACAACCTTTTCCCAATCATTCCCCAAACAATGATGCTTCAGAGTCTCAAAAACCAAACACTCATACTATCAACTTCATTTCTACTGAAGAATCTTCTTCTAAAACTAAGCCATCTACGAACACATCGACCGAATCAGAACCTCCTTCCGCTCCGCTAATCGCTGGGATTCCACCATCTTCAGACAACCCATCTTTGAATATTCCCACATTGTTAGAGACAGATTCATCTCCCTCTGCCTCTTTATCTGATCTTCCATCCATGCCTGAGACAGTGTCATCCTCATCTATCTCATCGTCAGATATTCTTTCGATGCTCGAGGCATTTACATCCCTTCGAGTTTCCACCACAAATACATCTACTTTGTTTCTCCCATTTTTGTTGCGACTATGCCATTGGTAAACATACCTATAGTTGTACCAACTTCGACGGAAGCGTCTTCAATTTTGACTCTTCCCGTTTCCTTTCCCACAGTAGTTACACCCACAATTACTGTACCAGAAGTATCTCCCTCGCAAGGAACTGCTCCTTCATCATCCACTTCTTCCATCACCGATACTATTTTTCCTATTAAGGGAAAATCTAAAGAAATAGCACCGGCACCTACACTCTCGGTTCCTGAACTTAAACCGAGACAACTAAAGTCTAACATTACATCATCAGCACCTCCTCATCTCCTTCCCCTGAAAAGGCTACAATCACCTTATGCGGTTGAAGTTGTCACCATCCCTGAAAAAGGAAAACCCATATTTCAGACTATTAAGACTCTTGGTGCTTTCCCTCAAAAATCTCTCTCTGCGCCTCATAAAAGATTGGATTTATCAACTGGGAAGGTGTCTTCTTCTACAATACCATCAGAACCATCATCTTCTTCTTCTACAACACCTTCTTCGCTGGTGCCTTGTAAAGTGAATTTACCCACTAGAAAGGCATCACCTCTTTTATCAGGACCATCATCTTCGTCACCAAAAGTCAAGGCACTCTCTATTCCTCCGATCAGACCTATTTTGGGAGCTCCTCCCTCATCTAAATCGGCATTATCTAAATCATCATCTATTTCGACCAAGCAACCTTCTTTATCTCTGAAGACCACAACACTTGTCACATCTTCATTTTCTTCAAAATCTATCTTAGGAGCTCCTCCTCCACCAAAATCAATCATGCCTCACTTACTTCCATCCCAAGCACCCAAGGTTGCTCCTCCCGATGTCTGAAAAAGTAAAACGATCCCTAAAAATACTGTCAAACTAGACATGCAGGTTCTTTTACCTCGGCAGTCTGTTGAGGTAAAAGAGGCACCTCCGTCATCTCTGTCCTCATCTTTGTCTACCGGATTCTATACTGAAATTCTTCGCCAACTTATCCAATCTTCATCCATATCCCTTCCTCCGATCAAACCCTATAATCCTAAAGGAGTAAAACCTTCCTGGTTCAACTCTGATTTGATTTGTGCTTACCATCGCACTCCAGGACATGACACCAAGGGATGTAAAGCCCTTCAATCTATCGTTAACAGTCTTTTGGAAGAAAGTGATCTTCTGCTGGAAGAAGAGGAGGAACAAGTATCTCCTCATCTCAACCACATCTGAGCCTCAACGATCTACTCAGGCCTCTAGTTCTATTAATTCCACTCTGGATGGTCTTCCACCTTCTCAAATCGACACGATTCATATCGCCACTAGAACACAACAATATGATAATCTATCATCATCTACATCTCGGCCACGGGTTGTCATTTCTGCAGCCCCTGGAGGCATTCCTCTTTCCACATCAGCCTCGAGACCTAGGGTCTCTATTCGTGCTTCACCTCGGGCTCAGATTCCCATGTCAGTAGAGGAGAGTGTTATGAAACAACTTACCCATGCTCCGGTCAAAATGTCTCTTTTCGACCTCATTCAATCATCTCCACAGCATCGCCAGGATTTGATTGATAATCTGCGCCGTATCACAGTGAATTTAGATGAGCCCCAACCTTTTGAGATGATTGTTGGATTGAATAAACCATCAACCACCATTTCCTTTGAAGATTCAGAAATTCCTTCCCTTTCTTCCGAGGATTTGGAGGCTCCCCTCTTTATCACAGTTCAAATCAACAACACTACGTTAAAACGCACTATGATTGACAGTGGTGCTGCACTCAACATCATTTCCTCACACACATTCGAGCAACTTAAGTTACCAAAGAACGTAGTGTCACCCCCACCTTTCACCCTTCGATCATTTAATGATCAGCTGGCAGTTACTTTAGGAACTGTGGTCCTGCCCATTCGAGTAGGTAAGAAGCTGCTTCACGAACTCTTTTACATTGTTGAAGGGAAATTCCACTACAATATGATCCTCGGACGCTCCTGGATTCATGCAATGCATTGCGTCCCATCAACCCTCCATCAATGTTTAAAATATCAATATGAGGGAAAAATCTATACTCATCCAGGAGATCCTTTTCCTTCTGCACAATGCGACATGACCACAGGGTCTGCCCCTCTAAAGGAGAATGCTTGTTCTCCTGACGAGGCTTCATCCTCTTCCATACCTACAACAAAACTACCAGATTTACAAAATCTAGAAGAGACATTGCAGCGTTTCTCACTAGGAGAGCTTCCTCTTCTCTCTTTTGACACCCATCTCAAACCTAATGAGTATGGTAGACCAGACAAACAACCTGAATATCAGCCAGGTCTCGGTCACATCATCACCATTGGTCTACCCAATCAACAGACTAACTTCATTTACGGTGGTCTTGATACACCTCACTATCACCCAGATTCTCCTCCTAGGGCCAAACCCTATTCAGCAGGGTTTGATTGTCTACAGAATCCCATGTTTGCAAAAACTTATTTATATCGATGCGCGTGGAAGGGTTTTGGCCTGGGAAAGTATGAACAGGGTGTGCATGACCTCGCGTCCATTCCAACTCTCAAACCACATCAAAAATTTGGTTTAGGATTTAAACCTCTTTCAAAAGCCACCATCACTATTCTCGATGAGCCTCTTCCCATTGAGGAACCATCTTCTCCCGCTAGGTCAGAAGCATCATTTGATGTGGATGATGCCATTTCCATCCCATCTAACTTTTTTTTTAGTCAATACCATTTCCTTAGGGCCGCTGACCTATAAAACTAATAACAAATCCACTTCCATACCATTAGTCTTCCCTGAAATAGTTGGAGACGACTCTCCTACTATCAACACTATCCACTGTGCGGATGATGATTCTGTCCTCACCTATCTGGGGGTAGAGGATTCCTATCTTCCTAAAACCATTCCTTCTGACATGTCTACGCTTCTTAACGAAGCCACTGTCGACCTTAATATAGGGACTTCTAAAGACCCTCACATCATTAAGGTCGGCCAATCTCTTAATCCACAGGAGTTAGGAGACTTTACCACTTTTCTTTCCAACCATCGTCAAGCCTTCGCTTGGTCATATGAGGATATGCCAGGACTTGATCCCGATATCGTGGTCCACAATATCGTTACTCTTCCAGACATCAAACCGGTTAAGCAAAAATTGCGTAAAATGCACCCTCGAGTAGCCCTTCTTGTTAAAGAAGAGTTGCAACGTTTGCTTTCTGCTAACTTCATCCAACCCATTGATTATCCACAATGGGTTTCAAACGTAGTACCAGTAACCAAAGCTACTAGGAAGATTCGAATTTGTACCGACTTCCGGGATCTTAATCTTGCTTGTCCAAAAGATGATTTTCCTCTACCTAATATCGACCAACTCGTGGATTTAACGGCAGGTCACGAGATGCTTTCTCTTATGGATGGTTTCTCTGGGTATAATCAAATTCTCATCGCACCAGAGGACCAACATAAGACTTCCTTCATAACTCCTTGGGGGACTTTTTGTTATCGTGTCATGCCTTTCAGTCTTAAGAACGCAGGAGCAACCTATCAGCGAGCAATGACCTACATCTTCCATGATCTCTTACACAAAACTGTGGAAGATTACGTCGATGATCTCCTCGGTAAATCCAAACACCGTCAGGATCATCTTTTCACTCTTGCACCTCTCTTTGAGAGGCTCATTCACTTTTGTCTTCACCTAAATCCATCTAAGTGCGTGTTTGGCGTTCTCACTGGTAAACTCTTAGGCTTTATCATTTCTATTAGGGGTATTGAAGTGGACCCCGCAAAAATAAAAGCTATCCTTGAGATGCCTCCCCCTTCTAACTTAAAGAAACTCTGTGGTCTTCAAGGACGCCTTCAATCAGTGCATCATTTTATCTCGCAACTGTCAGACCGTTGTCAACCTTTTCATCATCTCCTCCGTAAGAATGTTCATTTTGAATGGGATGAGCATTGCCAAAAGGCCTTTGATGATCTCAAAGCTTATCTTCTTTCTCCACCTGTGCTTACACCTCCACGCGAGGGCGAGCCATTCTATCTTTATATTTCTGTAACTGACCATGCTCTGGGAGCCATGATCTCGCATCGGGATGCTAACGGTAAAGAACAGGCCGTATATTACATCAGTCACACTCTTCATGAGTATGAAACATGCTATTCTGAAGCTGAAAAGTTGTGTTGTGCTCTCTTCTTCGCAACTTCTAAGCTTCATCATTACCTCCTTAATCACAAAACTTACATTGTCACAAGTGTCAATCCACTCAAGACAATGCATGCAAAGCCTTATCACAATGATCGTATCACTCGTTGGCTCATGCTCATGACAGAATTTGATCTCGAGTTTATCCCACAAAAATCTATCAAGGGTCAGGTCATTGCAGATCAATTAGCTGATGCTCCTCTTCCAGACACTCAAGTCCCCCTTGCTCAATTCCCCGATGAGTATATCCAACAAATTGATTTCGGTCTTTCTCCATTTAAAGTAAAACTCTTCTTTGATGGATCCAAATGCCAGCAAGGGGGAGGTGCAGGTTTCATTATGATTCCTCCTTGGGGTGCACCTATCCCAGTCGCACACAAACTTAACTTTGAGTGTACCAATAATATGGCTGAATATGAAGCTCTTGTTTTAGGTCTTCAAAATGCCATTAATCTTGGTGCCCACCATATCGACATCTTTGGTGACTCTGAACTCATCGTTAATCAAGTCACGGGTGTCTATCAATGCAAGAATGATATCCTTCAAAAATATCATGATATCGTTCTCTTTCAGCTTCAATATTTTGATAAATTTACTATCCAAGCTATTCCTCACACTGCGAATCGATTCGCAGATACAATGGCTTCTTTAGCCTCACTTATTCCACCTTTTACCGAAGACTCGCGACTTTATGTGGTTGTGCAGCGTTTAGACCAACCATCTCATCTCAAGCAGTTGACTTCAATTAACATCATCACAACCAATACTCAAGATGAGTGGTATCAACACATTTTTGATTATCTATCTCATTCAGTGCTTCCTCCAGATCTGACTTCCAATGGTAGAAGATATTTTATCCTACACGCTAATCACTATACTATTCTAGGCAGAATCCTCTACAAACGTGGTTTTGAGGGTATTTTGCTTCGGTGCCTCAAAACCCCTGAATCATCTAAAGCCATCCAGGAAGTCCATGATGGTATCTGTGGTGGACATTTTAGTGGCTTGGCCGTAGCTAAACGCATCTTACGTTTAGGCTATTATTGGCCTTCTCTTAATCGAGATTATTGTGAATACACTAAGAAATGTGTCAAGTGTCAACAACATTCCAATCTCACACATATCCCCAGTCAGGCTTTGCAACCTGCAACGGATTTGTGGCCTTTTTCACAATGGGGTCTTGATCTCATCGGTCTCATCAATCCCCGCTCTTCACAGCATCATCATTCTATCATTACTACCACATAATACTTTACTAAGTGGGTGGAAGCTATTCCTCTTTCATCGACCAAAGCTAAACCCATAGTTGATTTTGTCTATCAACATATCATTTGTCGCTTTGGTGTTCCACACAAACTCATCACAGACAATGGTAAATCTTTCAAAAATGTCGATTTGTAGAACCTCTGTGACGCTTTCAATATCAAACTCAGCTTTTCTTCTCCATACTATCCCCAAGCTAACGGCCAGGCTGAGGCTTCCAATAAAACTTTACATAATATCCTCGCAAAAGTAACTAGTCGAGCTGGTAGGGATTGGCATTTACATATCCCTTTTTCTCTCTGGGCTTATCGAACTAGCATTTGTACTCCTACTAGTGCTACTCCCTTCTCTCTATTCTATGGGTCAGAGGTTGTTCTTCCTTTGGAAGTCCAGATCCCATCTCTTCATGTTTCTCTCAGAGAATTTGTCTTCTGATGAGGACTATCGTCAAAATCCTCTAGCACAGCTTGAGTTACTAGATGAGCGGCATCTTGATGCTCTTGAGCATCATCAAGTCTACCTTGAGCATGTCAAACATGCTTATAACAAGCACTTGCAACACCGTGACTTCAAAGTTGGTGATCTTGTTCTTAAAGAAAACCAAAATGTCACTACACTAGAACGGAGTCAGCGTGGTAAGTTTTCTCCTAACTGGATGGGTCCGTATGTAGTCACTCATAAATATGGGTCTGGGGCTTATCGTCTATCTTCCATGGATGGTATACCTAAAACGGAACCTCTTAATGCCTTGCATCTAAGGCCCTTCTACTGTTAAAATCTGTCTTACATGGTCTTAGTCGCAAAACAGATTCTTCATCCATCTAACAACCAGTCATGTATTTCATAGTGATTCGGAACTATGTGGTTCTCCGCGTTATGTCTTTTCTACCTTAAATATGAGTATCACCGCTCTACTCATGGCATTTTTCCTTATGGATATGTTCCTCCTCCTGGTAGGGACACCTTAATCACTTCTTCATTTGTCCCAAGTATCTATCTTAATCGAATCTACTCGGGGCATGAGTACGTGCTTTTTATATGTTTTCTTCCCCTCTATCTGATCTATCTGGTCTACACTCAGCTTCTTTCAAAAAAAAAAGCTCCAAAAACTAAAAAAAAAAACAAAAAAAACAAAAAGGGTGCTATCATAAAAATTTTCCAAAAGATAGACTGATCCCTCGAAGGACAACTATCTATGCATTATCAAATGAATCAAAAGATATAGACCATGCCCTTGAAGGATGGCTATCATCACATTCAAAATATAGACCGTTCCCTTGAAGGATGGCTGTTTGTTCCATGGGATTTCCAAGGCTTCTCACATTGATCAGCCTTTGCAGTAACATACTTCCTCTTCGGCCAATTTTTTCACTTCTTAGCATCATTGAAAGACTTCCCGTATCGATCAGTCTTTCTATATCTAGCAAACTTCCCGCATTGATCAGTTTGCTCTTCTGTCAAAACAAAAATCATGAAGCTGAGATATAAGACCTTTTGTTGATCATATGGAGAGCCCTATTTTCCCAATGTGAGCATGTATTCTGTCCTTTGTAAATTTTGACAAGATAAATGCTTACTTCTCCTTCCATTTACCTTCTAGATTTGGTTTGCGACTTAGCTAGTGTCAGGTTTATTTTAAACCTCAAAGATGGCCTTGTATGCATGGTCTTTTGGTTTCCTATCAAAGTCTCTATTTATTGGTCGGTTAAGGGACCTAACTTATCATTCTTTTCCCTTATCTAGGTGTATTGCCTTTATTTCTAATCAAGGTCATTTCATTACGTCCTTTGCTCTCATAGAGAGCATTTCCCATTATTATTTGTTATTCATCCAATTAAATTGACATTTAACATGTTAATTTAGTCAAAATTTATCATCTATCTATATTCATCTTATCCACTTTGTCCAAAACACATATCAAAGCATGTATTGCAAACACATGTGGATCTACCTATCTATTTTCATCAAAATTAAATTAACATCTTAAACATATCAAATCTATCAATCACATCTATCCATCTATCCATCAATCATCTAAAAACGTGTACATCAAAGTTACACTATGTTGGCTAGATTTTCTGCATAGCATCAAACCTAGGAAGTCATGAGATAAATCTCCCTCATTTAACCGGTGAGGCTCCCGTGTCAGATTTGTCAATAAAAATGTGTTATTATCTATCAGGGGTTTTACTTTAACCACTTAGTTCATGAACCATAACTAAGAAGTTCTGCAGCAAGTAAGCAGCTGTTTAAGAAAGGAAAGTTATAGAAGAAAGAAGTAAAGGAAATACAGAGAGGAAATGGGGAAGATGTGCATCTCAATTAGTAGATAGCAGAGCTAATTACATGCACATAGAAAAAACTTAATAGATATGAACACACAGAATTATAAAACAAAGGTAGCTCTAGATCTAGATCTAAAATAACACAAAGTTTATCAAGAGATCTAAGATTCAAAGCAAGAAACAAAGTACACCGTGACACAAAGTTCTCCGGAAACTTGCTCCTTTGTATTCCTTTGCTCTAAGTTGCTCTCAGGAGTTTAGCACAAAGTCTAGAACTCAGGATTGCTGCTTACAAATTCTGATCGATCCTTAACCCAGAGGTTCTTCTCCTACTTATAGAATGTAGGAGGAAAAGTACAAACAGAAGACTCAAACTGAACTAAAGCATGAAAAACAAGTAAAGATGACATTTGGCAATCATCCTCAACTAACTTCTTCTTAAGTGACACATGTATCACTTAACTAATAGAATGGTTCCACATGACTTCAAGTAATGGTTGTAAAACAAATAACTTAGAAGTTTTACAATTTCATCCGGGAACATAGAAAATAGAAGAAAAAAGAATAGAAGAAGTTATGCCAGCTGTAACATTTATGTCTTCTTCTTGTTATGATATCGGATATGCTTGTCGAACATGTAATTCAACATCTTTCCATCTGTTTTAGCCACTGCTTCCTTCTCTGTCCTGAATTGCAGCAACCCTTCATTCAACACTTTGTTGCACGCTTCCACTTCTTCCAAACTAGGCCCAAACCTTCCAATATCTGCCTGTAGCGCCACTAGTATATTGATAGAATTCATCGTGAAAGGCTTGGTAGCTTTATCAATTCTCTTTTGTACCATCAGAAGAGAACCTTCCAGGGAATTAGGCACCTCGTTAGAAACAATCCGCACGTATGAAGTAACACCTCCGTCCACTCTTTCCTCAGTGAAAGAAATGATACTGTCTGGTAAATCTGATGTTATACTCTCAAGTGCCTGCATCCTCTTCAGCAAAACTCTGTAGATTTCCAAGCGGAAAGATATTGCAAACTCTAGCTGCTTCCCCTTCTAGACTGATCCGTCTGGTACAATCTGTTCCGCAATCAATACATCTCTCGGCAGCTTGTTGATCTCAGCCAAAATACTCAGGTTACTCTCTGCAACTGTATTCATGCCTTGTATGCTTTCCATCAGTTGCTTTAGTTGATTTGTTGCATCGTTCATAACCTTTAGGCGGGCTGGCACATACCCAAGTTGTACAGAAGCTTGACGAATAATCAGATCCTTCCATTCGTCAATAGCCTTTGCTTGATTTCTTGCGTCCTCCATTTCCTGCATAAGATGATCACTCACCCGCTCTGAAATGGGCTAAATGGAAGGTTTAGCAACCTTGGATATGATCTCACATAATTGAGACACTTGCTTCTGTAGCTCTTCTTTCTCCACCTTTTCACTGTCAAGCCTAAGGAATAAAGCGTCTATCAATGTCTGCGTGTCCTACTTCAATCCTTCTGTGGTGGCTTGACCGAGTGGTACTTTGGTCACTGTCACATCTTCTGCCGTGAGCTCCTCTTCTATCTTTCCTTCTGCCGGAATCGATATCTCAGCAAACTTCTCTCCCGAATTCTCAATGATCAACCTAGAAGTTGCTTTAGCAACTTTAGGCCTTCTGTCTCTTCTGCTCAAATCCTGGAGTAGCTACAAGTCATGCTCCTCTAAGTTCATCTCCATTCTCACTTCTAGAACCAACTACAAAGCCAACCATTCTGAGAAATTACTTCCCAAAGAGTGAGAAGTCGCTAAGTGCACTACCATCTCCCACTCTGCATCCTCTCCATCAGAAAGTGCCACAGTGTTATGACTGCCATCCTCTGAATCATCCAAGGACAAAGCTCTTTCGAACTCTGCCATCTGCAGCTTCAACATCTCCTCTGGAACGGGTGATGAACGAAGTGGCTGAGGAGAGAATACGAACGTCGCCGGATTCAATGAAGGCATGGAAACATCCTACTACTGTGGTGCAATAGTTGGTGAAGTATTGGGTATTGGAGAAGCCGTAGTCAAAGCTATGGTTGTAGAAGTGATCTTCTCTTTCTCTTGAGATCTTCTGTGTACTTTCAACTTCTCGGACCTTCTGCTGCTTTCTCCTTCATGCTTTCACTTGAGGGAATCTCCTGTGCTGAAGTTACCCATGATTTAATTCATCAATGCTTCATCAAGGCAATAACCCTTCGTCAGCAACCAGTTTGAAGTATTCACCAACACAGCTCTCGACCTTTCTTCAATTGTGTTGCAGCCTCCCATGTTATTCTGCAGTATGGCTTTATCTCCTCCCATTTGATGGTAAGTGTCAAGTACCACATTCCCATCATCTTTAAGATCCACAGGTATCCGCGTTAGTCCAAAGTCAAACACTTGCTTTGCTAACACCTGCTGAAATCTCTCTTTCTGACCTTGTACTCACTTCCGCACTTCATCCAGAAATCTTCTAATGAAGGCACATGTGCGTACTACTGGGAGATTGTCTTCCTGGCTACTCCAAATGGATCGAAGTTCAACCGTGTAGGGAAGAATTCTTGCTCGTACTCGGATAACATTTGCGCTTCCATCCCTCGAGCTCTGTGAATGCTAATGCAGCTGTAATATCCCACAGTGATTGGAAGAAGCTCGTAGACTTTTTCTGCTTTGACTGAAGGTCGTGTAACTCCACAAGTTGCCTATTTAGCTCCATGGCAATCAATCTATCATTCGGATACCTTGGCATCTTTATTGGTTCTCCAGAAAAGTCTGTAACCCTGAGGTATGTGAAATCTACAAATTAAATGAATAGACTGCCAATCTTGGACACGGCTTCCCAAGCTTCCTTGCTTACCCTGTTGGCCTTCAAATCTTTGTCTAGCCTACAGATGAAATCATAGAAGAAGTCATCGTTGATCACTTTGAAGTCCTTCTCATCTGTAGGTGCAGTAAGCTGCTGGTAGCACTTGAAAATGGGGTCCTTGGAAAGAACACCACATCTATCCAGCTTGGAAAAGACACCTTGTGAAGCTGCAGCATACACCAAGTATGAAGTCATCTTGAAGCTGAAAGTACGCTTCACATTCCGAAGTTGCTCACCGATGTTGCTGCTAATAATTTCTGACCAATTAATTAGAGAATCAACCTTGTTGATTTCAATGGTCCTGATGAAAGCATACATCCATATACGGAAAGTGTAGGCATTCGCTTCGCCATTCAACCTTCATAGCAATTTGACGACATCATCTACCTCCTGCACCAAATTGGACCGTGGAAGAGTTCTTGGGAACTTTGAAGGGGATCTAGGATTCTTCATGAAACGGCTATTCATGATTCTCACACAATCAGCTCTATGCTTCTCCCACCTACTGTCAGCATCCTGAATGCTAATAGAAGTCACCACCTTTCACACTGGAATCTTCAAACAATAATTGATGAAATCTGCATCCAAACGAAATATTGTCTTTCCTGAAACATCACGCACTGATCTGGATGAAGGATGATAAGATCTAGCACACTCCATCACGAACTCTGGCAATTTGGCTATACATGGGAAAGCTGCAGCTCGGATAATTCCACTACTTTTGACCACACGTATGAGTGAAGTCTTTCCCGCTCTGGATCTATCAATCAAATCAGCAAGAGGTTCCGAGCCTAGATCTGTGTCTCCTATGTCTGCAAGTTTGGAAGCAATGCATGACTCCATCATGCTTTCTTTTTCATCTCCTTTCGCCATGGCTTTGTCTATCTTCGTCTGAATAATTCTTTTTCTCCTTACTTGGCCGGATTTCTTCAATACTGGTGCAGATCTGGACAATTCTTCAGATTCAGAGGATATTTGCAATGTATTGGACATTGATAAAAACTCCTTTTCTTTTGTAAAACACCTGTAATTTATTTAGACAAAAATGGCCACTGGGGCATGAATAGTGAATTTAAATTATAAAAATCTGCACTTTTCAAGCCTGCTGCCCCAAAAATTGGTGTTTAATTTGCACATAAAGAGAGCATGAATCCTTTCAATCAACACCTGAGCTCCTGTAACACCTGTGAAAACAATTATGCAGACAAAGATCAACCTCCTCTAATGCATGCGCCAAATCTGGAAGCTTTTAGCCTTGTTAGCACTTTGTCTGAACAAAATCCTTCCTTTAATGGGGGCGCACTTTTCCTCTTGGCTGCAATTCTTTACATGTGAATTAAATAATTCACCCATATGGCTGCCCATGCTTATATAACCTTCACAATTCTATAACTAATAATTGTCCTAACAATTAAAGGCAATTAATTAATTAAAAATCATGTTTTTCTCTTTTAAAAATAGCATGTTTAAGGACAGCCATCCAATAAATTAAATTAATCCAATTTAATCCTTCACACAACACTTCACTTAAGCTTCACAGTGTGCTTTGACCATAGCCACTGAAAATAGAAATTAATTTAATGTTTTAATGCCTTAAAAAACATTAAACAATTCCCAAATGGGGCGCACTTTTTGAGAGGAAGAGGGCAGCCACTAAATAAATTAAATTTAATGCATTTAATTCCTTTCTTTTATTCCATCTTCGACTTGTTGACCTCCTCCAAGCTTGGGTGCACTTTTTGAGAGGAAAGATTAATTAAAATAATCAATTTAATCATTTTATTTTCTCACCAAAGGGGGCCCACTTTTTTGCACATGTAATTATATTTTAAAGAATTTTTCATAATGGGATTCTTTACCCTGCAAGGCAGGCACCAAAATCCCGTGATCCACTTAAGTGATTTGACTTTGACAATGGGATTATTTACCCTGCAAGGCAGGCACTAAAATCCCATGATTTCACTTAAGTCACTTTCCTTTTATTATATCATGGGAATTTTTACCCTACAAGGCAGGGAATAAATTGCCAGCTGCCTGCAGCCTCTATTTTTCCCACTGCAGCTTAAGTGACTTTTATAACACGGGAAAAAGTACCCTGCCAGGCAGGTATAAAATTCCCACCCTGCCTGCGGCTTATATTTTTCCCATCGCAGCTTAAATCCTTTGTTTTCCAAAAATGCACCCATCCCCGCAGGGGCTTTTCTGTGCACGACTTCACTTTTTCCCAGTGATCCGGACCTCCGATGGCGACTTCCTCCGGGCATAATGTGCGTATATGTTTTCTAGCTGCTCCAGGCCAAAAATCGGGCTTACCTGGCAAAGGAATTGATCCAGAGAAATTTCACAGAAAACGAAACGAGACACCACAAAAACACAAAAAATTGCCAAAAGTTGCAAATAAAGCCCAAAACTTAACATAAGTTAAAACCCTTCTGGCACATAGGAATAATTACATATTCGCTCATAATAGAGTTAAAACAGAGCACAAATAGCCTCATACGGGGCTCAAAATAATTAAATACAAATTTCCCGCAGACAAATCCCGATGACAGAATAAAACAATTTTGGGCATCTGCGTATTTGGTGAAAAAGGCTAATATGGCTCTTTGGGATTATCTTGACACAATACAGGAACTTTCAGGCAATAAAAACACAAAAAGACCCATTATTTTAAAAGTACGAAAAAATTTCGGATAGGGTAGTCACAGATTTCAGGGTGAAATCTAAGTGACACGACACTACATCTATCTATATCTATTTTTCATCAAAATTAAATCCACATATCAATCATATCAAATCACATCACATCTATCTATCCTCTATGTCTATGTCCATCAAATCACATCTATTTGTCCTCTATCAGCATATGTCTATATCCATCACAATTACGCTACATCTATCCATATCTATTAAAATTAAATGCATAAGTACAATCATATGACATAGAAAATGATGAATCTATATATATACATGAGTGTCTATACAACAAAGAATGGATGGATTTCAATCAAGCCATTTATATCATACATTCAAAATGCCTTCAAATCGAGGCTACATCAATATCTCGATACAAAAATATAACATATCTATATCGTGAAATCTGATAGGTTGAAGACGCTATCTTTTCCACCCTCCTCTGGTCTAGGCTATCTCTCCTGGCCACCGCCTATCGAGCTAGAAGCACCTACTACTGGGGGCCTACTGCCACCTCGGTCTCTCCTGGTGCTCCCTCCCTCTGATGCACCACTAGCTGCAACTGTCGCTGATCTCCTCCTCGCACCATAACAAGGCACATCAGGGGCATGTTGTGCCAGGGTGTCCTCATGGTATCTCACCTCGGCAAGGAGAGACTGATAAGTACTCAGGCTCACCGTACCAGGTGCTCGTAATGGCACTGCTAGTGCTACTGGTGGTGGCCCTCCTACAGTCGCACCATGTGACCCAGACTCTGAAATAGTGCCTGTATCACCATATTTGGCCCTGAGGGCCTCTCTATATCGATGGTAGTGATCCCTCTGCTAGATCGTTGTATCTCACTCCTGACGAGCTGTGTCTCTCTCCAGTATCAGTGCATCCCTCTCCTCTATCAGAGCTCTGATCTCCTCGAAGACAGCCTGGTGTGTCTACACCATGGTGGCATGCTCTCCCTCCAGCCTCTCCAACACTATGGCTATATCCTCCTTGTCTGCATCTATAGATGCTGACAGGTGTCACGGTAACTCTGTAGAATACCATGCCACATAGCCATCATCTACTCCAGCGTCGTCATCACTATCTGTGGAAGGTGGGGCCTCCCTCAATGGATCTTCCGGGATCAAAATCGGCAGATTAGTCTCTCTGCTATCTCGCCTGTATGGCCTGTAGGTGGTCGAAACTTTCTGAACTAGGCCGAACTACCTCAATACCTGTATAAACAGGATGTGTTCCCACATACCTCGCCTGCAGCCCCTAATCACCCTGCTTCGTCTTAGCCCCACAAGGTGAGCCTCATGACTGACCCATGTCGGATAGACCCGATATGGTCTCCAAATCACCTGCTCTGGTGTCAACATCCTGAAACGCTCAGCATACCACTTCGCAGATCTCCCTGTATCTCCTGGGGCCATGTCGGCCTGCCATCGCCAGAATCCATAATCGAGGGCCCCCGCTACTGTTGGCATCCATGGAAGCCCAGATGGTCTAATCACTGTTATGTGCTCATATGCCCAACAATGGAGCACAAAGCTAACATCAATACCTATCCACCTACCGGTGGTGTACATCCATAACTTATAGTATATCTAAGCTATCAGGGCATCGGTAAACGTAAACACGTGTCTGAACTGTAGGATGTCACACACACAGTCTAGTAACAATAAGGGGAATCTCCCACCTCCTGAATCTGGTAGAGCAAAATAGGAGATCGCCATTTGAATCAGCGCTATCCGTCTGCTCCTGACATCACCCTGTCTATAATGTGAGGCTATCCTCACCGCCCCGAATACTATCTCCGAATCGTCTACCCTGTCTCCATATAATTGTCCTAGGGACCTCTGCTGCTACTCTCGTGGAGTAATCTCAATCGGGTCCCCGGTGATCGGTAGCCTCAGGATCCTATATATATCCTCGTGGGTGATGGTCATCTCACCTGTCCTAAACCAGAAAGTACAAGTCTAGTTATCCCATCATCGTACTAGTGCTCGCATCAACTCTACATCTCGCGGCACCTGTCGGTAGTACCGGAAGCCCCTGATCCCGGCTAGCTCTAGGTGACGTCAATCCGTGTCAGTCACATCAGGGAGAATGGTCTCTAGAAGCTTGGGAATAGCATCCTGCATATGTAAAGCCTCTCGTGCCTACATCACATGACACCATGAATAGTGTTAGCTACTTACTTATCCACATCCAAATATCACAAAAAAAATACATTCTATCAATTTCTTAAATCTAAACATTGCAATCGGCATCGATTGAGTCAAATCAACGTCGATCCAATTTAGTCGACAACGATTTTAACAATCGATGCCGATCTAACTAAATCGGCGTCAATTTTAACAATCAACACCGATCTAACTAAATCGGCGTCGATCAAAACGCCCCACAATGCTCTGGCCTCTCATTTATCTAGTTTTTTCTTAAAAAAATTGGTATCCTAATATGTTATTTCATGATAAAACTATATAGGAAAGTTCGGGTAGATCCACTTACCCCCGGTCGTGTCCTCTTCCGCTTCTGACTACTCCCAGAGGCTTCCATGGTGCTCAAAACCAATTTTTTACTCTCTCTAAATCAATCGTCATGGTCTAAATAAATCATTCACGTTTTCCTTTCACATTTATATGGGCTCGGTATGGTCGGCACCGATTTTTATGGTCGACACCAATTAATCTGGATCGACGCCAATTTAGGCCTATTGTTGCCGATTAGTTGCACTTTTGCTTCTTCACGTCGCTTTCTTCCATCTCCTAATCTCCTTACCATAGTGTTGATGTTTGGTTTATTTATCTGGTCATTATTGTGCCCTGAGTGTTGCCTTTTGGCACATACTTTCAATATTATCACCCATTTCGAGGTTGTTCCATGTACATGAGGCACTCGCATTTTTGGCAGCTTAAAGTTAACGGGTTTGTAGGCACTAAAGTCGTCTGCTTCGCAGACCATCTGGTTGTCCCTACCAATGTGTCTCTCTTTAGGTGCTAACTATTTTGCAGCCCTCCTTACACTCATGGGTTTGTAGGTACTAACATCGTCTCATGCAAAGATCGTCTAGTCTGCCCTACCAATGTGAATTCCTTAGGTTGCTGCCTTTTTAATATTTTGTGTGTCATTAATGATCAGATCTACTCCAGGCATCTAGCTAGGGCATCCTGCGTTTTCGTCTACCTTTTTCAAACTTAGGATCGGTTGCTCTTTCAGGGCCCATCCCATCCCTAGTTTGAGGGGGATCACATCATCACTTTTTCATCCTTTCTTCCAACTCCTTGTTTTTGTCTTGCAACTTTGCTTATCGCAAGTTAATTGACAAAAGGGGCAAAATGTAGACACCTAAAATTGGTTACCCAATTTATTGTCCCCCACATGCGTTTGCCTTCTCGAGTAACATGGACCATGTTTATATCACCACTTCTTCCTTAGGGTATTATTTAATATTTGATGTAAACATTTATCCTAAGTCTATTTTACCCCATTATGCTTTGCCCATAGATAATTAAATATTAATTATTTAATTATACTTTTTACATATATCTTAACCACTTATCTACCCCATATCAATTCCTAACCTCCCATATCTATTTTATCCATCTATCCCCCCTATTTCTCCTCCTCCCAAACCAAGCAGCGGGATATTTCCCATATTTGAGGTGGAAGGATCACTTTCATCTTTCCAAAAATTGCCCCTTTTGGCCATTTCGGGAGTTTGTTCCCTGATCAGTGCCGACCGGTACTCGGTCGACGCCGATTTTTGGAAGCGGCACTGATTTCATCTTGGTCGGCGCCGATTACAAATACAGGGCCAGAATTCAGTTCTAGTTAGACAGAAAGAACGACAGAGAGTTTTGAGCATCAATTCTGAGCATTATCTATCAAGTGAAAGAAAATTCTATCCAAATCAATCCCTGAGAGGAGTACCGTTACTCTGCTCCTACCACATCGACATCGTGAGCTTCCATTGATCTCTTGGTGACTTTGTTCCTGCATCCAGTGAAGGTGGAGCCTTGTCATTATCCCTACGGCTCTTGCAGATCCAGCGGAGACCAACGATCTAGCTTCCACTGTTTGTTTCTCAATCTTCCTGCAATTTCCCCCAAGTCAATGTCGACCGTACCTAGTCGACGCCGATTCTCTCTAGTCAACACTGACCTATCTCTGTCGACGCCGATTTTCCTAATCAACGCCGATTTTCCTAATCGACGCCGATCTGCCTGCGGATAGGTAAAATAATTCAGGGAACACAAATCCAGCATTGTTTTCACACTTTCCCATTTTCTATTGGTTCCTGTCTGCTGGTTACATTATGTCTGTCATTTTTAATCAAAATCTAGACATTTACTTACATCTTTTATCATGTATGCTTCTTTCCTTAATTGAAAACGTGGACTGACATCTGCCGAGGGAGCTTACCGCTTCCCAGACCCGCTTTTTGGGCAGTCCACCCAAATATCTTTTAATGTTGTCTTTTTCTATCAAGCATCTGTGTCTCGTAGGTTTCTTGGATCTACTTTGCAGGATCACTCATGTGCGCTTGTCTTGTCTACATCGGCTTTTTTTTCCATCTACGTATTCAGATCTTGTCTTATCTATCAAGTATTGATTTCATTTGATTTTTTTAGGGTTTTGTGTTTAGTTTGGTACATTAACTTGGACAGGTAACAAGTGCAGAAATTCTTGATCTACACTATTATCTCAATCAATTTTATTTCATCACACTATTGATATTTGTTCAATTGTTGGTTATGTATGCTCTTTTCTTGCGCCTTTGAGCGATCTGAAAAATCAAAAACAACCACGATCGATTTTCTAACACTTCGTTTGTAGGATAACTACTAATTTATTTTATGTAGGACCATGTCGCTAGAGGATTTTCAAAAACACAAAAACAAGACAAACAAATTTGAACCTTCCCACAAAAGTACCACCATTTAAAGAAAACTGTTGAAACAAAAAAATTAGCACATTCAGGTATGCTGCCATTTTCTGCCAATAATTTATTTCATGTTGGAAAGAACCTTGCGTATAATCACATCATCATTCTTGTTTTTGCACGTAGTAGAGATGGATTTCATCACCACCAATGCTACACTAGTGATGTGGACTTGACTACCACGTACCAACATCATTTGCATTTGCATTGCACTTTGAGACATCGTCTCATCACAACGTTCACTATCTACCTCACCCTGCTCTTCACTTACAGGTAATGTTGTCATGTGGAGCATGTGAGTCACACCTAAATAGTTGTAACAACAAAGCCTAGGCATCGTCCTTGTAAATATTTAGGGAGTTATACGGACACCATACACATTCATCCCCCCATAATCATCCACCTTTTCATAAAACCTTCCTTGGATGTGGTGATTCACTCTAAAGCAGACAAGTAATAATTGTTAAGACTCCTCCAGTGCTCTAAGGGTTCCCCGTACCAATTATGTCCCTGTATAGAATTAAGTATATCATGACTAGGGTATATCAGAGGACGCATCTTTTTGGAGTGATAAGAGCCTACATCCATCATTCCACAATATACTTGTATGATTACATGAAATAATGATCATTCTCAAAGAATTTACCTCTTGGGCCAAAAAATTTTGATACACATGACTATTTTTGTTTGTCAACAAAAAATGTTAGCATTATTCTTGTCATAAAACTTGGTTGATATCAATGTGTTCATTGTAAAAGTTCAAACCCTAGTCATGTTCCACAAAATGATTTCTCGACTGATCCAATATCAAGTAAAACGTTGAAGCTATCCAACAATGAAGACCAAACATCACATCGATTTCATGAGCTTGCTTCAACCAATCCTCCATAGCGTGTTTTCAAGCTATATCAAGCTGACATTAGGAGAATTATTTGAGTTCACTCCTTATTTTTTCAACTATCAAGTTTATCAAAATCACATCCGACACAAATCCCTTCATATCTATCTGGGGATGAATTTATTTTGTATTTTTTTGAGTAATATTTTATTTTTTATGATTTTTCCGTGAAAGTGGTATGAAAACATAAAGAAAACAGAGTACTTTCCGTTTGCCTGCCATAACTTCATCAAAAAATATTGAAATCAAATAATTTGTTTTTTGAACATGTATATAATTTCACCACGGTTGGGATGGTATAAGTTTTATCACATTCTGATAAGTGAAACAAATTTTGCAGTCTTAAACGTAGACATAAACATTCACCGGAAAAAGTGTCTTAAAGACCTACTATTAGTAAAAAATTATAAAATGATATTTATCCTATTCTATTCACTTTAAAATCAGTATTTCTACAAAGCTAATAGTCTCCCCTATGCAATGGTACCATTTTTATGACATAGTTTTTTAATTTTTGGCATGGTTCAAGTCTGCGGAAGACTAAATTTGATGTTTTGATGTTTTTAATGTAAAATTCAGGATTTGATGTCCACTTAATTGTCCCCCAACTTGGTGCACTTACCCTCACTCCTTATTTTTTCAACTATCGAGTTTATCAAAATCACATCCGACACAAATCCTTTCATAACTTGTTTTGAGTTATATCACAATCATATTGAGATTAACTTGTTTGAGTTACTCTCCCCATCAACAATCCACGGCTTGTTCGTCCAAATCTACACAACGTGGCACAAATTCCCTAATACAGGGATAATTTTAGTGGCAAATATTCATAATATGGAGAAAAAATTATTTTAGGAAAATTTAAAAAGGTGATTTTTTTGGTGCAGGTCAATGTCCTGTTCACCTAAAATTTACAATATATATATTTTTGAGGAGTCGGCTTCACCTACATTTGAAAGCATCTCCTATAAAAACTTAGGCTGATTCGTTGGGTAGTATACTACCACTAGTATTTACTTACACCATGAACTTGCATACTCTAAGCACTAAAGCACAATACAAATTTGATTGTTATTAGTAGTTTAGACTCAAGCGACAAATGATATTTTTTGACGTGCAACTCATTGAATTTGCTGACGCATGAAAAAGGGGATAGCTGTTGACACATGATAGGGATATGTGTTAACATGTGACTCATTAAATTTGTTGAGGCATGCGACAGGGAGGTATTGCAGATGCACGACTTAGTGAATTTTCTGATGCATGACTCAGTTTATTGTAATGCGTAACTGTTTTTCCTCTGATGCACGACTCATTTTCCTTTGATGTGCGACTCAGTTTTCTCTAACACGTGACTTAGTGTTATACCTGATGCGCGGCACAATTTTCTCTGACGTATAACTTGGTTCTTTTTCTGACCACATGACTTTGTTCAAAATAATGGAAGGTGCTAGTGCTCATGAATGGGAAAATGCAAAAAGTAACTAAGAAATCTCAGAAGTTCTGTGTTCAAGTATTTTGGAAACTTTACTGACTACAGATAGCGCAAAACCACTAGCACCTATATAGATACAACCAGAAAGAATAAAAATACTAACTATGTGGAAGGTAATATTGAGGTGGACATGCATTCTACACATTATCAACCAAATGACACCTATGATGATACCATACCATATCTTAAAGATATACCTGTTGCGATACCAGATCATGAAGATATTTTTCCTGTTCAGGTGCAACCAGGAGTGCATCAAGATATTATACATACAAATACTCAACAAAATGGAACACAAAAATAAAATTTAAATTCTAGTTCCCATGAAAGAGGAAACTAGGTGATTGTGATATTGCTCAGAATTCTTACTAAAAAAAAGTAAAACATTGAAAACGAACAAAAATATGTGGACCATTGGGAGGACATACAAGTTCAAATGGCCTACCAAATTTTTGTTTATTAAACCTGTACAATCATCTAATTCAGAAGATATCCCATCTAAATGTACATGTACAATATGTACGTGGAAATTGGGAAAGCAGGAAAAAATGCAATTGAAGCTAGACATTATAGAAAAAGACAATGTGGAAAACAATATTTGAATGTAACTGGGGCAGGATGGCTAGAAAATCAAAACACACAAGCGGAAAATTGAAAAAGAATGCATGTATGTTAAATACGTAGTAGAGTATGAAGTAGAACAGAAAAAATGTAGACATCTCATAGAAAAAGGAGGAACGATCACAATCGCAAATTGGTAAGATGAATCAAACAAATTTGCATGCAAAACTCATACATGTTCTCTACTTTATTTCACATACTAAAGAAAGGAAGACCAATTTCAGATTTCCTCAATTTTAGAAGTTTTATATCAATATAATGGAATGCCCAACGTACCTTAGTCTCATTGGTCCTGAAAGTAGTGCATGGGAAATGGACAAAAGGTCTTTTCGATGATAGATAAAGAAGATTTGGAAGAGAATGTAAAAAAAACAAAGTTTATCTCTCTTTCAATTGATGAAGTGACAACAATCAACAAACACTTCATGGGTATGTAACCACATCTATACTTTAGAAAATCATATAAGGACATCTCATCTACTGGTTGTTATGAAAATGGTTGAAAAGCTGTAATGCTGAAAACTTACATAAAATAGTTGTTTCTCATTTGAAACATATTGTTGGAATGACTGAGTATGAAATTTCTATGAATTTGGTATGCTTCAGATTAGATGGTGCATCATTCATCCAGGGTCACCGAACAGGGCTATGTGTTAGATTACAAACAATAGTGGCCCCATATATGCTACCAATTCACTATATGGCTCATAGAATAAATTTAGCGTATAAAATTGTAAAGCAACTACGAAAAATTTTGCTAAATTAGAAGACCTTATAAGAAAAATTCCTACCTATATGGGAAGCATCCCAAAGTGATATCTTGAGTTCCATAGAAATTTGCAATTGGTATTACAGATGGCAAAAAAACTTCTGAAGGATGTTTAGACGAGATGGATCACTTTATATGAACCTTCATGCAGAGTTCATGAGGTGTATACTTTGTTGGTTGGTTTCATGCACCAATATCATCATGAAGTTGAAAGGGCGAGGGACTTGTTGTTCCATTTAACTGATTTGGAGACATTGCTTACATTGGGTTGGTATTCTTCCAATGTTGCAGGAGATCAATACATTGATGAAAGCATGCATAGGGGAAAATAATCTATATTGTGGATTTTATACGAATGAGAAAAATGGTATGTAAAAGTCTTGATATCTTGTAATTGTTCCCAAGATAGTTTTGATACACTTGTTTTGGATAATTGTAAAGCTTTAATAGATCTTTAAACAATCCTAGTAACTATTTGAGATTTAATATCCACGATCACCTCTACATCACTGTTAATAGGAGGGACATACCATTGCATATTTTGTAAAAACGTATCAAGATATTACAGGATCGAAATGAGAAGATGTTCATGTGACATGTAATATCTTTGATTCTGTTATAGTTTAAACAAGAATAAAGCTTTAAAAAAATTCAAAATCCGTATCATCCTCAAATTTAGATAACGTTTTTCCAAAGATAAAATTCTTGAAGCAATGGGTGTGATGAATCCTAATTTTTTTAATATTGAAGGTGGTCGTGAAGAATTTGTAAGAAAGAATTTCCATAAATACATGTGTACAATAATGGAACATTTCAAAAACATATACTGAATGCTAATTTATTAAAGTTTCAATCAACAAATGTTACAACAACAATGAGGAACCAATATAAAAATTTAGACAAACATTCTAAAAGTGGTGCTATTACAAGGCTGTGGCGAGGAATCTATCAAAGTTCTATCTTACAAGAAGACATCAAAAAATATTTCAGATTATATGAGTTATGCCGAACAATGATTTTGGGGTCTTTGGAGGATGAAAGGGTTTTTCAGTGCATTATCATTTATAAAATCAAAACTAGAGAAATAGGTTGGAAAAAAATATGGAAAGTTTCATGAGGTGTTATGGTATCTCGCTATTCCCATGGAAACCTTTTCTTTCAATAGAGCAATTGCACATTGGAATTCCCTGTTCCAAAAGAAGAGGTGTGAATAATACAACTACAAGTATAACTGTTCACAATGATGAGAGTGGAATTGATGCATATTGTCACACTCTACAGAAGAGAACATCGAGTTTAAAGAAGCTATTGATAACGGATTGTTTCAAATTCAAATAGGTATCTCCTTGACCTTACTTGTAATGTTTTTCACCTTACATTTTAACTGTGGTTATTTATTCAATTTCATATTAACTCTAAAAATGCAAATATTGACTAAGGAGGATTTTTATCAAATTTTGTTTCAACTCTTCTTATCTTTAAAGATGTTACAGGTACATATATTTACATTTATTTAGATACAATTATTTCATCCTTTTTTTTGAAAATGTGGGGTTGACATCCATCCGAGGAAGCTCACACTTCTTGGAACTGACAATGTCAAGCAATTCACCCAACTATCTACTTAATCCATTTCTCATGTTGAGTTTTCTTAAATTAAAGATCTAGCACACTACGAACGATGATTTCTCATTTTCCTTCCATATGATTTTTCACAGCCATCTACAACACAAGAGGTAATTTAAACCCTAACATATGACATTTCTTGATTTATAACAATTATGTTTAATTTATTTTTATATTTGCAAAATGATTTGATATATTTTTTAAACTTTGTGGGATAAAATCACAAAATAAAATTTTACAAAAAGAGGAATATTTTTCCATATTAAGATGTGTATTTCATAACACATTCCAAATTTTCTTAAAACAATTATCCATTATACAATTCATCATCAATGCTCGTGATTGAAACTAAATCTACATCAAACATAAAACTCATCATCATCCATATATATTTTAATGTCCTCATCCACATCTAATGTCATCATATCATTATCATAATCCAGACACTCCAAATATATATTAAAACAATTATTTATCTATTTTAAATGTGCAGAAATGTCTCTGTCCTAACACATTCCAATTTTTGATAAAAAATTATCCATTATCACTCATTCATCATCATCTATATCCATTCTAATGTCATCATATCATTGCAAGTAGAGAGAAGAATATTTTGAGAACATTTAAATGTCTTTGTTCGTACTACGTTCTAAATTTTCTTAAAACAATTATCCCATTATCATCGTCTAGATTCCATGATCGTGCTTGAAGTTAAATCTACGTCCATATACAATTCATGATAATCTATATTTACGATTCTATTCTAATGTCATCATCACATCTAATACAATCATCATTACAAGTAGAGAAGATTCTGAGAAGGTTTAAATTTAAGAAACCTGATACAGAGTTTGAACTTTACAAGTAGAGAGAAGAAGATTTAACTCTTAGTAATAAGATGCCTATGTCATACCGTATTCCATATTTTCTTAATGCAAATCATTAACCATTATCATAATGCCATCACTTCAAATGAAACATAAACACCATATACAATCTAGAAAT
This sequence comes from Taxus chinensis, assembly GCA_019776745.2. Classification (NCBI taxonomy): domain Eukaryota; kingdom Viridiplantae; phylum Streptophyta; class Pinopsida; order Cupressales; family Taxaceae; genus Taxus; species Taxus chinensis. The sequence goes on along the minus strand of CM034147.1, from coordinate 911,229,223 downwards.
TCTATACATAATATATAGGAAGATATAAAATTAAAGATTATAAAGTATTTCAAATTTTCAAACGACCTCAACATTCAAGTTTCAAATTTCAAATCCAAATAATAAATTTCAAATGCCATGACCATCACTTCAATGTTTCAAATTTTCAAATATAGATTATAATGTATTTCAAACATTCAAATTTAAAGGTTGTATTTTTCAAGTTTGCACCCTCAATCATGAAATTTTTCAAACCTCAATTTTTTGTACCCCTTTCCCCAATGGCTTCCACTCCTGTACTCCTTTCCCCAATGGCTTCTCTGCATGTACCCCTCTCCCCAATGGCTTGAATAATCCCAGAACTAATGAGATCTTCCACAAAAATTTCTAGATTCTTTACACTTATTTGTTCTTCCTTTGTCGCATCTCCATGGGATAGCAAACTTGGATCTGTAGCTATGCCTTGGTTTGGAATAAAATTTCAGGGTCGAAACCATGCTCTTTCATTATCCACTTCAATGTATTATTTTTTTTGTTAACCAAAACAATATTTTCGTTCAAATTATTCATTGCGGATAAGCTGTTCTTCATAATTTCCAAGTGAACCTAGAAAACCTTTTCTTGAATCTTCAAATTTTTCATATTTCAACTACAAAAAAAAATGATCTCAATTAAACATATTAATAAAATAAGAAAATTTCAAATTAACATAAAATATTGTTTGAAAGTGATAATACTTACGACCACTCTATCTCTCTCAGCATTTGCAAATACTACCAAATCCTTGTCCTTAGACCATTTGTTAAAATATGCCTGGGCTTCAGTACAGTAATATTTTTCTAACTTGTTTAATGCTTTATCTAAAATATTTTCTTTGTAATTGTTGTTATACATGAAAGTCCCACTTCTTACTCGGGTAAGTAAGGAATCCATATTCACAGGTTAACTCTAGAAAACAACCTATAAACCATCTCTTTTCCAATAATTTTCAAAACGAATTATTATCTCATTGATTAGTACTTTATCCCTTCTCTCCCATTCTGATGAGCTGAATGATATCAGGTATTAATAAACTCGTCGACATGGGATTGACATTCATAACCAATTAAGTTATCTAAAGGAAATAGGTAGCAATTGTTCACCATATGTATCTAAAGAAGATGATCTCGTTGGAGAGGTATGGGGGCTTTCAGGTTGATCATAAACTGCTACTTGTTTCTGCCTTTGGGTGGTCTGCTCCTATTTGTGATAAAATAAATCAATATTCAAATAAATAAATATAAAGTGAAATGTAATGAAAGTTGAATAAATTATGTTGAAATAGAAGTATACTTGTTGGCCTTGAATCATCTCATGTGTATTAAAAAATCATCTTAGGTCATTGCTATCAATGCCCAAGTAATCTTCATCTAAAGTTATATTATTTAAAACCGATATACCCGTTGCATTGGGAAAGCCACCAAGAGAGATGATTGGAATTCAAAACGAGCAGGCAATGTTTAGTGTCCCACTAGCAGGCCAGGAGGAATTGGTATGCATTTATCAATGCTCTTTTTTCCTGATCCTTTGGTTAGCATTTTGAATATTATTGGATTGGAGGGGGCGGTGCCGTTATTTGTACAGAAGGCAAAGGATTGTAATGTGCTCAAAATTTCAAGAAAAATCATATGAGAAAATTGCTAAACTATACAAAAACTACAAAATTAAATGAAGTATTGTTCAAAACATTGTACTAAAGAAATAAAATCATACCTTATTATTGAGGGCTAGCTTGTCATGGTGCTTGAGGTGGCTGTGTTGGAGTAGTAATTGGTGGTTTTTCGAGCTTTTTGTTGTATGGGATTGGTGAGGTGGTTGTTGAGAAGAGACAATTTCATGCGAATGAATTGAAGTGAGTTGGTGAAGATGGTTAAATTTGAAAAGAACGTGCATATGGTCCAAAGTACTTACAATGTCAGTAACAATCGATTGTGTGTCAATTCAATATGGTAAAATTTAAATGGTAAAATGAAAATACAAAATTGCAATTTTTAAGTAATACATGTTAGGGTATTACTTCTCTAGCGTTTAACGAATTCAAATGGTTCACGGTTCCTGGAGATGAGTGAAACTTCCATTTCAGATTATGAATCTGCCAATGCCTCAGCGTGTTGTTGGAATCTTCCTCTTGATGCCACCTTTTTTTGAGGAAGGGCCTCCAAAACTATTCTCTACAGACAGTAAATAGTTAATCAGATTCGAGATGAGCATCATCTGGTAGTCTAATGTTGAAATACAAACTTTATAGTTTATACCTATTATTCTTGAAATGGAATTGATAATTTCGTCAACAGCCTCGTCCGTGCAAGTAGGAATTGGTTTATCTTTTAAATTTAGAAAGAGCATCGTAATAAAGGTCAAGGAGATAGTTTGTGGAGTGAATGACTAATTTTTTCTTAAAGCGTTGTATTTGTAATGTCAGTTCTTAGTTATTTTTGGATAAAAAGTTGCACCAATCAAATTTTTTCTTTCTGATAGTTAGCAAGAATTTACGCAATAGCCCAGTTAGGTATATCTGTTTGCCGACCCTGCAACACTATTCTAGCTTGAAAGAAGGAAATCATAGAAGTAAGAAATTGGTGTGTAACTCCCTACATATCCACGCCACGTCTGGAATTTATTAACATCAGCTGAAAATGACAAAATAACTATTGGAATTAATATCAATTTGAATTGTATCAAAATCAAAAATTGAATACAAAATGAAAATTGAAAACATAGTTTAAACTTACAATCAACATGGAAACCGTAAGTCAATTTCGAGGTATTTATTATCGTATTCAATGAGTGTTGCCTTCATTATAACAATGGGTAAATTTTTGAATGGGAGGCCTAATAAACCGATGAATATCAGCTGGGTCGATACCAAATTGAAACATTCAACCATGTCATCCACAGTAACAGTAAACAAACCGTCCTTTGTATTGTATGAGGAGAGAAGGTAGTTCATAATGTCATGGTCTATTTTGAAAAGGGTCTTCCTAACGATCCCACCAAACAGTCACATGCATTGATAGCAAATCCTTGTATTCCAAATTCATTTGTAAATTTGTCTGGATGTGGGGCCACAAAGGGTTCCTATATAGTATCTTTCCCGTGGATAGGGCTTGTGGATTGACTGGATTTTCCTCTTGTTTTTGTCTTGGGATTGGGCTGCACTTGTAGTTATCATTGTAGTTGTCCTTGAGCTTGATTGTACCTGGCCTAGATTCCTGGTAAACAAGAATATTCGGGATCCAGAAAAGTGTAAACATCAAAATGACTTGACGGGAGGGTATTTATAGGATAAAACTTTGGTTTTGAATCCTAAGACACATGTCAACAAAGAAGGTTTGTTGATGTAAGACAAGAAGGATTCCTGTTGTGTGTCAGCTATGTGTCAGTGTCTATACTCTGTAGTCTCTCTAAATAAAAAAAGAAAGCATGAAAATTTAATTATGAAAAAAAATGGCAAATTTTCCTTTCAGTGAAACCAGTTCCAGGGATATTCACCAAGTACTTTCTACCTCTGATTTCCAAGAGGTCTCTTAAAATAAACCCTGCATGTTGGTTTTCACTCTAACATGATAGTAGGTGTTCCATGTGTAACACTTGTTTTTAGGACTACATGCTTCGATGACTACTTGTATTTCTACTTATCGGTGTTGTTTGTTATTGTATGTGGGATTTTCTCTTTGCTTGTGTGCACACTTGTCTACTGTTTGCAGCCATGATAGCCTTTTCATGTCTTACGACATCGTGAGTGATCTCTCATGTTTGAAACCCATTTAGTGTGGTCTCCTTGTTTTCTTGCATGTTTGCACTATTGTACTTCATATTTTTTCCATACTATTTGTGTTTTTACACTTATCTGCATGGATGTGTTTGGACTAACACTTGTATTGACTAGTCATCCCCTTTTATGCACACCTTGGTATCTACCAAGTGTTTCCCTTTCCCCCCTACAGGGTTGAGTTCGTTAAAAATTCAGAGTGCGGTTGGTCCTCTTTTGGGCCGCATTCTCCTTCTCGAGTCTCTACACCAGTTCAGACACAGCAAGTGAGTTCAAATCAGACCAAACTCCATACATAGCGAGTGAGTTCAAATCAGATCAAACTCCATACACAATAGCCTAAACAGGACATGGTGTCCCTCAGAAATTCTACGGAGCAGTCATAGGCTCAGGGGTTACACTGGGTGGCCTCTAAACACTTCTCTGTCCATTGGCATAGGATCACCCAAAAAACTAGCGTAGTATAGAGATCTCTTCAACAAATTGCAGCATAAGAGGTTAGAGTTAGAGGAAACCGATCATTTCTTCCTTACACTTCTTCAGGGAAGGTGGCATGATATCACCTGAAAAACTCGCGACATCACAGGATATCCTTCTACACCCTTTCTCTCGACATGGATCAAGTGCACATGTTCCATTTTTCCATTTACACTTTCTATTCTATCGTACTTTACATTTATGTAATTTACACCACATTTTTACATACATACATATTCGACTACTTGAGATTTTTCTTCTTGTAGGTCCGCCGTATGAGAAAAAAGTAGTCAAATTGGGTGGTAACAACAACAAACAATAATGACAACAAGAACACACCGCGACGGTACTTTCCATACTGACCATGTAATTACACTACACACCTATAGTAGCTACACGCACATTCTACCATAGGTTCACTCTCATCACTTTTACTTAAATTTTTCATCTTTAGAATCCACACTCGTCCACTTTAGAGTCTAGTCCATTGGCACGCTTTCTTCTACACTTTTCATGGATTTCAAGTACACTTATCTAACTACTTTATGTTACCGAGTTGTTCGGATCACAAACATAAAGTGGGGGCAAATTTAGACACAAATATCGCACATTAGACAATATTTATCCTGGTCTTATACTACTATTTAGAAGGTTCTCAAGTGTACAAAGTACCAATTAATCCCCCTTTTTGCCATCTTTTTTTATAATTTACTTCGTCTTTCCCATGTATTTTTCAATACCTATCCACCCATTTCACAACTTCCCCAAGATTCTAGCCCTTATTCTTAGTGCCCTAACCTATACTGGGGTGCCCTGGGGAATCCTGGTCCCACCTTGGGTACCCCTCTCTATGGTTAACCTCTTTCACTCTTCTTTAGGTCACTTCTAGCCATTAGTCTCCCTTATCTTTTCCTCATTCGGCATTGTCTGGATTAATTGTAAAATAATACTTGAGAGCCCTATAAATATAAATCTTATAAGACCATAATGAGGATCCTATGTCATTGCATCCTATCACTACTATCACTTCATCTAGGGCTACATCCATTGCACTATCTCCATCCACATAGCTCCATGCATCGTAGCTAGCAAATTGTGCATCACATCCATTCACATATTCTTAGAGGAGGGATTATATCTATTCTAGTCTACATTATACATCTTCTATAGCTATCATAGCTCACTACTACATAAAGTGTGACTGACACGAGAGCACTTAGGGCATGGCATACACACACTCACCAGAACTACATCAGGGTTTGTAATGTAGTGTGGAGCTCATTGATAAGTCCACCAATTTGGCAGCTGAGGTCAGTGCGACCCCTTCTTCTTCTTCATGTGCAGGGCTTCATCCAGTTCATCCAACAAATCTAGTGTGACAAACAGGCAAGGTTTCATACCTAGTTGTGACACTGAAAAACATAGTTTCTAAGCTCTTGCACAGTTCACAACGCCCATAATGAAGACCAGGGTGCCCCAGTACACTCCCAGGTGCATGTGTCACTTCAGATAGTTCATATCTACCCTTCGCATGGTCCCTGGGTGATTGTATGCACATTCGGGTTCTAGTCTCATATTTACGACAACCTGCATTAGTCTACAGTAATAAGCTAAGTCATCTTCACTCTCCTTCATTTCCATTAGGGTTTTTATTTCATTTGTATAGCCTATTTATGGTTAGTACATATTGTTTTACTTTATCTACTGCACCTATACAATGTTTTATTCCTCCTATTTAGATTAGCACTAGAACCCTAAATATCCTCTTTAGGTCCTTTAGGTGTTCTATTTTAGTTAATCAATTTCTAAATCTGATTATTTTATGTCTAATGAGAATCAAGTCATCACTTCTAATGGTCATTCTACGGAAAGTAAAGCACCGCCTAAGAAAATGCCTCTCAAAATCAATATAACACCTCCTCCTCTTAATTCATTTGTGGCATCACCAAGTCAAACTACGCAACAACCTCTCAGAATCATTACACCCTCTCCTATCAAGTATTTCATAGCATCATCAATACCACCAAAGCTACCACCATTCAAGATTCATCCCCATCCTACTCCACTTCCGTTTCCAATTAATTTTTTCAAAGCAACTACTCCTTCATTTGATGGTCAGGAAACATTCAAATCATGCCACCATCACATGGTCCTAATGATGCTTTTGCCACACATTCTTCCACCGCTTCACACAAACTTGGTCTTTGGTAGGTGACTCTTGTCACCTTACCCCATGATTACACACTCATGTTCTTATGGTTCTTACATGACTGTTGAGGTTTCTCTTACAATAAGAACCCCATATCATCCTTGCATTACATGCTTCATTAACATATATATCTATTACATAATCCCTCATACGTACATACATCTATAAAAATTTATCACTTGTGATGCATACAATTAAATCTCTCATCATTTATCCCATCACTCAATATATATGATACTTCACCACCTTTATATATCACTTCTATGTTTGTTTCCAAATATCATTCATTGAATAACACACTCATCACCATACACTTGGGGAGCATCGTACTTACTCCCCCCACTTCCTAGCATCTTCAGTTGTCTTACATACATCACATCTAGTCCTTTACATTCATCATACACATTTCGATACATTAATATAGTCATATCCCTATGACGCACTCTTGTGTTATGGTTCACATTTGACTGTTGAGAGCATACTATACACATGAACCTCACACACTATACACTATACACACTCGACCCATTCACCACACATATCCCTAGTATTGCTTAGTCACACCACACATTACACATCCTCACACATTCTACACCTTTGTACATACACGTCAGTTTCCTCTTACATCTACTGTGCATCATTTGCATTATGTGCTTTATACATTTGTACACCATACACATTCTCCACAATACATTCTTATACATTTTACATCATTCATAATTATATAATATACACATCTTACATTTCACACTACACATTACCTACCTTACACATCACATGACATTTTCTCACCACCACAACTATTACACATATTACACATTTTACTCATCCACTTATATGTGTTGCACTCACTACATGATGATGCACTTTAGTCCCTCGGTCCATACTCAACTTCTAAGGGTTTTCCAATCAAATGGACCTCATCACACCCACACACTTGATCAAATAATGTTTTTATCATACTATGTGACATATTTAGCCTCAATCACACATATCGTGACATACGCTCTTAGGCTAAATCATCACCCTTTTCTATCATCCTACTCATATATTTGGTGATAATACACTTTATGCTACATCATCATTATTTTTGGACATCTTACTCACATGTTTAGTGATATACTCTTTAGGCTAAATTTTAACACATTCCACCACCCCATCACTTTTACTTTGCCGCATTCAATCCTACACATCACATGACAACTTACAATCACCATCTTTCTTCTTCACACATTTCAGACCATTTCCCGATGATGCACTCTCGTTTACAATTGATTATTGATTATTGAGGGGGAATAAAAAATGAACCTTATTGCATACATACACATTCACTTGGGGGGAACATTTCTCCTATAATTCATATCGCATTCCATTCCATCTCATCCATACCATATTGCATATCTTGGTCATATTTAATCTTGCTTACTTATGCTTTTACATGTTCACTTTATTACACATGCTAGATAGATATCTTGTATTTCATTATCTTTATCATACATACATGCATGTTCACATGCCTTTCTAGTTTGATCACTGATTATACATGTCCATGAAATGCAACATGGATTTTTGGCACATAAACTATTACTAGTCCCACAGAGGCTCCTGGGGGAATCCACTTTCGTACACTATAGGTGCTATTATTTCATTTTGTTTCATATCATGCTACTTTGTCATATTATACATGTTTTGACATAATTTTTATCTTTCTAACATGTTAACAGGTGCTTCATGTGCAGCATTTATTTTGTAGGAATATTTGTCACTATGGTTATCTGTTATATTGTATGTACTTGCTTGGCATTGTATTTCATTATTTGCAAGATTTTCCATTTATCTTGTGTGTAAACTCGTTTATTTGTGGCCATTACATCCTTGAATGTCTTGTGACATCATGATTAGTTTCCCATACTTGCAACCCACTTTTCGCGGTCTACATCATCTTCTACTTGTGTCTTAGCTTACACATTATTCATTTAGATTATGCTTTGTATTATACATACATGATTTTCTTTGCTTGTACTAACACTTGTCTCCCATCCAATTGTTTGCATGTGCCTTGGTTTCTACTAAGAACATCCCCTTCCCCTTGTAGGGTATAGTTTTAGTGGTCGGTCCTCCTTTGTGTTGCATACTCCTTCAGCGACATCGCATACAACCCAAATGAAATGAAGCATCATTTGGGTGAATCGATCACCCCATACAGAGTATACATAGCACAACACAGTATTGGTATAGTATAGTTTTAAAATTTTGGGGATTAGAATCAGAATTAGGTCCATGACATAGTGGCCTTTCCTAGATTTCCTGAGACTAGAGGGCATATCACACAACGGTCTTTCCTAGATTACATGAGACCAGGGGGCATATCACATAATGATTGGTAGTTCAATATAGCCTACAAATCTCCATACATAATGGTTTTTATAGGGAAAACAGTCCTTATCACTTGTACACACCATTTGTAGTGGTGTTTTATACCATAGGAAGCAGTTAAAGGTTGGAGGATGACACCAAACAATTTCTTCCTACACTTCTTGTTATCTCAATTTTTCCCCCAAAAAAATTGATCAAACACGACCCTACATAGGATAAAATCAAAGGGTCAGTTTGGTCATGCTAGTGCACATTTCAAATCTGAAAACTGATCCCAAATATGAGGGACAGGCGGGCTCTGTAATGGAGGAGCAGTGTCGACGAAGGGGGCCAGCAGCGTCAAAGAAACCAAAGGCTCAAAGGAGAAGACAGAAGTCAAAAGGGCTCGAAGTTTTGGGAATTTTTCACATACAAGTCAACTCAGAGCCAAGAAGTAGGGTTGGCAGAAGCCACCACGTGTCAACTCAGTGCAACTTTATAAGTGAAATACAGAGCGAGTTCCTAAATGACCGCAAGCTTGCCACGTAGTCAAAGTAAAAAAAAAGGGTATAGAATGGGCGCAAATCGGTTAAGTATAAAAGGACCGGCGGAAGCCTCCACATGTCTCAATGATGCACCTTCAAGGGTCAAATCCAAAGACAGTCCCCCAAATGAGCACAAAGCTTCCACATGCATCAGGTCAAAAAGAGGGGCAAAGGAGGCTCGAATCGGCTAAGAAATAGGGCAGAGCTGTAGAAGGTACCATGTGTTAACTTGGTGCAACTTCAAAGATCAACTCTAGAGGCCAGTCCTAAACAAGCGTTGAGCCTCCACGTGTCCATGGTCAGACATATGGCCCCGCCAAACAAAATGGACTTAGCCAAAACATAAAGAAATAGGGCAGAGCCGTAGAAGGTACCACGTGCCTCATTGGTGTAAATTCAAAGGCGTGGCCCAAAAGGATGTCCCCAAATGAGTACCAACCTGCCACGTGGTCATAGTTCAAAAAGGTAAGGTCAGCTGTTGAAAAGTCCAAAAGCCTGCGGAGGTCTCCACATGTCTTATCCGTGTAACTTCAAAGAAAAAATATGGGGGCATTTTCCAAATGAGTGTGAAGCTTCCACGTGTCTCAGGTCAGGAACAGTGTCTCCGCCAATAGGAGGAACTCGGGTAGAATACAGAGGAAACCGAGCAGGCCATGGAATCCTCCACGTGTCAATTCAATGCAATATCAAGAGCGAGAGGAAGGGGTTGAATCTTCAACACGCGCCAAGTTGCCACGTGGGTCTTGCACGGATGGACTCTTTTAAATATTTTGAGCCTGTAACCTTGATCTTCAAACAACCATATATTTTGATTGGAAACTCGGATTTGAGTAGGAGAGGATGTTTTGGAAAGGTCTCAGCACTAGCTTCTCACCTGCCATTATTAATACTTTGGCTCGCCATTTTCGAGGCTATCAAGTCTCCCGCCTACCACCATGATAAATAATGGGTTTCCTTTCTTTCCCAGTAAGGGACAGTGATAGGGGCATGGGTGTTGCATTAAGACTCATCTTTTTGGTAGGTGGATTCAATGCTCTTCCAGGGGTGGTTGGAACAGGGTTCAAATTCTTTCCTCCTTTCTCTCTTATTCTTCCTATATATTTTAAAGAAGGGGCATTTTCTAAGGGGTTGGTCATTGTTTCTCTCCTACCCCCCCCCCCTCTCTCTTTCTTCCTTAGGGTAGAATGTGGAGTCTAAGCCCAATCTCTCAGCTCTGTAATGGCATTTCCTTGCCTCTTGCCCACTAACGATGTACTATGTGAACTTATGGAGTAATAAAATATGCTTTGTGATGTTGTTTTTCCATCCTTTTTTATTTTATTTTCTCTTCTTGTATCTCATCATTGCAAGGTATATTGTGCATAATATGATGTTTATTGCAGGTTCTGTGAGTTGTGTTTAATGGGTTTTGAAGTGGTGTTCTATGTGAACTTCATCTTTGGTCTATGATACATCTTTCCATCCTCTGCATTACTCACCTCTCTCCATTTCAGGTAGTTAGATTTGTGGTCAGCCACTTCCTTTTCTGGTGTATCACTGCTTAGTGTAGGATCTATTTTTATGCATTTCTCTCTCTCCCTGTCTCTTTGGAAGGTTAGATTAGGATTAGATAGTTTTCCTGCACTAGACTAACTCGTGGTAGGTAGTTTAGGAAGAAGAAGTCAACTTTCTCTGGAGGGCCATGTCAAGTTCACAAGTCCCACTGTAGACTTTATTGTAATGATGTTTGGTGATAAATGATGAGAGATTTTATTGTATGAGAAAATATATTGTGATAAATGTATGTATGTATGAATGGGTGTGTAGTAGACATATCTAATGGGTAGATGAAATGGATTCTTATTGTAAGAGATCCCTCTGTAGACACCAAAATTTGGTCACACTCCGCTTGGTCCCTTGTCAAATAACCAGCTCAAATATACTCATCTAACCATGGCCCCTTCCACCCCACATCACTATTAATTTGATTAAATTAATTAAATTAATATATATCCTCACAATATTTATTATCTAATTACCTTAATTTCTACCCCACCACCTCATCTATCCACCTCACCCTAGACTTATTCTTGGCATGTTTCCATAACCAACAATAACTAAGTCTTACTTGCCTTAATGTGCTAAGATTTGGTCTAACCCTAAAATCAATCCCTAAAATCTCTCTAACCACATTCCCACTCATTAGAAGGAAATTTTCCATTCTAATATGCGAGAACAAACTAACTAGACCCAAGAAATTAGAAAGATCTTCCCATTTTAGTAAACCTATGGAATCCTGCCTTAATCGATGCCGGTCACACCTAAACTGATGTCGGTCAGCACGGAACCGTCATCGGTTACCATTTATTCACCCAAACAACCTTGTTTTTGGGTTGGCACATTCTGAGAGCAAGGAGGGAGACCAGAGCTACATGCAAGCAAAACCAACATCCTTTCATGTATCCAGACATCCAGAGCCATTACCAGGACATATATTGAAGCATTGCACTCACAGAATCATTCTGGGAGCCACTTTTATGATACTAAACACAATTCTTTTGATCAACTGCCATTACCATTCATCCATCAAGTCTGCATCACAATAAGTACATTTCTACCAGGATTGTCCATTCTAGTGTAGTTATCTGAACTATTATTTCTATCACCAATTTATACTTTGCATGCTCATTCCTCCATCTCTTACTAGTTTATAACTCAAATAATTCCTTTACCCACATCGCTAAACCACCCATTCTCACCTATTGTTCATTCCTGAGTATACCGGATACCCTATCAACCTCTTTATCCACCCTACCCTCCTTATTAGATCTCATTCCAATCCCCACAATCAGATCCTATCAAATTCCTTTCATCCTGACCTTATTGTCACCGGTTATCCATGACTTTCATTGGTCCCTTTTAAACTATTGTCGATTATACCTGAACGACATTTGTCTTTGTGTTTTACACCTTTTCCAATAACAGAGTCAACCTACCTTCTACCAAGTGACCCAAATAGCCCAGAACTTGACCCTAACCAGTACCAACACCCTAACAACTACCTACCCTTCAGATATGACTATAACCTAGCTTGTTTTATTATATTTTCTTATTGTGCTTGAATGAGATACCTAAATCATATCAACTATGTTGGTACCCAAATTTATTCTCCCTCAGAAGCTAAGCAGCATCACAGGTCTGGCAGGAATCTTAGAGACAAGCAAAGCATATCGTGTGTCGTTTAGTAGCCAAGGATGAAATTTAACTTTCTCTTTGTCACTCAGATGTGGAGAAATGGGTAGCACCCTCAAGAGGATTTGACCTATCCTCACTACTTTATGGTTGTGCCTTTCAACCAGGGTGATAGTACCCCTTTTGTAGCCTGTTGTTTATGGAGGAGATGGAGATGTCCTTCCTTGTGAAATATTAAGAAAACCTTGAAGAAAATATGATCAATGCAATAAAACCTAAAGACAATGAAAACTTGATTGTTTCTACATGTTTTGATGGTAAAAATTATGCATTTGTTTACATACATGAAAAACAGGGGTAGTATGGGTATGATTAATTGTTTTTTTAAGTGAATTTTTGGTGGGAGGTGAAGTAGAATAAAGTTGATTATACCATATGTTTGGAGGGACTTTACAATAATGAGGAACTTCACAACAGAAGGATTCAGAACATTCAATACATTCCTTCAACTAGAAGGTGTGCTTCAATGGAGGCCCAAATCAACACGTTTTCACATAATCTTTAAGACTCTGATACGAAGGCTCGAATTAGAAGACTCAATTAAACACTATAATTTCTTATTAACCATGCCTAAGGTACACCTAAAGACTTACAAACAATCTTTATCAACAACTGATAGTGAATTGATTTTAAATTTGTTTATCTCATCCAAGATGAAGGCTCTTCTTGAGATGAAATTATAAATACCATTAAATTGTCACAAGGACAAGATCATGTGTTATTTCACAAAAAAATTAGTATAAGATTGCAATAGGAATGAATGAAACTATTTGCATACATTTTAAACAAAGCAGACACTAATTTCTCAGAGTTAACACAAAATAACTCAAATTTGATTAAACTTATCAGCAGGGGAAAGTTTCTAGAACATTCTCAGAGCTTATCAATGGTTGTACACTCACAACCACCTTGACACGATTGACTTTAACACAAAAGAGATATGCAAGTTTCTCAAACAATCCCTTAGAAAGACGGGCTCTATCAAGCTTTTCTCTTAGAAAATCAGTTCTGACCTCTAACACTCCAACCTTCCAACCTCCAACCCCTTACCAAGAGAAGAGCTCTTGTATTTATATCATAAGTGACCAAAACAGAGGAAAAAGGAAAATCTGACGATAGCTCGACCACCAATCATTAATGCTCCTACAAATTTGTCCACAATCTGAAAATTTTCTATTTTATATCCTCCATGCTTGCTTTGGCATATTAGAGGAGGAAGAATGGCAAATAATATCAAAAAAAGGGTAGTGGAAGCAAGCAGATCCACTTTAATGGTGTGAAAGCTATTTTTTAATTTTTCACCCATCAAGGCCTATTAAAAGTAATATTTTATACTTCCATGGTGTAGTGGAGGTCTAGATCTTTCCAACAGTGTCAGATTTGCAATATTTTGAGCCCTGAGTTGAAAGATATGTCCCTTCATATTTTGTATCGAATTCGTATAAATGGACGGGAAAATAGTTTGAGAAATGGGTCCCCTTTTCTAAGATCTTGAATGAGCGTGGGATCACCACGTGTCCCTGTTGATGAAAAGATGTAAATTTGACCAGGAAAAATGCCCGTCAAACTGTAAAATGCAAAAAAATGACTATTTGAGCTCGGAGATGAAACTTTTCTCCAAGGAAAAAAAATTTAGAAATGTTGCAAGGCTAAAACACATTCCTCCAAGCTACATCTATTCATTTTTCTTCAATTATTTAGGGCAAAAAATGACAAGGACAGCAAATCCCAATCGTGGAAAACAGAAAGAATGGGAGAGCCCGAGTTTTTAGATGAACAAAGAACGGGGGACCCAAATTACAGACCCTTTCCAAATAAAAAGAGAAACAAGGAAACAAATATGGATCCATACATGATCCTCGAACCAGGAAGGACTGGTTATGGCAAAAAAATGAAGGCATAGACTTCTCAGGCACAACACGGGGGGATGAAATATGAAAGAGGTCATAAATTGATGGATTTTAATGGCAAAATGGGGCGAGACTATTTTTAGCACCAACATCGGCTCTGACTTGGGGATAGGCACTCCCTGCGAGTGCCACAAGAACAAGGTAGACCAAGTGCTAAAATATCCATTGAGAAAAGGAGTCAGCTTTTAGAGCACAAAACCAAGACCATCCCCCCAAAACAAACAAAGAAACCAACAAAAACAAGCCACTCGGGGCCAGAACGAACAAAAAACAAGAAAACAGCAAACAAACCAACAAACTATACATTGTACAGATGATGTTCACCTTGGTTCTGGGGAATCAGTCCAAGAAATGCTTCAAATGCCTGCCTTTAATAGGAAATTCAAGCAATTCTCCATCCAAATCCTTTAAGAAAAATGTATGCTCACCAGTCTGAATGTCTATGGAGTAAGGGCCCATCCATAAAGCATCAAATTTTCCATGCTTTGCCTTATCTTCATGCCTGCTATCCCATAGCAGAACGAGATCTCCAACATTGAAATCTCTTGTGGTGACCTTCTTGTCGAACAACTTCTTCAGCTTCTCTCTAAACTTTACATGCCTTTGGTGGGATACCCTCCTTTCTTCATCAAGTACAACAATCTGGTTAACGCGGGCATCATATGGACTTAATTCTTGATCTTTCAGTTGTTGCATGAACTGATATGAGGATAATTGCATATGCAGGGGCAGTAGGGCCTGAGTTCCATACACCAGCTCAAATGGACTCTTTCAAGTGGCTCTCTTAATAGTAATTCGATCTGCCCAGACAGCAAACTTTAACTACTCACCCCATTTTCTCTTATTCATCTCCAAGGTTCTTCTAATAATCTTCAACAAATTTTTATTACTGGACTCAGCTTGCCATTTCCTTGGGGATTGTAATTAGAATCATATGTCAAATTGATCCCGTATTCTTTGCACATCGCCACCAAGAGTTTAGCTCTGAAGCTCATGGCATTGTCAGCAACAATTTTGACTGGCACCCCAAACCTGCAGATGATATGGCTCAGCATTAATTCCATGATGATTTGGTGTGTTTCCATTTTGGTGGTGATTTACTCCACCACTTGGTGAAGTAATATGTGGCTACAAGAATCCACTTATGGTCAGCACTTGAAGGGTCTAAAATATCACCAATAAAATCCATTCCCCATTGCTTTAATGGAGCTTTAATTGATACAAGCTGCAAAAGAAGGGAGCCTGAAGCTTTCATTCTTCCAGAGAAGTGCTAGCAACTCTCACATATTCTAACTGAAAGAGTTGAATCCTTGAAGAGATTCAGCCACCAATAACTAGCCCTTAGGATCTTGTGTGTTGTGACCCTTCCAGCAAAATGCCCCCCACAAACTCCTCCATGGAGATCAGTAATTATCTTGCGGGTTTCATCTTCAGTAATGCACCTTAAGAGGACTCCCTCAGAATTCTTCCAAGCTAACCCAAAATTAGTAATGACATATTTCTGGGAAGCCAACTTAAGGGCCCTTTCTGGTTCTTACTCAAATACTCAGGGTAGTATAAATGTCTAAGATAAAAAATCACATTCTTGTACCACTCAAAACTCTGTCAATTTTTCAAAAACATCTACCCTACTTTCCTCTACTTCATTTACCTCAACAGTTCACAAGTTGCTCTCAACCATAAGCTTAGCCAAGACCAAACCTCTCACCAACTTTGTGGTTTGGATATTGTTGTCCACTCAAAATTCCCCTGCTCTGAAGAAGGTGAAAATTTAAAATTTTGAGTTTAAGTGTCTTTTCTGCTGTGCTGATAATGTGAAATGCCAAAGAAATTGAGAAATCTGTGTTTTTGGATCATTTTGTGTGTTTTTCGGGCCTGTCGGACATTTTTGTCTCGTGTGTCCCAAGTTCAATTGGGCCCTCTGTTCGCCAATCAGCGGGTTCACCTGAAGTGTGTTCTTTTCGGGCCCGTCGGAACTTTTTGTCCCAAATGTCCCAAGTTCACCCAGACCAATTGTTCCATTTTCATATGATTCGGCCGAGCCACATACTTCGCGTACTTTTGTCCCGCGTGTTCCAAGAGAATTTGTGCGTCTTTTCCCCACTTCACCCGAATTGGCCAAGCTGCGTACTTCGCGCTTTCGCATCCCACATGTCCCAAATGAACCAAGTTCGCCCGGACCAATTGTTCCATTTTCACCCGAATCCGCCGAGCCACGTACTTCGCGCTTTCGCGTCCCACATGTCCCAAATGAACCAAGTGCCATTCATTCTAATTTTTCCCACTCTGCCCGAATACCTTTCTTTTCAAATTAGTATGTATTAAATGCGCATTCATTTCCTTTCTCTCTCCTAAACGGCTATATAACGAGAGAACCCCCTATGCGTTTTGCACACTGCTTACCTTCTATCTTTTGCTCAAACCTTTGCAATCTAAATTCCTGTGCGCATATCCATTCCCTCTGCATTTCATCCCAAGTATAGCTTGCAGCTCTGCTCTCTGGATTACTACCAACATGAAGATCAAATTTCAAGGGCAAGAACAAATCTCACCACTAGAGTCTTCCGTTCTCGATATCAGGGACAGTGAAGTTCGCTATCTTGACTTTAGTGATTTTTGGTCAAGGATGACAGACGCAAACCCTACGCCAATGGCACAGATGATTCATGGCAGTGGTTTGGCTTTTGCTGGTGGTTTCCCAATCTCTGTGCAATGTGCAGATATAGTGCTTTCATGCGGAGCTCATTTCAACCCTAATTCAAGCGAATTGACCAATATACACGTGGCAAAGACATAGCCGAGGCATTGAAGAGATTCAGGCAGCGGATTTTGAAGTCATTGGGTCCCTCCCAGTCATAAGCACCTGTCTTCTTCTCCTTATTCCTCTCTTCTCTTCCAATTCTTTTTCTCAGATTTATTGTAATAAGTTGAGGTATTGCGAGTGGCAATCCTTAACTAATCTTTAGTTAAAAGAAGTAGTTACCGAGAGTAACTGAATTGTAAACTATATAATGGCCTCTCCTCACCATTTTGAAAAAGGAAGAACTTGGCTTATTTTCTGAAAGTCTAAATAAATCATAAAGAAATCAATACAGAAGGGCTTTTCATTCTTCGTCTATCTGATCTCTTTTATCCCTAAGCTTTTCATTTAATCTTGTTAAGATCATTTGTATATATTATATTAAGAAGCTTTGTATTCTTGCAGATGTTATTGATAGAACTTTGTGTCTTTCAAATTTCATCTTATTAGTATGATACAAATGATCTTGTTTCAATTCACTGTACCTTCGCATGCATAAAGAATTACTCTGTCATCTATAATTCTAAATGGTGCCTTTCTGCTCGTTCTCGTTTTCTCATTCCTTAGTACTTTTGTAATTGATGATCCTTATAGAAAACACTTTCGTAAATATCCAAGTTCCACAAGAAAATCATGTTTTGTATATGTGTAAATAGGTTTGTTTCTGAATAAGGGAACCTCTCCCATTAAAGAGGAGGGACTTTTTGTCCCCTAACTGTTGCTCTTCGTGAAGTCCTATTTAACGACCACAAGATATCCATGTCATATTCTTGCAGCTTGTTCACCCATCTGCATCTTTTACTTGAGACTTCCATCTCTGATAAGATATCTTTGACCATGGTGTGGGGAACATAAGCAACAATTTTAGAGCTCAAAATGTAAGGACTGAAAACCTTTGTTTCTTTTACCAAGGAAAATGCTTGTTTCTCCATAATAGTCTATTTCAGCTCAGCCCCCTGTAATGCCTTATTGAAAAAGGAAATTAGCCTCTCAGCCCCTTCATCATCTTTCTGTAATAGGAAAGATGCAATAGTGTTCTCTAAAGCAAAAGAGAACAGTTGAAAGGGCTTCTTATAATCTAGAGCTAATAGAACAGGTGCATGCTTTAATGCCTCTTTAATCCCATTAAAAGCTTAAATGGTATCCTCCTCCCACTTGATAACTCGGTCCCTCTTTAACATGGAAGTGATTGGAATGGTCAACTCAGCAAAGTTTGATATAAATCTTCTGATGAAGTTTATCTGCCCAAAGGACTAAATTCCTTTCTTGGTTCTTGGGATTGGAACCTTGCTGATGGCCTCTACCCTTTCTACATCAATCATCACCCCCTCTCGTGACACAATGTGACCAAGCAACTTTTCCTTCTGCACTCCAAAATGGCACTTCTTTGGATTGAGTGAAATTCCATATTCTCTACATCTTATCAACATTTTTCCAAGTGCAATAAGTGATGACTTCTCTTTCTAGAGAACACAGTTACATCATCTTGGTAGACAACAATAAAATCATTGATGTAACCAACAAAAGCAATCCATTGCTCTCTGAAAGGTTACTCCAGCATTCATCAGCCCAAAGGGCATCCTGACATATACATATGTCCCCCAAGGAGTGGTAAAGGCTTTTTTAATTCTTTTTTATTCCTTCACCACAACTTGGTTATAACCATCCAGGGTAGAAAGTAACTCAGAACTAGTCACTAGCTGCAACATGTTTTCCATGTTTGGTAAAGGATAATTATCCTTCATGGATGCTCTGGTTAGATTTCAGAAGTCCACAAATAGCTTGATGTCACCATTCTTCTTTCTAACTGGTACTAGGTTTGCAACCCAAGAAGAATACCTTGTGGGCTAAATAATCCATCCATCCCTTACTTTCTTCAGTTATTATAGCATTTTAAGAGACATGAGTCAATTGATTGGCCTTTGTTTATGCCTGAATGGTTTTACATTAGATTCCAAAGGAATCTCATGTTGAAACAGATCCTCTCTGTATGCCTTCAGTTTAGAATAAGTCCAAGCCATGCAATCTTGATATTTTTTAGCAATTGGACATAAGACTGTTTTTCCTCCTTACTGAGATTGCTTCCCAACCAGATCTTCCTTGGTTTTTCCTTTGTTCCAAGGTCATGCTCCTCAATATCCCTTGGGGATGTCATGCATCTGTTAATAGTGCGATCAGCATTATCAAAGTTGGATTCAAGAGAAACCATCCCTCTAGGAATGGTATTAGTCTTTAGTTGGATGATTCCTTTTCCAAACAAGATTTCTTTACCCTCTGCTACACACACCATTGGCTCCTAATCAACATTTTGATCAGCAAACTCTCCTTTATTCTACAGAAATCTTCTGACCTGAGCATCATCATCAAAAACTTGTCAATGTTTAATGTTGTCAAGTATAGATGGCTTGGTTAACACCTCAACATCATATTCACAATATGGGGATATTGCAAAATCATCAAACCAAGATCCCAATATTGCAAACTTGTCTACCAAATCATTGAACTTCCTATCATGAAGCACAATATTGAATGAAACAGACATCTCAATGAAATCCCAAACTGCATGCTTGTATTGTTTCATTCATTGTTTTTTGTGGCATACAGTTTCCTGACTTTCTTTACAATTAATTCTAAATCTCCCTTGACAATGATGTCTTTAACACCATATTTCCAAGCAATCCTCAGATCTAACAACAGGGCCTCATACTCAGCAATGTTATTAGTGCACTCAAAGTTGAGTTTGAAGGAAAAGACAAACTCTTCCTAGCTTGGAGAGATCAGAACAACACCAGAACCATTTCTGAACTTGGAGAAAGCTCCATCAAACAATAAAGTTAACAGAGATCATGCCTATTCAAGACACTTACATTCTTCAATTCTGTGCTCTTTTACATCAACGAATCCTACAAAGTTATCAGCATCAACACTTGTGTACAAAACTTCATAAGATGCATTATTGGGATCTTCAATAAGATGTAACATCTTCTTTTGCCCATACAACTTGTCAAGGTTTCCCTCAATTGGGATGGTGGCATAGGACATATCCATTTGAACACTCCCACCAACACTTGCATCCCATTTTCTAGATAACAACATTCCCCACTTGTCTAGATAGACAACAATAACTACATCAAGCTTCAAGTTTCTTCCCGGATAGGTTGTAAGTTGTACCATCAGACCTTTCACACATCCTACCACTAGCACCTCTCTGGAATCCATGGCAGTGCACTTCCCATATGTTGTTCCTTGATGTTCAGTTCATTCATAACTTCCAAAGTCATAACATTGCATGATGTCCCCGAATCAAACATACAGTTGTGCAGCAATCTATCCTTAATGATTAGAGTAATGAAGAATGGATCCACATTTAGCTGGGAATCTACCAAGGATGTCCCCAAATAAACCTTAGGTGGTTCATCTAGCTCTTTTGTTGTTGGTGGTGCTTCTAGTTCTTCGATGATTGGAGGAGTCTCCACAATATTTACATTTCTACCTGGGGCACTCTTCTCTTCTTTCAATCCAAAATACTCCAATGCCCTCCTCTTGTGCTTAGGAATCCTAAGCAAATCAACAATTGAAGCTGAGATCTTGATCTGACTCAAGACTTGGGCAATATCATAAGGGACAAACTTTGGCAAGGCAACATTGGAAGGAAAGTTGACACACTTATTAGATGGCACAAGATTTTTGACAGCTTGGGCATGAGGAGGGGTATGCATTTTGTTTGGCACAGCAAGGCCCTTGGCATATACATCTTTCTTAGGGGCCTCTTTAGGAATATTTGAAAGCAATTGAGTTTTTGGCTTGGCCTAAGGCCTTGTACCTTTGACAACCCTACTCCTTGTGTTATACTCCTTCTCTTGGGAAATAACATCATTCATCAACAATTACATGTCCTCCTTAGATGGGATTCCTTCATCATACTTCTTTATCATCAGAGCTCTTAAATATTCAAATTCATTATTAGGTAGTTCAAAAGCTTGCACTACATCTATTTCAAAAGTATGAGGAGGAATAAATGGTACCCAGTGAATGCAATCCCAAAAAGTTGCAGCAATTCTAGCACTTATCACTTCGGTTGAAGTTGCTCCTTGTTGTGATCTTGAAGAGAAACCCATCATCCAAACATCATCATCAATACCAACATCATCATCAGCTTTCTCTTCTTGCTGATTTATTTTACATGGAGGATGGGCCAGAAAACATCTATCACACCAATAAATCTCATTTGCTTCATCAATAGCAGCAACCCGGGCAGTCAGAGGATCAGGCACCATTCTACTTTCACGTGCTTGGGGATGTCTATTTACAGATCCCATGGGTTCTTTACCTCTATCATCTGACCTCTGATCACCCCTAGGATGATTGCCAAATATGTCATGATTTTGTGCCTTCTACCAACCTTGTGAATTCTTCCCAATTCCTCTCTGCTCGAGCTAGTTTGTAAGATATTTCTTTGACAGCCCCGGACAAAGTCCTAACAACCTCCTCAATATCCACACTCTTGCTTGCTTGAGGATTTTTAGGGTATATCAGTTTGACAGCCTCCCTCTTAGGAGGTTTTCCAACTGCTTTGATGTTGTTCTCAATTTACAGAGCCATGTTAAAGGCCTACCTCAAAGTGCTAGGGTTTTTATCCCTCAAATAGTATGCAGCCTTCTTGTCAAATGCATCAGCATACTTTATAAGACAAGATTCATCACATGGCCTCAAATTCACAGGCAATCTTCTCAATGTATTATTGAATCTTGTATTAAAATCATGCAATGATTCATTAGGATTCTTTTTAATATTCTCAAATTCTTACAAAAGAAACCTAGGGTCTGTTTTATCACCTTACTGTAATCTAAATGCATTCTTCATTTTATTCCAAGAATCAATAGAGTTATCAAGCAGAGCTTTATACCAGTCCCTTGCATCCTCCTCTAATGTATGAATAAACAATTTAATGTACACATCTTCAAACTCTATTTCAAAATCCTCCATCATATTGACAAAGAGTTTCAAGTGTCGATCACCAGTTATTGCATTATTTCCTTAAAACTTTGGTAATCTATTTATTACATCATGTCGTACAGCATTTGGATAGCCATCCATACCTCTAAAAATGATGGGACCAAAAGTATTAATGACAAATGGAGGTCTGGGTGTAGGCTAAGCCATATTAGTCTGAGGAGGTGATCTTACAGGAGAAATAAAGTGATGAGGAATGAGGGGTCTATGTGGTACAGGGATACAATTTTCAGAATGATGATCCCCTAATGGCTCTTTTTCACAACACACACTATCATATTTGGAAAATATAGGGGTAGACTGAGATGCAAATCTTTCAAATATAGGGGTGGAATGAGAAGGCCCCTCTCCAGATGGAGAATTCGAATTTACAAAGAGACTACCTGATTCAGAAGCAGTTGAGGAAGCATTACAATCTTCAATCACATGCCAATCATTTTCACTAATGGAGACCTCTTTTCTTGAGGTTTGATCTCCAACAACCTTCCAAATTGTTCCTCCTTCTAAATTAGACTTTCTAAATTCTGGAAATAACCTTCTACTAGGGTCTACGACGAAGAAATATCTTCTTCCTTCCATCTTTGCAAAGATTAGTAACAAATTTTCAATAGACAGAGGTTAAGACACTGGAATTTATCGAAATCAAATCAACTTAGAGTCGCCACTAAGGATTTTCACCCTAGTTGTGAAAATGCACTAAAATAATCTGTCAAATATTTATCAGCACTAAAGATCATGCAAAGCTTTACAAATCAGACCTTCCTTCACCCAAATTAATCAATGGTGATGCAAACCTAGTACAATAACTACTAGAAAAAATGGACAGACGACACGCATAACCTATAACTTTGTTCAATACTTACAGATCTAATCAGAGAATGATTTTTTAAAAACGTATTTGCACACAGAACTGTAAGAAACATTACCAGGGTCGGGAAAACTTTAAATTGATTCAAATAATCCCCGAAAACGGTGCTAGTAAAGTGTTGGTACCCAAATTGATTCTCTCTCAGAAGCTGAGCAGCATCACAGGTTTGGCAGGAAGCTTAGAGACAAGTAGAACATATAGTGTGTCGTTTAGTAGCTGGGGATGAAATGCAGCTTGCTCTTTGTCACTCAAATGTGGAGAAATGGGTAGCACCCTCAAGAGGATTTGACCTATCCTCACTACTTTATGGTTGTGCCTTTCAACCAGGGTGAGAGGACCCCTTTTGTAACCTATTGTTTATGGAGGAGATGGAGATGTCCTTCCTTCTGAAATATTAAGAAAACCTTGAAGAGAATATGATCAATGCAACAAAACCTAACTCTCACGAGTTGTCATTCTAGATAATGGAGATATTTTCTAAGAAAGGTTCGGGCCACTAAAGATAATGAAAACCTGATTGTTTCTACATGTTTTGATGGTAAAAATAATGCATTTATTTACATACATGACAAACAGGGGTAGTATGGGTATGATTAATTATTTTTTAAGTGAATTTTTGGTGGGAGGTGAAGCTAGATAAAGTTGATTATACCAATTCTTTGGAGGGACTTTACAATAATGAGAAACTTCACAACAGAAGGCTTCAGAACATTCTAGATGTTCCTTCAACCAGAAGGTGTGCTTCAATGGAGGCCCAAATCAGCTCATTTTCACATAATCTTTAAGACTCCAATATGAAGTCTCGCATTAGAAGACTCAATTAAACACTATAGTTTTTTATTAACCACACCTAAGGTACACCCAAAGACTTACAGACAATATTTATCAACAAATGATAGTGAATTGATTTTAAATTTGTTTATCTCATCCAAGATGAAGGCTCTTCTTGAGATTAAATTACAAATACCATTAAACTGTCACAAGGACGAGATCATGTGTGATTTCACAAAAAAAATAGTATAAGATTGCAATAGGAACGAATGAAATTATTTACATACATTCTGAGAAAAGTATACATTAATTGCTCAGATTCAACACAGAATAACTCAAATTTGATTAAAATTATCAGCAGGGGAAAGTTTCTAGAACAGTCTCAGAGCTTTTCAATGGTTGTACACTCGCAACCACCTTGACACAATCGATTTTAACACAAAAGAGATATACACGTTTCTCAAACAGTCCCTCAGAAAGACGGGCTTTATCAAGCTTTTCTCTTAGAAAATCAGCTTTGACCTCTAACACTCCAACCTTCCAACCTCCAACCCCTTACCAAGAGTAGAGCTCTTCTATTTATATTAGAAGCAACCAAAATAGAGGAAAAAGGAAAATCTAAAGACAACTCGACCACCAGTTGTTAATGCTCCTGAAAATCTGTCCACAATCTGAAAATTTTCCTTTTTATATCCTCCATGCTTGCTTTGGCGTATTAGAGGAGGAAGAATGGCAAATAATATCAAAAAACGGGTAGTGGAAGCAACCAGATCCACTTTAATGGTGTGAAAGCCATTTTTTAGTTTTTCACCTTTCAAGGCCTATTGAAAGTAATATTTTATGCTTCCATGGTGTAGTGGAGGTCCAGAGCTTTCCAACGGTGTCAGATTTGCAATATTTTGAGCCCTGAGTCGAAAGATATGCCCCTTCGCGGTTTGTATCGAATCCGTACAAATAGGTGGGAAAATAGTTTTAGAAATGGGTCCCCTTTTCTAAGATCTTGAATGAGCGTGGGCTCACCACATGTCCCTGTTGATGAAAAGATGTAAATTTTATCGGAAAAAATTCCCGTCAAACTGTAAAATGTAGAAAAATGACCATTTGAGCCCAGAGATGAAATTTTCTCCAAGGACAGAGAATTTAGAAATGTTACAAGGCTCAAACACATTCCTCCAAGCTACATCTATTCATTTTTCTTCAAGTATTTAGGGAAAAAAATGACAAGGACAACAAATCCCAACTGTGGAAAATGAAAAGAATGGGAGAGCCCAAGTTTTTAGATGAAAAGAGAATGGGGAACCCAAATTACAGACCCTTTCCAGATAAACAGAGAAACAAGGAAACAAATATGGATCCATACATGATCCTTGGCCTAGGAAGGACTGATTATGGCAACAAAAGGAAGGCAGATACTTCTCAGGCACAACATAGGGGGATTAAATATGGCAGAGGCTGTAAATTGATAGATTTTAATGGCAAAATGGGGCAAGACTATTTTGAGCACCAACGAACTACAGTAGGACTTTACTTATTTCCTGCATTAAGTTGTTTCAAACAGTAAATTGACAGCCATCTAGGGAGTATAACACTTATTGGATCTAGCACACACTAGGCAGTCCACTATCATATATCATTTAACTTCTCTTTTTTGGTCTTGTTTTTTATTAGAGGTAGTTCCTCGTAGCCAAAAGGAAGCTCTCACAATTGGCACTGGATCAAGAAGTCAGAATGCACGACAACCATCAACCGACCAGCATAAAGAGGTATTCCTCGCTGGCCCTTAACCTTATGTGTTTAGCCATTCAAAAGGTAAAGAAAATGGTGAAACATTTTGGCATGCCTGGTGGGATCCATCAGGGGTTCTATTGCATTTTCTTCATTCCTACGTAAAAGTTGTGTGTTTTTTTCCCTTCAAAAAGCTTACACATTAATCTTCTTCCTTGATAATCTTCTCTTCTTTCTAATTTCTCTAAAGGATACATTTTATTTTGGTGCATTTAAAAAGAACCATTCTTCTTGTGTTTTTTGCATTTAGTGAAAGAGCATACCCTCTCCTATTCACCATTTGTGTCATCGAACATAATCTTTTGATTTGGGCTTTAAATTGGTTGCATTACATTCTAATTTTCTGCATTTAGCTCACATTAAAAATGAGGGAAACCTATATGCTAGAATTCATGCCTTGCTCATGGTTGACACAAAGAATCATAGAAATTACATTTTCTCTCTTTCTGTGTCTTACCAAACTTGTACAAAATTTCAAATATACACATCTTTCTTAAACAACATCTTACCCAGGAACATCTATTTGCGATCACATGATCAGATTGGTAGGTACTCCCCATCTTGTTACCTCTGTCGAGTCATCATCTCAGAGGACGGCCTGCCCCCACCATAACATACATGAAACCTCTCCTTTTAGATATCCTTCTTCGTAGGATGCCTTCCTACCCAAAATATTTTGTTCTAAATACACACAGTCAATTCTAAATAGCATAAGCTAAACAAACATAAGCAAATCACTATTAGGATTGTGCTTTTTCTAAGCATTCTTCTTGACTTGTGTTTTGTGGTATGAGACTACAACTCTTCATTTTCTTCTTCCTTGCACACTCCACCATCATAGTTGGAGTATTCTGACTTTTTCTGAGTGCGTCAAGGCCCCATCTCCTCATTCTCATGTTTCTGACTTTGATTCTTTACTTAATTTAATTCAAAAAAATCAATTTCTTCATTTCTTTCTAATTTCACATTCACCGACGTCGGTCCAGCGACTATCACCGATTCACATCTGACCGTTTTCAGTTAAACCCTAACCGGTGTCGTCTTCTAGCCTTCTAGTTACTTTACCTGGAATAGCCTTCATCACTTTTTCTGTTCTGTTTTTGGCCCTCAAGGCATCATCATCATATTTCTCCCCTATTGATACCTACTGTCACACACAGTTTCCCCAATACACATCCAACATTCATGTTTCATGATTTGAGACCGGTTTTCTTCCAAAGTGACCAGTATTGGTTTCAGTAACCGTCATCGATTTTCCCTCAATCGTCACTGGTCAACCTGACTGCCTTCGATTTCCTATGTTTGATTTTCAAATCTAGACATTGACCATATTCACCTTTTAGATCCCATTATTCTTTGTTCCTATTGTTTTCTGTGTCATCTACATAATACAATCTTACCAGGTCAGCACTTGTTCACATGGTGCTGACTCGCAACTAGACCAACACCCTAATATTTCACGTTATATGTCAAACCACTCCCACCTACTCTCTCACCACCTTCCATCCTATCACCTATGGATCCAACCTTACCTACCACCATTGTTGTAGGTGACGAAGAATTTGCATGACTCCTTGATCAGAATACCCGCGGCCTTACAGTTCTACCTTTCCCACTCTTCCACCTGAGACTCATCAAGTAAGTTGATATATGGCATGCATGTATCCATCTCTCCTGCCCTTATTCTTGCATCTGCATCATCCCCTAATAATAAGGCATTACCCTCACCTGCTTCACCCCCAGTAGTTTCGTAACTAGAACCCATACTCGTCATGACCGTTGCGTCTCCAGTATCACTCGCACCTGTTGTATATGTCGTCCCCTCATCGATCACCCAAGCCATAGCCCAGTCCGCACCCATTGCATCACAAATTCCCATTGCAATCCAACCACCCGTGATGTCGATGACCCCTAATCCATTCCATAATCTTGTCCTCTCCATCCCACAAACACTACCCCCAATTGCTACTACAGTCACCACGACCGTCCCACCTACATACACATACTATCAACCACCCCTATCTCATCTGTCACCCATTCTAGATATGTTCCTTCTATGTCGATTCCTTATTCTCAACCTCCCTATCAGGTTCAATATCCACCCCCTTATGCCACAGGAGGTGTCCCTCCATCACAACCTACCAATGACCTCATCAAGTTGATGATGGAAAATATGTAGACACTAGAAGCATCGGTTTCCGGCTCATGCAATTCCCTCACCTATGATGAAATTTGTAATGAGCCTATTCATTCGTCCATTCCTATTCGACCATATCTCATACATTGGGAAATGCCAAAATTCAAACCGCTTCAATAGCAAAGAATACCCACAACAACATTTGCAGTCCTTTAAACATGGGTGTTACCTGATTGCCCACGATGACGCTTTACTTTTGAGGACTTTCTCAATGTCCCTGACAGGACCTGCATTGGACTGGTACAGTGGGCAACCAAGACACTCCATCTACTCATTTAATCAAGTAGCCCAAGCCTTCCTAGATCACTTCTCCATCAACATTGTTAAGAAGGTTACCATGAATGATTTTTATTCCACAAGACAGTATGACGATGAGTCTATTGCTAACTTCATCACTCGTTGGCGTAGCCTAATTAACTAGCTCATATTTCAATTACCTCAAACTAAACTCGTAGATATATTTAGTCAGGCTTGTGTTAGACACATCTCACCATCCCTGCAGGTGCAAACCTTTCACACTTTTGACGAGGCATTCACCATGGCACGGAAGTTTGAAATTCATGCTATCAAAGAAAAGAAGTTTCAACTTCATAACAAGAACATCACGTTCAAATCAAATGAGAATTCTTCATCTTCAAAACCCCAAAACACTATATAAAACCCAAAGGATCTTCCAACGCTGTAATTCTCAAGACTAGCCCCCCTCATCAATCAAACCCAGCCAAACCCCCTTCTAATCTCTCCCCTGTTCAAGTTGTTATCCCAAATTAACCCCCTAGAAAATTTGGTCAAGAAAAGTCCTGCACTTGAGGAAATTATGAAGAAAACAACTCATACCTACGAGCTCACATTCCAGGATGACAAACAAGGTTGCAGAGGGACTTTACAATTGAGTGGCGGGGCCTGCGAAAGATCAAACAACCCTGTGCAAGAAGAAATTCAAGAAACATCTCTGTCGAGTGAATCCATGCCTCAAATCCAACAAGAAAATTATAGGTGGGCCCAGAAATAGAATAGAAGGGCCAGAGAAGGAGGAGCAATGCATCACAAATAATCAAGAGCAAGAAAGAGAAGAAACAGTGAAGATTCGAAGTCTTTGGGCTCAAAATAGTTCAGAATGAGTCCAAAAATTGACTAAGTATGGAGGAGGCAGCGGAGAGAGCCACGTGTGGGAACAGTGCTTCTCTAAAGTTGAATCCTAAAGGGGAAGCTCAAACGAGCGCCAGGCTTCCATGCATCCAGAGATCCAAAAAGTTACACGGCCATTGAAAATTTTCTGACTCGTCGGAAGGGGCCAAGTGTCAGCCCAACGTAATTCCAAATGGGAGCCCAAGGCAAAGGCTCAAACTTGTGCCAACCCTCCTCATAGTAAGATGGTCAATAGAGGTCAAAACGCAGATAGGGCGAGCCTAAAAAAGGGCTAAGTATAGAAGTGCTGGCGGAGACTGCCAATTGTCCAAGCGGCACATCTCTAAGGGTAAATCCAAAAGCAGACGCTCAAATAAGTGCCAGTTCACCACATAGTCCAAGGTCTAAAAAGGTAAGAGGGAGGTCGTTGAAAAGTATAAAGACCTACAGAGGCTTACAAGTGTCAACCCGATGCTCCTTTAAAGGAAAATCTTGATCAGGGCTTTTAAGCGAGCGCGAAGCCTCCACATGCATCCAGTCTTAAAAACGGGATAGAGTCGGGTTGAATAGCCAATGCATTGTGACGAGCTATTAGAGAGTGCCAAGTGTCCAAATGGCACTAGTTCTAGAGCAGAATTGAAGGGAGGTTTCCAAGCAAGCGCCATCCCTCCACGTGTCCCATATTAAAAGGGGCCCTGTTTTTCAAACTAGTTTTCCCACCTTTTTGTACGGACCCGATACAAACTTCGAAGGGGCATATCTTTCGACTCGGTGCTTGAAAATATTACAAATATGACACCGTTGGAAAGATCTTGGTCCTCGTCTACACCATGGAGATCTGAAGCTTTAAGTTTGGGGAGGTTAGGTGGGAGAAAATGGAGAAATGTCTTCAGGGCATTAATGTAGGATCTATTTTTTCCAACAACTAGATCGGATTCAATATGATCCTCCGTTTCCTCCTCCTTCGAGGCACCGAATAAGAAATTGATGCAGTCAAGATAGATTTGGGGCAGATTTTGTGAAAGGCATTAATAGTAGTGGTTGAGCTTCAGACTATTTTTTCCCCGCTTCTCTCTCTTTCTCCCCTTCTATGTTGAATCTATAAAAGTAGGGTCGAGAACTCATTGTAAAGGGTTGGACATTCTTTTGTTTTTATAGGCTCCCCTTTCCTTCTAGAAAAGGAATTCGTGGAGTTCATACCTTCCATTTAAATTACAATACGTTTCCTGCCTTCTGGTCATTTGTAATGCATTGTATCAATTTGAGAGCAATAAAACATGTTTGTGATTGATTTTAGATCCTTTCTTGTCTCCCTTTACTCTCATCTGGTCTTTCATTATAAATCTGGTTATCTGTGCTTGATTATTGTATGTATTTTGTTGGTTTGTGTCTATCAACAAAACTAATGTTCATCATTCCTTCGGTGCATCACCTTGTAGATTAGTTTTGATTTCTTGTATTCCTTTTATCCATTTCTCCTTGGTAAAACTTAGATTAGGTTTAGGAATAGGTCCTCTGCAAGTTTCGACGTATGCACCTAAACAGAGGAATAGGAACCAACCTTTAATCTGGAGAGTTTTCCCATTTGTCAAAGTCCCACACTTTGGGGAAAACTCAATGTTATGTGAATCACACCAAATGAACATGCCTTAGAAAAGCAGATCTAATGACTCATTTGGGGGTGCTGTGATTTTACACTAACAGTTTTGGCACACTCCAGTGGGACAAGAGGTATTCACTTTATTTCATCAAGTTGATGTGTTCTTGGTGGGATTCATCCTTTTGAGGCACATGTAAGCACATCTGGTGACTCCATCTGGTCAAAAACCCATCCTCTGAGTTACACACTTTTTCCATCCATTTCCACTCATTTTCATCCATTTTCTTCTTCCATCTCTTTCATTTTCTCCCATTCCATGAGGTTGTGCAATCATGACTTCATTCCCTTCATGGAACTCACACTTAAAGTAATGCAGTCCACCTCCAATGCATTTCTAAAATCCTCCAAATCAAAATTATAATCAGATCCAGGACCATTACGCTTACCCATATGAGTAGGGTCAAAGTCAATTTGGCCATGGAGCTTATCAAGAACAAGGGAATGCATAAAATGGTGACAACTATGTGGAGAATGTTGGTTTATTAGAGAAAATTCAAAAAATGGAGGCTGGCATGGTTCAGTCAAGGGGCATAGCACAAATGAAGGAATTCAAGATTGGTTGCAGGGCACCTTGTCCATGGGAAGGCCCTTTTCCAAGACATTACAACCCTTAGGAGAAGCTAGACTTCATGGTTGAAATGTTGCCTCAACTTACACAGTGGATTAAGGACATTGAGGCTTATGAGCAAAGTGTGAGAGACGGCCTTGTCAATGGGTAAGTCCACCACCTCTTAGCTCTTCATTTTCTCTTCCTTAGTCTTTATCATTTCAGCATGATCAAGAGTCAAGCCCCTCAGTTGTTGCCCCAAGTGTTATTTTCTCTTCTCCATCCCATTATCTTCCACCTCATCTCAGTTCTTCTGCCATTTTCCCTTCCAAATAGTCATCCCCTCAAAACAAACAAGAAGTTCCACCTCCCTCCCCACCACATACAATTACAAAGCTGGTTGAACCCCAACCTGCCACTCCTCTTACTTTCCCAAGTCCATGCTGGCTAGATACTCAAGAATCCAGTCAAGGACAGTAAGAAGAGGAGCCTAACAAAAAATAAATAACAGACAATCTGATGATTTGGGCTGCTAAATTTGGGTTTACAAAGATCCCCTTGATGGTCAAGCCAATAAAGGAGGTCAAGGTTGAAGAGCCAGTGGTGGATGAGTTTGAATTTGCAGCAGAGGAGGAGGATCATACAATTTTAGAGGCCCCAAGTGTGGAGCAGGCTACAGGAGAACCTTCAGTTCTTCCTTCTACTTCATCCCCTTCAAGATCTGATGTTGAAGAAGAGTTTGAGCTTGCAAACTTCATGTTTTAGGATGAATGGAGTTATGGTGATCAAGTTACATATCAGGAGGACACCATGGAGGAGGTTGAGCACATGCATCAGAACAACAACAAGGCAGATTATCTATCTGACTTGGAGGATTACTTTGATGGAGAAAATCCCATGGAGATCACATCATTTTCTCTTCCATCATCCATCTTCCAAGCATATGAGCTGGCTGCCATGAAGGAGGGCATTCAAAAGTAGCAGCCAATGTCTCACAATGTATCTCTGGAACCAAGGTTGGAAGATATGAGTCTTTCATGTTCTTCACAAGAGAAGGAAGAAGAACAGCCAGCTCCAAGCCTAGTTAATAAGGAGCATATGGAGGTGACCAATACAAATTCAGAGGCACTGAGTCATGATCCGGTTGCACAAGAAAATACAGCCCCTTCTCCCATTTAACCTCTCCAAAATTTTGATCTTTTGGAGGATCCTAAACTCATTAGCTTCATGTTTGAAGATGAAGCTTCATGTGATGAAGATAACGAAGATGTTAATATCACCATGCAAAAGGGAGAGACCTTGTTACAGTAGGACAGTAAAGAGTTTGATTTCCTACCAGAATCAAAAGAATTTTTTGATAAGAGGGAGCTAGTTGAAATTGAAATCTTTTCTCCCCCATCATTCATTCTTCATACACAAGAACCTGCTGCCATGGAAGAGAGCATGCAAGCACAACCTGCAGTTTGTAACATGCTTCCTGAATCAAAGTTGGAAGATTTCAATCTTCCAAAAGTCACACCTACTGCAAAGGAAGAGAAAGAGTATGAGGCTATCATTCCTCCCACACCATCCATCCATGAGAGTCATCAAGAAGACTCCATTCTTGGAGTTAGAGTTTAGAACCATGGGAATATTCAAAGGACCATACCTTGCCCAATCAGATATTTGGCTTCATTAGAGCCAAGGGAGAAGCCAAAAACAGTCATGCCAACTTTAGGGCATGAGGATGAGTATCAAAGAACCTAGGGTCACCATCAACACCTCTAGGAGTCCAATACAAATTAGCTTGAGGAGGTATTTTCCATTAATGTTGGTACCTTGCTGATATGGGTAGAGGATCAGCTTAAAGTCAATTTTTCACTCATACAAGCAGCCACATTTAGTGTCAAATCATTTGCATGGCTGCCTCTCTTGAGAAAGAGAAGCTACTTCTCCCTGCCTATAGTAGGCTTTATTTATCCCGTTTTCTCTTTGGTTAGTTTAGCAGTAGGAGTAGACTTTGTTTCTAGCAGAAGAAGTGCTTGTGCACACTTTGCATGTCTCATTTGAGTCATGTATGATTTTTCATTTGTACATAAGTTTTGTTCGTATTGCTCTAAAGCTACTTAGGCCAGTCCCTTCACTATTCATGGCAGGAGACTCATAGTTTCATGTAATGGTTACAAATTTCAAAATAAATCAAATGTAGAGCAACTAAATAACGTTTTCAAGACATCCCATTCAGAGACTGATAAATCCCTGGGTCAAAGTAATTTTCTACTCTCAAAAACCATCGTTTCGAGATTTCTTATGAAAATTGAGAGTGTGAATAGTTGGGCTCGTGAATTAGAGATAGGATCAGTATCAGACCATTGTTCTCGACTCCATGCCCAACGGATATGACAAGGAAATTGATGTTTTCATCTAGCAGGTAGATGTCCCCGTGAGTCGCCAAATTTTTATCCCAAATTCTCCCCCTAGAAAATTTGGTCAAGACAAGTCTTGCACTTAAGAAAATTATGAATAAAATAACTCAGACTCGTGAGCTCATAATCTAGGATGACAAACAAGGTTGCAGAGGGACTTTACAATGGATTGGCGGGGCCTGCAAAAGATCAAACAAGCTTGTGCAAGAAGAAATTCAAGAAACAGCTCTGTCAAGAGAATTTGTGCCTCAAATCCAACAAACAAATTATAGGTGGGCTCAGAAATATAATAGTATGGTCAGAGAAGGAGGAGAAGTGTCACAAAGAAACCAGGAGTAAGAAAGAGAAGAAACAGCGAAGATCTGAAGTCTTCAGGCTCAAAATAGTTCAGAACGAGTCCAAAAATTGACTAAGTATGGAGGAGGCAACAAAGAGAGCCATGCGTGGGAATAGCACTTCTCTAAATTTAAATCCAAAAGGGAAAGCTCAAATGAGTGATAGGCTTCCATGCGTCCAGAGATCCAAAAATTTGCATGGCCATTGAAAAGTCTCCGACTCGGCAGAAGGGGCCAAGCGTTGGCCCAGTGCAATTCCAAATGAGAGCCCAAGGCGGAGACTCAAACTTGCACCATCCCTCCATGTGGCAGATGGTCAACAGAGGTCAAAAGGCGGGCAGGGTTAACCTCAAAAAGGTATAAGTATAGAAGTGCTGGTGGAGACTGCCACGTGTCCAAGTAGCACATCTCCAAGGGTAAATCCAAAGCGGAGGCTCAAACAAGCGCCAGTTTGCCACATAGTCCAAGGTCCAAAAAGGTAAGAGGGAGGTCATTGAAAAGTCCAAAGACCTACAGAGGCTTCCAAGTGTCAACTCAATGCTCCTTCAAAGGCAAATCTTGATCGGGATTTTAAGCGAGCGCGGAGCCTCTACACGTCCAGTCTCAAAAAGGGGAAAAAGTCGGGTTGAATAGCCAATGCATTGTGACGAGCCAGTGGATAGTGCCAAGTGTCCAAATGGTACTAGTTCTAGAGTAGAATTGAAGGGAGGTTTCCAAGCAAGCACCAGCCCTCCAAGTGTCCCATATTAAAAGGGGGCCCATTTTTTGAACTAGTTTTCCTACCTTTTTCTATGGACCCGATACAAATTTCGAAGGGGCATATCTTTCGACTCGGGGCTCAAAATATTGTAAATCTGACACCGTTGGAAAGATCTCAGCCTCATCTACACCATGGAGATCTGAAACTTTAATATTAGAGAGGTTATGTGGGAGAAAAATGGAGAAACATCTTCAGGTCCATTAATGTAGGATCTATTGTTGCCCCAACAACTAGATCGGATTCGATCTGCTCCATCATTTCCTCCTCCTTTGAGGCATCGCACCAGTGGTTGATGTAGTCAAGACAGATTTGGGGCAGATTTTTTAGGAGGCATTAATAGCAGTGGTTGATCTTCGACCTGTTTTTCCCACTTCTCTCTCTTTCTCCTTTTCTGTGTTGAATCTATAAAAGTCGGGTTGAAACTCATTATGAAGGGTTGGACATTCTTTTATTTTTTCAAGCTCCCCTTTCCTTCTAGCAAAGGAATTCATGGAGTTCAGACCTTCCATTTAAATTGCAATATGTTTCCTACCTTCTGGCCATTTGTAATGCATTGTATCAATCTACAGAGTAATAAAACATGTTTGTGATCGATTTTAGATCATTTCTTGTCTCCTTTTCTCTCATCTAGTCTTTCATTATAAATTTGGTTATCTATGCTTGATTATTGTATGTATTTTGTTGGTTTGTGTCTATCAGCAAAATTAATGTTCATCATTCCTTCGGTGCATCACCTTATAGCTTAGTTTTGATTTCATGTATTCCTTTTATCCCTGTCTCCTTGGTAAAGCTTAAATTAGGTTTAGGAATAGGCCATCTGTAAGTTTTCATGCATGCACCTAAACAGAGGAATAGGAACCAACCTTTAATCTAGAGAGTTTTCCCATTTGCAAAGTCCCACACTTTGGGGAAAACTTAATGTTATGTTAATCACACCAAATGAATCTACCTTAGAAAAGAAAATCTAACGACTCATTTAGGGTGCTGTGATTTTGCACTAACACAAGCTTTCCAGTTCAGATGAGAACAACAAAAGTACACTTCCATAGGAGAATTGTATTCTTCTGTTTTATAAAACCTTGTTAAGGCTGGTGTCATTACCCTTCCACCTATAAAACCACATAATAGTTCTGACCCTGAGTTCCCCATTCTTGCATGGTATAAGGAACATGACTTTTGTAACTATCAATGTGTCAAAGGTCATAGCAACAATAATTGCATCACCTTCAAGAATATCGTCCAAGAAATGTTAGACAATGGAGATCTAGTCTTGGATAGCTCGAATGCACCCACTAACCAAAACCTTCATATCTTTAAGAAGCCATTCCCTAATCATGCCCCATCTTCCAACCAAGTTGGTGATACCTCAAAAAATGATAGCAATGTCTACGAGGTCCACGCTATTTTTGATGACATACCAATTGCTTCCCAATTGCCTCATGTTCCTTCCATAGATGAAATCTTAGCCTGAGCTCCATAACCTACACAAGAACCAATTTCATCTACTCATCCACCCACAGAGACACCCCCTTCATTTTCTTCTTCACCCGTGGAAGAGCCCATAATTAGCACACTGTCTTTGACCCCTCCAATTTCTGAGCAATTGTTAGTGACACATTTCCTACTCATAGATGATGTAGTTCCATAGCCTACACCAACACAAGGAGATTCTACTTCATCTATTCTGTCCTCTCCTCTACCCATGGAGAATTCTATAGAAGTACCAGTTTCATTTAATGACCCTTCACCATCAGACCTTCAAGATCTCGTTAGTCTATTTTCAGATCTCTTACCCACAAATTCTGAGGCTATCCATTTATCTATATCTCAAACACATTTTACGAGGATTGCCACTCGATCCATGTTGGCCTCACCTACGTCAGTACCATTCTCATGCTTGGCCGATCACCTGGACTATGTCGATAGAGCCTTACTTTGGGGACTCCTTCTTCTTCCTGTTTTTACACAAATGCAGTTGTCCCTTGCTGACACCTCCACTATCTATCCAAAAGTGTTTCGGGAAACCGAATCAAACACAATCATGACTATTGCAACATCTTCTACATCACCACCCGTATCCCAACTCACACCTCTGCCCATAATCCAACATACACCTACACCCAAACACCTACCCTCGTCTACATCGTCTCCCTTACCTAAACATATCCCTACCTTGGGGGTCATACCAATATCTAGCCTTACTCACCCACCCATCAAATTAGATTTAACCACATCTTTCAAAACTAACACTAAACTTACACCAAACCCTAAAAGGAAGATCCAATCTTCTAGACCTCATATAATAACCTTGCCTACCACGCCCTTATCACCTTCACCCCTTCCGTCAATCCTGGGACCTCACCCCTCGACCCTGACCAAGAAACCCCCATCCACTAGTAAACCAAGAATGCAACAACCCATTTCCCCATCACATACCTCTAATATACCCAAACAACCCACACAGCTTCCGCCCTCACCTGTGACCTTCTTACCACCCATACCTCCACTACTATCAATAAATTCTTCACTGCCCATGACACTTTCTTCTCTTTCACTCATGCCTCGTACCCAACCCACACTACCTACCTCCACAACACCTCAGTTACCCCCGTGGGTAACCCTCCCTCTTCAACCATCAAATTTTCCCTCCACATCTTGTATTCCTGTATCACCTTTACCCCAAAATATGTAACCTAACGATAAAAATCCACTATCCTCCAATAAGGTAGGTAAAACAGCCAAACCTTCCATCACCAGTTCTTCTATCATGCTCCTACCCAAGTAGATACGACCAATACCTAAGACCACACCACACACCAAACTAGTAGACCAACCGACTCCCTCTCTTGTAAAGACTTGTCCTCCACAATCAGTCAAACCTATACCCAAACCCACATTCACCTCCCATTTTGATCCACTAGCAGGGTCCTACGCCAAAATCCTAACCAATCTCCTCAAAACTTTTGTCATTGTATTACCACCTCTTAGACCTTACAACCCATTCAAACCCAAACCGAAAGGGTTTGACGAAACCAAAATTTATGTCTACCATCATGTGCTAAGACACGATGTAGAGAAATGTAAGGCCTTAAAAACTGCCCTAGTCCAATTATGTCCTCCTGAAGAAAATTTTGATGACAATGATCTTCTTGAGGAGGACCCCATTTCACCTCCACCAATTTCTACAGATCTTCTCCCCTTACCTACTCAATGACCAAAATCTCCACCCCCACAACTCTTTGATCCACCCCCAAGATTCAAGATTAACATGGTTCATATAAGAGAGTTGGCCAAACCACCACCAAAATGCCAATGCGCCCTACTCATTTCACAAGGATTGTATCCCCCACTAGGGCTTTGTCCCTCATGCCGCTATACCTTCCAATACACACCCTCTTCATCCACCTCTCCTTAGATTAACATGATCAACATTGCCACCCGCACTCAGAAACACAAGGGAAAGGAAAAAGAAATTGGCCCATCAACCAACCCTATACCTAATATACCATCCGTACTCATACCCAAAGTCATCATTTGAGGTTCTGCATATCCCATTTCCGATGGGGTCACACATCACACAATGCTAAAACATCTACACCAATCCCCCTCAAAATGTCCTTAGATGACCTCGTCCAAACCTCAGAGTCACATCGTCAAGCCCTCATGGAGGTCCTTCAATCTATTGAAGTCTTACCAAATGACCCCACACCCATAGCCTCCATCTTTACCCCTCACCACGTAGCCTCTCTCACTAGGTATTCGCCTTCCTCTACGCCTCCACCCACTCACCAAGTGGTCACCCTCAGCTTTTCAGATGAAGAGATCGCTCCCTTCTAGTCTGATGATTCCTACCCTGCTCTTTTCATCTCCGTCTTTATTGATAATATACGCATACGACGCGTTATGATTGCTGGTGGTGCTAATATTAACATCATCTCCTCCCATGCATACAACTAAATGTGAATACCTGCCAATTGCATGCATGGTAACCTGGTTATGTTGTGTTCCTTCAATGACGCCATGACCTCTGCCCTAGGTACCATTATTCTCCATGTCCGTGTGGGCCCTCGCATTGTCCCAAAAAATTTGTATGTTCTAGAAGGGGAGTTCCAATATAACTTGTTGCTCGTCCAACCTTGGATCCATGTTATGGGTTGTGTCCCTTCGAATTTACATCAATGTCAAAAATTTGAACACGAGGGACATAATTACACCATCCCCGCTCACCCCTCACCGTTCAAGACCTGTAACATGCTATATCAACCCAATGATGTGCTTGTGTTGGTTAAGGTATCTACCACTGTCGCCACTTCACCTTCACCCACGAGCCCATCCACCAAAATTTCCACTACTTCTGTTCAATCTAACCTTGTTATCCACACTACAGTTGTAGCTTCTACTATTGGTGCCCCTATTTCCCCATCATCTAGCGAGCCATCTATACCCGCTACCCACATACCAACTACTGATCCCTTAGAACGTGTTTTTCAATGCCTCACTCTGGGGGAATACCACCTATACAATATCGATACCTTCCTCACCCCACAAGAGTATGGGAATATGCATCAACACCCCAGCTACAACATCCGCATCGGTGACATTTTCCCTTATGGCCCTCCCCATCTTCGCACCAATCTAACATATGGGGGACCTAATATGGCCACATACAAACCTGAACCTCCATCCAAAACCCAACCATTTTCATCTTACCTACACTCCCTCACTAATTTCCACTTGACTCACACTTTCCTCCACCAATGCGCATGGAAAGGATTTGGCTTCAGTTTTTATGAACAAGGCCGTCATACTGTCATTTCATGTACCTCTCGTAAACACAATGACCATAGTGGCATTGGTTTTGACACTCCACCCTCCAAGAAGGTTTGCATCAACCCTATCTAGGATGAGAAATATTCCCCCTCTCATTCACCCACATTACCATCTTCACCCACGAAGTCCATAGATCCTGAATCTATTCCTCCTAAAAGAAATCCTAAACACCATTTCCCTTGGACCATTGACCTATCAACATGATAGCGAGGCTCCCTCTTCTCTCCCATTCCTGTATCCTGGCATGATCGATGATGATACACCTTCAATTAACATCATTCAATGTCAGGACGATTATTCCATCCTCACCTACCTTGGTGCAGAAGACTCTTATATTCATCGGTCGTTACCCTCTGAGATGTAAACCATGTTGAACAAATCAACCATCGAAATCAACATTAATACCTAGGATAACCCACACATTTTGAAGATCAGTCGATCCTTAGATGCTACTGAACAGGAAGCCTCACATCTTTCCTTCAAGACCCTAACAATTCATTTCCCTGTTCCTATGCCGATATGCCCGGTACTGACCCAAAAATCGTGTTTCACAATATTTTAACCATTCCTTATGCCAAACCCATCAAACAAAAGCTGCAGAAAATGCATCCTCGCCTTGCTCTTCTGGTCAAAGAAGAGCTTCAGTGCCTTCTCTTAGTTTCCTTCATTCTAACCATTGATTATCCCCAATGGATTTCTAACATCATTCCTGTCATGAAAGCGACAGGGGACTCCGTATTTGTACAAATTTTCGTGACCTCAACCTTACCTGTCCCAAAGATGATTTCCCACTACTAGGCATTGACCAACTAGTTGATCTCACCGTTGGCTATGAAATGTTTTCGCTCATGGACGGATTCTTGGGCTACAATCAAATATTACTAGCTCCCAAGGATCAACACAAGATTGCTTTCATCACCCCTTGGGGGACTTTCTGCTAACGAGTCATACCCTTTGGCCTCAAAAATTCTGGTGCTACATATCAACGAGCCATGACTTACATATTCCATGACTTCATGCAAAAAATATTGGAAGATTATGTCAATGATCTGCTTACCAAATCCAAGCACCGAACTGAACACCTGCCCGTTCTTAAAGTCATCTTTGACCACCTCATCAAGTATTATGTTCGTCTTCAACCAAAAAAAGTGTTTCTTTGCGGTACTTTCCAAAAAACTCCTAGGTTTCATCATTTCTTTGCATGGCATAGAAATCAATCTTGCTAAAGTCAAGGCTATTCTTGAAATTCCACCACCCAATATTCTCTGTCAACTTTGCAGCCTTCAAGGAAAGTTACAATCAATTCAGAGTTTTATCTCACATCTTTCTGACTGCTATCAACCATTTCATCATCTTCTCAAGAAATACATGTCCTTCAAATGGGATGACGAATGTCATAAATCCTTTGAGGCCTTCAAACAATACCTCCTCCAACCACCAATGCTCATTCCTCCTAAGGCTGACCAACCCTTCTACTATATATTTCTGCCACTGATCATTCTCTAGGTGCCATGCTCGCTCATTGCGATGACCAACACCAAGAGCAAGCGGTTTATTACATAAGTCGTACCCTTCTTGACTATGAAACTCAATATACCCATGTTGAAAAACTTTTCCCAGCTTTAGTTTTTCATCACCACCAAACTCTGTCATTACCTACTCAATCACAAAACCTTCGTCATTACTAATAATGACCCATTACACTATATGTATGCCAAACCTTATCAAATCAACGTGTTGTATGTTGGCTTATGCTTTTGGCTGACCTCGACCTCAAATTCATCCATCAAAATTCCATCAAGGGCTAGGCTATCACCAACCTATTGGCCGATGCACCTATTTCCAAAAATCAGCCCTCTAACTTCGACTTCCCAGATGAGTCTATAGCTACCCTCTCCCTGGATGAACCTGCTTATCAAATGACACTCTTCTTTGATGGCTCCAACTATCAGCGTGG
Source organism: Taxus chinensis (assembly GCA_019776745.2). Lineage (NCBI taxonomy): Eukaryota > Viridiplantae > Streptophyta > Pinopsida > Cupressales > Taxaceae > Taxus > Taxus chinensis. Next base: position 911,187,650 of record CM034147.1, on the reverse strand, counting down.
GGGTGGGGTGGGGGTTATCCTCATTCTGCTTGATGGTGAACCAATGCCTTTGTCTTTCAAACTTGATTTTTGTTGTACAAACAATATTACGGAATATGAAGCACTCGTATTAGGTCTTTAGGCTGCTTATGCCTTAGATGTTAACTCAATCAACATCTTTGGTGATTCTCAGTTGGTCATAAACCAAGTCAATGGTATGTACCAGTTTCGTAATGAGATACTTCAAAAGTATAAGCATCACATAGACATACTTTTGACCACCTTTGACCGTTACGCACTTCAAACCACCCCATGTTCTACTAATAAATTTACAGATACCATGGCCTGCTTGGCTTCTCAAATACCCACTTTTCCCACTAAATCTAAAATATTTGTCACTATATAAAGGCTACAATCACCCTCTTGTTTACCTCATGAAGTTTATTCCATCAGAATTGTTGCCCCTGACCCACGTGAAGTTTGGTATAAGCAATATGCAGACTATCTTTCCCTTTCCATTCTACCCGCTAATCTCACTCGTAATGGACAATGTGCCTTTCTTAAAAGTGTATCCCATTATGTCATCATGGTTGGTCTTCTTTACAAGCATAGTTTCGATAGCATTCACTTACACTGCCTTAGAAGTTTTGAAATTCCTTACACCATTAAGGAAGTCCACGATAGAATTTTTGGAGGTCACTTTAGCATTTGGCTGTCGTAAAATGCATTCTTCGCCTAGGCTATTATTGGCCAACCTTGAACTGTGACTGTTGTGATTATGTCAAACATTGCATGAAATGCCAACAACATGCTAATCTTCATCACACACCTAGTCACGCCTTACAGGTCGCGCGAGACCTTTGGCCTTTCTCTCAATGGGGTTTGGATCTTGTTGGTGAGATCAACCCCCATTCTTCACAATGTCATCAATGGATCATAACCGCTACTGAATATTACACTAAATGGGTAGAAGCCATTCCCCTCATTTCCACCAACGCTAATAAAATATTTGAATTCATCATCCATCACATCATTTGTCATCTTGGTGTCCCTCACCGCATTATTACTAATAACGGAAAACAATTCAAAAACAAAACCCTACGCATACTATGCGATGCTTCTGGCATCCAACTCAGTTTCTCATCACCTTATTACCCTCAAACCAACGGTCAAGCTGAATCAACCAATAAAACCTTGAACAAAATTCTTATGAAGGTAGTCAATGATACTGGGAAAGATTGGCATACGCACATTCCTTTCACCTTAGGGGCTTATTGCACTAGTATTCGCACTTCGACTGTTGTCACCCCCCCTTTTCTCTGGTCTACAGTATTGAGGTTGTCTTACCTATCGAAGTCTAGATTCCATCTCTCTGCCTCTCACTACAAGACATGCTCAACAATGATGACTTTCACCAAGATCATTTGGTGTAACTTGATTTATTAGATGAATGTCATCTCAATGCTCTTGACCATCTCCAAATCTACCAAAAATGTATCAAACGTGCCTATGAAAAATGTGTTCACGAATGAACCTTTCAGGTCGGTGACCTTGTCCTAAAGGCAAATCAACATGTAACTAAAGAGGAGAAAAGTAAACGGGGAAAATTTTCTCCTAATTGGCTTGGACCCTATATCATGACCCATGCCTATGGATCAGGTGCTTATCATTTTTCTTCACTCGAAGGTAAACCTGAACCTGATCCCCTTAACGCCTTGCATCTTTGACCATTTTATTGTTGATATCAATCTGTCATTTGATTGCTCATCCCTTGAGTGTTGTTCCCCTTCCATATTACCCATTTTGAGGATCCACGACTAAACAAGAATCATGTGATTAAGCATCACCTTTTAGCCTTGTCTTCAATATGAACACCACGGCTCTACTCATAGCATGATTCTCATGGATACTTTTCATCTTCTTAAAGATGGAATCCCATGGTCGTTCATCACTTGAAACCACCTCTTCACGGTTAATCTTTGTGTGTTACGGTCTTGTCTTCTAAACAAGAACCTAATCATCCTCTATAGTCTTGTCCATGACTTAAACGTCTAAAAACAAAAAGGGATACCACTCCTTGAGTCAAAAATCAAGCAAAAGATGACTCCCTCAAAAGGGACATCTCTTCATTATATTCTACCACTATCAATAGACTGCTCCCTTTAAGGACAGCTATATACATTCATTACAAACATATAATAAATATTCAAAGGCTTCCCACATCGATCAGCTTCACGAAGACCTCAAGGAGATAATATACCCATCCCATATAGACTTCCCACATCGATCAGTCTATTAAAAACAAACAAATAAAGAAAAACATGAAATTTTCGTCATGGATTTGCCTATTCTGGATTATGGGTTTCTTGTGCCGAAAAACACGTCATCGTACACTAATTTATGCTAAACCTCCCATTCTCACCGCATTACCTTTTTCGCCTAAATTCCTCATTACTCAAGGGACTTGTTACAAACACGAAACTTCATGATCATGTGACTTTTCTTCACCCTTAGAATAGCCCATTATGTAAGGCTTGTAGTGTCTTATGTTCATAAGCCAATCCAGGGTATGGTAGACTCATTAGGGTTCTTATCAATTAGGTGGTTCTTTTTTACCACCTCTTACCTTTCTACCTCCTTTATCACCTATTGATTCTCCTATAACAGAACCAGCTCATCGACGCTTATATTTAAGACAACTCAATCATGCCTATGACCTAAACTTAACCATGCCTATGACCTACATTCACCCATGCCTAACACCTATCAATCCATTCCTCTACTTCATCGTAATCTTCCCTAGCTTATGGGAGAACTACGTTGGCCTGAGGTCCCTTTTTATCGGGACTATGTAGGCATCACTTCGAGGGCATGGGGACATTAGAGGTTAGCTTGGCCACTCTCTGCCCTAACCAATTCCCTCTTTCCCTTTCCTATTCACTCTCTACCCTAACCAATTCCCTCTTCCCCTTTCCTATTCACATTCTACCCTAGTTAGTTTCCTTTTTATATCAGTAATTGGAAATTAAACCAAACAAACAACAATTTCTTAACATCTTTACCATCATCACTCATACATTCATTTCATCTTGTCTACAATTTCTTTACCATAATCATACACTTTCCTACGAATCCTCTTAACACAATCCAAAACATCATTGATTGCACAAATTAATGAATTAGAAACTTAACCATACCTAAACATACCTGACTCAATCCATGCCTATGACCCGATTCCATCCATGCCTATGACCTAACTCCATCCATGCCTAAATAGAACTGACTCGGCCATGCCTACATGACCTTGACTCTATCATGTAATCCACTTGATTTCCACCTATCTATATATAGCAATGCAAATTAAAAAATGTACACCATCCATACCATAAACACCATCATCTATAAATCAGATAGTCTGTATAAAATACATGTGAATATATATCCTAATAACAATCACAACCATCTCAAATCACTCAAATACATTCTCACCATCTTTGGCATGTAGGTCGGTATATCATCAAAAATCTCATAAACTCACATGTACATCCTCACTCTCTTCGGCACGGAGGCTGGTATATATCAAAAATACACAACTATACAAAGTAGGAGGTACATATGGCTATCAGACATCATCCTGCTGGATATCATCCATATCAATCTCACCTGTATCCTCCTCCTCCTCTGCCCCCGTACGATGTCCAGCTAGCATCTCACCACCATCATCGCTCTTGGTTGGATCTCTGTTGGTACCTCACCTGGGACTGGCCTCCGTGAACTAGTGACCTCACCCTGACCCTGCCTTAGGGCTCGATGGCCCCCTGTTCTCTCTACACTATGGGTACGTGACCTGGTCCTCTCACTCGAGGTCTGTTGTTCTTTATACTCCCCATAGGATAGAAAATCTATCCCTACAGCCATAAAAATATCCTGATAATACCATACCTCTCCTAAGGCATCTCTCAACCTACCTGTTAGTTTTGTTTATGGTGGTGTCATCAGCCTTGGCCCCTATACCTGTCTCTCGGGACCATGTCCCATTGGTACCTGTAAAGAGGGACCTTGTCCCTGTGCCTGTGACTGTCTTGAGGACCTTGTCCCACTCCTACCTATATCTAGGCCTGAAGGGCTACAACCTGTGCCTTTAGAATGGCCAATTACCCCAACAAACCTATAATATGCACCTGTAGGATGACCACCTGTACCCAATATCCATCTCACCCTATGCGGGTGCCTATCCCTGCGCTACCTTGGCCTATAGAGTAGCCACCTGTGCCTGTAAAATAGTAACCTATGCCTCTGAGCCTGTCAGCTACCCCTGCGCTATACCCAACTGTGTAATTAGGGTCACCACCTGCCCCTTTAGGGTGTCCCTCTACACTGTGATGGTGGCTAAATATGGCTACCCCAGCCTCGGTAGTACTGCTCATAAGTGTGCAGCCCACCACTGTCTGTATCTATCTGTAACCCCAACATCATCAATCCACCAGTCTCTCACCTTCTCCTCCTGCCCTGTCGGCACTGTCAGCTGTGGTAGAGGCAGAAACCTCTCCACATTATCCCTCCTATACTATGGGAAAGGTGGTAGTATATCCTGAAGTAGCCCAAACTTTCGTATAACCCTGTCTATAGGTATTATCTCATGCTCTCCTGCACGTCACCCCTTTATCCACTCGAGTAGCTGTAGATCATGTAGCTCCTCTGTCATCCTCCCAGATGAGGGAAAACCCACATACAGCCTCCAAATGATGTCCACATCAGACAACCCCTCAAGTAATTTCTTGTAATAGGCTACATCGTGTGTAGATCTAGCTGCTTGGCACTCCCCAATCGTAAGCACCCATCGCCTAAATCCCACTTGAACAAAACTCAGCTCGAATGCATCACTTCGGGGCATACCGACGGGGCGCACACATACAACGTGCTCATACGCCCAGTAATGAAGTAGGAAATTATAGCACAGGCTAAACCTTCACAGCCGCCCATAAGCCTATAGCTCTTTGTACAACTATACCAGGAATGCAGGTGCCCAGGAAAAATCACTCTTGTCCTCCACCATGTCATGTAGAACCCCATCAAGGATCATGGGAATCTCCCACCCTCTGCATCCGACAGTGCAAAGCAATATACTACCTCCATCAGCAACACTACCAGCCTCATCTCCTCCTAATGGGCCCGGTACATATCACCATAGCTCATACTAGCACTATGGAACCTTAACTCTTCCAGCCCATCGCCAAACACGGTCAACATCAACTCCTCAGAGGCCTCTGAGGAGATAGAATACACATGCATCCCCACTATTGGTAGATGCAGGATCCTATACACATCCTCCAAGGTGACTGTGATCTCACCCATCAGCAAATGGAAGGTATTAGTCGTTGAGTCCCATTTTTCGATGAGAGTGACCATCAAACTCGGCTCCCAGACCATGTGCCAATAGTGTCTGACCCCAATTAGGCCAACCTCTACAACATGGCACTAGTCCTCAACTGTCGCACCTACATAAGCAAGGGAGGTACCCTATCCTGCATCTGTAACTGGTCCCTTTCCTACACCAAAAAAAAAAACTATTTTCAAAACCTTACCATACTGAACACACCCCTTACCTCATAAACCTCGTATCAAACCCGCACTTCTTATCATACCCACCCAACCACTTACCCCTTACTAGACCAATATATTCATGCCATTTATACCTACTCCCCTATTTTCCTTTCATGAAACCTACCCTTACATCTCCTAACATATCCTTACCTCTCACCGTTGCTATCTATTGCCCTATTTTCTGATAAAGCTAGCCGACAACGGTTAATAATGACCATTATCATTCATGTGTAACCAGCATCGGTCACCCATTACTTGATCGATGCCGGCCAAATACCACTGACGTCGGCCAACACTTGATCGGCGCCGGTCACTGTCATGACATCAAAATCCACAAACCCCTACCCTACTTTTCAAAAATTCACAAAATCTACCCTAATCCTCCACTCTAACCTACCCAAACCTAGCCTAGCTTTATTCCCAATCCTATTTAACCTACATTGGACCTTCCCACCCCTCATTTCCTTCCTTCTTACCCATACATTACCAATAATAAACTTACACCCAAATTTTCACCCAACCCCATTTAAATAGCCTATTTCAATCACAAATACAGGATCGGATAGAATCCTACCTCATCTCGGTGCATCGTCGGTGTAGTGGTACGTTGATTACACCCAAACCGACATTGGTCATACCCAAACCGACATCAATCATCTGCCCTAATAAACCATGATCAGCTTACCTATCATCTTACCTAGACTGTCATAGGTTATGTATGACCAGTATCGGTTACCTGTCATACTCTTTCCCATACCCTTTCCCCATTTTTGACCAACACTTAACCAAACCAGCCACCATTTAACCTTACCCACCCTTATTACAACCAGCCTCCATGCCTACCTTACCTATACCTGTCCTTAATTACATTTTGGGACTTGTTATTTTACCCATACCTCGGCCTTATCCATGTTGTGACCTAGCTACCTGGACCTGGAACATTGTTAATTGACATATGACCTCATGTGCTCGCTTTACCTTGTAACACTGGTTACCTGTGTTGTTTGACCTAATGACCTTACTTTGCCTATTGTCATGTCGTTTATCCTAACCTTACCTTTGGTGTACCAGAACATACCTAAACGGTCTTACACCTAACCTGTGAAGTGCTTCTGCACCATATCTTATACCTTGGATACCGGAATCACCTCAACCTTGTTTGGATAAACCTATCGACCTTAGACGATGTAGAGTTTGCATGCTCTTCAACCCGGGTACCTATGCCGTAGTTTATACATGTGTGTGCATTTGACTATCACTACCTTTGACCCTGGCCCATTACCTTGATTACCCCGATTGGACCTTTACCCAATTACCCCCATTGTCCATCTTCCTCTTCATCACATCCACCTTTTATCAAACCACTCATTGATTCTATCTTCTACCTCATCAGTTCCTAGTTTGAGGGGGATCACCTTCACCCACACATGGGGGTAACCACATCTTATTTTTTTCAGCGTCACTTACCAATACAAGCTACGTAAAAAAAGGGGGGGCAAAATGTAGACACCAAAATTGGGCCACACTCCCCTTGGTCCCTTGTCAAATAACCAGCTCAAACATACTCATCTAACCATGGCCCCTTTCACCCACATCACTATTAATTTGATTAATTTAATTAAATTAATATATATCCTCACAATATTTATTAGCTAATTACCTTAATTTCTACCCCACCACCTCACCTAGACACCTCATCCAGCCACCTCACTCTAGACTTATTCTTGGCATGTTTCCATAACCAACAATAACTAAGTCTTACTTGCCTTAATGAGCTAAGATTTGGTCTAACCCTAAAATCAATCACTAAAATCTCTCTAACCACATTCCCACTCATTAGAAGGGAACTTTCCATTCTAATCCATGAGAACAAACTAACTAGGCCAAAGAAATTAGAAAGATCTGCCCATTTTAGTAAACCTAGGGAATCCCGCCTTAACTGACGTTGGCCACACCTCAACTGACACCGGTCAACCCAGAACCATCATCGATTACCATTTATTCACCCAAACAACCTTGTTTTTGGGTTGGCAAATTTTGAGAGCAAGGATGGAGATCAGAGCTGCATGCAAGCAAAACCAGCATCCTTTCACGTATCCAAACATCCAGAGCCATCACCAAGACAAATATTGAAGCATTGCACTCACGGAATCATTTTGGGAGCCACTACTATGATACCAAACACCATTCTTCTGATAAAACTTTCATTACCATTCATTCATCATTGTGGTAGGTGGATTCAATACTCTTCCAGGGGTGGTTGGAATAGGGTTTGAATTCTTCCCTCCTTTCTCTCTTATTCTTCCTATATATTATAAAGGAGGGGCATTTTCTAAGGGGTTGGTCATTGTTTCTCTCATGCCCCTAACCTCATTTGACCTCAGATCATCCCCTTCCATTTAGATCTATTTGATTTTATGTGGACCTCGACCATAATGACGCTCAGTCTATCAACAACCGTCATCGGCATTTACCTAAACCAACATCGGTCATACCTAACTGATGTTAGTCTCTATGTTTTATACCTTGACATAGAACAGACCCAACAATCATCTCACCAGTTGACGTAAACAACTCAAAACCTGACCATAACTAGTTCCAGTAACCTTAGCTAAGTCCCAAACCCTCAGCTCTGTACATGCGCATCACGAGCACCACATGCTTCATTAAACCCTTTTCTAAAACCCTACCTTTCATGTTGTATTCCTAAGTGTCTTTTGTAGCTGTAGTTAATATTCTAGGGGCCCAACATGTAGGAAGTTAGTGGAAAAAATCTCATATGAGGCTTCATACTACTAGTATGAGGATGTATCAAAGGGCCAAGGAGGGAGCTCAAAGGTGGACATGGATTGTTCACCTGTATCCATTTACATTGTAGTTTTTGATGGGGTAGATCAGCCTAATAATCCTTTTCTAGATGTATCATTGAATTTGATGTGTGTGCTACGTGGGGGGTTGGTTTGGATGTATGGATATGTAAATACATTTCTCCCTGACTTCATATGGATGTTTTGATTATGAGTTATATAGTAAATCCTACTCTATGATGATGGATAGAGTAGTGATTAGATTTAGGAATGCAATATAGTTGGCTATGAATGTGATGGCCATTTCAATTTATCGTGATGAATGTCCCATATGGATTATACTGTTATTGTATTGTATGGATTTTGGTTTCATTTGTTGATATATATGATGATGGTTCAAAGTATTTTGTGGGATGTGCTTTATTATTTATTTGACTTGGTACATATAAATATGTGATGCTAATTTTAATGATAATGTCACTTGTGACCATAATTGTGCAGTTAGACATATATCTTACAATGGGTAAATCCATTTAGGATTATGTGATTGATTTAGATATCCCTATAAGTGCAGACGCCAAAATTGGGTCACACTCCCCTTGGTCCTTTGTCAAAAAATCAACTCAAACATACCCATCTAACCATGGCTCCTTCCACCCCACATCACCATTAACTTAATTAATTTAATTAAATTAATATATATCCTGACAATATTTAATATCTAATTACCTTAATTTATACCCCCACCACCTCATCCTAGACACCTCACCCTAGACTTTTTCTTGGCATGTTTCCATAACAAAAAATAACTAAGTCTTGCTTCACTTGATGAGATAAGATTTGGTCTAACCCTAGAATCAATCCCTAAAATATCTCTAACCACATTCCCTGCCCATCAGAAGGGAAGTTTCCATTCTAATTCACGAGAATAAGCTAATTGGGCCCAATAAATTAGAAAGATCCACCCATTTAAGTAAACCTAGGGAGTCACGCCTTAACTGACGCCAGTCACACCTAAACCGATGTCGATCAACCCAGAACTGTCGTCAATTACCATTTATTCACCCAAACAACCTTGTTTTTGGGGTTGGCACATTCTGAGATCAATGAGGGAGATTAGAGCTACATGCAAGCAAAACCAACATCCTTTCATGTATCCAGACATCCAAATCCATCACCAGGATAGATATTGAAGCATTGCACTCATAGAATCATTTTGGGAGCCACTGCTATGATACCAAACACCATTCTTTTGATCAATTTCCATTACCATTTAGCCATCAAGTCTGCATCATAGTAAGTACATTTCTACCAGGATTGTCCATTCTAGTGTAAATTAGCTTCTGTTATTTTCTGTCATCAATATATACTTTGCATGCTCATTCCTCCATCTCTTTCTAGTTTATAACTCAAATATTTCCTTTACCCACGTCTCCAAACCACCCATTCTCACCTATTATTCATTCCTGAGTATACCTGATACCCCTATCAGACCTCTTTATCCACCCTACCCTCCTTATCAGATCCCATTCCAATCCCTACAATCAAATCCTATCAAATTCCTTTCACCCCTACCTTACCGTCATTGTTTATCCATGATTTTCGTCGGTCCCTTTTAAACCGTCATCGGTTATACCCGAATGACGTCAGTCTCTATTTTTTACACCTTTTCCAATAACAAATCCAACCTACCTTCTACCAAGTGACCCAAACAACCTAGAACTTGACCCTAACCAGTTCCAACACCCTGACAATATACCTACCCTTCAGATCTGACTATAACCTAGCCTGTTATATTAGATTTGCTTATTGTGCTTAAATGAGATACCTAAATCATATCATCTATAGTAGGACTTTACTTATTTCCCACATTAAGTTGTTTTAAAAAGTGGATTGATAGCCATCTAGGGAGTATCACACTTCCTAGATCTAGCACACGCTAGGCAGTCCACTGTCATATATCATTTAGCTTCTCTTTTGTGGTCTTTTTTTCTATTATGAGTATTTCCTCCTAGCCAAAAGGAAGCTCTCACAATCGGCACTAGGTCAAGAATTCATAATGCGCGACAACCATCAACCGACCAGCATAAATAGGTATTCCTCCTTGGCCCTTAACCTTATTTGTTTCACCATTCAAAAGGTAAAGAAAATGGTGAAACACTCTCAATAGTCGTGTAAGAACCGTAAGAACATGAGTGTGTCATCAGGAAATGACAGTATGTGATGCACTTAATGTCAGGTGATGAGAATGTAATAAGTGTGCTAATGGTAGAAAGGGGGGATAAGCGTGATGCCTCCTATGCACGTGAAGGATGAGAGCGATCAAGTTTCATTGTCTAAAAGATCGTCATTGTTCGGATCGAAGAGGACTTGGGTTGCATTAGATATTTGATAGGCAATACTATGAGGTGGATCATATAAAGATTCATTATGACATAAGGTGTACACATTCATTGCATATTTTACATCAGTGAAAGGTGTTGGTGGACATCCGTGTGCATACCAACGAGTGAGATTTTGATAATGACTGGGAGATGAATCACTAATAATAGTAATACTACAAAATGGCATAGGGAAAGTAATAGAAGTATGAGTAGAATATAATGTGCCCCCAATATAGTCAAGCCAAGATTTATTGACTGTCATTGGAGAAGTACAAGGGGTTCATGCAACGAAGACTACTAAATGGAACACTCGAAGACCATAGGTAGCTGTAATGTGAAAATAGCCATGATAAAGATGAGGTGATAATAGCATGGAATATATCTATTTATGGGAAGCCCACCCAGAGAGATATATGGCGGTCCAACTATATATAGCTATAGCCTTCTTCCTTGTAAGCTTAATGGAATCCCCTCTATATCTAGAGCAGAGCCCTACGTCGCCTCTATATGGATAGTTGGGGCAGCCCAAATAGAGATAGGGGCGGGAATGGAAGGGGAGGTAAAGTTAGAATATTTCTTGTATTTTGACAACTATGTCACTCTGATAAACATTGTTAATTAAATGTTGTCACCTCGATCAACATTGTCACCCTAATCAACATTGTGCGGCCATAACCCTATATAGTTATATTACCCTCTCTAATCTATATATGGGCACATACCCCACCATCCATATAAATAGATAGGATCTCTGTCAAATACACCACTTAGTTAGATATTTGACCAAAAGGGAAGGGTGTCACCCTGGTAGAGCTCATTTATGTATCCTTTACCTCATTAGGTACATTCTGCACCCTGATATTTAGAAAAATTTTGAGGTGAGTTAACATATCTGGAATAATATCTCTTTAAAAACTTTGAGAGATTTGATACAAACTATTTCATACATGTTCCCAATTATCTATTTTTGGGTATATATGTACCCTCAACATAACCGATCGACTCCCATAATTTGTATTCAAATTTATTGGTTCACACTTGAATGTTGAGGGCATAATATACACATGAACCTCACACACTGCAAATTATACACACTACGCATTCTCACACACTTGACCATATCACACATTTTACACTGGGCATCACACTATTTATTTATCCCCCCACTGCATCAACACATGTCTAATTCTCTCATCAATTCACATCTATTCTCTCACATAGCTGAGAGAAGTTCATTGAGCGTCAACCCAAACCTACTTAATCCATCATATGTGCAAATAGTATCAAAAAAATTAAGTTCCACTGGGATGTGATGCCAATAAGATATGTTAATGAAAAGCATTCATGTGAAAGGAGGTGGCACAGATGTAGACTTCTAAGGAGAGGGTGGAATAGCGTCCCAAAGTATGGACAAACCCCTGATAAAGTATTATAGCATTGGTAGAAGGAGGGGTCTTGAATTTGTATTCACCAGAACCATCATCCACGAAAGTGTCATTGAAATGGGAGTCATTTATATCAATAGGAATGAAATTGAGTTTTCCCAATGTTTCATCAGTAAGTTCAATAGTATCAACTTTGTCGTCAGAATCATCTGTGTTTTTGTTTTCATGATTTATATTTGTGTTGAGGATATTCGTAGGAGGTGCACTAGATGTAGGAGCAAGAGGAGCCTCAATGAGTGGAGTAGTAGTGCTAAGCGGAGAAGATACTCTGGGTGAGATGATTGCAGTAATGAGTAGGAATAGCCAGAATACTTGGGGTGGCATAGAAGAAGATTGTGAAGAACTAGACTGACCAATGTCATATGTATCAATACTACTATATGGAATAGGTTTTGAAGGAGTAATATGCATGACAATAACATGGTCTATGCGACACAATTTGAATGGTTCAGGATCTACAGTAATAGTATGTTTGTATCCATCATGTAAGAATTTGGCGCATTGGTGTACAGTAGATGGAACTTATTACATTGCATGAATCCAAGGTCTACCTAGTAATAGATTAAATTGAAATGAAGCATCTATAATGAAGAAGTCTATGAGTACAGTCTTAGGCATGACTTGAATGTGTAATGAAATAGTTCCTAGGAATGTGTGAGTAGTTAAATCATATCCCCGAATAAGAGTAGAATTCGTATAAATTATATTATCATTAATGCCCAATTTTTTGATAAGGGAATGAGCACATAGGTTGATGGCCGATCCATTATCAATAAGTACACGTTTAATACAAGTGGTGCTGATAATAAAGGTGATAAACAAAGGTGCACGTGGATTGTCATTAGCAAGTGGTGATATGTCGTCATTAGTAAATGATATAGCAAGCGAAAACGTTTTGAGAGACTAAATGAGGTGTGGGAAGGCCACCAAAGAATTATCACTTTCTATATGAATAGAATGAAGGGAAGCCTCTAATGATTGATGAAAATCTGGTGCACTGTGTAATAATTCATAGAGGGAGATTTTGGTCAGCGTATTATTAATTTGGTCAATGATATCATAGCCCTTAGAAGCAGAAGCAGCGGGAGGATCTACAGAAGTGATAGGTGGTGGAAAAGAAATAGGTGGAGACGTAGGAGGATGCGGGTGTGGCAAGTAATTACTACATTAATATAAGGAACGGTCGTAGGCATAATAAAGTGAGGAGGATGTTGAGTATGAACTTGCATGAAATCAGTAGCAGTAGTAACCATGCCTAAAACTTTAGTGGGTACAAAAGAGGGATAAGATGATTGAGTCGTGACTTGATAAGGTGAATACGTACTCAGAAGCAAGGGTTTGATCAGTTGGGATCACAAAAATGATTAAGTTAATTGTGGAAATAGGATCCTAATCTGATGTTACTATAGTAGTAAAATAAATATGTAATTAAGTACAAAAATTACACCCAAGTAACTATGCAATAAATTATGAAACCCTAATTACAAGGAGGATGAGGTACTTAGTTGATTCATAATTATTTATGAATTGTATTGAAGTGATTTACCAAGTGTATAGAGCAGCAGGATCTTCGCATAGATACCCATAAAAATGCATATCTGGAGAAATAAGTTGGATCGGGTGCTTGGAGAGGGACAGGAGCACCCGTGGGTGCCCTAGTCTTGTTTCTGGGCACCTGGGTCTGCGGAAAATCTCAAGAAACCTCCTTTGGGTAGTTACAAGGTGTTATTTGTTAGTATCCTTTGGTTTCTCTAAGGTCGCACCAAGATCACCGAGGTAACTGGAAACCTGCAATGAAATATGAACCTATAAAACCCTCAAATAGACATCAAATCCTAAAAACGAAAGATGCAAAATGAGGGGTCAGATTGTCCTCAGTTGTCACAATGGTGAACTTACGATTGATCATTGCACTACATCTCATATCCAATGTATTTATATGTGTGTGTGTGGAGTCATGCCCTAGGTGGCTCTTGTGCGAGTCACACTTGATAGTAAGAAAATAAGCTAGATGTAAAGAAATGTAATAGATGTGTTCAGGGAATAGATTGAACTTTCCTTTGATGAAGTGTATGTAGAATAACTATACCTTATGCCCCTTGTGATGGTGCTAGATGGATGCAATGGATCTCTTAGATGTTTTATGGATGTAACCTTAGGTGGTGATAACTAATGTTTAATACTTGGTCCTTTATTATTATCACACAACTTTATATTTATATGATTCCCTTGCTTGAATTTCATAACTAACCCCAAAAATTCCTACTACGAAAAAGATAAGATGGTAAAACGGCTAGAAAGAACCCAAAAAGTGTGAACAAATTATATTGAGGTTAGGGGTACCTGTAGGAGACGAGGACACCTGGTGTTGGTGTCCTGGTTGGGTGTTGGTGTCTAGGATGATAAAAGTCAGATTATGAAAAGGCAGACAGGATAAATAAGGGTGTAAGATGAAAATTGGTAATAGAAAACAAAGAAAGGTGGCCAAAGACATGGGTTGATTATTAATTTTCTCACTTATGCATCATATGAATAGTAGTATGTAATCATGACTAGATAATTACCCAAAGTGTGATTTTACGTCTACAGTTATCAAACCCTATTTTAGGGCTTGAACATTTTATGTTCCATTTCCTCTCTTAGGAAAAAAAACCTTAGGAGTGTGAATATTCGGAGGATGAAAACCCTCTTTTCGTTTGAGTTGATTTTATTCAAGGATTACATTTGATCTGAAAGATTGAAGTTTATTTCAAGTTCCATTTGAGTAAGGAGGATTTTTTAGTTTATGACAGTTTTTTTATAATATTTCATACCCTTACAATAATATTTTGTACCACTTTTATAGTACCATCACAACAACATATTTTGTGAGTTGGGTTGATATTTCTTTTGGTATTTTGAATAATAAATGAACCACAAATTGTCATTGTACATCTTTGAATATTATATGCAAAAGGGGTTTTTTGGAAATGTAGTTACCCATTTAATATAAAATATTTAATATGAATATGTAATTCTCTTGTCTAGCATTCAATAAATGATTTTTTGGCTTATGTTCAATGTTACGTGTAATGGTTTCATAATTTTCATTTTTTTATGACTACATCCAGAATGCATGTATGCCAAATGTTTTTAGAATTGCATGTGAATGGTTCATGTTTGCCAATTGTTTATGAATATGCCAATGCATACTTTCGATAGTTACAATTGTTCCTAAGGACATAAATTATATAAATTTGCATAGATTATTGGTTTATTTTGAAATGGACATTACAACCTGATAATAAAGACTTGGGGAAAAAATAAAGATGACATAAAATGAAATGTTTAGAGGGGGGATGAGGCCCACAGTCTATTGGCTAAATGGAACACAAGTCTCAAACAACAATATAACTTCTATAAAGGTGCAATCAAAATATTATAGCATATCTCGATCATAATCTCAAAATAATATGTCACAAATGAAATATGTAAAATCAACTAATATGCATCCATCATAATCATCAAGGAACCCACACATCTTGTCTCAAAACATAAAACCATAACTTACTAGCCCAAATAAACATTTCCACTCATCTCCAAGCTAAGAAGTACATATATCAATCATCAAATATATTATCAAATCAAATTAAGACATGAATCTAAAAACATCTAAAAATGTAATCCAATCACCATTTACGTCCAAATGCAACTTAAATGACATATTTCTTGCTAACCCAAAATAAAAATTTCTATGAAACCTCCCAAAAATTTTAGAGGAATAAATATGTATTAATAGTGAAACAAGTTTGAAAAACATTAACAATCTTATTCATGATGCAAAATAGTCAACCTACCCATCTCTCTCCACTATTCACCATTAGGGGAAACAACATTTCAAAGAGATGAAAAATAATATTTCCTGCTCAAAAGAGCTTCTTTGCTTTTGTAAATTAAGGGAATCAATATGGGAAACAAAAATAGAAGTAAAGTCTACTCTACTAATTCGATAACCTCAACATGTCAGTCTAATCATAAAGAGTAAAAAAGAGCTTCACATGATTTTTTGACACAAAACCCTCAAACTATATAACGATGCCTATTTTAAATGAAGAACCAAAATACAAAACAAGTTTTGGATGTATACCACCATGAGGAAAGAAACTTAACATCCTTCATCTTTTTATAACCCTGTAACATGAAATGAGAAAGGTCTTCGTTGAAAAATAATCTACCACTTGTGATAAGCACAACCTAGATTTTCCAATGGATTAAACCATATCAACAAGAATTAACCCTTTGAAATGAGAAATAAAACCCATTTCACATAGAGTAATGAAATGAAAAGAAAGTCTCAAAAATGAGAACACATGTTAGGTGAGAAAGAATCAAAATGAGAAAGAGAAAGAGTATCACAATCCTAGGTTAGTGATTTGAAAAACCCTAACGGTCTCGAGCTCAAAAGTTTGAGCTAAAGAATTGCATACCTAGAGTCATATTTGAAACTCCTTTGCGTGCATACAAAAAGAGAACCATGGCTATAAAATTAGTTAGAAAAAACTAAATAAATTAAATCCATAATTATGGGCAGTTGAAATATGATCAAATGTTACCACTCTTATCACTTATCACTCAAAATCATTTCATCTTTTTCCCACACCAGATATTCCATGATTTAACCAATTTGAGTATAAACAAGTAGGTATATCCATACCTGAGTTGAGGGCACAATGGTTGAGCTCAAAGAACCAAGATCCCAGCTGAAATAACTTCACCACAGATATCTCCAAGCTTAAATGATCAATATGGATCCAACAAACCCTAATTGTCTAAACTAGAAGCCAAATAATAAAACACCAATTGAAAGGGATAGACCAAACAACATGATTCTATCTCAATCTTGAGAAGGAAATCAACAATATATGTCAATACTGCCAAAAATCAAAAACCAACAAAAACAAACAACATGATACCCTCTAATTATGCCAAATTAGTCATGATTCTAAAATGGGAGGAATCAATAAATTGAGAACTTGGCATAAATCTTAAATATAGTGACCTTGAGCTCAAAATGGAGTGTCATGATGCCTCCAAAAATGCCTTATGAATTTCCTTATATAGAAGTGACTTTAACTCACTAACCCTAACCTCCCATTTCAGGTAGTTCTTAAATGCATTCACACAATAAACCAAATGATCTGTAAACTCTTCAACTTTGGAATTATCCACAGAATCACAAATTAAACGCTATTGTTCTACTTTCTATTAGAAAATGATAGAGATAGATAATGAATGGAATTTTATTGTGCTTAGAATCAAAAATTGCAGGAAAGGAAATAATATAAACTCACAAACACCAACAAGTTTTATCCTGGAAACCTCCAGAGGAGGAAAAACTAGTTGGGAAGGGAAATTGCTCTTTTTTCCCACTTTTATCATCCAATTAAAAAAATAAGTATGTAAATTACAATAAGTATCAAAGAGAAGTATATAATATCTCACACTTCCTCCTAATTACTTTCTTGCTCTGTCTCAAAACTCCTTTCTTCTACAAAACACAATTCCAACACTAAGAACTTCTTGCTCACTTGCTTTCATGCTTCAATGATCCTATTCTCTTCTACAAACATATATTTATAGCCTTTCTCATGTCCTCCTGTGCACTGGAGAATGGGAAAGGTCATGGAGGAGAAGAGACATGGACAACCTTTCAAATTCTAAGGTTGTTTGTTTCATGTTTTTATTTTCTATCCGGAATAGCCAAGACCGCTGCCCAATACATATCGGCGGTCTCAAGACCACTACCCTGGCTAGGTAGTTGTTATAGGATCACCACCCTGGTTAGGCGGAGGTTCTGTAACCATTGCTCTACACAGAAGCAGTGGTCTTGCTAATATAAATACAAAACCTCTGTGTATTTATTTTCCTTCTTTGGTTTTGACTAATTTGATGAAGTAGAGTCCTTTTGGATCCCTATGGATCACACCTCCCCTTCTTAGGAGGATTTTGGTCCCACAAAATCTTAGTGGGGGAGTATATGAGGAAATAATTCTCTCACTTGCTCCTTTGAGTACCACCGGGCCTACCTTGGTGTCTTTCCTTTCAGTCCAATCTGCCAAGACTCATGAGGACCTCTCCTAGTCTCTCTGACCTTCTTACTGCAGCACTACATCCTCCTCCAATTCACCTCATGAGTCCAAGATGCAATCCTCAATGGAAGGTAACAGTTGTAGTCCTTCATCTTCATCTATAGCATGGATGGCTCATATAGGTGCAAGTTCTCACAGTTTACTACATAGGTACATCCTCATAAATGATGGAAAATCAAGTTCGAAAGGCATTTTCTCCAACCTGCTCCAATATGGTGAAGGGTCCATATCGTAGTGGCTTGAGCTTCCATGCTTGACCTTGTAGTCTCTCCTTTCTCAAGTAAAGAAAAACTCTATCTCCAACATGAAGCTTATGTTCCTCCTATGCTGATCATGCCTAGCTTTGTACTTGGCTTAAGATTTCTCTAGTTGTTCTTTGACTTTGAGATGGATTTTATCGGATCCTCTCAATGAATTTTTTTCTCTAGTCACCTTTGTGTCTCGTGTCTCCTCCTCATCCTGTTGCCCAACTGCTATGTCCAGTGGATTTGTAGGTAGATATCCCAAGCATGCTTCAAACAGTGACTTCATAGTGGATGTGTGTACTGCCCGGTTATAGGAATGTTGAATGTAGGCTAAGGAATCATCCCAAGTCCTTGGGTATTTACTGTTATACCCTCTGATAAACTGTACCAAATTCATGTTCACCACCTTTGTCTGTCCATCTGTTTGTGGATGGAAATTTGTGCTCCTCTGTAACCTGGTATCCATCTTGTCCCAAAAAGTAGTCCAAAACTTCCCCAAGAACCTGGAATCCCTATTAGAAACAATAGAATTTGGCAAACCAAAATGCACCCATACATTAGCAAAGAAAAGATCTGTTGCCTCATGTGCTTTTATTTTCTTTTTACATGCCATAAGAATACACATCTTACTGAATCTATCAACAACAACATAGAGATAGTCATGGCCATGTTTAGACATAGGTAATCCTCCTACAAAATCCATAGAAATGTCCTCCCACAGATGAGTAGGTACTGGAAAAGGCATATACAAACCCTCCTTTCCTAGTCTTAGGCTTGTTGGTACAACAAATTTTACATCCACGTATAAATTTTGATACTTATTCTTGCATATTGGGCCAATACACGTACCTTTGCAAGTGGGCTAGGGTCTTACCAACACCAAAATGTCCCACTACTTTTGAGGTATGTGCTTCCCTCATCAATATAATTCTTTCTTCTTTAGGCACACAAAGCTTCCCCCATCGGTAAAGCAGTCTTTCCTTGAGATAAAAATCTTCAATCCCCATCCTTTCAGTCCCCATTTGGGACTATAACTACTGAAATGTCACCCCAAAGTCTTTGTCTTGGGCATATGCCTCCCGTAAGCTTCCTTCGTGAAGGGCTCGATCTAAGAGATAGTGGCCAAATAGGAGAACTTCTCCTATGTGGGTGGCCTAGACAACATGTCTGCCACCAAGTTTGTACTACCCTTCTTGTATTTGATCACCAGATGGAACTGCTGAAGGAACCCCATCCATTTATAGTGCCTTATCTACTGCAATTTAGACTGTGCTTGCAAATACTGGAGAGGTTTGTGGTCAGTGTGCACAATAGTTTCTTTACCCAACAAATAATGCTTCCATTTTTTAATTGCCTAAACTAGTGCATACATTTCTTTATCATATACTGAATATCCTTTAACTACTGAAGTGAAAGTCTTCAGAATGATAGCATACGGGTTTACCTCCTTGAAGCAACATTGTGCCCATAGCATAATCACTGGCATTTGTCTCTACTTTAAAGGGCTTGTTGCAAATTAGGAAGAGCAAGTATTGGAGCATGACTAATCTTGTATTTGAATAACTCAAAGGATTTGTCTTGTTCCTTACCCCAGTCAAAACCCTTACTCTTTGTGGCCACTGTGTGTAGAGGTCTTGCAATCGCGGAGAAGCTTGGAATGAACTTCCACATGTATTGTACTGATCCCACAAAACTCCTAGTCTTTGTGGCTCTTGTTGGTGTTGGCCAATTAGTGATGGCTTCCACCTTCTTTGGATCCACTCGTAGCTCTCCTCCTCTAACCACGTGCCCAAGATAGACAAGTTCCTGTTTGGAAAATTCACATTTCTTCATATTACAAATTAGTTGTTTCTCCCTGAGAACTTGCAAGACTTGTTGCAAATGAGTTAGATGTTCTTCCCATGTGGCACTAAAAATCAAGATATCATCTAGATATACAATGACACATGAATCAATGAAATCCCGTAATACATCATTCATCAATCTCATAAATGTAGTGGGTGCATTACATAAACGGGTCGGAATTACCATTCATTTAACCAACTCATAGACAAGTTGGTCATTCATATATCCTCCTCCTTGGTGTCTAAAGTTGTGTGCAAAAGGAGAAAGGAAAATTTATGTCAATAACACTTCTTCCTAAGAGAACATACAGAAATTAATACATGTTGTTTATGGTGATAGTTCAAACATGGTAGTTGATACACAAACTACTAGAACCATAAATCTTCTCCAGTAAATAAAATATGGTGAGGTAAATAACAGAAAAATCATCCTCCTTGGGAAAGAGCGGGTTTTGGCCATTCTACTTCCCTTTGGATTTGGAGCAACTACAATTAACTTTTAAAACTGCACTTGTATTGATTCAAAACTGATTTACAAAATAAATTTCCAAATATATTCTAAGATGTATTTATAGAAATTACTTCTTTTACTTGGTCCACACTCCAAGAACTAACTACCTATTCTTGGGTGGATTTTTCAAAGAAATAAATACTAAAAAAACTTGACAAACAACCCACTTATTGTGGAGAATACTTCTACAACTCATTACCTTTAATCTAGGAACACAAAGTGGGAGAGTACTTATTCAACATTCCTAATATTATGTCCACTATTTACTCATCCTTTAAAAAATGGAGAGAAAATGGAGGAGTGTTAAGTCTATGACTTTGAATTCTTCTTGGAATGCCACATGCCTTATTGTCATGACTTTGGATTGCCACATGTTTGGATCTATAAGGTTGGTTAATGACGTGGAAGCAAAGAGTAGGCTAAATAGTTTGGTGTTCAAAAAAAACATTACTTTGGAACAAAAAAACTACTTTCACTAGCTGGGTGTTTCCGTAGATGCGTGAAGAGTTTCTGTAAATCTGGTCATAGAATATCCTAGTTGCATGGTCAGAATTTCCATAGTTGTGTGAATACTTTCGGTAGATTACAATGCTACGAACTTGGAGTACAATTGCTTATGACATGTTTTCTACACACTATTGCATTCCAATTTTAGAAGAAATATTAGGAAATCGCACAATGAATCTAGATTGCAAATAAGTGATTTCTAAAGAGATGATAAGATGAAATTTCCTTATTCTACCAATAGAATATGCTATCTGTTATTAAAACTAAATCTAAATTCACTTGAAAGCTTTATTTTAAGAGAGAAAATAAGAGTGTTATTTGGTGATATAATGAGATCTCATATTTCGTGGTCAATCATCATGCATTGCATAACCCAAAAGGAAGTACTAACCATTCATACAAACCTTGTTTTGTCTTGAAGGCAGTCTTCCATATATCCTCCTCCTTATTCTGACTATGGTGATAACCTGACTTGAGATCTAACTTCGTGAAGAATTTGGCATGCTGAAGTTGGTCCAAGATATCATCTATGCGTGGAAGTGGATATTTTTTCTTAATGGTGATCTTGTTTAAAGCATGATAGTCCAATGCACATTCTCCAAGAACCATCCTTCTTTGGCACCATCACAATAGGCGAAGCCATGGTGAGGTGCTCGGATGTATCACCCCTTGGTTTAGTAGTTCCTAGAGTTTTTTCTTTACTTTAGTACTCTCAAGCAAGGATTTCCTATACAACCCGATGTTCGGATAGAGGGGACTCTGGCAATAGCATGAATCTCATGCTCTACTTCCCATTTTGGTGGTAACCCACTAAGAGCTTGAAATACTTCTTGAAAAGACTGAATAATACTATCCAAAGCATGCTTTCCCTAGTTAGAAATCTCTGAAACTTCTACCCCATCTTGTTTATCCTTTTAAAAAAGTAAACAAAACTGATTATGATTTCCTGAATAAGTCATTTTAATTGGTTAGCACTCACCATAGTAACCGTGTCTTACGCTAGTGTGCCTGGATGTTGTAGTTGATCCCATCCTTGACCCATCTGTATCAGTTTTCCCTTCTCATAAATATAGCATCCCTAATATACAAGTAAGGACTCTCGAATACAACATCAAAAACATCAAGTGGAATAACGTCAGCTTCCAAAACATCAATATACTGGGAATTTATCCCAAACTTGACCTTACATCTTTTTGTTACCTGAATTTCAACACCCTTCTTCACCCAACCCAAAGGATAAGGGTGTGGATGCTCATAAGTCTTAAGACCAAGATTCTTTACAACTGCTTCAGAAATCAAGTTAGACTAAGAACTGGTATCAACCAAAGCATTTACCTTAGTTCTCTTGATCTAGATTTTGATATGGAATAGTCTACTCATCTCCTCTTCTTGGTTTTCTATGTTGGTGGCCGTGCATCCAAGCCTTTCATATACATTAGAGTCATCTTTGATTTCCACCTCCCCTTCTGCTTTTACAGCTGTCATGGAATTCTTTGAGTCCTTGGTTCGGTTCTTCGGATGTAACTCCTAATGCAACTTCCAACATGTAGCATCAGTATGACCATTGATATCACAGTTCTTGCAAAAATTCTTGGGATCTTTACAAGTGTTTAAAGTAGTGGCAGCTTGTTTACCTTTCCCTTTCCACTTACCCTTGTTACTTGTTTTTCCATACTCTTTTTTCTATTGATTTTTCGACTGCTTTTCCCTTGGCTCTGCTTCTCCTTGCTTCTTTTCATCATCTATGCAGTATGCCTGCACACATGCCTCATTGAGATCTTTGGGCTTTGTGGAGATGACTTTTCTTCGAAGGTGAGTGTGAAGTCCTCCCAAGTACTTAGTCAGAATATCCTCATCCTCCAAGTCCATGTTTAAAAACATGGCCTTGCCTCTGAAACTCCGTAGTATAGTCCTACACACTTTGACCACTACCTTGTCTAAAATACTACCATTTAATCATTTGGTCAGTCTTGTGGCCAATAGGATAGAAGTTAGCTCTAAGTAATTCTTTAAATTCTTGCCAATATTTCACAATAGGATGTTCTTCTTTTCACAAGTGGTTAGATGGGTTTCCCACCAAACCAGAGCGTGTTCCTCCATTTTGAGACATGCAAAGGTGATCCTCTGTGCCTCAGTGACATTATGGATGCTAAAGTAGACTTCTAATTGTTTTAACCATTTATCAAGCAACTTTGCATCTACTTGTCCTTTAAATATTTTAATCTCAACTTTCGTCTCAACTTTAAAAGGAGTATGATCATATTTTACCTTTTCTCTTGCGTTTGAAGTCTCTTCTTCATGCTCTTCCCCATAAACTTCCTCATGGTGGCTCCTCCCTATGCCAAAATTTTTAGCTAAGCCTCGAACCACTGAGTCCATGGATTCTTTCTTGATAGAATCTATCTTTTGCAAATCTTCAAGTTATTATTACCTTCTAAACATCTTATCCATCATGGTCTCCAGCATCTCAATTCTACGGACCAAGTTCTCTTCCTCCATTTGTCCCCAAATTCTCTATTTCCACTTGCTTGTAGAAATTTCTAGGTCGTAAGGTAAATCCTCTTCACCTTTAGATCTCGTCATTGTCATACAAATCCAAGAATGAATACCATAATCTTAGATACTTATTAGCTCTGATACCAAAATTATCTGTAAACTCTTCAACTTTGGAATTATCCACAGAATCACAAATTAAACGTTGTTATTCTACTTTCTATTAGAAAATGATAGAGATAGCTAGTGAATAAATTTTTCTTATGCTTAGAATCAACAATTATGGGAAAGGAAAGAATATAAACTCACAAACACCAAAAAGTTTTATCCTAGAAACCTCCAGAGGAGGAAAAACCAGTCGGGAAGGGAAATTTCTTTTTCTTCCCACTTTTATTGGCCAATTCAAACAATAAGTACATAAATTACAATAAGTATGAAAGAGAAGTAGATAATATCTCACACTTCCTCCCAATTACTTGTTTGCTCTGTCTCAACACTCCTTTCTTTTACAAAACAAAATTCTCACACTAATAACTTCTTTCTCGCTTGCTTTCATGCTTCGATGATCCTATTCTCTTCTAAAAACATATATTTATAGCCTTTCTCATGTCCTCCCGTGCACTGGAGAATGGGAAAGGTCATGAAGGAGAAGAGACATGGACAACCTTTCAAATTTTGAGGTTGTTCGTATCATGTTTTTATTTTATGTCCGAAAGATCCAGGACCGCCGCCTAATGCAGACCAGTGGTCTTAAGACCACCGCCCTAGCTGGGTGGCAATTACAGGACCGTCGCCTTGGTTGGGCGGTGGTTTTATAACTACCACTCTGTACAAAGCGGTGGTCCTGCTACTATAAATATAGAACATCCATGTATTTATTTTCCTTCTTCGTGTTGACTGATCTGATGAAGTGGAGTCCTTTTGGATCCCTATGGATAACCAAATATCTCCAGTGTAACTACCAAACAAACAATGTCATGAAAACAAAAAAAACTTCCAAAACTCACAAATTAAATCCAATTACCAAGACAATCATTCACCTCACAACATCATATATTACAATAATGTCAAGTTAGAGGGTATTAAAACAAGTGCAATCATAATCATCAAGTAAGAAGTGGCCCCATCCACAAGATGGTTTAGGCTCGAAAACGTGAGATATTTAGTCATAAAACAATGGATCAACATGATGCCAAAAAAAGATAGGGCTAAAATTTAGAAATAACATAATCAATTTGGTAGTTAATGGAATGATTGTTTTAAGTATTTTGAGATCCTTGTGAGTAGAAAACATTTAACCAAATATGTTTCCTCTACCCTACATGTGAAGACAATGGACTTAAAACAAAACTAGGATTAAACATGGAAAATTGAGTTAGGTGTTATCCTTTAACCCACCCAAAAAAAAGCATCCATGTTGTCCAATGTGATTTTTTCCACATGTAAAGATGGATTTTTGAATCATTGAATATAATCCCTGGAATACCTTGTTTATCACAATTTTGTAACTAGATAAAGTAGTTCTCCATCACATTGTAGTGGTACTACATCTATGGTTTATAAATAAAAACAAACCAAGTGACAATAAGGTTGTTCTTATTTTGAGTACATAACCATCTATACCAAAGTAATTCTTCAATTCCAAATATAGATGTTGGGGGTGTGAAATATATTAAAAACTTGATATGAATATATTTTGTATAATTGTGCAATCATATTGTCTATGCATAATGTAGTTAAGAAAAAGTATAGAAGATAGAGTGCTTGTTTAGAATAGATAGAGAATGTGAAGACTATCCTTTGTACGAAAGGAAGAAGAAGGGACCAGTAACTCAATAATCACTTATTTTTTATAAAAATGTTTAAGTGCAATACGCAAAAGGTTAATCTTTGATCCTAATTAAATTTCAACTTGATTCCTTTAAGTTTTGTTCTGAACCATGTTTGTGTTCTAACTCAATAATAAATTTTCTCGTTTATTTTATATGCACATTCTTGATCATTTCCTCTTTCCTCCTTACCTTATGTCCATTTAGTAGGCTATTGTGAAACTGTGAATTATATCTTACTACTTCTTTTGCGTATTGGTTAATGGAAACAGTATAAGTTAGTATAGACTACAACTTATTGCAAGTCCTGATGTCATGATCCAAGGACATTTGCTAACAATGGTTCCATTTTTGGGACCCAAAAAATGTTAAGATTGCTAATGAGACAAAGAGATGTAGAATGATGGCTATAATAGAAAATGAAATAGTTTGCAAAAGTCAAAGAGATTGTGTTGTGAATTCTTGTTGAGGAGATCCACTTGGATTATATCTACAGAGATGTTCATGATATTTTCTGGTGTGAACTTCCTAAATAACTAGCTTCCAGGTTATCGCGACTAGAATTTTATTGTTGTAGACATAGACACAGAGGAATATGAATGTATGGAGGACAGAATTGAAACATTGCGCAAGTTAGATGTCTAGTGGAGGAAATTAAGGCTATTGAAGTAGCTATTTGGGTGGAGAAAATTGAATATTATGGAGAAAGTGGTGTCTTTCCAGAAAACAAAAGTAAAACTAGATGTAGCAATGCGAAGACTGGAGGAATTACATAAATGAAAGGAACCTAGGCTTAGTATACAATGCATAGAGTGTAGAGATGAAGGCCAACATAAAATAGATACAAAAAAAAAAGATAGGGGATGAGGAGAATATTGTGGAGTATGCATGATATAGGGGGACTCTCTCAGCAATTGTTACTTGCTACATCACCATGTAAGATAACCTCATAATGTAGCATGCACTTTTTGCAAAGATACTATGTATGAAGCTAAAGATTGTAGAGCTTTGATGGATTTAAAGGAGATTACTAATAATGTATTTGCAGTCCAAACACAATTAGTTGTTAAAGCATAACAAGTTGTATAATAAATAGAGATAGTCACCCCTCCTCGACCAAGTGTGTAGTGGGATCCTTCCTCACCAAAATCAAACACCCAAAAAATACCACAATCTCCACAACTCAATCCAAGTTGAGCTCCGTCGTCTCCGCAAAAAAATGTGTGTTGGGAAGCTCCTTCACCCCAGAAATCACTTGGGTAGAACACACCTCCACCGCAAGCCCTTTGTAAGGGATATCAAAGCCAGAACAAAGGATGCAACACCCTGTAGAGGAAGTATGGTGCGAAACGAGGAAACTATGGAAATTATCAGAAAATAAGGATGTGACCCCAACCACAGAGACAAGGATTATTTTGTTATCTTTGCGGAGAACCAAATCACATTATACAATATAGTTCTTCAAATCCATACTGGGAAGTGTTTGTCTCATATTGTAGGGTACATGTGTAGCTTAATACAGAATATTTTACTGTGTTGGAGAAATAAAGAAAAGAAAAGTAATTGCACAATGTCAAAAATACTAATTTGGTGCCCAAGAATACTGGCAGTCTCCAAGTTGCAACCAAAGCTCAAAGGAAAGAAAAAGTCTTGGAACATGTGGAGATTCTTAATGAGCCCCACATATGACACACATATAAGGATACCTACCCCAATCCAAGGAAGGAAAATACATTACTTGAAGAAGCCAAAGGATTTTTCACTCACTTCAAAATAGAGATATCAATGGGTAGAATATGGGGGAAGTATAGTGCATATAAATGGCCAAATGATGTGAATTTCGAAGCAGAGAGTAGTTGTTGCACTATAGGATCTCCTAAAATTAGTAAATGTTCTACAAAACAAGGATATTTCACAAAACATCTCTAACTTATTCAAGACTCTGTCAAAAAGCACAATAAGAGGAGCAGTAATGTCAAAGAATCCTATCTGGTATGTGAAAACTAAGAAGCCCTGGGATGTAAATATCATATTGAACATAATCTTAGGAAGCTATGAAATAAAAGATGTGGTCTTTGATTTTGGAAGAACAATCAATATGATGTCAAGATCCACTTGGGAAGCTATGGGATCTTTAGTTATTGCATGCAAATATATTACTCTCAACCTCACAGACTATGGGAGAGTAGACCCAATTGGTCAACTAGAGGATGTAGAAATTTAGCTTGAAGACTTACGTATAAAAGGGGATTTTTAAGTTATTGAAATGAAGACCAATGAGATACTACCTTGTACTGATTGGGGAAAATGGGTGTATGATGGAAATATGACAATTAACACAGTAACAAAGCAGATGGAACCATACCTCGACGACTATATCATTGTCAGACTAATGAACATGACTAAACAAATACCATACACTATTCTTAAGGAACCTATGTCTTTGTATGTGCATGATGTTAAAATTTGGTTTAAGGTGGAACAT
Source organism: Taxus chinensis (assembly GCA_019776745.2). Classification (NCBI taxonomy): domain Eukaryota; kingdom Viridiplantae; phylum Streptophyta; class Pinopsida; order Cupressales; family Taxaceae; genus Taxus; species Taxus chinensis. The sequence goes on along the minus strand of CM034147.1, from coordinate 911,159,389 downwards.
CATGAAAAACCAAAGGATTCACAATTCAAATAGGAAATGACTACATATGATTATAAAAATTGGGAGTTTCATGTTACTACACAATCCAATAATTTTTTTTGCAGAGGAAGAGTTGTAGTACATCATTAGGTCTCTGAATCAATCTAATATAGCACAATAATATGCATTTGCACAAAACGATCAAGATTATACTAAGACCAATGGAAAAATCCATATCCTATGGAAGATGGAATCTTCAATTGGATGGGATTCAAAGGTAAAATTGAATAATTGGATACACAAAGAACACAAAGTTAGACCAATGAGAATGGTTCAAATAGAAGAAAAATGAATTATTCTATTCTTTAGGACCTATGGTCTAGATACAATCTTGGTTGAATTTAATAAACATGCACCACAAGAATACATTGTATTGGATTATGTATTGAAGGTATAGTTTTTACATGGTGGGTCATTCATAAAATAAAGAACCTTGCATGGATTGAAGAAAATAGGCATGATGCACGCAAGATTTTCTTTACCTTCAAAACTTATTAAAAATTGGCCTATGTACTACATAAAATAATGTCTGAAAATTCATATTCAGGGATGTAGTGAGGGCTGAAAATTCAACAAACTTAGTCTAATTGGTGGGTTCATATCTTCCCAAAAACCCTTACTCCACTGCCAAAAGCTTGGTATTGTCATTGGGAGAGAAGAAGAAAAACATGAAAATGAAGACAAGTAAAGGAGGATTGTATTCAAACATTTACATTCGAATATAGCAACCCCATGGTAGATGCAGCTCTTTAAAAGATTAAAACATTCTTTTGTTATGAAAATATTAACTTGTGAGAAGTTGAACTCCCAAATCTAAAATAAGCCAATCAAAAGAGTTATGTAGACAACAACATGACTGACACAAGGAAAAGGGAGATTTATCACAAAGTAGATGTATGTCACATAGTAGAAGATATCAAAGAATAAAAAGAGGAACCAAATGTTGATGAAGATATGAAAATGGTGGGAATGTTTGAACCCAAACGTATCGAACATTTATAGGTCAAAAAATAATTTCTCAATGAAGAAAAAGAACATCTCTGCAATCTCAACATAGAAGAAAACAAGTCCCGAGAATAATAGAAGACACTAGGGATAAAGGACAAGATAAAATATATGATGAACTAGTGTGCAAGAAGGTAGAAGACATTGGTCCATCAAGAACATTAAATTATCCACTATTGAAGACTACTTGATAGAAAAAGAAATGTCTGAGGTCTTGTAATTATTGTGAGACTATGAAGAGGTGTTCCCCACTAAATTCAGTGAAATAAAGGGAATGGATCCATCACTAGGGGAAATATACATAGAACTAAATGAGGGAGAAAAAGCCTATCAAGAAGAGGCCTTATAGATTGAATCCAAATATGAAGGCAAAGATCAAGGTGGAACTGAACTATATAGTGAAAGCAGGACTAATCTACCCATAGAGAAATCAGATTGTACGAGCCCGATAAGCACTCAACCAAATCAATCCAAAAAAATAGAATTTTTGGTGATTATAGAGATTTGAATGATGCATGTATAAATGACTCGTTTCCAACTCCATTTATTGATGAAATTCTGGAAGCAGTAGCAGGACACGATGTATACTCATTTACATACGGATTTAGTGGATCTCACCAAATTTTAATTGTGTAAGATCAAGAAAAAACATTGTTCGCAACTGAATGGGGAATTTTTGCATACTAAATAATGCTTTTTGGATTAAAGAATGCACTCATAGTCTTTTCCTAAGCGATGGTCACTGCATTCAAAGATTTCATACATGATTTTCTAGAATTCCATCTAAACGACTGGGTAGTTTTCTCCTTATTCAAAAAATGCATTTCTAAGGTATGTATCATGTTAGGACGTTGCATAACATGGCACATTGCATTGAATTTGCAAAAATATTTTTTACCCTGTTAGGAGTGTTACTTGGACACATTTTTTGCAAGGAAGGAATTCTAGTAGATCAAGAAAACATTGTACTTATAATTGGTCTCAAATATCCTACAAATCCCTCTAAAGTTTGTGCATTTCTTAGACATGCTAGTATTACAGAAAATTCATCAACGAGTATGCTAGCATTTTGCAACATATGGAGCAGTTATTATTGAAGGGAGCTAAATGTGAATGGATAGTGGAATGTCCAAATACATTCATGCAGGTGAAATAGAATTTGATCAGTGCGCCAACATTAGTATTTCTAAATTGGACCAAAAAAATTCATGTACATTTTGATGCTTTGCAAACCGCAATTGGAGAAATATTTGTATAGCCAAAACAATGAAGAATTGATTACCCAATTCATTTTGCAAGCCAGAAATTGTCACCAGCAAAGGAAAACTACACAACCGTATACTGGGAGGCTTTAGCCATGGTCTTTGCACTTCAAAAATTCAGGCAATATATTTTGGCAATACCAAATGAATTTTTCACGGAACACAAAGAATTGCGGTATTTGGTAAACAAGTTGTTATTAGGAGGAAGGATATTAAAATGGCTTGTGTTATTCCAGGATTATAGATTTAAGATAAAATTTAAGCCAAGGAAAAAATGTGTAGGACCAAACCACTTAAGTTGCATCAATATAGGGGAAGAGCTTGAGGAATTATATGAAGATGCACCAAATGTACACTTGTTTCGAGTTGGTGTTATCTCAAAGTAACTTGAGGAAATTACATAATTCCTTCAATAATGGATTTTATAAGATCACTACTCGAAAAGGGAGAAGAATCTTGTCACTAAATCTCTTCCATACACAATTATAAATGCATTTTTGTACAAATTGGAGAAGGTTGAAGTATTGTGAAAAGTCGCATTAGAAAATGAAAGATAATCAATATTGCGTGAGGAACATGCAGGTATAGCAAAACATTTTGTAAGTGAATTGACTCTGAAGAAGATTTTACATAGTGGAATTTGGTGATCAAACTTGTTTCAAAACACACACCACATTGTGAAGCATTGTGATATTTGTCAGCAAAAACAGAAACCCAATGAAAAAGATGAAATTTCACTCAACCTGGTCATAACCACGCAACCTTTCAAACAATGGGGGATATATTTCATTGGGCCGATTAATCCACTATCCAAAAGGTCCAAAACTAGTTATATCATCACGAAAACCAATTATTTCATGAAATGGGTGGAAGCCGCAACCACACCAAATCGCACAACATAAGACATGGCTAAGTTTCTATATTAAAACATCATAACTAGGTATGGATTCTCACATAAGTTAGTGACATGGGAACACAATTTTTAAACAACAAAATCTAAATCCTTATAAAATAATTTATGATTATTCATCATCAAAGCACAACATATCACCCGTAAGAAAATGGACAAGCAAAAACCATTAATAAAGTCTTGGAAATAGTGTTAACCAAATATCTGTAGTGTTCAAAGAGATGGTTGTGAAGATATAATACCCACAATATTGTGGGCATACATAACAAACTACAATAGGGGTGTAGGAAAAAAAAACCATTTGAATTGGTTTATGGAATAGAAGTATTAATTCCAATGGAATACATTGTACCAATCTTACACATTACGATCATTACATGATTAGGAGACAAAGTCCATAGAAACAGACTTCTCAATTGGAAAAAAATGGAAGAAAATAGGTCAATTGCACAATGGAATCGGGAGGCACATAAAAAAAGTTAGAAAGCATGACATGACCACAATATTCATAGTAAATAATTTAAAATAGAACATATCATATTGGTTTATGAAAGCATATTTAAAACACACACGGGAAAATTATGCATCAGGTGGAAAGGCCCTTATATCATTAATCACATCACAAAATATGGCATAATTGTATTATGGGATCTACATGGGAACGTGTTACCTCGCAGAATCAATGGATGTACGCTAAAATCCTACAATGGATAATTGCGCAATGACAAGAAAGTGACAATTTATGTGAAATTGTTGGAAATGTGTTTATGTATCAATGTTTGATCATGTTGTTCTGTTTTACACATTGGTGCACTCCAGAAAGCATAATTGAAGTCAAATATGTGTATGACCTACATGAACGGCTTGTAAAATTCATTCCAGCCAAGCCATACACAATATAAGAAAACATGCAGAATATGGGAGACTAGCTCAAAATAATAAGGGAGACACTCAATAAAACCCCCACATACCAAAGGAAGTGTGTGCATATACAACCCCGTATGCCAAGTTATTTTTTTTGCATAATGGGGTCATATCGCAATCCAAAGGATCCAACGCCAAGCATCCAAATACATCCTATTCTTTATTAACATTGAGATAGCAAAAATAGAGCTAAACATGAAGCATTGTATGATTTCCACCAATGTATAGCCATTGTGCACCGAAAGCCAACACAATCAGTAGCGGGAGGCCTATAATCCATAGGAACTACACAACCAGACACCGAAGTTCAACCTATAACACAAGTGGAAGCTCAAACAAGAAGGCAGGTGAAAGGAAAGAAAATGGAAACTACACAAGTTGTGAAGACCCAACCACATGTTAAAACAAACCCAAGATTTCCCATTTGTTTCTCCCACCTATATTTTGACAAGTTTAAAGTCACAATAAATAAAGTGCGTACAATGGCACTGGAAGACATCGGCACTAAGATGTACCTAATCGAAGATAAAGAGAGTTTTATTTGGAAAATAGTGCAAAAAGCGCAAGCTCTTAATTCAAAAGTAAATCCAATAGATCTAGTGAAACTGCCACTCACATTGCACTCTCTCATGATCAACATACGCTGAGAGAATGTAACACAAAATCAAATAAATAAAAACATCATCTAAAGACTCAAAGATTCAGTATTCGACCCAAAGGTGGAACTAGTATTTCAAGGGATCAAAGTGCAATACTTTAATGAAGAAATCCCAATGAAACCTCTCAAGAAAAAGATGACATACACCATCCCGTATAAGTTAGTGCACAAACCACCATCACAAGGAGAGGCAACACTTCTAAGTTGGGGATTCAATACATGAAAAATTTCCCCTATCACAAAAGAGAGGATAATGCAACAATCCACCGCACAAAAATTAGAAAGAAAATTTGCACAAGAAAGAGAAGAACATGCAGAGAAGAGAGAAAGCAAAGGAGTGTTAAACAATAAAATTGATAGTCCCAAAAACTATGGTGCAACAAAATGGTGGGTACACCTTCTCCTTCATCTCTACAAGAGTTAATTACTCCTCTAGAATAGGAAACATCTACCCAAACCATGCAAGTATACCTAACGACTACAATTCCTATTGCGCGACCACTTCCGGAGCAAATTTTAGCACCCACGCAATAAAAAATAGTTGGACAACAATAGTAGGAAGTAGAATGTTCAATGCAATAGTGCTATTCCAAAGAGGCTGCAAAATAAAAATAAGAGGAAGAGGAATGAAATCGGAAGGAGCAAGAGGTTGAGCAACAAAACAGGAAATTGTGGAAGTCAAAGTTCAAAAAGCCATGGAGGAAAAGTAGAGTCGAGAGGAAGAGAAAAGGAAATAGATAGAGGAGAAAGAGAAACAAGATGTAGATTCAAAGGTCATGGTAGAGGAAGAAGAAAAAGTAAAGAAACATGAAGAGGCCAAGAAGAAAGAAGAATCTAGAAAATGAAGATAAAATAAGAAAAGGACTCAAAGGAAAAGGAGCAAGAGAAAAAGGCCAAGGATGCACAATGCACTACGGAAGCAATTATGAAATTAGAGATAGAATCTCAAATGGTTATGAAGCAAGCACCATCGCAATTAATGGCAGAAATAGAGAAGAAAAAAAGAAAGTAGGAGAACTAACTACGGGCATTTTGCAAACCACAGTAACTCTCCCTGCGCAATCAACCATCGCACAACTACTTCCAGTTAGTACCACAGAAGCTGGAGCCTCAAGTTCATAACAACCATCCACAAAAGAAACTACATAATGGGAGATGTAAATGTTTTGGTGGGAATCACAATCAACTCCACAAACATGAAAGTGCAAGTTGGTCCTCCCTTCATCTCATGGCTGCACTTTAGCCCCCCAAATTACCCAAACAAGGGTGTAAGCTACCACTTCTCAAGCGTTGGTGAGCATAGTCGAAGTGGATTTGGAGAAGTTGTCGTTGTAGACACAGATTGAAGGCATGCATACATTGCAAGCAAATATTAGAACAACCAAAATGTAGATGACACAAAAAAATAAACATTTGAGAAGGCACTGCGCAACCACAAATCTCATATTAAAGACATTTGTTCAACACTTGTCACTGATACCATAGGTGAGCAAGTAATGAGCAAAAAAATGCAATTAAATACCCTAGTAGGTAAACTAATGGACAATTAGAAGGAGAACCAGACTGTGAAGCAAATAAAAGTGCAAGTGGTCCAATCTAAGAAGGAAGTGAAGTATGTAGAGCTCCTCTTGCAAGAGTACATGAATATGATTCAATAAGTTGAGGCACAAGCTAAGTAACTCACTTTTTAGCTCCTTGATTAGAACACACAACTGCAGAATACAATAGCCGAAAACAAAATGGTTTAAAACATAGGAACAAGAATACAAGCTCAAATGTTGACAAAAAATTATAAGAGGTCGAGAATGTGTTGCAAACATCAGCAAGCACGAGACAATGTTAGTGAATGACTACAAGAATGGGAGTGCAATACCTTTGTTGGAGGTCAAGCACAAAGAATGCGAGACCAACTAGAAATGTTGCAACAAGACATCCAAAATGCCATCACTCTTCATGGGAAAGTTGCGAACAATGCCAAAGAGGATGTTTTGTATGAATTCATGCAATCATTATCACAGTTTCAAATATACTTTGTTATAGTAAATGAATCCCTTACAAACTATAATGTGTACAAGGTAAACTTGGAAACATGCATCCCCATTGCGAAGACTAAATAATGCCACACAGTATGTTCTACCACATATTTTACAACCCATACTCAAAAAAGCTCAGATGATGCCATCTTCTCCTTTCACTCCAATTAGTCAGCTAGCACAAGCCAAACATACTAAGCAACAACCATAAGAAATAAGAGTAACACAATTTTACGTTAAATAATAAAAAAAATTCAAGCATAATGACAAAAATTTTGTTTCGTATATGTAAGCAAACCCAAATAAACTAAAACCTCACAAGCACAGACTATGAGGTAGTTTCCACATATTGAAAACCCAGAAAGGTGGTTTGTTAGAAATTTTAGTTAATTAAAATACCCAAAAGGGTGGTAAAGTAGTGCGTAGGGGATGAAAACTGGTAAATGACGTCCTTTGTGTCGACTGCGAGAAAAATATCATAACGCGCAATGCAATCATTAATCGGTACCACTCACAAAGAGTAGCACAAGTCATTTCCCAAATCATTGAAGAAATTTTTGTCTCAGGACAAGACAACTATTTAAATCCAATAAAGTGTTAGAAGTGTGAAATGGATTAAAAAGTCGACATTAATGTATTTTGTATAATTGTGCAATCCTATTGTATATGCTTAATCTAGATAAGACAAAGTATAGAAGATAAAGTGTTCTTAGAATAGATATAGAGAATATGAAGAGCCTCCTCTGAATGAAACATAGTAACTCATTAGTTTCATATTTTTTATAAAACTATGTAAACACAATATGCATAAGGTTGATCTATAATCCTAATTGAATTTCATATTTATTCCTTTAAGTTTCGTTCTAAAGCATGTCTATGTATTGATTTGGTAATAAGTATTCATGTTTATTTTATATGGACATTTGCTAGGGAATAAGAGATAAAATATGCAGAATAATCCCTTACAGAATCGCAACAGTATAAACTAATATACAGAAAATATTACAGATCTCAAATAAAAGTGCAGAATAAATAACACAACACAGAGAGACAAGATTTAACGTGGTTCACCCAATTTGGGCTACGTCCACCAAGAATCACTTGCTCAGATTTTATTACAAGCCTCCACTCTCTCAATACAATACCCAGATCCATTTGGAGCTATTGTCAACAAACTCTACATAATTCACACCTGAATTCAAAGCACATCTGCAATACATTTGCTTATCTATCTATCATATGCATAAGACCATATAAATAGACAATTGCTTAAGCAGTTTGATACAAAACTGTGGGTATCAAAACAATGGGCAAAAAACTGTGGGTATCAAAACAATGGGTACCGAAAAACCATGGGCCCAAAAATAGGCCATAACGGTTACCCATTACCCATGGGTTAATAAACCACCTGTGAAAATTTGCTTCGGGGGCTTTGCCCCCGAGCCCCCATCGATCGGGGGGGGACTTCACCCCCCAAACCCCCTTGACCCACTCATCGGCGAGCAGGACCACCATAAAAATACCCGAGTGTAACACATAGAAGGTGTACCACACTCTAACATGAAAACAGGCTCCACAAACATAACAATCTCCCACTTGGAGACTGATTTCCACTAAGAAAGCTTCTCAACCCTTCACTGTCATCCGCGAAGGCCAACCAAAGCTTAGCATAGCTTTAGTTTATCCCTTATGACCACCTTGGTCATCATGTCTGTAGGATTCTGACTAGTATGAATCTTCTCCAAATTCAACTTATCTTCTTCCAAAGTTGTCCTGATGAAGTGATATCTCGACTATATATGCTTTGTCCTAGAGTGGAAAGCAAATTTCTTAGCTAGGTGTATAGCACTCTGACTATCACTGTGCAGCTTACATTCCTTCTGCTTATGCCCCAACTCCTCAAGTAATTCTTGTAACCAAATCATCTCTTTGCTTGCCTCTGTGGCAGCAACATACTTAGCCTCTGTGGTTGATAAAGCCACCAGCTTCTGTAGTCTTGAAATCCATCTCACTGTTGTCCCACCTACAGTGTAAATATAACCTGTCGTGCTCCTCTTGCTATCAACATCTCCATCCATGTCTGAATCTACATAACCACGTAAAGTGGTGTCTAATCCACTGTAGCACAAAATTATCCCCATGGTCCCTCTCAAATACCGAAGGATCCACTTTACTGCTTGCCAATGCTCTTTACCTGGATCACTCATAAATCTACTCACAGCTCCCACTGCATGGGCAATATTAGGCCTAGTGCGCACCATAGCATACATCAAACTGCCAACCGCTGATGAGTAAGGTACCCTGGACATCTGGTTTCTTTCCTGCTTTATCTTGGGACACTGCTCCTTTGATAACTTAAAATGGCCTGCCAAAGGAGTCCTAACCGGTTTAGCATCCTGCATGTTAAACCTATCCAATACCTTCTTAATGTACTCTTCCTGAGATAAAGTCAACTTTCGTTCCTTCCTATCCCAAGTTATCCTCATACCAAGGATTTGTATGCCTGCCCCCAAATCCTTCATATCAGAGGATTCACTTAGTTGTTTCTTGAGTAATTTTATTTCCTGCATGTTTTTACCTGCAACCAACATGTCATCAACATACAAACACAGGATAATATAACTTACATCCTCAAATTTTTTTGTATACACGCAATGGTCAGAATGACATCTAATATAACCTTTCTCCATCATGAAGCTATCAAACTTCTTATACCATTGACGTGGATCTTGTTTCAGACCATACAAGTTCTTCTTCAGTTTGCACTCCATCTCCTCTTTACCTTTGACTTCATATCCTTTTGGCTACTGCATATATAGCTCCTCCTCCAAATCACCATGGAGAAATGCAGTCTTTACATCTAACTATTCTAAGTGCAAGTCTTCTACTACCACTATTCCAAGAACAGTTCTGATAGAAGTCATTTTTACTACAGGAGAAAAAATCTCATAAAAATCTATACCTTGTTTCTGTGCAAACCCCTTGACCACCAACCGGGCCTTATATCTTTTCTTTCCTCCTTCATCTTTAACTCTGTACACCCACTTGTTCTGAACTACTCTTTTTCCTTCTTGTAGCTTCACCAAATCCCAAGTCTGGTTCTCCATGAGAGACTTATGCTCCTCATCCATGGCTTGCTCCCACTTCTTACTGGCATTTACCTGCATTGCTTCATCAAAGCTCTCTAGCTCTCCACTATCAGTGAGAAATAAATAATAAAGAGAAGGAGAAAAACATTCAGGGTCTTTTCTTACCCTAGAAGACCTCCTCACTATAGGAGTTTGGGGTTCCTGTTGCGTAGGTTCCTGAACTGATTCATGGGTCACTTTCCCATCCAGAAGATCCTCTACCACTGCATATTCTTTCTTGGATTCTTCCATGTTTTCCTACAACTGTTGCTTATACATGACTTTCTCATTAAATACCACATCCCTAGACCGAATGATTTTCTTGTCTTTAATACTCCAACATTTAAATCCAAAGTCATTACCACCATAACCAATAAAAGTGTATTTTTCTGATTTAGCCTCTAGCTTGGTCCTATCATCCTTGTCAATATGAAAAAATACCTCACATCCAAAGACTCTAAGAAATGAGTAATCAACTTTCTTACCGTACCAAGCCTCCTCAGGTATGCCTCCATCCAAGGCACTTGAGGGTCCTATGTTTATCAAGTACACAGTTGTGCTCACCGCTTCTGCACAAAAATAAAAAGGCAGTCCTGCATGTATCCTCATGCTCCTAGCACGTTCCATTATTGTTCTGTTCATCCTTTCTGACACCCCATTCTGTTGTGGGGTTCCTGGAACTGTCTTTTGCCTATGGATTCCATTCTTAGAACAATAATCATCAAATTCATTACTGCAATACTCCCCTCCATTATCTGACCTGAGACATTTTAACTTAAGGCCTGTTTCATTCTCTACCAAGGCTTTCCATTTAACAAAAGTATCAAATACATCAGATTTGTTTCTAATACAATAAACCCAAACTTTCCTTGTTGCATATCAATAAAAGTAACATAATAACTTGAACCCCTAAGAGATGATACCTGAGCCGGCCCCCACACATCAGAATGTACCAGCTCTAACTTACTTTCTTTCTTCATAGGTCCAACCTTGAGAAACCTTACTCGCTTTTGTTTCCGATATATGTAGTTCTCACAAAAATTCAAACATGTTTCTGTATATCCAGGAAAATTCTTCTTTATGATGTCCATGCCCTTATGGCTCATATGACCGAGCCTATAATGCCATAATGTTGTATCTGCATCTGAAGCCACAAGATTACAATCATTAGTACTATCAGTGGTTAAATACAATGTTCCAACCTTCTTACCTCTTGCCACCACAAGAGCACCCTTGGTGACCTTCCAAGAGTCAACTGTAAATATCACAGTACAACCATCACTTCCCAATTGCCCCATCAATATAAAATTTCTCCTTAATGTAGGCACATGTCTGACATCCTTCAATAGCCATGTATTCCCATTCTACATCTTAACTTGAATAGAACCTTTTCTAACTATACTGCAAGGCTAATCACCACCAAGAAAAACATGCCCAAAATCCCCTTGAACATAATCAATAAAATAATGCCTATGTGGAGTAGCATGAAAAGAATCCCATGAATCTAAAACCCAAGATTCATTAATATTATGCAAAGAAAGAATCAAAGCATTCTGGCATACATTATCCGATGCCACATTTGCCTCCTTGTTTTCTTCATGTTGTTTCTTCTTATCCCGAAGCTCCGGACAGTCCTTCTTTGCATGCCCAGACTTTCCATAGTGCCAGCATACTATCTTACTTTTGGATTTTGACCTTGCCTGATCCTTTGATTTTCCACGGTTTCCTCTATTCTTTTGTCTCCCTCTAGTTTTCCACTGTCAAAGCATTCCCTGAAGTAGAAGATTCGCCAGAGCTTTTTCTTCACATTTCCTCGCTTAGAATCACCCCTACAACATCCTCAAACTTCAACTTCGAGTTTGCTGGAACCGATTTGCTTACCACCATTACCAGGCTATTCCAACTTTCAGGTAAAGAGCACAGAATTAATAAAGCCCTAACTTCTTCATCAAATTCTATTGTAACTGAAGCTAGCATATTCAAAACCGTATTGAAATCATTTAAATGATCTGCTACTTAACCATTCTCAGACATCTTCATATTAAACAACTTTTCCATTAAAAATATCTTATTAGAGACAGAGGGTTTTTCATACAACTTCCCTAATGCATCCATCATTTCTTTTGTAGTCTTTTCCTTTGAAACATTAAATAATACCGAAGATGCAAGACACAACCGGATCATTCCAAGTGCCTTCCAATCCAACAAATCCCATTCCACATCTGTCATACTCGAGGGTTTTTTCACCTTCTCAGACAGTGGAGTATAAAGATCCTTCTGATAAAGGTAATCTTCCATCTGCATCTTCCAAAGACTGAAATTCTGCCGTTGAATTTATCAACCCTAGATCTTCCTTCATATGCCATAGCTCCCACTCAAGCTAAAAACTTTCCCTACGATTCAACACTTCAGCAAACCAAACCAGGCTCTGATACCAATTGTTAGGGAATAAGAAATAAAATATGCGGAATAATCCCTTACAGAATCGCAACAGTAGAAACTAATATGTAGAAAATATTACAGATCTCAAATAAAAGTGTAGAATAAATAACACAACACAGAGAAACAAGATTTAACGTGGTTCACCCAATTTGGGCTACGTCCACCAAGAATCACTTGCTCAGATTTTATTACAAGTCTCCACTCTCTCAATACAATACCCAGATCCGTCTGGAGCTATGCTCAACAAACTCTACATAATTCACACCCGAATTCAAAGCACATCTGCAATACATTTTTTTTTCTATCTATCATATGCATAAGACCATATAAATAGACAATTGCTTAAGCAGTTTGATACAAAACCGTGGGTATCAAAACCATGGGCAAAAACCTGTGGGTATCAAAAAAATGGGCAAAAAACCATGGGTATCAAAACAATGGGTACCGAAAAACCATGGGCCCAAAAATAGCCCATAACAGTTACCCATTACCCATGGGTTAATAAACCACCCATGAAAATTTACTTCGGGGGCTTCGCCTCTGAGCCCCCATCGATCAGGGGGGCTTCACCCCCCCGAACCCCCTTGACCCGCTCACCAGCGAGTGGGACCAACATAAAAATACCCAAGTGTAACACATAGAAGGTGTACCACACTCTAACATGAAAACAGGCTCCACAAACATAACAACATTCCTAATCAATGTCTCGTCCTTCCTTGCCTTATGTCCATTCAGTAGCTATTACACAATTGTGAATTAAGTCTTGTTACCTCTTTTACATATTGGTTAATGGAAATAATATGAGTTATCAAAAGAGGTAGCAAGACTTAATTCACAATTAAATCTTCCTACCTCTTTTACATATTGGTTAATGGATTTAAAACAAGTTAAGTTTATTTTATTTACGTCAGATGCTTATGAAACATAAGATGATAATGACATCTATGTAAATAAAATAAATTATTCATTTGATTGATTGCAATCTTTTTATTTACTAATGTTTAGTTGGGCGCACTGGCACTTCATTCAGACAGAGGTCTAAATGGTCACTGAAGCATGCGCAGCCACCAGGTTCCTCTTTAGTTACTTATCAAGATGTGTGTTATGCATTTAGTCATTCATCTCATGTGTAAGATAGCATTGCAGTAAAAATAACAAAGATAACATGCAAGAATATAACTTAAACAATCATCCATAAGTATAATCAACCACCAACAGAGTCTATATTAAGCTATTCGTCACATGACTAGTCTATTACATTTACTTACAATTGATTCCATCCATGTGTGCATTACTTAGCACTAGGAAATTACATATCCTTGTCTCTATTCACACTTACATACTCCATTACACTCTCATATCTCTCATTACATGGAGTGTGACATCTATTTATTCATGGTGGGAACTTTTCCTTCACCACTTATATGTTTTAACTCTAACAATAAATGTCCTAAATATAGGTCGCATGCCTTTTTAAACTCATGCTTTAACTCTAGATCAAGCTATAAATAGATTTGTATCATCCATGCTTTGATCCTATAATTATATGTCCTCCTTGCATGTGTTTTTCCTTATGTCGGTGCTTTATCCTTTCTTTGCCTATTCTTGTATGTGCCTTGCATGTTATGCCATGTTTATTTTTCCTATTTTTATCCTTCACTGAGAATTCGGCTAAGTCTTGTAACTTGTGCACATGTGTGGACCCTTGTGCTGATCTATTTCCCCCTTGCACGCACACCTTTCGTGCACTGACCTGTATCTGTTCTCTATTCATGTGTGCCCTCCTACGCGTGGTCTTCAACTTTCACACATGGCTAGTACTTATCCATTTTCTCTACTCAACATTACCCCACATTAGGAGTATTGTATGTCCTTGAAAATAACATGAACCAAATAATATCCCCTCAAATAATAGTTGAAAGAATGAAATAATCTTTGAAGAATAAAGAATATGGGCAATTACCCCAATGAACTAAATAATGAATAATTTTTCATCCTCACACGCATCCAAAATTAAGCCTTACGAGGTGGGAGGAGTTTTGTAAACACTATATATTACAACTTCTAGCTACTTTCATCCTTTGAGCTCTTTGGTGGCCTTATTTGGTGTTGTATCCACAATATTTTGTACCACTCCGAAATTTATCTCGCCCACCTTCTCCTTCAACTCCTTAACCACCACATCTAAGTCTGAGGTAATAACCTCTCCTCGATTGTGTCTTTTATGGATTTTATTATTTCTCTCTTTTCCATAACCTCTTTCATAACCATCTCACACTCAGTCTTATTGGTTTTCATCGTGGTGTATATTTCTTTAACTCTGCCTCTTTAAATGCGGTGTGTGTACTAAGTATCAGAGAGAAATCTTGGAAGCTGTTAAAATCTTGTTCTGCCTTCTACATGGCCTTTTTCACCTCTGTGATGAGTGCCTCATATTCTTCAATATTTTTCTCGGCCTTTTATTTATTCCTCTTGGCCAATTCTTCAGTTGATGGCCCCGGCCCACTCTTCACCTTGACTAACAACATATGAACCAAATCTTACAGATAATCCATTTATGTAGCATACTCTGGTTGGGCCTGCTCTACCAAGTTTGGGCACACGTGCGTAATGTTATTCACTATATCAGCTACCTTGTTATATGCATCAGTCGTTCTCTTCTTTTCATCATTCAACTCTTCTATAAGTTGGTTCCTTAAACATTTGTGTTGGATATGCTGCTACATTCTCCTGACCACGGCACCTTTGTAAATATTTTTTCTTCCTACTTCGGTGGCCATCTTGTTTAGCGTGTTCCAACCTTGTTCATCTGTCATCTTAGTAGAGTCAATCACATGGAACACCTTTCCTGATTCCTTCTTTAGATTCATCTTTGAATATGACTCTTTTCTCACCTCGAACTCAGGCTCTTCCATGTGTGTTTTCATATTCTATGAGAGCATCTTCCTCGTGCGCGAAAGTGCCTGGGCCTTATTTAACATTTCCCAACATAATAGACCCTTTGCTGGTACTGAACTCTGGAATCTGCCCCTTAGCAACATTGAGGGATTTTTTATGTATGACACTAGGGGTGCCTGTGGGGGTTTTCCTCACTTCCACCCTCCATCGTGTGGCTTCTTCAAGGTCTATTGTGCTATATTAAATTGTTCTCGGCTCGTTTCTCCTCCAGCACCTTGAATTCCCTGGTCACTTGTTCTTCTTCGCCCTCTTCTTCCTCTTTATGCTTCTCTTTGTGTGCATCACGTGTATCCTTTTCATGTTACGGGCCTTCACCCTCTTCTTACATAAGTTCTTTCTCATGCTCCAATTCTTCATGTTCCTTTTCTTCGTGCAGTCCCTATTGTACTTGATCTTCTTCTTCCTCGTCCAAGTTGTGAACAACGTGGGGGTTCTCCTCCTCTGTTGGGGTCTATCTACGCTCTTCTTGAACTAGAGGTTCCTGATGTGCACGCGAGGCGCTTGCATCCTGGCACTCTCCTCTCATCCTCTTCCTTATCTTGTGGTCTAACTGACCCTCAATTACATATTCTTATTCCTCCACTAAATTAATTTTCTTGTGTGCCCACTTGGTGATCTTTACCTTCTTCATCCTTGGAGGTTCTGGCATCTTAAGGTCATGCACCTCTATGATTTTCCCCTCTTTCATCTTCGGGTGCAAGTATATATATACCCCGCAAGCCTCCTTTCCAACCGCCATGGTTACTATGGGGTCAAGGTCCATATTGTTTGTTTCCATTGTTTCAACATGTCTCCTTGGACTCATATCCATACATCTTTCTCAAGGTGTGGTAGTCTGAGTCCACCAATCCGGCGTTGAACTTCAACAGTTACACGTCTAGTATCATGTTCACTGCGACTTAAAGTATCTTGTAATGAACGCAAATGGTAGCTTACACCATGGCCCAATTTCGCCATTGTTCAGAAAAAACTCCCAAGGCAAAAATGTTGCATCACTGTCTTTCTCAAGGTGTGGTAGTCTGAGTCCACTGGTCCGGCGTTGAACTACAACAGTTACGCATCTAGTATCATGTTCACTGTGACCTTAAATTATCTTGCAATGAACGCAAATGGTAGCTTACACCATGGCCCAATTTCGCCATTGTTCAGTAAAAAAATCCCAAGATAAAAATTTTACGTCACTGTGAGTTTTTCCTGCTTATCCAAGATTGTTATAAGTTCTCTTAGGACATGCCACTCATTTGTTAATGCATCGCACATTCCTCTATACCACTTTTTTAGGCACGCCTTATATTGATTTGTGATCATGCCCTCGCAAGTATACCCCGCGAACCATTATGTTGGTGACTTATTTTCTATGGATTTTTCTCACATATTGTCCTCAAGGCCATCTAGTACCCCTATCTCCTAGAAGACAATTAGCAAAATAATGGAACCCCAAGTAATCTTCTCACCTTTTTCTACTTGGTCCTTCACCTCCTTAATGATGCCTTTAGCAATGTACAAGCAAATGTTGTATTAATTCTTCTGTGTCATCTTATGTGTGATGTGTAAGAACTTCTTGTTCACTTCCATCCACCGCTCAGAAGCCCCTAGCTTACAAGTTACTAGGTGCACAGTCGCTCTAGTCCTTGGATCCATTATATTCACAATGTTGAACGCGTGAGTCCCCTTTTGATATTGGAACTTCATTGTTGTGGCTTCTATGGTCGTCTCATCGCACAAGTCCAAATCTATTTCCTCGTCGATGTCGCGTAACTCAATTACCTTATGAATTAGTTGTGTCGTTAACCGCATCCTTCTCTCAGGGAAGTAGAAATAGGCTACATGTACATTGGACATCAACCATTGGTACATGTATGTGCGCCTCCCAAAATAAAGAAACTCGAACAGCTACATCACTCCTGAAGTCTCTAAGACCTTGCACACTATGTCATCTAAAACCACTTGTCCCTCTATAATACTTTGGATCAATTCCTTCACCATGTCCTTTTAAATGGATGTCCCATGACCCTACATTCAGTGATTGTAATTGTTAATCTTGCATTTGCAGAGTTTTGATTCCCATGCTTGCCCTACAATCACCTCCTGGGGGTATTGCATCTTAGAAATCCATTCTTCAAGCAATTCTACAATTGGCTTCTTGTTCTTCGATGCTCTCCTTGGTGCCATTATAGTATCTACTGATATAACCTTTAAATCCGCAAACCAGGTACCCAAGGTGTCGAAAATTAACCACTTGTTTGACTTATGCCTTTGGTGTCGAAAATCAAATTTCTTGCTCAATCCTTTCACTTCTCTTCAACTCCACACCCTAGCCCAATCTACAAAACTTTGTGTCGTAATTCAACCTGCAAAACCCTTTGTCTTAGCTTTGTGTCTTCTTCTGTGAACCCTAGCTCATTCTCTTGCCTTCAAACCCTTCGCCTAGCTTCCACTTCTCACAAGGAGCTCTCTGCCATCAAGGTTTATGCTCGCTCTTCAATCGCTCTGGTTCACACTTCATTTGCAGCATCTCTATTATGTTCTTTGCACTTCACACTTTGTCGTAATTGAGCTCTTCACACACTAGTTCTTCAAAGAAAGGTAATAATGAATTCGTTCGTACCCCTTTTATAGATTTCTTGGTTTCCAAATGCATTAATTGCACTCACCACCTACCACTGCTTTTTAGCTTTAAAGTGATTTTCTACTTTTATGATTTTTCTTTCGCCCTCTCCTATGTGCGGCATACCATAACCTTCTGGCACGCCACTACTTCGAAGACTCTAGACCCTCTTACGCGTATCTTCCTGCACCACACATATCCTTTTGCGCCACTTGCCAAGTAGTTTATCTTTTCACTTCCTCCCTCGTGTTAATCTGTGTGGCCCTTCATTCACGTGGTTTTGTTATGTGAGCAATTCCACCAACTTTAGGTTCAGTCGCACCTTCCATCTTTAAGAACCTTCACACCTTATTCAACCACTCTCAATGCTTTCTTCCATGCACCAATACATTTTTCCATCGTGCACCATTATCTTACCCCATCACGCACTTTTTTATCATCTTCCTACCATGTATGTGGCATGCACCTACATCTGCTCCACCCCACACTAAAAGCACGTGCAGTCCTCTACGCATCATTTTAAAACAATGTAATCAACTATTATGCGTGAACGCGCTTATTACAACAAAACATAAAGGCAAATATAATCTGAGTGACAATCCTACCTTATTAAAAACACAAAAGAAACTTATTTATAGTAGGGATTCAACCTACTCTCGTTGAAGTAACCAGGAAACATAGTGTCATCTAGCACATGTAATTGACATGCGCCTAATTCCAGTATCTTGGTTACTAGAAATGGTCCCAACCAATGCACCTTAAGATTCCCAGGATGGCGCACAAAATTTGAGTCATATAAGAACACCATCTTCCCGGCTGTGAAAAATGTATTTTTAATGTGCCTATCATGTCAGGCCTTCTATCTAGATTTGTTTGTATTCTGACTTCATCTTGCAATCACGCGTCACTCATCTAATTGCATTAGTTTATCAATGCACTCATTTACTGCCTTCTCATCAGTGAGTCCTCTTGCACACGCAATATGCAGGGAGGGTAGCATGAACTCTACAAGAAAATTTGTCTTGGCACCAAACACCGATTGAAAATATGTGGCATTATTCAACCTCTTATACATAGTTCTATATGCCTATAACATAGTTGATACTTTGTCATCCCAATATTTCCTGCCTACATCATAAATCTTTGTCAATGTTTGTCCCAGAATCTTATAAAAAGCTTTTGCAATATTGTTGGTTTGTGGGTGCTAAGAGGTAGTCTTATGATGGGCTACCATGAATTATGCTAATAATATTCTGATTGTTTCATTCAAAAAGTGAGTTCCCCTATCACTAGTAAGGCTCAATGGACAACCATATCAACTAATGATATTTTCTCATAAAAATCTTGCTAATGTAGTTGCAGTGCAATCCTTTGTGGGCGTTGCTTTTTCCCAAATTGTCAAGTAATTTGTGCATGTAATGATATAACATGCGCTTGTCCTCCACACATCTGGTGCAATTCAACCAAAAAATTCAATTCCCACTTCTCAAATGGTTATGCACTTGCTATAAGTCGCAATGGCATCTCATCTCAGGTTCCCGGCTTACCTATCCTCTAATAATGGTCACAAGCCTTGACAAATGCCTTAATATCCTTATAGAGCACCTCCCACCATAAGCCCGCCAATAATATCTTGCACGTCATAGCTTTGCATGCATAGTGTACTCCTACAATCCCACCATGCGCCTCTTCCATTATGGCCTTGCACTCATATTCCAGTGCACACCGACGCAAGACTTCAGCTCTACCCCATCTTGTATAAGTCTCCTCCAATCAACTAGTAAGGTTTCACATGAATGGCAATCTTTTTCTTTTCAAGTGTCTTCATTCCTTCATGTGCAATTCTAGTGTGCAAGAATATTGTAATGTCCTCCAAGTCTGTTAGCGCGCGGTGTAGGTGGAATAACTAAGCATCCAGCATAGTATCTTTTATGCTTTGTGCTTTCTCACCAGAGTTAATTCTTGACAAGTGATCTAGTCCCAAATTGTTTTTCCTAGGCTTTAGTATCACTAAAAATTCAAACTCTTGGAATAAAAGGATCCAACAAAAAATGCACCCTTGCAGCACTAGCTTGTTAACCAAATACTTAAGTGTCATATGATTAGTATAGAAGATGAATGGTGTTGCTAGAAAATATTGTTGAAGCATGTGAAGCGCGTAAACCATCAATAATGCTTCACGCTCCATAGTTGTATAATTTTGTTAAGTCGGCATTAGCTTCTTACTTGCAAAACAAATATGATGGTCTACATTTCCTTCTCAGGGTTGTGCCAGTACCGCGCCAATTGTTGTACCGAAAGCATCTACATGGACATGAAATGGTTTATTCCAAGAGGGGAAGCATAAAATAGGTGTGGTCGTTGGCTTCTCCTTCAAAGCCTCAAATGTTAGTTGTTGTGCATCACCCCAATAGAATTTTCCCTTTTCCTTTAACAATTCCTCGAGCAGCACAGCAATCTTTGCATACCCCTTAATAAATTTTTAGTAATAACCAACATGTCCAAGGAATCCATGCAATTCACTTTGATTAGTTGGCTCCTCCAATCCCAGAATAATTGTAATCTTGGTCATGTCTACCAACAAGCCTTCTTTACAAACGATGTGTCCAAGCAAGGTACCAAATGGTGTTGCAAAGATACACTTCTTAATATTCAAGGAGATGTTAAGTTGTTTGCATATTTTGAACATCAACCTCAAGCAGTCACAATGGTCTTTAACTAGTCCATAAACAATCCAATCATCCAACTATACCTGAAGAAAATTGTTAATGAAGTCGAGGAATGCTTGTACAACAATGCTCAAGAACACCACTGGCGCATTTTCAGGCCAAAGAGCATAACCGTGTATGCAAAGCATCCCCATTCAGTTGTGAAGGTTTTTTTCTCCTAGTCTTCGTGTGCGATCCTCACCTAATGATAACCTCAAAAACCGCTTGTGAAAGACTAGATATCACACCCCGCAACACCTTCTAGGATATCCTCGGTGAATGGTGTGGGGAAAGGATCAATGACACGTGAAGCATTCAGTACTCTATAATTAACACAAATACTTATCATGTCATCCTTCTTAATGTTGATAATTGTTGTCAACAAATCACTACACCCTCTTAATGGCCAAAATGTGAACAAGACATTCGGTGTGATTGGGACACATGGGATCACCTCTCAAGTTGTGGGACTTGGGCTCGAGGTGAACCTCCGGAGAAGGCCGGCTTCCTCTTCCTAAACTAAATGTTTTACTACTCCTAGTGTAATAAAATGATCATCTAATCTTAAGCTAACATCTTCATGAGTTTTAAGGAAAGAAATTTTACAGAACTAAAACTATACTAAGGGTGGTGATGCACCAAATTAAGGGATGTTTAATATCTGGAAGGGTTAATGTGGGAGCGATGCTTACATCATTGACCACCTTCACCTATCGTAACTTGAAAGGTACACAATACCACAAACAAGGGCATACGTTCCTTCGCTAAACTTGAGTATACATAAGGATAGATTGAATTGGATTCAATCACATAATTAATTTATCATGAGGAAACCACACATGCATATGTCAAACATCTATTTCTGCAACTAGGGATAATGATGACATAACTTAATACAGAAGGAAAATAAGGTTTTCACAACTGACAGAAAAAGATAATCGCATTATTCCTTCACAACATCAAATAGATAACCTAAAATAAAGGTAAGATATTCACTCACACTAAGGAATCATAAATTCACAAAGTAAACATTAATTAACCATTCAACACAATAAATCAGATTTTCAATAGCAAGGTGTAACTCTGAATATAATTAAAAGGTTTCTTAGAATCTCTGAAGCACTCTTCCAACCTTGAAGAGAAACTCCTCCCTAAAATAATCTATATCTACTAACTGAAGCATTCCACTATTTATAAGTTCTTAGGCTGAGCCATTACAGTTGGGCCCGTAACTAACATTTTTCTAAAAATAGAAATGTCATTAAATTAAGGGAACATGCTCCCATGAAAATAGTTAATTTGTTAAAAGGGTTTGACTCAGTCAACCCTATAACTTTGATTGATCCAGAGCTCGGATCTGACCCTTTCATGGTAGTTCAACTTTGGCTTGGTTTAACTACACCTCCTTCTGCAAGTTTCTGTTGTTCTCCTTCCCATACACCTATTTGATGCTTATACTCAATGAAGCGCTTGATGATTCCATGAATCTCTTCATCTCCAGGCCCACATGTGTAGTGATTCACTACATCTGTTGTCTCAATCTCCTTTGTGATCCTGGCTGGCATTCTTCGAAGTTTATTCGTAACTTTCTTCAGTATTCCTATGAAATTTTGGCACAAGACCAATTGATCAATGGAATCACTATTGAAATTTTTGTGACCTCATCGTCACGCTTCACCAAATCCTTGAAATTTCCCTTAATTTCATCTTCAGGAAGAGCATCGATGTTTTCATTGAATAATTTGCAATTAGCAATATCAAATTCTTTTGAGATGTCATTCAGGGCATCCATGATTTCCACTCGTTTCTCCTCTAAATTCTTGATTAAATCTTGCAATACTTGGCACCAGAATTCTATGGCCTTTTGGTATTCAAATAATTTTGAGGCATCATCGATCACCTCTTCCTGAAGAAGCAATTAAATGGGTGACCTAATATTTTTCCCAGCTGATAGAAATGGAAGTGATGAGAACACTTAGGCCATAGAAGGGGATGGGAAGGAAGAAATGATTGTGGAAGTGGAAGGAACTGGTATTGGAAGTGACAATGGAGGAGGAAGAAGATGTAATGGATCTTGGGAGATACTAGGGGACTCACTGACTTCAACCACTTCTATCACAGGCGTTGCAGGAGAAATGGTCTTGGAAGTAGGAGCCTTGGAGAGAGATGAGCCACCAACAACAAATGAAATCTTTCTTGGAGTCGTATGGTTTTTTTGGGTCGACATTTTCCCCTTTGTGGGTGTTGATTGGCTTATAATTGGTGGGGCCTTGGTATTTCTAGGTTGTTCTTCTCCTTTGGGTGAAATTCCCAAGGTAACCAACCAACTGTAAGTTCTCTACATAATGGGCCCCGCCCTCTCCTTTGTATTGCAGCATTCCTCTACATACCAATCAATCAATGGCAATGGTTGATTGGCAATATTATCATTTTTGTATGCCTCATCTAAAACGGTGTCATTATCTTGTGCCTCCATTAGGACATCGGCCAAGCCAAATTGTCGAACCTCATCTAAGTTCAACCTCTCATAATCTCTTTGTCGCGTGATGTATTCATCCCAACAATGAATCCAGATATCTTCCAATTGGGGCACATGGGAACTGGACCAACATGTTTCACCAAACTTACCCCAATAATCGAAATTAGTTCGTGGATGAAAGGTTCGCAAAGTCACTTCTGTCAATTCTTCATCCACATTTTTGGCCTTATGAATGTTCGGGAATGTATATCTACCAATTAAAATAGGGAAATGCATTCCCGATTTGTGGCACTTGTTTTCAATTCAATGATAATCCAGCAATTGTCGAACCAATTCCAGTAGAACCCATTTATCAATGGGGCACCTTGGCAATTTGTTAGGGGCACCTATAAATCCTAAAACCCGAATGTAAGTGAATGTAGGGAACTGCAAATAGATGACTCCCCACTCACGCACCTCCTTGAAGGCTTCATCAGAATCCTTCAGTTGTATAACTCTTTGTCAAAACGGTAGAGGATGACAGCAAAGAAAGCGTTGCTGACTCTGCGGAAATGCCTGCTTCCCTCATCCAGAGTGAGTTGGGGATAAAAGTCATATATTTGGGAAGTGTTGCGAACACCTCTGGTATTCAAACCAACAAAATATCCCATAACAGCAGTGGCATACACCAGGAAGGATGTCATGTAAAAATTCTTTGTAGCTGACACCTTGCCCAATTGATAGCAAATGGAGCTACTAATATGCTCCCCCCATCAGATAAACTCATTGTTCTTCTTGATGGTAGCGATGTACAAAAACATTCATTCCTGGAATTCCTTTACAGAAGGGAGACCTGAAACTCTGCTTAGTAGCACAATAAAATCACTAACCTCCTGAATAAAATCTGACCGATGCATAGTTTTGGGTAATTTGGCGAAGCTCTTGGCTAGATAAGTTTTCATCATGATTTTTGAGCATACTTCCTCTTCCTTGTCCCAATGTTCCACTGCTAACTCTGGCAAAATTGTGGCATAATCTTGAACATCGGGAAGTTTGAGCAAATCTTTGAAGAAGTCTGGGTCCAAACGGATTACTACCTTATCATCATTATCTCTGACTAACATGGAGTCTTTGTCAAAGTGCGCTGATGCGGCTAAAACATACTCTAGGCAATGCATGGTGTAGACACCTATTTTTGGATATAGCACGCCTCAATCGTCTCGCATTCACGCTACTTCCATTATCGCATCTCTTTCTCTTAAATTACATGAAATCCTATCCATTTGCTTAATTAATTATCAACTGGGCTCCATATAGACCCATTTGATAATTCAACTTTTTGATATTATCTTCATCTTCTATAAATTATTAATTCATGAGTATTGATATACACATCCGACACTCTTTTCCTAAATTCAAAAGGTAGGATCTATCATCCCACCTACCCAGTCCCACATGTTCCCCACTTAAGTCAAAATCAAGTTCCCACCTAAAAATCAATCTCCACCTAAAAATTCAATCACTTCAAATTATTAAATTATTAACCCCACCCATGAAGTCAATAATTCCAAAATCCCCCTATCCGACAACAAATCCAAAAATCAATAGTTAAAGTGAGCACATGGCTTCACTATTACACCTAATCATGTCCCCACTCCACATTACACATTTTCTTTTTTTCACATCATGAACCCTACCATCAAATCAACTTTTCATCATGTCCTCTTAATCAAAATTGTTTTTGCAAATTATGGTTATTTGTTAATCCTCTATTTTAATCCAAATTCAAATTATAAATATGAGTCTTCTCCCCCTCAAAAAGGGAGGAAGAAATTCAGGTGAATGCTGTGAGATTTTAGTCATTTTTATTAATCTATCTGGGTGATAACACGTGAGATTTTCATGACATTCTGCTCATGATTTGGGTTCATGTAATGAGATTCATGTTGTACGCATCAGATCGGTAATTCTATCCACATATCGGTATCATCCAGGTTCGTTTATTTATCAATTTGTATGTCATTTGTTTTGGACGCTATTATACTATTATTCTTATCGCACGAGAGTTGACAGCCACCGAGGAAGTTAACGTTTCCCGGATCTGCTTTGTCAGGGAGCCCCCGCATTAAATTTCTAATCATTATTTTCCTAGTGTATGTGAGTTGCATGTTTGTCAGGATCACACCGAGGACTCTCATATCAACGTTTTGCCCATAGCATCTATCGTCATCTCCAAGGTATTAAGCCCTTGTATATTCGACATGGTTTTGTGTTTCTTGATTACTCATACACTCATCTGGACCTGGAAACGCAGATCAACACCTAGATGTGGGAAAACCAGCAACAAGGGCGAGCCAACTGTCGTAGATGGCCTGCATCCATGATTTCTTGTTTGGAGCCTTTACTCTTTCCCAGAAATCTAGAAAATCAATTTGCCCTAGGTCAGTGTCCCCTATATTCCCTAAGTCGGAAGACAAGAAAGAGTGAGGAGCAACCCCAAGAAATGAGTACTTCATCTTCTCTTTTCCCTTTGAAGTGGAAGCAGACATCAAGCCCTGTGTTTCAGAAGCCGAAGTTGGAGAAATTCTGAAAACATGAAAAAACTTTCGAAGTCGCGAACTGAAAAGTTCGGAAAAGAATCACCAAAATGAAAAGTTCGAAAATTTTCTCCAAATTGGAAAGTCCGAAAAATTTCTCCAAAAAATTTTCCCCAAAATGTTTTCTCTGAAAATCTTCTCCAAAAGAAATCTCCAAAAAATGTAGGGAAACGATTTTTGCCGAACAATGCTGATTCCCAACCCCTAAAAAACAAGAATGTTGAGAAAAAAATGGGAAACTCGAGAGGATCGTTCGACTAACTCTGAATACCTAAAGAAAACTTGAAATGCAAAACATAGTGAACAAAGGGGTTGTTATTTAGAAAGATACATAGAGGGAGACCAAAGAGAAAACAAATGAGAAGGAAACAAAATAAAAGAGCTTAAACCAAAAAGAAAATAAACAAATCACCATACCTTGAAAAGGACGTCACAAAGTACAAGAAACGGAATGTCAGAGCAAATGTGTCAGGTAAAAATGATGAGTAAAAACCGAGTTTAAATAGAAAACCCGATATTAATGGCAGAAATCTGATCCATACGGAGGTAGGTGCAGAATTAATTGCGCAGAGGACTTCCGAAAGTCCGAAACCCGAAAGCCCGAAATTCAGAATTTCGGGGTTTCAGACTTCGGGGATTGGGAGACGAAAAAGCGAATTGGCAATGAAAATTTCTGAAACCCGAAAACCCGAAAGTCTAAAAATTCAGACTTTCGAACTTCGAAAGTTCAAAAGTAAAAATCCTAAGAACGACTCGGAGAATTCCGAAGCCCCGAAAGCTCCAAAATCTGAATTTCGGACTTCGGAAGTCCAAAAGGGATTTAAACAAAATGGGGCCAAAAAGTTCTGAACCCTGAAAGTCCAAAATTTTGGACTTCGGAGAGTTAAAAAAGCAATTCCAAATCCGAGCAATTAAACTCCGAAAGAGAAAAATATCCGAACTCCGAAGATCAAAAATTTCAAATTTCGGGCCTTGGAGAATTTCATTGTACAAAGGATTTCTAAAAAATTTGTCTAACATATTTTCTTCAAGGTAGGTTAAATGGCTAACAATAACCATTGGGCTTATCCATTCTGACTCTTCAATGGGCTCAATAATGTCTACCTTGAACATCTTGTCAATTTCATCCTTTGCCTTGACACGCAACTTAGGATTCATTCGGCATGGCCTCTTACGAACCGGTCACACACCATTTTTTGAGCGTGATCTTCATTTCTCCTCACGATGGACACACACCCTGTAACTCATGGTATCCTCTAGGAAATAGATCCTGAAAGTTGTGCAATAGCTCGATTATCTTCACTACCTCTAGTTCAGACCAATAATCGCTTCCTTCGGCACATCTTCAATTCCAATGTTGACTTTGTTGGTCTTCAATGGTACACGATAGGGGCGTGCTTGCTCACCTGTTGAGTCCAACACTTCACACACACCTTTTGTGTGCTTAATATACAAATCCTCAACTTATTTATCGTCTATGAGATAAACAAGATTTCCTTTCTCACTTTCCTTCCATACGCGTCCCAACAAGGTCTCCTTTGATTCCACCATGTCTTCACGCACTTTAGTATTAGCCTCACAAAATAATTGAGTCATAAGCTCCTCATCCTTCATGTTATCCCCCAATATAACATGTTTCATAATCTGCAGAGCTTCATGAACCGGTGGCTTAGTAGAAAAAGTAATCAAAAGTATGGGTGATACCTGAAGTTAGTTGGCGCCAATTCGTTGTTTCCTACTTCAATTTTACATGTGCGTACCAGGCACAAGCACATTTGTGCAATGTAGAATAAAACTTATGTACCCACAGGGATGGTGGCAGGGCGTCTTGTTCCTTCAT
Source organism: Taxus chinensis (assembly GCA_019776745.2). Classification (NCBI taxonomy): domain Eukaryota; kingdom Viridiplantae; phylum Streptophyta; class Pinopsida; order Cupressales; family Taxaceae; genus Taxus; species Taxus chinensis. The sequence goes on along the minus strand of CM034147.1, from coordinate 911,131,819 downwards.
CCAATTCCTCTCGCAATTGTGAATATGTACCATGGGAGAAATCTTCCCATCATAATCATGTACCGGAGAAGGGAGATTGTTCCTGACAAACCTTGTTAAGAAGGCCACTCTGATCTCGCGCCAACCAAGTAAGTTGTCCCTATGCATAACCCACCAGCATGTTGTTGTCCCTCTCAACGTGTACACTAGCATATTTTTTCTATACCCCTCATTGTGCCATTGTAATTCCATCGTGTGCAAGAATGATTCAGGTTTTTCTTCTCCAATATACTTTGGCAAACTGACATTCCCCAACCGCCTGACTGGTCGTGGTGTAATTACCCTTGTCACTCTACCTCGGACTCCGTGACCAACCATCTCTTAAGTACCATGATCCCAATTATCACAAGCCACACTAGTAGTATCACTTGTGGACTGCGTGTCTTCGCACTTAAGCACGCCTCCCTTTGATGGCTCCACATTCTCCAGGGCATGCACCATATGTGCGTAAATCCTGTTAAGGTCTTCTTCACTGATGGGATCTTTGTAAGGCGTAATCTTCATCTCATCCATTGGTATCACAATGCGCTCCTCTTTATTTTCAAAGCTTACATAATGTTTGTTAAAGTGTAGGTCTCCATTGTTGGCATAACACCAAGGACAACCTAGTAGTGCGGGGAAGTTGTTTGCTTCAGCTAGCTCCAAGACCTCAAAGACACCTTTAAACTTGTCTTCATGAATGGTAATAGAAGCATCCTTCAAAACCCCAATGGGCATAGCCCTTGTCTTATTAGCCATGTACAACACATTCGAGGATGGCTGCAATGGCGGCCTTCCCATCTAGTTCCAAGCATCAAGTGTGAGGACATTCACTTTCACATTTGTATCAATGATGATATTGCTTACCAACCATTCATTAATTACTGCATCCAACGTAATTTGTTTGTCATGCTCGTGATCTTGAGGAGGTAAGTTAGCATGGAAATTTTTACTCTCCCTTTCTACACATGCATGCGGCATTTTATCTCGTAACATAGAGGTATGATATTTTCCTGCTTAAGAATCCTACATACCTCTCTAAAGATCATCCACATCCTTTTGTGATAATTTTGAGTTCTTCGTGTGTTTCTTCTCGCATGTTTGCTCCTTCAAATATTGTATCTCCCCTTAGAGCTCTCTGATGACGCCCATAGTCTCTTGATATACTTCTTTCTGTTGACCCGCATCCGGATACTTCGTATGAGCAACCTCTTCTCTTCTGATGAGCAGTCTTGCTCTTCATTACCCACGTGTGCATTGCCTCTACACGCGTAGTGACCAATAAGGGTTGAGGTTCTGCTACAGCTACTTCCTTAGGTGTCCATTGCCCATGCTTAGCACATTCAACCTGAATCATGGTTATACCCTTTCCTTCTTGTTATTCTTACACATGTGGGCATACAAATCTGGAAAATCTTCAACCTTATGTGCCTTGCCACAATATGCACATCCCTGATTCTTTGAACACTCATGTTGATAGTGATTAGGCGATCCACAAGTGTAACATGTCCCTCATATGAACCTTCCTCGTCCACCACAACCTCTGCCTCAATTTCCGCCTCTAAAGCCTCAATTACCATTGTTGTGCCCCTCATTATTTTGTCCTTGCACATGCGAGCTACTCTCTACATTGGTCTGGCGCAACCTTGTTTCACAAGCCTCATGAATTTGATCAATCAGACGACAATTGGCTATGGCATGAGTATGCACGTCACAGATTTTGCAATACAATGAAATGTTCTTCTGCATAACACGTTGCAAAAGCGGATAGTTGCAGACATCATGGTTCTTATGACAAATTTCACAAGCTGTCAATAGTGCACACACATTCCTGCGTGGAAAATTATCCTTTGAATGCCCCTCTACTTCACAATTGGTGCACCATAGTCCACTACACATCTCACGAGTTGAATTGACAGATAGCTTTTCCAACTGTGTGACCATCGCTGCGATCTGGGCCTCAAGAAATGGGCTTACTCTAGTGTCTACTCTCCCAATAGCTTCTGTGTGTAATGTTTGCTTCCAAAGCCTCACGCAAGTCAGTGAACGTCTTATGCGATAACACTCTTTGAAATGGTGTCAGCAAGCCTCCTACAAACCATTGCGCATGTTGGCTCTAATGAATGTCACAGGTAAGCTTGGACAGCAAGGTCTTAAAATGTGTAGCATACTCTCAGACACTTTCAGACAAACCTTGCTTAATGTCGTTCATCACACTAATACTTTGTTGCTCAAATTCATGTATGTGAAATTCAACCAAGAAAGTGATGCACAACGCATCATAATCTATCATCGTCTGATGTGGGTCCTACTTCCTATACCAACTATGTGTGCGGCCCTAAAGTGTTGTAGCAAACTGACTAGCCTTTCGATCTGAGGCAATTATTAGCTTAGCTCTCCATAAAAAATTCACACTTGTGCACATGATGTGTCGCATCTTCAACTCCCCTATACTCCGGTAGATGGAATGACATGTCATAATAGATATGTGGTTGTTATGGTTGTTGAGGTTGTTGTGCTAGTTGTCGAGGTCCTTGTCCTGGAGTGGGGCCAGATCCTGATTCCGAGCCTCCACTAGGATTTATGCCACGCAGTGGAAGTCCTAAGACTCTCGAGCTTCTTGTCATGACTTGGGGGACCTGTAGACGTACTACCTTGTGTCCCCGTAGTAGTGTTGAATTGTACGCTAATTGTTTGTCATACTATTCCTCCAACGAGAGTACTTCCAACGGGTAGCGCGCCACTTCTTTGTCCTGACGTTGTGTCTGCCGGATTGCTTCCAAACAAAGTCTGTCCAAACACGGGAGTTAGTTGCACTACCATATACGTTGTCTTAATCTACTATGGCTCATGAGCTGATACCAATACATGCCTAACTTTATCTCCAACATAATGTGGTGATCCCTGATTTCCTTCTTGCTCACCGTCACTATGATGATCCTCTGTAACAACTTCCGAATTCCAAACACCAAACGTAAGGGCTAAGTGTCCAAGCTAGATCAAATGCACACCAATAATGTTCATTTTTTCCTCGTACTTGCTCTCATCAGATGTCGAAGGGGTCCTTCTGTTGCGCTTCCCCAATACTGGAAGGACATGATCCTACAGTCCCTCGCCTTCTATATGGTTCTCACAATCTCCGCCTGACATCATTCCCCTCACTCTTAGCACATCTTGAACTACCTTCTCTCGCGCATCATTATATATGCGCAGTCTCTCTTCTCTGTCTCTTTCTTCTGCTTAGACCAACACCATCCTTCCCAAACCTGCTTCTTGCCCCTACGCGTAGTGGAGTTTTAGCCTGCCATAGGCAAGTTCTCCAACCCTAGCTCAATCATCAAAATCTTCATTGTTAAAGGTAGCCCGCACAAGTATGATCATCTTGGCTCACGCAAAAACTGAAACTATGCTTCCTATGGGCACAAATATGTTGAAATTGTGCATTCCAAGGTATAATTGTGTAGCACACCTTCCCACCAACGTCTACAGCTCGAGTCCACAGTTCATCCAAATTAGAAAGTGCTTAGTACTTAACCTGGCTCCACACTTGCTTCATTCCCAGCCAGACATCTTTATTTTGTGCATAAACTATTAACAATTCATATAACTCTACTAGGAAAAAAACTAAAAAACGCCTCATCCAAAGAATCATATAGATTGTCTTCCACCCATTTGCACACATCAAAATCTCATATGGTGTTATATCTCTAAGCAAATTTGTCTTGGTCGTTGTCCACCCAACGCTCAATATCCACTAAAGACAACCAGAATGTCATGCACACACCACATCTTGATGAACAGAAATGAAAAGAGGTCCCAACAATGGAACCAAAATGTAGTCATTTTATTTACCAATGCTTAGTTGAGCGCACTGGCACTTCATTCAGATAGATGTATGAACGCTTACCCGAAGCACACGAAACCACCAAATCCCTCTTTAGTTACTATCAAGATGTGTGTTATGCATTTAGTCATTCATTTCATGTGTAAGATAGCATTGCAAATAAAAATAACAAAGATAACATGCAAGAATATAACTTAAACAATCATCCATAAGTATAATCAACCAACAACAAAGTTTGTATTAAGCTATTTGTCACATGACTAGTTCATTACATTTACTTACAGCTAATTACATCCATGCGCGCATCACTTACCGTTTGGCAATTACATATCCATATCTCTATTCACACTTACATACTCCCTTACACTCTGATCTCTCTCATTACATGGAGTGTAGCATCTATTTATACACAGTGGGAACTTGTCCTTCATCGCTTACATGCTTTGACTCTAACAATAGATGTCCTAAATATAGGTCGCATGCCTTTTTAAACCCCTGTTTTAACTCTAGATCAAGCTATAAATAGTTCGGCCTCGTCCATCCGCTTTGATCCTATAATTAGATGTCCTCCTTGAATATGTTTTTCCTTCTATCAGTGCTTTATCCTTTCTTTGCCTTTTTCTGGACGTGCCTTGCATGCTACGCCATGTCTATTTTTCTTATTTTTAGCCTTCACTAGGAATTCGGCTAAGTCATGTAACATGTGCACATGTGCGGACCCTTGCACGTTGATCTCTTTCCCCCTTGCGCGTACACCTTTCGCACACTGACTTGCATCTATTCTTTGTTCATGTGCGCCCTCCTACACACGGGCTTCAACTTCTATGCATGGCTAGTACTTAGCCATTTTCTCTGCTCAACATTGATCCAAGGGATTGGATCCATCCAGTCAAACTTGTGCATTTCCAATTTTGGTGGCATGTTCTGAACACCTAAATTAGAGCAAAGCATGCTCTCAAGTTGCGCCATAATTGGATTTGGTTTGTTATGGCTTAGAGATCCCATGTGACTAGGTTGGGAAATGTTGGACAACGACAGTGTTTACATATTAGCCAAGGTTGTCCTGATAGTTGCCAATTTCACATTGATGCTACTCCATTCTCCTTTCATCATGTTCAAGTTGTTTTGACCTCATTTTTTAGTCATGCTTTGCACCTCTTTCTGGAACTAGGTCACTAACCTATAAACCCTTGTATCACAAGTTTTAGAGTCCATCTCTTCCCTACTATACATGTGACTGCCCCTTTTCTACTGCAACTAGTTTATGGACCTCCCATAAATGAGCTTCACGATTTAGGGTCACAAGTTATGTTTTTTCAATCCTTCAGTAGTCAAAAACAAACACTAGGCTTGATCCCAACGAAACACCAACGAAACCTTGCCCAAATAAAAAGCTCTAATATCACTTGTAATGAAATTACTTAAATATGTTCGGCTAGGAGGCGCAATATGAATATCAAAAAAAAAAAAAAAAAAACAATAGCAATAATGAGAGTCGGGTAACACAGATTTAAAGAGGACAACCTTATTATGAGAAGTGGCAACCTTATGACTAGAACTATATGACTGAGCCACTTCGAGAGGACAACCCTTAAAATAAGAATAAAATATGTAATATGATGATCAAGTATTATTCACTACCCTCTTATATATAACCTATTTAAGCTATGGTTACTCCATAGGCCGACCCTTAACAATAGAAAAACACATTAATATGACATGACAAGGTAAAAAGTTATGTTAGCCACAAGTCAACTACACATCCCAATACATGTTATAGGTTAATGCTGTAGCTAACAACCGCCATTCTAATGTAATCGCCTTGAGCATAATTCGGTTAGTGGTAACGATCCTTAAAAAGTCAACTAAAGGATCAGCACAATTATTAATTTTGCTTCTTATGAAAAAATATTCAGCAGTAGAATAGCACTCCCTGTGCACAATCTTTATGGCATCTACACAGATACGTGTAGATGTTGGAATGAACTAATTAGCTTTCAAATGGCTTACTCCATATTTCACATCCTTGAATCCATAAATTAAATGTGTTGTTGTATATCTAAACAATAATGAAGGGGTGCGTGCATTACTAATGACCCATTTAATTGCAAACTATCCATTATTTATCGTGAATACTTGATCTTGTTACATAAAATGCAGATGCAGTGAAAGATCTGGATATACAGAAATAACAACCGCCATTCTAATGTAATCGCCTTGAGCATAATTCGGTTAGTGATAACGATCCTTAAAAAGTCAACCAAAGGATCAGCACAATTATTAATTTTGCTTCTTATGGAAAAATATTCAGCAGTAGAATAGCACTCCCTGTGCACAATCTTTATGGCATCTACACAGATACATGTAGATGTTGGAATGAACTAATTACCTTAAAAATGGCTTACTCCATATTTCACATCCTTGAATCCATAAATTAAATGTGTTGTTGTATATCTAAACAATAATGAAGGGGTGCGTGCATTACTAATGACCCATTTAATTGCAAACTATCCATTATTTATCGTGAATACTTGATCTTGTTACATAAAATGCAGATGCAGTGAAAGATCTGGATATACAGAAATAAGGGCAACGATAAGAGTAATCATTGTATTCAGCCTTAGCAGCTAAAATTTCAAACTGCATTTTTCACGTTTAGAAGTTAGAAGATACAAATTCAGAACTGGATATCACTCCAAATAAGTTAAATGCCCAAGTTATGTTGTAAAAAATCATGAAATGTTTAAATAGTATCTGAATGTTTTGCTGATATGCAAAACTCTAATAATCAATATTCACGAAACAAGACCTTTGTGGGCATCTATATGTCACTATATACTCTATAATGGAGCCAACCTCACTGAGAAACTACAAGTTATTTCAGAACTGCAATTATATATATAAACGGTGCATTAACAAGCTTAATGTATAACTAGTAAATTGTTTTCAAACCCATTGTTATAAACGACAGGCCGCTGTGGATCCACCCTCCAGATACCGTCTACAATGAACTTAATCTGTTGCATAGTAGACTAATCACAGTTCAAAACGTGAACCTGGATCTAGTAAAATCCTCATTGGTTAAAAGAATGTCATATAAAAATAGGCATATGCACAGAAATCTCTATACCTCATATCGACCAGGGTACAAATGCAGAGATATGACAAAAACACCTGCATTTGACTTCCCCATTCTTCTCTGGAAATACAGGCAATTGCGTTAGTCTCGAAAATTGCACTTCAACATAGCAGCTAAGAAAATTACTATAAATGATACAAGAGAAAGGAGTAGAGAATTATTTTCCCTTCCTAGGAGGTTCAGATTGACCCGTAATATTAGAATATATGCAAAGAAAAATGAAGTCATTTCTGTGGCATTGTCAAACAGCTAAAAAAGGTTCTTAAACTCATTCGTAGTAGTTCATGCATCATCTCTAGTGGCTTTGGGCATGAACAATCTTAAAGCCTTTAACATGATATTGCTATGCTACAAAGCTGCTAAAAGGCATGCCCAAGGAAAATAGCATATCCATGATGCCTCAGGTTGGAAATAGATAAAAGATGATTCAAAGAGACTTAAAAATTTGAAGAGAGCTCATGCAGTCCTTAAGTAAAGAAAATGCGTACCTGACTTGTCCACCCATCAAATGAGCCTACTAAGAACACCTCAGAAGCTGAATTCGGCCACACAATACGAGCAAGTCGCAAAAGGCTTAGCACCTTCTGGGCCTCATCCACTTGTTTTTGTTTTTCTTCAATTGCCTTGCGAACCTCCCTAGAGAAAACACGGGTAACTGCATTCTATAAATTGTTAATGTGAAACAACAAAACATAAATAAATTGGAAGTTAATGTCTGACAAAAGGTAAACTTACATAATTTCCATAGCCATCTTTCCTTCCAAGACAGCTAACTTGGCAAGGGTGGAACGAAGCTTAGTTCTCAATGTCATGATTTCAGTTTCTCGGAATTCTAGAGCATCTGAAGCTTTCCCAAGATCTTCTAAAGCAATCTTATCATCATCCTGGTATCATGGAAATCACAATCGAGTAAATCATAGCTGCAAATATCTTGATCAATCAGTATGTTGAAACCCCTTCACGCTTAAAACTTCAGTAAATATATTATGCCAAGAAAAAGCTCCTTAAGTTTTCACTCAAGAAGAAAGTTTGACCAAAAATAAGAAACAAATTCCTATAGAAAACTGCTGTAAGAGGCACTAGAAAACATATGTAATACATTGAAAGGATTGATTGGCTACACAAGGCAGTGAGCTAAAAGAAACATATAAGGAAGCCAAAGAAACCACTAAACAAGGACCTAAATGGCCAAGATACCGTATACGATGCATTGAGAAATCCGCACCAAGGGGACAAGATTGGATTACATCAGCATGACATATCATAAATAATTCATTCACTAGGAGCAATCTTAAATAGTGGATTTTGTAAGGCTATATATACGTTACCAAAACTCCTCATGATACACAATTCTTTACATTCTTTAAGGAATCTCAAGATCAAAATTAATATCAACGAATATGATTTATTATCAAGCTGACCTGTCATTCATCCTATGACAGGTTAAGATCTTTTACACACACACACACACACAGAGGATCTCTTAACATCGACAATCTAACATCCAACACATCAATACAGAAACTAAAAAACAAATTTATGAACTGCGGAAATCTAAAACAATTAAAAGGAGATAGTGGTGAACAAGGATTGCAGACGCTCTTGACATTTATAACCCTTGAAGGAGGCTGAATTCCTTTCCCTAAAGGAGGCAGTGGGGTCAAAGAGCCATTTTATTTCTTTTTTAGGAGTTTTATCTACTATACCACTTAAGAGTGTCATCTAATAATGAGTTAATGTTTATGGTGCTCATGAAAAGCATATACTAGAGATTTAAGTATGACTAGTAGGTTTTGAAGTGGAATATACACTCTCAAGAGAAAGCTCCTACTTTGCATGTTTCCTTTGAGTCTGTCCTCCAGTTTGGTGTGGGAACATGTAGCTGTACTTTAAACATGAAAAAACACTTGGATTTTGTAATAATTATGTACAATGCCAATTGACATCATGAACCGTCGCATGAGATCCCTATAGATTAGTATTAATTCCAACCACATTGTTAAACAAGAAAAAAAGACTTGATCAATGCTAACTGCTATGTACTCTGATCGGTTTTCTTTTCTGTTGTTGATAGAGTTGTTCCCATGGCACATAGGATGTTACATGTTGGGTTAATTTATCATATTTGATTTGGAAAAAGAAAAATTGTACTTTGTTGACTATAACAAATTTTGCTATGTTTATACTTAATCCTGACTTCAAAACATAAATGAAAGAATTTAAATTTTACTATTGCATCAAATGTTGTAGGCTGAGCTTGTCATCATTATATAGCCATAAATAAAGCAAGTGATTAATAAAAAATATTCATATGAAGTGCTTTTTCTTCATTTAATAATTGAGTTAGTGATAGGTTAATAAGGTTGTGTGGACTGTTCCAGTCAACCTGTTGGACCACGATTGCTGTTAGACCAGAACCCATAGGTTTTAATCTCCGCTACAATCGCCAAAGTTAGGATCTTGAGAGACGGTGAGTCCATGTCACGAAACTCGCACGGAGCACTGCACACACATGCCAACAATCTCCCCCTCAGCGTTACCCAAGTGAGTTTCGAACTCGAGACCTGTCGCTCTGATACCATTTGTTGGACCATGATTGCCATTAGACCAAAACCCATAGGTTTTAATCTCTGCTACAATCGCCAGAGTTAGGATCTACGAGAGACAGTTAGTCCATGTCACGAAACTCGCGGAGAGCGCTGCACACACATGCCAACACAACCTTCATACCTAACATCACCACTTCTATATGAATGAGTGTTTCCACTTGGAGTTCTCCATCCACAAGTCTATTGATTACCGTGTGTAAGGCCTGACTGTATTTGGAAGCCTTTTTTTTTTCTCTTCAGTTCAGTATATATTGATTAAAGGTGTTACAAATAGACCAAAAAACAGAGAAAAGCCACCAGAGATATACCATACTAAGAATGCTCCTAATATTGCTGAAACAAAGTTGCATATTAGTAGAACAAGGGCATCTAAACATAAAAATTATCTATAATGGGCAGTCTATTTGTTAGGTATCTACAAGGTACATAAGGTAAATATGTAATATGTTTACATATTGAAATATAGAATAAAACATATAATCTGATAGTTGAATATGAATGAATAGGATGATAGGTTATTTATACACAGAATAAGGCGGCATGTTTGATAGGGTGTGTCCCATCAAGGTGGTAGGTCGCATCTCTTAGTAGGGATGATTGATAACGAATCAGGGCTCCGAAGTCCTTGAAGCATCAAATTTTTACATGTGGGTGCTTCGGATATAAAGGGGTTTTATTGGCTTGAAAACCCACAGCATGGTTAATCATTGTTTGGATGTCGAACTGCCTAGCATTGACCCTCCCTATTAAGACTGAAGTGGAAATTTTGAGCATTGTTGGCAATAGAGTGGGTAGAGATATGGAACTGACTTTTTTGAGGCTGCATACCAGGCGTGTATTCCATGTCATTGCCCTCTATAACAATAAACTGCTTTTCTTTAGCCAAATCAGCCAACCTATCAGCTCGAAGCTTCTGATGGACTGCAAACGTCAACATATCACTTTGTTCTTTTCTCCTTCTATAAACTTTCTTAATAGGTGGCATGGGCATAAATGAACTTGTGCAAATTTCCTCGAGGTTTTCTCTTTTGGTAGCCTTATTTAAAAGTCTTTTGCTTCATCTGGGAAGAATAGAGTAAAGAACAACATTACCCAATTTGTTGTACAAAGATTTTTTTTCAACTGCCTACCATACCTAAAGCCTTTTTAGAGTTATGGCCCGGAAGATGAGAAAATAAAGTACTGTCAGGGGTAAAAAACTGAATGCAGCCCACAGAAAAGTAGCCTTCTTGTGAATAACCATGTCATATTGCTGGTAAAGCAAATAGTTTTGGGTCCAATCTACTCTAATCTTGCTTCTATTTAACCTAGGTAAAAAGATCTTAGTCGAGTCATGTAGAGGAAAGGAGGAGTTTTTACCTGTTAAGTTTGCAGTCTTACCCCAGTTACGAATGCAGCCAAAAAGAATTAAAAGCTTGGTGAGGTTTTTCATACTTTGCACACGACATGTGTCTTCATTGTGAAACTCCCTATTTCACACTGCCAGCAAAATAGCAATGCACTCTTCACTCCTTATGGGGCAGAGCCCTGATATAAACTCAAGGGTGCAAGGGGAAGCATCCCACAAGCCAAATTTTGACCATTAACTTTTGACCTTGTTCAACTCAATTGTCAGAAGCTAAAGAGTGGCACATGGAAGTGCAACCGTTCCACCTTCCATAACAGTTCTTCAGCCTTCACAACTTTGTATTATATGTAAACATATCGGCATGAGTAGTAAGCATTAGATACTTGAAGATAAACAACCATACATCTCCCTCAATAGTACGCCATAATTTTAATGAATATGAATAAAGATTTTATGATGAATATGAATATGAATAAAGAGTTTATGTTGGTTCCAAAGCTATGCGCTTTGTATGTATTTTTCCTCTAAGTGTGGTTTGTAAATTCAAAGTTGGGGAGTTCGGAAGCCAATTACTTGGCCTCCCATTCCTACCTGCATCACTTGGGCATCTACTGCCTCTCTTTCATGAATCTCTAGGATTTCTCCTTTATCAACAGTTGTTGCTCCTCTCCTTTGTACATTCTTCATTGCATCAAATCTTGCTTGGATTCTTCCCAACATAGGAGTACCTCTTGCGGGAGGAAGAGGAAAGGCACTGAGAACACTTAGAATCAACAAGAGCCTCACACACTCAGCCCAGCAAGGAAAACTTTGTTCTGATACCAATCGAAGCAGACAGGAATGAGGAGGCCAAGTAAATGGCCATCAAACTCCCCAGCTTAGGACTCACAAGTACAACCCACATTAAATGGACAAACACAGACAAAGGGCATATTTTTGAAACCAACACACCTTTATTGATATTCACCAGTGTTACAGAGATTCAAATATACACACACTCCCTACCCACTTATAGACAATAAAGAAGTCAAACTCTTAGTCCAATGGCTGATGACAATTCATGAACATCACAATTACTGCCCCTTGGCTTTACTTTCACTCCTCTTTGAACTAAATTCTTTAATTTTTATCTATTTTGCTCCCTTGATGAAGTTCTCTTAAAAAGAAAGCTTGTTTTGCCCAGTTCCCCCTTTGCACAACTGCCTCCAACTCTATGTCTCCCTCTCACTTTGAATCTCGAGTTTGACATTGATCACATGAACCTCTTATAGTTCCAAAGATATTGGACAAATTGGCCAATGTGGCGAAATTTGGAATATTGGGCGTTACTCATGTTTCTCCAACGCCTCGAGTGTAACTGCCAGTATAGGCAAACCGGTAGTTGTAAAACCACCATTGCAGTTACGTAGCCTCCGCCTGCAGGAACTGACAGCAGCTACAAAACCGTCACTCTACACGAAGATATGATTTCACTATTGTCTAAAAAGGGGTCACTTGACCTAGGGAAATGACTGAAACTATCTCCTTCACCCTTAGCTTTAACATTCATCAAAGCTTTTGGTGATGTTTAAAGAATGTATCCAAGCTCCGTCCATGTGCACAATCTTGTTAGTAAGATCAATAGATCACATAAACACAAAAAAACATGCACAAGCTTACACAAAACCCGAACCTATGTTTATGGTTGATTCAAGATTGTTCATGAACCTGAATTGCTCTTGCATTCTAAGGACATAATCGTAGCCGATTGTCTGAAACTGTCCCAGGCGCAAATATAGGCAATCAAATTTGTTGAGTCCAGTTCTGAATTGTTTCTAAGTCAATCCTCAGCTTCTAAGTCTTTCATCAGCTAATCAAGTACATATTTCAAGGCAGAATCCATCATCTGATCAGGTATGCATTTTGGTGTCCCCAAATTTCACCCTGAAATTTGGGACCCACCCTATTTAAAAAAAAAAATCGTACTTTTAAAATAATGGGTCGTTTTGTGTTTTTATTGCCAGAAAATGTCTGTATTGTGTCAAGATATTCCAAGAGAGTCATATTAGCCAATTTCGCCAAATACCCAGATGCCCGAAATCGTTATATTCTGCCGCTGGGGTTTGCCTACGAGAAATTTGTATTTAATTATTTTGAGCCCCGTTTGAAGCAGTTTGTGCTCCGGTTTAACCCTGTTGTGATCGTACATGTCAATATTCCCCATATACCAGTAGGGTTTTAACCAAGAATGGATCCTGAGCTTTATTTGTAACTTCCGGCAACGTTTTGTGTTTTTTAGTGTTTTCCCGTTTTGTTTTCTGTGAAATTTCTCTGGATCAATTCATTTGCCGGTTTGGCCTGATTCTCGGCCTAGAGTATCTGGAGATCACATATGCACTTTGTGCCAGAAGGAATTCGCCATCAGAGGTCTAGTTCTCTTGGAAAAGACAAAGTCATGCACCAAAAAGTTTCTTCTGGGTTGGCCACATTTTTGGAAAAAAGAGGGTTTGAAGTGAATAATGGGATTTTTGGAAGCAACAGGCAGGTGGGAATTTTGTACCTACCTTGCAGGGTAAAAATTCCCATAAAAACTATACCACTTAAGCCACAATGGGAAAATCAGAGGCAGCAGGCAGGCGGGAATTTCTTACCTACCTTGTAGGATAAAAAATCCCATTGTGAAATAAAAGAAAAATCACTTAAGGTATTAATGGGATTTTATTACCTGCCTTGCAGGGTAAATAATCTCATTATGAAAGTCAAACAGCTTAAGTGGATCATGGGATTTTCGGAGCTGCCTTGCAGGGTAAATAATCCCATTGTCAATTGACTTTTAAAAATAGAAATTGCTCATGCCAAAAAAGTGCGCCACATTTGGGAGAGAAATAATATTTTTTTAAGTATTAAATGAATTAATTAATTCCTATTTTCAATGGCTAAGGTCAAAGCATACTGTGAGGCTTGAGTTAACTAAAAGCAGAAGTCTAAAATTAAATAAATTTAATTTATTTAATGGCAGCCATGAGCATGCACAAAATAGGCACCCCATTTGAAGAGTAAAACTTATTAATTAATTAATTAATTGCCAGGAATAGGAAAGGCATTAATTAATTATAGAATCATGATGATTAGATAAACAGGGGCTGCCATAAGGATGAATTAATTAATTCAAAGACAGAGAAGTGCAGCCCAGAGAAAAAGTCCGCCCCATTTGAAAAGGATTTTTGCTCAGAAGAAGGTGAAATTAATGCTAAAAGCTTCCAGAATTGGCGCACAGGTTGAAGGAGGTTGATTTGTGTCTAGATAATTGTTTGCATAAGTGATACACGTGCTCAGGTGACGTTCGTAAAATTCATGCTTGCTTTGCATGCAAATAAAACATCAAATTTGGGGCAGCAGGCTTGAATTATGCAGATTTTTATGATTAAAATCCACTGTGAATATGATTAAAATCCACTGTTCATGTTTCAGTTGCCATCTTTGTCTGAATTAATTGCAGGAATTCATTACAAGTGCTTTTATAAGAGAAAGGGAGCTTAAATCAATGTATATTGCGGATTACCTGTTAGCGGGCACGAGTCCAATACATTGAACATATCCTCCAAATCTGAAGAATTATCCAGATCTGCACCGGTTGTGAAGAATTCTGGCCGAATAAAGAGGAAAATAATTGTTCAGACAAAGATTGCTCCAGCCATGGCTTTTATAAGAGAAAGGGAGCTTAAATCAATGTCCATTACATTGAACATATCCTCCAAATCTGAAGAATTATCTAGATCTGCATCGGTTGTGAAAAGCGGGATGAACAAGAAAGCTCAACGGAATCATGCATTACTTCCAGATTTGCTGACATCGGAGGCACAGATCCAGATCTCATTATTGCAAAGGCTTTCGGCAAAAATTCATCCTCTTGTTTCTGACGCAACCTGTGTAGAAGTCAGTACGTGGAAAATTTCTTCCAGAATCTTGTGCATATGCTACCAATCTTCCAGTTGAAGCCTTCATTGAAGTCGCATTCAGCCGGAGTGCTTTCCAGAATTTTTAATTGCTCATATACAATTAAAAATAAAAATGATGAGTTATTTACGGCAGACATTGCACTGATGCATGTACAAGAGAAGAACTGCAGAAGCTTAAGGGAAGACAAGGCAAAGGCAACACCCATAAGCAAAATTCCAGATCCAGCTTGGTAAGAATCAAAGGCAAAAGAATCAGCGTAAGCAAAATTCCAGATCCAGCTGCTTCCAGATCTAGCTGCTCCCCAGATCCAGCTCGGTGAGAATCAAGGGCAAAAGAATCAGCTACATGCAGAATATGAAAAAGGACAAGACTGCAGCTTTCCTCTTTCTTCTTTTTTCTCTTATTTCCTCCGACAAAGTAATTGAGCGATCAATTAAATTATAAAACTTAAGTGATTGGTTTAAAAGCCATTACTTGAAGAAGTCAACTACTTGGAGATAAGTGGCAAATGTGCAAAATAGAAGGTTCTATCTTCAGTTGCAAATCATGCATGTCATGCAAAGAGAAATTCTAGGAGGGAGATTGTCAGTTGTTTTCTTTCCAACTTCCACATGTGTCAGTTCAACTAAAAGCTTCCTATTTGTAATTTCCCCTCTACATGTTATAAGTAGAGGAAGAATCTACGGGTTAAAAAAGAGAAAATTTATAAGCAACATTCTTGTGTTCCAGACTTTGTGTTGAAACCCCTGATAGCCACTTGAAGCAAAGGAATATAAAGGAGCAGGTTTCAGGAGAACTTTGTGTCACGGTGCAATTTGTTTTTAGCTTTCTATCTTAGATCTTTAAATAAACTGTGTTATTTTAGATCTAGATCTGGAGCTACCTTTGCTTATAATTATGTGTGTTGATATCTATTGGTTTCTTCTATGTGCATACAATCAACTCTGTTATCTATTGATTGAGATGCACATCTTCCCCATTTCTTCCATGTGTTTATATAATTCCCTTTAAATATTTCCTTTCTTAAACAGTTGCTTACTTGCTGCAGAACTATACAGCTATGGTTCATGAGCTAAATAGTTAAAGTAAAACCCCATATAGATACTGGCATATTTTAATTGACAAATCTGACATGGGAGCCTCACCGGTAAATGAGGGAGATTTATCTCATGACTGCCTAGGTTTTATGCTATGCAGAAAAATCTAGCCAACACATTTCAAGGTAGGTTGTTACTCACACCCCCTGCACTATATCCCCTTCTCCATTTTCAATCATTTTATCCTTTTTCATATTCTGAGTTCTACTGTATGTATAACCTTATTTCTAAATTTAGTTAGGGTCGCTTTTTTATGTAATTTAGGTCATCATGTCAACATATATAGAACATATCGGTGAACCTCCATTCAGTGAACTATGCTACCAAGGGTTTCTCCTCATGAAACCCAAAATCCAATACAAATTTATAACCACGAATCGCAGCTTGGAAAGCAAGGATTGCCCAATGTATAAAGAAATTCAAATGATATATGTTGATTTCACAAGAAAGCCTCCTCAACAGATACATGTGTGTGGCAAGGAGGAAAGTCTAAACTTGAAGATAAGTTTTATAGAACAAAGCAAGAACTTGTAGTCATTGATACCAGGCTCTATATTGGGGGTAAATGGAGATTTGGCTTATTATCCATAATCCTAGAAGTCAATTTATCTTTAAAATCCCAGATAATTTGATAAACCAGATGTTACTCATCATTTATTTTAATTTTTTATAAATGATGAATAATGTTGAGCTATACTTAAAGCACGAAAGCTCAGATGCTATCCAAGTCTTCTCAGTGGCAGGATAGAACTTCTGGCTGTATCAAATAGAGATTTTTTGGGAGAGAGGATGAAGAATAAGGAACACTGTTCTTCTATATCAAAAGATAACTTTAGATATACATAGTTGTGTAAACAAATAAAATACAAATGTAGCTCATTGTTTATTTGCCACACCAACTTTTAAACAAGATGATGAGAAAACATAAAATAACTCACCTTCTTTATGTCAAAGGCTTCTTTTCCAGATCTCAGAGAACCAAGAGTAGAAGCAAGCTGGGATTCAAGCTTCTGAATACGTGACATAATATTATTTGGGATATCACTTGAATAAATTTGCTGAGAATGGCCACTATAGCTTGTTTTGACATTCAACATCCATTCCTGCCTCTTTTCAATAATTTCATCAATTTTATCTGCAACCACACTCCTATTCTCGTCTACTTTCATTGACTGAGAAGAGATCTGTTCTCCTGTCCTTTTCTGTCTTTGCCAGAATGACCCTGAGACACCTGACTCACCTGCACATTACACTTCTAATGAGAAATGTTCTAAAAATTAAAAAAATGCTTGTTAAAAAATGCAAACAGTATGCTGTAAAGAACTACCTTTAGTTTCAGTTTCTAACTCTTCCATTCGTTGCACACTTGGAATCGTCAATATTTTTGGCTTGCCTAAATTTTCTCCCAAGTCAAGTTCTGTGTTTTCAATAATTTCATCAATTTTATCTACAACCACACTCCTATTCTCGTCTACTTGCATTGACTGAGAAGAGATCTGTTCTCCTGTCCTTTTCTGTCTTTGCCAGAATGCCCCTGAGACACCTGACTCACCTGCACATTACACTTCTAATGAGAAATGTTCTAAAAATTAAAAAAATGCTTTATAAAAAATGCAAACAGTATGCTGTAAAGAACTACCTTTAGTTTCAGTTTCTAACTCTTCCATTCGTTGCACACTTGGAATCGTCAATATTTCTGGCTTGCCTAAATTTTCTCCCAAGTCAAGTTCTGTGTTCTTGTATCCTACCTGAGCAGTCTCTCTCCCCTGACTGCGGAAAATGCCTCGACTTTCTTTTAATCTGACATTTCTATCATCATCTTTCCTTTTTCCATTTACTGCCTTTTACATGCAAGAATAATATGCAATTCAAAAAGATGAGTTAGTATTAAACAATAATTGTTACCTAATAGACAATAAGTTTACACTAAGTTACCAATACAGGTTCAGGTATGGGTACAGGTGTGGGAGTTTGCCACTTTTTGGACTCCCCCTCAGTTACGGCTTGGGTACATTTGTAACAAAACTAATAAAAATTATAGACAAATTTGACCATGATATCAAACGTTATATGCATAAAATAAACCAGAAAAATTACAAAACACTACTGATAGCTGATAATGGCCATAGTAAAACTCAAGAACTATGTAAACTAGATCAGACATATTGATATTCGATATGAAAGTTTCCAAATCAGATTTTGATCTGATTTGATCTATATAGCAGGGGATAGGGGGAACAATCAATTTACCCACTCATGTTTTTTTCGTGTTTATTACATATTGTCATACCCGAGAACAGAACGGATGCTTTAACTAGGTTTTAACTATGGCAGTCTAGTACCCAAGATAAGAGCAGAACCCGAGAGGTGCTCCGGAGATACCCAAACCAGTACCAGGACAAGTATGGACCTCCAAGGCAGTAGCCAGTAAAATAGAGTTTGCATTTAGGATTACATATTACAGCTATAAATGAATATGCGAACTTTAGGTTTTCCCTAACCACATGCGAATCAAACCACCCCCCATCTAAATACACTAATAATTTCAAGAACATTATGGAATAAAATGTCAATCACATAAATCCTTAACAAGGAGAGAATTCTTTCAAGAATGGAAGGCCACAGCAACTTATCATACATTGCAAAGAGCAACTCACAACTGCCTGTATGTAATATCCCCTTCCCATTCGAAGACCTTTGGCCTATTTTGTTAACCCGACGGCTAAAGGAAAAATATAAGGGTGGCTTAAGTTATATTTAATTATTATAAAGTGCCATTAATAAAAGAAAAAAAAATATAGAGCACTTATAATAATTTATATGACTTAATCATTATTAAATCAAGGATCGAAAAGGCCCAAATATAAATTGTTATCCATCCTAGGTGAAAAGGTGACTTGCCTTAAAAGGGGGAATGGGAACATAGAAAGGATAAATGCCCATTTTACTATGTATTTCCCCTAGAAAAATGCGACTTGCATTAAGAGGGAAAGTTGTTGGAAAAAACATTTAATATGGGAAAATATTAAATGCTTGCATAGGGAAAATCCTTGGGTACTAATTGGATATTGTAGAGGTTGTTTTAGGTCTCTCTTCCTTTATAAGGAGAAGTTGACTTGAAGGGAAAAATATTCCATACCATTTGATATTTTCTAATATGTGTGTCTTAGGCTTGTAGCTTATGCAGATTCTTTCATGTGCAACTGCTGTTTGCAAATATCCAGCTTGTGGAGTAAGATGCCCACGGGGAACCCTAGCTTCGGTGGTCAGAGATCAATCCCTAGCTAGCAGGGCATTCTTCGATAGTGAGAGATGTACCCTAGGTTGTCAATTTTAGAGCTGAATTGATGCCCCTAAATGCTGTTGGGCGACCTACTTTTTAGGGAAAAATTAGGGTTTTGTGTTTGTTGTGCGAAAACTATTTTTGGAATATTATTCTTCAGATTTTTGTGGCCCAAGATCCAAAGTTTCATCGTCATTTGGACTTCTCTAGCAAAAGATATTAATTTTAAGAAGTTTTCAGTTGTTTAGGGCTCGTTGTAAATTTCTGGCAGCATTCTGTTATTCGAAAAATTCCAAAAACAGTCCTATCATATTTGTTATTGGATTAACAAGCTCCATTTAAAATTTCAAGAGATTTGAGCAAGTATTTTTGGAGTTATCCATTATTTTCTGTTCGCTGCTCTAGATTTAATTTTCTGCAAAAATCAGATTTCTGTTTGGCTGCAGCTTCCCCTGTATTTTGCATTTTTAGAGTCGGCTTTCCCCTAAAATCCGTTTAGGGGTAAAATAATGTCCATTAGGGACATTACACTGTCGCCCAAAAAAAAAACCAGGAGTTAAACACGAGTATGCAAATAGAGTTAGATTATATTGCAGTTATACCTAGAGAGGGGGGGGGGGATTTTGAACCTCCCTCTCCATTTCTATTCTGATAGGGGTTTTGGAGACATCCAGGTCCCCCTCTATCAGACTGACCAAATGTTAGGACCGTGGACCCAAGATCTTCATACTTTAGATGATTCGGGTTGATTATATGATGCACATGACGAGCCCTATAAAGATCTAGAGGGGAATCCATTCGAGCAACTATCTAAATGCTCATCTCACTAAGTCGGGAGTCCTTAGTCGGCTCCAGGGTGATAGATCATAGGGGGCCAAGAATGGCAGCAATTTCAAGCCCTCATCCCTATCCAAACTACGAGCGATGTTTATCAATCTCCATTCCCCACCCCCCATGCTATACTCTCTATAATGGGATTATCGGGGCCTCGACCCATTACTTCGGCTTGCTCATATGTGAATAGAGTACTTGGTTGCGAACTAGCCGCTCAATAATCTAGAGCTGGACCTTGGCACTCGGGCCTCAACGAATATCAGCACTGTGATTCTATACCCCTCCTACTAATGGGCCTATCTCGGCACCCAATGTAAGGACAATACCATCGTGCCCCCATCAATTTGATGAACGGGCCAGTCTTTTGCATAGGTTCGATATATGATCTATAGGGGCCAGCTTAAGCCATATATTATAGAGCTTGTTTTGCCCACATATATAGTAGAGAGAGGGAACTGGTTCGCTCCATTGCACCCTAAGAATCTCTCCAAGAGCCATCAGGCAGGCAGCCATGCCAGCCTGGAAGGAACAGATACCGATCTCGAGCTTCATGCAAGTTATCCTGAAATCTTGCCTCGCCCCGCAACATGACCAACGGCATACATAAAATATTCTACTGAAGCCCCATTGTGTACTCGTAGTCAAAACGGCATTACCTAAATGACTCTCACAATTGAGTAATCGTACCCAAAACAGCTGAATGAGCAATTCATTACCCTAATAGGCCATCTAGACTCATGATAGTTTTGGTGAGATTCTACAAGAACCTGACGAGGGAGATCCCCCTCTGGCTATATATTCACACCTCCGCATCTCCTCCCACCTCCTGAGGAGAGGGAGGAGCCGTTGATATAGGAAATCACGCCCTTTAGGCTTCTCCACCCTCTAACCCCTTTTCCCAGCTAGTCGAGGAGACTTTTGGAGCCATGCATTGCCTTATATAGTAACCCTATGGAGAGGCAGTGCACATAATCTTATCTTATCTTGATACGCTGAGACATGCAGATCCAATTATCATATCTCTAACTCGGGGTTCCTGTTCATAGAGAACTGCCTATCTAATCTACTCTATGGGGGGTTCATCCAGCCATTTGCTCTATCTAGTCTATTATATATGTGGGGGGGTTCAAATTCGGCTTGGGGTTGTTGCCTAAGGATGATAGTTGGCCATCTTTGGATCTCCATCCTCTATATAGAGGGAGAGGGAGAGGGGTTAAGGACCATATCTATGCTATGGGCATTGGCTACATATAGATCTATGGGCGCTCATATCGAATCTAATTTATATAGAATAGAGAGCTCATCATCGTCCATATCTATCTAGAGGGGAGGTTCAAACCCTTAGGGGACGGGAGGGCTTTCAGATCATTGGCCAGACCAGACCGAATATGTAATGTCCCACTTCCGGGATCAATAGAAAATGCATGCAAATCTGATTAGAACACTGCTTCAATCCTTCAACTAGCAAATGATTGTAAGTCAAGCTATCCGTACTTGAAACTATTCGAGTAGATAGACTCAATAAACCCAAATAATAGGGGTTTAATGACCACTGACAACAATTCACCCACACAATAAATAACTCTCAGCTGAGGCAAATAAACTCTAAAGTTCTAAATGCAGATTCAAACTGTATAAAATCATACCACTGTTACTCAGCTGCAATAAATTTTATGCAAGCAAGTCGATCAAATGAATACTGCCCCTATGGAATTATTCTACAAAACCTAGATACCATATACTGCAGCTCAAGGATTGACCATTCAGAGCATACCAACAATCCGTGTATCAGATCATATCTAATGTCCCATCGCTAGGCAATATTGATGCTAATATTTCATATACAGATCAATATAAAGAACATCAAATCAATGTCCCTGTACAACTGCCCAATCTTGGTATCATAATTGATCCAATTAAAGGAAGAATGTAATTGCTGCCAGTTATAAGCTACTGATCAGACTTATACAAATCACTGTACTAACCCAGTCGCTTTTATTTGAGACTCAAAAATTATAAAAACTTCAGTTATATCAACATGAACAGATCCCAAAAATGCCCCAAAGTCATGCCAAGCCCCTTAATCAGATCGCCCACGTCTGAGAATGAAATCAGCTGCATTAATGATATGCAAACAAGCTATAGAGGTCATTACCAATTATATGTGTTCTTTAATGCCAAATTCGGGTACTTCCAACTCAAGCTCAGAAGTATCAGTCATATACCATTCGCTGTCTAAGACATAGAGGCTTCCACACATCATCATTGAAACATGCACTAGATCAGATCGCCAATATCCTGGTATTGAATAGTTTAAATAAGCCACCCGAAATATATGGAATTGATGGTTAGAAGGGTAGACCAATATAGATACCTCAAACACCTTCACCCATGATCGCTGCTTTATGCCCAGTCCAGAAATAACAGATCTAAGACACCAGTTAGAAACAGACCCTTATATCATACAGCAAATGATATCACCCAGGTCACTGATTTTAGGAAGGTCAGAACAGGCCATTTAAGCACTAACAATGATCACCCCAAATGGAGTCACTTGACTTCAGTAAGGAAAACAGATGCTATTAATCAGTCAAATACAAATCAGCACATATAGAGATCGCCGGACAAGGGAATAGAGCAGCTAGTCAATACAAGTATTGAAATTCATACAAGTCGTAAACACATGGATCTCACTCACCAAATCTGCCCCTAAAGGATCACATTAAATAAGTCGCTAAATCTACCAAATCGTTTTCATACAAGCAATCACACCAAAATGCTGCAGTGAGATCGCTACAATCGATTCGCTACCAAGGAATAAACATGCAGAACTCAGCTGGTCGATTTTCATCATTAGATATGACATTCGCTAAAGCCATAACCCACAAATATACCCAAGTCGATTTGCACATATAACTTCCGGAAATTGGTTCAATATTATACCAGCTCAACTAAACTCCCACGCAAGAGAGAGAGAGAGAGAGAGAGAGAAAATATCAATGGGCATGCATCCCAACTCCAAGCATGGAGTATCAAATAAATATCATCATAACATAAATAATAATAATGATCCCCAAGCACACCTTTTATAAGCCAGGAGGCACAAAATTCGAAATCCCTAGGAGAGGGAAATTATTAAATAAAAGCAGTTTATCCTCCCCTAGGTGTGGCGTCCCCTTTTCAAATGATGATTTTATAAATTAAAAGCCACCTAAATACTTATTTAATTAACTCCCCATTTAATTTTTATATTTTGGGAATTAAATTAAATAAATTACATAATTACATAATTATTGTTTTATAATATCAAATAATTAAAATCACTCTCCAGGGAATAATATTTAATTATTTAATAAAATTGTTCCCCCTTGCAACATCCCAAAGCCAACGGAAAAAAATAGGCTAAGGTCTTCAAAAATGGAGACATTACAGTACATGAATACCAAGAGATAAAGCATCTGACCAAGGTTTTTATGAAGAATAGAAACAGGAGTAAACAGATTGCTAGGGCCTTCAGATAGGCAAAGAGTGGTTAGGGACAGCAACAAGATCTCAAAGATCATTCTCAGATTAATGTAGTTTTCCTTCATCGTATTAAAGGGATCCCGAACAAGATTTCCAAGATTCTCAGGCACAAGAACATCAAATCCAATGTTTTAAAAATCGGAACCGGAGTCAAAACTGACCAAAGGTCAGACCAGAATCGGACCGGTTTAAAACATATGAACCGGTTTACTAAAAAATACATAAAATATTACAATTTTAATGAAAACAAGAAATTTTAAAGATTCTTAACCATGATTACAAACAATTAGAAACAAAATATGCTAAGTTTGTTCATGTAAGAGTAAATATAGCAAAACGGCACCGAGTGCACTACATATCCGAAACAAAATATATAAACAATGAAGCTCTAAATAGCCTATAGAGTCCAAAAAACGATATGCTACAAGCTACTACATGTTTGATATAACTGCTAAGAATGGGATCCTCATCCTCATCAATGTCATCTTGTTCCTTTGGCTCAAACACATCGGACTCCTCGGGGACATTTGCAGTAGTTGTAGTAGCACAGCTATTGTTTGCCATGTCTAGTGCTACTAGTGGTTCATCATCCAAAGCCATCCACCCCAAGTCATCAAGATCAAACTATGTCAGGGGATTCTTCTCTATCCATTATGAGATTGTATCAATATCATCCAAGACAATGGGGATCTGTATTAGGTATCCTATTCAGTAATTGGATGAACCTTAGCCAGCGGTTGTATTGCACGAAGACGAGATCATTCAACCGTTGTTCCAAACGGGGACTATATAACATCATTTAGGGTTAGAAGTAGAAAAAGGTAACTTAAAAGCTAAAATTGGGGAAAAAATGTTTTAAGGCAAACCCTACCCCTCAACTAGTTCAAACTGGTCTAGTACGGAACAGAGCGGTTCAATACTAAACCGGTACTAAATCGGCCAGTTCCGTACTGAACCGGTTATTGGTTTGGTTTTTCTAGTGGTTTACAATTTTTTTTAATGAACCAGTCGAATTGAACTGGAACCAGAATGGTTTTTAAAACACTAATCAAATCTACTTTTCTACCCCAAAATAAGATTTAATAGGCCTTAGCTAAATATAAGTTGGAACCTAGGAAAAAGAGTAGTGTTTATTGGTTGATTGTTCGTGTGATATTACCTACACTGGAGAACCAAGTAAAGTAAAAGAACATATCATTATTATCTATTAAGAAATTATGATAAAGTCAGCTTTAGCAGAGGACTAGTTCTCAACCAAGCATCAAATTTGCATTGAGAAAGCCAAAGTCGATGGAGTAGTGTTATTTCAAACGTCGCATAATTGAAGCGATGGAGATTAGTCAACATTAGAATAATTAAATGGAGATGAGAGTTTGAATGAAAGATCCTGAAGGGTCTCCCTTATGCTCCAATGAATTTTAAATTAAATAAAAACAATAAATGTAGATTTATGACAAATTCCAAATGCAAATCTGAAAAATGCGACTAGGGTTTAGGAGAGATCTTAATGCAAATGGCACCCGAAAATAGAGTTTTTGATTTCAGATGATTAACCAAATATTTATAGACTGAATCATGCAAAAAATTGGAATTTATTGCAGCCAATACAGCCCAGAAAAACAGATCTGAAGTCTACTAATAATCTGCCTGAAAACCCTCTAAAAATACTTCAAAATATGATGCAAATACAGCGATTTGTTCTATAACATTACAGAGAATATTTGTCAAATATTTTTGTGGAGAAATACCTCTGGAATCGCTGCCAAACTGTCCACAATGTATCGACCCAGCTGCTGATCAAAAACACTGAAAAATACCTTCAAACCACTTCACAAACACTGCTGAAATGATCCTGCAAATCTGATGAATAACATTGGAAATTTTTGAGTGAAATCCCCTCTCAATCCCTTG
The DNA here is from genome assembly GCA_019776745.2 of Taxus chinensis. Taxonomy (NCBI): domain Eukaryota; kingdom Viridiplantae; phylum Streptophyta; class Pinopsida; order Cupressales; family Taxaceae; genus Taxus; species Taxus chinensis. The sequence continues at coordinate 911,106,272 of CM034147.1, read as the reverse complement.
GGGTTTTTGTCCGCAAGAGATAAAATCCACAAGGGTTTTCGTCCTTGGAATTTCTGATAAAAGCTAGAGCTCTTAACAATGCAAAAGATGATAATAAAAATCTGGATACCTCCATGCAAGTCGACTTGTCTATATAAAGGGAAATCAGCCCAACAACCACCTCCAACCCAGCCAATGAAATTATTTTTTTCCCCTATGCTGGTCGCATTTTTCTCCTTTGGGCTTAGTGGCACGATTTCCCATTTATGACTCCCAATGCAAGTCACACTTTTCCCTTTCTAATACAATTACTTTTAATTGTATTTTGATGTTGACATTTTAATTTTATTAATAAACTTTATTATTTATTATGTGTTTTTCATAATATTATTTTTTTTTTTTTTTAAAACAATAGCACAATATAATAAAATAATAAAGCTTAGTCACCCTAGAAACCCCCCTTGGCTGTCGGGTAGACAAAAAAGGCCAAAGGTCTTCGTCCAAGCTTATTCGAAAAGAGGGGACATTACATTGAAATTGAGTCGTTCTTGAAGGCCCATCATCAACATGTAAAAAAGGTACATCTCGCCTTAGGAGAAGTGCATTTAATGTTTATGAATTAATTGAATGCAATCTTTAAGGCGTGTAACATCTAGTTTATTTATTATTATATCCTTTGGTGAGCCCGTTGTGCATCATGTACTTGACTAGAGTTATCTATATGAGCATATATTGTCCACAATCGTAACATCTGGAATTTCTTGATGATGGATCTCATGTTGAGATCTGAAACGTTGAATCAAAATCTTCCACACAGTTGTCTCCAAAAGCCTTGTCTATAATATTATGACTGTGGAAGTCTCAAATCTTCAAAATCCATTTCATTTTATGAACCGAGTTGTACTCGCATTGTCATGATGCCTAGAACAGCAACTGATCTAGTTATTGGAATGGCAAGATAATAATTTAAGCATCTTATATACAATAGTATTTGTCCTAAAACTGTCAAGATTTAGCTTCATTATTGAACAAGTGTTCAAAATACATATAAACATTTGCTCAAAAATATTTCAGATGCATGCAAGAAGTTAAAACTATAGCCAAGCAGCCCCAGAGTATGTGCTTTATGTGAGATGACAATGGCACAGTTAATGCTGATACGAATGTGCCCTACGTCTACTATCAGATGGTACAATGGATATTTACATTGCATATGATAATGTTAAGGATATTTCTATATCAAATAAGCAGAAATAGCAGAGATCCCACGTTGAAGGGCATTATGCAAAGCAATAACATAAAAGAATATAGCATAATATAATTGTGAAGACAATGAAGGAATTTGATCAAAGGATGTTCAAGATAGCAGAAAATTTAAAACCCAAAGCCACTTTATGAGAGAGAGCTTCAAATGCAATATTGTAATGTCCCCTTTTTTCGAATTAGTTCTATTTGAAGACTTCTTGCCCATTTTTGTTCCCGTGACCAAGAAGAAACTGCACAAGGGAAGTCTTTGGATTTCATTTCTGTTTTCTTTCATTACTATTAATGCTTTTCTTTTTTATTTTCCTCTCTGAGGCAGGATGGCTGGGTTGGAGAGCTCCCAAAGTGAAAATAGAAAATAAAGCAAGTTTCCAAAGAGGTCGAACTCGGGGTAACTCATCCCTTAGACTTGTCACCCAGAAGTTGCACCCTGATAGAGAATGGTGTGTACACTCTCTCTCATGTTGACAAAATTGGAACACCTCAAGGTTGTGGGTAACCTATGTCTGAGGTGAACCTCCAGAGAGGCTTGGTTCCCTTGTGAATCACCTAAAAAACGAAAACTTTTACAAGGAAAAGGGAGAAGGAATGCGGAAAATGGGAAATAAGGGTGATACACCAATAATTTAACACATACATGTAACTCTGCACAAAGAGAAATCAAAGATCCACACATCTGCACAACTTTAAGCTATTTTGCAAAATAAATTCAAGGGTTTAGGAGTAAATTCCACTCTAAGGCAATACAATATCCTATCAAACACAATGAAAACTCAGAAAACAGCAATATAAGAGGGCAAAATGGAGCTTTTTATTCAAAGGTGCAAGTACAAGGCTAGAATTGCCAGAACAAATCAGCCCAAATGTGTGTTTGATATTTTTTACAATAGAAAACCATCCTATATGAAGATGAATCAACTCTGCCTTCCCAGAATAAACTGCTGTTTTTGGACTGTTGTTCCTTTATTTAACTTATTTTTCCTCTGGCATGCTAAAGATAACTGAAACTGGAACAACAGCTCTTATTTTATCTTATCCTTTCATGGCGCCACAGACCAGCATGGAACAGCAGTTTTATTTTATATTTATTTCCTTCACCTTTCATTCTCCTTTGTGGTGCCAACGACTACTATTTTTAACCAATCTAATCCCTAGCGCCAATTAAGAACAGCAGTTACCTTGTAGACTGATTATTTTATCATATCTTTTCTCCTCTCTTTGGCACATGGAGGCATGCATTTTTAATTTATTTCTTTCTCTACCATCCTTGGTGTCATGTCTAAAACAGTCATGCTAAATTTAATAAATTCCATTCATGCACTCATCCCCTTTTGGCATTCTCTTTTTAGCCAATTTCTATTTGGAACAGCACTTGCTAAATTTAATAAAAGCTATCTTTATCCATCCTTGGAGCATGGTAAGATGCTAAAAAATAGAATAGGAGTTTTTGTTTTGAATCATCCATTCATGCACTCCTAAAAATAGGACTGGAACTTCTGATTTTACCTCTTCCATGCACCTTTTCCCTTGTCTCCCTTTGGCGCATGAGCCTCTATTTTTAGCCATTTGCTATTTTTAGCCAATCTTCCATTTTCAGTAGCCAATCTTCCATTTTCAGCTAATTGGCGTGGAAAATATGGTAACAAGACCTTAAACACCACCAAAGGGGTATAAAAGGAGTTGTATAGGCTCATTTTAATCATCAATTTTGGCATATATACTTTCCTACTTGGTTCTAAGGCTGATCGCTCTAATCCAACTCCATTAAAAGGCGAAAATCCATTAGTGTGGCATCCAAGGAGGATGAAACCCTTCCTTGCGATGGTGTGAAGGCAAATATTGAAGACCATCTTGTTGGTTTGCAACTAGGACATCAAGGAGAAATTTCTAGCGTTTTTGCATTGTTTGGAGCTCCTCTCCTAGGGAGCGACTAGGGTTAGAGTGTTTTTGGGTGCCTTCTAGGGCACGGAACTTCAATATTATTTGATATTCAGATTTCTCATAATTTATAAGGTTGGTATCTTCCATATTTTGTAATTGTTAGGGTTTGGAGACCTCATTTTTAGCTATTTTTGTGGACTGCACTTCTTCTGTCCTAAAATAAATTGCAGTTGGGTATTATTTCAGATTTGGCACATGTTTTGGCTCGGTAATGGTTCCATAATTAAATATAATTTGGAGAAACATTGGTACATCGAATTTCAGCTTGTTTGATGGGTGTTTGATGCCCCAAAATGCAAATTTCAGTTCGCTGCTAGGGTTTCACTTAATTTTAGATCTGTTGTTATAAAAATCAGATTACATTCAGTTTGGAGTTTGTGTGATTTCCTTGTTTGTGTGTTTCAGCCCTAGAAAGGGACATTACAAATACCCTAATTTTTAGTGGTATCAAAGCTGCGATCTAGGCTAAAATTGGGGCAAAAACCCTAATTTTTTGTTTCCGCCATATATTGCTAACCAAAGCGAATTGGTGGGAGATATTTTTACCAGAGTTGCAAAACATTTCAAGTAAGTTTCCCTGAAAATTTCAGACTTTTTTGATTTATTTTGCAAAATTTATTACAAATTTAGGGTTTTCCATAAAATTGCTCCCTAGGGTGCAAATTGTCGAATTTTTTCAAATTCGTTACATTTTCGGAAAGCACAAAAAAAATTATTTGGGGTTTGTTCTTTAAGTTTTTTTATATTTGGGCGAATTCGTATCAAAATACGAAACCCTAAAATTTGACCCGCCATCCCTACATCCTACTATTTTGGGGCATCAAGGAGGGGCCTTCCACGAGAGGAAAAAAGAATCCCATCACTCCAGGATAAAACACCAAGAAAAGGACGAGAGGGTAGTTGAGGAGCTGGAGACAGAAGATATAACTACAGATTCCTTAGGGTTAGGGTTTACTTGGAAAGACCATAAAGTAAGCAAAACTTGAGTTTAACCTGAGAGACCTCGAATCTTGGGTGGCTAGCAAAGAAGATGTGTATAGGATTGGACAAAGATTGCAGGAGTTCATGCAAAAATTTAGTACGCATATGATGGGTAATCATACTTATGTCAATCAAGGTGGATCTTCAGGTCAACATAATAGACACATGAGCCAGAGTGGATCTTCGAGTGTGCACAATCCAAATACAAGCACTCTGTAGGCCCGTACTATGTTTCCAAAAAGTGGAGATGCGTAAGTTTCATAGAAAGGATCCACTCAATTGTATCAACCAAATGGAGAATTTCTTTGAACTACATCAGATTCCATCAAGACAAAAGGTGACCATGACAGCTTTGTATCTCGAACCTGACCAATTCATATGGTATCGATGGTTATGTGCTCAAAGGAAGAAGAGTTGTATCAATGTTACATGGACATTCTTCACTGAAGAGTTGCAATTACACTACAGTTCTAGTGTGTCAGATAATTATTTCAGCCAATTAGTAAAGTTGAGACAGAAAAGATCTGTTAATGATTACATTCATCACTTCCAAAAACTTTCTATGCGGGTGGAAAATATTATTGTAAGAGAATCTAAATGACCTATTTCTTGGGGGTCTTAAGGATCACATTGAAGCATGAGGTGTGTATGTTTAATCCTCATAAGGTTTCTAATTCAATGATTATGGCAAGAAGAGCAGAGGAGAAATTTATTTCAAGTAGGAGAAAACATTTCACTTATACCAGAGATCGCAACACCTTGGCCCCAACATTCCCTTAAATAGTTAGATTGACACATCAACAAATTGAAGAAAAAAGAGAAAAAGGGTTATGTTTTAAATGTGACAGTATATTTGGATCCGGACATAAATGTGTTGAAAAGAAGTTGTTCTACATATGATGGGCCTAGTGTAGATGAAGAGAAGGACGAAGATTCATATTTAGAAGGTCTTGGTTGAGCTAGAGGAGGAGTCAGAGAGATCCTCAGCCAACGATCTCATGGCCAATGCAATTTCAGGTATTAGCATCCCCCAAACTTTCATGTATCTTTGGATTTGTAAGAAATCAGAGGGTCACAGTGTTGATAGATTCAGGAAGTATCCTCCCAAACAGTTTTACCTGAGCTCGATGAGGAAGGGAGCAGTCATCTTGGAACCTGAACTGATTCCTTCAAACAGCGCACTGAATGTCAAGTAATGATCGACTGACCGGTTAGGTACTGAGTACCTGTTCAAGTGGAAGGATATGCCATAGCATGAAGATTGCAACATGGGAAGATATGACATTCCTGCAGTAGCACCCATGTATGCCATTCTCAACATTAGGGACAGATGTTGCTGTTGAAGGGGTTCAAGGGCATGCTACTTTGGGAACCATTGAGACCAACTTCCAAGACTTGTATTATGCGATTTCACTCTGAAGTAAGTCGACTTTTGAGCTAAGAGGCTTACGGGCATAGTCATTTTATTAATAATCAGTTCTCATCACTTTCTCAAAATGCTTAGTAAGAGTGCAGAGGGATTGGTGATGGCACAACTATTTTCATATGAAGGCTCATTATTCTATAGGGGATTGTAGGTAGTAGTTCATGCAAGCAGTGTTGGATGCACACTCTGAGTCTGTATTTGTATGGTTTACCAAAGGGCTTTTCCCCTCGAAGTGGGATCATGATCATGTTATTCAATAATTACCAAGAAGTCAACCGCCTAACATCAGACCTTATAGGTACCCATATCTGCAAAAGAGTGAATCTGAAAAGATTATACAAGTAGATGTTAGAAGCAGGAATTATCAAGTGGTAGTCAGAGCTGCTGATTCTGGGCCAAAAGTGATTAGTACGGAAAAAAGACCCTGACATGTGGCGCATGTTTCCATTATATATTTTGAACTTAATAAGTACACAATTGGTAGAAGACAAGTTTTCTATTCCTGTAGTTGCGATGATTTGCTTGATAAAGTTCCCTGAAAATGTTTAGGCTTTTACAAAGCTTGATCTTCGTTCGGGATACCACCAAGTTAAAATCAAGGATGTAAGGTTTTTCATAAAACTGCACTTTCGGACACATGGGGGTGCATTATGAATTCCTGGTAATGTCTTTTGGACTCACAAATTAGCATTTTCATAAATTAAAAAGTTTGATGAATTCTATTTTTAAGTCATTCCTGCGGAAGTTTGTTCTTTAGTGTTTTTTGATGATTTGGACCAAATTCACATCGAAACATACAAGGAACATTTGCATCATGTAAATAAGGTTTGATCGTGAAACCCTTGAGCATCCTCAACTATTATGCAAAGCCCTTTATGGGTTCTTTTGGCCTTCCACAAGAGGAAAAATATTTGAATCCCATTGTCTCTCATGAAGGGGTAAAAGTGGATCCAGAATAAGGATGAGATAGCCATTCGATGGAGTTGGAAGATTCCAGAAGACCCTAAGAATCTACGATAATTCCTCAGGGCTTACAAGTTATTACTTCGACAGATTCATAAAGCATTATGGAAGCCATATCTTGCAGTTCTAACAACTTTATTAAAGAAGGACATCCTGAATCCATTAGAGTGAGCGATGAAACCAGAAGCATGTAAGCAACTGAAGGAGGCCATGTGCCCAAATCCAGTCTTGGCTACTCCAGATTTCATACAAAACATTCAGTACGCATATGAATGGGTAATGCATACTTATGGGTCAGTCAAGAGAGCAATCCTTAGGTCAACATAATAGACACATGAGCCAGAGTGGATCTTCGAGCCGTACACAATCCAAAGGTACGAGCATCTCTACAGGCATGTACTTATGTTTCCAAAAGTGGAGATGCTAGCAATACTTGATGGAAAGGATCCACTCAATTGAGATCATATCTCAAATGGAAGACACTTTAAAGTGAAGACTAAATCATGATTCCAGTCAGGAAAAAAGGTGACAATGGAGCAGCGTTTTATCATATCAAGAACAACAAAAATGGGTCTCCAATTTGTCTGGGATATCGATTTTGAGATTATGTGCTCAGAAAGGGAAGAAGAGTGGTCTCAATGTTACGGATGGACATTCTGTCACGGAAGAGTTGTAATTACACTGCAGCCTTCTTAGTGTGTCAGATCCATTACTTACAGCCAGATTAGTAAAGTTGAGACAGACAGGATCTATTAATGGATTACATGACATCAACTTCACAAAACCTTATTCATCATGCGGGTGGAAAATGATTACTGAAGCATGAATCTAAATGACCTATTGTCTTGAAGGGGGATGCTTAATGGTATCAAGATTGAGCATGAGGTGCGTATGTAAGAACTCCACTCATAAAAATAGGATTCTATCTGAGCTTCGACTGATTATGGTAAGAAGGGCAGAGGAAAACATTCAGTTTCAAGTAGGAGAAAACATTTCACTTAGTACTCAAGGAGATCACAACACCTTGGCCCCAACACTCCCATCAACCAATTAGATTGACACCTCAACAAATTGAAGAAAAAAGCATTTTGAAGTCGGTTATTGGGTTTTAACTATGACGGTAACATTTGGACCATATACAGCAAATGTCTTTGAAACAACAACAGAAGTTGTTAACATACTTGATGGGCCGAAGTGAAGATGAAGAGAAGGATGAAGTATTCAGAGTCAGAGGACTTGGTTGAGCCAGAGGAGGAGTACAGGAGATCCTCAACCAACGATCTCATGCCCAATAAACCAGAATACATCCAGTCTTTCATGTTTCTTTCCTGAAGAAAGTAATTGGACAAAGAGTATCATCCCAAATAGTGTTACTTGAGCTCGATGAGGAGTTGAGAGAGTCATCTTGGAACCTGAATGCATCCTTCAAACACACACTAAAATATTGAGGACACGGGTTAATTACTGAGTACCTGATCAAGTAGAAGGATATGGACAATGAAGATGCAACATGGGAAGATATGACATTCCTGCAGCAGCACCAAGAGCTTCTCAACATTGGGGATAATGTTGCTTTGAAGGGAAAGGTCATGCTACCCCCTTAACCTATTGCTTGTATTAGGATATGAGTATCCGAATTGTGGCTTACCATATCATTTTATTATATCATTTATACTTTCTCATGCTTAGTAGGTCGGCCGTGGTGATGGCCATAACATATGAATAGTATATATAGGGGATTGTAGGTACTAGTTCATCATCATTTGCACCATTTGAGTCTTATTGTATGGTTTGGAGGTTTCCCCCCTCAAAGTGGCGAAGCTATTATAATTTCATATTGAGATCAATATTCTGTAATATTGGGTTGTTTAGTGTTATATTTCTTCTCATGATCTGAATTATACAAGTAATTTCATTACAGGTTCCATTAATTAAATATAATTTGGAGAAGCATTGGTACATCGAATTTCAGCTTGTTTGATGGGTGTTTGGTGCCCCAAAATGCAAATGTCAGTTCGCTGCTAGGGTTTCAATTAATTTTAGATTTGTTGTTATAAAAATCAGATTACATTCAGTTTGGAGTTTGTGTGATTTCCTTGTTTGTGTATTTCAGGCCTAGAAAGGGACATTACAAATACCATCATGAAAAATTTATAATCGTCCCTTGTTAGGGAATTCTTCTTCCTATTTAGAATCATAAACAGGTTAGGGAAACTCATAAAACCCTAATTAGGTTGACCAAACATGGGACTGAATATTTAGAAAACATCAAGAAAACTAACCTAGGGTTATGTGCATGACATGTTAACTACTCCATAAACCAAACATGAATAACAAAAAATGGTAATTGTGACCAAGGGTTCGCAAAGATGCAACTGCCCTGCCCCTTTGAAAAATATCTGCCTTCAAAGTTTGGGAATTGTGGGTGTTACTGAATAAATTTTTCATCATCCCAGGTACCATCCTCGATTGACGAAATCTGCCGTTTGATAAGGTACTTTGTGATCACTCAATTGCATGGTTGCTCGAGCCTTCAATCAATCAACACTTGTGGTATTTAAATCATTGTCCCTTCTTCATTCAATTCTAGGTGCTCTATTTGTAGTGCAATTTGCTTCCCAATGACCATTTTAATGATGGAATATCATAAAACCAGATAAAAGCATTCGTTATTTGGGTACTAATTTGGCACTCATCTCACTTTGACTGAGCAATGGCATTGCAAAATTGAAGAAACTTGAAAACAAGTTACTAATAAGGAATAAGCTTCATCTTTCCCTTGCTGAGAAGGTTATGATTGTTAACATGTCTGGCACAAGGGGATCTGTTCCACTCCACTTTAATAGAATAAGGCATGTGATAAGAAGGTTACGATTGTTGACAAGTTCACCTATCTCATTCTGTCTACAAGGGACAGATTTAGCAGATGTTGATTTGCCGCATTCTTGTTGTTTAGAATTAGCTATCCAAAGGGGTCTTTGAGGGTCCTCCATCTTTCTTCAAGTATGTTCATCCCTGTTGCAGTCTTTATCTTTTGAGGGAAAAATGTGAATGCTTGAGACTTGTTTGAGTGTCTGTTTGGTCATACAAACCATACAACTGAGTTACAACTGAAAACGCATGATTATGGCTGATCCATATTGGATCACACCTCTACTTGTCATGAAGGAGTCAAAAGATGAGGGTACAACTTCCTCACTTGCTCTTTAGACTACCATCTTGTTTTTCATGACAGCTGCCCTTTCATACCAATTTTCCAATGCTCATGCTCACCTCTTCTTGTTGTCCTTACCTTCTTCTGCAACACTAAGTTTGCCTGCAATAATTCTTGGGATGTATGCAAACTTCCTCCGGATCACACCTCCACTTTTCATGGACTCAAAAGGCGAGGGTACAACTTCCTCACTTGCTCTTTAGACTACAATCTTGTATTTCATGACAGCTGCTCTCTCATACCAATTTTCCAATGTTCACACCTCTTCTTGGTGTCCTTACCTTCTTCTGCAACCCTAAGTTTGCCTGCAATATTTCTTGGGATGTATGCAAAGTCTCCAATGGATGGGAAAAATAGTTCTACTTCCTCAGCAGCATAGATGTTTCAAAGGGATGTAGGTTCTCAACATTGACAACTGAATATATATGCATATAAGGTGGCCGATCTAGCTCGAATGCATTGGTTCCCACTAAATCTATAATCAAAAAAGGCCAACGCTTTAGCGGCTTTAACTTCTTGGACATGGAGTCTTTCTTTTCCCATGTAAAGCCATAACTTGTCCCCAACTTGGAAAATACGCTCAACACTTTGACGATCATGCCTTGCTTTACACTTTACACATAACTTGAAACTCCTTCAACTTCTCGTCCTTGAAGATATATTAGCTTGACCTTGTCAATAAACTTCTCAACCCTTGGTATTTCTGAATTAGCCTTTTACTTATTCTCTAAGTTGTCCCATACGGACATCAAATGGACTAGGAGGAAAGAAATAAAACATCCATCAAAAGGATACATATTGGTATATGTATGAACTAGGTAATCATATAAGTACTCAATATAAGCTGAATTCTCATCCTAAATTTTTGGATGCTTCCTATTATACCCCTTTGATAGTTTCACATATATTCTATTTACTACTTTAGTTTAGTCATCCATTTGTGGAGAATAAGTGGTTGACCTCTCCAACTAGGTGTCTATTCTTGCCCACAAGGTGGTTCATAATCGACCCAAGAACCTTGCATCTCTATTTGGAACAATGGAATTTAGGAATGAACAAAATGAAACTACACATTAGTAAAAAAATAACTCAGCCGCTTTATGCCCTTAAGTGCCTTCTTGTATGGAACAAGAATGCACATCTTGCTAAACTATTCTACGAAAACAAGCAAATAATCGTGCCCTTTTAAGAACAATGGAATTTAGAAACAAATAAAGTGAAACCTAGACTGTTTCGGTATGGGTACAGTATGCTGAAATGGCAAATTTTTAAAAACCTCGGGTACGGTACGCTATGGGTCGTACAATATATTTTTAAAAAGCTAGATTGTTTCGGTACGAGTACAGATACGGTACACTGATACGGAAAATTTTAAAAAAACGTCGGATACACTACGTTGTTGGGTACGTTTTATGTACGTATGTGTGTGTGTGTATATATATATATATATATATATATATATAAATTTAAAGAAGTATTTACATACTTGTTGAAATTTAATACTCATACAATCAACCATCATCCTCATCAGTCGGGCTACAACCCTTTTGATTCCTGGAATTTGATAGTGCTGCAGATCAAAAAGATTCCTGGAATTTTCTTAAGACGTTGTAGTTACAAGTCACCTCATTCAAATTTGTCAAGTAAAAAACTTGTGAGAAATTCATTACTTAATAAATAAGAGATTGTGTTAGCTCAAGAAATCTTACATTCTATGGAAGTTCAGAAAACACCAGCTATGTTTATTAGAATGGATCTTTTCAAAGCCTACGATAGAGTGGATTGGGACTTCCTCTACAAAATCTTGGCTCGTTTTGGGTTTTCTACAAGATGGATTCAATGGGTGAAGACTTGTATCTCCTCAGTCTCTTTTGTTGTGTTGGTGAATGGGTCTCCCTCAAGTTTCTTTGGAGCTTCAAGAGGCATTAGGCAAGGAGACCCTTTATCTCCCTTCTTGTTCATCATTATGGCTGAGTGTTTGGGAAGACTTGCTCGTAGAGCCTGTCAAGAGAAAAAAATCCACGGTATTCAGTTGCCCAGAAACTGCCATCCGCTTTCTCATCTTCAATTTGCTGATGATTCCTCTATGATGGGAAGGGCCACCCAACAGGAAGCTAAGTAGTTTCAGAAAGTTCTCCACACATTTTCAGCTGCTACATGACAGATTATTAATCATGGAAAGTCTAACATTTTCTTTTTTCATTGCTCTGAGAGACGACAGGAGCAAATTCTGAAAATTTTCCAATTTCAGAAAGGAAGGCTCCCATGTCGATCTTTGGGGGTTCCTTTAGCTTCCAAAAAGTAAAGAGATTGGCAGTGGTTAATCAGCAAGTTCAAGCTTAAATTAAGTAAGTGGACTCATAAATAGCTTTCATCTGGCGGAAGGATGACTCTAATCAAGTCGGTCCTTCAATTGTGCCTATTTATGTTGCCTCACTCCTTAACATCGCTGACACTATTTTGAAACAGGTGGATACTATTTGTTAGAAGTTCTTGTGGAGTGGAGCTCAAGATAAGAAAAAGTGGCCCTTGGTTAGATGGGACATTCTTTGCCGGCCAAAGATGGTTCGTGGTTTGGGATTCAGATCTTCTCCTAAGCAAAATAAGGCATTGGCTGCCAAGCTATATTGGAGAATGCTTGTTTATCCTAATGGGCAGCCATGTTCAGAGCTAGGTATGCTGAGAATAATCCTCTTGAAAAAATTATTAGATCTACCCTGCCTACTAAGGGATCTCCGACTCTGAAGTTCATCAAAGTGGGAGAAGATATGATTAAGAACCAGTTTTTTTAGATAGTTAATAATGGGCAATGTGCTAATTTCTGGATTGATTCTTGGGATGGGCAGCCCCCTCTCATCCATCAATTCCCACAGCTCATCCCTACTATGGAACAAATGCAGGAGTTGGGATGGGTCAAGATTGCCCAGTATGGTAAACCAACTATTTAGCCATGGGACATTGGGAAATTCTAAATTCTGCCTGTGGAGTGGCCAATTGCTATGGAGCATCAAGTGCAGTTGCTTAACAATATTTTGAAAGATTGTCCTTTTTCATCATCCCCAGAGCCTGATAAGCTGGGTTGGGGAAAGGGGGTCTCTGGTACTTATTTTGTTGTTGTTAGCTATGCCTCTTTGGTCATTGAAACTCCTCATCCTCTTCAATTTCTTTTCGAGCACATTTGGCATCCAGGATTGTGGCCTAAAGTCAGTTTTTTTCTTTGGCTTTTCATCCACCAAAGAGTCTTAGTTGGAGATCGCCTTCTAAAGAGAGGGTTGTATGGCCCGTTTCGATGTGCTCTATGCCTTCATGATGAGGAGTCTTCTACTCATCTTTTTTTTCATGTCCTAGGGTTACTCTGTTAAGGCAACTTCTTGCTTCTTTATTTAAGTGATTGGATAAATTGTGAATCTCTTGAGCAGGTTTTCAAAGCTTGGCAGGAATCTTTCCCTAAAGGCCAAAATCTTATCCCTATGATGTGGAGTGGTATCTCTCTTCTCCTTTGGAATATTTGGAAGGAAAGAAACAGTAGAATTTTCAAGCAAATCAGTAAATATAGATCTTTTGTTTGGGAGAAGACCAAAATCAACATAGTGGAAAGCCTGAAACATAAGATATCTTTGCCTCAAGATCTTTCCCCTAAGTGGAAAATATTTGTAATCAGCTTAACATTGATCCTAAGGATGGTTCTTGCCCTAGGTTGCCGAATAAGAAGAAAGCTCTAAGGGACGGCCATTGGAATAATCCACCTCCACAATTTGGTAGGTTGAATACGGATGGGGCTTCTAGAGGAAATCCTAGGAAAGCTGCTTGGGAGGCATTGGTAGGGATGTTGACTGTGGGGTCCAATTCTTTTTTGCCAAAAATCTTGGATTTACTACTGACAATCTTGTTGAGGTTAAACCTATCTATAAAAGCATGCAGGAGGCCTTGAAAATTGGATGGCACAAGATCCAAGTTAAGTCGGATTCCCAAATCATTATTCGCCTACTTTCTAATAATAGACGGGACTCTCCTCCCAATTGGCGTATTGCCAAAGAGGTGTGGAAGATAAAACAACTAAGGGGAAAATTTCAAGAGGTCCAATTCAATCACATTCCTCGTGAAAGGAACAAAGTTGTTGATGGATTGGCTAACTAGGCTCTGGACAACAAGGACCTGGAACATGCCCCCTCCATGATGGTCCAACAAGCTTCAGGAGGATATCAAATATATTCTTAATCTTGATTCTCTGTCATGATTATTTCTTCTAATTTTTTGTTGTATGATGCTCAAGCTTGGACCAATAGCTTTCAGGCTTGGCAAAACCGTATATGTAATTTTATATTTTTCATAATATAATGTTTTGTTGTTGCGGAAATACAAAATTCGACTAAAGAGACAATTATAATTTCACATTTTATATAAGTAAACACGCCAAAATGTTAAAAAATAAATCAAATAGTAATGGGGTCCAATACTATATAAGAATATGTTTCTATTTTTTTTTGACAAAGGAAAAAATATATAATAAAATGTTATATATAAAATATCTAAAAACTATATTTAAAAAATAAACTATAAAATAAATTATTAAAAAATAAACTACAATTAAAGAACTTTAAAAGTAAATGTAAATTATAAAAATTTAATTAAAATTATAAAAAACTTTAAAAATAAACTAAAATTAAAAACTTATATATAAATATAAATTATTAAAAAAAACTCAAATTAAAAAACTTAAAAATAGACTAAGGGCCAAGACTACGACTCAGCCTAGGCAAACCTTAAGCGATTAAACCCCAAACCATAATGACCAAGTAAAGGTAAAATAACCTACGAGGGAAGAACCCCTCAATAAAGCATGGAGCAAATGAAGATGAAAGCAAGAGAGGACAGGAAAATAACAATGTCACAAACCTATAGTTATGCTCAAGCTAGGAGAACCAAACCATCATCATCTATCATTGTGAAAGGACAAATGAAGGAGTTGTTAATGCTCATAAAGGAATGTCCAGGACTGAGGGGTCCCAGATAGACAATCCTAGGAGGAAGTCGGATACCATACCTAAATCCACTTCTAACATCAATGGTTAATAAGCCTCTAGTGAAAGAGAAAACTTAGTAATGTGTTCCTACCTCTTTGATTGGGGATGCAGACAAGGGGAAGGCCACTCCACCCAGGAAAATGAGTGGGTCAGGATGTTTTGGTAGTAATACACAAAAAGGAATGACAACTTGCTAATTTGTCCTTATCTGTGTGTAAATTGGTTGTATCCAACAGTTGCTTGCTGCCCCCAATCACAATGCATATAGTGGGTTGGAAGAATGAGGTAATTAACTTGAAAGCTCTGGTAGACTCCTGAAAGCAATGCGCTGGAAGAAGAAGAAGGATCTAACCTGGGGAATGAAATCCTCATGGAAAAAAACGGCCAAGCAGCTTTGATAAGGGTGCCAAAGTGGACACAGCTGCCCCCAACTTTGTACAAAGAATGGTATCTCCCCTGAATCTTATAGTAGATTGGACATCTAAAAATATAGTGTTCATCTGGAAAAAGGATGCCACCATCTACAATCTATAAGAAATGTTGAGGATACAGTGGCAACTTGGGAATGAGCAACTATGGAGATATCCAAGTCACCTAAATGTATTGGTGGTATATAACCTCTTTGAAAGCCCTGTTGATGACCCCTTTCATGGGGAAAAAGCTAGAAAGGGCATCCAAGAAGCATCTGAAAGGAGGAAGTTGAACAATAGAGATTCCAATATATTGAAGGCGCAAATTGGCCTCAGAAAACCAACATTGATGCCCAATGGGGCTCAAAGAGTTAATTATCTCAAAAGAACAAAGACCCAAATATGGATCTCTCCCAACCTCGGGCCAACTCACCAAAGGATTTGAGTTTGTGAATACAATGTATGTCTAAAGATACTCTCAAAGCAAAGGGTTACTCTCAAAGCAAAGGATTGAGCGAAAAACTCATCCTAGAAAATGTACCAAGGAGCCTTCTAGTTGCAACAAATCATTCATTGAAGAATGAGAGTCTAGACCCCCTCAATGTGTTCCCAATCAGTTGGTAATCAGGGTAGTTATACAATTACCACTACAACCTAAACTATTTCGGTACGAGTACAGGTACGGGTACGCTGAAAACGGAAAAAATTTTAAAACCTCAGATACGGTATGATGTGGGTACGTTCATACAATATATTTTTACTAAGTAAAAAATTTAAATATATATAAAAATTTAAAGAAAACAACAAGTTTATAGTCTCAGCAACCTATAAAATTTTAGAAGACAACAATAAGCTTATTATGAATCAGAAGCCATATAAAGCAAGATTTCTTTCACTGAATACAAGAAAACCACAAAACATTAAATCTATGAGTCCATCTACTAATGGGCTCACAGACATTCCACTTATTGTTAAGGCCCAGGGAAAGGTTTGGGGAGAAGGCAATCTTTTCATAGAGTTGTTTAGAGGTAGCCTCTTGGAGAAGGGGCCCTTTCAGCCACCTCATAGTATCCCAAAAGTCATTTTCATCCTCCATACTTAGTCCAATAGAGGAAGCTGTGAAAGCATTTCTGAGCATTGTATACATTTTGAACTGAGATTGAGGAAGCTTATAGAAAGCTTTAAGGTCTGTCCATTCCATCCACTTCCCAAATCTGTACAAGTCATGAAATATTTTAATTCCTTTCTCAAACCAAAGGAGTGCAGGGCAGCCTCTTGTCATTATATTTCAGATTCGACAAAATCAATTTGTAGGTTTGGCACCTAGTGTCAAAGGAAGAGAACATAGGCTGCCCAACCACCAGGTGCTTCACTTGTTCCCATGCCTTCCAAATTGACTGAAGAATAAAGGACCCATGAGGAGCAACAAGAAAGCACCCAAATAGTAAGTCAACCAAATGAAGTCCTTTTCATCTCTCTTGACCCTTCAGAGCCTATTGGCAATATTGAATTTCACACGAACTTTCCGAGGTTCAATTCCAGTCAAAGACCTCAAGTTTCATTTATTTTTTGCACTTAAAAAGAAAAAAAAATGTGGGTACGCTGTGGGTACGTACCCACATTGTACCCGTACCCGTACCAGCACCCGATACGTATCAGGCCTAGTACGGGGGGGTACTTGGCATTCCAGGGCAGTCTAGCGTGAAACTAAACATTAGTAAAAAAAATAACTCAGCCACTTCATACCCTTAAGAGCCTTCTTGCATGGAACAAGAATGCACATCTTGCTAAACTAGTCTACGAAAACAAACAAATAATCATGCCCTTTTCTTGACATGAACAAACCCCTTACAAAATCTGTGGAAATGTTTCCCATGGTCATGTGAGAACTAATAATGGCATATATAATCCCAACTTTCTATCGTGTGTCTTGTTTGTACTACATAAGCCACATCCCCTTGTGAATCATAAACTTCTTGTGTTTTTGGCCAATAGACATACCTTTGCAAATTTTCTCATATCTTGGCTGCCTACACTATTAGTGTGTCTATCTCTTGTGAGCTGAATTCTTCCATTCTTTGATACACAGTTTCCCTATTATGTGTCTTGTTTGTACTAAATAAGCCACATCCCCTTGTGAATCATAAACTTCTTGTGTTTTTGGCCAATAGACATACCTTTGCAAATTTTCTCATATCTTGGCTGCCTACACTATTAGTGTGTCTATCTCTTGTGAGCTGAATTCTTCCATTCTTTGATACACAGTTTCCCTATCGTGTGTCTTGTTTGTACTACATAAGCTACATCCCCTTGTGAATCATAAACTTCTTGTGTTTTTGGCCAATAGACATACCTTTGCAAATTTTCTCATATCTTGGCAGCCTACATTATTAGTGTGTCTATCTCTTGTGAGCTGAATTCTTCCATTCTTTGATACACAGTTTCCCCAACTTGTGGAGCAGCTCTTCCTTGCGCTCAACATCTGCACTCTTTGCCCTCACAAATGCCGATATACCTCCTTGGAGTCTTTTTCTTATGCATAGTCTTTGCTATAAACCTCATTGACAAAAGGTTCGAGCTAAGATATTGTGAACAAAGCTGAAATCAAAAGTGGTCTAGGAAACATATCAGCCAACTTGTTAGTCACCCTTTTATACTTGATGATCAAATAAAATTGCTGCAAGAGATCCACCCACTTATACTGCCTTGATTGCCGCAAATCCATATGGGCTTTAGAGAGTTGAGAAGAATGGAAAAGCGTGCGAACAACCCAACAAATAATGATTCCATTTTGAACCACTTGCACAGGTGCATACAATTCCTTGTCATTTGTAAGGTTGGAAAAGCGTGTGAACTACCCAACAAATAATTATTCCATATTGAACCACTTGCACAGGTGCATACAATTCCTTGTCATTTGTAAGGTGTCAACTTACCTCCTTGCAATAAACCACCCCAGGGCATAATCGTTTGTGTTCGTTTCCCCCTCAATGGTAAAATCACTGGCATCAAACACACTAAATGTTCATTAGATGTTTATATGTTTTTGCTAAACACCAATATATCATTCAAATATACAGAGAAAAAGGAATCTATGAATGGTATCAACACATCATCATCAACCTCGTGAATCTAGAGGGTGCATTACATAAACCAATAGAAAGCACGAGCCATTCATACAAACCTTGCCTCATCTTGAAATGAGGAATTCCATATGTCCTTTATTCTCACTTGATGGTACCCAAATTTCGAGTCTAGCTCGGTGAAGCACTTGGCATGTTGAAGCTGATTCAACAAATAATCAATCCTTGGAAGGGAATAACTTTTCTTGAATACGATTTTGTTCAAAGCTTTGTAGTCGATTATCCTCGATTGGAGTTTGTGCTGACAGAAGGCATATGTAAGGCTACATTAAAAGAGGTGGTAGCAAAAAGTCCATGATCAAAGATGCAGTGCAGCGTGCAAATCTTGTTGAAGATGCTGAGGCGTCAGTTGAACATGCTGTGTTTGATGAGACAACAACCAAGTGGATTTCTTTCAGGAAATGGTTCCACTATTTTTCCAGTCTTATCACGTCTGTGTCAAGTGCTGTAGGGAAAAGACTATTTTCTAGAGTTGCTTTACAACAACTCTTTTCTATTCCAGTTAAGCAGAACACATGGTTTCCAGAGTGTGATGCAGCAGGTAGCTACATACACCTGCGAGATGATGCCAGACAGATAGAGGCAGAGTGAATGCTAATTTCTTGTAGGAAAGAACTGTTAAGTTGATTTTTATACCCATAACCAGTCCAACCAAGGAAAAGTTACCTCATGCACATCCATATGTAACAGACTGGCTCCCATTGGAAGCTTTAATAGTGTAAGCATTACATGTCATCTGCTCACAGGTTATGACATATATTGTTTTTCTGAACATGAACAGTTGTCTTATTTATCATAAGACAAGTCTAAGAAAGCAATTTACCTTTATCTTGTAAAGAAACATAATCTGCACTACAATAAGATATGAATGACAACCGACAGCTTACATTGTCACTAAGGCATTTCATTGCCTTCTGCAATTGCATTTCAATCCTGATTAAGAGAATGACCATCGGAATCATTTGAATTGCCACCTTTGACAGTACTGGGCCAACTCTGTATTGGCATTTACTAGCAGTTGGGATTGGAGGGATTACATCAATGAAAATACAAAGTTATCCAGATAGGGAGGAATTTTAAAAATATATGTGTGATTTTCAGACCCGTAGACTTGACGAACAGAGTTGTCAAATCATATTTTCCCCCGCACTTGCCAGAACTATATCTCGAAGGTCCCAGAAGAGTGTACAAGAAATACCCAAGGAGCATATTGATGATAGTATTGCAATGTTTATGGCATAGTTACCTAAGTCTCGGGAATGGGGGGGTGGCGAGATGGAGGGAAGGGGTTTCCGGGACGGGAAAAAATTCCCAAATTTTGGGGACGGCAAGGGGACGACTATTAAAATAATATATAAGATATTAATCTTAGAATATTTTAACTTTGTTCAATGAAATTTAGGGATTTAAACTCTATTCATGTACTTTCAAGATTATAATTTAATGTTCTTCATAAAAATAACAGCTTTTTCAAAGTAAAAACGTCAGAAGGTTTTTGAACGATTTAAAAAAAATAGGGGATGCCCCCTCCAAGTCCCCAAGTCCCCGAAACATTCAAGACATCCGGGACATCACCAAAACCTAGGGGACGTGTCCCCGCGTAACACTTATGGTTAGACGTATTGCATTGGTAGTGTGAAACCACTTTTCGCATAAAACATTTACAAAACCTAGTAGGGGAGTATAGATGAAGGATTGGACTTCCCAACTCCATTATGCACAAAATGACAGGTGCCAAAATTGAAATTAAATTGAACAACCTGAGAAAGCAAATAAAGCAAACAGGATCATTTTCTCCTCAATTTTCAATTGGGAAGAAGACCGATAGTCTAGGAAGTAGGGGAGGGCCTGGTTGCAAAATGAATGAGCGATATTCACAACCGAGATGGGAAGCCATTGTTTGCAAGATGTGTTGAATATTTAAAAACCATCTGATTGATATTATTGTGAGTGATTCAATCTTTTTTCGTCGCATAATTTCCCTATTGTGGGCAAATTTGTTCCATTGCCAAGTGAAGCGATAGGCAATGTTTTTGCTTTGGTTGCTACACCTAGCCAAGAGCAATCCTCTATACCACACACGTTGCAAAATGTATAGCTATCAGCAGTAGAATACCGATAGCCTATTAAATAAAGCAAACAGGATCATTTTCTCCTCAATTGGGAGGCAATTGTTTGCAAGATGTGTTGAATATTTAAAAACCATCTGATTGATATTATTGAGAGTGATTCAATCTTTTTTCGTTGCATAATTTCCCTATTGTGGGAAAAGTTGTTCCATTGCCAAGTGAAGCGATGGGCAATGTTTTTGCTTTGGTTGCTACACCTAGCCAAGAGCAATCCTCTATGCCACACACGTTGCAAAATGTATAGCTATCAGCAGTAGAATAATGTTTCTGCTGTGTTTAATACATGGGTAGAGAGAGAGTGTATATCCTTGCCACAGATTGGCATGTTTTTAGCATTCGTGAAGTGCCAAACACTCTATAATCATTGCATTTTCTCAATATGTGAGAACTATAAACGTAGATTTCTTGTGTGCATGGTTCGTAAAATGTTTTAGCACCTTGAACACGTTATCTTGGCACAAAGCACGTTTATAATAATAGAAGGTCCTTTAGCTTGTTTTGGAGCATAGACCCACTATTGTACCTGCTTCTGCTCCTGATCCTGCTGCTTACAAGTTGCCTGACTAATTTGTACCAAAGAACTGTGGGCATTCTAAACAACATGTGAAGCATGGATGATGCTGCTGGTGTGAAGAGAGAGATGTTATTGTTTAAAATATGGGGAATGAGAGATCTTAAGTGCATTAGTCCATTCACGACAGACACACAAAGACGCGATTGAGATCCTAAGGAATTCATCTGATTTCAAGAGCATCCTCGTGACGAAAAGCAGGTTTAAAGAACTTAGAGGAGTATTTAGCATTTACTACTTGTTGCATTTATTGAAAAAATAGGGGTTGGGACACTTGCATTACGCTGGAGTGCCTGTTGAACTACATTGTACTTGGTGGGATGTTTTCAAGACATTTTTCGTTTGTTGAACTGCATTGTATTTGGTGGGATGTTTTCGAGACATGTTTCCTAAAGGAGCCTGATGAAGACAAGCACCACAATTCACTACTCCATTTGTTTTACTGTTTTGCAAGGTGCTGATAGTTGAATTAGGGTGGCAAGGAAGGAGAATTGTTTCCTAGTCGCTCACAGTGAATTTTGGAAAATTGAGTGAGGTTTTGGAGCCCATGAGTAGAGAATTAGCGTTTCCAAATCAGTTTTCCAGTATCTGACACTTGCCAAAACCATATTGATACAGTTCCAGATGTGCCACTAAAGGAGTTGCTATGGTTTTGGTCAAGGTGCTCTATTTCACTTGATTTTTCTATGTTTAGTTCGCCTTATTTTTTGGACCCATTTTCCACTAACTGTTGATGACGAATGACTCTGGATTAACAAATACATGTGTATCATCCAAAACACTAATTCTCTAGTGTTTTTCAAGCATTTTAGTTATTCCAATTATCCTACACTCCCATTTTCGTGCTATATTTATTTAAATTTAATTATCAATTCGATGTGGTTAGTTTAGTACATTGTTAAGGCCAGACGAATTTCCAAATCTAGCCACTTTTCCAATAAAATAAAGAAAACAATTATGGAGTCGAGACTTAATTGAGAGTATTAATTTTATTTTGTTTTACTTTTTATTAAATTGAAAAATCGATACCAAACATTTATGAACATTAAGAATTACATATTAATTCCAATAAACCATACATTTATAAACATCCACCAATTGAAAGCTATAGAAAAGGGGATTCCTAAATAAGGATTGGTTCTATGGACTAATACAGTCAAGAGTCCAATTGAAATTTCCTAGCATAATTAGGAATACTCCGGTTCATCGTGTACTTTTTTTAAAGCCAAAAAAAATATATTTCAAAGAAAAAGGAAGGATTTTAGACATGTTTGAAGAAGTAAAGAAAATGGAAGGATCCCTCATAAAATTTATAATGAACAAATTGATTCTCGAGATAACAGATCTACAGCCATAAGAATAACATATTATGTTTTAAGAACTCAAGGTCTTGGGCTATTGGTGAGTTACAAGTAGTTTGTAATCATCGACCCATGTTTCATTCCCGTTGAGTTAATTGGATGCTTTCAATAAATGGGCATGGGGACACCTTGAGGTAGGGGTCGAACTTCTCTATATGGACCAAGCGGAACATAGTGGGGCGCTCCGAATGCAAATCACTCGGAGGACATTAAAGACCCAAGCCCACCCCCATGTCCCACTTAGAGAAAGTGCTCCTCCACCACTCCAATTCATAGCTCTGGTATAATAAAAGTGTTTAACATCCAAAGTCGTCAATGGGGTTTGGGTGGATTAGTTAAGATAGACGGTTGTGCCTGGATTCACCCAGGTTCAAATCCCGTTGGGTGCGATCCCTTCGGGGTGGATTATCGGTGGTGGCGGGTGTTGCATCACCGGTGGTTGTAGCTGGTGCTTCTTATCAACGGCGGCGGACTTAGCATCGTCAACATTGGCAATAGCAGCGGCTGGTAGCTCTAAAAACGGGATTGGCGGAAAAAAATTGCATCGTTGGTGCAGGCTCAGTGGTCGCGGTTTGTAATTGTGATGGATTAATTGTAATATCTTGTCTGAGGACATTTGCATTGTTAAGGGAGGGGACCTAAGAACCCCCCGGTTCATAGATCCAGTCCTATTTTTGGGAGTTAAAGGGAGTACGTGAGTGGATGGATAAAGATAGCTTGTATTAAATTTAGCAAGTGTTGCTCCAAATAGAAATTGGCTAAAAAGATAAGTGCTTTTGGATAAATTTAGCAACTGCTGTTCTAAATTAATCCTTGGCACCAAAAGGAGAAGCCTTTTATTAAATTTAGCAACTGCAGTCCTATAATTCGCACCAAAAGGGGTTGAGGAAAATAAATAAAACTAAATAAAATAGCTCAGAAAAGCTATTTTTAAAAGGCAGCAGTCTAATAAGACTGATTGGATTGTAAGAATCGTATGAGACACACTTTTGGTTGTTTTGCTCTAGCAATCCTAACCTTGTACTTGCTCTTCTGAATAAAAAGCTCCATTTTGCCCTCTCATAATGTTGTATTCTGATTATTTATTGTGTTTGATAGGAATATTGTGTTGCTCTAGTATGAAAATTACTCTCTCTACCAATATACATTCTCCTAAACCCTTGAATTAATTTTGGAAAATAGCTTAGAGTTGTGCAGGTGTGTGAATCTTTGATTTCTTTGTGTGCAGAGTTACATACATGTGTTAAATTATTGGTGTATCACCCTTATTTCCCTTTTCCCGCATTCCTCCTTTTTCCTTGTCAAATTTTTAGTTTTTAGGTGATTCACAAGGCAACCAGCCCTCTCTGGAGGTTCACCTTAGACATAGATTACCCACAGCCTTGAGGTGTTCCAATTTTATCCACAAGAGGGAGTACACACACCATTCTCTATCAAGGTGCAACTTCTGGGTGACAACAATTTCTAGCATGCCCGGTGGGACAGTACAAAAATTTGCTAAAGAAGTTGATGCTATTCTTAGCAAATATAAGTGTTTCAGACACAAATATTCAGCATATGGCGACTCCATTGGCCCAAAGATCCTTTTTTCTCAACCAGCAAACCATTTCCTCCATCTTTCCATATTTTAATGAGGTTGTGCAATCATGACTTCAATTCCTCATTGGGATTCCAAGTTTCAAGAGAATTATTACTCCCCTCCACCTCGTTTTCTCCAAAATTCTCCTCTAAATCAGTATTATAAGCCCTATCATAATGAATATGCCCATGATCCAAACAATTTGTATAGTTATCCTAACAATCATGGTGTTTTTCAGGAGCAGGAATATGCAGATTATGGAAACAATTCCATGCCTAATGATGACTTGCAAATGCGGGTACAACACTTGGAGATAAAAATGGTACAAATGAGGGCAACAAGTTTCATCAAGGCAGCCAAGCTTGGTTTCAGGGTACCCTACCCATGGGTCGATCCTGTGCCAAATTGGTATAGCCCTCGAGAGAAGACAGACTTTGTATTTGAATTGATACCACAAATATCATAGTGGAATGAAGAAATTGAAGCTTACCAATATAGTGTTGAGAAACTCTATCAATGGGGTAATTCTTCAATATCATCATGCAACCCTCCCATTCCTAGTTTCCAACCCCTTCAACCAGAGCCCAAGTAACAAATTCCTAGCTTTCTTAAATTTTCTCCTCCACAAGATCTTACACCTCTCCAATCATCTCAACCATTGCAAAATTAGTTAACAACCCAACCCACCCCTCCCCTCATATTCCGGAATCTATTATGGAATGAAACTAGTCAGCAAATCAGTTTGGAAGGGCAGCCAACTAAAAAGCCAAGTGAAGAAGTTCTCAGGCAAAATCTAACAAAATGGAACTTACAGTTTGAGGACAAACAAATTCCATGGTTGGTTAAGCCTACAATAGAGGAGTGCACGAAAGTGATTAAAGTTACAGAGCAACAGGAGGAATATGATGGTTGACCAACAAGCAAAGGTTAGACAAAGTTTTCTCAAATCTCTTGAGATACAAAATAAAGATAATGTTTTGAAGGATAAGATAAGATAAGATAAATATATTAATGTCCAACATATGACCACAGAAGTAGGTCAATGGGACTACAGTCCAAACAATATACAAAGTGCAAGTGGGGAAGACTCAAAATGAGTTCCCGAGAACAGAAGAGAGAAGAAGAGAAGAACAAGAAAAAACCCCCAAGAAAACAAAAGCCCCACAGACGGGAATAATGAGTCAGAGGGGGGGAAGGAAAGCGGAGAAGAGAATGAAGGAGGGGGCTGATCAGGAGCTATCTACTCAGAAATGGTAGTCCTGTCCCTCCTAACATTCAAAGCTGATAAGAAGTAGCTACTGATGGAATGACTCCTCGAAGAGGGGGGCGAGGGCCCCCTCCCCCGCAGAGAACTAAGATTAGAACGACCGCCAGCGAGGCGAGTAGATCTGGATTGCCCTCTAAGACATGTACGCTGCCGAGCCAGCTGGTGGCCACTGGGGGAGCTGTGAAGGTCTAGCCGAGAACGAACTGATCTATGCCCTGTAATAGGATCAGAGTGGCTTTGTCGTTTGATACCACCGACTGCAGGTCGAACCGGAAAGAAAGATGTAATCTGTCTTGTGGAAATGACTCTCAGAGGTGGGTGAAGAATCTGGTCCCGGAGCTCTAGAGACTCACGGATATAGAGGGCAAGGCACCGCTAGTCAATATATCTGAAGAAAGTCGGGAGGGTCTGAACCCCTCTAAAGAGGCAATGAAATCGTCCCCTGATCTCATAGTATATGGGGCAGCGAAAGATGAAATGGTCCTCAGTCTCAACCTCTTGAAGGCTACAGAGCCTGCAAAGTCTGTCACCGTGGTCAATATGATGATTCGTCTCACAACACAATCTGTGGGAGCCCACCCGAAACTAACCCATGGGTATGCGGAGGGCATGCATCCAATGGCGAAAGGTGTACTGGGGGCGGATGATGAGTCTGTCGTTGATCTCAAGAAAATGCTCTGCATAAAAGGCCATCTTAGGACGCAAGCCGTCATGGGGGTTCACCCAAGTAGTCTGAATAAAACACCTGTAAAGATCCTCTCTGATGGACCTATTCAACACCTGCTTGGTGGGTAGAAGGTGACTAGGAGCATTCAGGGAATAATGAAAGAGGGGAAGATGATCCATCTGAATACCAACATAACCCAACAAAGCTAAAGTATTAGAGAACCAGCAACGTCCTCTATCCTGAGAAATACTCATAGAGGAACAATAAGCGAGATACGGATACCTATTCCGCTCATCGGGGAAATCCCCAAACCTCCTGACACGGTGGATGAAGGCCGAAATGTCAAAAACGGTCTCCAAACGGAAAGGTCTGGTGCCGAATTCGGCTAGAATAATCAACTGAGGAACCGTCTGCTTGCATCTGATGAGACGACGAAGGAGGAGAGTCTGCACTCTCTCGACTGATGCTCAATCCGTAGCTAAAAGGGAGGGACCCCAAACAACAGACCTGTAGAGAACAGTGGGTCAGATGAGAGAGATCATGAGAGGCATCTTAGAGGAAATGTCTTGAAAGTGGTGCCGGAAACATTGTCGCTCAAGAATGGCAAGAGACCCATAACCTTTGTTCACACGCGGCTGAAGGGCATGCCTCATACTAAATCTAGGTCCTGAGAACTAGACACCCAAATAAGTATGTGTTGGTGATTTCAACCTCCTGCCCCCTAAAAAAGAAATGGAGGTGAGAGGTCTTCAACCCATTGAAGACAATGACCTTGGTCTTACCAAGATTGACCATCAAATGCCGAAGATCACAAAATAGAGCAAGTGCGTCAAGTTGTCTCTGAAGCCCCTCAAGAGAAGAGGCAAGTAAAACAATATCATCAGCGAACAAGAGAATAGAAATCAAAACATGGTGAAGAAGGCACCCATCCCCTTCTTGAATATGATCCCAAAGAAAAGATTCTAATTCATCAATGTAGATACCGAAGAGAGTAGGGGACAGGGGGCAACCCTGTTTAACCCCAATGGTACTCCTGATGAAGTCTGACATCCCGAGAGCAGTACGGAGGCGACCGAGGACAAACTCATAGAGACGCATGATGGCAACAATAAGAATCTCAGAAATACCGATGTCCCTAAGCCTCTGGAAGAGAGCCATGCGAGGTCCTGAGTCAAAGGCTTTTCGAAAGTCCACAAAGCAGCAGTAGACCTTCGAAGAGTGGTGGCGGGCCTCCTCAATAATAGCCCAAAGGGTGAAGATGTGGTCGATAGTGTGATACCCAGGTCGAAAACCAACCTGACCTCTAGCTCTGAGTTGTCTCTGCTCCAAAACATCAGACAACAACCTGTGAAGGACAGTGGTATAGAGTTTGGAGAAAGAGTGGCCCACCATAATAGTCCTGTAGTTATTCGGATCGGAAGGCAAACCTGCCTTGTAGATCAGGTGAATGACATGATGAAACCAAGTAGGTGGGAAACCGTGGTGGACCACCTGGTTGAAGAGATCAGTCAAATAAACACAAACCTCAGAACCCTATTTGAAGAATTCAACCTGGAAGCCCTCTTCGTCAGCCGCCTTGCCACTGTTCAAGGACCTGATTGCCTCTTTGATATTCCTGTGTGTGAAAGGATTACCGGGAGGAGGATTTCCAATCTGGATAGACTGCTGCCCCGGGATATCATAAAGGGTAGAGGTGTGGGAGAATATAGAGGTAGGATCGATCACCATGGAGGAGGGGGGGTGGTGGGGAAAGATAGTACGCTAGAAAGACCGGGGATTAGACCGGAGGGAGGTAGAAAGTGTTAGCCTGCAGTGGGAAATGAAGGATCGCTTCTTACGGTGAAGGAGGCATCGGTAGGCAGTCCTGAGAGTGGGGAAGGAGGGAAGAGCATGGGTAAAGACATGACGGAGGTGACGGTGAAGGGCTTTGCACTCTAAATCATACCATTGGTTCATAGGACAAGATTTTAGAGTCCAAAAGGCTGAGGGATGAGTGGTGGAGCTGGGAAAGGATAATAGAGCAGCTTTCCACAGAGTAGAGGATAGGCAGTTGTACTTAGCATCCACACTCACAAGGTTGGAGAAGTGATTCTCAGAGGGGAGAAGGTCATGGATGTGAGCTACGAAAGTGTCGTAGCTCCCCTTATCAAACTGAAAGGAAGTACGAGGGGCTAGCGAAGAGGAGGGGTGGTGGTGGGAGGAGGGTTGGTGTCGAGACAAAAGGATAGGACAGCGTGGTCGGCAAGGGGAATGGGGGAAACAGAGAAGGAACGGAAAAGAAGAGAGACATCCGGGTTGGCAAGGATATAATCTACAACGTTGGTGCCACCACCATGGGGGCGGCAGGTGAAGAAGCACACATCCGGAAAGCGTGCAATCCCGTTAAGGATCACCATCCCCTGTGATTCCCCGAGTTGGGGAAGGAACCGTCCATAGGCTGTGAAAGGACCGTCTATATCATCGAAAATCCTGTGCAAACCCACTGCTTCTGAGTCAATACTCTGTGTGCAGAATGTATCCTTAGAACGGTCATGAAGAGGAACCTGTAAGTGTCTGGTGCGGGCATTAAAATCGCCCAAGATAATAACCTTCCCTGCGTCAGAGTACTGACTAATATTGTCGTATAAGTCAAAGAAGGGGTCCCCACCAGGGCCATTGTGAATGGCGTACGGAGAGGAGGCAGGCGGAAAGTAACAGACGACAATATACAAATCTCTAGAACCACGAGCAACCGCTCTAATACGAATCCACATGTACCTGGCCGACACATCGGTGCCAACGACCGAGACCCTATCCTGGAGGGAGTCCCTATAAAGACAAGCGACCCCACCAGAACCCCTGACACCCCCCGACCCCCAAGTCTCCTGTCTACAAGCAGAAAACCAAAGGAAGCCCGTAATACCCAAGAGAGGTCAAACTGGGCTCTCATGTGTCTCTGTGATGAAAAGCATATCAGTAGCCCCAAGGGCATCTGTCGTAATACCGGGGGAAGACCAAAGTGAGCCATTACCATTCCAACATCTGATAGTCAGCCCCCAACCCCTCTCCTGCCTGACCCGTCATTTGGAAACACCCTGTCGGGGCTCCCAACCGGGAGGAGGCGAATCCCTAATAACAACCCGGAGGTTCTTGATGACCGCCCATTTACCTACCTTCCTTGTTGCCATAACCTACTCCCTAGAGCGATTGAGCTCTCCAACCTGTGTCCTGGTGAGATCCTCGTCAAGGAAGACCTTGTCTGGACGAGAGAAAAGACACCTCTTAGCCCTGAGAGCTGTCAACCTGTCAGATGCGGTCCTGAAACGGATGAAAAGGGTGGAATCATAGCCAACCCAAGCTTTCTCTAGTGTAATGTCAGAGATCCCAAAAGTATTTGTGAGAAAGGAGTTACCAACCACCAGTGGGTCCTATTGTAGGAATGGTGGGTGGGAGACCCCTCACTTTGAGGTTTAACTCCCTGTCGCGCCTAATGCGTTCCTCAATTAATTTGGCTTGCACAACGGCCTCAACAGCAGCTAAAGGTGGAGGGACATTGGATTTCCCACGAACAACCTTGGTCCATGATTCCGTTTCTAGCTTTAAGGAAGCCTGGTTATTTCTGATCTCCTCATGTTAGGACCAAAGGTCAACAATTTCAGTTTGTAAGGTATCAGTAGGAGGGTTGGTATTATTGGTGTTGTTGGCTAGCTTCTCTTTCAAGATAACGTTCTCTGATTCAACATCTACAACCCTGTTAATAAGTGCACAAACCTCACTCTGAAGTTGTTGATTTGCAGTTTCAATTTTTTGGATACGGTTGAGAAGTTCCATTAAGATGTCAGCTGTGCAATTGGGAGGATTGCCCAGAACGTTCCCAATCGTGCCCCTGCTGGTAGGAGATTCGGGAGCATATGAATGTTTCTAAGGATCAGATCAGTAATCTTGAGCCAATATCACCTTCAAATCAGCTTGCAAACAGTCATATAGAGGAAGAAATCAAGGAAGAAATTCAAATTCAAAAGGATTTTTCCTCAAGCTATGAACAATAAAGAGGATGAGGTTTTATCAGACTTAGAAGAATCTGATGATGAGGAAGAGCCAATTGAAATTGTAAGTATTCCAAACCCATCATCTATCTTCCTCAATAAAGACTCTCTTATTATTACATCTTCTTTCGAGCTTGAAAAAGAGCCAAATATGAGGTTGTTTGCGAAGGATAAAGTAGGAAAGGTTTCAAATCAGTCTCTAGATGTAATGACCCTTTTTAAGGGTTTTAATTAAAATTTGCAACAGAGTGAATTTAAATTGCAGCGATTAAAATCTCTTTGAAAATTGTTGGGAATTCATCAGCAAATTCCAGTAAAATATTGTCCAATGAAAGATATATTATTTTATTAATTTTCTAGAGCCAAATCATTTTAGGCAATGCAAGATACTCTGCTGGAAATATTCTGATAATCTGGAAATTACAGCAGCAATAAATAATTCGATTTGACCATTAAATATGCATAGAAACCTGTGCAAATGCAGATTTGGCTTTTATAATACAAGCCGACTTGGAATATTAATTTTATATGATGTTAGTATCATCCAATAATTCAGAAATCTCACTAAAACAAGTCGTACTTTTGGAATAAATGACATAAATCAGATTCGGCACAATTTGATTTTCAACATAATAATAATCTGTAATTATAAATTGTTTTAAGTCAAGAGTGAGAGGTTTTCGTCCCTCACAATGGACCTCATATGGGGTTTTCGTCCCAAATGGAAAGATATGAGAGTTCTCTCTCAAAATCTGAATTTACAAATGAAATTCGATGTCCCCAAATGCTGCCCCTTAACCCCTATTTATACTTCCCCAAGTGTGGCGTCCTTTCCAAGGCATGGTCAACCCCTTTAATAGTCTTTTAATTATACCTTGGCCGACCCATACATTTCAATATGGCATACATAAAAAATATTATAAAAACATATTAGATGTCTCTTCCTTGCATCCTTCCTTTGGTACATGAAGAAGGAATAGCCTGGGAATCCAATTATGCCTTCGAATTGGAGAAAAGGGACAAATGAAATTCGATGTCCCCAAATGCTGCCCCTTAACCCCTATTTATACTTCCCCAAGTGTGGCGTCCTTTCAAAGGCATGGCCAACCCCTTTAATAGTCTTTTAATTATGCCTTGGCCGACCCATACATTTCAATATCGCATACATAAAAAATATTATAAAAACATATTAGATGTCTCTTCCTTGCATCCTTCCTTTGGTTCGTGAAGAAGGGATAGGCTGGGAATCCAATTATGCCTTCGAATTGGAGAAAAGGGACATTACACCAGACATCCAATATAATCAAGGAAGGGCCTCAAGTACTCCAAATGATGATTTTACACACAAAGAAAAGGGGCAAATCAGAAAAATCAGTCTATCAGCTATGAGAATACCATGTCCAATCCGATATTTGGCTAGCTTATAGCCACAGAAAGAGTTGTTATCAGTTGTGTTCATTTCAAAGCATAAGCAAGAGCTTCAAGTTGCCAAAAAATCGGCCCCAACATCTACAAAGACAGAGTGCAGATCCTATAGAGGTGTTCATTCTTTTCTAAGCTGATATTTTGAGCAAATCAATGGTGCAAACCATGTCTGCACTTATACCGTGTGATCTAGTTGCAAACTTGATCTCATGGCCGCACCTTCTAAGAAAAGGAAGCTATTTCTCCCAACCAGTATGTGGTTTTGTTTAGCTTTACTTTCTCTTTGTTTAGGTTAGAGTAGCTTAGATTTGTTTCTTGCATAATAAGTGCTTGCATGCACATTGTTTTTCCAGTTTTCTTAGTTAGTTGTCTTTTCAAGAAGTGTTTGCATGCACATGTTCTCCTTTTGTTGAAGAGGGTATTTCAGTGGTTTTGTTTCAAAGTATACAAGTTGTTGACAGAAGTATGTGACTCCATATCCCAATGGATGCAGAAGGCTACTAATCTTTTGTTTAGCAGGCAAACAATCTCGTGATGTCGCCAAAATGTTATCATATTTTCCACACCAAGAAGGGCTAAAAATAGCAATTGGCTAAAAATAGTTGGTTCTAAAAATGAAAGTGCTAAAAATAGAAGTTCCAATTCTATTTTAAGGAGTTGAAGGGAGTGCATGAGTGGATGGATAAAGAGTGCTTTTATTAAATTTGGCAAGTGTTGCTCCAAAGAGAAATTGGCTAAAAAGATAAGTGTTTTTAGATAAATTTAGCAACTTCTGTTCTAAATTAACCCTTGGCGCCAAAAGTAAAAGACTTTTATTAAATTTAGCAACTGCAGTCCTATAATTGGCGCCAAAAGGGGTTGAGGAAAATAAATAAAACTAAATAAAATAGCTCAGACAAGCTATTTTTAAAAGGCAGCAGTCTAATAAGACTGATTGGATTGTAAAAATCATATGAGACACATTTTGGGTTGTTT
This sequence comes from Taxus chinensis, assembly GCA_019776745.2. NCBI lineage: Eukaryota > Viridiplantae > Streptophyta > Pinopsida > Cupressales > Taxaceae > Taxus > Taxus chinensis. The sequence goes on along the minus strand of CM034147.1, from coordinate 911,073,929 downwards.
TGCTCTGGCAATCCTAGCCTTGTACTTGCACCTCTGAATAGAAAGCTACATTTTTCCCTCTCATACTATTGTTTTCTGATTTTTCATTGTGTTTAATAGGAATATTGTGTTGCTCTAGTGTGGAAATTACTCCCTCTACCGTTGTCCTTTCTCCTAAACCCTTGAATTAAATTTGCAAAATAGCTTAGAGTTGTGCAGGTGTGTGGATCTTTGATTTCTCTATGTGCAGAGTTACATGCATATGTAAATTATTGGTGTATCACCCTTATTTCCCTTTTCCCGGATTCCTTCTCCCTTTCCTTGTCAAAGTTTTAGTTTTTAAGTGATTAGCAAGGGAACCAACCCTCTCTGGAGCTTCACCTTAAACATAGGTTACCAACTGCCTTGAGGTGTTCCAATTTTGTCAATAGGAGAGAGAGTACACACACCATTCTCTATCAGGGTGCAACTTCTGGGTGATAACACTAACCTTTCCTAATCAGTTACCAACTCAGTAAAGTGTATAACAAAGACAAAAAAATCACCATCGGCCACATTTGAACAAGAAAGAGATAGGATGATAGCAACCAATAGTAAAACAAAAGTGCAACCAATGCTTTACAATATCTCCTGCCATTTCCTGCTTTGTATGCCCTTTGTATTGAATATATCCAAGTTCCTACCTGAATATATTTCCTATTGTTGACAACTAAAGCAACAGAGTTGAATCCATCTTTGGTTGTGTCCGGATCATAGGATCTTAGAACTAACATATAAGATTAACAAAACTGGACTCTGATCCCAAAAATCGTTTCCTATAGGCGGGAAACTAGTTTCTAGGCCACTAATATGTTTCTCCTTCCTGGGAATATAGAGAAACTCCTAGATCGGAGCCAAAAAATTGTGGAAACTCCTAGAGAGGGGCTGAAAACATCTACAAATGTTCCTGATGAACTCGTAAATGTATTTTCCATTTCCATGTATTTTCCATGAGTTCCACAAGCTTCGTGCCATGGAACTCATATATCTAAAATAATCCTCATGTTTCTAAGGCAGGTCTCCCGTGGAGGGGGCTACAGCTGCTATAATTTGCAGCAAATGGTTCAATATAAAATGTTCGAATTAAAAAAATGCATTAAAACAAAAACATTATTCTGCAAGCTTTTGAAGCTCACTCTCTTGGAGTTTTTGCCGCTCAATTAACATCCCTCGCCCAAGAAAATGCTCTCAAAAAATGTTTGCAAATAGTTCCTTGCAAATCTCCGAGAGTCCAAGGGTCACTTGTGATTGTTTATTATTTGTATAAGACCTTCATGAGGTTGCTTCTCAAATGGCTACTAACAAAATTGATGGTTCCCCTGTGAATTTTACCAAGTTCTTTGGGGTGTGCCTGGATTTGCAAAACATATACCAAGAAGTTGTTCAGACCAATTTCCTTATAAATTTATCAATCCAGGGAGTATCAAGTTCATTCCCAAGACTGGGACCTGGAGCTCATTACCAATTCGCGCCCTATCACACTCTTGAATGTGCCTTACAAGATTATTCCCAAAGCTCATGCTTTTCATTTGAGGTATTTGTCACTTATCATTCACCAAGAGCAAACCGGTTTCATTCATAATAGATACATTTTAGATATTATCATAGCAGTCAAGGAAGGGGTGGAATAGGTTCACTCCTTTCAACAAAAAGCTCTTTTCATCAAAATTGATTTTGAGAAAGCTAACAATAATATTGAGTGGCCTTTTATTATTGCTACACTTTGGGCATTGGAGTTTGGGACCAGGTTTGTACAAATGGTCAATATGGTCTTCTAGGATGCTTGTGCCTATATCATCATTAATGGGGCCCAGTTAGACCAATTTCGATTAGTTACGTTTATCAGGTAAGGATGACATCTATCTCTTTCCCTTTGTGTCCTTGTAGCTGAAGGATTCAACTATCTTCTAGTTGATTACACCTCTAGAGGGTTAGCTAAAGGCACCTTCCTTCCTCAAACCCATAGTCAGATGGTTAATGATCATTTTGCAAATGACTCCTTCCCCGCTCTTATTGAAGAAAAACCTTTATTGTCAATGCCATGAAATGTCTGTATATTTTTTGTCTTGCTTCAAGCTCCTTTATAGAATGGAAGAAGACACAATACTATAGGCAATCAGAGACTCCCCTCCTCAGTGATTAAAGGGTTTCAAACGGTATTGGATACAACATAGAGAGCAATTCACATTCCTTGGCATTTCCTTTGCCTTTCACGGATCTCCTTTTGATGTATGGAAGTATGTTATTTAGAGAGTTGAACAAAAGATTGCATGTTAGGTCGCCAAGCCTCTCTCCTTGGCTAGCAAGTTCCAAGTGTTTTCGAAGATCTTGGCAGCAACCCATGTTTACTACTCATATTGTTGTGCACCTTCAAAAGCTACATACTCGAAGCAAGAATGCCTACTAAGGGATTTCCTCTCGGCCAATTCAAAAGGCTCTAAAGGTTTCCATAGAGTTTTCAAGAATATTTTTTACAAACCTTAGGAGGTAGGATATCTCAGCCTTCTCAATATCAAAGTTCAAGGCATGGCCCTCTGTGTCAAGTGGATTATTTGTGCACTTGAAGGAGATGAGGCCTAGAAGGTTCTGCTACACCATTGTATCTATCAAGATACTCCATATAACAAATGGATGCAGAAGAGACATGGTCTTCATTCCATTTTAGCTACTCTTGTTCCAGTCAAAATTGTGGGAACTTTTATTGCTCAAAGTATATGGAAAGCTTGGAAGTTGCTAAAACCTCATCTCATGATTGTGATAGTTTAATATCTACACCATCTCTGAATTCTCGCTCCCTATGGTGATCCCTAGTTCTATCCTACAATGGTGTCCCTTTTGCCATGGTTCCATGGGTTAAAGGTCTCAAATTTTTCAAAAGTAGAAATAAGGTGATCTTTGATCGCGTTTGCAAACAATCCCGAGATTGGCTTCCCTAACATACCCTTTGTGGCCAATTTCATGTTAACATCAGTGATCTTTCATCCATCGCTAGGATTCAACAAGTTATTCCAAATGAGCATATCCACAAAATTGGAATTCAATCACCTTCAAGGTGGTGGAAAGACTGGAAGTGGCCTGTGTAAACCCATTTCACCAGTACAAACCCCGGCTTGGTTATCAATCGCTCTCTCCTCAACACATTCAAGTTGATTCTCTGAATGCTCACTAATAAGTTAACTCATCTATTAAAACTTGGGGTGGAGGTTCGCTAAAATTTGGAAAGTTGTCTTTCAACCCAAACAAGCTCACTTTCACTGGTGCATTTTTCACCAAGGGCTGCCAGTTGGAAACATGTTTGTTTACTTGGGGGTTTCCAATCCTATATGCCCCTCTTATCAACACCCGAGTCTCTCAAGCATCTCTTTTGGTTTTGCAGACATGCCCAATCAGCTTAGAGATGGATTCACACCCTTTTCCAACCATTTTTTCTAGATTGTTTTCATGGAAAATGGTGCTCTTATGGGATTCAGCCATGTTATCTGCACAATACAACCAAATATAGCATATTTGTCATCCTAAAATTCTTTTTGGGAATAATGCTATTTTTAACCATTTATCTCTTGATTGTTGTTTCTCCATTATTAATTAAGTGCGAGTGATTTCTAATGTTATGCTAAAAATGCAAGGTCAAGATGAGAAGATACCTTCAGTCTCTATTGGACAAGTGCCCCATAAACAATCAATCGGGTTCCCCCTAGAGTTTCTCACCAACAATCTCCTTCTTAGGGTTGTGTATATGAAACTTGCGATAGGCACCAGTCTAGGATCAAACACCAAGATCCTTTGCCGCCGTCACAGCACACTTTGCCCAGTCACATCTCTCGTGGCAGCAGGTATGATCATACATTTCATGGTCATACATTTCTCGTGGGTGGTCTACTCCTCGGTAAAGAAAATTCCCTTGGCTTGCCTTGCCTATATTCCCATCCAGGCAAGATCCTAACAATACAAACAAAAACAAAGATGACATGCGGAAAATTGTACCCAATACAACAAATCTACCGTTTGGTTATGGCTAGAGTGACAAGTCAAATGATCCTCCCCCTCCTCCATCTGCTCTGGTTGCTTATGTATTGTACCTTGGCATTTTTATGTCCAATGAACATTCTACTTTGCTGCACATGGCACTTAAATTTTTTCATTGAAATCTTGTATTAAGCATTAATTTACAATGCAACCAAATATGGCAGCACACTTTGCCCAGTCACATCTCTCGTGGCAGCAGGTATGGTCATACATTTCCCGTGGGTGGCTTACTCAGTAAAGAAAATTCCCTTGGCTTGCCTTGCCTTGCCTATATCCCCGTCCAGGCAAAATCCTAACAATACAAACAAATACAAAGATAATGACATGCGGAAAATTGTACCCAATACAACATATCTACCAGCTGGTTGTGGCTAGAGTGACAAGTCAAATGATCCTCCACCTCCGCCATCTGCTCTGGTTGTTTATGCTCTTGTGCCTTGGCATTTTGATGCCCGATGAACATTCTATTTTGCTTCACATGGCACTTTACTTTTTTCATTGAAATGTTGTATTAAGCCTTAATTTACTTTTTTCATTAACCAATGTGCTATGCACTCTCTCGATCCTCAAGATTGATGTGTGTTTTCTATTGGAGTTTGATGCCATACCACTCGCTTTGTGTGTGTGCGTGTGGATTTCAGAAGTATTGTGACAGAGCAGAAAACATAGCTTAGCATAGAACTATATAGCTGCATGGATGCTCCTGAAATTTCTCGGCTGCATCTTTTTTTAAATTCTGGAATGCCCGCTCCACGGGACTACTAGGTAATATTGTTTCAACAATTTTATGAAAGTTTCCTATAACATTTCTTAGAGTTTCTAGAACTTTTCTCCATTATGAATACATTTTAATAGATTCCTGCTATTCCCCGTTTTCAATGCCCTTTCCTGACCAACAAAGTCAACACTTCCAATACTTGCATTTCAAAAGTTACAAAGAATGTATTTCTGATTCGTCCTAAAATATAGCTTTTAAAATAATTACTTCGTCTGACACATTTGTGCTAAAATATAGCACAAACTCAATATCGCCGACAAACATGCCTGAATTTTGAGACATAGCAAGTGGTGGAATTCAATTAAACATACTCACCAAAGGCTGCATCCCACCGACAGAAGTCCAGTGTTCTTTGCTCTCATTGGATTGTTGGAGTCTGTTCCTCTTTTTCCCTTCTGATGCTTCAGCGTAAAAAAGTGTTCTTTCCCTATCCAGCCTGTTCAGTATTGCGGCAATGCCACTTGCCTTACTTTCAATATTCTCAGGCTTCTGGTACAAATCCTCTGCACTCACATCTCTGAAAAAAAATGCAACACAATTAAGAAAGCAAAAAAACTAAGGAAAAAAAAAATACAAAACTGTAAGGATATATGATTTCAAAATATAAATCCAGTCCACAAAGATGGAATAATTTTATTAAAATCCATTATACTTAAATACTCTGTGGCACCATAAAATAGCAATATTGTGAAACAAAATAGATGAAAAAAAGTACATTGAACTCGGTAATGACCAGGTATATGTGTCAAAAATGAAAATAATGAAAAACAACTCTAACAATGTGATACATCAGTGACTTCAAGCTTCCACAATCCAAAATGAGCTTAAATTGAGCTTCAGGAGATAAGTTTAAGGCCACTCATGGTGGCAGGATGCCGATGGGCCACAGAGAGTAACCCCAAACCTCGGTTCAAAGCCATTGTACGCAATTTCTCTTCCAAAACTCAATTCCTAATTGAGATACCTCTCTAGCGAGAAATGCACCGGCCAAGGATGCATCTCCTGTCATTAATTTTAGCCAAAATTTCCCTCTCGGAACAAAATACACCAAGCATTTATGGAAAACTGTGAAAATAATCTAAAAAATTTAAACATTGCAATACAAAATTCTGAGAGTGGAGGGCACATAAAGATTTCTATAAGAACTTCGGGTCTAAACACGAGCCATTGCAGCCTCTTCCTAGACAATAAAGTTCCTGTAAATGATGCCCAGAAGTTCTGTAACTTAGCTAAATTTCCATGTCCAAATAACATTTTTTTTCAAATAAAACACCACATCTGTCGCCATCAACATAAACAAAATAATGATTTTAGTAGTAAGATACTAAAGCTTAACTGATATTTACATGATTTTCTTTACAGAAGGCTTCTCTTGCGCAATAAGACCATCTCCGTTCCACTCGTCCGGACCATTACAGTCGACCACGTCACCGTCAGTATCATCCTCTTCAGTAGCCTGGTTGCTGAAATCCTCGGAGTCCCAGCCGGCAGCCAGCCAACCGCCGTGCGTCATAATCCTTGCGACCAAATCGGAGCGGCCTGCGCTTAACAGCTCATGTTTACTTGGAAAATGATTTGGTTTTTCGGACTCCTCCATGAATTGAAACACCTCCTCCTCCAGCGTGGCGTTCCCCTCGCTCCAGTTGCTAATACCGCATTTAGCCACCCCTCTCCAGCCGCCACGTGTCACAGAGCGCTTACCAATGCTAATAATACTGTAACTATTTGATTTCTTCAGGAGAATACCTGGAGAATAAATTGCTGCAGTGGCTCTCGAGTGGCCTGGCTTCTGGGGGATTCGAACCGCAATTCCCGCAGTTGAAAAGGGCAATGCCATTCACTCTCCATCCATGCAATCCGCCTTAGGTCAAAGGAAAACCATAAATTAATATTCTTTCTGCTTACAGCAAATGAAATGAAATGAAATGAAAGATTTTAATGACGTCTACGTGACTAAAGAGTCAAAGGGACCAAGAACAGCAAAGCAAAGCATAAATCAATAACAGCATAGAAAATAAAGCGACTTATCTACCCTGCATGTTTAGCCGTCAAAAGTGTGTATACAGGACACTGAAGAAGGAAGGTGTATGACAAGCCGTCCGTTTTGTCCAATCTGGGGAACATTTAATTCCTTGGTGTTGTTATTTAACGGGCTATAAAGTTCCCGTTCGGCAGTGGGTCACTATCAGACAGCGGTTACGTGGAGAAAAGTTTGTAGTTGGTGACGTGTCAAATACGTGTTTCCGTAACCATTTGCTTTTCCCTCTTTTATTAGAGGAAGTCCCAGCGAGGATTACGTACATCATGCGTACGTGTCGAATCTCCATTGGGCATTGTACAGGGATTCTCTTGACTTCCACGTGCATGAACTGGTTTCGAGTCTTCGACATCAGAAGCGAGACGCATCGATCACAAACTTAAACGTTGTAGAGGATTGGTGTCGATTTTGTGCACACTATTTGGAATCGACCTCCACCCTTTTAACTTGTAGTGGTTTATTTGTGACGATAAAATGAAATGAAAACTTTTTAACGTCTATAAGGGTAAAAATAGCTTATGAGACATTAATATTAGTTTTTATATATATATATATATATATATATATATATCATTTATGTTCTTCTTATGTTAATCTTGATGATGAAGTCCCCCATTTTAACTATCAATTCTTTACTGAACATTTCTTGTAATGATAATGTTGTGAAATTGATTACATATCTCAAACGAATGTTATTATAAGGATTGCATTTTATAATAAAGTGTTTTTCTGATTCCACTGTCTCATCTAAGCAAAAGACACAAAGTCTCTCTTCCCATGTTTCTTGTAGTTCAAATTAAGCGTGTTTGATTGTACTCAAGGTCCTCACACATGGGGCAAAAATGTGTGCTTTGAGCGCGCTCAAGGACGCCTTGAGGATGCGCGCGCTACCCAATGGACTCTGTTGCTGCCTAGGCCACCCTTGGGCTCCCTGTACCAAGCTATTTCATCAACATTCTTTTTTTTATTGTGTAGAAGAAGAAGAGGAAGAAGAAGAAGAAGAAGAAGAACTTAAACTTCTAACATCCATGAGGCTACCAAAAACAACCTATGGGACAACAGATCTTCTAAAGATCTTTATGGCATTCAAATCTCTTGTTGGTGAGTTTAATAATCAGCTCCTCTATTTTTTCAACCATAATCAACTCCCCTGTATGAGATGTTTATGTTTAGAGTTTTGACTATGTATGGAGTTGTCTCTGTTTATTGTGTTTATAAAGGTTTTATTTTTTTATTATTTATTTCATTTAAACTATTTTAGGCGCCTGGACCACCTGCTTAATGACCATGTGTGCATCCCCCTGGGCAATGCCCTGTGACGTCATCTTGTGGCACGCTCTTCGGGTTGTGAATAAAATGCATGTGTGGGGACCTTCAATGGATGTTATAGGTGTTTAAATTTGAGCTCGTCAATGTTGTGTTTAATAGATGTTATAGGTGTTTAAATTTGAGACTACCTAACGGCTTCAAACTTATCACATAAATGTTTTTAAAAATTTGTTTGTGAGAAACAAGTTAAAATTTATAAATTATTTAACAATAGAGAGGTATAAATTATAGTTAAATACATTATTTGATAATAGAGAGGTATAAATTATAATTAAAAGTGTTAATAGAAGGGTTGAATTGAAAAATGCACGTCAGCAAAATAAGTAGACCATTATCAATTCAATTTACAAATTTTGAAATAGATGTTTGATCGTTGCCTGAGAATTTGGGATTAAATATACTATCAATTCAATTGGCAAATTTTGAAATAGGTGTTTGATCATTGTTATCAATTCCATTTGCAAATTCCAAACAAGGTGTCTAATTGTTTCCTGATAATATTGGATTAGATTTACTACCAATCTACAACTACAAGTTACAAATCATCAAAATCTAAACACATCGTCTCTTTACTATGTATATTAAAAGTAAATAAAACAAATCAGATTGCAACTTGCAATAAGCAAAGTAATGATGGTTGAGCAATGAGCAATGCATTCAAATGACATTTAATTTTGAGTCTTACACACAACACGGATCTGGATTACTCTAACCTGTGAATCATCCAATTTCAATTCTTCCTCCATCCACAACTAGCACGTTCTCCAAAGATGTACCTTGCAATCAAACTTAGCACCTATGATATAATTCACTGAATTGTGGTAGGAATTGGGAGTCTTAGTTCAAGTTGTAATGGATTCAGTTTTTCCACACACATCCCATCAAAAATTTAGATCAATGTGTCTAAATATGTAATGGATTCCCTGACTCATGAATGCCATCACACAAAAAGGTCAAAGTTGCAAAAGAAAATTAGTTTTCCATGGACCACTTTTAAAAACAAAACTTTAGACATCACTTCTTTATTACTGTAGGGAGTAAGGAGTCGAGGTGTCTTTAACTATGGAGATCTTCTTGTTATTATAATGGTGTTCAAGCATGGATGTTTTTTTTTCGTGGTTGGGATTGTTTTAGTGATGTTTGTGCTGTGGAATAAGGTTAAAGAGTTTAGGAGGAAGAGAATTGGTTTACCTCTTGACACATTAGGATGACCATTAATTAGAGAAAAATGGAGTTTGTATCTGATTTACCCAAAGTTTGAATTAAATCTAGTTGCAGAGTAACATATATGATGAAATATAATATATATATATATATATATATATGTTAAGCACTCAAATGATGCAACACTATGAACAAATAGAAGAGAGAGATGACTTAGCTAAATCCTAAGCGATCTGCGACTGATCTAGGTGATGCAAAGTGTTGAACATGGCTAGAACTGTGTCACGATTGTCCTCTATAAACTTAGGATTATAAGAATAATGTTGGACATGGACGCTTGGTGTTGGACAGGGGCGCCTAGGTGTTGGAGACTGTTCCTAGACACCTATGACTGCGCAGAAGCTCGGAATCTACTTTTTCCTATGTCGCTAGGGTTTCACTATCACTCCTTGTTGATCACATGTATGTCGTAATATGATTACCGAGGTACCTGTAACCTGCAACACAAACCCTAGCTACTTGCACAAGCTCACAAACACATCAAATTGGAATGAAAATGCAATATGTGAAGTCAAACTGACCCCGATGGTCACCCGATGAGTGAACTTATGACCGAGCGTTGCACTACATTATAGACTCCATGCAGTTCTTTGTGCTTATGTGTGTAATTGTGTCCTTAGGTTGCCCTCATGCCAATGATGCCAAAATAGCGGGCTATGGCTAGATAAAATGCAAATGTGTGAGATGGAATTGAGCACTTCCCCTTCATATGCAATGTATACAGCCCAAAAATGTAGTCCCTTGCAATGGTAGTGATAGTATGTAAATGAGATTGCCCTTTAGAATTGTCACCCCGTGTAATGGTATGTATGTTGTGTATATATATGGATATCTTATATGAATTTTGACATTAATGACCCAAAAGGCCAACTATGAGTTTGAGATAAGGATAAGAAAACTACAAAGACCAACCACAAATGTCAAAAAGTGTGAAAAGAACAACACGGACACCCAAGTGCTAGTGTCCAGAATAGGCATTAGTGTCCTAAGATAAATGACAACAAATGTGAACAGAATGACAAACAAGGATCCCTGTGACCTGATCTGAACTGGGTGGAGTAATGACAGATGTGAGAGAAAAAGATAATAGAAACAATGAAAACAAGTGGATGGACAAAGGATCGTGTCACCAGTAAATACTTTTCTAACTTAAGATCCATACATATAAACAACATACTACCGGCATAGTAAAATAGTAATATGTGCATGATTTTGTGTCTACATTTTACCCCCCTTACATTATTTCAATGAAATTCAAGTAGTGTAAAGGAAGTAAGGAACATACATGTATAAAGTTCGAAGAAGCCATGTTTCGAAGTATGTGTAGAGTGTTGAAACTTGTAGCATGGAAAACCATGGATCAACATTTTGACCCATGTGGCGTAAATGGAGATAGCAAACCATTGTAAGGAGCACTTGGAGAAATAGTCATGATGTCATTAGAGATATTGGCGATTTTTTATTGTTTGTTCCAGATGATAGAGAGGGGTAGGAGTGATCAATTCCCAACCCAATTTTGTTTTGTAAATAGAAGGATTTAGGCGTCTTGCCGCCAAAGGAAGAGTGTTGGGGAGAGAGGTATAGTTTTATTCTCCATCCACGACTACAACCCCAAAGGGTCCAACCGTTGCAGACAAATAGAAACCAAATTTAGTTTTGTGTTGTTCTGTTTGTTCTGTATTATACCTAATTGAAGAACCCATAGAGGAACAATATAAGAAAGGCAATGACGTCTCATTTCCCCCACTCCTACAAATGTTCCAATTTGTATAGTGCTAGATGGATTTCATGTTAGGTCATCTGGAAGCATTAGAAATGTAGAGTGACTCCCAATTTAGGTCATCTAGGAGAACTAGTTAAGTATGTTATGTCATACCGATTGATTGATTTGATTCAAACAATAGAAGATTGCTTTGAGACTGTGTATTTGATAAATTACTCATGGAGAGGTTTTTGTGCTTTACCCCTAGATTAGGTCATTTGGGGGAATAGATTTGAAATAACATATAGTATTGATTGTGGTATAGAATGATTTTTCTTTTGTTTGAATGAGTTCGGAGCAAGTTGTGATAGTAATATGCTAGAAGTGTGGATTGATTGTATTGTAACTTGAGAGGGATTATAGGATGATCCTGATTATATGCCCCCCTTTTGGCAAAAGGGTGAAGGGCATAGAAATGAGTATTGAGCCGAAAGTAAGACATATAAGATGGTGTAAGAGTAAATAAGAAATAGTATGGGATAGTGTAGTTACAACGTGTATAGATATTGAATAGTATATTTTCCAAATAAGAATATGAGATGTTGAAATATGTATAATACGGTGCTAGACGATATCGTGATCCGTATGGGGCAAATGGCGAGACAAACATAGTTACAAGTCTCAAGATATGAGTGAAACAGTGCAACATGTATTAGTTGTGAGAATGATTGGAAATAGTAACTACAGTATAGGAAAAAACTGAATTACTATATATAGTAATAGTGAAAAAGTGAATAGTAGTTTCATTTGTATCGAGTGTGATTGATATTTTAAGCTCTGAGATGTGAGGATGCCACATGTGAGAGCAGTGAGTTTGATGAGGTTTGAGCGAGTAGCGGCGGTCGTGGCTTCACAGACGACTGATGAGGTGGGAAGTGTGATTTTTTTGAACAATTTTGTCAACAATGTTTGTTTTTGAAAAAATTGTGTTTTAGTATTTGTTGGCGTTCTTGACCTGGGCGAAACCAACTAGGGCGTTTCTATCCTTGGGGACACTAGCACCCAATTCCAAGCGTTGGTGACATGATTGTGGGCGCTCATGACCTACTCCTGGGCGTTAGCATCCTAGAGTAGGGATAGGGCATTATAATATGTTTTGCTGATGTTATGACTAGTTTGACACTATGATAAATGTTTTTTGTAGTATGTATGATGTACTAATGGAAGACTTTTGTTTTGTTGTGTTCTGCAGAGGGATATACACTCAAGGGAGTTTCGGATGGGTTAAGTACTTTACATACGTTAGGGTTGTCAGATGCGGAGTGGAATATATTAGACCATGTCAGCTTGTGACACATTGCTAGATTAGGGGAGGTGCCCCATAATATGCCTATGTTGATAGCTTTGTGAGAGAGATGGTGTGCTTATACATGTAAGTTTTGGTTGCCTACTGGTGAGATGACCGTGACTTTGGAGGATGTATACAGGATATTACGGTTGCCTATTGTAGTTGAGAGAGCATAAGCGATGTCTATAGTGGATGCCCAGACACGGATGAGGACAACAAGGCAATATTTTACAGGGACACAAGTACAAACGGATACTCATATCAATTTGGATGTGATAGTGAGATCTAGTGTTCTATGGTTGCAGAACTTTATAGTAGTGATTATAGCTTCATCAATTGTAGTAGAGGGTGACAGAGTTGGTATATTGTATAAAATACATGAGATTTTTTGTAGTATAAAGGATCATGGGACTAGATATGCATGGGAGCGGTGTGTATTGGCCCACTTATATAGAGACTTGTATCGATTTACGTAAGAGGACCTTGGGGTGGACTAGGAGCCACCACTTTGTCACATGTATGGGCATATGATAACATTGCGATATTGAGGTTGCTTAGTGGGCCACGGGCCAAGTGGGGTAGGACCGAGATATTTGCAGTAAGGTGGGTAGGCACCCATAGAAGGAGGATGGGCACGACCACATATATGTTGATTATATCAGATGGGCCCTAGGGCAATTATATGGAGACCGTATAGAGATTATAGTGGATGGGTAGAGGATGATGTAGAGTTTCGGTGCATTTGGCGCACCATGTGGCTAGAGGATCGCTTCCCAGGTGTGACAGAGTTGTTCTAGTGTGAGCAAGTACTTGATTATGCTAAAATGTAAATAATATCCTAATCTAATGCAAGTTTGCAGTAAATAAATGAGTAATAAAATATTGAAATAATACCCAAGCAATCTAAGAAATGAAATGTAGAAACCCTAATGTGTAAAGAGGGTTAGAAGAGCCTTAGCTGATTTGCAAAGGTCGTGGGACTGTGTTGCGGTGAAGGCCGACTACAGAGGAATGGGAGAACTTCACACATGAGCCTGAGAAAATGTAGATCTGGGTGATTTAGCTAGATTGGTGCACCTAGAAAAGGGATTGGGGATCCCTGGTCTATGTAGAAGGTACGGAAGCCAATTTCACAGAGTGACCAGATGGTGAGAAGCCTTTTCTTCTTGTCATGTGTATGTTGCACTTAGATCGTTGATGTTGTCATAAAACTACAATAAAGAAATCACCTGTAAAACCCCAAACAAAACATCAAACCCTAAAAAAGAAAGATCCAAATGAAGAGGTGGGATTGTCCTTAGATGCCACAATGGTGGACTTACAACTGAGTGATGCACTACATCTCAGACCCAATGTAGTTCTCTATGTGTGTGTGCGGAATTGTGCCCTAGGTTGCTCTTGTGCGTGTCACACTTGAAGTAGCGAGCAAGTAGCTAGATGTAGAATGTAAATAATGTGTGCATGGAATAGAATAAAATCCTCTCCTATGAAATGTGATGCATATGAACCATCCTTTGTCCCTTGTGATGGAGCTAGATGGATGCAAATGGAGCAATGGAAACCTTGATGGATGGAACCTTAGGTGGTGATAGCTAGTGTTTAGTGCTTAGTCCCTTATTATGATCACATAACTTTATATTTATATGATTCCTTTGCTCAAATTTTGTAATTAACCCCAAAAGGGCCGACTACCAAAAATATAAGATGCTCAAATGACTAGAAAGGACCCAAAAATTGTGAGTAAAGTACAAAGAGGACGGGGCACCCAAAGGGGACGAGGGTGCTTGGCGTTGGTGTCCTGGCTAGGTGCCCCAGTCCAGAAAGGGTAAAACTGAAGTATGAAAAGAAAGATTGGGTCAATAAAGGTACAAAACAAAAAATAACAACAGAAAACAACGCAAGATTGCCAAAGACATTGGTTAATCAGTACTTTTCTTACTTATGAACCATATGAATAGTAGTATGTAATCGAGACTAGATAATTACCTAAAGTGCGTGATTTTGTGTCTACAGTATCGAGGCAATTTGGTATGGCCCAAGATGTGCCCTCAGAGCCATATGTATGGTTGAGATCCATGAGATCAGCCAGACAACCAGGAGCAAGTTTGGGCCTGACAGGAGCACAGTTAGTGCATCTTATTCCAAATGAGGTAGATGTGGCTATAGAGCTGATACAGGTTGATGGAATGGGGTGCACCCAAGCCTATAGTGTATGGTGGGCGACACATCGATGGGTGTTGTTATTTGTTATAGTTTTGGATGTGGTTGGTGGAGTGGCAACTGGTGGAGGAAAAGGGCAGGCACCTGCCCTCGATGTAGATGGTGTAAAGGCTGCACGAGCAAGTGTAAGTATTGTGTATTGTTATTTGTTAATTATTGTGTATTGATTAGATATTTACAAAGGTATGTAGTGATGAATTTTGGTATTTGTGAATGCAGGTGATGTGTATTGGTCATTGATTGTGGATTCGTCGATATGCATGCTGACATGAATTGTGCCTCCGGATGTGCTCATGGGAGGTGGTATGCTAGAGAGAGTGGATGTTATTGCGGGCGAGCGTTCCCATTTGTTCGAGCCAGTGGCCATAGAAGTAGCCATGTGTACTGTGTTATTGAGTAAGTGTGATGAGGCTCGTGCAGAGACTGAGCAAGCTATATAGGTCGTAGGAGGAGGGGTCCTAGCTCAGGATGTGTTTGTGAATTATGTTGAGCTACATGGCTGATTTGCAAAGAAAATGGCCAAGATTGCAATATTACGGAGTCAATTGGATAGATATAGAGGTCAAGATCAGTGGCGTAGACTGAGTGGCGAAGCTTATAGTTTTAGAGATCCCGCTATTGTATATAGCAATAGTGATGATGATGTATGATGTGTTGATGAATGGATCCATTTTTCATTACTTTGGGATCGCCTCCCAATGATTGCATTTTGTAACTTATGATTTTTGATGAGATACATTTATAGATGGATATTGATGTCATGTGTGTTATTGATGTGCATGATGTGATGATTGAAATGTGTGTAGTGTGTAAGTGGATAAATTTTATAGATATTTGTTGAAATTGTTGTTTTGATTTTAAATACACGATGATATAGAAATAAATAGATAAGTAATGATTAGAATAGGATTAGTATGTGAATAAGAATGAAGAGCATAACATGTGATGAATATAAATAGATGTATGTGATGTAAAATAATAGATAATGTGAAAGAATAATGTTAAGAGAATGGAATAACGATTTGTTAGTATGTGTATGATGAGAATGAAGGGGGAAGAAGAGTGATTACCCCCTCAGTGTGAGAATGAGGTTCATTTATAAATTCCCCCTCATCAGTCAAGAATGAACCATAAAACAAGTGTGTGTCATTGGGAAATTGGTTGAACGGTCCCAATTCATGTATTCATCTAATAGGTTGAACGGTCCCTGGATGATGTAGTTCCCACAGTCAGTGTTGAGATCGAGACCATGTGCATGAAGCTATGGAGTGTGAGAAGCTGCTTGGTTGAAAGGTTCATGGTGCGTAGTATTCCCTCAACAGTCAAGTTCGCACTAAGGGGGGGAATGTTAGGAATTATTTAATTAGTGCTCTCATTATTATATTGTAATATTATTAATATGAGTTATATTATAACTCATTATTAATAATACAGGTTTGTTATATTGTTTCCACAATATAATTTTGTTGTACCCGTAATGATATTAACGAGTGTTTTGTTGTGTGACTTCCTGGTTTGTAGGAAGTCAGTTTTCTATTTCCATGGCTATTTATTAGCCTTAGTATTATTTGTAATATGTATGTTGAATAGAATATCTTGCTTGGTGTATTGAATATCATTTGTAAAATGCTTGCAGTCTAATCCAAATCTATAGTGTGAACCATAGCACGAGAGTGCATCATAGTGGAATGAAATAGAAAGTGTGTATCATCTACCAAAGATTAAGCAGCCTACAAGGCATAGACGGAGCATGTGAAGTAGTAGCAATTGAGGATAAGTGCCAAATTGTATGCTAGATGGAATGGGACCAAGAGTAGAAGATGTGGTAGGAGGAAGTGGACGCAAAAGGACTATGACTCCAATGAGGTAATGTAGCAATCTATGCATAATGAGATGAAACAACCATAGGTGGATTTGGATGGAGGACACAGATGGATGATAACCTTAGGAGGTAGATGAATGACGACTTTAGATGGAGGTGAATGAGATAAGTAAACAGAGGTGGAAGCGCACTTATGCAAAATAGGAGAAAGAGAATGCTTATGAGAGGGTGAGCGGAAAGCAATGACACCTTTGTCTTCTAATTTTTGCAAGCCATAATGGAGAGTATAGAAGTCATTATCACAATGGCCATTGATGCAGTGAAAATTGTAGAAAGGGCAATCATGTTGGCATTACAAGTGGTGAGGTTGATGATGCTCAGTAGAAGGTAAGTGGATCAAGCATTTGTCAAGTAAATCATGCAAGACATCATGAGATTTCACATTATCTGAGAATTGCAATGGTTCACAAGTAGGAAGTGGAGAAGACTTAGGTGTTTGTCGACTACTAGTAGAAATAACATCATGCCTATGTACATTTGCAACATTAGAAATAGAAGTATTTACACCCATAGTATCACAACCAAGAACATAATCAATCGTAGAATTTCTAGTAATACTATCATTTGTTATAAGAGGAGTGGAGGAAGGTGCAACAACATGGGTGATTACAGAAGAGAAAGGAAAGCATTGAGTAAAATTTTGGCCAAGAGAGACCGTGCAAATCAAGAAGTGGTTGGAAGAAGTGAGCATCACATTGAGGGTTTTGGTAAAGGTCACGCAATTCAATTTTCACAACAACATCATTAAGGATAATGTTCAAACATGTATCGGCCATATGGTGCTGAGGATATGGGGACCTCTTTAGAGCCATGAGGGTTTTGGGGATCCTAGGGCAAGAAGTTTGAAGAAAAGTTGGTTCACCAAATGATTTAACAAAAATATAAATTAAATCTAATTGTAGAGTAATATATATGATGAAATATAATATATATACATATGTTAAGCACTCAAATGATGCAACACTATGAACAAATAAAAGAGAGAGATGACTTAGTTAAATCTTGAGTGATCTGCAATTGATCTAGGTGATGCAAAGTGTTAAACAGGGTTGGAACTGTGTCACAATTGTCCTCTATAAAATTTAGGATTACGAGAATAATCTCGAACACGGTTTCCTAGTGCTGGACAAGGGCACCCAACGCTGGTGATTATACTTAGGCGTTGATGACTGCACAAAAGGCCATAATTTACTTTTTCCTATGTCGCTTGGGTTTCATTATCACTCCCTGTTGATCACTTGTATGTTGTAATATGATTTCCAAGGTACCTCTAACCTGCAACGCAAACCCTAACTACCTACACAAGCTCACAAACACATCAAATTGGAATGAAAATTCAATATGTGAAGTTAAAATGACCCCGACGGTCACTTGACTAATGAACTTATGACCGAGCATTGCACTACATTCTAGAATTCATGTAGTTCTTTGTGCTTGTGTGTGTAATTGCGTCATTAGATTACTCTCATGCCAATGACACCAAGATAACGAGGTATGGCTAGATAAAAATGCAAATGTGTGAGATGAAATTGAGCACTTCCCCTTATTGGAAGCACAAGGTACTGAGAGGGGGGGTGAATCAGTCCTACAAATATTTTACTTTCATTTATCAAACCATACATTCATCAATTAGATTGTTCATACAACATTCATCACCATGTGTGTTTATTAAAATTTACAATATCAATCACAAGAGCAAGAAACAAAGTACTCAACACAAGAACACCATATGTAAGTGGGAAACCCTCATGGGGAAGAAAACCCACTGAAACTCTTCTTATATTACATAAAGCAAAGAAGTTTAGTGAAGCACCAACTTCACAAGGAGCTCCAACCCATATTTTAGTAGAATACTAACCCTACAAGGAACACGAAGCCCTAATTTAGTGAAGCACCCACTCCATAAGGATGATACAACCCCCTAGACTAAGCACTAAATCAACCACTTGTAGATGTTTGATCTATGATTTTTTAGCTGCCATAACTGATGGAGATCACATATTCTGCTCACAAACCATAGGTCTTCAATCTCTCATAATCTTGTTCTTTTCTTCACTTCTCTTTTCTCTAACCTCTTGCTCTCATGTCTTAAATCAGTC
This sequence comes from Taxus chinensis, assembly GCA_019776745.2. Lineage (NCBI taxonomy): Eukaryota > Viridiplantae > Streptophyta > Pinopsida > Cupressales > Taxaceae > Taxus > Taxus chinensis. Next base: position 911,055,265 of record CM034147.1, on the reverse strand, counting down.
TTCAACTTGTCATGGTCTTCCTTATCCCTCAAATCATCCATGCATATCTACAAATCACTCTCCACTAGGTCACACTCCTTCCCTCCAAGAGCACTAGCTCAAAAATGAACCCAAAACATCACTTTTATACCTTTTTCTTTCTTCCAACCTAAAGGAGGTCAGTCATACACCTTTGGTTTGACCAATGAATCATTAAAAACATCCCATAAATTTATCACAATAGTCACAAGTGACCCAAGTAGATCAGCCTAGCCAAAAATCACATTTCATGCACCAAAACACGTGCATTGGAATGCCAAAAATCCCCTCATTCTAAAAACATGCTTAGTCAAGCTTCCATATTCATAAAACATGAATAATACATCATTTAAAAAATTAATAATGGTCACAATTTTCACTAACCAATCAAGTTATTTCATTTAATGGGCTCAGTGTTCTTTGTTCTTCTCAAAACAGTTGTTTCCTACACCCTTCAGGACCTTGAAAACATCATTATGCCACTATATCACTCCAAAACATCCAAAATATGTCATGTGACCACTTGATGGAAATTCCCATACATCTATAACACTTCTAAGCAAGTTATAAGTCACGAATCAATCACCTTCTCAAACAATTTGATGATATTTTTTTCATCTCTAGAATATCTACTTTGTAAGCATTTTTCATCTCTAGAATATCTACTTTGCAAGCATTTTGCATTGTAGATTAGTAGAATATAAAATTTGAACCTCTTAGTCAATCCACTCTTGCTTACATTATTAATGGGTGTTCCCACATCTTTGAATTCTACAAGCTAGTTTACCCAAGTAATTGATTTCTATAAACAGGGGTGTCTTAGCCTTTGTATTGTGTAAGTGGATATACACGAGCCTCTGAATTCTTTGTGGATGTTTTTGTTGGTTTATATAGATGGGTATTCATTAACCTTTGTATTTTATATGTGGGTGTGATTGATCCATTAATTTTTAGTTCTTTGATCACAACGGTTGTTCCACTGCCTTGCCTACCTTGTTGTGGTTGTTTTTTCTACTCTTAGTTTATTGTGATGGATTTCTTTAATGGAGTTTAAAGGAGTAATTTAATATTTTCATTGCATATTTATCACTATATAATTCAACCATAACCCTCCATCAAGTTCCATATGGGTTTTACAAAAAGATGTTATCAAACAATAAAATTCCTTTTCAGTTCATCCAAACATACGTTTAAATGATGAAATCCTTTTCTATGTTTATGAATACCATACATGTAATGTCTTGAGGAAAAATGAATTTTGATATTTATTCATAGTTATTTCATTGAATATGTGTAAATTGTGATAAAATGGCTTTTATTGGTTACCCTAAGAAAAATAAAGAGTAATTTTCACGTGTTGATGCATTTGGTATCCCTTGATATTCTAGTCGACAATGTCATTACCAAAATGAAGACTTTTGTGTTCATCCACACGAAAAACATGAGTTATATGGAAAAGAAATTTTGGAAGAGGAACAAACATCAAAGAAATGTAAAATAAAATTCAACTGTAAGTGGAAAACAAGACTTCTATAGGCACGTGCTATAAAAGACTCCAATTGCAATGAAAGGATAAAGCAATATTGGAGTGTAAACTATAAGAGAGAAGCTCCATTTTCTAAGGAAAAGAATATCATCTTCCAAATTAGTGATGTAGTTACCCATGAAAAATCATAGCCTCATAAATTTGAATTTTAACTTTTGGAGGGAGAAACCAAACATAATTGTATTACAATTACCAAACATGTAGAACTGATAGTAGATATTGAGAAGGAGAGAATCATATCAGTGATTAAAATATGTATTTTTTAGACACACATGATTTATATTTAAAATTTTATAAGCCAATTTGTGACTTGAACAAGAATAAAGGCACTCTGCACACGCCTCTAATAGATGAATACTCTACATCTACAAATATCACGTATGACAATGACAAATAATTTCTACAAGTTGCTAAGTATGTATATTAGAAAAAGTTAAAAGATGAGTATTTTCATAGTTCGTTATACTCAATTTTAATTGATTAAAGTATTGATCAAACTAAGAAACAATAGTTGATTTCTTATATTACATATTTTACAAATGAAGGTAGAGGTTAATGTGTAACAAAATTCATACACCTCATTTAAATAAAGGAAAGAACACCTCAAGCTATGTATGATTCCATGATCACTCTTCTAACAAAGATAGATTTATCCTTGGAAAGGTTAGTTGGATATGGATATGATGGAGATTCTTCCATGAGTAGTATTCAAAAAGGTTTACTATTGAGTTTTGTCAAGATGACCCTCATTTATTAAATATTTGTTGTATGGTTTAATGGGAAACATTAGTAACAAATGATGTTTTTATCTTATTTTACAGAGTTGTAATTTATTGATAAATTTGCAAGAAAATTTTATGCATGGCTTGGAAAATCTACTAAAAACACGGAACAATAAGGGAACTAGCAGAGTCATTTCAAATTTGTAAGTAGGTTGGAGGTGTCATGAAAAGTAATGAATCATTACACAAAAAATCTCGAGGAATTAGTGAAATATGCACACTAGGATCATAACATCCCACCACACTTCTGCAATACAGAATCTAGACTAACATACCTCATTGTCTCCCACTCCACTCCATGGACCCCACTCTAGGAACCAAACTATAGACTTTAGGCCGACATACGTCTTTATTACCTATTATGTTGCTCAAACCCAAGTGATTTCTCTAATACCAAATGTCATGAACTATTATACCAAAACCTTGAGATGTTAGTGAAATTCACACACCGAGATGATTGTTGTGCATCTATTTACACTTATAGAGCCATATCTATGTGCATGAAACATAATGGAATATTGGCATGCACAGCTAGTCTTACTCCTCGTGCCAACCTACCATGCCAAAGTGGGAACCATGGCGCGCTCACTCGAGGCGCGGAAGAATATCGGTCCCATCATGGTTTAGCATTATGATAAGGGGAAATAAAGTAGTTAACACCACAAAAGAATAAATTAGGGGAACATTCTAGATTAACATAATCGTGCATAGTAATTCATTTGCTCCAGAACATCCTATACTTCATAGTGATCAATCAAAACATTACATTAACCATTTCATGCTCTTATCTTTCTAAAAAAACTGCCCAACTTACCCAAACCTACTCAACGCTCTCCCTTTACAATGAACCCTTCAAGGGGTATATATACTAGTGGGGATTTTCCCTTCACTAGTTGAACAAAATCTATTATTGTCCTTTGAGTTCTATTATCTATCAATTAACTATTACACCGTGGAGATGGCTAGGCCATACACCACCATACCTTGTTTTTCCATGATAATACCTCTAGAAGCTCCTTGATTATATTTATCCATGTCCTCATTTTACTCTCCTTGTGTGCTATCTTTAAACCACCTATCTCCATCATGTTTTTCTTGTTTTTGTGTCATCTTCATGCAAGTAACCGAAACAATTAGTTCTTTGTATTTCTTTGGCACGTTCCTTTATTTTTGCATGTGCATGCTCTTTACTATAAGGCCTTTGTGTCCTCTTGCGAAGCTTCCTTTTGTTTTATCTCGAAACCATCATGTTTCTCGCCAGAACTTTTGTGCCTTGCGATCTTTTCACGTTATTTCTTTAAAACTCTTGTGTCTGACTTCTCTATTATCCTTGTGCATGGTACTTTTTGTCATTTCCATGGATATCTAATGGCAGAAAGGAATAACTCTATTGGGTACTCCCTGAGCTTTTCATTTCCTATAAATTTCAATACAACGAATTGAAATTATTTATGTTTCATTAAATTCAAACCAGCCTTCATGACATTGACGATGTCTTCCCTTAATGGGGTCTTATAATTGTTGGTGCTACATATGGCCAAACTAGACTTATCATATTCTCATTCTTCAGCGCTGTGGCCATTCTCGATCTCTATTTCTCTACCCCCTCTCTCTCTTGGCTGACCCCAGAGCCTTTCAGCCTTTTACAACCCTCTACAACCTTGTCAGTCACCCATTGAACCTAGCTTTGACTAACTCCATCTTTGTGCCTTCTTCCATTGCTATGTACCTTGGGATATAATATTATAATGTATATGGGTTGATGGAGATACTGACATGTGGTACACATCCCCTTAGTTAATTATATGGGTGTTACCCATCCTATTTAAAGGATGTGAGTATCATTATGAGGAGGACATGGATGTATGAGTTGATTCCTCTACTTGGTAGAGGTATATTGGAGGTGTCCCCCTCGAAGTGGATTCCCATATTAAATAGGATGATCATAATGATACTCACATCCTTTAAATAGGATGGGTAACACCTTATCCCAATGTAGGCCGACTCATTACCCAATATAACTAATTCCTATGTGATCCCATATAACTAACTAAAGGGATGTGTGCTACATGTCGGCATCTCCATCAACCCATATACATTATAATATTATATCCCATGTGAACCCATACATATAACTAAGGGGATGTGTGCCACATGTCGGCATCTCCATCAACCCATATACATTATAATATCATATCCCAAGGTATATAGCATTGCCTGCCTCTTTGACATGTTTCGTCCCCGAAACATAAGAAGAAGCCATATAATGAGTGCGATCTAAATTATTGCACAATAGTCGCCTTGCTCGATCCTCCAACCACCCATATGAGATCCTAATGGGTGATGCTGCTCCAAAACTGATTCCATATTCCCTTGCACTCATCTAATTCCATCCTTGTACATATGCATTCCTCCTCGGCATCCATGTGTATCCATAATAATTATTCCTATGATTCCATTTCATATAATTGTTTCTCCATTGATTTTGTTTATAGCCTTGATAATTGCTCCTCCAATTCTCCGTATATCTATATAGATTGCTGCCCTTATGTGTCCTAACATGATCCCATGAATTTTTTCTCTCATGATGATGTGGGTGTCTATATGGTGCAACCTCAGTATCCTCAATTATCAACCTTTTCGTCAACTTTATTTTTCTCATCCACCTTGTTTTCTTTTTTTGTTTTCCCTTGAGTAGATGAATTGTTTTTTTTCTTTTTCATCTTTTTCTTTAGCCCTCCTTTTGAATAATCTGTATTCCCTTCTTCACCATCTTCAAATTCATCTTCATGATCCTCATTTATATTATTTTTTTTCCTGCTAAGTGTGATATCTTGCAATGTAATTTTCTTTTGCTTGTACCATAATTTCATGAATTTATTTTGCTCATTAAGATTAATTGTTCCTAAGATCTCTAACCAAGGATATCCAAGAACAATATCCATACCATCCATATCTAAAACATAAAAATCTGAATGTAAAACATATTTATCCATAGAGAGCTTTAAATCTTCAAAAACTTGAATATGCTTACCATCCACTTGAGATTCCTTAATATGTTTTGCTTGCACATGTAGATTTTGAGCTACATCTATATTGATGAAGTGATATTTGCTGCTAGGGTTTATGGAAACAATTACCTTTTTTCTTTGAATACACCCTTCAAACTGAAATATCAAAGCTTCCTTTTTTGGAGATGCACTATCATGTGTAACAACTTCATCATCAACATTTTATTCTTCTTCTTCTTCTTCTTCTTTAATAAAATTATGTTTCTTTTTTGTTGCCCATTTAGCTAAGAAAATATCTTCCATTTCCTCCCAATCCCACTCCAATAGATTTATATCCAAATAATAATACCAATGTCGTGCTTTCCCACCAAGATGAAGATAAATCTGTGCAGACTAACCCATACTAACCATTCTTCAAAATACATTTCTTTAAATTGTATCCACCATTTTTTACATCAATTTCTCCATTACCATAGAAAATTGCTATATCCACGATGCATAAAAATTAGGGTTTCACAAACTCACTCCTTTGACCAATATTTGACCTGATGATTTCGTCTATCATTTAGCCTCAAGTTTGAAACCACAAAGAAGTAACCCCTGCTAAGTTTTTGAGAGATTTCTAAATATGTAAAATAATCAAAGAAAGATAGAAAATTGCAACCTGTAGGCCGATTTTCGTTAAAAGACAAAACTCTCAATATATTCTTCAAAACAAATCCAAAAATTCTGAAATTTTTACCACAACTTTTTGATGAAGATTGTAAATACTGGCAAAACTTTTAAAAAGTTAATTCTAAAAAATGTGGCTTGTGAAGAAAAGTTAGGCGAAACCCTAAATATGCAATAACTTCAACAAAAAATCTTGACAATTTATGAAATTTGGAGTGTAGCTTTATGAATGTCTTTCACAATCGTGGTACAAAAATTGAGAAACTATTCACAGCCATTTCCAAAATATAGCCAAATCACTAAAATTAGGGTTTGGACCCAATTTTTTGCCAAAATCGATGCTTTGATACCACTTGATAAGATATTTGCATATAATAAATGAATAATTTGTAGAATATAACACAACACAAGATATATGGGGGGCCAATATTCCCAAATATTAAATATATGGCAGAATAATACCCTTAAGGTAGGGTAACGCCATACAATGCTCCTTAAGGAATGAGTAACTCCACAATCTCCCAATATGGGAATCCACTTCGAGGGGAATGGTATATATAGACACCTCCAATATACCTATACCAAGTAGAAGACTTAACTCATACCCATGATATCCTCATGGATGATACTCACATACTTTAAATAGGATGGGTAACACCTAATCCGAATGTAGGTCGACTCATTACCCAAATAACTAATTCTTATGTGAGCCCATATAACTAACTAAGGGGATGTGTGCCACATGCCCACATCTCCATCAACCCATATACACTATAATATTATATCCCATGTGAACCCATACATATAAATAAGGGGATGTGTGCCACATGTCGGCATCTTCATCAACCCATATACATTATAATATCATATCCCAAGGTATATAACATCATTATATAAAACATCATTAAATTGCAGAAGATAACAAAAAACAAGAGATATGGGGGGAAAATATGCCCAAATATTTAATATATGTAGAATAATACCCTTAAGGTAGGGCAACACCATACAATGCTCCTTAAGGAAGGGGTAACTCCACAATATCCCAAGATGGGAATACACTTCAAGGGGGACACCTCCATATACCTCTACCAAGTAGAGGAATCAACTCATACATCCATCAATTCCAAAACCTTTCCTTACGGGTGGAAAATATTCCTAAAGAGAATCTGAATGAATTATTTCTTGGGGGTCTTAAAGAACACATTGAGTCTGAGGTGCATATGTTTAATCCTCACAAGGTTTCAGATTATATGATCATGGCACGTAGGGCAGAAGAAAAATTTCTTTCCAATAGGAAACAAATTGTCAATAATATCAAAGATCGTAGAAACTTTCCACCATCATTCCCTCAGCCAGTCAGACTGACACCTCAACAAATTGAAGAAAAGAGAGCCAAAGGGTTATGTTTTAATTGTAACAACAAATTTGGACTAGGACATAAGTGTGCTGCTACATAAGTGTGCTGAAAAGAAGTTGTTCTACATTGAGGGGCCTAATGAAGAAGAAGAAAATGAAGAAGATGAAGAGGTAGAACAAGATGAGGAATTAGGAGATCCCCAAGCAACAATATCATGCCATGCAATTTTAGGTATTAGCACTCCCCAAACTCTCAAAGTAGTTGGATTCTTAAAAAAACAGAGGGTAACAATGTTGATTGATTTGGGAAGTACTCGCAACTTCATCAATCATAAGTTGGCGGTATGCTTGAACCACTTTGTTTATCCAAGTCCAGAATGTCAAGTCATGATCGCTGATGGGAAACCTTTTAGTTGTTTCAATATTAATCTCACCATGGGAGATTACTTGCCAACTAAAAATATGTATGCCATTGCCATGGGAGGAGCAGACATTGTATTAGGAGTTCAGTGGCTTACCACCGTGGGAACCATTGAAATGAATTTCCAAGAGTTGTTCATGCATTTCCAATCAGAAGGGAGGAATTTTAAACTAAAAGGATTATGAGAAAAGTCCCCACAGATGGTATGTTATTTTCAGATGCAAAAATTGCTTAGAAAAGATGTTGAGGGGTTTGTGGCACAACTATTTTCATTAGAAGCACATCATTCAAATACATTTCTACCTACAGATATGCAAACAATTATAGATGAGAACTCAGTGGTGTTTGGAGAAATGCCCAAAGGTTTACCTCCAAAAAGAGACCATGACCATGCCATTCAGCTAGTACTAGGAAGTCAACCACCCAACATCAGACCTTACAGGTACCCCTTTATGCAAAAGAGTGAGATTGAGAAGATAGTTCAAGAGATGTTAGAAGAAAGAGTTATTCATCATAGTCAGAGTGTTTACTCTTCTCTTGCCGTGATGGTACGGAAAAAAGATGACAATTGGCGCATCTGTCCAAATTACAGGGAACTCAATAAGTACACAGTTAAAGATAAGTTTCTGATTCCCATAATTGATGATTTGCTAGATTAGTTGCATGGTGTTGTTTACTTTACAAAATTTGATCTTCATTCTGGATATCATCAAATTAGAATCAGGGATGAAAATATTCATAAAACAACCTTCAAGACACATGAAGGACACTATGAGTTCTTGGTAATGCCTTTTGGACTAACAAATGCACCCTCTACATTTCAAAGCTTGATAAATTCCATCTTTAATCCATTTATGCGAAAGTTTGTTTTAGTGTTCTTTGATGATATATTAATCTATAGTAAAACATGGGAGGAACACCTGCATCATGTAAATAAGGTGTTGGAAACTCTTGAACAACATCAACTTTATACAAAGCCTTCTAAGTGCTTTTTTGGTGTCAAGGAGGTTAAATATTTGGGTCATATTGTTTATTATGAAGGTGTTAAAGTGGAAGGAAGGTTCATATTATTTGGGTCATATGCTTGAATGGAAGGTTCCCAAAACCCAAAAAAAACTTTGAGGATCTTTGGGGCTTACATGTTATTATTGTAGATTTGTAAGGAATTATGGCAGCATCGTAACACCACTCACTGCTTTATTGAAGAAGGACTCTTTCCATTGGAACGAGTAAGCTACTATGACATTTGAGAAGCTGAAGGAGGCCATGTGCACCACTCCGGTTCCATCCACCCCAGATTTTTCCAAAACATTCATTGTTGAATGTGATGCTTCAGGGTATGGTATGAGAGCAATACTCATGTAAGAAGGTCAACTCATTACCTTTAAGAGCTTCTAGTTCAAAGGTAAGAATATATCTAAACCAATTTATGAGAAAGAAATGCTAGCCTTACTTCATACAGTGAAGCAATAGAGACCATATCTAATGGGCATACATTTCAAAGTAAAGACAGATCATGATAGTTTGAAATGCTTCTTAGAGAAACATTTATCATCTAAAGAACAACATAAATGGGTCTAAAAAATGTTGGGCCATGATTTTTAGATAATATACAAGAAAGGGAAAGAGAATGTAATTGTTGATGCTTTATCTCAAGGAGGAATCAGCTGAGGCATTGTTGTGTGCCATATCTGTATTATAGGAGGATTGGATAGAGGATACCAATTTGGAATGAAAAAATGACCCAGGTACACAAAATCTCATTCAGAATCTCCAACAAGATCTAACCATGTTACAAATTTTTTTATGGAAAGGATATTTTTTATGGTATAAAGATAAATTATATCTATGTAAGAAATCAATCCTTAAAAATAGGATTCTATTTGAGCTACATGCTTCTCCAGTAGGGGGGCATTCTGGTTTCTTGAAGACTTATCATTGAATCAAGCATGATTTTTTCTGGGAAGGGCTAAAAGGGGATGTCAAAAAATTTGTGGTAGAATGCATGGTTTGTTAGCAAAATAAGGGCGAAACAATTAAGTCCCCAGGTCTTTTACAACCTCTATTTATTCCTAGCCAGAGGTGGGAAGAGGTGTCCATGGAATTCATCATAGGATTTCCTAAATCAGAAGGTAAAAATGTAATCATGGTGGTGGTGGACATGACTCACTACATATGCCCATTTTTATGCGTTATCACATCCATTTGTTGCAAGTATAGTAGTAACAGCCTTCAAGGATACAGTTCAGAACTTACATGGAACACCAAAGATTGTAGTAAGTGACCGAGACCCTATCTTTACTAGTAATTTTTGGAGTGACTTGTTCTCATGATTGGGCACACAACTAGTTCTTAGTTCTTCTTATCATCCCTAGTCTTATGGGCAAACAAATGTGGTAAACAAGTGTTTGGAGGGATATGTTTGTTGTTTTACCTCAGATAAGCAAAGCGAGATGGGTCCAATGGTTATCGCTGGTAGAATGGTGGTATAACACCTCACTTTCATACTTCATCTAAAATGTCTCCTTTATTAGCATTATACATGGGTACCATCCACCATCCATCACCTCGTCTTTGAGAGTCCAACCAAGGGTTCAAGCAGTTGAAGAACATATTCAACATCAAAAAGAGGTGCTTTCTAGTCTCAGGGAGAATTTTTCCATGTCACAAAACTGCATGAAGCAGCAGGCAGACCAACATCGTAGTGAAAAACATTTTGAAGTCGGTGATTGGGTTTTTGTTCGTTTATAGCCATATAAGTAAATGTCCTTGAAACAATAGAAAAAGGATAACAAGATTTCACCTAAGTACTATGACCCTTATCAAGTGTTACAAAAGATTGGAAGTGTAACATACAAACTGGAACTTCCTTCGGCTACTCGAATTCATCCTATCTTCCATGTATCTTTCCTGAAGAAGGTAATTGGATAGATGGTATCAACCTAGAATTTGTTACTAGAGCTTGATGAAGAGGGCTAAATCATCCTAGAGCCAGAATGCATCCTTCATACATGCATTAAGTGATTGGGGATAAGGGTGGATCACTGAGTATTTGATCAAGTAAGAAAAATCTAGACAATGAAGATGCAACTTGGGAGGATGTAAACTTCTTGTAGCAACATCTGGATCTTCTCAACATTGGGGACAATGTTGCTTCAAAGGGGAGGGGCATGCTACGCCCTTAATCATATATGCTCTGATACCACTGGAATGTAATGGAATTACTTGTATAAATCTAATTATTAGTAGCAATATAACACCAATGAACACAATATTTTAGATAAATGATCTCAATATGCAAGTAGAATAGCTTAGCCACTTCGAGGGGGCAACCTCCGAACCAAACAATAAGACTCAAATGCTCAATACGATCCTCAACTACTACTAACTAACCCCTATATATATTATTCCTATGCTATGGACAACACCAAAGCCGACCCACTAATGATAATGTAACATATATGAAAGAGTTACATAATGATAAGAAGATCCTTGCATTAATTTAATGATTTATTATATACATTATATGAAGGCTCTGATACCACTTGATAAGAACTTTTCATTTAATAAATCAATAAATTGCAGAAGATAACACACCACAAGAGATATGGGGGCCAAGATGCCCAAATATTCAATATATGTAGAATAATACCCTTAAGGTAGGGTAACACCATACAATACTCCTTAAGGAAGGGGTAACTCCACAATCTCCCAAGACGGGAATCCACTTCGATGGGGACACCTCCAATATACCTCTACCACATAGAGGAATCAACTCATACATCCATGACCTCCTCATAATGATACTTACATCCTTTAAATAGGATGGGTAACATCTAATCCCAATGTAGGCTGACTCATTACCCAATATAACTAATTCCTATGTAAACCCATATAATTAACTAAGGGGATGTGTGCCACATGTCGGCATCTCCATCAACCCATATACATTATAATATAATATCCCAAGGTACATAACATCCATCTTATATAGTCGTGTATCTGACTTCTTCGCTTCTCTCTTCTTTTCTGCTGGCTTATCCATTTTCCCGCTTTATACTTCAAATTTGAATTTTTCTTCATTAATGTGCTTATCCGTGTAATCTTTTTTTGGCCAACCTTCTATGCCTAGTGGTTGGATTATACTTATTGGCTACTCCATCATCTAGTCACTATCACCCATGTGACCATGCAAATATTTCTTATTCATCCTTTCTCTACCAGTTTTTATTGTGTCCTTATCACCTTGGGCCTTGTTCTTCATGTTTATGTTGCTCCCACACCTTATGTCTTAGATTCCTCCAAGATCCTCACATGCTTATTTTATCTCCCTGTGTGGTCACCTCACCACCTTCTCTTCTTCTGCATCATTTGATCACACTATTCCTTGTTTGTTATTGTTTGTCCCTTATCTTACCATGCATCTCTCCTCTACCCTTGGTGTCTCTCTTTATCCACATATGCCTATCCTCTTAGCGCCTTCATGCACTTGGTTGTTATACTGATCAACCAATTATTTGTGTGTCATCCTTTCACATACTGTAATCTTATCTTGTGTGCCTTTTATTCTTCCTCTTGCATGCTTGTTCTCACCTTCCTTCGCACCTCATGCCTCAAGATTTTTTTTCCTTTTGTCCCACACCTTCTTTCTCTTACACATGTCCTTCATTCTTCTATGCATATTCTACACCTTCCCATGGAACCTTCTTCTTCTTTCTTGCTTTCCCTTTCTTCTCCTCATTGTGGGCTTCCCTTTCCATACACACCCTGACTTCCCCACACGCCCTTCTCTACTTCTGCTCATACGCATTGTTATCCCTGTACCCTTACTCCTCATCCTACTTCTTATGGCCTTCTTTTTTCCCTAACACAATTATCATCGTGCATCATCCTTCTCTTTATGTGAATTTCTTCTACGCATGTTTCTATGCTTGTGGCTTCAAACCCCTTCTCCTTTGGTCTTGATCGCTTTCTCTCGCGACACTCTATCTTATTTTTTCAGATCCTATTTATTTTCAATGGCTTTTCCACACACTCCCCTTTCCTTTCTCATGTGCATCTTCCAATTCTCACGCATATCTTCCTTCTTCAATGAATTTTTTCCCAAGTCCTAGGATACTCCTGCATCAAACAATCGGGGTACTTTAAACTTGAGGTCCTCCTCAAATAGATGTGAGTGATAGAATCACCCTTCAGAAAACTAGTCCCATCTCCTTCATCCAACAAACCCTTTTCCTCTTGTGCTTCTTCTAGTGCCTCTTCCAATCCATAGGCATTCTCTAGTGAATTTTCTGTGCTACCTCACATTCTCTCATGAGTGCCTCCTACCCACGAATCTATTGTCTCTTAGCAGATCCTCCTTGATCCCTAGTGAGTTTCTATTTTCCCTTCCTCTACGCAAGTATTTTCTTGCTATGAATCCTTTTATTATCTCTAAGGATTCTCATTTGATCCTTCTAATTTTCAATTCTTCTCTTGCCTTCATCTCTTTTCTTTCACGTGACTTTGTTTGCACCTTTGTCCCTCTCTACAATTTTCTCTCCTGCTAGACTTCCCCTTTCTTCTTTGCATATTCTTTCTGCGCACTTATTTCCTTGTCTTCTTCTTTTTCTCTTCATGGATTTTCTACCATTTTCTCCTCCTCTTCCTTTCATCACCCTTCCATCGTGACACTTTCCTTTCATTCCTCTTTTCCCTACGTGTTTCTTCTTTGTACTACCGTTCCTTCCTTGGGGTCTCCTAATGTGTATTTACCCTGTGCTCTTCCTCCACCTCCTTGCACATCTATTTTCTCATGTATTTCCTTCAACACAACCCTCTGATGCCTCTTTTTCTCCCTTTTATATGAAATTCTCAAGGGATTATCCTCACTTTCACCTCTCAGACTCTGTTAGACTATACTTTGGTTGATGGCCTCTATCTTCTCCTCCCTCTTGTTGTGGTAAATTCTCTTCGCCACGTCCTCTTGCGCCCCATGTATGCAGATTTTTTGGAGCTTCTTCGTAGCTGTCCACTGACCTTTTATTCTCCTAGTGCACTCTTTTCCATGCACACTCCAATAACTATTCCCCTTAGTTGTTCTTCATTTGTTGCCTTCAAACCAACTTCCTCTAGTTTAGACCATTCCCAACCTCTCTCAATCCCAACTTCCTCCTATGTATTCTCCTGTAGTTTCTTGGAACTATTTCCGCACTCCCTTTGGCTCATGCATTCTTCTTTTATGTGCCTCCATGCGTGCCTCTTTTTGAGATCATCCTGGATCTCCTTTCCAAATATGGCCTTTATCACATGTACTCTCACAACCTCCTTGGATTTCTCAGCTTCTCCTATAATGGTACTCCCATTTCCATGTGCATCTTTACCTTCCCATTCCTCAACTCCTCTTGGATTTTTCTTATCTATGCATCCCTTTGTACCTCGCCTTTCCACTGGGATCTCTTTTCTCATGCTTTCTACAGCTTGCTCCACTTCATGCTCTTCCAAGATGCTCTCTCGTGCATCTCTGATGTATTCTATACACATCCCATCCTTGCATGCAATCTTTTCCTTTCATTCCACTTCCTTCACCATAGTCTCCTTTTGTGGTTCCGTGCATTCCTATTTGCGCTCATAGCCTCTTTTCCCAGCATGATACTCTCACACATTGTTATCTATGTGCCTTCACTTGCACATCCTTCTATGTTACTCCCACATTTGAACCCTTCTCCTTCAACGATACTCCCGCATTGGGTTCTTCATTTCTGTTACGATCCGCTCACACAACCATTAGTTGTGCTTCCATGCATTCATTCTTTCTTCGATACTCTCCTAACACTCCTTGCATGTTTTTTTCTTTACGCCTTCAACTCTTTGTCATGTCCTTCATCTTCTCTCCACCTTTGGCCACAAGACCCCTAGTTTTTAACAGTATTCCTCTACTCACTCCAGTTAGGTATGCACATCTCAAAGTACCTAATGTTCTTCCATCATTTCCTCTAGTGTCTTCATGATTGTCACATCCAACTCATTTCCCTTTCTTGGCGTCATCTCACTAATCATTGTAGTTTGCCTTGTTTCTAAATTCTTTACACACCTTACATAGTTGCAAACATTATTCCTTTGCACTAGCTACCTCACATTCGACGTTCTTCCAACTTCATTCACTGGAAGAAAGTAACATTCTCTGATACCACTTGATGACGGAAAAGAATGACTCTACCAGGTACTCCCTAGGACTGTCGTTTTATACAGAGTTCAACACAACGTATTAAAACTATTTATGTTTCATTAAATTTAAATAAGCCTTCATGATATCTACAATGTCTTCCCTTAATGGGGTTTAATAATTGTTGGTGCCACTTAGGTCCAAACCAAAATTATCATATATTTCTCAGCCCCCATCTATTTCTCTCTCTTGACTGACCTCGTAGCCTTTCAGATTTTACATCCCTCCATAACCTTATCGGTTGCTTTCCCACTCAACCCGACTTCAAATAACTCCAAATTTGTTTCTTCTTCCACCTTTTATAGCCACACATCAAAATTCTCTAGTTTATCTCTCCTCTATGTCAGCTTCTCCACTTTCCCGCTTTGGAATTCAAACTTGAATTTGTCCTCATTAATGTCCTTGTCCATGTGATCTACTTTTGGCCAATCCTTCAGCACCACGTCACCTGGTGGTTAAATTATCCTTATTGTTTATCCATTGTTTAGTCACTGTCACCTATGTGATCATGTAGATCTATCATGTTTGTCCTTTCTCTGCCAATTGTCATTGCATCCTTATCACCTCAAAACTCATTCTTCACACTTTTTTTTGCATCATCACCTTATATTTTTGCTTCCTTTGAGATCCTCATATACTTCTTTCATCTCCCTGTGTGGTTGCCTCACCACCTTCTTTTCTTTTGCATAGTCTGATCATGATTTTCCCTATTTATTGTGAGTCGTGCCTTATCTTTTTATGCATCTCTCATCTACCCTTGGTGTCTATCCTTCTCCACCTGTACCTTATCCTCCTTGCACCTTCATGTACTTGGTTGTTATACCAGTCAGCCAATTCTTTTTGTGTCACCCTTTCACATGCCACACTCTTCTCACACACATCTTTTCTTCTTCCTCTCACACGCTTATTCTCACCTTCCTTCACATCTCATGCCTCCAAGTTATCCACTTTTTGTCATGTTCCTTCTTTCTACAACGCGTGGTCCTTCATTCTTCTATGCCTCCCCATAGAGCCTCCTTCTTCCACTTTCTCACTTTCCCTTTCTTATCCTTACAATGGGCTTCCCTTTCCATGCATGCCCTAACTTGCCCATGCATTTTTCTCTACTTATCATAGTTTGCATTTATCTCCCTACACCCTTACTCATCAGCCTATTTCTTACGGCCTTCTTTCTTTTCCCTGACACAATCATCATCGGGCACCACCCTTATCTTCATGCATATTTTGTCTACACATGTTTCCATGCTTGTGGCTTTAGTCCACCTCTCCTTCTGCCATCATCACTTTCTCTCGTGACCTTCCATCTTATTTTGGCAACTCCTCATTTTCCATGCCTTTTCCATGTAATCCCCTTTCTTTTCTCTTGTGTGTCTTCTAATTCTCATGCACACATTCCTTCTTCAGTGTAAGTTTTCCCAAGTCCCAGGATGCCCTTACATCAATATATTTTCCACCCTTCTTGTGTACATCTTTTCCAACCTTCTTGTGCGCTTCCCTTCTAAAATTTCACATCCTCCAATAAAATAATAGTAAAGAATAATGAATAGATAGTCCAAAATGTGAAAATAAATAAATAAATAATATGTGAATTTCAACACCCAACAATCATAACAAAAATTCATTGAAAATTAAACAATTCTCTATATAAATGGTCATGGAAAGATGTTGGCATATGAGTTATTGAGTGTTGTAATTGATGTAAAAGGACCATTAATGACAAAGGAGGATGTGATAGGGTGTTATGATGATGTATTAGGTGTCGTGAGAAAGTATATGATGATGTGATATAGTCAGCATGATGTGCACAAGTGTGCATGAGTGGTAATGGTGTAAGTTGTTTGAGTCTAGTATGCTTAATCATGAGGTATAGTGAGCTTAGATGATGGAATGAAGGAATGCTGTAGATATGGATGAACATTTTAAAAGCACGAATAACATGATGATTGTGTGTTGAAGCACTCATATAGGTTCAGAGGTTGAGTGCAAGGTGAAATAATAGGGTTTGTAGGTCTATTTTAGGCCTATTCATAGACCTATAACATGGATGTATGGTAAGATTCACATGAGAGATGGAGTAGGTCAGTCATATCCATGAGCATGGGATGATGTGTTATGATGTTGTATTATCATATTTATGAAAAAATTTCAGGTCACTTACTAAGAGGTTTTGATGATGTTTCATGGTCCTTGGGAAGTAAGAAGGTGAAGACTAGTCAAGATAACACAAGTAAGTCTTAATGGATAGAGAGTTTCAGGAATATTTTAGCATGAGATGAATTAGGACAGTTACAGAAGGTTTTCATGATGCTTCATGAAAATTTTGAGGTCAATTTGAAGATATTTGTGTCAAGATATGATGTTTTTTCCGTAAAACTAAGTTCTAAGGAAGAAAAATCTAGCTTGATATAGGAACTTCAAATGCTCACCCACTCACACAAAATCTACATGGGAGACTTTTGTATTTTGGGGATTTTTTTACATTGATTCTAAAGCATTTAACAAAAATAATGAGGTGGATTGATTGACATCCTTTTATGAACAATCCTTAAGAAGTTAAGTTAGTCAAAACCCTAGATTAAACCCTCATAGCAGAGCGAGTGGATATATATGCATTGTATGGGATTAAAATGGATTTGAAAATAAAAATTGATGAATTAATGTTGTATAGGATTTTTCATATCTCATTTTGGTGGTAGGTTTGGTGTTCTAGCTATTTCAGGAAGTGAGATAAAATCCTTAGTTTTGTTGAGATTTACAGTTTTAGGGCTGAGATGGAAGCTTCAGGATGAAAAGTGAATTATTCCAGAATCCTTGGGAGATTGTTATACATAACCATGAAAATTTTTAGAAAGGTTTATTATGGATAAAATGGAAGATACATGTGCTCAAAGTAGCACTATAATTTTGGCCTAAAAGGGCTAAAATTTAGCCTTGAGGTTTGAAGTGAGTTTGATCATTTTGCTTCTTGTTGTTAATTTGATGGTCATGAATAGTTTATTAGAAATTATTGTATGATGTTTTAGTATCTATTGGAATTGATATGATGAATTGGTTTTTATGTTGAATACCTAATGACCTAGAAAGCCCTAGTTGGCTTCTCAAGAAGGCTTGAAGGAACAAGTGTGTTGGATCAGATTTCTCCAAATGAGCTATAAATGTTAGTGCTTGGAGGATGTTTTAAAGTATCTCTTGATGTGTTTCATGATTTTTTTGATCTTGGAAGTGACTTTGAATGATGTTTGGAGCTTGATTCCTCAAGACTGGTTCTTGAGTCCTTGGATCCTGAATGAGTAGTTTTAGAGATTGGTTTTTTTAGATGCCTTAAGCCTTGAAGTTAAGATTATAATAATTGGTTTCATGATAGTATACATCATAATATTTCCATTGATATATTTTTTTCCTTGGTGAGGTGTTTTGAGTATGTGAACCATCTCATTTTTGAAGACCTAGTTTCAGGGTCTTGAAGCCATACTTGAGCAGTGTTAAAAAATAAGTCATTTTGGGGTCTTTTGCCATGTTCTGAAGAGTATAATGAGTTTCATGAGTTATTTCACATAAATACATTATTTTTATGTGTCACTTGTGTCATGATGATGAGTTTTTGTGGGCCAATTCATTCAGTCTTATGAAGGTGATTTTTAGGTGTTGAAGACCCAATTTGTTGGTGTTGGGTGCATCTTAGAGAGTTTCATGATGATGGAGGTTGATGCATATGTTCCTAAGCATGTGAAATGTGTGTAGATGTTTTCATTGGGTTGTGTAAATATTTTGAAGCCATTAAAAAATATGGTATATTCCCTTAAAGATCAGATTTGCATTCACTAGGAGATGAAGAGCTTATTTTGGCCTTGTTTGAGTGTCTTAGTGGTTGATGAGATGTATTGACCCTTGCCGACACTACTTGAATCTTGATGTGTTTCATATGAGTTTTTAATGTTTTTTATGTTTTTTATGACAAAATTTAATGGTTTTATCTGACATGTGGTCACTTAAGGTGTATGCCAAGTATAAAAGTGCATTGCGTGTGCTCATTTTGAGCTAGTTGAGTCAATGGAGGGTATGTGAGCGACCTATAGGAGATTGAATAAGAGTAATGTAGAGGGGTCAAGGACAGAGCATAGGAGAGGTATGAAGGATTAAGGAATATTTAGTATCAGATATGCAAGGGAAATAGACATATATTTCCCATAAAGAAGAATAATTGAGTGAGTTATAGAGAGATAAATTTGAAGAGGGTTTGGTGTGTTTGGAGCCAAATTTGAATAACTATCAGTTTTGGGAGAAACATATCATAAATGATCATCTATTTCCATGTGGTTGAGTAATATTCCTGATCATCATGGGGGTTTGTAGACTCCTTATAGTGTATGAGTAATCCTTACTAAACTAGGGGTTGGTGATCCTTGTGAAGTGGTTAGTGCTTCACTAAAGAAATATTGCATGATGTGTAATATTCATTACAATTCCTTTGTTATGAGTAATATTAGCAGATTTTTTAAGTGGTTTTTCTTACCCTTGATGGTTTCCCACATATATATGGTGTCCTATTTTATCTCTCTTATTACATACACTTGTGAATTGTTAATGCACATATAATAAGCTCACATGGTTATATATGTTGAATACTTAATCTAAATGATGTTGCAAGAAATGGAAAATGAAGTTAAAGTTTTTTAGGAATGATTCACCCCCCAGTCCATTATGATTCTAACAATTAGTGTTAGAGATAGGTCCTTGTGAAGCAAGTTTAACCACTTAAAGGAGATCTTTGAAGCACATGTATGACAAACAATTTTGCTCTATATGTGATGATACTCTTTCTCATATTGAGGGCTTGCTTGAAACCATTGGGGTTTAATATATGATAGTTTGTTTTTGGTGTTTGCTCTCCCATTTCCAAGTTTCCATCTGATTTATCTGAAGAGAAGTATCATGAAGAATAAAATGCAGGTTCTTTTGTCAATTATGATGTTGATTTCCTTGAAGGTGAAGATGAAATTGTTCATGATGACCTAAAAGTAGAGCTTGAGGATGTTATAGAACCTATACAGGTAGAGGAAGAATGTAAAGAAGTCCTAATCATAATGAAAAACTATGAAGTGGTCCAAGAGAGCCTTGAAGCAGAGATATAATTTTTTTTAGAGCAAATCAGTATGGTTGAGATGTGGAAAAATGAAGGTTGTGTGTCAAGCAATGTTGACACTATGAGAGAAAGATCATATATAGTTCATGAAACAAAGTATGACCAACAATAAGCCAATAAGGTAATTTCATTCCTAAGAAGGCATCAAGATGTTGATCCACCATCAAGGAAAAAGGAAAGGAGAGTTTTTCATCCAAGGTATATGCTTTTGTTTCTTGATTATTACTTCTTA
The DNA here is from genome assembly GCA_019776745.2 of Taxus chinensis. Lineage (NCBI taxonomy): Eukaryota > Viridiplantae > Streptophyta > Pinopsida > Cupressales > Taxaceae > Taxus > Taxus chinensis. Next base: position 911,034,880 of record CM034147.1, on the reverse strand, counting down.
TTTGAACCATGTGATCATAGAATAGTTGACAAGTTGAAGGAGGACCAAATGGCATGATTTGGTGTTTCAAAAGTACATCAGTTGTCCTCAATTTGTATGTATGTTTGGAAGTCTGTGGTGTTTTCCATGTTCGAAGAAATGTATTCTTGCATCAAAGTGCATAAGACAACTGTGATGAACATGTGAAGAAGTATGAAATAGATCCATTAGGAGACAGAGGGTTTCTAGAAGCTATGATAGGTATTTGGAGAATTGATCAGATTTTGTAAGTTATTGATATAGGTTTTATGACCCATGGAGAATATGAATAGCCATGAATATGCTATAAGTTTTTTTCCAGCTCAAAGGGATATTTGTGCTTTGTTTTGGTATTAGAAGAAGGAAATACAAGTTTAAGAAAGAGTATTTATCTCTACAAGAAGGTATAAAGGTGTTGGAGGTATGTTAAAGACTAATGTGACAAGGCATGGTTGACATCAGTGAATGTATGCTATATGGTCATGTCTTTATCAGTAAAAGGTATGGATTTCATTTTCTTAACTTACTCGTAGAGGTATGTGATATGGTATGGTTCCTATGAGTTTTTTAGACCTTACATTAGGTCTTTTATCAGTCTGTATCAGCATGATAATATGGTGTGATCTGTGTAAGATGACTTAGTGTATCGTGAAGATTTGAGATTAGATTTTTTGAGTCAAAGAGTTGACTCAAGATGTTAGAAGATATAAGTTGTAGTCATAAGCTCGAGGAAGTTTGTGTTATCATCATGAAACTGTGTTGGTGTATAACTTGATCAAATGCATAAAAATCAGAGCTTCATGAAATATTATCAGAGGGTTAAGATGAACTGCCCAAGGTATTTTTGGTATCCTTTTATTAAATATGATTGAAGAAATTGTCATCATGATTATGTGGTATATGTATAAAGTTTTCTTGGTCTGGTTTTTCCTGTCAATCGGATATGTAAATGGTATCTAAGATTGTCAAAATTAGTATGAATATGTGCTTAGGTATTGATAGTGGTGTTATAATCATTTAGATGTACCTTGGCCTCAGAATGAAAAGTGGTTGTTTCAAACAAGGTATATGTCCCTATTATTTGTCAAAGTCATCAATATGGTCTTATGAGTTTGTGTCTAATTTCTTCATGAGAAGCATGGAAAGTATAATAAAGGTCTTTGTAAAGAATTTAAAGTAGACGTTTCAACATGAGATTAGTTGGTCTTGAACTATAAATGTGTCTACCAAAGCTATATGAGTTGTTCATCATGTGTTTCCATTGTTCTTATGAGATGGGTGTAACTCTTGTTGTGATAATTTGTTCATGTCAGTATTGTTGTAGGCATGTGAAGGACTGTATATGACATATCAATATTTGTTGCAGATGTGAAGATTCTTATAGAAGGTTCTCAAGGATCAAAATGAAGGATTGATAGGTTTAATGTTGTCATAGCACAAAAATGTTGGATTCTTGCAATAGTAACTTAATATGGTCACCATAAGCAGGCTAATGGTGCTTTCCAAATATGTTTGTGAATTGAATGATGCTAGATGTTATGTCACAGTCCTTGTTTCATGTATGAGGTGTATCAAGAATGTTTATACATCATAGAGCTAACATGGAGATTGTTAAGTACTGTTAGGGTCTTTGGAAGTAAAAAGATGAGCTTTTTTAGTGGAAAAAGATGGTTACAAGTTTGTGTGTGGACATTAGGGTTTTTAGTAATATCTCTAATAGGTGTATGAGAAGTCAATATGGTTTGCAAGGCTATTCTGACCTTGAATGAAGAGTTAAGACCTGATGAAGGCTTGTTGAAATTGTGCACAATACTTCAAAATCTGAGGTGTTCCTTTTAAATTTACTCATAGTGATGTAAAAGAGTTCTAAGGTCATGAAAGTGATCATTACAGTTTGTGCATAATGATTCATGGTGTTTTAAAATGGTGGCATGATGTTGAGCAGGTACTTAAGTGCTCATAAATCATTGAGAAGAGAAACTATAGGAGTGTTGTAGGGTTTGTATGGATGATCACATGCATTATGAATGAAAATGAAATATACCAGGGTATTGTAGATTCTTGAAGCTCTGAAATAGCGAGCTACAGGTCCACGAAGGCTTCTTGAAGTAAGGGGAGCTAGTATTGATCCTAAATCAAGTGTATAAGGTGCTTAGAAGGTTAGAATGGCATAGTTGATGATTGTAGGGCTACTCCAAGGGAAAGCAAGTCATTGACTCAATCATTTGAATAAACATAAAAAAAGGCTATAAGCACTGATGAACTCTTTTTAGGACAGTGGTAATACTCTTGAACCATCTCCATGACATGAATGCAAGGTATGTCATCTAATTTTTATTTAGGTAGTTAGATTGAGATGGCTATATCCTTAGGTTGAAAAAAAAGTGTTGTTTCATGTTGTATGTGAACTTTCTAAGAGCAAGGTGAAGTTGGAGGATTTTTTGGTCTAAAGAAGATTTTCAGGGATCTAGGTTATAAAAGTTGCAAAAAATCCATAGATGGAAAAATCAATTTGTGTGAGAATGTTTTCAATTGTGATAGGCCTAATTATGAGTCAAGAATGATGTTCTATGCTCATAATCAGAATTTTTTGTCATGTGTATGTGTGATACATGTATGTTTGATATGCATCTGAATGCCTTGATTTTGTTACATAAAAGTTCCTTTGTGAAAACATTTGCATATTATTTTTTTGTCTTTAAAAATTGGAGCTAGATGGGGCAATGTTGGATGTGCCTCGGATATGATGTGTACTTATACCATAATGTGTTTTGTCCTTTTACAACACCATCAATGTCACAATACATGACAATATGTTATTTTTGTGGAACTCCCAAACCTTCCATAACATGATGTAACAATATTGGTTTGACAAGTAGCGCCTCTTGTAGTGAAATTCCATTTCAATGGAATATCATGAAATGACACTTTATTTCTTTCTCCCCCCAATATATCGATCCAAATCCTAATGGAAAATATGAATCCAAAAGTTAATTTTCCATCATTGGTGTTTCCCCCATGATTTTAATTTGTATAACCTTACAAAAAGAATTGATTGCTCCTCTTTTACTCTATGCCTAAGTCCATGGTACCCTTAATGTATCTAAGAATGTACTTTGTTACTTTCTAATGACTTTGTTTTGGACCTTACATGAATATTGATAGGTATCTCACAAGATAGCTTATATCAAGCATAGTGTAGGTTAAGTAAATGAGAATCTCAATCAATTGTTGATAGAGAGTTGCATCTACTTGTGGTGGTGGACTTGTTTAAGACAACTGAAGCCTTACCTCCATGCATATAGGAATAGGATTGCAATCCATCATCCATAACTTATTGAGAAATTTCTTGCCATATTTAATTTGGTTGACAAAGATGTGATTATGTTTTTTTCATACTTCTAATTCAAGACAATAGTAAAGTAGATTGAGTTTGAATTTTTATCTGTGTCTTCTATCACCTATAAGGAACTACCTCTGATTATTAGATCATATACATATATAACTATGATCACCATCTCACCCTACTTTTTGAGGTAAATATTAGGATCATAAGGGTTCTAGTTGAATCTATTGTGAATGAAATATTCATTTATTTTGTTGTACCATGCTCTAAGAACCTACTTGAGTCCATATAATGACTTCATAAACCTATGCACATTTACTTATTCATTTGGTGTTATAAAACATTTTGGTTGATTTGTGTATATTTATTGATTCATGAATCCATTTAGGATGGTAGATTTGACATCCATTTGATGAAATTTCCAACCAAATTGAGCGACTAGGGAAAAAATCCTCTTGATTGTCTTGATCTTGGTTGTAGGAGTAAATGTCTCCTCATAGCCTATTCAATCCTTATGAGCATTAACCTTAGCTACGATTTTTGCCTTGTGCTTGTTTGATCTATCATCTATGGTGTACTTGGTCCTACAGATCCATTTGCAATCGATTGGATTGTTCCTTGGTGGAAGATCTATAAATTTTCATGTCTTATTTTTATCAATGAATGATGTTTAACCTCCATGGCTTGTTTCCAAAGTTATGACTCTAGGGATTCTGGACAATTATCAGTTCATGATATTTTATGACACAACTCATCAAGGCCAATTTTACCTCTTTATGAGAATTTTTGTGTGTGGTTGGTTTAAATATTCTATCTATTTGGCGCCTCTCGTATCACATTTGAACACCATTTTTGTCATATGTTAATATTGGGTGGTGTATTTTCACCCACTTTATTATTATTACATTCATAGTTTTCTTCATCTTATTCAATCGTCACAAGTAGTTATTTTGAATTTTCTATTTGGGAGTCCGTGGATGGATAGAAATTCAAGCACTTTTCTCTCAAACTGAACATACCATGCTAATGAATGATTTTTTAGTTTTCAGATGAACTAACTTGTATCTCATTGATTTTTCATATAGTATCCAACAAAGATGTATGTTGTAGACTTCACGTCCAACTTTTTCCTTTTCTACTTTGGGACTAGAATATGGGACTTGCTTATGAAAACTTAAATATAAGCAATTGATAGTTTCTTATGTGACCATGCTTCATGTGGAGTCATGTTGTCAAGTTGTATTATTGGTGACCTATTGAGAAGATATATTGTTGTCTCACTTATTTATTACTAGTAGGAGTAATCCAAGCATGTATCCTCTATCATGCTTTGCACCATTTCAAATTGTGTGATTTTAGTATTCTAAAACACCATTCTATATTGGAGAGTAAGGTGCAATCAATTAATGTTTAAGTATATATTCCTGTAAGTATGTTGTTAATGAATTACTGGTGAATTCCCCCCTCGATCTTAGTGGAGGATTTTTAAATGATGATTGGTTTTTCCTCAACAAGAGCCTTAAAATTTTTGAAGGGTTGATCCTCGTTCTTAAGCATGCATATTTTAATTTTACACGAATAATCATCAATAAAGATATAAAATTATTTATATAATGAATAAGTGGCTGATATTTTCCCGTAAATATTGGTATGAACCAAGTATAACTTGCTTGTAGATCTATGCAGTTTCATGGGAAATGGTGCTCGATATTACTTTCCTACTAGACAACTCGTGCAAATATCTATGTTTTTATTTAGATGTGGTGTATCATCACACTATTTAATTTTGGTTAATTCAAAATAAGAACCCAAAATTAATGTTCCCATATTTTTGGTGCCAGTAAATTTACATAATCGGTGTCCTTAAAAATGAATGCTTGATTATCAAATGACACAAAGTCCAATTAAAAACATATTATTGATTTTTAATGCTCATGTAATGATTTAGAACTTTTTTTCTTTGTATTAAATGAAGCACGTATTCTTTCCAATTGTGCAATGAGTAGCTCAACTTTGAGATTGTGATCCAATAGTTGGATTACTAAGAGAAGTTTTTGTTAGCCTTGGAACATACAAGACATTTATGAGGATGTAATTTCTATTTCTGAGAGGCAACATGATGCTGCAAGTGCCCTGGAAATTTTAAGATGTATAATCCCTCAAGGAAACTACATTTTTGTGGGAGATGGTCTTAGTGTGATGAACCAATCATTGTGTCCTAGCATACGCCTAGTTACACAGGAGTCTATATACTAGATGGAACTATGAGAGGTTGATTCCTTCAATATTTATACAACTAATTATTTGAGCCCCATTAGAGTGATCATCATCCTCTTAATCGACTATATTTCTAATTATTCTTGTAATTATTATTATTATCCAGTGAAAATTTTGTTTGGAAGACTACTTAGTGTTATTGGTTGGGCTTGGAATTATTGAAATTGTTAGTTGACCCATTATACCAACAGTTCATGATATCACACCCTTATTGTAAATGGGACATTTTGGTTGGCCTCCAAGTGCCCAGGAATTCAAATTTGATCCTTGCTTCTTGTTGCATTTTTATTTTTTCTTCCCCTTGTAATTCGAAGCAAGTGCGATGGTCATAATTATCTGTTTCATGTTTCATGGACTCCTCTTGTTGCAATAAGTTAACCAACTTTTAGAAGGCTAGTTTTTGTTTTATATCATTGAGTGTGCTCACAAAAATATTAAATGATGGTGGTATACCTCTTAGGAAAATGGGTATGAAAGAATCATTTGAAACTTCTTCTCCAAGTTCTAATAAGAAGTCCCTTAATGTTGCAATTATTCATAAAAGGATTGTATGGGTTATGAGGTATTTAATTTCAAATTATATAATTGAATTTGCAAGTGGAGAATGGGTTTATGATTCTTTGTCTCAAAGACAACATTGAGCTTATTCCACATTTATTTTTTAGTCTCGACATGTCTTATATGAGGTTGTACCTCATATGTGTCTCTAAACATGATGATGAGATTGGATTTCTTATATGCCTTATCAAACTTTTCTTACTGGTCAACATCATTTACATCTTGGAAAAATATCCGATGAACAACAAAATACAAGTATTCAAACTCCAAACAACTATTTAATTTGGTTCTCCATGTAACACAATTGTCTCCTCTTAGGAGTTGTGTATCTAACAGAGAGAACTTATGACCATTTTCCACTGTGCTCTAACTAAACTTTAATGTGGGATATGGATCAATACCTCATCACTAAAAAAAGGTCATGTTATCATACCTCTACCATGATTGTCCATCAACCTCATACCTTTAATCCATCATCCCAGGTCACTTTGCTAACTGGGCCTAAGGATTAGGCCTGCTGAAATGAGCTAGTCATGCTAATTCCACTCATGCACCCTTGTGTTTATCATTATGACCTTATTTCCTCCTCACATACTTGCTAAACCTATTATGACATCATCCTGCAATGATCCGACATCCCCATTTTTCCTGTACAAGACACTAGATCCTCAAGAAGTCAAGTCTTAATCAGGTTTTTTCATGCCTTGTCCTATCCTACCTCATCACAATCATCCTCTAGCTCTCCTTTATTTTGTTTTGTCATTAATGTGCCTTTTGCATAAATGGAAACTCAAAAAACACATGCCAACTCAACAAACACATGCCAACAAACATGTTATGTCATTAATGTGCCTTTTGCATAAATGACAACTCAACAAACACATGCCAACATGACCTCCTCCAAGCTGTTAAATTTGATGGCATGTGTTTGTTGAGCTGTCATCTAAGCAAAAGGCACATTAATGACATAAAAGGTTTGTTGGCATGTGTTTTTTGAGTTGTTATTGATGAAAATGGTGATGTGAGATAATGTCAAGATGATGTCATAGCAGGTTTAAAAAGTATATGATGAGTAAATAAGGTCAGAATGATGAACACAAGGGTGTATGAGTGGAATAGGCATGACTAGCTCATTTCGGCAGGCCAAATCCTTAGGGCCTAGTTAGAAAAGTGACCTGGGATGATGGATTAAAAGCAAGAGGTTGATGAAAAAGTATGGTAGAGGCATGATAAACATGTTGAGGGTCAAATTGATGAAGAACGTGACATACATGATGAGTTATGGTGTAAACTTATTTAACAAAAATAAGATTTTGTAAAACCCTAATTACAGATTAACTGAATGTAAACAATGATATACAACTGCTAAGTATAATATGATGCAAGTAATAAGCAAGTAAGATACAAAACCCTAAGCAAAAGGTATAGAAAGAAGTAACTTAGCTGATTTATACTTGATCCTATAGTGTTCTGAATCATGAAAAATGTTGCACAGGAGGTGAACTATGTCATCAATGCTTTTTGATAAATTTTGAATCTCACGAATAATGACGAACATGGGTGCCCATGACTGGAAAATGACACCTAGGCGCTTAAGACTTCTATTGGGCGCTCATGACTATGCAAATTGTTAGAATTTGATTTTTACAATGTCGCACAAGTGTCACAAATGTTCCTTGTTGATCATATGTGTGTCGTTATTTGATCGTCGAGGGTACATGTAACCTAAAAAAATAGATATCACATGAAAAAACCCACAATAACACATCAAATCCAAAAAAGAAATATGCAATATGGCGATTCAGATTGACCTCAATGGTCACCCCGAGAGTGAACTAATGACCGAACGTTGCACTACATCTCAGACTCCATGTAGTTCTGGTGAGTGTGTGAAAGAATCATGCCGATAGGATGCCCATGTGCAAGTTGCACTTGATAACAGGTTATAGCTAGATGTAACAATGTAGATAGATGTGTGGAGTAAAGAAACTTCCCCTTCATATGCCATGTATGTAGAAATTGCAGTCCCTTGTCCCTTGAATGAGTGTTAGATGGATGCTTTAGAATGCTTTAGGTGCCTTTGGGTGCAAGATTAGGTGATGATAGTGTATGTTTAGTGCTTGGTCCTTCATTTTGAACGTAGTAACTATGTATTTATATAATTACCTTGTTTGAATTTTTTAATTGACACTAGAAGGCCAACCCATAAGTGGAAAATATGCCCAAAAGATAAAAGAGACCTAAAATAAGTGAGTAAGGTGGAAAAAGGGTTGGGGCACAGAAAGGGGACATGAGCACCTGGGTGCTCCTTTCTTAGCTGGGTGGTGGTGTTTGAAGCCATGAAATATAAACAAGTAAAGTTCTGACTAAGCTATAGGGTGTAAAAGACCAAATATAAAATAAGAAGCAAAGACAAGAGGCTAAAGACAATTGTCAATTACTAGTTTTCTTTTTTAGGAATCATATGAATGATAGTATGTGTTTAGGACCTAGAAATAAACCCAAGTGCGTGATTTTGTGTCTATATTTTCCCCCACTTTATGTTGTTAAGTGAATACCTGATAACATAAAGTAGATAAGAGATGCGTACCTGATAACCATGTAGAGTGTGTGGCGAGTAGCGTGCTGAGTAAACAAGTGAAGTGTATAATGATTCAAAAATTGAAGCATGGAAACTAGGAAGAAAAGCTGACCCTGTGGGTATATGTGTATGTGTATGTATTATGCTTGTTGTGTTTGTTGTTACTACTTCTTGTAAGAACGGACATGCAAAAATAAGAGCAAGAATGTAGTCAAAGTCATGTATATGATAAATAAGAGAAAAATGTGCATAAGTATGTAAAAGTGTGTAAGTATGTAAAAAGGAAAGTGTGCACCTGATGTAGAAGAGTGTAAAAGGAAATAAAAATGTCCCGAGCCACCCTTAAGAGAAATTTTTTTGGGCAATATCACGCCTAGAGCTAGTTTTTTGGGCAATCTCATGCCAAAGAGACAGTGTCAAGGAAAGAGGTCTAGTGTTACTCTCCTTCCATGAGTTTTCCCTATAAGCACCACTATAGATGGTGTGTCCCTATTTTGTTCTTGTTGTCCCTGATTTGTTCCAAATGTATTGTTTCTTCTGATTGAAAATGGAGATAGAGTCCATTCTGCTTGCTGGAGGACTGTGCCTGTATAGTGAAAACTACTCTATAAACTGTTGTGAATTGTGCTAATATGAGAACATAATTAGTGTGTGCCCCTAGGAAATTAATTCCCAGGGGAGGGACACAAGTGCCCATGCACTCTTATCTAAGCCTCGACGCTAGTGTATGTGCTATGTTGAGGACCCAAGTCAGGTTTTGGGTCATTTTGCAATTGTGTTCCTATTCTGAATTGATGTTGAAATGTACTTTGTTTTAGCTCTGAGCTGCTGTATGGGGTGATTTGTTCACCCAATGTATGCCCCCCTCATTTGGGGAGCTTGAAATGTTGATAGGTGTATGCATCTCAAAGAGAAGACCTGATGTTAATACTTGTAGAGGGTAGGGAATGTGCATGGTAGAAACTAAGGCACATGTAAACAAAGTGGCTAGATACATGGGTTAGTAGAAAAAGATAACAAGCATGTCATAGAAAATAATGTAAAAAAGCAAGTGTGCATACAATATAGACCGCGAAAAGTGGGTTTCAAACGTGGGGCATCGCTCACAATGTCACAAGATAATTAGGGCCGAAGTGGCCAAAAATCATACAAGCAAGGATCAAACAAGACATACGGCATAGCCCACAAATAATAACATATAATAAAAAAATGGCAAGCAAAATGTAATAGACAACCATGGTGGCAAATAGTTCCTATAAGGAAAAATGTTGCACATGAATCACCCGTTACCATGTTAGAAACATGAAGATTATGTCAAAGCATGTATGTACTAGTGGAAAGTAGCATGCTAAGAAGTAGTAAATAATTAAATAATAGCACCTGTGATGTGTGAGATAGTAGATGCCCCAAGGAGCCTCGGTGGGACTGGTAAGAGGTACAATGCTAAACATCATTACAATGTGTAAGGACCTGTTAATAAGTATGCATTCACAACTAGAGAACAAGTGAATGCACATGTGTATATAGAAAAAATATTGACAAACTAAGTTCCATCTAGCATGGTAAACAAAGTGTACATATAAGTATAAGCAAGCAAGAATAAGTGTAACCAAGATATACAATATGTTATGTGCATGAGTGAGATGGAATGGTATGCAATGTGAATGTGATAGGAGTAGCGTGCCCCCCAATAGATGTAGATGATACATGTATGAGATGAGGTTCTTTATAAAATAACCCTCAACAATCAAGAATGAACCATAGAATAAGAGTACGTCATTACGGGAAATGGCTTGATAGTGTGCGCTAGATAGAATAGAACATGAAGTGTAGAGCATAGAAGTTGAATTTGGTGAGGTTCACTTTAGATTTATACCCTCAATAGTCCAGCATGAACCGTGGAACTAGAGTGCATGATGGGGTAATGAATGATGCAAAAGTGTGTATCAAGATGTATAAGAGAGACTAAATGTAGAAGACAACGTGTAATGTGTATGTGTAAAATACTAGAAAGAAGTGATAATGATTAAGGGGGGGGGGGGAAGCATGATGCCCCCAAGTGTGTGATGAACACTATGCTATCCAATGAGAGCGAAGGGAAAGGATCCTCTACCCGATAGAAGGAGATAAAGACACATAACAATGTAAGTGTAAGCATACAGATGGACCGTGAAAATTGGTGTTGTCAAACATGGGACATGAGCTCACAATGTCACAAGACAATAAAGGCCGAAGCGGCTAAAAACATATGTGAAAGGGGTTGATCAAACAAGACATAGGGAACTTATCCTGATGAGATGGACAAGTAGACATATAAGGATGACAATGTCTATGAAAAAGGATGTGTGTGGATAGTGTAAGTAGACAACCATGTGTGGCAAATATTCTTGAGAGGTTTAATGTTAGACCTAGAAGCACCCGTTAGCATGAAGAAATATAAAGAGGTGGCATGTAACCAATATAAATAGTTTGTTATAAAGTAGGATTAGTAAATATTGAAACAATAACACCTGTAATGTGTGAGTATATAGATGCCCCCAGAGGACTTGTAAGAGGTATAGTGCCAAGCATCATTGCAGTCTGTAAGAGACAACTGGAATCCGCATTTGTATATAGAAAAGACATACTGGATATCGATGAAAGGAACATGCAACTAGTATAGGAAAGCAAGATTAAGTGCAACCAAGAAGTAGTGAGATGGAACTGGTGTGAATGTGATAAGATCAATGTGCCCCGAGAAATGCTTATGAGATGAGGTTAATTTATAAAATACCCCTCAACAATCAAGAATGAACAAGTGTGCCATCAGGAAATGGTTCGATATTGTGCGCTAGAGAATTAGAACATGACCTAGAGTGTAAATAGGGTGAGCTGAGGCCCATTTTAGATTTAGAAGTTCAACACTCGAGTATGAACCATGGAATGGAATAAAGGCAATATCATGATGCATGAGAGAGATTAGATAGAAAGCACAGAGTGTAAGAGATTAGAAAGAAAGATTAATAATTGAAGCCTGCCCCCCAAGAGTGTGATGAAAAATATTTTATCCAATGAGAGACCACCCAATTTTTGAGGAGATATGTTCTAAGAGTGGTGGTGTATGACATGGTGTATATGTGAAGGCAACCTATGTCGCGGTGAATAAATTGGTGAACACCTATGTGAATGAGACCTATGAGGCAGATGTGGTGATGAACACCTATGTGAATAATACCTATGAGGTGAAGATGAGCACCTATGCATGGTAATGTGGCTTTATGCAACATGAAGTAGGATGTGTGAAAATAGGAGAATTGGGTGTTGAATATGGCTTAGATTTGAGCGAGGCCTAGATACTATAGTTGGTGGAACAATGTCATCGATTGAGGAATTCCTAAGAGTGACAACTATGAACTTGAGACACATATGATTCATGGAGGGAATAGCTTGAGCGGCACAAAGCCATTAGAACCTAAGATCATGTCACAACCTTTGCTTGAAGGATGGCGATGCCATCATGGTGAGAGGCCCATATAATAGGCAACCTAATGTAGCAAACAGAATTAGGAATTTGGATATGAAATAACAAAAAGTGGACATTTGATAGCCAGAAGAACTGCAAGAGATACACACATTGACATAGAAGCCTCTGGATAGATCATGGTATTATTGACAGTGTATGAACTAATAGAAGCATTGATGTGTAATGAATTAGAAGAAAATGTTGCATGGTAATCATGATATGAAAATGTAATGGTTGGTGGTGATGTATCAGAATAAGAGACTAGAAAATCAAGGGGACTTGATGAAGGAGGGGGCACATTGTGATATGTATGATTAGTCGAAGCATCAATAGCTTGTGCGTCATATTTAGGAAAAGGAACATTAAAGATTTTGAGGTTTTTGTTGTCATTTACCGATGTTGCAGAAGAAGACGGAGTGGAAAGATCCAATGAATTATTGTCAATAAGATCTTGTATGAGATGTCGAAGCTTGAAGCAGTGATCGATAGAATGGCCAATGCATTAATGATAGTCACATTTAGCATTTTCTTCATAATTGTGGCCACAAGCATGAGATGGATTAAGATTGAGTGGTGGTGGAAGAGTGATGAGATTGCTCGAACTTTCAAGAAGTTGAGGAAGTAGAAATCGACGTGCATATGAAAATTTAATAAAGGTACACTTTGGAGGTTGTCATTGAATAATTTCAAGAGGAGAGACGACATTAACAATTTCTTTTGGTTCAGTAGGTTTAGGAGAAGGTTTGAATTTCAATTTAGCTTGAAATATATTAAAAGAAGATGAACAAGTATCTTGATATTTGAGTTTTCCCATAGAGAGAAGTTTGACTTCACACATTTTGAGCATATGACATAATTGATTAAATGAAGGAGAAGTCTCAAAGTTGACACTCTCCTAAAGTGGTGGTAATATACTTTAAACAAATAGATCTTGTAGTTCTGAATCAACAAGCACATTGGTCATCTTAGCTAGATTGTTTTTATAATGTAGTACATAGTTAACTAGATGTTCATTAGATATTTGTTTAATTTGAGCCAGTTGTGCATGAGAGATCTTAGTGCCGATATTGATTGAAAAATGAGCAAGAAAAACATCGACTAATTGTGTGATAAAATTTTCCAAATGAACCGATATATCGTAAAACCAACGCATTATGTAATCTTAAAGACTGCAAGGGAGGAGCTTAACGAGTAATGTATGATCATCCACATAATCTAGACACGCCATATGAAAATCTTGGAGATGCTCTTGAGGCTCACTATGGCCATTGAAAGTGGGAAGCTTAGGGGTGACGAAATTGAGAGGAAGTGAATAAGCATAAATGGAGGGTGCAAAAGGAGTGTGAAGAAGTAAGGAGGAATCACGAGATGGAGAGGTGCACAAAGTGGCTAGCTGAAGTTGACAAATTTGAACTTGCATATCCTAATATAAAGAATCCAAATCATGGGTGGTAGAAGAAGAAACAAGTTTTGCATTGGAAGAATTGGTGTGAATGAGGAGAGAGGTAGGTATATGAATGGAAGTAGAAATGTTAAGGGGTTAGGTGGAGGCCATGGTAGCCCAAGAAGAGCCTACAAGAGGCACATAAGTGGCATATCGATAACAAGGAGCAATAAGTAAAGCATTGAGAATATGCAGAATATGTGAAGGATTAACACACAAATTTTGGTAAAAAATAGTGAACTTGTCTAATTGTTCTTGAAAAACATTAGTATATTCATCATATGATTGCTCACTATCAGATGTTTCAATGTATTTTAGAGCAACATTATGTGAGTTGGCAAAGAGGTTATCAGATTCAACCATTCTCCTAGATGAGTTGTGAATAGATGGATGAAGCTCAATGTACTCAAAAGAACCAAAACAACCATTATGAGTGACAGGCATAAGAAGAAAAACCCTAGAGAGAAGGTGGAATTTGAGTGATGGGGGGGTTCACTAAATGATTTTTAAAAAACAAGATTTTATAAAACCCTAATTATAGTGTAACTAAATGTAAACAATTATATCCAACTGCTAAGTATAATATGACACAAGAAATAAGCAAGTAAGATATGAAACCCTAAGAAAAAGGTATAGAAAGAGTAACTTAGCTGATTTGTGCTTGATCCTAAAGTGTTCTAAACTGGGAAAAATGTTGCATAGGAGGTGAACTATGTCGTTAATGCTCAGGATAAATTTTGAAGCTCATGGATGATGTCAGACATGGGTGCCCATGGATAGATAGGTGTGCTGAAGACTACTACTGAGATCCCATGATTGTACAAATGGTTAGAATATGATTTTTATTGTGTCGCACAAGTGTCACAAATTTTCCTTGTTAATCACCTGTGTGTCGCTATTTGATTACCGAGGGTACATGTAACCTGCAAAATATATATCACCTACAAAATCCACAATACCACATCAAATCCAAAAAAAGAAAGATACAATATGGGTAGTCAGACTGAGCTTGATGGTCACCCCGAGAGTGAACTTACGATTGAGTGCTACACTACATCTCAAACTCCATGTAGTTCTATTGAGTGTGTGAAAGAATCATACCCTCATATGCCCTTGTGCAAGTGCACTTGATAGTAGGTTGTAGCTAGATGTAACAATGTAGATAGATATGTGGATGGAATAAAGAAACTTCCCCTTCCTATGCTGTGTATGTAGAAATGGGAGTCCCTTGTCCATTAAATGAGTGCTAAATGGATGCTTTAGAGTGCTTTAGGTGCTTTTGGATGCAATCTTAGGTGATTATAATATATTCTAAGTGCTTAGTCCTTTATTTTGAATACATAACTATGTATTTATATAATTCCCTTGTTTTAATTTCGTAATTGACAACTGGAAGGCCAATCCATAAGTGTAAAATATGCCCAAAATATAAAAGATACCCAAAAGAAGTGAGTAAGGTGGAAAAGGGTCAGGGGTGCCTAGGCGCTCCTGTCCTGGCTAGGCAATGGTGTTTGAAGCTATGAAAGATAAATAAATAAATTTCTTACTGGGTTGTAGGGTGTAAAAGACCAAATAGAAAACAATAAGAAAAGACAAGAGGCCAACAAAAATTGTCAATTACTAGTTTTATTGCTTAGGAATCATAGGAATTCTAGTGTGTGTTTAGGACCTAGAAATGTACCCAAGTGCGTGATTTTGTTTTTACATAAACTAGTTTAATTAGGTGTAGTTCTAGGACCTAAGACTGGCACAACTTGGGAAATGGAGCAAAGAAAGATAAGGCAAATGATTTCAAGCATGTGGAGGAAGATGTGACGTTGTAGAGAACACATGGAAGGTGTTTCAAGCCATAATTTAACTATTTGAGGTGTGATTAAGGTCATACTCATGAATGTCCTTAAGGATAAACATTTTTAACATGAACAAATGAGATTGGTGATGATGGTACAGGGATATTTATGAGAAAAAAAGCATTGGAACATGTGCATAGGGGTACTTCATTGCCATGGACAAAATTTCATGCAAAGGTGATTTTGTTTTTGAAGTTAGAAGGTTTTGGTGCTATCAAGCTTCCAGAATGCACTCTTCCAGCTTGAGGGTCAACTTTGAAGGCCTCAAAGGTATGTCAAACTTGTGCACAGTGACCAAAATTCTTCTCCAGTGTTAGGGAATTGAATTAAGGATATTCTAGAGGTGGAATGAATTAGAATGCTGGTCTGAGCTTTATGAACAAATCTTGAGAAACAAAACTACTCCAAACCCTCTCTAAACCCTCATGCTATAGGGATGGAAGAAAAATGTTTTTTTTGGTAATCAAATCATCTGGGGAAGAAAATTTTAATACTTAGGCAAGTAAAGAACTCATTCTAGTACATTTTAGCATTGGTGGCATGTTCTATATCAGTTGGTAAGGTATAGTTTCAGCCCTATTTTAAAGGGAATTCATTGTATAGACATGAATGGCAGAGTTATAGACAATAATATTGATGTGGAAACATGTATTAAAAATTATCCTTGGCATCCATGAAAATATCTAGGTGGGTTTAGTGTAAATTCTTGATGAACGCCATCAATCTATGTCACCTACCACCATAGACCAAACAAGCCAAAACTAGTCAATTGAGTATGAGAGAGTTTTGATGAAATGACATGGTTTCAAGTGCCATATGAGAATGAAAAGGTGGTATAGGTCTAATACAACTTGTTCAAAGCCAATGGCATAATGATATGAAGTGTTTTTATGTTCTTGCACTAATGACTCAAAACTGCCATTTTGGGATAGTCAAGTAGCTCTGAGAAATTAGCATGCAAAAATGTTTTTCTCCTCATAACCTATGCAAGTGAGTACTTTAAATTTATATTCATGTCCCATGTGAAGTGTTCCAAGCCATGGTTCATCATGAAAGTGAGTAATTTAAATTTATATTCATGTCCCATGTGAAGTGTTCCAAGCCATGGTTCATCATGAAAGTGAGTTTTTGTGAGTTGGAATCCCATTCTAGAAGATTGGTTTCTGGTGCTTTGAAACCCGGTCAAAGTTCTCTCAGAAATGCAAGAATTATCATGCTAAAATATTTTAAATAAATCTTGTTGGTAAAATTAAAATTTGCAAAAAGTCAAGATATTCTCATAAAGGTATGGCAAGATCCATGATCAGGTGTTTAGATGAAGTTATGCCTCTTTTTGTGAAGACTAGTTTTTTGAGTGTGAAAATCCTTGAGAGAACTTGTTTTAATTTGCATGACATGGATAACATGAAGGTGCTAATGTTGTTACAAGTTTATGGTGTTGTTGTAGACCTCATGTAGAGTATTCCCTCTGATTTTTGTTGCATGACATGGGTTTTTGATTCCCCTCATACACCAAAGATTAAAGATTGTGTTTTTTAAGGTGCTTCCACCTAGTATGAAGTTTAAATGAAGTCTTGAAGGAGAATGGAGAGTCCTAAATCATATTAAGGAGTTATAGAGATACAAATAGTCTTGGGTAGTGTGCATGCATGCTGAGAACACTTGGCATTGAGTCCCTTTGCTACAAGTCAAGATTCCTACATTAGAGAATAAGAAAAAATGACAAGGACAATTACAAATTAGGTTTGTAGAAGGTCAGTTTGGAATATTTTCAATTGAACTCAGATGGTTAAGGAGTTTAGAGGTTTATTTTGATCATCATAGTGGTCAAGAGCATCTTGTTAGACCTTGTAAGAGCTGCACATGAAACTGACATCAAAATAAGATATAATGGTTTCAAAGTGGACAATTTTAGATGATGTAATATCTCTTCCCTATTCGAGTTGAAGACCTGGGAGTTTAAGAGTTCCTTAGGAGCTGAAGTGCAAAAGGTGTTAACGAATGTCTCTCTAGATATATAAACTTGTTCTTTTTCATGAAGAGTTGTAGTTGAAGGATGAGAGCCTATAATGTATGAAAACTAGGTGAATATGCATAAAGGAGTGGATATGAGAATATGATGCTTAAGTCTATGTTGTTGAAGGAGTATGAATACATGAAGAATACAGAAAATTAAGGTGTATATAACATGAATCCATGACTGCAATTTTTTAGAAGAATGTATGCTTGAGAAGGAGGGTGAAAAGAGAAGGTAGTGGAGCTAAACAAGTGATCAATATGTATTGTGTGAGACAAATGAAGGAAAGTGATCAAAAAATCTTATAGAAGACTAAGTGGTGGCTTAGAAAATAGGGAGTTGAAGCTTCCTTGTAAGTTTTAGCTTGCAAAAGAACAAGTAAAAGTTTGGTTGAATTTTTGGGAGTTGTAGCATCCATACAAGTAGAAGTTTTCTAATGGTCATGTAGAAACTTGACTAAACTAATGGAGTTGATGCTCCAAGTTGAGTGGATTCTAAAAATTTGAAATATCTATAACCTTTATAAGACATTTTTTTCCAAGTTAGTGCATTGATTTCAGTGGGTTTCTCTCCCTTGAAGTGTTTCCCACATTAAACCTGGTGTTCATATGTATTTTCTTACTTCATGCTCATGTTTTAATGTCATTAGTCTATCATGGTTATTGATGATCTAAATTGAATAACTTATTAAGCTTGTGCAGAGTTTTCAAAGTTTCAATAAGCCTTGATTCACCCCCCTCTCAGTGCCTAGATTTTAAAACAATTATGTATATAACAGAAAGAACTGATGACCATTTTCCATTGTGCTCAAACTAAACTTTAATGTGGGATATGGATCTGTACATCATCACTCAAAAAAGGTTTCACTCTCTACATACTATCAATTTGATATACCAAACCTCTCAATATATGTACCTTTCCAATATACCAATCAATATGTAGAAGAAGCTTGACCTCTAAATATACATGGTTGTACGTGAGAGAGAAGTTAATTCATGTGAGAGAAGAGTGGTATGTGGTAAGTGGTACATAGAGAGCACATGAAAGGGATTTGTTTGATCAATGACACCTGCTTAAAGGGAGATCTTTGTATGTGGGAGGCAACTCCCAATATACTTAGACTTTCCCAATTTCAATATTTACGTGTAATGATTATGGTGGATGAGAAATAAAGGGAATGGACGTGATTCCACTATTTTTAGTACTCCCCAATGATTCAAAGGGATAATGCCACACATATTGTTGTTGCAACTACATTAAGCATTAGATGAAATAGATTAAAGCATGATGACATTACCTGTATATGTGATCTAGAGGCATTACTAATATAAAACTGTAGACACTTAAAATTGGTTACTCAATTTAGTGTCCCTTCTCATCCGTTTACTTGCCTAGGTAACCTGGGGCATGTTCACGTCACCAACTATCCCCTTGGGATATTATCCAATTTGTGATTTAATCACTTATTCCAAATTTAATTCATCCCATCACATCTTGCTCATGAGTGATTAAATATTAAATATTTAATTACACTTCTTCCCATGCATCTTAATCACTTATCCACCCCAAATTTATTCTACCCATGTATCACATCTATTTTTAATCTTCCCTAAGCGGGATATTTTCCCGTAGTCGGGATAAGTCTTATTTTTTCTCGAATCAATCATTTTTAGGCACCTCGGGAGTCTTTTCCGCGATCGGCGCCGACCCATATGGTCGGCGCCGATTTTATAGGAGCGGCGCCGATTATAAAAGCAAGCCTAGAGCTCAGTTCTAGGGACCAAAGAGAGCGAAGATACCGAAAGAGAGACGAAAGAAAGCACTTACGTACGAACAGAGAGCGAGAAAGATACAGGTTGAGAGAAAGAGAGATCTTTTTAGCATCAATTGTATCAAATTAGGGCAGATCCTGTCCAAATCAATCCCTGAGAGGAGCACCGTTACTCTGCCCGTATCATATCAACATCACACACCACCGTCTATCATCTGGTGACTCTGTTCCAGTGTCTCTCCATCTTCGGCACATCCAGCAGACCACATTCATCTTCCAATCCCCGAATCTCATCGCACAGTCCCTGATTGGTCAGTCTACCTTTCAGTCGACGCCGATCCTACCCAGTCGACGCCGATCACATCAGTCGCCGCCGATTCTACCCAGTCGACGTCGATTTCCCTGCAGACAGGTAAAAGGTCACAGGTAACACAAATCCAGCATTATTTCCCAGTTCCCTGTTTTCTGTACTTTCTGTCTGCTGTTTAGTTTCTGTTTTATTACTGCAATCAGAAAATCTAGTCTTTATTTACATCTTTTATCATGTATGCTTCTTTTCTTTATTGAAAACGTGGACTGACATCCGCCAAGGAAGCTTATCGCTTCCCGGACCCGCTTCTCGGGCAGTCCACCCAAATATCTTCTAACGCCATCTTTTTCTGTCAAGCACCGGTGTTTTGCAGGTTACTCGGATCTATTGTGCAAACTGCTCGTGTGCGCCCGTCTTGTCTACATCGGCTTCCTCATCCGTCTACATCTTCATCAGGTATCAATTTCATTGAGGTTTTTCAGGGTTCTTGTGTTTAGTTTGGTACATTAACTTGGACAGGTAACAAGCGCAAAATTCTTGATCTACAAAAACGTTATGAAGAGATCAAGGATCTTATGATTATGTTTTTGAAACAGTTTGTAGTTTTTATGTTTTTTCATGCACAATGAGTTTTACAGTTTTATGGCAACCTAAAAATTAGTACAAAATTGCAAAATATTGATGTAGTACTAAAAATGCCCCCCAAGTAGGGAAATTTATTTTTTAGTGTTTTTCCTTGATTTAAGGTGATTGCACCTTTTTTTCTACTGAAATGCAAATAAACCACCCCCCTTATTTTTTTAGGAAATTTTGAAATTTTTCTTTCTTTTTGTGATATTGGCCTAATACCCCCCATGAGTTAGAAAATTGTAAATAATTTTTCCCACTTCATTTTTTGTAAAAAAAACCCTTGAAGAAACTTGTTATTTCATCCTTTTTTTTGGAGAAAAAATAGTAAGGGAGGAGGGTCAATTGCTTTACTTCCTCCCTTGGTCATGCTTATATTTTGAGCCTTAGAAATTCATGTGGCTATATGATTTAAAAGGTAGAAGGGCACAAGTTATATTTAAGGTTTAAAAAATATCTTTTAAGTGAGGAAAGGGTTAAATGCTGGTTTGAAACCCATAAAATTAGGTGCATAAGAGTTCTATGATAGTCAACCTAACTAAGAGAGCCAATCATGTGAATTTTAATAGTTACAAGGATGTTGTTATATTTAGCAAAAAATATTGAATGTTTTCTTTTTAGAAAACCTTTTCCCATGAATTGGGGTTAGCTCAAGCCTACTTTGGTTTTTTTACCAAGTTGTTATGTTTGAGTTGGAATTACTTTGGTTATGGCAAAAAATTATGTCACCATCTTGCAATGCTTTAGTTGCATTGTGTACCAAATTATTTGCATTGATTTGGGGTCAACTTAACTCCCCTTAGGTTTGATTTCCATAGTGTTATCTCAGATACCATGTTGGGGGTTTACAGACCACCGGGAGATGTCTCTGTCAATATTTGATTAAGATTAATGTGTAGAGGAGGATATGGATATCAATATCTAACACACCTTTTAGATAATATTATGCATAAAATATGTTGCATCGATTTTTTGGGTCTGAAAAATGAGCTTGGGTCTGGAGTAGGGTTGATATGATGTTGTGAAAAATCCTTGTGTAGAGATGTAAGTTGAGATGGAGCATCTACTAGATTCATGGTGGGAGGAATAGAGTTCTCTTGGACTGAATACAAATAGGAGCGAGATGTTATAGGTGACTTAGGCTATGAATGTGGACTTATTTTGGGGTCTACTCAAGGGGTAGAGGCTAAGTTAAAGCCAAGTTGAGGGTGTGTAGAGAGTGATCGAGCTTTATTAAATAAAGATATTATAAGTTGCAAGGTATGGGGAATGAGCTCATTGGTGAGTTCAAGTTAGGTATGGGGTGCCTTTGTATGCAGTGAGCTTGGTGGGTGCAAATGATCAGGATATCAGGGAAGAGATCTTAGGGTTAATAAAAAGGAATGTATAAATCAATCGACTAAGCTAGATTGGTTTCAACATAGGCAAAGCTCAGGGAGTTTAGTACAGAGCTCTTCATAGAAGGTCTGGTACAATACATTCCCTTCATATTGAAATATGGACTAGCCCTTTTTATTTGATCAGTGGATAATATGTTATAAGATCAAAACCAAGGTTAATATAATTACTAATTGATTCCTTTGTGTAAATATGAATTAAGAATTAAAAATACATAAATACTAAATCATATCATGATAAATATGAAAAATGCACAAGATTATGTGAGCTAAATAAAGTAAGTATGAGTTAGGGTTAAAAGAGATGCCACTGATTTGTTGGTAGAGAAAAAGTGACAATGATATGAAAGTGTGCAAGAAGGTTGTGCAGGATGATGAGGATGAGGGTGTTGTCAAATGGTTCTAAAAATTTGTGAGTCTAAATATAAGAGGAGGATGAAGTCACATGTGCTACAAAAATTCATCTAGGTGACTATCCTGTATAGATGAATTTATCCTCTATAGGGAAAGATTGGATCTCGCATTTGACACCGTGTTATTCTATGTTTATTAATTCATTTCTTATGTTTGTACTTTGACAACCAT
Source organism: Taxus chinensis (assembly GCA_019776745.2). NCBI lineage: Eukaryota > Viridiplantae > Streptophyta > Pinopsida > Cupressales > Taxaceae > Taxus > Taxus chinensis. The sequence continues at coordinate 911,012,597 of CM034147.1, read as the reverse complement.
AATTGTGCAATAGATTTGGATGCTTTCTTCTTCAAACCCAAGCTATCCGCTTTTAATATCCAACAAGGGATTAGTCTAATTGGATTGATTTACCCCCACAAATCCTACATAGAAATACTGTAAAGAGGCATTGAAACCTCATAGTTCCCCACTCAATGAATGTGTGCAAAATGTGCATAACATTATGTTTTGGAAATAAATACCCCAATTATAGTACCTATACACTTGGAAATGAATTTTGTTCTACGATGTAGCTTTACAAAATGGCTTAGGGAATCCATGTAGGATGCATGCAAACTTTGTGTTGGTTGATGCACTTGAGAGAGTGATTTAGAAATTGGTTTTTTTTTTGTGATATTCTAGATAATACTTAAACATGTGAGATAAGATGTCATTTAAATGGGTAATATGAGTGTGTTTTTATAGATGAAAGTTACAAAATATTTGCCAATCAATTTTCACTAGGATGATTAGGATAACTTGTGATTTTGAAAAAGTAACAGTTGAGGATTTGGAGGACAAATTCATCGACTCAAGAAAAATCTACCCAAAGAAATTGTCTATCATGGTTGAATTCATCTTGGTAAGCTGAAAATTACACTATGTTAATTAGAGATGTTGGCCATATGTTTGAATATGTGTTTTGTATTAAGTAAGTTTTTGACTAGATAATGATGAGTAATAAGTGTGGCCTAGTGGCAAGGAGTGCTAGTTGAGAAAGATGCATTTAGGAACTAGTCATTTGAGTACACAATGATTAATGGTTTGAGATATATGTCAATGATTAATTTCCAAATGTCATTGGTCTATATTTAGGTATATACATTTGGCCCCTTTTTAATCTAGTGATTAAAAATTATTTGATTGAAATAAATAACTTGAAACACAAACCCCCCATATTGACAATGCATGCACAAGAGTGAAATGTGTGTATTCTCTTATCCTTTGTATTTTTATGTACATGTGAATTAATATTTGTTGGCCTAATCCCATTCCCAATGGCCTTGCTAATATGGGGGCATATTCTAAACAACCAAGTTATATTATTTCATTACATGTTGCTTTAGACTTCCTCATTATGTTTATATTCTATAATGATATATATGTTATTTGTTTAGAATAACGTGGCTAACACATGCACCTTGTGTTAAACTAGTATCTTTTGATCTACATTACTTTGGGCTATTGTATACTATTGTATCATTTGTTTTCTTATATGCTTGTTTTCATGATACATCCTATGGTATTTTCTATGTGTGTGTCACACTTTGATGTCCCTTTTTATGGATCTATTTCCTTTGCTCATGATTTCTTATATGTGTGACACTCTTGTGTCCTTTGTATAAAACCTTTGGCCTTTTATAAGATTACTTATACAACATTATTTGTTGTACTTGTATGTTTCTATGTTTGTATACTTGTATGCTTCCATGCCTCTATGTTTGTTTTTTACCTCTTCATGTCATGGCTTCTACTGTGCACTCTTTTCTAGGAACATGATCTATATGGTGGCTACCTACAATTACCTACAATGTCATTAAACATTGATTATTTGCTACATCTAACATGGACAAACTTTTCTTCTTTTGAGTCAAGTGATCTATTACACATATCACTCACCTCAAAGAGGGGGAATTCAATAGGGTTATCACAAAAAAAATCAAGAACACATAAAATATACATAATTTAGAACAAAATGGAATAGGGTACATATACATAGGAAAACGAATAAATATAGACTAAGATAATAATTTACATAGGGACAAAACCATCTAATAGGGGACATAGCCGTTAAACATTACTATCAAAATTTTATCTCGGGCAATTTATCAACAACAAATTTTATTGTTTTGGAACATACAAATTTGTATAGTTTCTGACACATGTTCATGGATATAAGCCACAATCCAGAGCATATTTTTACTACATTTTGGTACAAAATTTGGGGATATGAGTAATTCATTCCCTTTATACTTTGTGTATTTTGGGAACCATTATGATGCATGGTATGGGAGAATGCACCTTCTCCTCCTATATTTAGCTTTTCACATTTAATACAATTGGACAATCCATAGTGGGGGCATGAGTATACTTCATTACCTTTTGAATTTGCACTATTTTACACATTTGGGAGCTAGATCCGTCTGCAATGGTGAGCTTTCATGGGTAGAAGATTTAAGGGGTGACAAGAAAGCCTTGTGACACTCTTATTCCTGCTCTTTTCTGGAGGTTTTTTGGATGGATATACATCTTGTAACACCCTTCCTCATTTTGGAACATTTTTGGGGTGACTAGAAATCCATGTGACACCCTTATTTGATTTTGGGTCAAGTGACACCCAATTTTCTTTTGGATTTGTATTTTCCTTTAGAAAATTAGGGACTAATACTTTAGTGGATTAGTTCCAATCCATTTCTTAAAGTGCATTATTAAGGATCTTCTCTTTTGGCAAGGCAAATATGTGTATTCCTTCTGTGTTTTTTTCACTTCTTAAATTTAAGAGTTTTAACTTCAAATTTCACGTTTTAAATGCATTTTAAAATCTAAGTTAAAGTTTTATTTTTTTATGGACATTGACTACAATCAATGTTGTAGGTCTCATTATAGAGATCTTGTCAACACTCAAGTGAATCAAGTACCTCGAGAAAAGACAAAGTGTGTCTACACACTCATGTATATTTTGATATAAGCATGTAAATTTCATTTCCCAACTTAAACGGGGGAATGTGGATACCTAAATTTGGTAATTTATCACTTTATAATGTCAGTATATCTTAACCAAGGCTCAATTATATATATATGTATCCCTATTGCATGAATTTATCTCCTAATTGCACTACTTAATCACTTAGAGAATTATTTGCATTAGTCCAAAATATTCCATCACTCCTAATTGTCATGCCCAAAACCTTATGGAACCTCACTCCCTGCACATACAATATTTCTAAATAAGGAAAAAACTACCAAATAGTATGGTTCAAAATTGGTGGTTTCAATCCAATCCACCCAACAGTCATTTTTCCAATTTTATATATTTTATGGGTTGGTAATTTTCCTATAGGTAATTTTGAATGTTAAATAAAACCTATGGAATCCTATATAAGCAAGTCAGATACACTCATTTACTCACATGGAACTTTTAAGAGCACTACATCAAAATCATTTCAAAAATCACTGTAAGCTCTAGTAAACTCCCTTAAAAAAACATGAACACACATTAGGATAATCCCTCATATAGGTATGAAACACTCAAAATTAGGTTCAAGAATCTAACTTCTCAAGTTGCAAGCCCTCCAAGCCAAGTCAAGCATACAAAAAGCTATTGTAAACATTATTAAGTGATCAAATTATCAAAGTTAGTTGCATCCATATAGATATTAAATCTTTAGGTGCATAAGTTTGTGTAGTTTGAGGTCTTTTTGGAGTAGTTCCAATATAGGTGGTGTATAGATTGCACTTTAACCCAACCACTAACAATTTTGTAGGGGTTTTACCCATAGTTAGGGTTTGAAGTTATTTTGGGTCATACAAAGGTTTCACACATTTGTAAGACCTATGGTTTCATAGGAAGGCATATTCCAACAACTTGCATAAGCACAAAAAATTATATAATGCCAACAACTTGTTGTATAAAAGCTCTAAACAAGTATGAAATTTCTAAATGGTTTCATACATAACTAATGGTTTCATACTTTCTCATTAATAATATAGGGAGGGTTTCTCTTCTTAAAATCCTTCTTTGCTTGATAAAGATGAAGGATTCAATGAATGGGTTTCAAGAATTCATTAGCATTGTTGTAAGGAACAATACCTGTTATGTTGTGGAGCTTGTTTTCTTGTGTGGAAGTGTTGAAGACTATACACTAAAAGTACTGTACACTATCCACAATTTTCTCATTAGGGTTTGGGGCCAAGCTAGGCCTTGAGCAGGGGTCCGGGGGCGTAGCCCCCAAGAAATTTTTTTGGCCTTGAAAAATGTTCCCGATATCTCAGGACACATGTTCTTCTCATATGGGCATGATTTTTGACCCATAGGTTTATGGGTAGTTTTGGCCCATGTTTTTGGAACCCACAGTATTATAAAATTGCTTAAGTAGTTTCCTATTTATGTGATTTTGTGCATATGGTAGGGTTGATGTAATATTGCAGATGTGTATGAGTTCAAGTGTGAATTCAAGAGAGTTTGTTAAGCATAGCTCCAAATAGATCTAGGTACTGTATTGACAGAAAGAGGTGGCTTATATTAAAAATATGAGCAAGTGATTCTTGTGGACGTAGCTCAAATTGGGTAAACCAAATTAAATAGTGTCTTTGTGTTGTGTTCTTTTTTTCTACACTTTTATTTTAGATTTGTGATATTATTCCACATATTACTTTCTACTATTACGATGTTGTGTGGGATTGTTTTGCATATTTTATCCCTTATATCCCAACAATACCAATTTTGAGGCCTTTTAACCTTCTAAATAGTCAAATAAATTTTAACTTGATTTCTACTTTAAACTTGATGAAGATGAGATGCTTCAAATCCACTTTCAAATTATCAAAATAAAAGTGAATGAATACATGGGTGTTATCGAGGTTACTCACAGAATGGGACTGTCTTGGCTGAGTAAAAGTGTTTGAAAATATTTGAATATCTCCACTCCCTCAAAAACCTATATAGATCCTTCTTGAAATTACTAATGGTGATCCATATGAATTTGTAAAGATATATTCTAATATAACAAGTTAATAGTGGTTGAACAAGACTGTCACTGTTCATAAGAATAGAAAACTAGGTTTTCCAAATACCCAACTCCCAAACAGTTTATTGAACCTTTGTTACTGACTCTTATAGCTACCTAATGGATTTCACATTGATATTAACTCGTCTCAACAAGGTTCCTCTTGAAAACTATTGAATCTTCCTTATACCATAAAATAGGGTTTATAATGAGACTGGAGCAAAAAATAAGGTTATTAAGGAAATCATATATTTAGACACTTGCTACTAACTAAAATCCCTTCAAAATTTTGAGTATACGTTAAAAACAAATGCTTTATATCAGTGTTGGGATTTCCTATAACAAAGAAGCATTAAAATCTTACAACAAATGAGTTATTGTTCTGATAGGGACTATACAGGGTAATAATTCATCCTTAAGACATATGCAAGGTTCTTAGAGATTGCCACCAAAACCATTGACATCTTCACATTCAACAAGTCTGTGAGAAACCACTTACATCTTTATATATCATGAGAAATTTTAGAAATGCCACACAGTCATGTTCATCCAAGTAAAATATATTTTGATGAAATTTCAAACATAATCACTAAGAAAAGGAGGAATACATGAATAATTCATTGTTATTAGATCCTTGAAACCTTAAATAAAGTTCTCATGGGCCTAATAATGCATAAATTAATATAAAACGTTGGTCTTCCTAGCTTATGGTAAGTTTGTGTGACCAATTTACCAGGAAACTATATTATAATCCTCTAAAGGAATATTTTTCTAGCATCCACAACTTTTCCCCTACTCCTATTGTTCTAATATCTTTCTCTATTCAAACGAATGAGAGCTCACACCCTATATTTCTCAAAATAAGGAACATTACCATGTTTTGGTTTTCTCGCCCCAAGGAGGCGATAATGGGGGTTGAGTTTGAATAACACATGTAACAAGGAGGTAAAAGGTGATTCACACCTTTATAATATGTTAACAACATCCTATTAATCCTCTTATGAGAGATCATGAACAAAACACGAGGATGCATACCCAAGGAGACACTTAAACCTTCATCAAAATTTAAATTTTCAAATATCAAGTTTTAGAAGGAAAACTAGTTTGAATGGAAAAAAGGGCTAAATTGAAGGCAAATGACATGGAATCATGTTTTATTTCCAAAAATGAGATTTAAGACCTCACCATACCAAAAATACAGCTATGTACATATGTGATGACCTTATATCAAACACCCCAGGTATAGAAGACTCATGAATTCCTGCTCATGAGGCCTTCAAGATTTACACCATGCTTATCTATCTCAGTGCAGGCCATCCAAGTTGTATCCTCCACATCATGGTTATTCGATTTGACTAAGTATTGAAAGTACTCTTTTCCTCTAGTCTTCTTAAGAAGATTCTTATCCAAAATGTCTTCAATCTCTTTTTTTTTGTTTTAGGCAATTGTTATTTCCAATCAATGATGATTTCATCTTTAGACACATTTAAATCATGTCTATCACCCTCTTTGTAAGGATATAGGTTTGTGTTGGTGTATGATACATTTTCCTCATATTTATTTACTTGGAAATTACTCATCTTTGTTGACTTATCTTGATTAGGTGTCCTCAACATCATAGGAGTTACTATGACATGTCATACATGTCACATTATGTCATAGTCTGTCATAGGAGTTACATTCCTATTCTAGGAATGTAACTCCCCTTCCTATTTTGGAAATATTGTCATGGAGGAGTTACACATCACTCCTATTTGTACTTGTCATCACTTAATCTATTCTAATGGGAAATATATGTTTTGCTACACTTTGAGTTGTTTGTTAAGAACTATTCTCAATTCTTGTGAGTTATCACCATATTACATTTATTGTTGGTTATCTTGATTCCTACAACTATATGGCACAATCATTATTATTTAGAGATCCTCATAGATCCTCCGATAGTTTTCCACATTGAAGGTACAAGATATGCCAAGACCTACTGTGGTTCTAACTCATAAACATTAGCTAAAAATATTCTCAGGACTTTACATGGCCATATCATTTCCAGTTTCATCTTTTTGTACTCACCTTTAGAAAATATCTCATTCCTATGATGTGTTAATGCCAAATATCCTACCTGAAAACTTACTTTTTTCATCTTCATATCAATGTGTTGCTTATACTTGTGTGATATGAAAATAGTGTAAATGCAACTTATTTAGGTAACCATTTTTAGGGATACTTATTAAAATTTCTAAAATTAACATACTACATTAATATTGGTGCTTAGTAATTATGAAATTGTAGTGTAATCATCAATTTTAAATCATACACCGAATTGTGTAGGTTTTCTCTTCATTTTCCAATTTCTTGAAAAACATGCAAATTACATTAAATTGGTTTATAACTTTAAAATTCATATCTGAACTGGATAAAAAAATAGCAAATGAAGAAAATCAAAGGCACAAAACTCCAAAATTTGATAATGAAGTTCATCCGTGAGGGACTATATCTCTGAGTTCTCATACAAAATGAACTAGTCCTATTAATGATGTAAAATAAATAACATAATATTACATCAATTTTTCCATTAATGGGAAATAGGAACTATAAGAACTTCCATCTTAACTTCTAGGAAGATTATTTTAATGCTTCCTACAAAATTCAAACAACTACACGCTCTTCTTTCTCCAGAGGTGATTTTCTCTCTCCAAAATGGGCAATATTTCTCTAAATTAGGAAAATATGTATCTGCTCTATCTATAATACATCATCCCTACATTAAAAATACATGAACAAGCCCTCTCAACATTAAAGTGGGATAAATATCTCCAAAAAGGCTCTAGAACTTAACATAATTCTGGAATATTTCCCACTTCTAATACAAAATTCACCCTTATATGCTTGTTTAAGCTCCATGGGCTATTGACAAAACATTATTTTAGTAATTTCAACATTAGGGGTTCAAATCCCCTCCATCACATTAGATTTAGCATATAAATCCTAAATTTGGGAGAGATAAAACCCATATATGTGATCTCATGCCTAAAAAGATGCTTAGCATAGTGGTAAGACCCAAAATGGGGTTGTGTGATGTGAGGGGGTCGATTCCCCATCCTCGTGCATAATTTTTTTAAGGATTTCACCTCATACAAAACAATTTTATTATCCCACATTCATGATATTTTAAACTTGGTTTGATTTTAATAAGCCTTGAGTGGTTTACCTTGGATTGTGGTTTCATCCACACATTTAATCGGATTTTTTTTATTAGCCTTGACCCATAAGTTGGTTGTATGAAATGCGAGTTAGCTTTCCCTTGAATCACCATTCCACTTATCCTTGACTTGGTTTTTGAGCTTGGCATGTTAGTTGCATGTGACTTAACCCTGAGATGGTTACCATGAACTGTGAGCCCTCCTAGATTGACACATATCAATTCAGTCACCTACTAAGCTAGATCTATGCATGATCTCTGATCCTTGATACTCAGGATCTATCTCAATCCTTAGTTTGGCCCACCCATATCATCCCTTCTTTGTGGTGAGTTTGTTGAGAAGTTGATCCATCCAGCTCTATCGTGATGAGTTGACAATATGACTTGGAAAGTATGATGAGCTCGACCCCAACTTGATAATTTGGTTGAAAGATTTGAAAAATAGTGGTAAGTTCTTCACACATACACCAATTTTTGATCCTTAAAGATGTTTATAATAAAATTCACATGCTATGCATAGTGAATAATGGTGGCAGGGTCCCCCTCTATACAAAAAGTGGACCCCACCGGGTGCTGGCCTCTAAACGCTGTACTATGTGGGACCCACCTAGACCGTTGAAGATCGGAGGATAAAATGATTATTTTACTTGGAAAATATTTGAAACTGGTCATACTCACACTCTACCGCTTGGAACATTCTCATTCTACCATGTCAACGATGTGCAACATTTGCTCACTTTTTGCCAATTGGAGTTAAACTTCAATAGATGGTATCTTCTTCATACAGACTCTATTTTCTTCCATTCAAAAGGCGTCAGAAAGCTATTGGAAATATATTCCATAAGGAAATGATTTAGGGAGATATTGGGAACATATGAATCATGAATATCCTATAGATAATGATTAGTTATTAATTCCAACTAATTTTTGACCTACCCTTGAAGTTCTTGTATCTTGTATGGTTGTAGAAAAATATTCACCTTTAACACTTCTTCTTTCATCTTTTCCCAAATTTACTAGCTCACAAAATCCTATATGATATATTCCATAGATAATTTCGAAAGGAATAAACCTTTTAATCCCACTGATGGATTCATTATATATAAATTCATCTTGAGTAAGAAGTTGATCCCATTGTTTATGACGATCACTTACCAAACACCTGAGTAGATTTCCAAGACATATATTGCCTACTTCAATCTACCCATTTGTTCGAGGATGGTAAGCTTAGCTGAAATCTAATCTAGTTCCTAGTTTCGTCCAAATATTTGTCTAAAAATTCCCAACAAACTTAGTATCTCTGTATGAAACAATGATTCTAGGAAGTCCATGCAACCTTAATTTTTCTCTAAAGAATAAATTAGCAATGTTGGTGGCATCACTTGTTTGTTTGCAAGATATAAAGTGTGCCATTTTAGATAACCTATCAATAAAAAAACATGGAGTCATTACTTCTTTTTGTTCTTGGAAAACTCAATATAAAGTCCATACGTAATACATCTAATGAACCACTTGGAATTGGTAAAGGCTGATATAGTCCTGCATTCCAACTTATTCCTTTGGCATACTGGAAAAATATACTTCTCTCCACAAATATTTGAACATCATATTTCATCTTTGGATAAAAATAATATTAATTCAGATGATTGAAGGTCTTATCTCTCTTAGAATTTCCTACTAAACCTCCACTAAATTTATCCTTTCACAAATGATCTCTAATGGATCCTTTTTCTTTACATAACTACTTTCCCTTGAACAATTGTCCTTCTTGGATCATATAGTCCATTCATGGACTTCTATCTAAGCTTACTAGACTCTTACAAGCATGATATGCCTCCCTAACATCAATATCTTCTTCATACAACTCCTTTAATGACTCAAATCCTACTACTCCAACTTGAAACTCATGAAAAATCATACTTCACCTACTTAATGCATCATCTACTCTATTACTTTTACCATTTCTATTCTTAAGAATAAAAGAATAACTCTACAAAAACTCCATCCACTTCATATGTCTCTGATTAAGCTTACCTTGACTGTTAATAAACTACAAAGCATGGTTGTTGGTATAGAGTACAATTTTTTTAGGAAATAGGTAATGTCTCCATTTCATCAAGGATTGTATAATGACATATAATTATTGATTAAAAGTTGAATAATTTTATTTGGCTTCATTGAGCTTCTCATTGAAATAAGCAATTGGTTTCCCTTCTTAACTCAAAAATACCCCTATAGTCTATCCAATAGCATCACAATCCACCTGAAAAGCCTTATTGAAATCAGGTAAAGCTAAGATAGGTTGTTTTGTGATCTTATTCTTCATGATTTGAAATATTTTCTCAGTTACTTCAGTCCACTAAAACTTATTCGTATCTCCCTTAATTGTCTCAGTTATGGGTGCACAAATACCACTAAAGTTCCTAATGAAATTTCTATAAAAACTTATCAATCCATATAATCTTCTCACTTCAAACACACTCCTAGGAGTTGGATAATCCAGTAATACTTTCACCTTATTTGGATCCATCCTTAGAAACACCAAATCCTAAGTATATACCAATTGAGTTTTAATAAAGCCACATTTCTTGAGATTAATCAACAACTTCTCCTCTCGTATCCTTTCTAGCACCTTCCTAAGATGTTCCAATGATCCTATTTTGATATATTGAAAAATAAGATATCATCCAAGTAAACAATGATAAATTTACCTATAAATGGATTCAGAACTTCATTCGTTAGTCTCACAAAGGTACTAGGAGCATTGGTTAGGCCAAAAGGCATGACTAGCCACTCATACAGTCCATCATTAGTTTTGAAGGTTGTTCCCATTCATCAACTTGTCTAATTATAATATTATGGTATCCATTTGTCAAATCCACCTTTGAGAAGTACCATTCTCAACTCAAACAATCTAATAAATCATCTATCATGAGTAGTGGAAACTTGTATTTGATAGTTATTTTGTTTATATCCCTGAAATATATGCACATTCTCTATTCTCCAAAATTTTAGGAGTTAACACTATTGGTAAAACACATGGACTTAGGATCTCTCTGAACAATCCCTTATTTATTAGCTCTTGTACATGCCTCTTAATCTCTACATTTTCTATAGGAGTCATTCTATAGGATTCTTTGTTAGGAAAACTAGATCCTATTATGATATGCATGTGATGGCTTATACTTCTTACATGTGGCATATCATTAGGGAGTTCATAACCAATATTTTCACATATTCCTCCAACAATATCTAAATTTCCAATGGTAAATCAATCATCTCGGTTGATTTTATGACAATCTTAGGCTTGGGCACCAATGAAAATTTGACCTCTTCTTTCTTAATTTGCCACAAGAAATATTTTCTAGTCATTATCATCACTTTAGAACTATTTTCAACCTATTCATGATTCTTGTTCAATGGTGTCAAAGTATGTTCCATATTTATCTAAAGTATAGGTGTTTTCCCTTCCATCATGTATTTATTTCTATCATATTTCCAAGGTCTTCTAAGCAACACATGACAAATATCCATGGGCATGATGTCACAAAGTGTCTCATCCTTGTAGTTTCCGATCTGAAAACCAACTTAACGCTGCTCATTAACCAATACTTGATGTCCTTTCTGTAGCTGAGAGACCTTATATGGTGTAGGATGTATTAGCCTTTTCAGTCCTAGTTTCCCAACCATTTCTAATGAAACTAAATTATATGTACTTCCACTATCTATAACAAATTTTTAGCACTTACCTCTTTATTTTCACATAGTTTTGAATATGCTATATATTTGAGTTGGTTCCTTCATCTCCTTACTCAGTTTTATTAGTATTCTCTTCATTAGTAAAGATTCTCCTTTCTTAGGTTCTTCTACATGTGATGGAGATCCAACACTCTCCTCATAAACTTGAGCTATTTGATTACTATATTCAATCACTCTTCCACTAGTTTGAGGATGCTTTGGACATTCAAATGACCTATGTTCTGCATACTTGTTGCATTTAAAAAACTTACCCTAGAATACTTCACCTCTTCCTCCTCCATAACTTCTTCTCCCTATGAAAGAGTAACCTCCTCTTGTAATATTTTTCCCTTGAGAGATTTTGTTAGCTTCTCCCTCATCAATTTGCTGTTGTTTTATTCCACCTTGTTTTCCTTTACATCTGAAATTTCTACCTCTTCCTCTATAATGTTGGGTTTTTTTCCTATTCAAATTCTCCTTTTCTTTAAGGGCTTCTTGATAAGATTCTTATACTATCCTCAAATTTAATAAGATAATCTTGTCTAAGATATTAAATCTCAAACCATTTAAGTACCTAGCCACCATCTTTGCATCCTCTTCTATGTGACCAACCCTAATCAAGAGCTTGTAGAATTCCTCTATAAATTCCATCACATTTATCTCTTTTTTATTCAAATTTTATAGTCTTTTGAACAAATTTGTCTGATGGATTGAAGTGATAAATTTAGCTTTTAGTTTTACAACCATCATATCCCATGATCTAATTTTCTCCTTTCCCTTCTTCTTTCTTTCATAGTGAACATAATCCCACTAAATATATGCATTCCCTTTCAGCTTGGTTCAAGAAAACTTCACCTTCTTCTCATAATTTATTCCTTCATAGTCAAAATAATTGTCTATCTCTTTTTATCTAGTCAATCAATTATTCAACATTCATATTTCCTCCATACTTTGGAACCTTCAATTTTGGTTTAGCACTTTCCCCTATCACTTATTTCAATAGCTTTGCTTCTACAACTTATTCTTCCTCAACTTTTTCTTCTAGATCTCCCTCCTCCTCTTCTTCTTTTCTATCACTGACACCACCTACTACCAAACCTCTTCTTTGAGAAATCTCTACTGCCTCTAAACATGAGTGAACATTCCTCATCAACACTACCAAATCTTCTTCTCTTGGATTCCTTTCTTTGTCCTCTTATGTCCCTAGCTCTATGAACCATTTCTCTCTCTTCTTCTTGCAAGCTTCTATTTCACAACTTGATTCTCAATTATTTTTGTTTAACCAACATTTTAACCTGCTATGATACTAATTTGATAGAGACATTTTACTCTTCTTAAAATTCTTATTTACTTGATAATGGTGAAGGGTTTAATGTCTAGTTTTCAAGAATTTATTAGCAATGTTTTAGGGTGGAGTACTGATTTTTAAGACCTTTGAGCCTTCTAAACAATCAAATAAGTTTCAACTTGATTTATTCTTTAACCTTCATGAAGAGGATATGCTTCAAATCCAATTTCAAATGAACATAATAAAATTGAAAAATACAGGGTGTTTTTGAAATTCTTAAAATAATGTCAATAACTCTTTCACACACATTAAACAATTGAAGGATTAGATGAGGATCTGAGCCTCCACCAAGCATGCACCTCCAAAACTAGTGATGAAGCATATACCAATCATTTCCAATCATTTCATCCTTTTGTTATAGTCAAATCAGCTCCTTGAGTAGTGGAATACCTAAATGCATCTCTCCTCTTGTGTATTATTTTATTTAGCACATGTTCTTATGGTTCTACTTGTAAATTGCTGATATAAATATATTTAGATTTGAATATTAATAATAAATAAGTTAATACGAGTATATCTTATATTTATAACCCTACTCCTAAATTTAAATAAGAATTCACAAGTTATTAATTTTATGGTATAATCACATACAAAAAATTTATTGGTTTGGTTGAAGTATAATCTATATAGTGCCTACATTGGCACTGCTCCGAAGAGGCCTCAAATTACACATAGTTATCCACCTAGAGATGTGACATACTACTTTATGGATGTAACTATATCTGATAATATGGACACTTGATAAATTCTTTGGATTGACTTGGATTGCATGTTCTTGACTTGGCTTTTAGATTTTGCTCTAGGAGTGGATAATAGTGTGGTGTAGCTTTGTACATGACAATTAGGAGTAATGGATTTCTTGAGATTGATATGAACATGTTTGTAAGTGGTTGAATAGTATAATTAGGAGAGAAAGTCTTATAATAGGAATAAGGATGGGATAATATATAACAATTAATCGAATAGGTACACAAGTCATGGTTTAAGGGGTTAAATAAATATTGACAATATCAAGTGATAAATTACCAACTTTAGGTTTCTACATTCCCCCTTAAGCTAGGAAATGAAATTTACTTTCTTAAAGGAAAAATGTACCTAGTGTGTAAACACAATTTATATTTTATTGAGATGTTTGATTGTTTGATTGCTGAAGTGCACTTAATTGTTGCAAGATATCCAAAGTGAATACTATAACATATTGTGTATTTAATGTCCTTAGAGAAAGAATTGAATTTTAACTCTAAATTGCAATTTAACTTGGAGCTTGAAATTAAAAAATACATGGAAGGAGTATTTCCATTCCTTTTGTGAATGTAGAATTCTCTTAATGAAGCACTTAGAGAGGGGGATTGAAATTTTTCTAATGGAGGATTGGGGGTGATCAAACCATGATTTATAGGAATAATATGAGCCTAAAGAGGTTGGGTGGCACTATAACCAACATAGAGATAAATGAAAAGAGATTGGGGGCACCCAAAACATACAAATAATTGAAATTATATTAGGGGTTACCCAATGCATCAAATAAAAAAAGAAGTTAGTTATGACTAGAACCAACTATTCTTAAAATAGAGTGAGAAAGATGGTGGCCCTAGGTATCACTAGACCAAAAGTAAAACCATCCATCCATGGAATCATTCCAGTGTAGACAAATCTAGATTCTAAATCTGAAAATTTTATGGAAATTTGAAATGGAATGAATTAAAATCATACCCCCACCTTGCATTGTATCACTATTTATGAAACTTTGAAAAATATATAAATAATAATATCCATGGCCATGCCCCTTCTTTTCCAAATTGAAAATGTGTATGTATGCAAATTAGAAAGCTTGCAACTGATGCTAGATTGAAATTTCATCATGTCCCTATATTCTATCTCGAAATACAGTGAATTATATTATGAAATTGTTTACATGTGCCAAAGACCTATGAAAACTTTTATTTCCCAAAAAAAACTGAAATTTGATGTTAAGAGATGCTTAAGACGGTTCCTTCTATTATGATAGTAAAATCTAATGGTTCTATCATTGGTTGTATGGTTTCATCTAGATTGAAGTTATGTGAATGATTTTTATTTGTTATTGTAACCTATCCTATTATATTTTATAATCTATAATTTTGTTTATATGCTTGAATTACATTGATATTCTTTTGATAACCCCATTGAATGCCATTTCTTTTTAGGTGAGTGATATAGGTTGTAGCTTGCTCAAATCAAAATAATTGAAGTGTGTCCATGTCATATATAACATATGATCATCATTGAAACACATATAAGATAATTGTAGGTGGCCATGATATGTAACCTGACCTTGTAAGAGAGTGCATGATAGAAATAATGGAACCAAATAAAAAACACAACACATGCAATTATACAAGAATATAAGTGCATAAACAAACAAGTAAAATAATCAATTCCACACATAATTTCATTATGAAGATAAAGAGATGCATACACGAGACACAATAGTGTTATACACATAAACAATAGCCAAATGACTGCACAAGCAAAGGAAAATGAGGCCACAAACAAGGGACACATTAGTGTCACACACATATATATATAAGGCTAATGGTTACACACATAATACAATTAGATAATAAATCTAATGTGTAATTATAGAAATAGACAATAGCTAGTAGGAACATAGAACAAGAGATACTTGTCCTATACAGTCCACATGTGTTAATCCCAAAAATCCAGACAAGTAGTATATATCACAACATATATTATAAGTATAGCCAAGAAGTGTGAGAATTTTGTAATAAATGAAACAATAACTCCTAATAGTGTAGAAGATGGCCCCAGATTAGTAAGTCCATTGAGTGAACAGTAAGTCCAACACATATGATCATGTAGAGTTATATGTATCTTTCATCATGCTCACATACCTCATGAAAGACATGTGTGTATAGAATTGTTTTCATACTAAATGTATAACATGAAAAATTGAAAAAAATGGCCATGAAAACCAAGCCCCCACTTGAAAATTACTCTCTCGGTCACTGTGAACCCTTCCTCTAGCTAGTACGTCCTCAGTTTCACCCTTATTTTGGCTCAGAGGAATGTGTAAACAAGAATTTCAAGTGTTTTTAATGTGCAGGGATGTATGCCCAAGGTGATTGATGAATTCATCAAGTTTTAATGAGAAAAAAATTTCATCGGAGGCTTAGATAGGGCCTTTTTTGGCCTTTTCAAAATTGGTAAGCACCCTTTGGAGCCTACAGGGAAGATTCAAACCATTGGGGAATTATGTAGGAGAGAAATGAAGGTGTATATGGAAGTTTAGGGAAATTCTGTGGAATAAATTAATGACGGGAAAAACTTGATCAAAAAAAATAATCAATGGAAATATATTGGAAACCTCTACATGATGAACCCATCATTTTGTTCCAAAACTCAAAGATTTTGTGTGATAATCCAGAACATAGTAGTTGCCCTTTCTATTCAAGAATGAAATAGGCCCTAAAAATGAAATTTCATGAATAATTGGGTTCTTATAATTGTTATAATGATCTCAAAAGGTTATTTGGAGTCAAAATCATATAAGGTTTGACCCCAAAACACTCCATGCTCCTGAGGCAGAAAAGTCACTCCTATCCCGATTTAGACTTGGTAGGTGATATCAACATCCTAAAAATGGTGTGAGTAGGGTTTTGATCATGATTTATCCCCAAGGTGAAAATGGGACACCAAATTTTTCTCCCCCGTTGGTCTTGAAGTTGTGTCACTTAATAAGTTGACTTGGGGTGTTAGGATGGATGTGTGAGTTTATTTTTAAGTTGCATGGTCCACTTTTCATGATGAATGGACCCTATGACACATTTTGGAGCATCATATGTCCCCTTGGGTTCAAAAGGGAAAAGTTGGATACAAAATTTCACCCACCTCTTGACCATATACTCGCAACTCACCCCTCATCAATTTTATACCTAGGTCCTTCAAACTTGCACTTCAGCTTGTACCCCTCTCATAAACTCAAACCCATGGCACATTTTGGGGCATTAGTTATCCCATAGGGTAAAAGAGGTGAAAAAAGGAAAAGAGGGAGACAAAATCGTTCCCCCCATCCAACCAATCTGCCATTTAATCTCCAATTCACATCAAAACCCACTATTTAGCCCCCCAGAAGCCATTTCTCAGCCCCTACATCTCATTCTCACTTAACCACGTGATGCAACTTGTCACCATCTATTTAAAAGCACACTTTGGTGTACTTTATATCCCCTTTTCCCCTCTTTCATGGGTAAAACCCAAGATGAACCACACTCTAACCTCATTCAAGCTTCATGGTTAAAACCTAAGTTAAAACTTGCAATAAAAATGACTAACTCCCTCACCTCACAAATTTAGTCATTATCAAACTTTCAAATTTTTGTTGTTTTCCCTCCCAAACCTCCATTGATTTACATGTATGCTTATGGTTTTTTCTAGACATCCATGCCCCAAAATCAAGAAATTTTCATATCTCCAAAACGGTGCACCCGATTTTCATCAAAATCCGTCAGTACACTCCTCCCAAAAACACCTTCAAGATGACTGTAAGAGCACTTCCATGGATGATCTGTACAATTTATAGAAGTACGAAGAAATTTTCAAACCTATAGGTTTCCTTTTCAGATCTACAGATGTCTAGTGAATGAAAAACCTCAAAAAATAGAGCAAAATGTCCCAAAGTAAAACCTAAGATTTTGAGAGCAATTTCATTGCAATCTGACATCTAGAAGACACCTTTATAAAAATATAAAGTGTGCAAAGATTCACATGTAAAAAGTTAGTAATTTTTTAAAATGGTTAATTCTCAGCACCCGTGCACTCCAAACAAGCAAAAACCATCAAAAATGAAAATTGTGAAGACTTATTAAAAATAGTTGTCCTAGACAAGACCTGTTAAAAATAGAAAGCCTTACAATTAAATTCAAGTCACTTACATAAGTTCACATTATGCCTATCTCACTGATTTTTACCATAATTAAAAATCCAAGAAGTTTTCCTATGGTTCAAATTTTGGCAAGTTGTGTTGTCATTGATGTCAATAGGTGTAAGGAACATGAAGGTTGATTGGTAGTGTCATGTGTTGTGTTGATGTTGAGTTAAGTTGTTTGGTCTTGTTGTCATTGATGAACTGTCTTGAGTAAGTATGATGGCTTTTAGGAGTGATGTAGAGGTATTTTAGTGTTGTGGTGATGTCATGAAGCTTGTTTAAGTCTCTTGTAGGTGGGAAAGAGTGACAAAGTCATGAGGTGGTCATCATGGAAGGAGAAAACATGTTCAAGATGCCTAGATAAGAAGCCTAGTAAGAAAAATGGTGTGTCGTGGTGGTTCATAGGTATGTAGAATATGGTTAAGCATTGTCAGAGCATGGAGAGAATGAGCTTGAGGTGTTAAGATACTCACAAGTGTCTCAAAGTGTGTATTCAAGGTTTGGAGATGTTTTCTAGGTCTACACTAGACCTATTCCTATGTCCTAGATGGAAAAATGAGGTGATATGATCTATTTTTGAGATAAGTATGCAAATGTGAGAATTTTGGAAGGTCTAGTAGGTTTTTCCATTGGCGTGGGAAAATTTTTAGGTCCTCATTTTCAAGTTTGAGCATGAAAAGTGGTTTTTTCCTCTACCGAGGTCCTAGAAAGTGAGAAACCCAACTCGAGAAGGATTTTTCGATGCTCATTGGCACGTGTGAAGTTTGCATGGGAGCATAATATATTCATGGTATTTAGGTAATGTTCCTAACTCAATGTTCCTAGTATAATTTTATGGATTAAGGGGTAGAGCTTCATGAACAATCGTTAATAAGGTAAGGTAGTCTAAAACACTCCTTGAACCCTTGTTAGGTAGCGATGGAAAATAAATTGTTCAAACATGCCAATAATGGATTTGATTGGATATTATTATGATTGGATGTTGTAGAGGACTCCTCCATATTTTCTCAGGTGGTATTTAGGTGTCTTGATAGTGAGTGGACCCCACAATAGTCTACATGTTTCTAAATAATTCTATGTTGCTCTCAGGTTTTATATTAGAAAAAATGAATAAAATGATGTTTGAGGAAGTTGGGAAGATATAATACATTATTACAATGGTTTTAAAGCCCTTAGGTGGTTTGTGTAATTCAATATAGGAAGACTGGTTTTGGGTCAGGTTATGACAACTTTGGTGGTCTTGGTTGTAGAGGAGATCTTGGGCCCCTAATACCTAAGAGATAGTGTGTAAAGAATTTTGGGATGACCCTGAGGTCATGATATTTCTATTCATGTGTCATACTGTCATGGTTGAGGTGTATTGTTGGATTTGGAGCTTCATCTTTGAAGACTAGTTTTGTCGGTCACATACCTAGTGAGGATAAATGTTCTTATTGGTGGATTCATAACATGATTTGGTGGTGCATAATTGAAGGAGATTGTACAATACATGGACTGGACTTAGAAAACATGCATAATTTTTTATTAATGTTTGGTGAATGCCATGTAGGCACAAGATCACTTGGCTTTGGTGAGAGGGAAATTTGAGTGCTTTAGGCCTAATTGGGTCCTAACGAAGAAATGTGGGCATGAGGTGTTATTTTTGACCTAAGAAGGCTTGTGTATAGTTTTTTCATAGTGTGTTTAAGTTTTTTTTATGATATATTCTCTATGATGGCTGACCTAGATGTATGTTGATGCTTAAGTCATGTATATAAGCACGTTCTTAGTGACCTATTTGGTAGTTGTGAGAGGAGGAAAAAGTGCTAGTGAGAGGGTAGTTTAAAGAGGTGAAGAAGGTATTTGTGACCATATAGAGAGGGTATATATTGTGTCATGATGTTCTATAAGGTGTTTTGCTATTTGTGTTTAAGGTGAGATGACCTAATTAACTTGGTGAAGAAGTTTTTGAGCGAGTTAGCAAAGAAGGAAAAATTGGAGAAAATAGAAGAAATGAGTTCTTAATAGGTGTCATCATCACTTTTTGTGGAAACATTCCATAGGTGATAAAAAAAATTAGGTGGTTGAGTTAGTGTTGAGTCATCTAGAGGGTTTGTGCCTCCATATATGGTTGGTTCTCTACTAAATTTAGGGGTTGGTGCTCCTTGTGGGGTTGATGTCTCACTAAATTTAGGGGTTAGTGCTCAACTAAATTTGAATAATTTCTATAATAAATATTTGTTTCATCGGATTTTCTTCCCTTCAAGGGTTTCTCACTTAAATTTTTTGTTCATGTGTTCTTGTGTTCTTATGGAGCATGCTGATGTGTTTGGTTAATCATTGTTTAATCTATATGTTGAGGAAAGGACATTGTATGGTTAAAACATAAGTGAATGAAATTTTTTAATGCAAGTTGATTCACCCCACCTCTTAGTGGTTATTCTTCTAACATCAAATAGGAGATAAATCCCCCACAATCTCCGAAAACATAAATCTCGAGGTGAATTCTATATGGCACACTTTGATGTAAGAAGTCAGTTGATCCAACTCGCCGTAATTGTCACAAAAAGGAATGATCATGGTTGAATCATTCAGGAATATCTCATGGAGGTGAATTTTAAGGTTAAAAAAGAGTCATCATGTTAAAATTTATGCAAACCATGAGAGGAAAGCAATATCAAATAAGGTCTGTCAAAGTGAGCCCCAATTTTCAATCATCTCCTCAAAATATGGAATGGCAATGTGCTCATTGAGTGTGATGGTGGATGTAGAGTTTCTCCTTTCCTCATTTGTAGAAAAAGACATTTTTAATAAGGAACGAGTGAATAAGAAGGTACTTGGTTTTCCTGAGGTTGATTTGCTCCAAGGAGATGAAGTTTTTGTCACAAAGGTGAAATGTGAAGTTTGAGGAGTAAGGTGATGATCATTATATCTTGAATCTAACCTTATGTTTAAATATATTTCTAAGAGAAGGGACGTCATGTGAATCACATCATGTTAAGGAACAAGTTAGCATGAACTACTTAGGTATCCAAGGTATATAGGATCATCATGTTTGTAGGATCATGAAGTCACCACAGGTCCATGTAGTGTAATGTCTCGCAGTAGTGTTTCTAAACACTCTTTTAGTACTTTGGAGTTTTTTTTAAATATCATATAAGAAGAATATTGTGCCATAATGTTTGGGTCAAATAAGAGGTATGAGGTAAAAAAATTCACTCAAGGAGTAATTCTTGTATTTGAAAAAGGCCCTATTTCAATGAGGATCATATGAGAAAGAAGGTTTCTGAGCATCCTAAACTTGATTCCATTTAAGGAGAATTTTGGAGCCAGGAAGGATAAGGGGATGATCTCCATGTGGAGTACCATGTTTGCAAGAATGGAAAATCATCTCGATTTCACATATTACAATTCATTTAGTAGTGTTCGTAAACACTCATTCAATAACTTGAAGTGTGTTCATAACTCAAAGGAGGAAGCATATGAAATCACAATATTTCAATTCAACAAGTTGTCATAGGACAATAATTTCATTCAAGGAGAAATCCTTCTCTCTACAAGATGAATACCTATTTCAGTGAGTAAAAGACAAGCATGAAAAGGTTTGAAAATCTTGGAGTTGATTTTTTGTCACAAAAGTGAATTGTGAAGGCCAAGAGGAGTAAGGTAGTGATATCCATATCGTAAATCCTACCTTGTGACCAAAGAGGATCACCATGTTCCCATCTCAGTGAAGATCTCATAACAGTGTTTTTGAACACTTATTCGATGTCCTCGAATGTTTCCATATCTCACAAAATAAGGACATTGTAATCAAAATTCTTCAAGTCAGTAATTTCTTCATCAGAAGAGGCTTCATCTTCATCAATCATCCTCTCTTTCCCCTCTCTCTTCTCTCTTCATGTTCTAAAATTCTTAATTAAGAATGTGATTTTTTCACAATTTTGTCTTGTTCACTTAAATGTCCTTCAAATTAGCATTGTAAGAGTCCTTTCCATTAATAAGAAAATGACTCACTTTATTCCCTAGGAATGAGGAAGGTCACAAGTGATGAGGAAAGGTGAAAATTCATGTGGAGGGAGATGAAAAGACATTTTGTAATGGTATAAATTGGAACGGATTCTACATTCCATAAGGGTTGGCAATTTTTTATTGTTTTAAGGTGATGAGCTTTGTATCACTACTACTGCAAGCAATAAAAGCTACATTTCTTCTATTTCCTTTCCTATGTTCTTCTACTCTCCCTCTACTCTACAAATTTTTAAGCATTTTGATCTTGCACAACCAAGAAGGAACTTTGTGTCCTTGAATAATGGATATGTAGAACTTTTTTTCTCTGGTTTATTAGTATTACTTATTACTTACATTGATGTGTTCTTCTAATTGAACATGGACGTACTATGATTAATGTATGTGAATTTTTTAAGTCTACTTACAACATTAACCCTCTCTCCCTATTTCTCCTACTCCTCTTTACCTTCCCTTCATAACAAATTCCTCCCTAGTACATTGTAGAACCATTTTTCCACAAGTTTAGTGGAGTATTCCTATGTGATCCCTAGCCTAACCTCCACCCCATATTTTTAGGTAGTTTATATTCAATAATGGGAGCTTACCCATACCCAAGAAGGAGGCTCTTAGCCCTGTTACTGTTGATGGAAACCAATAATCTACACTACGATAAATTATTTCTTCAAAAAGAATATAAACTAGAAATACTTGAATGTTTTTTGTGTTTGTGATTTTTTTATATCTTTGCAATATTGAAAATGTTTGAAAGTGTGTTCTTTAACATCAAATAGGTAATTTAAAGTAGGACCATATGCTAAAGCTTATGAAGGTGAGGTAGCTTAAATGTATAGTTTATCGAAGTTGATTGAGATTCATGATGTATTCTCTGTGAGTATAAGGTGGGCCCTATTCTACCATAGTGATTTCCAATGTGTTATATTATGGTGGTAATTAGGAGACCATAATGTTTGATTTTCATTGATATATGAATTTGGGAGAAGGTAATACTATGATTTATCACATCAATAATTCCTTCTAAATGTCAAAACAATGATGATCCAAAATGATTAACTAAAAATGGACTAACTATGTAGTGTGGGGCTAGTTAATCTAAGCTATGAACAGATGTAATAAAGTAGATAAATGTAGTAAACAAGAATGTAAATGAGCTAAACAACTATGAAAAAGGAAATGCTAACCCTAATATGAAAAAGAGAGTAAGGAAAGAAATTAGTTGATAAAAAATGCCTGTCAGAGAGTGTCACAGAGGTGACTGGAAAAATCAGGAGCAGGAACGACTATGCAGAAGTCTTAAAAAGTATGGATTTGGAGGATCTAGCTGGACTGGGGTGACTAGAGGAGGAAAAGGGTGCTTGTGGGTGCTCTGGTCTATAATTTGGGCACCTTGGTCTGTGTAAAAGCCCTGAAACTGATCTTCACAGAGCTACAAGATGAACTAGAACCTTTGTTGTGTATCACATCAAATTCATTGTCCTGCACTAGATGTCGCCAATATTCCAAGATGAAAGAAAGACCTACAAGACCCCAAAACAAGCACCAAACCCTAAAAAAAAAAATAATGCATATGTAGGGGTCAGACTAGCCTTATCTGCCACAATGGTAGACTTACTAACTGAGTGTTACACTACATCTCAGACCCGATGTAGTTCTATGTGCAAGTGTGTGTGAACATGCCCTAGGTTACCCTTGTGTCAGTCGCAATTTGTGAAGTAGCGAGCAATAACTATGTGTAGAAAATTTAGTAGAATGTTTTCTTGGAGATACCCATTTGTTGGAGCAAGGAACTAGGGAAAAAATTAAATATGGAACCACTATCAATTAGTACCCTTTTTATTAGAAACCCACAATTAGGGATTAACATTGATCCCTTATATGTTTAGGAGGTAATTTTCTATAGGAACAAAATTAATAGTATTATTCATGTTTTTAAATGTGTTCATGATATAAGCAAAGGAATATAGGTGTGTATTCGTAGGGAGGGTAGTAGATTGTAATTCCTTGTAGAAAATGTCATTGTAAGTGGGTGATCACTTAAATAATTCTAAAATATATATCTTAACACGTGTATTTCTCAAATGTTGTAATATGTCATTACCCTTTGTGGGAGCAATATGTTTAGAAGTAGGATAAGGTTATGGTGGAGGAATAGGTTGATTGCCCCCAATGACAATATGGACCAAAGATCTTAATATAAGCTTAGGTTGAATAGTGGGAGTGGGATGGTAGTTATAGAAATCTTTGTAATGAGGGGGACGCCAAGTAAAAGAATGAATATAAGCCCTTTTACATCAAGTAATAACAAGGATGACCTAAGATTAAACATTGATATAAGTAGGAGTAGATCAAGGTTGTAAAAATGAGTATAAAGACCTACATTAACAAAGGGTTGCTAATCAATACTAGACCGACAAAGAGTAACATTAGTTGTATAAATTTTATCATTATTAATAGACAGGATAATGCCACTAAAGGTTGATGTAGAGGATGATTGAGTATTAACAACAATAGTTCTCTTATATTGAACAAAGTGAATAGATATACATGTATTGTTGGAGGGTTGTTCCTTTATTTCAAGTTGAGAAGAGGAAATGACCTAGTTAAAGGGATGATATTACAAATTATCTAAAGGGAAATAATCGTATAAATCAAGTAAATATCATTAAATATTTTTTTGGGAGATGAGAAATCCATTGTGAATAGATATTGGTGAAGTGAAGAGCATACATAAATCGATAAACATATTTAATAAATCGAAACCCTAATGGGAATAAGGGCTAGAGATATATGGGATGATTTGGGATAGGGTGACCTAATCCAAATAGGTTAAGGACTCGATCAATAAGTGGGTTCACCAAATTATTTAACGTAGAAAATAAATAAGTTGGGTAAAGGAAGTGTTGGCGAGAAAATTTGTCTAGTAGAAAAATTGCTAGGTATTTTGCCAATGCTCAGGGACTCTAGGTCTGTCTTCTTGTGTGGTGTATCTCCACTTTATTGTGGATGAACAAAAAGGAATTTTTTTTGATGGCCCAGAGGTTAGGGATCCAACAGGTACACTCCACTATACCCACAAAAAATGGTTGCAACGAATTATAAGGGAGGAATTTGTTGGATGATGGGTAAAGGAGGTGAGAAATTAGTAAAGAGGGAATTATCTTTGTAAGTAGAAAATCAAATTCTTGCTAAAGTTAACGAGAAGTTTCACATTCACAACTTATAGGAAATAAACAACTATTCTTAGAACATCAATGATGAGAGGAAACCAAGCACACAAATTTGCACACATTCAAGCATCATGAAAAGAAGAAAATCCTTTCTTTATTGACATCTTTACAAGTTGTACAATGTTGGAAAATAGATAGAGAAAATGGAATAATGTTATCACTTTTGCCTTTCTCAAATAAATCTCTTTCTTGAGTGCATAAAATTGAAAACCCTTAAGAAAGAGGCTGTCATTACATTATATAGACCAAGAAATGAATCTTCGCTTATCCCCCACGTGTCTTTTCACTTGCCTTTTCCACATGTGAATTTTGGTATTCCTAGGAAAGAACATTAAGTCCCCTTTTATAAAATAAGTGTGACTTATTACATTTTTGGACTGTAGTCACATTAATGAATAAGACAAAAGTGAATAACATGAAAACAAAAATTACTACCCCCCAAAAAAGAATTATAAAATGAAGGGGGAGGGGAGGGAAAGAGAGAAAGAAGGAAGGAGAGAGAGAGAGCTATTCTGATGAAGATCCCACCATTGACAGACTCTTGGAAAGCTTTGTCGGTGAAACGTCAATGCCCTTAAATTATTTACTGAATATCTTTGCCGCCGATGCCACTTTTAGCTCTTGAGGGATATGAATGAAACCCAGTGACTTGATTGGATTTTCCGCGAGAGAGTTGATGTTCCTAGGTAAGTGTTGTAAGTTGGGGGGCTAAAAGGGTTCATAAGTGGAAGTCATATTGCAAATAACAATAAAATATCAACTTGTAGGGATTATTAGCAATGCATCCACTCAAAAATAGAAAAACTTATATACACATGAATCGTAGCATCCGGAATCTAGTTTCTAAACTAGTATTTTTTTAAAAATAGACAAGTTTAGTTATATTAAACACTCAAAATTAAATGACTTGGTATTTTCTTTTGAAAAATCCTATAAGATTGTAGTCCATTTGCCCACGATTTGGATGACCAAAAATTGATATTTTTTTCCTTTACTGAAAATTTAGATTCCGCTATCTATCTTGGGATAGATTTTATTTTGTACTATTTTGAGAAATATTTTTTTAATGATTTTTTCTATGAAAGTGGTATGAAAACATAAATAAAATGGAGCACTTTCCATTTTCCCCACCATAACTTCATAAAAAAAATATCGAAATGAAATACTTTTTTTAAATGTGTATAGAATTTTTCCATGGTTGGGATGGTATAGGTTTTATCACATTCTAACAAGTGAAACAAAATTTTCAGTCTTAAATGTAGACATGAACATTCATGGGAAAAAGTGTCTTAAAAACCTACTATTACTAAAAAATTAATAAAATGATATTTATCATATTCTATTCACTTTAAAATCAATATTTCTACAAAGCCTATAGTCTCCCCTATGCGATGGTACAATTTTTGTGACATGTTTTTTGATTTTTCGGCATGGTTCAAGTCCATAGAAGAGAAAATTTGATGTTTTGTTGTTTTTGATGTAAAATTTAGGATTTGATGTCCACTTTTTGGTCCCCCAACTTGTTGCACTTACCCCTTAGGTGGAAGTAGGATTGGAAATTCCTCAACCAAAAATTTCTCCAATTATCTCCATCCTTCTAACTCCTTAGTCACCTTGACGGGCACGACATTAACTATATCTGGATCCTCCACAAGAGTCAACTCATCAATCCTCCCTATTCAAATTTTCATAGTGAGGTCTTCAAGTTGCTTTGTTGTGTCATCCAACACATCCATCCTATGTGTAACCTGAGGGAAACATTCCTGTAGTATATCCTTGTATGCACTCTTTGAGGATTGTTAGACTATACCTATTTTGTTCTACCTCTGCAAGAAACTTTTCTCTTTCCACTCTGTTATTTCACATGTTGATATGGATTTCCTTCAATTCTACCTTATCCTTAGCAGTCACCATACTTACTACCTGGTAAAAAATAAATCTTTCCTTTTACGTAGCCTTCTTAGCCTCTACTACTAGTGCACCATATTGCGCGAGGTGTTCTTCGAAATATTCTCTGTCACTCTTCTTTTGTCGTGAAAATAATTCTTCTGTGGATTCTATGGCAAGATTTTTCTTCTCATGCATATTCATGTGTGCCAAGTCCTCTATACAATGCAATGTCATTTCATACGAAGGTTGAAATTGGTTGACTAAATCTAGGTGTGCGAGTGTAATCACATCTGCGATGCATTCTTTCTTTTTGTATGTTGCACGTGTTTGTCCCTTTTTCTTCCCTTATCTCTTGTTTTAGCCTCACTATTTGTTGATCTTTCCTTTCAAGGTCTTTATTCTTCTCTATTTCATCCTCCATCTCCTTACACACATTCTTTATATGACAGTCATTTCAAACATTCTGACCCTTACCCATGTCGATCTTTTTTTGAGCGCATTACATGCTTGCTCATCATTCAACACCTTTGAATCAACTATCAGGTATGCCTCCCCTTGTTATGTTTTGGATCATGTTTTCATGTGTGGAAGTATTAAATACTGTAAAATCTCCATATTTTTTTTACTGGGGTTTGAGGCCGGGCCGGGCCCCAAGGGCGGTAACCCTTGAGAAAAAAAATTTGCCTCATAAAACATGCTCGATATCTCAGGAAACATGATCTTCTCATATGGGTGGGGTTTTTACCATAGGTTTATGGGATATTTTTGGACCATGGTTTTGGTACCCACGGTATTTTAAAACTTCTCAAGCATTTTCCTATTGATGTGCTTTTGGGATTTTGATAGGGTAGACATATCATTCTAGATGTGTGTGAGTTCAAGTTTGAATTCAGGAGAGTTTGTTGAGCATAGCTCCAAATAGATCTGGGTATTGTATTGAGAGAGAGTTGGCTTGTAAAAAAATATGAGAGAGTGATTATTGGTGGATGTAACCCAAATTGGGTGAACCACATTAAATATTGTCTTTGTGTTGTGTTCTTTTATTTTCTGCACTTTAATTCCATATCTGTGATATTATTCTGCATATTAGTTTATATTATTGTTATTATGTGTGGGATTTTTCCAAATATTTTATCCCTTATTTCCTAACAATTAGTATCAGATCAATTGGTTTGGTTTGCTGAAGCGTTGAATCGTAGGGAAAATTTTAGCTTGAGTGGGAGATATGGTAGATGATGGAATATCAAAGGTTGATAAATTCAACGGGTAGAATTTAATTCTTTCGAAAATACAGATGGAATATTACCTTTATCAGAAGGATATTTATATTCAGTTGTCTGAAAAAGGGAACAAACACTCGAGCATGATAGATGTGGAATGGGATTTGTTGGATAGGAAGGCACTTGAGACAATTCAGCTATGCCTTGCATCTTTGGTATTATTTAATTTTTCAAAGGAAAAGACTACAAAATGACACCCTGATGTAAGAGAATGTTATAAATGAAGTATGAACCCTACCTCATGACTAAGGTAGTGGCTTATTAAGACATCCTCAAATGAGGATTTCCCTTAGAAACTTGACTACATACATTGTGAATGTTTCCTTTACCTAAGAATGTTTTTGTAATAACTTTATTTACAAGACCAATTGTGAGGTATTTAAGAATGTTAGGAGCATTTTTAGACATTCTTAGCAGGTGTCAAGCCCTTGAACAGTCTTGTGTTTGGTCCAAGGCGGTAGACAAGGTTGAGATCATTAAGAATTTCTTAGAAGAAGGGACGTTGTAGCAATTGGTGGTGTAAGTTTTCACACATGAGCTTCCCCCGATCTCTGGGGAATCACTTGCTTTCTTTGAGGGAGTTCTTGAGGATGAAAAGTTCCATCTAGTCATGGAAAATATTCGTGTTCTCTTCTCCCATTAATCGACTTAAGAGAATGTCAAATCCAAAGAAAGACTTCATGGAACTCACTGTGGGAAAGAGTCTTTGGCATGCATGAGAGTGATTTATTTCATGGTTCAACCATGAGCCAAGGGAAAACAAGGCCTTGAAGATAGGACTCAAGTATTATCTATTCAGAAGATGCTTTGATTTTTTGGTGATGCACAACCATATATTTTTTAGTTGGGATTTTCTTTCCTTGAGATATGGCCCTTACAGTGAGCATTAAGATTGAATTATCGTTCAAGCTTTGATTTTCCTGGTGTTTAGTTCTTAATGATGATGGGAACATGCAACACTAACTTAATGTTCTGTAAGGACATGGCATGCAGAACTTGAGCATACATGGTCCACTGGAAAATGATATTTTCCTACATTAAGGAAACTTGGTATCAATGGGTCAGCCCAACATTATGTTCTTGTATCTCTGTCTAGGTCCATGTGAGCAACATTGTTATCACCCACACTCAGGAACTATGATGTGAGAGTTGAAAAATGCTTGGGCCAGTGAATTTAAACCATGATGACTAAAAAATAGTAATATGAGTTTGGCATAGAGGTGATAACAACTTCTTGCACTTGAAACAAAAACTTTTTGTTTTCATGACATAAGGGCTTCAAGAGTTACTATTTTGAGCAAGATTATTATTTTTGTCCTAGATATACAAAAAAGCGGGAGTTCTGAGACCATATTTGAAAACATGTTCACAAATGTTTCATTACCTATTGGAAGTACAAAGTGATTTTTTTTTGTTTTTTTAACCATTGCATTCACTTTTTTGGGAACACTTTTTTGGCTTGTGTACCCTAGTTTTGCATTTCAAAGATCAATTTCAGTGTTTGCTTCTTTAGAGGTTTTTACTGTTTTGGGAAAATTAGCTATAAATAGTAATTAATATCAAAACCAACTGACACTTACTATTTTTAGAATGATAAGTATTGTCCTAGTACTAGAGTTGCGACAAAAATAACAAGTATTTGTTATGGGATTTTTTTCAAAATGCTCCGTGACAAGTTTAGCTCTACTTGCTTCTTGGACCAACGGAAAATTACTTAAGAAGGGTTTAGGGGACAAAATTTCAAATGGCTGCCATAAATAATATGGTTCAAAACTAGCCATTGTTTTTTATTTCAGCATGCAAGGTACTTGGGAGAGGAACATATGCTAATCAAGTTTCACTAATAATTCCTACTTTAATCCTTTATAACAAGATAATGAGTGTTTCTTCATTTTTTACTCCAAGAGTTTCTTGCCAAAGCCTTTGCATGAAGAACAGATGGAAAAACAAGGTTTATAGCATCATTCTGGAAAATGGCTAGGGTGGAGAGTGTACCTTCCTATGTAGTCCCATACGCAATCTTGGAAGCTTATAACATGTGCCCTCCTACAAAATTGTCAAAATCCCTGATAGCAAGGGTTTCTTGTGTGCAACGCACGAGAACTTAAATGGAAGAAGTGGAAGTAACAGTTAAAAACATTAAAAATTCATAGGAAAATTGGGACAAAACCTGAGGAATGGGCTAGGATTTTTTTTCCCAACCATCCCAAATGTTTGGTATGGTTGGTGTAAAATTTTTTTCCCCTTTCCCATTGGTTTGACACGTGTCAGATCGTGATTTATTGAGGCAAAGAATGAGGGGGCTGGAAAAGGCTTCTTAGCAACTTTTCGGGTCATGTGGGTAACCATGGGTCATAATTGGGAGGGGTGTGCATTTTTTGTGTCCCAACTATAAATTTTTGGGATGGTTGGTGCAAAAAATGTGCCCCTCTCAGCGATTGGTCCACAGTGGCACTCTATGGTTAGATGAAGCTGAGGGGTCTAGAAAACGGTGCATCATAGGGGCTTAACTAGGCAAGTTGGGTTCCAACGGATGGTCGTATCATGGTCCAGGAGGATACATGTGGGATGGGTGCAATTTATTCTCCCAAAAATGCACAAAATTTTTTGGATGCTTGGTGCAAAAAAGTGCGCCACCTATCTTGGCTTGACATGTGTCCACCCGGAAATTTGGCTAACTCCTTGACCATTATCTTGGGGAACAACTTGACTGAGGCGTAACATGGGCATACAGAGGTATTTTACCACACTTATTCATATGAAATTGAATGTAAAATTAAATTTTGAAAATAATGGAGGACTATTATACCTTGATTCTCCTTTTAACCCCCTAGGAAAATAGGATTTTTCTTCAGGCTCATAGGTTGTGCATGTTGAAAATAGGATGTGGGAAGAATTGCTTGTCTTGTAAAAAATGTGAGACCACCATCCTCTAGAGATCTAGAAATACCTTTATGAAGATATTTATTTTTTGGCCTCCAAATCTTCATGGAGCTCCCAAAATCACTTCCCAAAGCTCAGGGGTTATTTTGCACTGCAAGCTACTTCACCCTTGAGGACCTGACTTTTGCTGAAATTATCCCAAAACCTCTGAAACTTCTCATAATATTTCACAATCAATTGAAAAACATTATTATATCTTTGATAGACCTCCTCGATACATGTTTTTTCTTTTCATTCCACTCTGGGGGGTTTGCGCTAGCCTTAGGAAGACTAGAAAATAACCTTTCTTAAGCTTCTCAAAGAGCATGTCTTGAAGGATTTTGACTTGGAACTGCTTGAATGAACTTGATATCCATAAATAACCTATGGAAATGATGACACACAACAAATTTTAACCACTTTGAAGGATGTGATATGACTGATACGGGGGTTAGGATGATCTGGAGGAGGGCTTGGGATGACCTTTAAGTATGAATTTTGACCTTGAAAAAACTCATGACAACATGAAGGAGGAAGTGATGATGGCTCCTTCAATTATTCATATTTAAGTTATTGTTTGATGAATTTTCCCTCTCTTGTTTCAATTTAATGGAATGGTAGCAAGAAAATAGGAAACTCCAAATTATGGGAGGGTTTAAGGCTACCTCCTGATATGTAATGCTGATGAGGATGAAGATATGAGTGCAACGATCCTCTCCGCGATGAACTCGATAACCTACACAACAAAGAGGCAACTAGACAAGAAAAATATTAGTACATAAGATGGTGGGTTGCCTAACAAAGTCAATCCCAAGAAGTGATAACTTTTTAGGGATGGATGTCAACCCAATTTGATTGAAAGATCAATAAAATATAATGGATAAATATGATGAACATATAACTGAATGAATAAGAGATCATATATGTGCTAGATATACTAAGATAAATATCTGATAATAATAGATGATGATGAATTAAATCAAACCTAATCACATCAACAATGAACCGAGAGTGACAGGGGCAGTCGATGATAGTTGTAGCATAAAAACATGTGTAGAAAATTAGATTTAGGTCTAATGTTAATATGTTGTAAATGATTGGATCTGATATGGAGATGTTGATAGTGTCTTGGTCTGATTCTGAGGTAGAGGGGATAGAAAGGATGCAAGAAAACAATAGATCTGATAAGAATATGATGAATGTTGATTGAATGGGATAGTGACCGGGGAAGATATGGGATGGTAAGTGACGACTAAGGCCAAAAATTCAGATCTAGGCTATCAAAAGGGTGGATCACAGAAACAACGAGGCATGAATGTGGAAGGAGATTAGATAAAAAATGTGAGATGGGGTAGACTATAGAAAATAGAGGTGATTTAGATAAGGTTTACAGTGACTGGGTTGGATCGACGACGACTGGGGAAAGGATTAGGGTTTGATGGGGCTATATAGATGGAAAATGATTGTGAAAGGAATCAGTGCATGGTATATATCAAGGCAACGAACTACATCCTCAAACTAATGCAAAGGGGATGAAAAATGATAGACTTCCAAGATGGTAGATAGAATTTTAGATACTGCCACGGAATGGCATGCAAAATAGTCCAGGATGGCTCCAATTTGATGGTTACATACGGATCATAAAGAGAAGAACAACAAAGGAAATTCGCAAGAAGACCGAATCCAAAATTTTCATTTCTTAATGAGAGGGGTAGAATATATTTATATGGTCTATGGTTGACCCTCCATGTGCCTTTCATGATTTGCTGAGGCGCAGAATGAGGGTGGTTTGAAAAGCTCCTTAGCACTTTTGGGGTCCATGTGGGTAACCAAGGTCTAATATGGGATGGGGGTGCATTTTTTGTCCTAACCATAACTTTTTTTTGGGACGGTTAGTGCAAAAACGTGGCACCCCTTTTGAGGGTCCACTGGCGTCCAAGATGGTTAGATGAAGCTGAGGGCTAGAAAAATGGTGCATACGGGCTTCAACTGAGGAAGTTGGATTCCAATATGGTTGTATCATGGTCCCACGGGGCTACATGGTGGTTGGGTGAAATTATATGTCCCAAACGTCCCCAAATTTTGGGACTTTGTTTCAAAAAGTGCTGTCACCTTCTGGTCTTAACATGTCGTCACCTAGAAATTTGGCTAACTCCTTGACCATGCATTGGGGAACAACTTGAAGGAGTCGTAAATCGGGAATATGGATGTATTTCCCCACACTTATTTATATTAAATTGAATTAAAATGACCTTTGAAAATAATGTGAGGGGTATCATACCTTGATTCTACCTTAAAACTCTTGAAAATAGGATTTTTCTTCAGTCTCATAGGTTGTGCATGCTGAAAATAGGATGTAGGAAGAATTTATTGAGTCTTGTGAAAAATGTGAGACCACCATCCCCTAGAGATCTGAAATACCTTTTGAAAATATATTTTTTGGCTTCCAATTCTTCACGGAGCTCCCAAAATCACTTCCCAAAGCTCAGTGGTTGTTTTTTGCATTGCAATCTACTTCACCCTTTATGACAAACTTTTGTTAAAACTATCCCAAAACCTCTGAAACTTCCCAGAATATTCCAAAAATATTTGCACAACATTATTATCTCTCTGATACACTTCGTTGATGAATTTTATCCTTTCTTTCTGCTCTGGGGGGTACACATCAACTTTAGGAAGATAACAAAAATCCTTTCTTGAGCTTCTCAAAGAACCTATCTTGAAATATATTGTCTTGGAAGTGCTTGAATGGAGTTGATATCCCTAAATAACCTATGGAAATGATGACACAACAAATTTTACCACTTTGAAGGATGTGATATGACTGATACGGGGTTAGGATGATCTGGAGGAGGGCTTGGGATGACCTTTAAGTATGAATTTTGACCTTGAAAAAACTCATGACAACATGAAGGAGGAAGTGATGATGGCTCCTTCAATTATTCATATTTAAGTTATTGTTGATGAATTTTCCCTCTCTTGTTTCAATTTAATGGAATGGTAGCAAGAAAATAGGAAACTCCAAATTATGGGAGGGTTTAAGGCTACCTCCTGATATGTAATGCTGATGAGGATGAAGATATGAGTGCAACGATCCTCTCCGCGATGAACTCGATAACCTACACAACAAAGAGGCAACTAGACAAGAAAAATATTAGTACATAAGATGGTGGGTTGCCTAACAAAGTCAATCCCAAGAAGTGATAACTTTTTAGGGATGGATGTCAACCCAATTTGATTGAAAGATCAATAAAATATAATGGATAAATATGATGAAACATATAACTGAATGAATAAGAGATCATATATGTGCTAGATATACTAAGATAAATATCTGATAATAATAGATGATGATGAATTAAATCAAACCTAATCACATCAACAATGAACCGAGAGTGACAGGGGCAGTCGATGATAGTTGTAGCATAAAAACATGTGTAGAAAATTAGATTTAGGTCTAATGTTAATATGTTGTAAATGATTTGGATCTGATATGGAGATGTTGATAGTGTCTTGGTCTGATTCTGAGGTAGAGGGGATAGAAAGGATGCAAGAAAACAAATAGATCTGATAAGAATATGATGAATGTTGATTGAATGGATAGTGACCGGGGAAGATATGGGATGGTAAGTGACGACTAAGGCCAAAAATTCAGATCTAGGCTATCAAAAGGGTGGATCACAGAAACAACGAGGCATGAATGTGGAAGGAGATTAGATAAAAAATGTGAGATGGGGTAGACTATAGAAAATAGAGGTGATTTAGATAAGGTTTACAGTGACTGGGTTGGATCGACGACGACTGGGGAAAGATTAGGGTTTGATGGGGCTATATAGATGGAAAATGATATGTGAAGAGGAATCAGTGATGGTAGATATCAAGGCAACGAAACTAACAATCCTGCAATACTAATGCAAAGGGTGATGAAAAAATGATAGGACTCCAAGATGGTAATAGAATTTAGATCTCCAAGGATGGCATGCAAAATTTCCAGGATGGCTCCAATTTGATGGTTACAGATCATAAGAAGAGAAAGAAACAAAGGAAATTCGCAAGAAGACCGAAAATCCAAAATTTCATTTTCTTAAGGAGGAGGGGTAGGAATATATTTATAGGGTCTATGGTGACCCTCCAGGGTCACCGTCAACTAAAACTGACCATTGATCTAGGTGGTGGAGATGATGCTCAACTCAATGCAAAGGGCCCTAAATAGGGTAAATTAGGATTTTGAGCTATTTAGGAAGGTTAGGGTTGCACTGGGATGAAAAAAGGTGGTTAGATGGTGGAAAAACATTTAATGAGAGTATATTGGAGCTTAGGGATGATAAATGGCGTGTTTAGGGATGATTAAATGTGATTAGGAGTGGATTAGGGAAGATGGATTAATGATAAGGTAAAGATAAGATTAAGATAGGGAAAATGGGAATTAGAGAAATAAAATGGAATTTAGGAGGGAAAGGGGTATTAGAATAAGAAGAGAGGTATGTATGTGTGATATGATGACGAAGGGGAGTGAATGTAGGATAGGGTATAAGCGTATCAAAATTTGGTGTCTACATTTTCCCCTTTTTGTTGAATGGTTAGGGTGCTCCCCCTTAAACTAGGGATCGATGACACAAAGGGAATGAATGAATAGATTGAAATAGATAGATGAAGGAAATAGAGAAATGATGGAAGGGAATGGAAAATATGAGAAAAGATGCCCCAAGCGAAAAAGGATATGACCATTGCTATAAGGAGATGATAAATATAAAAATTAAAAACCATGGCGGTGACCTTGGAATCAAATCAGTAGGGAACATAACATGGCCTCAACGGAGATGATGTTAATGTCCTATGGACCCATGAGTTGGAAAATATCACTACAATATGGTGGGATTCCGATGGGAATTCATGTGGATGGATGAGAAAAAGATGGCTAGAACCCGGGAAACACATTGGTAGGGAACATAACACGGTCTCAACGGAGACAATGTTAATGTCCTACAGATCCGTGAATTGGATGATATCATTGTGAGATAGAGTTAATCCAATGGGAATCTACTCAGATGGATGTGTAATTTGTGGGACTAATGGATCGAAGGAAAACATCAAAAATATGCGTAAAAATATGCGAGGATGGTCAAGACAATGGTTTGAAAAAATGTCAGGGGAAATAGAGTGTGCGCTATCTTGTGATATGAGGAAGTGAGAAAATAAACATCCTAGTGGTATGATGGCCACAACAGTGGACTTAATATGAGATGGTTTCTCAAGAGGGAACATGGAGATGACCACAAAGTGGGTTGTTATGATGAGATAAGTAGATAAGCCAAAAGATAGCAAAATAAGCCCTACAAGAAAAATAAAGGTGTGTTATGGGTAACACACAAGTATTGAAGTGGAAGAAAATATAATTTGATAAGGAGATTGGATGAGACAAGATAAAATATGGAAAATAGGGTTGGGTTGACAGTAACTGGGTCAATGCGCCAATATAAGTGACGTAGTCGATTGAAAAAGTTCATTTACAGAATATGATTTTGATGATCGAGAGCTATGAGAGATATAAAAGCTTGAGATTTGAATGAGATGGAGGCTAGTGGAGAAGGAAGGAAGTACTAGATGCCATGGAGAGTAGTAAGTCCCGAAAACCTAGCTTAATTTGATTTTTTAATATTTTGAATTTTTCTAGATTTTTGATTTGGTGCCAAGGGCCATTCGGCGGTGACTGGGTATGGTAGCCATTGACTTGGGGCAAGGTGATATATACCAGGCTAGGGTGAAGGTCAATTGTGTAGAAGTTAGATTTTAGTGATTAAAAATGATGATTTTTGATGATTTGATGCTAATAGATGCTCCTTTGGTGGATTTTTGTAGGCCAGGGACACATTGTATCTAAGAGACAAAGTCCTGGCCATGTTGTGGACAATGAGGGAAGATGTTACAGATGTGGAGTGGGATCACCTAGAGGCAGTGGGATTAGGTAGATTCTACCATTATTAGAGTGTACCCTGGGATACAGGGCTAATTATAGATTTGATAGATATATGGGATCTGAGGACCATTGCCTTTTGGTTCCGGATTAGAGAGATGAAGATTACACTGGAGGACGTGTATCGTATACTAATATTAGTGATTCAGGGGGCACTGATAGTCCTAGTTATAGTAGAGGGTCAAATGCTTGCATTGACACAACTATTTGGATCAGAATCACCACATATTACCATTGTATCAAGGGCATTCCACATTGGGACACGATATCAGCATGTGATGACGAGGAACCGACTGTTATTCCTAGTGATGATGGTGATATCTTGTTACGTGTTTCCAGATTTATGTGGGGCTAGATTTCCATGGGTTATAGTAGCGATGGTGGTAGACATAGTGGAGAACATGATTTTGTTTGCTTTTGGGGCAGTTCTATTAACACAAGTATATTATAAGTTGTGGATGTAAGTATCGAGGAGGAGGTCGGGTATGAATGTGGGCTTCTTGTTACACTATTGGCATTATGAGCACATATTCATGGTGAGGTCATCAAGGCTTCCATGGATCATAGGGGGATCACAAAGAGCTTATAGTTGGTTTCATGAGATGGAAAGCTGACCAGGCTCACGGAGATAGGAGTGGGCGAGGCGAGGAATGGTATGTAGAGTGATTAGGGAGCGTGAATTTTGATGACGTTAGATGGAGTCCTTATATAAGGTTTCCTACATGGCATGGCTCATATATTCACCTGGAAGGTATGAGAAGAGTTAGATGGGTATTGGTATGGAGGCCAAAGATGGTGGAGGCAATATAGTTTACATGGGTGATACCCCAGTTTGGGTTGGTGCAAATGGTTCCTAGGGCACAAATTACATATAGGAGAGATGAGATAGAGAAGGACCTACCTAGTCCTATGATGACAAACCCATTGGTGGAGGAGGGGAGCCATTGGATATTGATGATGATGATGATGATGTGTAAGTTAGGGAGGGATTTGTAGAGTGGATGATGTAACACTGGAAAACTGAGGAGGTAGTGACAGTAGGAGGATAAGTAGAGGTTGCAAAAAGAGTAGAGGAAGAAATGCCTACATGAGGAAAGGAAGAAACACTGATAGGTGCAGATGGAGGTGCACTGGTTGAGATAGCCCGATTACAGGTGAAGTTAGATGCTACTTACTAGGACTGCGTGTAAATATTTATAGGGGATGCGCTACAAGAGGGACCTGGCTATCAAGCAGAGGGACGGGCATTAAAGATAGAGAGAAGCCCTACGTGCCAAATATGGTGATCTGGGTACTTCATCTAAGGGAAATGGGGGTGAGGCTTATGGAGCCACACAAGGAGTTGGAAAGATATCACCACCTAGTTTTGTGACACTGGATCAGTAGCATGCCTTAGGTGATGAGGCGTGATACTATGAGAACATTATTATGATGAGGTTACCTGATGTACCACGTTATGTATAATTCTTGGTTAGAGGGAGGAGGTCAACACGGCCTACAACTTTAGGGAGCACAGCAAGTGTGGTGTATCCACTATGCGATGGTGGACAAGATGATGGACAAGGAGGCGGACAAGCTCCCACGTCAGGAGGGCAGGCAGGAGGACATGGTGTTACCTCAAGACTTAGAGATTCTAATCTTGTGTTCACCAAGTAGTGGGTGAATATTTTATATAGATTTTGATGTTTTCTTTTTAGATAGAGCCTAGTAAAGGCCTATCACAGATGTATATATAATTTAATGATGTATATATATATATATATATATATATATATGATTTTCTCGTAATTTGCATGTGTTGTGATGAGTGGTTTTAGATGTATGTGATTGTTTTTATGTTTTGATGGATGTCGATATTTGATTATATTATAGATGTAGAAATGATGTTCGATTAGATTATGGATGTTGATTTAGATTTTGGATGTGGTTTGGTACATATTGATATTGTGATGTGATGTATTGATTAGATTAGATGCGATGGACATGATTTGGATGTAGATTAGATGTGATGGATTAGATATGATTAGATATAGATGAATTGGATGTAGATAGTAGATATAATGTATGGATGAAATGTAAAATTGATGTGATGGATTTAGATTAGATATGATGGATTCAATTTAGATAGTAGATATGATTAAATATAGGGGATGGGATGAAATAAAATGGATGTGATGTATTTATTGGATTAGGTGTGATGAAGATAGACATTAGGTTAAATATGAAAAATATGTGATGGGTTTGGATTAGACATGATATGATAGATGTGATAACTATGACATGGTATGATTTAGATTAGAATGTATTAGAAATGAGGATGAGATGGTTTAGATTAGATATGAAATTGATAGGTGTATATGTTGATTAGATTGAATATGATATAATGTGGTGAAAATTGGATTGGATGGGATATGATAGATAAGATGCGCCCTTGATAGGGAAACCCAAATGTAAGAAGTACAATCCTTTGTAGTAAAGAGTTTGCATATGATAGATGCTTGTGGAATGGATTAGGGGTAAAATGTGAAAAGGAACATGAAAAAAATGATGCACTTACAACCTATGGCAAGTGCTAAAACATAACCAATGATAGTTAGACACATTTAAGATCATGATGGGAAAGATGGAAGGTGTGCTTATACACCTACTGTAGACACGACAAGAGGTTTAGATGTAGCTTGTATGGGGGAAGTAGTTTTATCTTTATGTGGTTGTTCTAGGTCTATGCCCTAGCTTTGAGCAATACACAAACTAATCAATTCGGGAATTTTGTTGTAGATGGGAAAGTTGATCGATACACGAAGCTTTCCTAGGATACTTACTTTTGAATCTTGCTTTTTCTTTGGATATCTAGAAGGTTGATCAATATGGGAAGCCTTTTACTACTACGATATAATATTGTAGCCATCCTTTGAGGGAGTGGTCTACAATTAGGTATTTTTTCTTTGGATTTTGATTTTGATTTTTATATGGCATGATAAGATGCATGATGGTTGTCCTTCAAAGGATCAATCTATACTTTTGATAATTTTTACTTTATATGAACAACTTTCCTTCGAGGGAGTAGTTTGTTAGTTTGGATAAGATAGAATTTGACATGAGCATCCAAAATTTTAAAAATTTAGGATAGATTTGAGCATATCCAAGTAGATCACTTGGGGAGGGGAAGTAAGATGTACAAGCG
This sequence comes from Taxus chinensis, assembly GCA_019776745.2. Classification (NCBI taxonomy): domain Eukaryota; kingdom Viridiplantae; phylum Streptophyta; class Pinopsida; order Cupressales; family Taxaceae; genus Taxus; species Taxus chinensis. Next base: position 910,972,173 of record CM034147.1, on the reverse strand, counting down.
ACACCAATATACCTTTATCATGGTCCCACTAGGTAGATAAGAGGGAGATGGATGTAATGATTACGGGGTTCCCACCTAGAAGGAGGAACTTGTCCATAAGGAATGTGCTATGAGTAGAGTCGTGGTGCCCATGTTCAAGGTCATAGATAGGATACTGAAGATAGACCACAAAATTCCAAATCATTACAATGAGAGATGAAAAAGGATAATGATGGAAATAAGATCGTTGATGTGACTAAGGTCACACTAGTAGGTGTGTTAACAGTAGAAAGGTTGCAAGTGCAAGGCATTGAGAGGTCTTGTTTATAGTTTACCATCTAGATAGGATAAAGACCCATACTTATGCATGATAATATATAGTCCAATACAGTTTAGAGAAAACTTTTCAACGTTGGATCCTTTCTAGAGTAACGATGTTATGATTTTGTTTCAAGACAAGGTCACCGATGTTAAAATCTTGTTCTTTAAGATGTTTTTTATGGCCGTGTTTGATTCATTATTAATATAATTGATGATGTTGAAGGGTGACTAATAGTAAGGGACCTAATTTCACCTTCATCATAATAGATGACTGATCCTAGACTGATGAAGATTAGAAAAAAAATCTAGAAGAAAGGGATACAATGTCATCTATATCCATGGGGTCATTGTATCGAGAAGGATTTGATGACAGATCAATTTTCATAGGAGATGTAGATGAAATATATGTGGATGTAGTAAATGTAGATATAATAGAGGTAGGTGTAGTAGGTGCAGATGTAGTGGATATGGGCATAATAGATGTGGGTATGGGCACGTGTGTAGATATGATTGTAGATATAGGGGTGGATGTTAATAGAGGCATGGGTGCAATAGATGTAGGTAGAGTAAATGAGGGGATAATAGATATGGGTGGTAATTTTGAATCCTAAATTAGAGTATTGATCATATGGGAATCAGGTGCTTGAGATGTGTGAGGATTAGCTTGGTTGTTTGGTGGATGATTAGGGAATGGCTGCTTAAAGACATCAATTGGTTGGTTGGGAAGAGCATTAGGATTGTACAAATGAATGTCTCCATGTTCTATACGCCATTGCACAAGGTCCTTAAAGGTACGACACCTTTCAATATCATGACCACAAACTTGATGATGTTTACAATAATGGTCTTCAAGGTACATGTGGGTTTGGGCCATGAATCGTCAACGGGTCGGATAGGGGGGAGTAAGAGAAGATGTGCAACCATGATTTTATCAAAGATAAAACTATAGCATTCTCTAATGGGAGTATAATTGGGAGTGGGTTGAGGAACCATCTATGGAGGATCAACCTTTTAGACTTGTTGTTGTGAGTGGATGACATGGTGAATTCAGTTTTAGGCTTGCTTGAGCAAAGCTTGACATGGCCTTGCTCAAGGGCATGTAATTAGAATTTGTGATCCATGGTGAAGGATTCCTCAAAGTTTTAGAAATATTGCATTTGAATATTGGATGAGATATGTTTCACACATGATCTAGAAAATAGTTTGATTAATTCAATTTGGGGAAGTGAGAAAGATAGTTGATTGATGATGCCACACCATCTAGCAACAAAATATGTGATAGATTCCTCGTCAAATTTTTTGATTTCATAAAGGTTGTTGATGGTGATTTTAGAAATATTAATGGAGAAGTGCTTTCAGAACATTTTCACAAGTTGTGTGAAAGAGAAAAGAGACTGTTGGGGGATGCCATTTTACCAGTCCAAAGTGGGTTCGGCCAATGACATGGGGAAAGTACAAAGTTTGAGGTCTTGATTATGGGCGATGAGATAACATGCATACCTAAAGGAATGATGGTGTTATTGAAGGTACTCCTTATTTTTTAATTTATAAATTTGGGCATTTCCTAGTGTGGAGGATAAGGATTGATGAGAACTGATGGGGTGATAGGATCATTGCATATTTGTTCATAAGTGAAAGTGCTTTTAGGACCCAAAGTAGTGGCTTGTATATTGGCCATTCTATTTATCAAATTTTGCATGGGGTCATTGGATATATTAGGATGATTGGTTGATTGGTGTGGTTGTAGTTTTTAAGATGTAGATGGATTGGGTTGTGGGTGAGATTGGTATTATTGAGGATATGTAGGAGTTTGTGGGGGTGATTGATAAGGAGGAAGATAGTTGAAAGCTTGCGATTAGATAGGTTGGGAGATAAGATGTTATGGGGGTATATAATTGGATGGATAGGATTGAGAATATTGGTGTTGGGAGTTGGGGATATTAAATTAGGCTTGTGTGGGGTGATTGGGAATGTGGGTATGGGGTGGTTGAGATGTTTGGATAGGTTGATTAGGGAATATGTGATGAAATAAGATTCGGAGTGGAGGTTGATGAGTTTGAGTTGAATCTAAAGGGTGAGGTTGTGAGGTGATGAAATTTGCATGGGCTTGAGATGTAAAGAGAGGCACTGAAGCTTGAACATGTTTCTTAGGTGGTAGAGGAAGTAGATGGGAATCTTGAAGAGTGTGGGTAGGGTGCTGAGGATGACGATAGATGAAGATGTGATGGGCATGGAAGATGTGGGGATGGTTTTGATGCGAGGTAGGTTAGGTGGAATGGGTACCACCAACTAAGTAGACTGATGGGCTTGGGAGATCATGATGGAATACTCATGGGGGTCATGTTCATGTTGAGCCATTGCTACCTCACTCATGTCAGGATGAGGGGAGGAATGAACATTTATTAACCTTATTAAATTTTAGGTTAACATTAATTAATATACATAAATATAAATGTGCACATATAAGTAAAATAAATAACAACATAAAGGAAATAACACAATTACACAACATGTAACGTGGAAAACCACAAATGGGTAAAAACCTAGGAAGAATTAATCCACTATATGAGAAACTATTACAACTAGTCCAGTAAAAACTCCCTCCTCAGTTCTACTCCATGTTTTACCAAGGCTGCCCAAATCACCTGATTTCATATTCAAATCTATATCCAATATATATCGTGAATATGACCTATGGTCATATTTAAATAACCCATGGTCATATTTAAATAACCCAAAGGTTTATGACCTTCTTAAGTGATGAGGTGCATGTCCCCAATTTAATGTTAGTTAATTAAATTAACTAACCACATAATATAAAGTTTATATTTAAATAATAAGAATATAAGTTATTCTATATTATTTAAATATAAAATAAATATTATGATACACTTAATATTATAGTTCTAACAACTCATGACTCTTGGAAATAAAATGACAAGTTGGGAGGTAGGAACCTTACTGGATTCAAAATACAACGGATACACAGATTTTTTGAGGTGGAGGTCCATCGATGGGGATATGAGTGGACTTATGAGAAAGGTAATCATGAAGAGAAATGGGATTAACATCAAGGAAATCCTGAAACTCCATGCATCAGCGAGGGATGGTGGGAGGTCACAATGCTCCCAAAGAAGTGATAGATGGGGGTGTAGTTGGTCTAGAGGGAACGTACTGATGAGAGAAAAAAGGGTTGGTTTCAACATGAGGATTGGTTTGGATCATGTGAGACTCATGAAGAGGGACCATAGAAATAATAGGTTGGGAAACCAAAGACGAAGTGATCAAAGGTGTGGAGGAAACAATGACAAGTGTGGATGTTTGTTGAGAAAGGTTGTTGGAAGTGGTGATGTTGTTGGAAGAAGTTTCTTGTTCCATTTTCATGGCCTCAGAACTAGTAAGAATGGGCATGCAACAACAAACAATAATTGATTTAGATTGTTGATATGACAAGAAAATCATGTACAAAATTTTTAAGGATCTTATTTATTTAGAAGAAATGTGAAAAAGAAATGAAAGAGGCTCAAAGGGGAGCCTAAGAAGTGGCCAATCTAAGGATTGTTTTGGGTTGTTTAGGTTGAATTCCTTGATATACCCAAAGGTACACGAGGTAAAAATTGATGATGATTACCAGTACATGGCTTGGTATTGGGGGTAACGCCCTCACTTCACACATTGCAATGATAAGGGTGGCACATGCTTAGCTGATATACCGATAATCAAAATATTTTTTACACGATCTGAACACCATTGTGGCTTCCTTATTGGGTGATGAAATCCCAATAATTTCACCTGGAAGGATATTTTTTAGATGTGTTAATTGATTTTTTTGTTTGGTTGTGTGTGGAAGAAGTGTGAATGAAAAATATTACCTCCTACTTAGAGTATATGAACAAGCAAGTATGACAGACGTTCTTTTTAGATCCCAAAATCCAAATGTTATATTCGATGAAAGGAAGCAAAAAAAGGAGGGAGAGATTATGTAGAAAGAGAAAAAAAGGACAAGATGAGGAATACCTGGATAAACGATTTTTGTTCATTTTTTCCAAATTAAGCACATGTTTTGTTGATCAAAAGCAATACAAACCCCACACATGCAAACAAAGGATCTCCACCTGTAGAATTAGAAGAAAGAAAGAAATATAAAATGGAAATGAGGTAATGAAAATAAAGAAAGAACACGCCAAAGAAAAATGCTTGTCCCACCGAGCGTGAACGAATGTTTGGCCAATTTTACTGCTCCTGTTTCAAGTTAATGGAATGGTGGTAAGAAAATAGGAAAATCTAAATTATGGGAGGATTTAAGGATACCTTCTGATATGCAATGATGATGGGAATGAAGATACAGGCACAAAGATCCTCTCTATGGTGAACTTGATAACCTACACAACAAAGAGACAACTAGATAAGAAAAATATTAGTAGATAAGATGGTGGGTTTGCTGAAAAATTCAATCTTGAGAAGTGATAAATTCCTAAGGATGGATGTCAACTCACTTTGATTAAAATATCGATAAAAGATAATGGATAAATAAGATGAAACATATAATATGAATGAAGTAGAGAATAGAGATGTGCTAGATATACTAAGATGAAGATCTAATAACAATAGATGAAGATGAATTAAATCAAACCTGAACAGGTTAACGGTGACCCAATAATGATAAGGGAAGTTGATGACAATTGTAGCAAAGCAGATAAAAACATGTGTAAAAAATCAGATCTAGATGTGATGTTAAGATGTTGCAAAGGATTTAGATCTAATGTGGATATGTTGATGATGTCTTGGTTTGATGCTGAGGTAGAGGGTACAAAAAGGATTCAATAAAATAGATATTTCTAATAATAAAATGATGAATGTTGCCTGGGTTGATGGTGATCAGGGTAGATCTAAGACGGTCGACGGTGACTGGGGCCAAAAATTCAGATTTGGGTTGTTAGAAGAGTGGATCACAAAAACAGAGAGGCCTGAATGTGGAAGGAGGTTGGATAACATATGTGAGATGGGGAAAAATATAGAAAACAAAGGTGATTAAAATTAGGTCTACGATGACTGGGTTGGATCAACGATGACCCGGGCAGGATTAGGGTTTGATGGGGCTATATAGATAGCAAAAGAATTGTGAAGAGGAATCAATGTTAGCAGATATGAATGTGGAGCTCTAAGGAAACTAACAGTCCTACAAGACTGATGCAAAGGGTGATGAAACAATGGTAGGACTCAAATATGGTAATAGACTTCAGATCTCTAAGGATGGCATGTAAAATATCCAAGATGGCTCCAAGTTGATGGTTGCAGATCACAAGAAGAGAAGGAAACAAAGAAAATTCATAAGAAGGCCGAAAATCTGAAATTTCATCCTCTTGAGGAGGAGGGGTAGGGATATACTTATAGGTTCATCGTCAACTACAGCTGGCCATTGATCTGGGTGGTGGAGATGATGCTCAACTCAATGTAAAGGGATTTAAAGGGGGTAAATTAGGGTTTCAATCTATTTAGGAAGGTTATGGTTGAATAGGGATGAAAAAATGTTATTAGAGGCTAGAAAAGCATTGAATGAGGGTAGATAGGAACCTAGGGATGATAAATGGGGTGTTTAGGGATGAGATAAGGGTAATAGATGGGTTTAGGGATGATTAAATGGGACTAGGGGTGCATTAGGGAAGATAGAATAATGATAAGGTTAAGATAAGATTAAGATAGGGAAAATGGGAATTAGAGAAATAAAATGGGATTTAGGAGGTAAAGGGGTATTTGAATAAGAAGAGAGGTATGTATGTGTGTTATCCCGTAAAATTGACAAGGGTAATTTTACCGATAACCATACCGAAATTTTGTCCTGATCCCTCGTTAGGGATCCCTTGCATTCGAAACGTTGTAAAATCCCTTCCCGGGAAACCTGGTTTTTCGAACTTAGTCTTTTGAGCCTTTTTTGGCTGGGCGCATGAAATTTCTATGTAACACCAACGTTTGGTGCGCCCCCTTTAAAACCTTTGGCGCGTGATTTTCTGTGTTAACACGACTTTCGGTGCACCAAAGTGTGTTGAGCCTTCCCTGCGTGCGCCAAGACGCATGCGCCATTGTGTTGGCACAACGTTTGTTGTGCCACTTTTTGGTGCGCCAAAGGGCGCACATAATCTTATTACAACACAATGTTTTGGTGCGCCAAAAGGCGCACATAACTTCATGTCGACATAGCGTTTGGTGCGCCAAAGGCGCGCTTAATTTCCTACTGTCGAATATTTTCATGCGCCAAAGGGCGCACGCTTTTCCCTGTCGACAGCCACTCTCATGCGCCTTTCAAAAGGTGGGTGGTGCATTAATGTCCAGCTAACCTATATATATATGATTTGCGCGCCCAAATGTCATTTTCACTATTCGCTGTGCACATGATTTTTCTGAGCCTGTCAGCCTCTGCCTCGTCATTTTCAACACGTTGTGGACCCGTGCTCAAGATTTTCACTATTTATCCGGGTAAGAGGTTCTTTTCTTGTCCATGTGCTTTATTTTCTGGTTTTTGGCTTGCTGGTTGGTTTGTTGATATGCATTTGTTGAGCTAGTCTCCCCCCCCCCTCTTTCCAGATCTGCTGGTAGAGGATGTCATTTTGAAAACTTGGTCTGAACCCCTTTGGCTTGAACCATTGAATATCCCAAGGCAGCCTTAGAACTGAAAAGAAAGAAGGGTTGAGCCATATGAAAAAACACTGTTTTTCCCTTAGGCGCACCAGCGTGTCGTGCAACATTATAAATAGTTGCGCCCCCATGGCGCGTCTGTCCCCCTTGCAGCATAACTAGAACCCGTGCCAATGGCGCACCCATCATGCTTGTTGCATCAAGTTTTCATACGCCCTCAAGGCGTGCCTCTTCCACATGCTGCACAAGCTAAACTTGTGCTCCTTTGGCGCACTATCATTCAGTGTTGCATCGCCTTTCCATGCACCCTTAGCGCGCCCTGCGCCCATGCAACACAAGTTATATCTGCACCAAGTATAGTCGTAAAAGCGCAGGCGCATCGCTCCTTTCAGTAACATTCGTGTTGTGCAAACCCTCCGTGCGCCGCGCCATATTTCCTTTGGTGCACGAAAATTCCCTGTTACATGATTTTCTCATGCGCCCTTTACTAAAATGCACTCTGCAGTATGCATGCACCATGCGCCTTTGGCGCCAGTTTAATCTTTGCAACAGCCCTTTCCCGTGCGCCCTGCCTGTTTAGCCCTGTAAGCTGCATTTTTCCTGCACCCTGAGCCTAAAAATCTCTAACTCTTTCTTCCGCTAACATTCTAATGGAAGATCAAATGGCTAATTCAACTTTTTCGGATTGGGTCTCGCTTCTTCTTCATGCAGATCAGTAGATAATCTTAGAAGAACATATGTCTACATCCAGCAAGAGACAGGCACCAAATCAAAAGGGAAGGCTAAGCTTACTGAGGAAGAGATGAAGTATAAATATCAAAGGGTCAGAATGCCCGAGTCACAGGCTGAATGCAGCATGGATGTCAAAGACTCAGAATTGGGGCATGTCGACATGGAGGAATTCTAGGCCAGAACTCAGAAAGTTACAAGGAGTCCATGGATGGACAAATTGATAGGCAGTGCCCTGCACTTCGCCGGAGGAATCCTCGTCAGCACAGTCAACAATGAATTTATGATGGTGGTTGCTCAGTCTTACCACAAAGACACCAGATGTGTCGAAAACAGTAAGGGCGAGGTAGTCATTAACCTCACTGCCCGTCATTTTGAGATGATACTTGGCATCCCTCACCACCGGCACTTCGTGGCCGTCAGCCAAGCAGAGTGTATCAAGGCCTGGGAAGATAATGAAGACCAATGCATGCAACTAATGAACGAAGTCTACTTGAAGAACAAGAAGGTGGTAACCCGGTGGCCCCAAATCATCCACCGCAGTGACTTCTCAGAAGAGCTCAGCGATACCATTACCTTCCTGAGCAGGGTCTTCGAGCTCTCTGACGCCCATTACTTCCATAAATGGATGTTGCGCTACTTGGAAACAATTTATAAGAATGTGCCTGAGCAACGCTTTTGCTGGGGGGAAATTATAAGCAGCACCATTTCCGAGCAGCTACAACAGTTCAGCACAACGGGAGTATTCCATATGAACTCCTACATGGTATACGCTACAGCATCAGAGAGGGATTATCCAGGCCTAGCACGAAGTGGAGTTTGGCCTCAGGTCAAAATATATGAGTATTATCCAGAGTTGAAGCTGGAGAATAGCATCGCCCAATTTGCCAAAATCAACGATGCATTCTTTTATCACATCATCTGCATATTGAGGCCAAATCTGACTCATGGTCGTACGACCAAAAACATAGTGGCAGCCACGGAGAAATGGGGAGCCCTGTTCACCCAATTTCCTACATTCACCTATCTGAGGGCTACCAAATTTTTGGGAGAGCCAACCAGGCTACCAAGGTATGCTGGGCCTAAGCTGATTCTGGTGGAACTATCAAGGCAGCTGGTCACATACCACGAAAAATGCCTGAAAAGGAAGAAGGGTGGAACTCCTTTCCCCCTCACAGTGGGCCGATACACATGCTCTACCCACCACAAGGCGAAGGAAATGTTTGCAGAGCTGGAGTTACTTAATTTGAAGCATGACTTCCCAGCTAGGCCCACCTTCGACCCAAGGGGCTGCCTGCTAAGAGCAAAGCTTGATCCAATCCACATTCCTCAGATCGAGGATATTTATATTGACGTCCTCCATGAGGTAGAGCTCAGAAGAAAGGATCATTCTCGCCTAGCATTGGCAGAAATTATCCAGTATGGGGTAGCCATTGTCCCCAAAGGCTACCAAACAACAGAAGATGAAGTGGACAAGGTATATAATGATACAGATGGGGACGATTGGCCCTTTCCGGCCATTGACAGAACTAAGGCTCCTCAGACAATTGAGGAGAGGGTCAAGGAAACTCTGCGTAGGAAAGAGCACTGGTGCCGGATGAACAGCCTAATCTACCTCGGGGTAGATTTCACAACCTCCCCATTGGGCAACGCACCTTCACAGTCCAAAAAGCAGCTTAAAGGCAAAGGTGTAGAAGGTGAATCCAGCACCATTCAGGAAGAAGCCCCTGAAAGTCCTCCTTCCACAGCGCCAAAACAGGTAATAACTCTGGATTCGCCAGAGAAAGAAGTAGTAGGGGATAGTCCAATTGGCCCATCCACTCAGGATGTCGGCATTGCTACCACAACAGAGGTCCCTTCTATCCCTTCTTCTTCTCTTCCTTCCCCTCCTCGAGTGACTCAAGTGACCATCCCTTTGGTCGTGTCCTCTGCCCCTTCTTCTACTCTTTCCCCTGCTCCTTCGTCTATCTTCTCCTCCCTCGCTGATCTGTCCTCTTCCATTTCTTCCCTCATCTCCGGGCTCCCTTCCCTTCCTATGTCTTCCGCAGCTGTAGTTTCCCTTCCTCCCGTGGACACTTCTTCGGCTATTCTCTCAATGCCGCCTCCGCGTGTCTCCACGTTTTTCCCCTCTTCTACTGCAGCTGCCCCCTCCTCTGTTTCTGATCCTTCTTCCATAGGACCAGCCTGGATCTCTCAGCAGCTGAGCCAGCAAAAGAGGAAAGTTCCCATCGCTCCGATGGACTTTTCAGTGATCCCAACCAAAGGGGCAAAGAAGCTAAATCTTGTTGCACGCTTCTCTAAAAATGTTACAGGTGAGAGAATCATGGAAATTACATACCCCGATCCCCTCAAAGAGAAAAAGGATCTGTCTCCGACAGATTTTACTGTGACCCAAGTCACAATGGGGACATCTTCTGAAAGTCTCCAGGGGGAAGCTCTTTCCACGGTCGACACCCTCTGTTAAAAGCTTCAAGAAACAAAAGAAGAGAAAAGGCTACTAAAAGAGAAAAACAAATATCTGCTCCAAGCCTTACAGAAGATGGGTAGTGCGCCTCCCACAACTGCCGCCGAAACTTCTGAGCTTCTCAGCTAGGAGAAAATCAACAAATATGCAAAGATTAGCGAGCAAGGTATGGCCGTTTCTGCTTGGAGGAGCCAGATCCTCAAGGACAGTGAAAGAGTGATCGCCGAGTTTGTCAATTTGTATCTGAGCATCGGAAAGGCGAACAAAGAGCTCCAAGCATTAGCGGGGCCCATATCAGAAGAGCTAGATCATGCTAGACTCCAGCACGAGACCTTTCAACAGATGTTCGACTGTTCAGTCAAAGATCTGGTCAAGTTCGATGTCTTCGGCCATCCAAGGGCCCTCAACAAAACCATGTCCACTCTGGACTACCGGGTGGATCAGCTTGAATTTATTCTGGAAAAAATCGACAAGGTAAAGGAAGCAGCCCTAGATGCAATGCACCAAATGGAGCGAATTGTTCTCAACATGTCTCCAGGGTTGCTCACTCCTTCCTTTATCTTAAGGTCAGCTGATGAAACCATCCGGATCTTCAAGGAGATCGCTTCTCAAGGAACAGGGCCAGAGGTCACATTTGACACTGAATCTATCAACAACCTGCTAGCCTGTAGGGACTTCATCGGGTTCCTCATTGAGGCGGAAAAGGATTATTCCAAACTCCCAGAGAAGCTCATAGATGAGCGGGAGACTTGTGAAGCAATCAGCGAACTACATAAGGATCCTTCTCAGGATCAATTTGGGCCAATGATTAACAAGTTTTTGGAATACCGCACTCAGTTCCATATCTCATCACCTGAGCAGCATCAAAAGCAGGCTACTCCCTTTCGGCTGCAGGATGATGACGACGAGTAGCTGCTCCTCCTCCTCCTTCTTCTTCTTCTCTCTCTTCTCCGACTTTCTTGTTGGAATGTCTGAAGTATGTTGATGCAAACGATGACATCATCCATGTTGCATCATGGGATGATGTCATCCATCAAGTTGTAAAAAGTCAACATGACTTTTAGATATTTTGTAAATATCTTTGTAAATAATTGTTGGCTCCTTTTTGCCTTCTTTTCTCCTCTTTTTCTATAAATACCCCAACACTTGTTGGGTTGATGGATGGATGAATATCTTTCAGATGAGAAATAGGAGTAAGGAGAAAAGACTTTGAGCTTTTTGTAACAAAACAAATTAGTAATACAATATTTAGACATTGTGCTAAATACCTGTGTTATATACATTAGATCTTTCTTATGTTAGATCTATGTATTTATTCTGCTGGATCTGCTTCTATTTTATTGTCATTTATTTATCATCAGTATTGCTTTGTTTATTTATGCAAGTAGGGTTGGCTCTGTTTACTACCAACCCAAAAACATAAATCTTCTGACCTTTCTGCTTTAGAATTCTTTTCTTTTCTTCCTTCGGATCTGTTCTTTCTCTTTTCCCTCTTTCATTCCTTTCTTTTCGCAGCCTGAAACACTCTACTGGGATGAGATCCCAAACCCCTGAAGGCAGAATCTGTGAGACTTGCATAGATTCCTGCTGGTAGAATAGCAATAAACCAGTTTTCGCTTTGCTGACTCAAAGAGGGGCTAAGCCCTGCACACTGTTGGCTCATCTATCCATAGATCTGTCCACGCGATAGATTTTCGGACCAACACATGTGCAAGATGAAAATGAAGGGGAGTAAACGTGAGATGGGGGACAAACGTATCAAAATTTGGTGTCTATATTTAGGGTTAGAATATGATGTATATTCAAATCATTAATTAAACATTAACATTTAGATTTATCAACATACATATAAATCATAAAACAATAGATCAATTAGAATCTTGTGTTAAATATAATAAAATATAAGGATATAAGTGTACTTAGATCTTTAACCAGTCTAGAGACTGATTTGGGCGTAACCAGAGAATGAACTAACTAGAAATATTTTATAAAGGCTTTATCTCTAATTCTAGAACTGTAGTAGTATATAGGGACGAAACTATTTTCCTTGGAACAAATCATTTGGAATTTTCAACATGTTGGATGGTTTGTTATGGTTTACAAATGGGGATCTACAAATCTTAGAACCTGTATGAACAAATGATATATGCTTTGCTATGAAATATTAGGTCTTTACAATGTGTGAAGCCCTATAAAATATACCACCTTGACCCAAAATACTAACTTAGGGTAAAAAAAAATGAAATAATGTTAGTGTATGGGTTGAAGTGCACTTTGTACATAACTAATGCTAACACTAGTATGAAGAGGCCTCAAGCCACACATAATTCTCTACCTAGAGTTATAACATAATACTGCATGGATGCAACTATATTTGATAATGTGTACACTTGATAAATATTTTTTATTGACTTGGTTTTCTTGTGCTTGACTTGGCTTTAAGGGATCTTGATTTAGGAAGCTTTACTCTTGAACCTAGTTTGGAGTACTTCAGACCTATATGGAGGTTGTTCCTAATGTTTATTGTTGGTTTAGGAAAATTTAGGAGAGCTTTGACTTTATTTTGAGTAATTTGTAATTAAAAATCTCTGGAAAGTTCCATGTAATTAAATGAGTGCATTATACTTACTTGCATAGGATTTCATGAATATAATTTTGTATTAAGGCCAACCCAAAGTTGAAATATTGACCCATAAAAGATACCCAATTTTAGAAAATGACCATGTAGTGGCCCTAAAAAGGACCATTCTACCCAATACTAAGCCATTGGATGGTTTGGTCTAGGTGCAGGTAACAGTGATGTGAAGCTATGTACATGAAAATTAGGAGTAATGCACTACTTGTGCCTGATATTATTTTTTTGTGAGTGGCTGACCAATGTAATGAGGAAAGAAAGTCTTGTAATAGGACTAAGTATGAAACTAGTTAATTACTATAATATTAGTTTATTGTGTGTTTATATTATAAATTCTTGACATGATAAATGGAATATTATTTAATAAAACCCTCAAGGAACATTCTATTTTATGAGAATGTCAAACTTTGGAATTATTAAGACATATGGAAACACTATCATATGACTAGTTATAAATTGCAGCTAATTACATCTAATGGATGTTATATATACCTACTTCTGGAAGGAATAATTAAAACAAGGAAACACGCATATTATCTTTCATAATTCAATTTAACCTATGAATATCAACATCACCAAAAAAATGAACATAGGGCCGAAAGAAAATGGGAGGATAATATACTTATGGTTCAAATAGGAACTAGTTCTCAAATGCTCATATATGAGAGGTAGAAATGCGACCCTCAAAGAAGAATGCAAACATGAGATATGTTTTTTCTACACTACAGTGGAAATATAAAAAAAGAAGCATTTTATCCTAGAATTACAAACCTATAAGTAAATTTGAGTAAGATATATACTAAATTTTGAGAGTGCATTTCACATAAGAGTTATTTGAAGGGATGGGAATAAAAGCATTATGGGAAATACTTATCCAAATAAATAAGATATGGAATGACCTTCTTACACAAACATTTCCATCAATTTCTCTTACAAATCTAACAAAATGTGGTCCCGTAAAGTGTTGGGTCTCATATATATAATTAGAACCATGTCATTTCATAATATAGTTTCTATAGGATTTCGATGGCATTTGACATTTCTTATGGCTTATTTATGAATTGTCACCCCACATGCACATATGTTCCCTATATAATTAACATTGGGTGCTAAAATAGGGTGAAAATAGGTTACAAAATTTTACTTTATTTTTCTTAAATGAAGAAAAAACTTTCATAATGAAACAATATGTTACTAATTTGATTCCAAACCATGTTTTTTAATGATGAAATTGATGAACATGATGCTCCCAATGCATTATTTTTAACCCTTCCATGATCATTATTACTTTATATTTAAACACAAAGATTAATTCCCAAATTTGGAATGATAATCAGTCGTCTGTGTTTTTTTCAAGTCACAATGAAATCCTATGCATTGATCAAATGAGAAGGCACAATGTCAGGAATACTAGGAACCCCACACTCTTCATGGGACCCACTACCCACCTCTTTCTAACATTTATTGTCTTGTTATTATCTTAAGCTAAATGTGAAGTAATTACATGTCTATTTATCTTTTGTTAAAACACTAAGTATTCTATAATGGCACTTTGTCAAAATGTGTTGTGCATGCCTTTGTGGGTGATCAAAGCCATATTTTTGGAGATAATCCTAGATTCTTATAGATCTACTAAAAACAAATGAATTGATAAAAACTACTTAAGCTATAAAATCTAAACAATATATAAAGATTTCAACCGATATATAAACACGTGTTTATCCTAAGAATACCCTTTCATGTTAAAATGTAAGATAATAATCCTTCTTATTACATTAACTTTAAAATACAACACTATTTCTTAAATGGATTCCAATACAATACTCAATAGTCAATACACAAAAAGCGTAGCTAGAATACTCATATATTCAACTATACAAGTATTTTCCAATATATTCATCATTAGGTTTGGTTGGTATATATAATAAAAAACCAACAACCACAACAATTGTTACAATTATTCCTTGTTTTACATAAAATAATATACACAATTTTACAATAGTTACATGCTTTAAAGTATCTCATGAATTTACAAGTAGAAAATTGTGACTCTCTCTAACCATTGTCAAGTCATTAAAATAAAATATTCTTCCATCAATCCTGTCAAAATATTCTCCAACATGTTTATTTACAACTCCACTCTTACCTATTTGTTAGAAAAGTGATAACAATAATTATCCTTACATTCCAATGTTGTGTAAGATCATTATGCGCCATAATGTAATTTCCATTATTCACATACCTTTATATGCAATGCAATGTTGTACATAGTCTTCTATTTATACTCTTTTTCTATGTTTGGTTAATTAAAATGCTATTGTACAATAAACTAAGAAGGTTATAATGGTTAGCCACATGTAGATTATCCTGATCTAATTAAATTCCAACATCAAATATACATGACTAGAATAATGCATTCCAACTTAAAATGAACTGAACGATTTATAAATGATAAGAAACTAGTTCGAAACATAAAGAGAGAGATGGACTTAGTGGTTTAGGATGATTTTGGAATGACCTAGGCATGCAAGAAAGTGGAACATGAAGATATAGAGATTTGGATTCTACATATAAGATTATAGAACTTAAGAATATGTAGGTACATGGCCATATCTAAGTTGTACTACTTAGGTAGGAACTACACTCTTTAGGATAGGGACTTTAAGGTTTCGGACTAGTATATACATAGGCTCTGAACTTTATGTGTGCTTCAATTTTTTGGAAATGGTGCTTTATATGTGTCACTTTTTTTCAAACAACCTCAGTATGACCTGTGAGGACCTATAATAAAGTAGAAACCCTGGCAACCTATATAATCCTTCACTAGAGAATTATAAAAATAATTTTAAAAGCGTGTGTGTGTGTGTGTGTGTGTGTGTGTGTGTGTGTGTGTGTGTGTGTGTGTGTGTGTGTGTGTGTGTGTGTGATGCTAAGCCACCTAGCATGTCACACTCCCAATTATTGTATCAATCCTAGTTCTACGCTACATATCCTTGTTATAGAAATCAAGCCTCATGTAGTTCTCCTAAGTGTTTATGTAAGTGTGTAGATATAACGAACCCCTTAAGGGTGCCCTCATGTCTTTTGACACCAAGATAATGGGATAGCTACGTAGTATAGGGGGAATGTACCCAATGCGGTAGTAGTGAGATATATTGTGCCTCAACTATGTGACCTACCCCTTGTTATGATTGAATCCCTTGTGCAATGCTTGGAATGAATTTTCTCTTGCTTAGGACACAATTCTACGATCTTTGTATGCTTTTAGATGGATGAAGCTAGACTCCTTGACCTACGTGAATGATTCTGAATTTTTGTTGGGACTAGTTGATTTGAGTAGATTTACGAACCCTTTTGAGTGCTTTTGGAATGATGTTTGTAATAAGAGCTTGTAATAGTGTCATGTGAGTTATAAGGTGATAATGAATTTCTTATACAATATTTTGTAGGGGAGACATAAGAAAATACTGACCCTAGGAATATGAAATTACCTAAAAAATAATTTAGAATCCAAATAAAATTTGGTGATTAATAAGGGGCGGGATCATACAAGTCATCCAAGACCATACCCCACATGCTGACCCTTTCATACGGTTTTGGAAAGGTGAGGAAAACACCTAAATTGTAATTTTTTTCTTGAATATCAAATGTTATATGTTTCTTTGATTAAATAATATTTCCAAAAATTGATGACAAATCATTGTGTAAATATAAGTACGTTATAGAATAACTAGAGATATGAGGAGGTTGGATTCCAATTTTGAGCATTTGTCTTATCAAGGAAATAGGGTCAAACTTGGAATTGCATAAGGAGAAGTTATAGGATTTTAGTATCTTCATGTCACCCTCTTTAAGTCTGTAATTAAAAATTGCATGGGAAAAACATACCTAAGTGTGCACATATAATTTTCCTTCACTTAAAAGGATTTTGTAATTTGTTAGTGTTGGCATGCTCCATGTTGAAAATTGTAGCACATAGTGTAGTCAATACATATATTATATAAAATAAACTTTAACTCAAAATATAGATAACAATTGTACCTTATAGAATTAAAAGAAGTACACAAATGAGATGAAAAACATGGAAGGAATACACCTATCAGTTTTGTGAAGTGAGGATCTCCCAATGTTGTCATGCCTTTGAGAAATGGAATTTTCCTTGGAGATGTTAGAGGATTGGGTATGATCAATCTCAAATATTGTGTCATAGTTGATGGTAGAGAGGAAGAAGGATTAGAATATAAAGATCCCATGAGCTTCGATGCATCATCCATTTTAGGATGTGAAGAGAGAAGAGGAAATGTCAATCTATGAAGCTCACAATTTTACTTCAATGCTTTCCTTATTTTGATAATTTGGTGAGAAAATATAAAAAATTAGTCTACGAAGCTTGCAATATTGTTTTGATGATTTCTGAAAAACCTGTGGAGAACACCACTTTATAAAGATATAGGCCCAGTTAGTTCCATATTGAAAAAAATAGACCTTAGAATGGATGGAAATTACCATGCCCCCATAAAGAGCTATTATGTCTAAATTGATCATGTCTAGTTTATGAACAATTTCAGGGGAGAAGGAGGCCCATGCACCCAAACCCATTTTGTAACTATATTTAAAATTAAAATGTGAAGAAGGAATGATTTACCCATGCCACATGTAACCTACTCTGAATTGTGTCATATGTATCTATAACTTTGTAGAAATCATGTAAACAACTAATAAAATCTACAAGAAATAAAAGTTTGAGTGAAAATGCCCTATGTCTAGGAACTGTGGAAAGGTCAAGACCATACCACGATCCTGAATGTATTGTATAATTTTGACCTTTTTTGAATTTTTACACATTTCAGCATCTATGATATTTTATGAGGATCTAAGCCTTGTAATGATCTATTCATGTATCATATAATATATATGTAGATATAGATATACCTTGTTAAATTCCACTATTTTGAGGCACATGTGATAAATCATTTGAGCATGCAACTCAAAAGAATATATGTGTACCCATGTACTATATGTTTGAGTATAACATAGATTTCTGAAGTGGTGACCACCAGTGAGAATTTTTACTTATAGAAGGAGTTGTGCATGCTGGAAACCATGGTGCAAAGAACAAGTAACATGCAATAAAAAACAAGCAAGATTACACATGTAAAGAAACTAGTATCAACAAATAATAGTAGCAACCATTTCATACTCCATAGTAAAACAAGTATAGAATAAACATAGTAATCATGTCAAAATCCATACTATACACACAAGTATAAATGTCAATAATTGAAGCCTCAATGTAAGTTAGAAATGGAAGAGTTATAGAATCAACAATTTACACTCAATTACATAGTAATATGTAGGAACACAATTATATGTCAGCATAGAGCCCCAAACATGAGACATCCATGGTGTCATAAGACAATAATAGTCTAAGGAAAAACCTACCATAATTAGAGAAGTAAGTGTATACATGCAAAGTAGGCACGAAGCCACAAACGCGGGACAACCATGGTGTCATAAGACAAGCAAGGCCCTTAAATCTAATAAAGAAAATAAACATAATATCACAAGTATAAATGTCAATGAAGTAAATGCACAAAATAATAAATCAAGGCATGAACCCATGTAAATAAGGAGTGACAACAATATATAAAGAAGGTGTAGCAAATAATTATAGTAACAACATAGATAGGAGAAGTTATCATTGCATATGACACATGTGTTAGTTCTATTGATCCAATAGATAACAATAAACACTATGTATGTAAACAAGCATGATGAGGAAGGTGTAAAGTAAAATATAATGAAACAAATTCACATGTAAAGTGTGGAGGGATTCCCAAAGGGAGTAGTGTAAGGAATCAAGATATCTCATATCATTGTGTAACAACATTTGAATGTCCTATATCAAGCTCAAAATACCTCGCGAACAAATGTGTGTAAAGAATATATATATTAAATGTATCAAATAAATGTAACCAACATCATGTATAAAGTAACAACCTACCCAAGGAAACTAGAACAAGTCCTAATTTCATACTTTTTCTTCTATTTGAATGTTTTTGTAGTGTTTTGAAATTAGCCATGTAAAAGAAAGTGGGATAACACAAGAGTTACCAAATAAGGGTTTGATCGGGGGGAAGATGAACTTCAAGTGGTAAAGGAGGCATAGGCCTCAAATATTTCATAGTAGAATAAGGATAATTTTTTATAAATTATAGAGATGTCATAGTATGACAGAAAACTGAAGAGTGATAAATCCAATAGAAGTTGTATTGATCTAAGAATTTGAATTGATATTTGTGATTAGAGTATTATATATTAAGATATTACAAAATTGGTTGATATTGATATTGATTTGTGTGTGAAACTCATTGTGATTGAATAAATGTGAGATAAAATTTCATGATTAGGGATAGTATCATAAGTAGTAGTAAACATATTGCAATCATATCGCCTTACCAAAGTACCTAGGGGCTTATATAGTGCATGGAAAACTACTCTTATAATAGAAGGAAGGGATATCTACAAATGCCCTCGATCATTCATAGAGGGATTATACATTGGTGTATATGTATATAATGTCAAGGTGAAACCACTAGATTAAATAACATGTCATATAATTGTATTTTTAGAACTAGTTAAAGGCAAAGCCAAATTTAAGCTATGTATCCAATGATGTCGAGAAAAGCCTGGCTAATATGGGAAAAAAAATTAGATTAATCAAGTTATAAAGCCCCAGGTCCATAAGGGATAAAGAAATAATCACCACTATCAAATATAGGAATATTGACTTCTCATAAAGGCTCACTCGACAAATCAATTTATTCATCATCATTGGCATCAATATCATATTCAACTCTCCAAATGGGATTGAAATCTAGTGTTCACAAATGTTCAACTGACATATAAAATTGCTCATAGTAATTTGGATTATTCATATGGTTCTTATACGTAGCATCATGTTGGCATGTAAAATCTAATTGCATTTTACTTGACAACCCCATTGAAAATTTTGCCCCTTTTTGGTGAAACTAGTCAAATTTGCTGAAATTGCCCCTTTTCAAAGTTCAACTTGTGGGAAAGATTTTGGGTTCCTCAGAGCGTTTTAGGATCCCATATTGCACTCAACAGAAAGGTATAAAATATTTCTTCATGAAAATATGGTCTATAATATATTCCACAGGATTTGGAGTGGCCTTGGGAAATCTTTCTCTCCAGGTACTTTTTGGAGAAAAGGAGTGTGTGTGCATTATTGAAGATCCCACTTCTGAGAAAGGTTTTAGGATCCCCGGTGGTTTTGGGAGCTCAGATCCCAATCAAAAAAATATTATGGTGTCTACTACATGGTGGGATATGTAAGGTGAAATTTTAAAAGCATAAAAAGTAGAAACCTTTCCGACACTGGATCACTGTGTCATTTTTAGACAAGGAATTTTTACTGAAGGTTTCAGGAATCTCGACCAGAGTTAGGATCCTAGAAAAGGTCAAATAGAATAACATTAAACACCCTTTATGACCAAAATGATGGTTCAGTTAACACTTGTTACAAGATCCTCTAACAACTCAGCTCACCCATGTGCTTTCCTAGGCAAAAAATGGAGGTATGAGAAAAACTTCATGGATAACTAATTTTTAGACTTATTAAGAATTCTCATTGGATTTTTTTCTCATTTCCATGCAAAATCATATATCATACAACCCAAATTGGCTAAGTATGGACCCCAGGGTGGAAAGGAAACTTTGTGTTCTAATTTTACGTTGTTCAGATGATGTCATCATGTGCGCCTAGCGCACTTTGGAAGTGTGACGGACTTTTGAGTGGGTTTGCACCTTGCACTTTTCACTTTGAATTCCCACTTGGAAAAGTGTCCCCCTATGATTGGCCCATTAAAAATCAAAGTAAGAACAAAAGAAAAAAGGAAAAAGTGAAGGAGATTATGCAAGTGGTCCCCAAATTCTCCACCTAGGCACACATTAGAGAGATAATTACACTTAGGCACACTTTAGAGGTGCAGTTTCACCCCAAAAGAGCACCCCATGCTAGTGGAGGTGCCTTTTGCCATGCATCTTGCAAAAGAGGTAGAAAATACACTTTGCATTTGCAAAGTGCATTCTCCACCAACATGTGCATTTGGTGTTTAAACTTCCACCTTCCCTCCAAATCATAAACACTCAAAAACATAAAGTGATTCCATTAAACCACCTTCCAAGCTGGTTCTTTCCACCTCCATGCTTTCAAAACCACTTTTTGTGCCCTAGGTCTTCAAATGGTTGTTTTTCTCGTAACTTGTGATTCCATGGTCCAAATCCCTCCAAATTTTAACCATTGAATCCTCTTGAGGGTTACTTTATATTGATCCTAGGTTCATGGCATGTATATCAGTATTTTATTTTGTGTAAATACTTATAATATACAGATATTGCAAACCTATTTCGCCCAAACCACTAAAATTTGAGTTGAAGATTGCACAAAATATATAAGGAGTAAGGTTCCCAAAGTTTTCCCACAAGTTTCCTAAAAAAAACCTCTATTTTGAGTCATTAAGAATGGTATAAGATGAAATATTTCTTGATTTGTGAGTAAAACCAATTTTCACCTTCAAAATCACTCAAAAACCCCATGTACTATAAATTGATTCGGCTTTTTCTCTCAAACCTTGTGAGAGAATTTCACCAAATTTGGAGCATTGATTCTCCTTCCTAATACCTTCCTAAAAAATCAAAAACCACTCTATTTGGATGAGTAACACTCCCAAAAAAGACTATTTTTGTTGCAAATCCTTTATTAAATCCATTTTAAAGCTTTTTTCCTCTACCACAAATTGTTTTTCCATTTCTCATTGATTCAAACAAAGGATTGCCACCAAATTTGGAGCATCTCCTTGTCTTGGGTATAAATTTCTAACTAATCAAGTTGTGTCTAATTTTTATTTGATTTGCTCTCGTTTTAATAAAATACAAATTCAACTGCATGTACCATTAAAATCCATTCAATTTTTTGAATTTTTGGAAACTGTTGAGGAATCTTGTTTCACTTTCACAATTCAATACTTATATCATTTTAAGGTCTGTGAAACCATAATACCCCAAAATGAAGTTCCACTACTCTAGATATGAGCCCCTTTCAATTCTAGTGTCTGAGTATCCAGACATTGAATACAACAATGTGGAGCATATAGATTTTTATTATCTAAAGTATAGGATAGAAGAAGGAAAATTCATTTGCTAACCTAAGTCAGAGTGCATAGAAGGATTGTTGATAACGGAACATCCAATGGAATCAATTGAAGGGTTTCATGATGGGAACAATGGTTGTGGTGTATTATCTATCTCCTCACCATTCTCCACTCAAGAGGCATGGAAAGAAGTGATCATATCCTTCAGGAGGAAATTATCCATTTATTTATTTCTTGGTGTCATCTCACAAAGAGGAAGTGTTTCAATTTTAGAGGATTGTTATATTTTTCCATGGATTCTCAAATCTTTGACATCGTCAAATCCAAGAGAGCTCATAGTTACCGATTCTGGGGTGTGTATGGTGTGAGTTCCTTAATCATGATGATTGTAAGAGGAGTGTTTTCTCATGTAAGAGATATGAGACCATGTTCATGATGAGGATTTGATTTGTGCATCCTACATTTGCCTACAGAGATGAAGAGTTGAAATAGAGTTTTCCAAGTATAACCAAAGATGATCAATCAAGATAAAATGTAGAACATCATTTCTTAGTCCCAAACAAGACATGCCTTGATCAGAGAAGCAACCAAGGAAGATTCTACTCAATTGTAACATTCATGTACATAATGAAGGAAAGGTAGAACTTTGTCCTTGATCATCTTCATTTGAGCACACTTTCTCTCTCTTATCTTCTCTCTCTAACATTCTATTTCTTTGTTGAGGAGAAAATTTTGTAAAAGTGACTTAAGTCACTTAAAGTTTATAATTTCTTCATTGAGATTTCAATTTAAGTTGAAAGGTCACTTGGGAATGTAGAAGAGCCACTATTTTAAGTATAAATTGTAATGCTCTCTCCATTCCAAGAGATTAGTTTTTTACCCTCTCTAGAAAGTTGTATTCTTCTATCCACCACCTAAGAAATTTTCCTCCATTCTCATCTTGTCACTCATCTAAGAACAGGATGGCATTTCATAAGAAGTTGAAGGACTTTGTGCCTCATTTGTGGAATGAATATATCTTGATAAAGATTTGTGTTTTTATTGCAATATCTATTTCACTATCTTGCTATGATGTGGTAGTTGTGCTTGACCATTTCTTTTAATTGAAATTGGAATCACCTCTAAATTGTAGTTGATGAAATATGTGTTCATCTCATAAATTACATTCCCCTTCTCACTTCTCTCTCCTTATTTTTCTACAAGTTCCCTTCTTTTTCAACTATCATTGTAGTCATAAAAATGATGTTTTTACACGTTCCCCATCCTCTGGTTACCCTAGAGTTTGAAATATTTTCCAGATTTCAATAACTAAGAGTTCTCCCATATTGAAGCAGAGGGACTCATTCATGCTAGCATTGAAAAATCCTGTATTTTGTCCTTGAAAAAATATTTTGCCAACAATTTTCGGCACTCACCATAGGGCATATTTTGATGTCCTACATCCTATAATGATAATCCATAAAAATTCATAAAATACAAAACCCAAAATGTATGAAAATCGTTGCTTGAAAACACATTGCCAATTTTTGTAAGAAACTTTTCATATTCCACCGTGTCTTTTTCATATTCTTGGATGTAAATTTTCATATTCCTCATTGAAAAATCCTTTACAAAATGGAAGATAGAATATACATAAGAGGAAACCAAGAAAGTGTAATTATAGTATTTCATAATCCTCTATTCAAGCCATAAAAACAAGTTTATTTCATACTTTCTCCAATAAAGATCCCAAGAAAAACTGCTGAAATTCTTCCAAAAGATTTGTTTAAAGATCCTAGACTATCAATCATGTTGCACTTCCAATATCTTTGTAACCACTTAACACTCTTCCTCCAGAGATGGTTGAGGCAGTACCTTGGGTTCAGAACACCAATATGTTGGCTTTAACTCCTCCACTTCACAAATTACCCAAAGGATTGAGGAATAACTTTCCCACGTTTTGCGGGGATGGAAAACAACATCGAAATTAGCATATTACAAATTTAATCAGATCATGTGGTGTTCTTGGAGTGGAACATGAAGATTTTTTTTTTAGATATTCATGGAGTCATTACAAGATGTTGCTGCAGAATGGTTCTTCTATTTTCAATCTCATGCAATCAATGATTGGGAAAAATATGAAAACTAGGTTTGAAGCATGATTCATGTCAGTAGAAGATGCTCATACCCTTCTCGCTCAATTGGCTCAAATGAAGAAAGAACCAACAGATCCCATGAGATAATTTGTGGCCAAATTCAATAACCTAATTATCAATATTCCTATTGGTGTCCTTCCTACGGCAGTGGAATCATGAAGATGTTGTTGTTAGATGCTCAGTTGCTGGAAGTTGGATTCATATTGTGTGAAACTCAAAAAAAAATATTAGATATGTTGGTGTACAGATACTTTCCTTATCATCTTGGGGAATTTTCCATCTCACTTTATGAGTCATCTAACTTCGGTGATATCATAGTTCATTAGGTTTCGTTAGGAGTTATATAAAATGTTGTTTCATATGTCATCAGAATATGTCATACATGAGTTACATTCTCATTTAATTGGATTGTAATAAAGAAAGAACCATTATAGATGTGCGTATGAGTCTTGCATTTGTGAGTTACACAACATTCAACAATTTGTACCTTATCAACAAGATTCCTGAGAATGAGTAGACCATTTTCTTTTGTATGCAGATAATCATGAAGAGGTTGAATGCTTTCATATTACATGGAAGTCTTTCACGCTTACATTTGAGTGAAGTTTGATTAATGTGCACGTCGTAAAAATTGATACTCGTTCTCATGTTATCTCACATTGGATAATTCTCAATAAATTTACTATCGAAGTGGAAGATGATATTATCATGTTAGGGAAGAGCAAGAACAATTCAAAAAGAAATAAAAGTTCTAAAGGTCATAGGATGAAGGCAACCGATTTATTGCTATAAAATTTGGTAAATGATTTGAATATACATTTAATAATAAAATGGCCCAACATACCCCATATCAAAATGGAAACCAAAATCATATTTGGTGGAGCACCTTGAAGGCTTGCCTTAGAGGCTTCGCATCTGTTAATGTAGCATGTAGAACCCAAGAAGATGAAAATCTTTGAATTAGAATTTGAAGGAGAATAAGAATTTGGATATGCAAACATTGGGTATTTTAAATACTCATCTAATGACTATTCTGAGGATTCCATTGATGATATGAATAAATACTCTTCGTGCAGTGTTCGCCTCACTCGCAAGCACATAAAGAGGTCTCTTCCTCAATGCTTCCCAACCAAAGCAACTTGAATCCTCAAAAGGCGACTCTATAAAAAAAAAACAAAAAAAGAGGATCACCACTTGCCCACTTCCATATAGTCAATTTAAGAAGAATCCCAAGACATACCTCAGCTAAATCCACATCTCCTTCTCCGGACAAGTCTATTTCCTCTCCCCTGTTGTCAACTCAGTTTTAGTTTCTATTTCTTTTTTTCCTAAGAATGCAAATCCTACACCTTGTTAAGGCCATTCCATTTTTCTTGATGTGTGTACCTCCTCATCCTTTGACATCATTGACCATGTTAATAAATCAAAATTCTAAATTTTTGAGTTTGAGTATCTGAGAACTCATCCCAAGAAATTTGATAAACTTTTGTAGTTTATCAAATGAAGTACTTTAAAGTCTGGCTCCATTAAGTCCACTACTAAATAACCAATAAATCACTCCTAGTAGCACTCCTCAGAATCTTCTTTCTTCAACATCCTCCACTTCTAAGAAATTATAACCCTTTTACACTCTCTTTGTTGATCAATGGGTATACATATGAGTAACTATATCATTAATTCTGGTGACCTTTGATAATGTCATGCCCACCAAATTTTCTAAGGATATTGGTCTCACTCTTTCACCCTATGATTTGTCACCATTTACTCCATGGAAACCAAAGAACGTACCCCTCTTTGGCCTATTCAAGGATTCTCAAGTAGCATTTGTATATTTTCCTAACAAGAAGGTCAAGATGAATATTCTCATGGAAAACATTCGAGATTCATATGGGAATTTGTTGAGCCATAGTTTATGTCGAGATATTAGTGGATATATTTAGATGGATTGATCATATGCTACCATACCACTCAATGGTGAACTAAAGAATATTATTCCTATAATAAAGATGCGATACACTTATTGAAAAAAGAAAACGACCCAAGGGTGGAACATTTTGTACCAAGATTCAAGATATGGTAACTAGTTCATAACTTCATGAGGATGATGTTGAGCTACCCATATTGATAGAGGAGTATGCTATATGTATTTAATCTAGTTGAGAAATAATATGATGATTTGAGTGAACCCATAATTTGATAGTGTGAAAGTTCTCTATTGAAGCATGGATACATGTTCTATACTTGGTGATGATGATGAGGATAACATATATATCTTTAATTACCACGAAGTAATCAACCTTGAGATGATAAGATAATGTGGATCCACAAAGAAACAGTGATATCAAATGACTTATTGGAATAGTGAGCCCCAAATTTCCAATCATATTTTCAAGATCCATGACATGAGGATTTGACCTGATAGATACGATTGTGAATATGAAGCTATTCTATTTTTTCCATTTACAGAAGAGGACCTTCTTAATGATTAATGTATATATAATAAGGTTCTTGAGACTCTCAAGGATGATTCCACTCAAGAAGAAGAGTATCTCCATCATGGACATGAATATTATATCTCAAGTTGGTCAAGATGAGGAAACTGATGATCTTGATATTTCAGCCCCAACATTGTGTTAATTCTCCTTTTAAGAGTATGATGCACCATGTGGGTTACATCATAAAAATCAATAAGTTAGAAATGAGTCAGTGTGTGTGAAGGAGAACCGATGCAGGGGCATCTTCAAAAGGACATAAAGCAAATGAAAAATTTCATAGTTATGAGGTCAATTTGAGTATGTTAAGACATGAGGGAGAGAGAGTCTTCGGTTTTAAGAATTTGAAATTTCAAAATTTGGAGTTTCCCTCCAAAATTAAAATTCAAAATTTTAAAGCATGAAAAATACCCTAATAGGATTGTCAAGGTATTGAGAGGATGTCTACAATTTTGTAAGGGTGAGCTAGGTCCTAGGTGGTGTGATAGAGTCATAAATGTTTTTAAAGGATGTGAAAATTCCCCATAATGTGATAATGGGAATACGAAGAGTCAAGTATGGGTCTTGGAGTTAGTTATGTTTTCAAGAAGAAGTTACCCTTTTAAGGTGAGGAATTTGAATTAGAGAGGAGGGGTGAAGTGGAGAGAGAATTCCTTAAGGAAAAGAAGAATAAATAATGGGGGGAAGGAAGAAAATTGTAGTCACAATATCATGCACTTACTAATACTATTATACCACAAAGTATGTTGTTTTATATATGGATATTGCGTAAGAAAATTATTTACTAATGGCTCATTCCCTAGTCCTATCATCAATTTATTCAGTCATTATCATTGATTATTTTCCATAGTCGTTGTGTTACTTGCATACTTCTAGTCGTATCCCAGGGACTATCAAATGTCGTTATTTACTCAGTTGTCATCTCTAGTCTTTGAATAGGGCACCTAGGAAGGGCTTTGGGCACCCATGGGTGCCCAATATTTATTTTTAGGCACCCTGGTCCCAAGTTGCACTTGGTTCTCATTTAGAGTTTTGAGGTCGATCTTTGTAATTTTCCCTCTCATTCCCCTAGGTACTAGTCGGCATGTCAGGTCATTAGTGTCAAAATTTGAGCAAGAGATCCCTATATAAGCACAACATACCTACTATCTTATGGGAGGACTATTTCTACTAAGGGATAGCTATCTACACAATGCAAGGGACTGCATTTGGGAACTATTTTGTATCACACATTGCATAAGAAAGGGAAGTCTATTCTATTACATACACCATTTTGCATTATATCTAGATATTTCTTGTTATCTTTGTGTCATTGGCGCTAGGGCACCCCGGGCACATGATTACACACACAATCACATAGAACTACATTGGGTTTGAGATGTAGTGCAACACTTAGTTGTAAGACTACCATTATGGCCACTAAGGATAGTCTGACCCCTTCATATGCATATTTCTTTTTTAGGAGTTTTATGCTTTAAATGAGGTTTTATAGATGATTCTTCATTACAAGTTTACAGTGTCATCAACGAAGCTAGTGAGACATCTACGCAATAAAAGGTGAGTTATTGCAAAGACCTAGCGACCAAATCAAACTCAGGTTTCAAGTTGTTCTCCATCCCAAAGATGCCCATATTACAAACCAGGGCACCCAAAGGTGCCATAATCCTTCCCCAAACACCCCAGTCTAGCAAAATTTTCCCCTGCCTCAACGTTTTGGGGTGTGTTGTGTCACTTTGCTCTGTCTGTACATCATCCCACTCAGTCCCGAATCACAACAAGGTAAGTCATTTTCAAGTTAGTACCTTTTCCCTCCTATTTAAATTATTTCATTTCATTTAAAATATCAAATAAATTAGTTAGTACTTACATTCTATTTTATTTCAGTTATTGCATTTCTGTACTTCTTATATTAACTTCTAAAATTCATATTTTAGTTAATCAAAAACCTGCGATTTTGTAAGAATCACATAGTTATATGTATATGAAACTTTGTTTTGATGCATTAAAATCTTCAATAGAGTCTTGTGTTTGATTTGTATGGACTTAGAAATATTTAATTTATTTATGAATGCATGGAGGATATGTGAAACCATCTTAGAAGGTCCATTAGAAGTTTCAGTTGTGAACTCCCTGTTTCTAGCATAAGTGTTAATGCATAGGATTGTGTAAAGGATTGAAAACTATGTTTGAAGCCTTAAACAATTGAATATAGACATAAAATTTGGAAGGAATAATTTTGATAGAGACATATAATATATTCAAAATGAATTTTTAGTTTCCATTGGATAAATTTTAAGATAATGATGCCAGTCTTGAAGGAGGTATGAAAACTTAGTTTGAATTGTGGAGAAAGTCATTACCAAGTTTTGGGACAACAACGATAACTTTTTTGTATAATTTTCAAATTATTCAAAATTTAGGTTATAGGTGAAGAAGGTCATTATCCAAATGGTTTTTTCAATATTTTACATTAATTCTGAGTATTTTTGGATTTGTGAAGTATTTTCTGTCTGGACTGAGAATGCATGCAACCAATTTGACATAATGTCTTCCCGAGAAAATAGTCATAATTTTTAAATTACATAATAAAAACGGATGAAATTTGGAACATATGTTACTTGTAGATACTTTTAAACTTTATAGAGCAATTGGTCTTGTGCAGAAAAATATATACATGACAAAAATTTGTTGCAGACTGTTTGTTCTTGAGACCACAAATTGGCAGTTTTGAGTAAGATAAATGAAAAGTAAGTTTTTGATCCTTTTGAAGTAAAATTAGTGATTTATCTAACAATGTTTGTGAGTGAGGAACATGGTAAAATTTTGGAAGAGTTCATTGAATGTTAAAAATATCAAAAAGATACTTGTTTGAGCAAGGAAATAAAGAGAGCTAGTTAAGAAAGGTGAAGGGAAAACTGAGCAAATGTAAGTGTTAATAGAGCTATATGAAAAGTGATCATTTTGTTAGTTGAAATGACATTATATGAGTGGTAGAAATAGGTTAAGGTTCTTAAATAATCCATTCAAGGTGGATAAGGTCAATTATTGCAATATTTAGCCATTTTAGGCTACTCAAGAAGATCCTCATTTGCAGAGCTTGGTAGAGATTGTTGTTTTGATTCCTCCTAACTTATTAAATGCATGATGAAATGTAATTTTATTTGCATCAAGAACCATTTGGAGAACCTAATAAATCTGAAGCATCAAGAATCCTATGATGGTGTCAAAAATATCTAAATATCTATCAAGAACCAGTTCATTGAAACAATGGTCATGTGGAGCATGACAAGAAAGGAACAAATTCTCGTTGGAGAGCCCAAGCTAGTTGTGAACATAATAAGCTTGGTATGATCAAGAACCAAACCCATGATAGTAGAAAATGAAAAATAGGAAATTTGAAATAGGGATGAATATGAAGATGTATTGGCAACCAGAAATGGAATTTTATAGCCACCAAGACAATGATCTATCTAGATGGATCCTCACTTGCAAGAGGGCTCATACAAACTCTCTCAAGATGAAACATGCAAATTTCTCCTTCTTAGGTGTATAGAGATCTCTTATAGCAGCTAACCTTCCCAAGCATTTGAGAAGAGGATCTTACTTCATTGATCCAATAAATGGGTTTGGAGAGAAAATTCATTTGGTTATACCCATACACGAGTAACATTCAAAGAAGAATAAGTAATACAGTGAAAGTGGGTTGTCCCCTTAGAATCCATGTACCATAAGTGATTTAGGTTTGTTATTGTTGTGTGTTTCACTTTTATGTAGTGTGTCGTGTGTGTTTTTATTTTATTTTGTTTCTCTTTCCCCTTGTGTGTAGGTGTTCAATAAAATATATTAAAACAAATAAGATTATCTTCCTTTAGTATGTCCTGAGAGACTCTATCGCCCAATGGATAAGGTACAGTTATACTATATGTTAAGTTGAGATTTTGGTGTTCCTTTTTGCCTCATTTGTATTCCATCTCAAACCAAAGTTAAATCCAAAATTATGAGCCAAATATTTTTATGTAAAATTTCACTGCATTTACTTGATAATCCCATTGAAACTTTTGCCCCCTTTTTGGTCAAATCGATCAAAATTTATAATATTTCCAAAATTACCCATTTTTAAACTTGAACTTCAGGGAAAGGTTTTGGGAGCCTCGAAGCATTTAAAAATCCCAGATAATAGTCGATGGAAAGGTCTCAGAAGATTTCTCTTTGAAAATATAAATTAAAATATATTTGGTGGTCTTTATATTGTTCTTGGGAAAGCTTTCCCTCCAAGCGATTTTTGGGGAAAAGGAGTGTGTGTGCATTACTAGAAGATCCCACTTATGAGAAATGTTTTAGGAACATCGGGTGGTGTTGGGATCTCATAATCCTAGTCATAAAAAATATTACAGAGTCTACTACATGGTGTGATATGTAAGGTGAACTTTTTGGAAGCACAGAAAGCATAAACTTTTCTGACACTGGAGAACAGTGGCCTTTCTAGACAAGGAATTTGCACTCAAGGTTTCAGGCACCTCGAGTGGATTTAGGATCCTAAAAAAGTTCAGATATAAGAAAATTGAACCCCCTTCATGACCCAAGTGATGGTTCTATTCACACTTGTTACAAGCTCCTTCGAAAAACTCACCTCACTGGCACGCCTTCCTAGAAAAAAATTATAGGTATGAGAAAAAATTCATGGATAACTCATTTCCAGATTTCCTAAGTATTTTCATTGGATTTTTTCCCATTTCCATGCAAAATCATATATTATATGGCCCAAATTGGTTAAGTATGGACCTCAGGGTGGAAAGGACACTCTAAGTTCTAATTTTATGTTGTGTGTATGATGTCATCATGTGGGCTTGGTGCACTTTGGAAGGGTGGCAAACTTTTGAGGTAGGTTTTCACCTTGCACTTTGCACTTTGAAATCCCACTTGAAAAAGTGTGCCCCCCTACGATTGGCCCATTGAACCTCAATGTAAAAACACAAGAAACAAGCAAAAAGTGAAGGAGATTATGCAAGTGGGCCCCACATTCTTCCACCTAGGCACACATTGGAGGGATGATTGCACCTAGGTTCACTTTGGAGGTGAAATTTCACACACAAAACGTGTGCCCCATGCTAGTGGAGGCACCTTTTTCTCATGCATCTTGCTAAAGAGGTGGAAAATACACTTTGTATTTACAAAGTGCATTCTCCACCAACATGTGCACTTGGTGTTTAGACTTCCACTTTCCCTCCAGATCATAAACACTAACAAACATAAAATTAGTCCATTAAACAACCTTCCAAGATGGTTCTTTCCATCTCCATACTTTCAAAACCACTTTTTGTGCCCTAGGTCTCCAAATGGTTGTTTTTCCCATAACTTGTGATTCCATGGTCTAAATCCCTCCAAATTTTAACCATTGAATCCTATTGAGGGTACCTTTTTATTTATCATAGGTTCATGGCATGTATACCATAATTGTTGCAAACACTTAAAATATTTGGCTATTGCAAGCTTATTTTTTCTCAAACCACTAAAATTTGAGTTGAATATTACACAAAATACACACGGAGGAAGGTTCCCAAAGTTTTCACAATAGTCTCCTACATCAAAACCTATATTTTGAGCCATTAAGAATGATCTAGGATGAATGATTTCTTGATTTTTTAGTAAAACCAATTTTCACCTTCAAAACCACTCAAAAACCCCATGCAATAAAATTTGGTTCGACTTTTTCTCTCAAACCCCGTGAGAGAATTACACCAAATTTGTAACATCGATTATCCTTCCCAATACCTTTATAATGGATAAAAAACCACTAAATTTGGATGAGTGATGTTCCTAAAATGAAGGATTGATTTTTTTACATGTCTTCCATTAAAGCCATTTTTCAAGCTTTTCCCTCTGCTAGAAATTGTTTTCCCGATTTCCCATTGATTTTGACGAAGGATTGCCACCAAATTCAGAGTGTCTCCTCATCTTAGGAATAAATTTCCAACTAATCGAGTTACATATCCAATTTAGATTTGATTTTCTCCCATTTTGGCTAAAATATGAACTTAGCTGCTTGTACTAGTAATTAAAATCCATTAAAAATTTTAAATTTTCAGAAACTGTTGCAGAATCTTGTTTAACTTACACCATTCAATCCTTGTATCATTGTAAGGCTTGTGAAACCATAAATCCACACAATGAAGTTCCAATACTTTAGATTTGAGCCATTTCAGTTCTAGCGTTTGAGTACCCAGTCATTAGAGAAAACATGGAGCATATGTATTTCGATGATATGAAACAAACGATGGAAGAAGGAAATTTCATTTTCTAACTTGAGTCAAGAGTGTATAGGAGGATTGATGATAACAAAACATCTAGTTGAATTAATTGAAGGATTTCATGATGGTAACCATGGTTGTGGTGTATTCTCTATCTCCTCACCATTCTCCATTCAAGATGCATGGCAAGAAGATGCGCATATCCTTGAAGAGGACATTGTCCATTTATTTATTTCTTGGTGTCATCTCACAAAGAGGAATTGTTTCAATTTCAAAGGATTGTTATATTTCTTCCATGGATTCTCATGAATATTTAACACCATCAAATCCAAGAGAGCTCACGGTTACCGAGTTTAGGGAATGTATGGTGTGAGTTCCTTCTTCATGATGATTACAAGAGGTTGATTCATGTAAGAGACAAGAGACCATGTTCTTTACAAGGATTTGATTTGTGCATCCTACATTTTCTTACAAAGATGAAGAGTTGAAACATATTTTTCCAAGCATGACCAAAGATGATCAATCAAGATAAGATGTGGAGTATCATTTCTCAATCCCAAATAAGTCTCGATGCTTGATCATAAAAGTGTCCAAATAATATTATACTCGGTTACAACATTCATCTCCACAATGAAGGAAAATAAAAACTTCGTCCTTGATCATATTCATTTGAGCACACTTTCTCTCTCTTCTCTCCTCTCTCTAACATTTTATTTCTTCATTGAGGATTAACTTTACTACAAGTGACTTAAATCACTTAAATTTTCTATTTCTTTTTTGAGATTGCACTTTAGGTCTAAAGGTCACTTGGGAATGTGAAGACCCATTGTTTGAAGTATAAATTTAATGCTCTCTCCATTCCAAGAGATCAATTTTTTCCCTCTCTAGCAAGTTGTATTCTTTTATCTCCTACCTAAGCAATTTTCATCCATTCTCATATTGTCACTCATATGAGGGCATGCTAGCATTTGTAATAAGTTGAAGGATTTTTTGCCTCATTTGTGGAATGAATATCTCTTGATAAATCTTTATATTTAATCTTGTAGTATCTATTTCACCATCTTTCTATGACGTGGTGTTGTGCTTTCCTGTTTCTTCTAATTGAAATTGGAATCACCTCTAAATAGTAGTTGGTGAAATCCTTGTTCAACTCATCAATGACATTTCCCTTCTTAATTTTCTCTGCTCACATGTCTACAAGTTCCTCTCTCAACTATTATTGTAGACACAACAAGGATGTTTTCGTGCGTTCCCCAGGCTCTGGCTACCCTGAAGGTAGAAATAGTGTATATATTTTCTATTTTTAAATAAATGAAATTCACCCCATCTTGAAATAGAAGGAATCATTCCTACAAGAATAAATGAATCCCACATTTTTTCCTTCAAAAAAATATTTCTCCAACTTATCCCAATCAATATTGTCATCAAAATTTGAATCTATCTTAGTTTGTTTTGGAGGAGTATAAATATTTGTAGTATCCATTATTGTGTTGCCCCATTATTGGAATTTTGTATGCTCTAAGTTCTCTAATTCTTTGTGCAATTATTCATGATTGATTGATATTGCTTCTATTTCCATTTTCTCAATAGTAAGATGTAAATTTATCACTAAGAGTGGTTCATCTGAATGAGGTATTATATTTTGATCCTATTTATGAGTAGATGACTCTTGTTATATATCTAAAGGTGTATCATTCACTATTGCAGTATGCTCATTTGATACAATTGTTATAGTTTTTGGGGCAAATTGAGGTTTAGGGACTTGAGATGATTTCATAGTATAATGTCATGCATTAAAGGAAATAAAGTTCTCACATTCAAGTTGTCAGATTATTTGTTGTAAAGTATATAAATTGTTTTCATGGTGTCCATTAATTCCATGATAATTGAAAAATGTTTTACCTGTGATTTTTTCAAACCGATAGTGGGGTTAGTGATGAGTAGATATAAAAGTGATTAATCACTTTTCAAGTAGCTCATATAGAATAGCATGTTGTCTAACATTCTTATTGAAGCAAAGGGGTGCTTTCAGCATTTGTTGCCTTAGTATTTGAGATATATTTTGTGGAACATACACATTATTGCCTTTATGTATGAATTTCACTTCACTTGTATGAGCACATATATCATGCATAATGTGCGTATATCATTTCTT
Organism: Taxus chinensis; assembly: GCA_019776745.2. Lineage (NCBI taxonomy): Eukaryota > Viridiplantae > Streptophyta > Pinopsida > Cupressales > Taxaceae > Taxus > Taxus chinensis. The sequence continues at coordinate 910,937,206 of CM034147.1, read as the reverse complement.
TTCAGTAACCTTAGAACCATATTTATCATGATTCATGGTGACATTATTGACATAGGAATTGGAAGAATCCTTTAGATGCAATATGTCATCAAAGATTTTATTTCAGTATTCATAGCTTGAAATTGGACATGAAAATCATATTGTAATGTTTGAATAGACTTTAGGATAACTTTATGAAATAAGTCATCAAATTATTAATAGAAAGGGTTGGAATAGGTCTCAACATTGAATCCAAATGGGAAGATGATGTATCAAAAAGGAGAATTATTTATTAGAATAATTTCAAGATAGTCTATTTGTATGTGTGATAATGTTGAAGTAAACCATAAATGAAAACTTGGGAATTTGTAGCATAGGCCATGATGGAAATTTTTTATAGAAAAACCTAATTAGGTAATAAATAATACTAATCAACACATGGAAGGCCGAAAATCAAGAGACCATAGAGGATACAACTTAAATGTTATGTTTAGAAAAAATAATCGTCATCAAATTATTTCGACCATTTATGAGAATAAACAATCAAGCCAAAAAATGGACCAAGCGGAACATAGGGTGGCGCTCCGAATGTGGATCATTCGGTAGACATTAAGGACCCAATACCACCCCCATTTCCCACTTAGATAAAGTACTCCTCCAACACTCCAATTCATAGCTATGGTATAATAAAAGCATTAAAGGAATCAATTTTTTTTTAACTCAAGGACTTTTGTTATTGGTGAGTTACAAGTAGTTTGTAATCATCAACCCAGGTTTCATTCCCATTGAATTCATTAGATGCTTTCAATAAGTGGCCATGGGGACACCTTACATCAAGGTAGGGGTTGCACTTCTCCATATGGACCAAGTGGAACATAGCATAGTGCTCCAAATGTAGATTGCTCAACGGACATTAAAGACCCAAGCCCACCCCCATGTCCCATTTAAAGAAAGTACTCCACCACTCCAGTTCACAGCTTTCGTATAATAAAAGTGTTTAAGGAACCAAATTTTTTAAGTTAAGGTCTTGGGCTATTGGTGAGTTACAAGTAGTTTTTAATTATCAACCCAGGTTCCATTCCCATTGATTTCATTGGATGCTTTCGATAAATTGTCATGGGGAAACCTTGAGGTAGGGGTTGAACTTCTCCATATGGACCAAGAGGAATATAATGGGGCACTCTGAATGAAAATCGCTCATCAGACATTAAGGACCCAAGACCACCCCCATGTCCCACTTAAAGAAAGTACTCCACCACTCCAGTTCATATCTCTGGTATAATAAAAGTGTTTTTAGAACCAAAATTTTCAAACTCGAGGTCGTGGGCTATTGGTGAGTTACACATAGTTTTTAATCAACCCAAGTTCCATTCCCTTTGATTTCATTGGATGTTTTTTATAAGTGGCCATGGGGACACCTTGAGGTAGGGGTCGAACTTCTCCATATGGACCAAGCAGAACATAGTGGGGTGCTCCAAATGCGGATCGCTCAGTGGACATTAAGGACCCAAGCCCACCCCCATGTCTCACTTAGATAAAGTAATCCTCCACCACTCCAATTCATAGCTCTAGTATAATAAAAACATTTAAGGAACCAAATTTTAGAACTCAAGGTCTTGGGCTATTGGTGAGTTATAAGTCGTTTGTAATCATCAACCCAAGTTCCATTCACATTGAGTTCATTAGATGCTTTGAATAAGTGGCCATGGGGACACCTTGAGGTAGGGGTCGAAATTCTCCATATGGACCAAGCGGAACATAGTGGAGTGCTCTAAATGTGGATCACTTGGAAGACATTAAGGACATAAACCCACCCCCATGTCACACTTAAAGAAAGTACTCCTTCACTACTCTAGTTCATAGCTCTAGTATAATAAAAGTGTTTACCATTTAAAGTTTTCAGAACATAGCGGGGCACTCCGAATGTGGATTGCTCAGCAGAAATTAAGGACCAAAGCCCATCCTCGTGTCCCACTTAGAGAAATTTCTCCTCCACCACTCCAGTTCATAGCTCTGGTGTAATAAAATCATTTAAGGAGCCAAATTTTTTAACTCAAGGTCTTGGGATATTGGTGAGTTACAAGTAGTTTGTAATCATCAACCCAAGTTCCATTCCCATTAAGTTCATTGGATGCTTTTTATAAGTAGCCATGGGGACACCTACTTCTCCATATAGACCAAGCGGAACATAATGGGGCACTCTAAATGTGGACAACTTGGTGGACATTAAGGACCCAAGCCCACCCGCATGTCCCACTTATAGAAAATACTCCTCCACCACTCCATTTCATAGCTCTGGTATAATAAAAGCGTTTAAGGAACCAAAATTTTCAAACTCAAGTTCTGGGGCTATTGGTGAGTTACAAGTAGTTTGTAGTCATCAACCCAAGTTCCATTCCCACTGAGTTCATTAGATGCTTTCAATAAGTGGCTACAGGGACACCTTGAGGTAGGGGTCAAACTTCTCCATATGGACCAAGTGGAACATAGCGGGGCTCTCCGAATGCGGATCTCTCAGCGGACATTAAGAACCCAAACCCACCCCCATGTCCCACTTAGATAAAGTACTCCTCCACCACTCTAGTTCATAGCTCTATTATAGTAAAAATGTTTAAGGAACCAAATTTACGAACTCAAGGTCTTGGGCTATTGGTGAGTCACAAGTTGTTTTTGATCATCAACCCAAGTTCCATTCCCATTGATTTCATTAAATGATTTCGATAAGTGGCCATGGGGACACCTTGAGCTAGGGGTCAAAATTCACCATATGAACCAAGTGGAACATAGCGGGGCACTCTGAATATGGATCGCTCAGCTGAAATTAAGGACCCAAGCCCACCCTTATGTCCCACTTAGAGAAAGTAATCCTCCACCACTCCAATACATAGCTCTAGTATAATAAAAGTGTTAAAGGAACTAAATATTTCAAACTCAAGTTCTTTGGCTATTGATGAGTTACAAGTAGTTTTTAATCATCAACCTAGGTTCTATTGTCATTTAGTTCATTAGATGCTTTCGATAAGTGGTCATGGGACACCTTGAGGTAGGGTTCGAACTTCTCCATATGGGCCAAGTGAAACATAGTGGGGCCCTCTAAATGTGGATCACTCGATGGACATTAAGGACCCAAGCTCACCCCCATATCCCACTTAGAGAAATTACTCCTCCACCACTCCATTTCATAGCTCTGGTATAATAAAATTGTTTAAGAAACCAAATTTGGAAGAATCGGTGATTGAGAGGATTGTTGGGGGAGTGATGGATGTGGTTATCAAGTGAAGCCCTAATGGTGGATCTTGTGTAGGAAAAGGCACAAAAAATGGCCATGGCCTTAGTTCAGGAGGTGGTGAAGAGGACCCACAAAATGGAGGAAGTGGGGCAGGGTAAGGATAAGTGTGTGGCGGGAAGGGGAATAGTGAATGAATTTGGTGGCAAAGAGGACTTGATAGGCATATGTGCCTTTCTCTCTATGAGTAGGGAAAATTGGATTGCCTACATCGATCTTCTAAGGGTAGAGGGACTTTTAAAAACTGATAAGGAGCATCCAATCCCTAATCCCGACTATCTCGCGATCAATACTAGTAAGGTGATTCTTGTGGATCTGAATAGAAGACATAGTGTGGCACCTAATACTGGGAGGGAATTCGTCTTTAGAAATCAAGGCAGTGAGGATGAGTCTTTTAAAGCAGTCGAGACCAAATTTTTCTCCTTTAAGGATGTTGTGTAGTAGAAAGAGCACAAATATTATACCTCTTGGGCTTACATCATCGACCTAGAAGATGAGACGCCCCTGTTAAGATTAGATAATCCCAAGGTATTAGCTCATTTCCAGTCCTTATCCCAGCTTGCAGTAATTGGAAGGTTCAACAACTTGTGGTTGTCTTCTTCCACCCTTTCTCTTTGTATTTCCAAAAAATGGTCTAAAAATTGTGAAATCTCCTATTGCTCTAAGGGTTTCTTCATGGTTTAGTTTAAGGAGGTAAAAGAATACCATAAATTTTTGTCAGATGGTACATGGTTTTGGGGAAATGTGGGACTATTTCTCACACCTTGGTTCCTCAAATTCAACCCAAATCACTTCTCTGTCACAAAAATGTTTGTGTGGGTTCACCTTCCAAACATTCCACTACATTTTTGGTATTATATTGAGGACATAGGTAATGCTCTGGGTAAATTCTTAAAGGTGAATCCAATCAAGGAGGCGGCGGGCCTTTGAACATTTTCCAGATTTTACACAGAGATAGATTCAAGCAAGGGCATGCCCGATAATATTTTACTAAAATTGGGTAACATCCAACATGTTCAAACCCTAGACTACGAAAACACAACATTCAAGTTTTGTTCATGTCAAACTCCAGGACATTTGAAGGTGGATTTTTCACAAGGAAATAAGAACCATCTGAGAAAGAATTTGTCAAATAAAGGAGGATGAAACAATCAATCTTCGGATCCGGCTCATAAGGCTGAACACACAGAAGATTCTAGAGAAGGCCATCATGAAAATTAAGGGAATGGCTCTAAAATCCTTGTTATTCTAGCCCCCTCACTTAGGACAGAAGAAAATATGATAGTAGTAGGCGGTGTGAAGAGGGGTTATGAATCTGATAAATCAGACAAATTGGATTTAAATCAAGAGAAAAATCTTGTTCTTTCCAATAACCTCATGATGGTGGTCACTTCAGACCAGGACACATGGCATGAGGTCAAAAATAAAAAGGGTAAGAAAGGGCGGTACATAAATGTGCTCGACTACTACTCTTTGTATGAAGAGTGATGACAGTCAGCGGTTAATCTTGTTCTCCCTTATTAGTTAGGTTTTGGTATTTGTGTGTTGTGTTGAGTTTGTGTGTTTTTACTTGGTGTTTGTAATTTGGTTCATAGCTCTGGCTAAAATATTTATTCTTATAAAAAACAATGAAGCCAAAAAGTGCATATTTTGGTGATTATGTCTTGATTAATAAAAATGGTAATTTAGAATTTGTGAAAAAGTGTGATATAAATTATGTCAAAAGAAAGAGGTTTTCTATTAAATGTATGAAAATCAATAAATACCTTAGAGGAAATTAAAAATAGATCCATTATGATTGAGATATGTAATGAAAAATGATTTGGCAATTAGGAATCCCTAGAAAGAGACCTCGATGAAAGGACTGACTATGAGACCCTAGGAAAAATGGTGAAATCCATACTTAGGGAAGGTGATAGATGAAAAAATGGTTTGGATATACATATACAATGCATAGATGAAAACATAGCGAAATTAGGGTTTGGAATAATGTGCTAGATTTAATTGTGAGTTGGATTCACCAAATGTTTACACGTTATTTCTAAGTTTTGGTAATTAGGATGTTATTTTAAAACAAACTATGAAGAGTATAAGGATTAGAAACATATAGATTATTATAATTTAATTACTTCCAACATCAATTTTTAAAAATGGATCTCCAGTTGGTTTCTTCATCAGCAGTAGGGGGATTAGGCAAGGTGACCCTTTATCCCCGTTTCTCTTCATTATCATGGTATAGAACCTAAGTAGAGCCATACGTAGCTACATTTTTTCAGGCACTCTTCGTGGGTTTAATCCTTCTTCAAATAATTTATCTATCTCCCACCAACAATTTGTAGATGATACTATTTTTTTATCCATTGCTTCAGTCCTTGAAGTTAAACAATTTAAATTCTTGCTGACTTGTTATGAAGAAGCATCGAGACAGCTCATTAATTATGCAAAAATCTCTATTTTCGTCGTCAACACACCTTTGGGTAGGCAACAAAGATTTCTAATATTCTTGGTTGTTGTTTAGATCCTTTTCCCTCCACTTATTTAGGTATTCACTTGTTTAATGGATCTTTCCCTTTGGAAGTTTTGAATTCCCTCCTTGCTAGATTTCAGGTTGGAAAGGAATTTTTCTATCTAGTGTTGCCAAAGTAACTTTGATTCAAATCATGATGAAAAATCTTCCTATCTACCTTCTCTCTCTTTTTAGAATTCCATAAAAGGTGGTGGAAATGATTGATAAAATCTAGAAACAGTTCTCATGGAGTGGAGTTGAAGAGAAAAATGCAATCCCGCTTGTTGCTTGGGAGAAGGTTTGCAAGCTCAAATTTCAAGGTGGATTGGGAATAAAAAACATCATGCATATGAAAAATGTCCTTCTTACCAAGATAGAATGGAGAATTCTTAAGGAGGATATGCCTTGGAGAAAAATAATCAAAGATAAATACTTGAAGGAGGACTTTATCAAGGATTTTACAATGTCTACGGATCTTTCTAGAGGATCTTACTTTTGGAATTATTTGATAAAGATAAGAGATATGATTTCCAATGGAATTATGTGGGAGTTTGGAAATGGGAGTAAAATATATTTTTGTGAGGATACGTGGGACCTAAGTCTGAGTCAACGTCAAAGAGAGAATATGCAAGAACAAATCACTAAGATAAGAGAAAAATATGGTGAAAAAGAAAGTGACTACCTTAGACCCAATGATGGAAAAATTGAATGGAGAAGGCTCTCTTTTGAAGAAGGAAATAATAATGATAGAGATAACCTGCATGTTATACAAAACCAGATTTTAAACATATATATCCTATGCAATAAAACAAAAGATGACTTGATGTGGGAAGATACTAGAGATGGAATTTATAGTGTGCACTCAGGATACAATAGGTAGAATCAAAATCAAAACAATAAAATATTATGGAAGAAAATATGGATCAAAGAGCTCATTCCTAAAGTAAATTTATTTTGGTGGTTTGTTATTCAAAATAGAATCCTCACAATGGACAACATGAAAAGAAAGGGACAAATGTTGCTTAACAAATGTATTTTATGCAAAATGAAGAGGCGAGTGTTAATCATATTTTCTTACATTGTCAATTTTCCATTTCACCATGGGGACTCATACTTGACAAGATAGGCTTGAAGTGGGATTTTCCCTAATATTTGAATGAGATTTGGAATCAATGGTTTTTTCAAACTAAATGAAAATCAGTGAGATTTCTTTGGGAAATGATTCTCCCTCATACGGTTTGGGCTATTTTGAAAGAAAGGAATAGAATAATTTTTGAAGATCAGATTAGAATAATTTTCAAAGATTAGAGTCTTCATGTTAACTTGGTTTTCAGGAAGCTTATTTTGATGATTATTGAAAATTTTAAGTCCTCTATTTCTCCTAGAAAAGAGAGTTTGAAATAATCAAATACTACCTTCCTCAGTAAATAAAACTTTCAGATTGATCAGGTTTCAACTCAAAATACTAGCAGACCTTCCAAACAAGATACAATTTGCCATCCTCCTCCTAAGGACTAGGTAAAACTAAACTTTGATGGTGTAGTAAAAGGAAACCCAAGAAAATTTGGGGGTGGGGAGTTATCAAAAATAGCAAGGGTGAATTAATTTCATCCTACGCTGGAAACTTGGGTTCTCAAACTAATAATTTTTCTAAGGCAACGTCATCTCTTTAGGGGATAAATTTATCCAAACAACTAGGCATAATAAATCTCTAGGTTGAAGGTGATTCATTTAACATCATAAATAACCTACAAAAAAAGTCTACTCCATGTTGAACCATCAACAATATGATCAAAGATGCCATTCTTATACTAAACACCTTCCCACAATTTTTTTTTCTCACACATTTTGAGAAGGTAACAAAGTGGTGGTTGTATGTGCTAATTTAGGGATCAATTCCACTAAGCTCCATCATTGGGTGGGAATTGTATACACCTCTCTTGAGATAATCAATATGGCTAATCATGAAAATTGTAAAAAACTTTCTTAATATGGCCTCGTATCTTTTGAAGGATATTACTTTTGAGACACACGTTTGGACCACTCATGTCCTCTTTCTTTTAAGTGTATTCATGCTTTGGGAATTCACACATTTTCCTTATTTTTTACCCTGTATTTCACTAGAGCATCAGAGAGAAAAAATTTGGATCCTAGAATGGGAGGTGATCTTTTTCAGGTGGAGCCTCCATTCAACAGAGGTTGGAAGGAAGACAAAAATATTTGGAGCAGGGAACTTCAACACATTTCTAGAAAGATTTTGTGGGCACGACCCACATGTTTCCATGGAATTCACAACAACCTAGAAGGATCGTATTGTTCAATTCTGAGGGAAGAGGTGGTTAATTTCTGAAGTTATCATTATACACATCATAGGTATGAGCACACATGGTACTAAATTCTATAAAAACAAATGTGATAGGAACGAGCATGAAGCCAAATTTTTGGATGAGAGGGAGTTAAATTCAAAAAATAATAAGGGGTTTATAATATATATATATATACTTCACACATCCTTATCTAGCCCGTATGATGAGATTGTGAAAATCATCATTAAGTACCTGACTATGGAAGGAAGGTTGCACCACATTAACACCTATCACTTGGTGTTCTTGAATCACTTCAAAAGAAATAAGTTGTTAAGTCTTCCTTTCTCCACATCCTCATGTCTCTTGAAAGTTATATTAAGGATGTTTAGTGGGGGAAAAGGACTTACCCTTTGCACCAACCTGTAATTATTTTAATCTATGTGCACTTAATAATCCAAAACTCTAGGATGAAACCTACTCCTTCTCTACCTTCCACTTATGTTCCTAAAAACAATAAGAGGCAAGGGGAGACATTAGCTCCACTAGGATTCTTTGAAGTAGCACTAATAAGGGAAAAAATATGGTTGGCCCTAGTTCCACACATGACAATTCCCAGCAGGGTCTTGAAGAGGGGGATTTGGCTATAAACTACCTTATGAGTCTTGGCAAAAAAAAGAGAAGGACCTCAATGCTTCTCTTTAAACTTAAGTGTAGTATCAAAAGGATGTGATAAAATGGATCAGAATGGACATCTGTACCTTAAAGGGGAATGTGAATGATATTAACACCTCAAAGAATGTCAAAGAAAACCAAGATTGGAAGTAATTAGATGACAAACTAGAGCAAGTTAATAACAGGTGCTCTCTCTTGATGGAGGGTTTTATTTTTCAAATTTTCATCCTTAAATCCATTGTGAAGGATCTCAGTAACAAGGACATCAAAGGAAAATTGAAAGAGGAAGAAAGGAAAAAAGAAGTGGGGAACAGAGAGCAATACATGAAAGACCTTCTAGAGATTACTGAAAAAGTGTATAACTACAAATGATGTATTTGTTGTTTTACTTTTTTTTTATGGTCTTGGGCTACACTTGGGTTGTATTTTGACTCTAATTGGACTGGTTTTATGTTGTTACTTATAGCTATGTTGGTTTTTTTTAACTGTTTTTTTATCCATGAAATGTATAATGTTATATCTAGATGAAAGATATTTTTTTGTAACAGGGTAGGGTCCCTAGAAAAACCCTTTTTTACCCCATTATCTAAAAAAAATTCCATCTTGAAATGAATTGGATGATTGATAAATGATAAACAACTAGTTCAAAACACAAAGAGACATGGAAATAGATATTTAGGATGATATGGGTTTGCAGGGTAGTGGAACAAGAAGATCTAGGGCTCTAGATTTTGCATAGAACATTTTGGAACTAAAGAATGTGTAGGTGCACAACCATACATGATTTGTATTGCCTAGGAAATATCTATAAAGTCCAGGACATGGACTATATGGTTTAAGATAGGAGAAATTCAAGCTATGAAATGTTTTATGTGCTTCACTTATCTATAGTTGGTTCTTGTTGTGTGCCACTCTTGTTCTTGTAACCTCAATATGACCTATGATGACTACAATAAAGTAGAAACAATAGAAACATGTAGAACCCTTCATCGGAGCATTAACAAATAAAAGGAAAAACCATGTATATGTGTGTTTGAGGATGGAACACACTAGAAAATTGGACTCCTAGTTGTTGAATCAATCCCAATGTTGCACTACATATCCTTGTTGTGGAAATCAAACCTTGTGTAGTTCTCCTAAATTCTTATGCAAGTGTGTATAACTAACCAACCCCTAGGGGTGCCCTCATGTCTTTTGACACCAATATAGTGGGATTAATACGTAGTATATAATGTACCTGGTAGTAGTTAGATATGGTGTGACTTAGCTATGTGACCTTATTATTGCCAAAATGAGCACCAGGCTTCATTTTTAGGAAACTAATTTTCATTTTAAGGTCTTAGAGGCTTGTAATGGAGTTAAAAAAACATTTTTTGAGCCCCATTGTGTTCAAAACTATTCAAAATAGTTTGCCCCTTTTGCTCAAAGTTTATAGTATAATAGATTAGGAAGAAACTTTGTGAAAATATTGTGTTTTTGCCTCAATACGTTCAAAAACAACTAACTCCTTTGTTTTTATTTTGAATGGGAAGGCTCCCTCCTCTTAGGAATGGGAAGGCTCCCATTTATTGGAAAATCTAGAAAAATATGTACACTAGACTAATAACTAGGGTGGCCAAAAGCTAGGGAATGTGTACACACACCCTTGTGACTACAAGAATAGTTGAGAGACATGCAAAATTGTAAATAGGCGAGGAAAGAGAAATGAGAAGGGGAATTGTATTGATGAGCTCAAGATATATTTCATCAACTAAAATTTAGAGGTGATTCTAGTTTCAATTGGAGGAAACATGCAAGCACAGCACATCATGGCAAGATAGTGTAACAAATAATACAAGATAAATACAAAGCCTCATCAAGATATATTCATTCCAAAAAGAAGGCAAAAAATCCTTCAACTTCTTAAAAATGCCAGCATGTTCTCCATTGAGTCACAAGATGAGAATGGAGGAAAATTTCTTAGGTAGGAAATAGAAGAATACAACTTGCTAGAGAGGGAAAAAATTGAACCCTTATAATGGAGAGAGCATTACAGTTCATAGTCAAATAAAGTGAATTTTCACATTCCCATGTGACTTTTCAACTTAAAGTGCAATATCGATGAAGAAATATAAATTTTAAGTGACTTAAGTCACTTTACAAAAGTTGTTTCTCAACAAAGACATAGAATTTTAGATAGAGAAGGTGTGCTCAAAAGAAGATGATACAAGATGAAGTTATGCTCTTCCTTCATTTTGGAGATGAATGATGCAAATAAACAGGATCTTCCTTGACTACTTATCTGATTAGGGCATGTCTTGGAAATGATGCTCTACATTTTATCCAGAATGATCTTCTTTTATCATGTCTTGAAATCTCTCTTTCAACACTTTATCTCTGTGAGGAACGATAGGTTGGGAAAATCAATTCTTTGTCATGAACTTGATTTGTTGTATCCCACACGAGAAAACAATCATCTTACAATTTTCATGAAGCATGCACTCACACCACACATGCCCTAGACTTGGTAACCATGAGCTCTCTTGTATTTGATAATATAAAATATTTTTTTAGAATTATCAATGACAACATAACAATCCTCATAATGGAAACACTTCCTCTTTGTGAGATGGAATCAAGAACTAACTGAAAGGACAATGTCTTACTAAATATTACAAGTACTTCATATCCTATCTCTTGAACAGAGGGTGGCAAGGAGATCAAGAATAAAATAGCACCATGGTTCATGTCAGGAAATCCTTCGAATGATTCAAATGGATATTTCATGCTCAACAATCTTCCTGTACACACTAACTCCAGTTAGAAAATGAGTTTTCCTTCTTATCCAAGTGTCTTAAATGGTATTCGATGATGCTTTCAGTTGTGACATGGATACGGTCATCATGGATGGAATTGTCCAAATCACTTGTGAATGAATTTGCTTGAAATATTATTCGAAGAAGAAGTGATGCTCCAATTTTAGGACAATTCTCTCATCTGGATCAACAGAAAAAATAAAAATCCAATGGAGGGGGCAGAATACTATGAAAAAATGCAGTCCTCCATATCTTCAATAATACTCCACTTCACCATGAAATAAATGGATCAAATGAAAGGTTATTTTAAGGGGAACACTTTCTCCATAGTTTAGGAAATTTGGCTTACTGGGTCACTGGGAAAATGTAAAACAATTTTCAGTTGTTTTGGGAAAAAAAAAGAATTTGTTGGCTGAAAAATTCTTTCTTGAATAAAAAATAAATGATGATATGATATCCCCCAAGTGATATATCATCTGAAAGGTGTTTTCAAATGGATCACTTTAGTGAAGTTTCAAGCTTTTTTTACCGGTGGGATCATCGAAAATGAACAAAAGATCATTTTGAAAGCTAGGGCATGTAATTGGTTTTAATGGCTTCCATGGAGGAAAAAATGAGGTTTTCATTGGAGATTCATGTTGCAATTTTTCTATTTTCAAGTTGGGCTTTTGGGTGAGAATGCATAACTTGAAAAATAACTTGAATGGAGGAGGGTTTTTGGTTATGGAGGAAAAAGGAACCTACTTTACTTTCATCCTCATCCAAATGCACTCCAATCAGACTTGGGCACACTTTGGAGGTGCAAATGACACGAAAAAAATGTTCCAAGTGCATGGGGGATTCAAAAATGCACCAAGGTTGTGCACAGGGGTGTGTGTAACACTACAAACAAGCTCATTCTTCTATTTCCTTATTGTTTTTTGACTCTTTCCATCAACCAATAGGAGGAGGGCACACTTTTGTTTGAGGGATTTTAAATGGAACTTGGAAAACTTATTTTGCACCTCCAAAAGTCCGTCAATCTTCCCAAAGTGTGCCAAGAACACTTAAGTTGCTGACATCAACAACTCAACAAATAATTAGAAAATGGGATGCACTCTTTGGTCCAAGACCAAAAATTAACATTTACAGGGTGTATAATATATTAATTTAACTGGAAATGGGCCAAAAAATCTGATAAAATAATTTGGACACTTTTAAAATGAGTTCTTCTTTAATTTTGAGTCGACTTACTAATTTTTCCTAAGGAAGGTGTGACAATGAGCAAAGTTACTACACAAGCTTGATATGGGTACGAATAAACTTAACACATGGACCTTGGAGAGGACTCAATGTGATTAAATTTAACCTTTATTTAGGATCCTAACTCCACCTAAGGTTCCCAGAACCTTCATTGCAAGTTCTCTCTTCTAGAAAGGCTCTTGTGCTTCAGCGTTGGAAAGGTTTCCACTTTGTATGTTCCCATAACTTTATCTTGCATATTCCATCATGTAGTAGACCCTATAATATTTCCAATGACTATGATTTGGGTTAACAACACCACCCAAATTTCCTAAAACCTTTACCATAAGGTGGCCCTCCTCAAATGATCACGCACACCTTTTCCTCAAAAAATCACAAGGAGAAAAAACATTCTCAAAGCCATTACAAAGCTCACAAAATCCTTCCTAAACCATATTGTCATTGGAAAAAACATTGATACCTTTCTATTGACTCTAATCTAAGCCTATGAAACCACCTATATCTCTTGAAACTTTTTTTAAATATTTAGTTTTTGCCAAAAAAACAATTTTGACGAGTGACCAAATATCAATAGGTTTGTCAAGTAAAATGCTTTTACATGCCAAAAAATCTATCCCATCAGACTTAATAAAAAAATGAAAGGACATGTGGTAATAAATGGAATCTCCAAAACCCTTGTAATTAACTATTTTTATATCTTTAAAGTGCTTCGGTGGTTGATTTAAGACAAGTGGCTCAGGCTTACACGTGGAAGTCATCATCCCATAAATTTGTTTGAAGATTTGGTCACTTTGGCATGAATTTGAGGACCTTTTTCTGTTAGATTACACGTGATGCTTTTCAATATTCAACGCTCTCATGAAGTCTTAATGAATTTAAGTACCTTTTCTGTTAGATTACACGTGTGACGTGAGTCTTTTTACTTAAAATTGTGCCATTTCCTCAACTTTACAACTTCCCAATTTAAGACATGTGGAGGAAAGGAAACGTGACAGAAGACCGATTGCAGACACGTGGCAGAATATCAACATCCTGCACTCTCGTGAGCCTCAAGCCTTAACATTAAATTTATATACTTTTGGGAAGTTTGTTGAGCATCAATTAATGACAAGTGGCATCTTGTACATGTGGTGGAGATCAACGAGTTCCAAGATACATTAGCAAAGCCTGAACATGAGCTTAGTTTTGATGATTTATCTTAGCGCAAAAATGAGCTTAGGGACGTCATGGTGACATGAATAAGGCTTTGGTTTTTCCTTCTTAACTTCTGCTAGAGGAATCCATTTGACCTGAAACTAGTACCAGTGGAAAGGTGTTTTAGAGAGATACATTTTGAGCTTATTTTCATAGATTATGGTTGGCGTATCTGAGATATTTTGATGACATAGTTTTGGGTAGTTTCATCTTATTTTCTCATTCTAATGGCACCCAATTCAATTATAGATGTTTTTGGAGTGATATTTTCTCCTTTTGAAAGATTCTTTTGAGTTATTATCATCTTTTGATCCCACCAGAAACACAAATGGATTGAGTTATAAAATTTGTTGATCACAAACAAATTGTTAGTGGTGATCTAAATTACAATTATGACCAATTGAGGGAAATTACCACTTAAACTTCAATTATTCCTCCTAATTCCATGGGTAGACATTGATCCTCTCTCAGAATTTACCCTCAAACAAATATATTCTTATTTCTTACGATTGGAAGCATCTAATCAAGAAGGTTTATCGTCTCATGAGGGTTTTGTTAGTTTTTTTTTTTTGCAAAATATCTCCCAAGTTATTATTCATGGTTTTATATCATCATTATCACCTATAAAGATCCCAAGAATATATTAGGGTGGTTTTAGGTGGATCTTTTCAGCGTGGACAACCTTGCAAACCTCTAAAATATAAGTGGAAGGGATAAAAATGAAGAAGTTATATATTCTAAAGTATCTTTTGATCCTATTGTCATGTAATTTGACAAGCCCAAAACATTCAAAACTTAAGTCATGACAACCAAGCCACAATGTGAAATATTGCTTCCAAATCTTCCTAAATCCATCTCTTTGTCAGCTTGCCTCATGTGTCATGGTTACCTTTTCCTTGAAATTATTCCTGATAAAATTTGTGAGCATGTACAAGTTTTCAAAAATGTGTAATAAGGTCCATTGTTCCATTCAATGATGTTCAGTGAAAGACTAGTTCTCCGGGAATCCTGGTAAAGGCCAATTTTGGCCATTTCGGAGCTGTGAGCATCCTCCGAGAGGGTTCTGAAAAGGTATTAAGTATCTATAGGTGGTGTTGGAGATCCTTGAATGTTTTGGAAACAATTAAGAAATATTTAGGAAAGGTTTTGGTCATTCACTGACAATTTTTTTCAAAAGCGGGTTTTCAGGTGTGAGGAATGAGCAATCTAATAGTGAATTTTGAATTCTCCAGATGATTCTAGGAGATCTATAAGGAGTTAGGAGGAAATAAAATAGGTACTAGAAATATTAAAAATATATATACATGATTGGATAATCATGTTTGATCTAAGGTGTGATGATTTCCTGATACAATTCAAACATTGCAAGGGCCTCTTGTAATTCTGAAACAAAAGGGGCTATTTTTTGGAGTTGTAGGAAGATCCAAGGTCTAAAACCTATTCCATTAGTCTTATAATGGATTATTGATTCAAATTAATATAAAATTCAACCCCAAAAGATCATACTAAGCCTCTGTGGTGAAAGAAGTGAGTCTTTTAGGCTATTTTTGGCCAACCAATGCAAAATTAGACTTTCCAGTTATGGTAAGGCAGAATTTTGAGCATCTTCTTGTCCCTATTTTACCCTATGGGAACATGGGATGCATAGGGACACAAAATATCACCCTCATATTCCTCTCATAGGCACACTTTGGAGCACTTGGTGTCCCAAGTGTCCTGTTTGTCCCCTTTATCCCATGGGACAAGTGGGACATGAGGGACACAAAATTGTGCCCTCACTCCCTCACCATTGGCATAAATTTTGTGTCCCTGATCTCCCCTATGTCCCCAAGGAGACATAGGGGACAATAAAGTGTGTCCCATTCTCATTTCAAGCCCCCCAGACACTCATATGACCTATTTGTGCTCTGTAAGCTTGTTTTTCAACCCCTTGTGCTCATTCACTCAACCCCCTTGCTTCCACTTCCACCCATCCTTGCCCATGGGAAAAATTTTGTGCCCCCCATTTTCCACATTTTCCAAGGGGATAGAGGGGACAATAAAATGTCACCAATTCCCATCCTCAAGCCCCTGAACATTCATGTGACCTCTCCCAACTTCGCACGTTTATTTTCCCAACTCCTCCATCTCACTCACACTCTGCTCCCTTGCTGAAAAATTATCTCCACACCTTATCATAGAACTGCACATTGGAGTCAATGTCCCCATTTTCCATTTTGAACTAACTCTTAACCTCACTCAGACCCCGACTCCAACCATAATTTTAACTATGGTTAACGATGGAGATTCAAAAGTGTCATTAAAACACTAGTTTTAACTCATTTTGGCTATTTTCCACACACTTAGTAATTTTGGTGAATTTTATATAATGTCACACATTCCAACCTGAATTAATGGTTCTAACATTCCACAAAATGAGGTGATAGTGATATCCTTCCTCATTTCTCGGAGATCCCGACATGCGAAATCACCTGAAAAATTAGAGCAAATGATCATAAAAAAATTCTTCTTTCACGCAAGCCAATTTTTAACAATAATGAAGTAACTGATTTTTTAGGGATATTTAGGAATATTTTTCCTCTCAAAATTCTGTCCATCCTTGAATCATTTTTCACTTTCCCAAAGATTTGGTGGCGCAAAAAGCTTGAAACTTGGAGGGGAGGATCTTCAAAAAACCTAGTTTCATCTGAGACATTTCTTTCACAATGGGGTTACTGATATTCTCAAGATATGGAGTACTTATTTTTTATTATTATTATTCCCCATCCTATGAAAAACTCATTTCTCCACTTCATCTCAGATGAAGGAATCATACTAAAATTTGGAGCAGGGAATTTTGGAATAAAACCCATAATTTCAAGATTATTTTCGTTGCAATCTGACACCTACAGTGCACTTACTAAAAATAACATGTGGTCATGGTAAGGCATGTCTAAAAATAGCAAGTGGTCAAATGAGGTGAATTCCTAGCATCCTAAAGTCCCCTGAACAGGTAAGAAACATCAGGGAGTGAAAATAGTGCAAAATTGCTCAAAATAATCAGTTTTGCATAGGACCTACTAAAAATAGTAAGTCTTGGAATTGATCCCAGAAAGTTATGTGACAGCTCTCGTTTTGCTTATATTGTTTACTTTTTTCCATCATCTCAAGGTCAATAAGTTTTTTTGTGGCCCAAAAAATAAAAGAAACCCTCCACAAACTCTCAAAGCATCATTTCTTAAGTGATCCCTGCAAAGCGCCACTTGATGCAAGAAGTTGAACATGATGAGAAAAGACCTTCATGAGTGATGTTGGAAATCATATCATACTCTCAAACAAAGCATACTTCTTAAGAGTGTTTCTAAACACTTAATCAGTTGCTTGGTGATGATCTCATTACAATGTGGAGTTCGAAAACATGTGATTCATCTTCAAGTTCTATTCATATGAGGAACAAATTGATCAAAAAGGGTGTTCAAAATTTTTAGGCATATTTTCACTCAAATGGCATATTAATCAAAGGAGTGAGTTGGGAAGTTGAAAAGGATGTCATCATGATAAAAAATGAGATGAGAAACTCATGGAGAAAGTTGAGGGTCATTTCTTTGAGAAGCAAGTGAAGTGAGCTAATCGAGCTATCAAGGCACTCAAAATCATCATGTGTGAAGAATCAAGGAATCATAATTTTCCATCAGGAACATCTGAGCATGAAGGTATGTAAGTATCACAAGTTTAATTTCATTTAAGTAATTTGGATTCGGAGGGGTAAATATGTGATCTTCATGTGAGGACACTGGTCATGAATGCAAGAATGAGAAATCATTCTCAATCTCATTTGAATGTCATTCACAATAGTGTTCTTAAACACTCAGTCAAACAACCTTGTAATGTGGGTCATTCCTGTCAAAGGAAGAAACATTGCAATTCAAATAGTCACTTCAGTGTCATCAAGGGTCATTTAATAATAATATTCAAAAATAAAGATGAGGAAAGAGGGCACACAGAGGTTATCATTTCCTAGGAAGTTTCATAAGAAGGTGAAGAATTATCGTGAATCCCATAAAGTAACTTGAGCCATGTAAGATGGATCCATCACAACCACTTGCTCTTCATTGGCATCCAAATGTGTAACTTTCTCAGTGGTGAAACCTTCTCATAAGAGGCATATGAGAAATAAAGTGCATGAGCATTCTAAGGATGATTCCATTTAAAGAAGATTATGGAGCCAGGAAAGGTAAAAAGGTAATGATCTTCATTTGAGCATCATATGTACAAGAATTGGTAATAATCTCCATTTAATTTATTTCCATCCATGGTTGGTAGCATTCTTAAACACTCACCTAAAACCTTGTAGTGTGATCATGTGTGACTCAAGAAGGAATGACATCTCCATCACCTCATTCCATTCCAAAAGGTGGCCACATGAAGAGAATTTCACTCAAGGGTTAATCCTTTCACCCGCATGATGAAGACTCATCTTAGTAAGAAAAGGACAAAGCATAGAAAAGTTAGAGCATCATGGAGTATGTATTTTGTGATCATTGGGGTAAATTTTGAAAGACTAAGAAGCAAGAAAGTGATCCTTATGCCTTAACTCATGTTATAAAAACCATCATGTTTCCATCACAGTGTAGATATCATAGCAATGTTCTTTAACATTAATTCAATTTCTTGAACTGTTTCTACATATCATCAGAAGAGTAATTTACAACCATGGTGTTCTGATTCCACAGATGGTCACTCGGGAAACATGAGAAATAAAGAACATTATTAAGCCTTATGGGGGTGTTGAAACATCATAATTCAGGTGATCAAGGAAGTATTCATAAGAAGAATGATAAAAGAGGATCATCATGGGTGGTTTTAGTGGTCATCCCAAGTTCACTTTGTAATGCCTCACAACAGTGTTTCTCAACACTTATTCAGCACTTTGGAGTATGCTAGTCATCTCACAACATGAGGAATCATATGTCAATCTCAGTGTTTCAGTTCAATAGGTGATTAGAGGTCAAGATTCTCATTCATGAAACATTTCCTCAAAGGTCTATCAGAGTAAAGCTTCATCTTCATCAGATCAGTCAACCCTTCTCTTCTCTCACCCTCTCTCTTCTCTCTCCATATTCTAATTTTCCATTAAGAATGTACTTTTTGTTATTTCATCCTATTCACTTAAGTGACCCTCAATTAAACATTGTAAGAGTCCTTTTTCACTAATAAGAAAAAGACTCGCCTCCTAGGAATATGAAAGGTCACAAGTGATGGGGATAGGTGAAAAGTCATGTGGGGGTAGATGAAGAGACATTTTTTATGTTATAAATTGGAATGGCTTCTCCATTCCAAAGGGTTGGAAATTGTTGATTGAATGTATGTTGTTGAGATTACCACTACTACATCAAGCAATAAAAGTTACAATTCTTCTATTCCTTTAATTATGTTCCTCTACTCTCTCTCTCTCTACTTTCCAACTTTGTATACATGATAATCTTGTAAAACCAAGAAAGGTGTTTGTGCCTTTGATAAATGAATCAATGGAATTTTGTGTCTATGATTTATTAGTCTTATCATTGTTATACATTTTTATGTTTCTTCTAATTGAATGTGGACCTACTTTGGTTAGTGTATGTGAACTTTGTAAGCCTACTCACAACAATAACCCTCTCTCTCCTTATTTCCCCAACTCCCCTTTACCTCTCCTCACTACAAATTCCTCCCTGTGTACCTTGTACAAGCATTTTCCATAGGTTTAAGTGGAGTATTCCTGTGTGATCCACGGCCTAACGACTACCCACAACTTTTAGGTAATTCAAATAGTTTTACATTCAATAATGGGAGCCTCCCCATACACTAAGGAGGGGGTTTAGCCCCCCAAGCGTTGGTGGAAAACTCAATAATTTTCCTACACGGAAATTTATTTCACCAATAAATCCTCTCTTCTCACTTCTCTTTTCTATAAATGCAACTCAATTCTAATTGTAAAAGCATCCTCTCTTGAATGTTAAAGTTACTCTACCAAATTAGGTTTCTAACCATTTTGATTTGTATACCTCTGATTTGAACTTGTATAATGCGCTTAGTGCCTCTCCATGACTGTAACAAATTATATATAATTTAAAGGCATTAATATGAGGTTTATTTTGGCTCTGTTTTTCCCTTCGACTTATGTTTTTGTTATATTGCCACTTCTATTTTTTATTGCATGATGTGAGTGGGTTATATTTGCATTGTTTCCATGTCATTGTGTCATTAATGCAAAGAGTGAGAGGGTGATATAATGCAAGGTATATTGTGGCTCTATTATGCCCTTTTTGCATTGTGTGTCCTCTTTCTCCTCTTAGGGAGATTGAGTCATTTTATTCTTATGCATCACCATGCTTGATTTCATTTCATGTTTTCCTTATTCCCCTTTTCCCTTGAAAAGTGTTAACTAGGTGTAGGTTAGTGGTAGCAATTAGAGTAGTTAGGATAAGAGGCCGTCCTTCTTTGAAGGTTTATACCAAGAATCCAAGGTCCCGCACCTTAGGGAAATTCCCATTATTGTTTCTGAGATAACAAAGTCCTCCAAACTTGGTGGTCTTACATGGGTGCATGCATTTTATTGACAATAGTTTTTTGTATAATAGGTGAGAAAAAGTTTGTTTGTATACTTTGTATAATCTTTGTTTTCATATTTCAAGTGTTTCATTACACACACACATGTGTGTTCTTGTTAATTAATCATAGTATTTTCATGACAAGGATACATTTTTTCAAATTATAGCTAAGTTTTGGCGTGTTCTTATTCATTTGGTTTTTGAACCATGTTCTCAAGAACCTTGCAACTCCACTAATTCAAAAGACCCATTTCTCTCATTTACACACAATTTCCATCCATTCTCCTTTCCTTGTTCTTATGAGGTTATGCATTCATGCCCCCATCCTTCCCTTGTTGGAACTCTTCCCCTCATCTTCATGTGAAACAACAAAAGATATCATCCCCCTCCTGCTCCTTCATTCACTCCAAAAATTCCCTAAAAACTAGAGATATAAACCTTATCATGATGGATCTTCATATGCACCAAGTCATATTGATGTATATGTGTATCCTACTAATTATGGCGGTTTTTAAGAGTAGATTATGGATATGATGAAGGAAACTTCATCCCTAATCCTAATTTACAATTATAGATTCAAGTCATAGATAGAAGCATGAGGAGACCACAAGAGTTCATTGACAAAGTGTGAGTTAGAAAGCATGGTTCTAAAGAACCCTATCCACAGAGTGATCCTTTTTTAAGATGGTATATAATTCTCAACAAAAGATGCAAGTCGTTGGAGTTGAACCTGAATAAAATACTAGAGTTGGTTTGAAATAATGGAGACTAAGAAATATGCTCTCAAGGAACCCTATAAATAGGGTAATCCTTCACCATACTCATTTAGATCTCTTACTCAAACATTTGGAGCCTTACAACCATCTTAACATAAGGTATATGCCTCTTGTAATTTATTACTCTCCTAAAAAATTACACCAGTATCCCATCATTCTCCCACCCTCTTGAAAAGTATCACTAGATCCAAAAGAGCTTCATGAAGAACCATGTTCAAATCATGATGATTTGCAAATTGGCCAATAGTTTGAATGGCCAACTAATCATCCTTTAGAGCATAAAGAGATGACATCACATTTGGAGAGTCAACATAAGAAGAATCAAACACAACAAGAAATCCTACAATCTTTTAAGGAGTGGGATAAAAGCTTTGAGAGATACTTTGAGGTCAAACAAGCTCTTCATCAATAGCTATGCAAAATCCAAACTTCTGCAAGTGCACCAAAATATTTTTAGGTAAGCTTCATCATTGAAAATAAAGAAATAATTATTTTAAATTGGAATGAATCTTAAAGTGATGATAAAGCCATAACTTGGATATTTCAAGAGACTTGTGTTGTTTATATTAATCAATCCATAGTTGAAGATGTACTTTTTGATCTTAAGGATGAAGAGAAAGAAGTGTTTGATATAACGGTGATAGGTTAGAGACAAAATGAAATAAAAAATCTCACATGCCTGAGGACTACATTCCTAATCATCCAGAAGAGCAACCGAATCTGAAATATGAAGGAGAAGAGGTTTTCTCTGAATGAAAAGAACAACCTGCAACACTCCAAACAACCGTTAATGACAAATCATTCAACCACCTCGTAGAAATATCATTAGCAAGAGAAGATCAAACTTGATTTTATAAATTCTCTCGAGTTGAAGAGGTAGGAAAGCATCATTGAGGATTTCATGGATTCCATTGGAGAATAGGATGATCAATCACATATGAAAAGTGAGGGGAAAGAGGTGTATTATGATCCTAAGACTATAGATGTGGAGGATAATCAGACAAAGCTTGAAAAGGAAGAAGTGTTCTTGAACACTAATGAGACTAAACTTAAAGCTTTGGGGAATGCAGAGGAAGGTGAGAAAGATGGTTTGATGGAATGTAGTGATCCAAATTGTTTGGAATGTTTATAACTTGCTTCCATATGTGAGATTGCAGTGTTGAAACTCCAAAAACATATGTAGACACCGAAGTGAGTCAAATGGATCTCTAACAGGCTAGGAGGAAGATATGGAGTTGGTACACTCTTTGTTTGAGAATAAAGCAGAGAGAGAGAAGTTACAAGAGGTCATAAACATTCTCTATGAGGAATAGATTACGGAGAACTTCATGCTCTCCATTGGGAATGAATGTGATGATAAGACTTTATCTTCACTTGTAGAGCCTGCATAGGAAGAGGTCACTGGTTTGACAGAAGTCAAATTCAAGGAAGATGTATTTATAAGCAATGTCTATGAATCTAAACACAAAAGAGATGAAAATTTTGGAGAAAGAAGTCCATTGGTTCTAAAAGTTGGGTGTCCAATCAGATATCTAGATGGATGAGAGATTCCACCAGTCATGGAAGCTAATATTTTGGAGGTGAAGATGCAAACCATGTTCTCACTTCTCACACTTGCCATGGGTGTTTCAAATTTGATCTCATGGCCTGAGTTCATTAGAAAGGGAATTTTCTTCTCGCATCCAATCTCTAGATTTATATGATCTACTTTGTACATTGTTAGTTTAAAAGTAGTATAGTTTTGATTTTAGCATAACAATTGCTTTGCAAACTCTTCATGTTTCAATTGGAGCATGTTTGATTCTCTTTTGTACATAGTTTTTTAGAGCCACTTTTGGGAGATTTTCACAATTTATATCTTTATATTTCCATGGCAGATGCGAAGTTTTTGAGTTTTTCAAGGAATTTTCTAGATGGAGGAGATCTTGAGAGCTTTTCATGGTTGGACGCTTTCTGATTCATACAAGGTTTAAGTCCAAATTTTGTAGGGAGGTGAGATTCATTTTTCAAAAGGTTTTCATCTTCAAGATGTACAGTTTCAAAGTTTTATACTAGACTCCATGCTCAATGGATGTAAAGGCCACCAGTCCTTATGTTTAATAGGAAAATGTCCCATTTTAGTCACCAAAAATGTTGCCAAAATGAGCACCATGTTTCATTTTTTAGGCGTTTGCTTTTAATTTTAAGTACTTAGAGGATTTTAATGGAATTAAACATGCATTTTTGGAGCCTCCTTGTGTTTAAAACTCTTCAAATAGCTTGCTCCTACTCATAGTTCATAGCAGGCAAGATTAGGAAGAAACTTAGTGAAAATCTTGTGTTTTGGCCTCGAGACATTCAAAAATGGCCAACTCCTTTGTTTTTCTATTGAATATAGCCCATCAAACTTAATCAACAAAGAAAATGACAAGTGGCAATAAATGGCATCTCCAAAACCCCTACAGTTAACCAATTTTTATGTCTCTCAAGCATTTAAATTGTGGATTTAAGACATACAACTCAGGGTTACACGTGGAAGTCATTGGCCTTCCCGTACTTCACAAAGTTGTTTGAGATGTAGTTGCTTTTGCATGAATCTCAATGCCTTTGCTAATGGCTTACATGTGGCACTCATCGGCATTCAACACTCTCACGAAGTTAGATTCTTGGCCTTAAAATTGTACAATTTCCTAAACTTTACAACTCACTAATTTAAGATAAGTGGAGGAAAGAAAACTCAACGACAACCAACATTTAGGGGTGTCTAAAGACTTTCCTCAAGGTTAACATCTTGTTCAAGTCTATAGAAGACCAATTGAAGACATGTGGCAAAAGCCGACATCCTACACTCTTGTGACCTTTAGAAGATCAAGTATCAAACCATTATATGACAATCAATTGGGCGTCAAATTCAATCTATATTTTTAGGCCTCTGAATAGGAGGTTTTGAAGAATTGCAAAAAAATGAACTTTTGTGAGGAATATAGATATGCAATCAAATTCAATTACCAAATGATCACTCCCTTTGAAATTGGAAAGAATATAAGATCTATCCTGACAAAATGTCATTTGCACCAAAAACTTTGTTGAATCTCTTCTCATATTCAAAGAAGCCATTGTACAACAAGCCAAAATACAATTAAACACCTTCATGTGTCATTACTTCAGCTAGTTTAATGTGCAAATGAGGGGTTTTGAACCCTAGGTTGCGTGAGTGTAAGAATTAAGTGCAAAATCTCAAGATTGACAAAAAAGAAAACCAACACATTAAATAGATCATTTACACACAAGATCACCAACATGGATACCCCTAAACATCCTATAATATGATGTACTAGAACATAGAGTTAGAAAAAATGAATAATAAGCCAACTCGTTGTGTAGATATGCATGGGGTAAAGATATGCATGGGGTAAAGACTTCCATTATAAACATATTCTTAGAGGCGTGTAGGGAGTCAAAACACACTATTCCTATTGTGTCGTCACCAATCCCAAGCTATACCAAAAATATTCATAACTTCATTACTTGTATATGGTGAGTTCTATAGTTGTAATAGCAGTGGTAAGAGTTGCACGTAAGCAAGGGTTTGAAATTAAACTCCATTAATCTAGTTTTGTTGGATGGGGGTTTTTGTTTCAAACGGTGGTATAACTCATTTTCTTTGTTTGGCAACTTTGCTAGTTTCGATCACTAGTTCGAACATCAATTTAGTACACGTCTTAGACATTGATACCCAATCACAGATTTTATGTTTTGTGTAATACACCTAACACACATATTTGGCAAGTTAATATACATACCCAGATGGGTAATTTTTTATTCATGTTCTCTTTGAGGTCATGAAACAGGTTATCATACACAGATCTTTTTGAGGGCGAGCTAAATATACCTTTTTCTGAATGCACATGTTGGAAAAAACACCTAATTTGTTGATTTAAGCATTGAGTATATTTTCAAAGGAAAAGTGGCAGCGGATAAAACTCTACGCAAACACACATTTTAATGCTAATTCCCTTCAAAGCCTCGAGAATTGCAAGTCCTTGAGGAAAACATTACCGGAAAAAACTAGACACCAATTTATCAATTTTGTAAATTTGCACAAATGAAATACCCACAAAACAAATTGAAAAATGTTCAAAAATAATTTTTTATCAATTTTCTTCACAACAAAATTTCAGGCCATACATAGAATTACTAGGCTTTTTATATTTTTAAAAATGGGAAATGTGATTTTCTTTATATTTCAAAAAATATATTTAATTGTGCTTATTCCAATAATAGCTACTTATGGGTACTATTGTGGCCATTTATGATTTACCATTTCTTCTATTAACTAGCAATTGCATGTGTACAATGCAATGTGAACGCTGAAAGGTATAAGTTATTTGTTTTAGAGGGATAGTTATGCCGTTTTTTAGTTGATGTTGATAAGGAGTGTGATCAATTTTTAGCTTTTTATTAAAGATAAGAAACTTTTTAAACTCAAACGATGGATTTTGCATTACTCTTGCAGAACCAGGATATTTCCAGAATAGAAAATTGACAAATTGAGAAAATGAATGCGGAAACTCAATGTTATTACAACCAATGGCAGTTTTCCAAGAAGCCAATAATGAATTACAGAGACTCTATATGTATCATACCCTTCTGCCTTCATCTCCCACAATAATTTCTCCAACTTTGCATAGATATCTTGTGTTTGTTGGTGTGATATATCTCCTACACAAAAAGCATGTACCGTTTCATGCACTTCAATCCAACTAAATCCATGTACCTTCTTAATTCTTCTATCTTTCATCAATTTCCTTACCTTTTGCATGTCACTCCTCCTACCAACTTCTGCATAAATGTTTGACAAAAGAACATAAGGTGCAATATTATTAGGATCCAATTCAAAAAGGAGTCTTGCCACAAATTCTCCTTACCCTATGTTCTTATATGATTTACAAGCTCCAAGCAAACACATCCACACAATCACATCAGGTTTTATTGGCATTTTGATGATGAAGTTAAGTGTTTGTTTAAGATACACCTGCACGGACAAGAAGGTCAACCATGCATACATAATGATCCACTGTGGGCTTGATGCCATAAAATTCACTCATGTGACTGAAATATTTACAGCCGTCATCTACTACACCTGCATGACTGCATGCAAATAAAACACAAATAAATCTTACAAAGTCAGGAATGGCTCCATGGTGCATCATCAGTTCAAAGAGTTTGAGGGCATCCGTGTTATAGCCATGCATTGCATATCATGCAATCATTGCAATCTAGGAGGCAACATCTGGATGGTGCATTTTTTCAAACAAATGACATGCCTTTTGTATGTTGTCGCATTTTGCAAACATGTCTATTGAAGCATTTGAGACTACAGTATATGACAAAAGTCTACTTTTAATTATTTTTTGATGGATCTCCATACCATGTTTCAAAGGTTGTCAATTTTGGATTTACATCTGCGAACTGCATTCACATAAAAATATCCAAGGCATATGCAGTACCTCCTTCAATCGACCCTATTTACAGAGCGCTCTAAAAAAGAATAAAACAAAAAGAGATCTGAAAACATTCAATTTTCTACCTACACAGAAAACTTTATGGGTTTCCAAACCTTCAATTGCCTTGACCCCTTTGCCTACCGCATAGGATAGCCTTGAAGGAGGCCGTCATAGAAAAAACACACAGGGTTCATGTTCACATTGGAACGAAATGACACAATTTTGGGTAACAACACTTTCGCCGATAACAACACTTTCGCCGAATATTGCATCGTAACACAACCCCCACTAGATTTCAAACTGCAATTTATGAAACCCCAAATCCATTAAGTCCGAATTTTCAGACTTCAGAGTTCGGAAAATGGACTCGCAACACGAAGAACTAACAATACCTTTAACAACACATCAACATTGGCTATCAACAATTTCAGGGAGGAGTAAGTATGAAAATTATTTATAACGAACGGAAATGATTTCAATGTAATTTGATCGTTTAAGAGGAATTAATATTAAGAGGAGTAACTATGATAATTATTTATAATACAGACGATTTGTAACTTGTAAGAATGACTTAATCGAGACTTCCATGTACACCTGAATGCTTATTTGAGCCATATCAATAAGCAGTTTTTGTGCCTTTTCCCCGAAGTGCGCATTTAAAAGGGAATATTCAATCTTTTACCATTGTAGACTGTATAACAATTGTTCATCGTCATTTACCGCATGCAAAATCCCATGTACATATTTTGTACTAAATATTTGGTCAAGTGCAATTAAAACTTAGAACATTAATGTGCAAAAAATAGTTCCTTATGATACTGTGACAATTTGGTAAGTATTTAATTTCTGTACACCCAAAATAGTTGTTGTGTTAGAGCGAAATGGTAATGACATTATTCAGTGACTAAAGCAATAACTATTCGTCCTTAGACTCTTTTTCCTAATAACAAATGTATTAGTAATGATAGCTCAAGATAAAAATAAGTATTATTTATAATTGATACAAAAAATTAATCCTTCGAAGCTCCTACTCCTCCTGCAAACGGTTTGTCTCAGCTGAAAGTATTTTCAGCTGCTCAAGGTTGCCCTCTAACTCCTCCAACAACAAACCATTTTCATTCACCACTTTCCATAGGGAATCAATTGTACTGTCCCAATCTGCGGAGTTTGCTGCAACCAACTCTGATGTGATTACTCTCTTATCTTGCATAGACAAATCAGTCCTCACACCCAACCCTGTATTAAATTATCTAACAAAATTAGTCCCGGGGTTAAAGTAAAATAAAAGACTACGCTACCGCCAAAAAACTTGTAGAGCCTATCAAGAAATTAAAATTGAAACATTAAAGGCTAACCTTGATTATCTCTCTCCTCACCATCATCAACATTAGTTTTTGTTTCAGTTGAAGGTTGTTTGAAATCCTCAGTTTCTGATGAGTCATCAGAGTGAGAATTTGCAGCTTTAGATCCTGCTTGTTCATGTTGTATACTCTCCATTCCAAAAGCAATATATGTACAACAGTATTGCAATCTTGTACAAGAGATAATTGCAATCCACTGTAAATTACACTGCTCTGGATAGTCACATTAATAATCCCAAAAAAACTTGGAAACTTAAAAAGCTAATAATAGTCACCCAACATGCAACATGCAAAGCCATACAATTAGGATTTTTTTCAAAAGCAAGAAAGACAACATTGTCCTTTCAACTTGCGTGAACATGCAAATAGAAAAATATTTTTACAAAAAAATAATAATAAATTAATAAATACAGTGTTGTGAATCCTTATCACAATTAAAAAAGAAAACTAATAATACTAAATCGTTTCAAAGTTTTTCAAACATTAGAAAGATATTAATATTCATGCAACATGTAAACTTATGGCAATTTTTTTTATAAAAAGTTGAATAAAGGTAAAGATATTCTTTCAACATGCAAATAATTAAAATAAATATACAAATTCTACTCAACCCTCAATTCAAAGCATGCAAGTGTGAGCTCACTGGGTAATTTGAATATTTTTGCCTAAAAACACAAACAAAACTGTGAAAAAGCAAAAACGTCTAGATAGCCCTCAAAAAATCAAATTTAACACAGTTGCAGAAACGTCCGCAAGACCTTTTCCATAGAGGGAACGCCTTCGGCGTAAAAAACTATTTTAGGCAAAATCACATCATAGGATGCAAACCCATCAAATTTCTTTAATAAAAATCTCTCTAGAGTTTACACTTAGAGCAACTTTATTCACGAGTTCTGATATGTGCACCCTAATTCGCAGTGATAAATTGTGTGCGCCACCTTCAATTTCTCAAAGCACAAGGTAAATCACTCGGACATACAATTTAAAACCTTGTATGGGCGCATAGGCCTCAACAATATTGGCTGTTTTATCACTTAACTGGTTGCATTGTCATTTATAATATGATGTCCGACACCCATGTCTGCTAGTTAGAATCTTTGCTTGCAATGATGAGGTGGTTTGTAGTTCCGACTAGCCTTCGTAGCTCTGAACTTCGATACTATAGCAAAATGAAGAACCAAAGTATGTGGAAAGAATCATACAAAAAATCTAAGCGCATGTTTTGTTTTTGTGGACCATGACTGTGCTTATGATTTGGACTTGAATTACAGTTACAATTGTTGTTATAATTTTATCTGATACCCTATTACCCAGCCCAAATTTCTAGCCGAATCTCTAACTTGCGCCTTGAAAGCTATTTATCTAACTAACCGTAATCAGATTTTCAAAATAATTCAAAAACCTAATTGCCTATACATGCTAAAGAGTAAAGCCCGTGTGCCCAATAGAGAGACCTTAATCAGTTCTACTAGATCCTCATTTTTGCCATACTGAAATGAGCCTGCTGCATACAGATGTTCAACCCTAATATAGAGATGAATTTCTCGATTCAAAGCACTTAGAAGCACACGGAGACTCTTACTGCTGAACCTGCAACTCAATTTTTAGGTTATTTTTTTGAGCTAGAGGAATGGCAGGCACAAATGATAAACAAGTTCTATTTTGATTAAAGATACATTAGAATCTCGTATTAAGACACGGTAAAAATTATTGTAATTCCTCGAAATAAAGTATTGCAAATTCTGTACGGAGGATTTGTAAAGAGAGAGAGGTTGAGAAATTAAATCAATAGGAACAGTTCCTTTTCAGGGTTTTTTCACATTCATGAGAAAAGAAATTCAAAGCAATGAATTTGATGAGAGATCGAGATTCGTGCAGTTATAATCTGTGAAAATGCCTATAACAAAATTCATTATTAAGTGTTCACACTATTCTTGGTCGGTCCAGTATCCACTCATAGTTAGGTATCACCACATATCGTTCTTCATCCCAACTGCAATCACAACTCATTAAAAAACAAGAAGTGTCTCAATGGCATTCTCTTATCCATCGAACCATCGAAATGAAAGTCAACAAAGCAATAATGCACCGACCCTGTTTTTATACATGAAAAGGAAAGAAGTTACTTCCAATTTCATTACTCAGTAATTTCCAGTCTTGACTAAACCTTCTTGGTAAAAAACCATTACTCCACTGCGAATTGCAGGAGCTAGTCTTGATTTGAATTGTACAAGAGCTTCTGCATACTGCATACTGCATCCTGAACAATGGAAGCAAATATAGACTTGACCATACACATCTCTCAGCAACTCCCAGCATATATATGACTCTAACAACCAGATGGAGACTGAAAGGTCAACAGAAACTATAGCAAAGCTTCAAGAACCCTGAGCTAGACATTCGTAGAACAGAATATATCCATGATCTGTGTTATTTGAATATTCCTGTGTTGATCCAAAAAATGTCTGCACAACAGATTCATCAATCATTTCTACATTTTCATCATCAAAAAATAGCCAATGATTATGGCTCTTGACAAGACTGATATAGTGTCCATGATTTGGACCACTTCCTACGTGGACCACAACTGCGAAGAGTGAGTACTCAGCATCTGAACCTGGTGCGTCATCAGTTGTATTACATAACTTTAGCTCCATGGGGAAAACAACGCGATATGAGAGCTTCTTGTATCGTCCAAGTTGCTCTATATACTTAAAGCGCTTCAAATGGATCACAAGTATACGTGGTGGGATCTTTATTTTCATTCTTTTTTGTGCTTCTTGCAGGCTGCAAGGAAACAAAAACAGATATACAGACTCAGGAATCAAATGAAAATTTCTAAGAATGTGAAAATAAACAAGCAGGTAGAGAGCTCTCTCCAGTTTTGAGGAAATAGAACACACAAAGCATTATTGTTAACAGCTGGATCAAAAATCAAAATAAACCTGCAACACTTGTCACAAAAAAACTTGTCCTCGGCATTAAGAGTCTCAGTCGAGCTGAAGTTACGCAAACAGCTGGTAATAGAACTGTTCTGTTCAATGTCCAGACTAAGATCCAAAAAAGTTTCATCTCTGGCAGTAATTGTCTCACAGCATAAACATCTTGTCTCATTTGTCAGAGTTCCCTGCAAGAAGGAACCAAACATAGTTTCAAAATCTACTTAAACAAATACTTGGCATTTTCTGGCTGAAACACAAAACAGAGGTAGACACTGAGTATGAAGCTTCAATCCTACCTAGTACTATACCTGAAAAATTTTATGAACCCACGTGACAGGCTGTTGTTGGGTGCCATTGGTTGCTCCATTCAGTTTGCCATTTATAACCTTCTCTGGCTGGGTTATATTTTCAGACAATTTCTTGGCTGCATTGGCTTCCTTTTCCAAAATGTCCACTAGCTCATTCAAGAGAAAATTCAAGAACTCGTGTGCATCCTAAGGATTACAAAATATAGTAGTAGGAATCAGTTCAAAATATAACCAAGTCCCACCCTATGAATATATTACAAAAACGAATACACTCAATCATTCAAATAAGAATCAAGGTTAGTATCAATGTGCAAAGCATACCTGGTGCATGTAACTACGGAACAATTCATTCTGTTTCCTCACCCGATGCACAAAGCGTTTTGGTGCAATAACACCCGTCTTCTTCTTCTGGGAATAAATCTGCATACCAGAAATAACATTAAGACATCTATAGCATGCAGAAAATGCTGAGAATGACTATACTGAGAATATTTGACCAACTTGGGAATCGGTACAGAAACCTTTAGAGCAAAGCTGAGTTGTGAAAAAAATCTTTGACAGGATTAAAATTAGTTCAAGAAGATTTGGTTGACAAAATAAAATTACAGAGATCATGTGCTGATGCATAAAAAGGACGAATCCAGTAAATTTTGGTGACAATGTTACATTGTATCAAAATGAAATCACAAAAACTAGAGATCTTGTGCCTAAAGTCTGCCCAACAAAAACTATTCCTTTATCGGTCTCAACTCTGGAACGTGAATAAGGCCTTGCAATTAAACATTGCCTGCTGTGGAACAACTATTCTTGAGAAATGCCTGTATAACTCTGGCAGACATGAACAAATGTTGCCTACTCCGCCCCAATCCAGAACTCCAATTTCTTGCTTCTTGATATGTTTTGCACATTGAACCATTCTCTGCTTGATTGTTTCACACTGATATTATGTGAGAGTTCTTTAAGTTAGATTAAATTAAAAGCTTAACCCAGCCCTGTAATTATGGAAATTGAGCAGGGACCTTTTACATTGATTGTTCTCCCCATGGAACCTACGGTGATTCCTCCAATGCATTTGATGTTTTGCTATTAAAATAACTTCTGAATCTTCTATTTGATCTGATTCATCTCAGCTAAATTAGTATTACCCTTCAGAACTGAACACACAGGAAAAGCTTAATTGCAAGTAGTCTTTAAGGAAATTATCCTGCACATTTGTTAAATGGCCGATGCCTAAAAGTTAATCCCTCACTTTCATTCCAATGCTTTCTGTGAATTCTAGCAAGAGAAATCTGTTTAAGCTGATGTGAAAACCCTCATCTTGTGTAAACATCATCCCCACATGAAGAACTGAAGATGGAAACCAGTTTACTATACAGCAAACTTACAGTATTCTTTTATCATTGATGTTTAAATGTTTTTCAATCCATTAATATTTTATGTCTGTAGCTTTGTCAAGAACCCTAATTTGGCAAACCCTATAGGCCATATCCCTCTATTTGGAGAACTTGCTACAGAAAACACAGATCTTGTCGGCACGTGCATGTCTGGCCACACTGTTATTCACTTATTTGTACTGCACAACTTCATAGGAGCTGCACCCTTATTTAATTATTCTTCTACAGCTTTTATCTACATGCCTCATAAAAGCTGTATAGTAACAGTTATCCCCAGCTCATGAGCTGATACCAACAGTTACCTGAACATTATTGTTATATTTTAATTGAATCTAGTGTTTTTATCTAGATCCATTGCCCCCAAGAAAGTCTTCTCCACTCAAGTGCCATATCTGAATTGTCTCACTTAGGCTTTTGATATACCTCACAGCAGTATGACAGAGCACGACCACACCAACATTTTTAAGTCCGCTTTTTATCATTTAATCATTTGATTTTTTTGTCTTCTTGAATGATGATCCCAGCTAGCATCTTATTTTGCATTCTCTAGCTAATTGAAAACCATGTCCAAGTCAGAGAACTAGAATCTTTCACTAACATCAATGATCTTCTCAGAAAGTAAAAGTTCCCAAGAAAGCCGATAAATCCATCGGTGCAATATCCATCTTTACACCATACAGACTTACAGTACTTGGGATCACCTGATGAGTACCAACCTTATGAGCTATGTATGCTCCATCCATCCCAAGCTGTTTCTCCACAGGCCTCTATTAGTTCTTCCTGACAATACTCCAAGACTTTCAACTGAACCATTTACTCGTGGATGGTGTGCCATGATTTCTGCATGCTATATCATAGGCCCACTAGCAAGGGTTTACATCACATTTTTCAAAAATGGACTACCTGTAACTTACTAATGCCACAGCGTATGCTACGCCTTTAACCTATTGCTTGTATTAGGATATGAGTAGCCGACCTGTGGCTTACCATATCATTTTATTATATCATTTATACTTTCTCATGCTTAATAGGTCGCCCTAGGTGATGGCCATAACATATGAATAGTATATATAGAGGATTGTAGGTAGTAGTTCATTATCATTTGAGCATTTGAGTCTTATTATATGGTTTGGAGGTTGCCCCCTCGAAGTGGCGAAGCTATTACAAGTGCATATTGAGATCATTATTCTAAAATATTGTGTTATTTGGTGTTATATTGCTGCTCATAATCTGAATTATACTAGTAATTTCATTACAAGTGGTATCAGAGCTGCAATCTAGGCCAAAATTAGGGCAAAAACCCTATTTTTTTGTTTCCGCAATATATTTTGAACCAGAGCGAATTGGTGGGAGATATTTTTACCAGACTTGCGAAACATTTCAAGTAAGGTTCCCTGAAAATTTCAGACTTTTTTTATTTACTTTGCAAAAGTTATTACAAATTTAGGGTTTTTCACAAAATCACTCCCTAGGGTGCAAAATGTGGAATTTTTTTAAGTTCTTTACATTTTCGGAAAGCTTTGAAAAAAATAGTATTAGTATCTTCTCTGTATTTTTTCTTGTTCAGCCAAATTTGTATCAAAACCCTAAACCCTAAGGTTTAATATCATGGCGGGGCCTTCCACAAGAGCAAAAAAGAATCCGGTTACTCCGGGTAAAACCCCAGAAAAAGATGAGATAGTGATTGAAGAGATGGATTCAGAAGGGGTAAATACAGATTCCTCAACACTAGGTTTTACTTCAGTTGATCATAAGGTGAGTCAACTTGAGTATGAGCTGCGAAATGTACAATCTGAGATGGCCTCTAAAGGAGACATAGCCCAAATCAATCATCGGTTGGATGATATCATGCAACATGTAAAGGGTAAACAGTATGGCCCAAATCCATCCCATATCAACCAAGGAGGATCTTCAGTTCAAAATCATGGACAAAATAACCATGTTAGATCACTTTTCCAGCCCAATCAGAATCCAACTTATTCGCAACCACAGAACATGATGCCGAAAGTGGATATGCGCAAATTTGATGGTAAAGATCCCCTGAATTGGATAAATCAAACGGAGAACTTCTTAGAGCTACATCAAACACCATCAGGACAAAAGGTGACATTTGCATCCCTGTATCTTAAACCAGGCCAATTTGTTTAGTATCAATGGTTGTGCTCAGAGGCAGAAGAATGGTCAAAGCTTGATGAACACTGTTTTCAGGCCATTTTTAAGGAAATTTGTATTAGTTTTCTTTGATGACATATTGATTTACAGTAAGACATGGGAAGAACACTTACAACATGTAAATAAAGTGTTGGAAGTTTTGGAGAAACATACTCTCTATGCAAAGCCATCTAAATGTTCTTTTGGTGTACAAGAGGTAGAGTACTTGGGTCACATTGTATCCCATGAAGGCATCAAAGTTGATCCTCAGAAGATCAAAGCTATGGTGGAATGGCCAAGGCCCAAAACTCTCAAAAATCTTCGCGGGTTCCTAGGACTAACAAGGTACTACAAAAGATTTGTGCGGGGATATGGTAGAATAGCAACCCCACTCACTGCATTGCTAAAGAAGGATGCCTTCCATTGGACAGACTTAGCCACTAAATCCTTTGAGCAGCTGAAGGAAGCCTTGTGCAGCACCCCAGTTTTGGCTACTCCCAACTTCTCAAAAACCTTCATTGTTGAATGTGACGCTTCAAGATCGGGAGCAGTTCTAATGCAAGAAGGAAGACCAATTGCATTTGAGAGTCGCCAATTCAAAGGAAAAGATCTACTCAAACCGGTCTATGAGAAAGAAATGATGGCTATTCTTTATGCGGTCAAGCAATGGAGGCCCTATCTCATGGGTAGACACTTCAAGGTAAAAATTGATCATGATAGTCTCAAATACTTTTTGGAGCAAAGGTTATCATCTGAGAAACAACAAAAGTGGGTAACAAAAATGTTGGGTTATGATTTTGAAATCATATACAAAAAGGGTAAAGAAAATGTAGTAGCTAATGCGTTGTCCAGAAGGGATACATCCACAGATGCCTTACTATGTGGAATGTCCATGTTGATGGCCGATTGGGTGGATGAAACAAGATTGGAATGGGATCAAGACAAGGATACACAATCTCTAATACATAATATCAAGTAAGGATCTATGACATCTAACAAATTTGAGTGGAAAGGTAATGCCCTATGGTACAAGGACAGGTTATACTTGAACAAAGATTCTGAGTTAAAGCATAAGATTCTTGCAGAGCTACATGCCTCGCCTGTTGGAGGACACTCTGGATTTTTGAAGACATATCATAGAATAAAAAGAGAATTCTTTTGGGAAGGACTCAAGGGGGATGTACAAAAGTTTGTATCAGTGTTTAGTGTGCCAACAGTACAAAGGGGAAACAATTAAGACACCAGGTTTGTTGCAACCCTTACCGATTCCTAGCCAAAGATGGGAGGAGGTCTCCATGGATTTCATCACTGGATTGCCTTGTTCAGAAGGTAAGAATCTTATTTTCGTGATTGTGGATAGGCTCACAAAATATGCCCATTTTTGTGCCCTATCACATCCATTTGCAGCTAGTACAGTCGCAGCTATTTTTTTTGGAGACAGTTCAAAGACTACATGGAACCCCAAAAATAATTGTAAGTGATCGTGATCCTATTTTCACAAGTAATTTTTGGACAGAATTATTTTCATGTTTGGGTACTCAGCTAGCTCACAGTTCATCTTATCATCCTCAAACTAATGGGCAAACGGAAGTGGTCAACAAATGCTTAGAGGGGTATCTACGTTGTTTTGTATCAGATAAGCAGGAAAGATGGATTAAATGGCTACCACTTGTAGAATGGTGGTATAATACATCTTTTCATACCTCTTCTCAAATGACCCCATTTTTAGCATTATATGGTTACCATCCACCTTCTATCACTTCCTCCTTGAAAGTGCAAACTAAGGTTAGAGATGTTGAGGAACACATTCAACATCAACAACAAGTTTTGGCTAGTTTGAAGGAGAATTTAGCATTAGCACAAAACGGGATGAAATAACAAGCAGATCAACATCGTAGTGAAAGACATTTTGAAATTGGTGACTAGGTTTTTGTACGTCTCCAGCCTTATAAACAGATGTCTCTAAAGCAACAGAAAAAGGACAACAAACTTGCTCCTAAATACTATGGCCCTTATCAGGTTCTACAACAAATTGGCAGTGTTGCTTATAAACTAGAGTTGCCTCCATCTTCACACATACACCCAGTATTCCATGTTTCATGCCTGAAGAAGGTTATTGGACAGAAATTTGAAGCCCAGACAGAGTTACCAGAACTTGACGAGGAAGGAAGAATCATTTTGGAGCCAGAGAAGATTCTGCAAACACGTACTAAGAGGCTGAGAACCAGAGACATTAAGGAATATCTGATCAAGTGGAAAAATCTGAGCATAGAAGATGCCACCTGGGAGGATGAAGGTTTTTTGCAACAACATCCAAAGATTATTCAACATTGAGGACAACGTTGGTTTGAAGGGAAAGGGCGTGCTACGCCCTTAACCTATTGCTTGTCTTAGGATATGAGTAGCTGACTTGTGGCTTACCATATCATTTTATTATATCATTTATACTTTCTCATGCTTAATAGGTCGGCCTGGGTGATGGCCATAACATATGAATAGTATATATAGAGGATTGTAGGCAGTAGTTCATTATCATTTGAGCATTTGAGTCTTATTATATGGTTTGGAGGTTGCCCCCTCGAAGTGGCGAAGCTATTACAATTGCATATTGAGATCATTATTCTGAAATATTGTGTTATTTGGTGTTATATTGCTGCTCATAATCTGAATTATACTAGTAATTTCATTACAGCGTACCCAAATCATATTCAGCACTCCTGCAGATTTTATTCTCAAACCACAAGAAGTTACAATGTTGCATGTATGAATCTGATAACTCTGTGATCAGTATCATCTCATGTAGCTTTTACTTTCATCCAATTTGTAGTGCAATCCCATTTTACAATGTAATCAGTTAATGATGGGCTCTTGCTCTTGATGCACTTGATTTTCAACTTGAGAAGTCATACAAATCTGAAATATCCCTTATAGGAACTATAAAATTCTGGTTATTCACAAAAACCCTTATACAAACATATAACAGCAATCTGATTTTTAATTCAAAAACCCTTACAAAAAACAGCAACCTGAAATCTTCAATTATTCATCAAATATCATCAAACTAGGAATACCCACAAGGGGCAAAGCCTTTAAAAATACTCCAGGAACATGAATATGCAAGCAAATAATTTTTCTCACCAAAGTCTGAATTATTTATTTATTTTTGCAACTAGAAATACAACATCAAAATAGCTGACCGTAAATTGCTAGAGCTGAAGGAAAAGGGGCTGAAGAATCTGTCCTAGGACAGATTACAACCTTAGGCAACCTCGTTCACCGAATGCTAGGCCTAAAACACCTGCAACAGTCCCCACAAGGGGTCGCCTCACACTCCTCTAGGGTGTCGCTCAGCCCAAAAGGGGCCCCACTGATAAACGCTGTTGTAGCACCCGCTAATGCTGCTCCCTCTGAATGTTGGCTGCCTTAGCTTGACATAGGACTGAAAATTTGATTTTTTATGCATGCCCTCACTGTACCACCACAGAAAACAGCCTTTAATCTGTGCCCTAGCTCTGTATGACTGATTTTAAGCTCAAGTATGACCTCTGGATGAGATCATCGGTGAGAAAGTGAGGGTTTTCGTCCCCAAATTCTGAATACCAATGAGGGTTTTTGTCCTCACTAGCTGCAATATTGAAGCACAACTAGCTGCAATGTTGAAGCACAAGATTAACACTCCAAAATCTGAAATGATATGATAAAAAAAGTGCCCACAACGACCCTCATCAATCCCCTTTTAAGCATTTGCAAAGCACCAATCCTAAGAAAGAACTCCCAAAAGGGTCGACCCATGTCTCATTGGCTGTTATCTTTCACTTTATGGCTAATCATGTCTATTTTGATGTTGAAATTGGCCTCTTAAAAAGCCACTTTCTATTTTAAAGATATAAACATAAGTTGCTTTTATAAAAATAATATAAAGTCGCTTCGGCAACTTAAGTCATACCACTAAATTACTCCCCTTGCAACACCACTAAAGCCCACGGGGAGTCAAACTTGGGCTAAGGATTTTCTAACAAACTAGTTTTGAGAAGGGGACATTATAAATTAGCATTTCCCGTTTGCTTGATGACATTATTAGCATTGAATGTGTAAATATTAATGTGGAAGTAAATCCTCAACAAGGGATATGCTCCCATATTTTATCAATGAGCTTGAAGACCATTTCATAGAGAACACTCATGTTAAGGACAGTTGTAACTTACATCACGTGTCTGGATTGTTGTGCTGTTTTTTTGCCAATAATATTGTCCTCTTGGCTCATTCTCTTGAGTGACTGCAAAAACAATTGGATGCTTTTGTGAGCTCCACTTGATGATAATTAATCTTAGTGAAACTAAAGTAATGGTGTCTTCAATACTTCTAAAGAGACTCTCTCCAAGTTTCATTTTTTCTTCAAATACAAGCCAATGGAGATCACAACAATACACCTAGTTTGGGGCCTAGTTTATGCTTTAAGCCTTCAACTTCAAGCATGTCTCTCAATCACAGATTTGTGAGGGATATACTTCGCTTATTGTATTGGAGTGCGGTGCTTGATACTTCTCATGATTTACCCCCTTTATAGATTGTATAGCCAGGCACGATGTTTAGTCTGGCAAGTTTTAGTGGGGTTCAGAGGGCCAGCAGTCCCCAACCAAAAGTTAAGGGGCCCGTCCTCGAGAATTTTTTTGGGGTCCCCTATGTGTTTTTTAGGCCTAGATAAGTGGTTTGACCTATGTTAGTAAATGGGTGTAGGGATAACTCGTGATTAATGGGAAACTATTATGGGTTGTATTCTTGGCCCATGGTTTTTGGTACCAATTGTATTGTAATACCGCTTTGACAGTTTCCTACCGATGTGCTTACATGTAGTAGGACATGCAGTAGAGTAAAGCAGAACTTCGAAGTACATTATTATATTATAAACAATTGAGCTAACGTAATAAAGAAAAAGTTATGGCATTGGATTTTTTTCGAAAGGGTTGTCCTAGGATAAATCTCGTGTCCTGTGTAATCTTGTGTATGTTGTTTTTTTTTTTGTATTTATCTTAAAGATTCTATGAAGTATTTTTCCTCTCGTATTAGTATTGAGTCATATTCTCTTCGCTTGATATTACAGTTAGGTTTTAGTTTTGTGTGTGATAGGGTTTCTAAAACCTATGATAAACTTTTGTTCAAGCGGGAGTTTCACGTGTGAGAATTTTTTGAAGTAAAGGAAAATGACTAGAAGCACAATGATTGAGATCAAAAAATTGAATGGCCAACATTTTGAGTCATGGTTTGCGTACTCGTATACGGCAAATACTCGGCAAACCCAAAAACAATGGATTTGATAAAAACTCGACAAGACTCAGCGAATATTCGGCAATACTCGGCAACTTAAAAAATACACAAATTTCTTTGAAAAACATAAATTTTATGCAAAATATTTTTTTAAGAATCTCTCCAAAAACTCACAAGTATTCGCCAAATATCGCAAGTATACGCCAAAAACTAACAAATTTCGAATATTCGCCAAAGACTCGTGAGTATTTGCTAAAAACTCGACTCTGCAAGTTTTGGTGAATTTTCCTATCAAATACTCGGCCAAGAAAAAAATGGCCTCACCGAGTATGCATACTATCTTTTGAGTTATGGAAGCTCAAGATAGAAGATCTTTTTGTGGGCAGAGATGAGTGGGTTGTGTCCGGAAATGTTCCTATGAGTAGGAAGGTAGAGGATTGGGAGAAGATCAATAGGAATGCAAAGAGTTCAATCAAACTATTTATGTCAGATTCAATTTTTCTAAATGAGTAAATGGAGAAAACCACTCATGCGCTAGGGGAGAAGTTGGGGACTTTGTAGCAGACAAAGTCTATGGTGAACAAACTCTTTATCCAAAAGAAGTTATATTCATTGAGCATCAATGATAGTGACTTTATGGCAGAACATTTGAACATCTTTAATATTGTGGCTAGTGGACTTTTTGTTGATATTAAA
Source organism: Taxus chinensis (assembly GCA_019776745.2). Lineage (NCBI taxonomy): Eukaryota > Viridiplantae > Streptophyta > Pinopsida > Cupressales > Taxaceae > Taxus > Taxus chinensis. The sequence continues at coordinate 910,896,278 of CM034147.1, read as the reverse complement.
ATGGAAGAAGAGGATATATGTATTATTCTGTTGTGTTATTTACCTAAATCTTGCGATAATGTAGCTATGGCTATAACTAGTACCACAACAAAATTATTAATTAAGGATGTCGTTATGGCTTTATTATTGGGAAAAATAAGGAAGAATTCTATTAAGGATTATCAAAGGATGCCTTGTTTGTGAGAGGTTGTACCCAAGAAAGAAACAAGAAAAGCTAGGACAGACAAAGTCTAAAGTAAATCGAAGACTATTGCAAAAGATAAGAGACAATGTTGGAACTCTGGTAAGGCGAGGCATTTCAAGAAAGATTGCATATCTAAAAAGGCGAACAAGGCTAAGTCATCTAAGGATGTTGGATCTTCAAATACGAAAACCTCTAGTGAAGACTCGAGAGATTTGTTCTTGGTGGCTCTAAGCTTACATGCATGTGATGGTGCATGGTTGATCAACTCGGATACCTCTTTTCATGATTCCTCACAAGAAGTGGTTTTGTGAATATGAAAATATCAATGGAGGTGAAGACTTGTTAGGAGACAATTAGACCTATAAGATCATAGATCGTGGGAGAGTCGAGGTTCAAAGATGTAAGGATTAAAGCCCTCCTTCATATTTTGCACATTCCAGGTTTGATTAGAAACATAATGTATATAAGTAAGATGAATGATGCGAGTGTGCAGGTAGTTTTCAATAAGGATAGTTGCAAGATAGTTTGGGAAGCAATGGTGTTGGCAAGAGGAATCTGTATAGGAACATTGTTCAAGCTTGAGGCAAGCATTGAAAGTGATGAGTGCAATAGCTTTGTGGTTCCAAAGGATAACAAAGTTTCAAATCCGACTCCTACATCTCCTGCAAAGAAGACAATGTTGTAGCATCAAATGATGGGATGTATTGGACAGAAAAACCTTTGAGCATTAAAAACCAAAGGTGTGATCGGATGAATTTTTGATTGACCTTTAGCTTTTGATTTCTGTGAGCATTGTGAGTTTGGAAAACAAACTAGAGAAAAGTTTCCTAGCAATGCTACAAGAACAAAATGAATTCTACATTTAATACATTGCGATGTGTTTCAACCTAAGAAAGTTCCATCACTAGGAAAATCTCTATATTATGTCACTTTTGAAGATGATTTCTCAAGGAAGGCCTTGGTATATTATCTAGAACAAGTTTGATGTTTTCAATAAGTTCAAAGAGTTTAAGACATCGGTGGAAAATTAGCCAAAAAAGAAGATAAAGGTTTTCAGAAGTGATGGTGGGCAATATTGCTCCTATGTCTTTGAGCAATTTTGTAAACAATGTAGAATAGAAAGGCAGAAGACAACTCAATATACACCACAACAAAATGGAGTTGCAAAAAGAATAGAGAAAACTTTGTTAATAAGGGCAAAAGTGTGCTCAATGGAGCAGGTTTGGACAAGAAATTTTGGATAGAAGTGGTAGCAATTGCTTGTTATCTAAGCAATAGATCACCCACATCAGCCCTTGAAGATAAAACTCCACAGGAAGCATGGACGTAAGAAACCCTCTATTCAAAATTTAAGGGTATTCGGTTGTATTGTTTATATGTATATTCCGAAAGAGAAAAGCACAAAGTTAGATAATAAATCTACTAACTACATATTTATTAGATACACTAATGGTGTAAAAGGATACAAGCTATAGATTCTAGAAACACGTAAGGTTGTTTACAGTCATAATGTAATCTTCAGAAAGATTATGGGGATTCCACAGCAGGAAACAAAACCAAAGGAAGATCATGAACAAATTCATGTTGAACTAGAAGAGGGTGAATTAGTGTTTGAATTTGAAGTGACTATAGAAAATAAACCAAAGACTTGCAAGAGAAAGATTTAGATGAAGTAGGGGAGGAATTAAAAGATGCAGAATCAGAAACTCCAATCTTAAAAAGATCAAATCAATTGAGAAGGGTACCTAATAGGTAATGCCTTCCTGATTTATGTTTTGCATTTCTTTTATCAGTTATGTTTGTTACTGATGATGGCCCCAAGACTGTAATGGAGGATTTTGGCTCAAAAGAAACGAAGTCTTGGAAGAAGATAATGGACGAAGACGTGGAGTCCTTAGATAAGAATCATGCATGGCACTTGGTGAAGTTATCTCCTGGAAGACACCTATTGGTTGTAAATGGGTATTTAAGAAGTTACGCGCAAACGGGGGAAAATGGAGAAGTATAAAACTCACCTAGTAGCAACAAGATTCTCTCAGCTAGAGGGTTGGTGAGATTTTTTCTCTTGTTACTAAGTTACATTCTATTGTATTCCTACTTTCTATTGTTGTTGCTTTCGATATGGAAATAGAACAGATGGATGTAAAAACATATTTTTTACATGGCAAACTTGAGGAGGAAATCTACATGATGCAGCCAAAAAGTATAAAAGTGAAGGGAAAGGAAGATTTCGTGTATAAATTGAAAATTTCTCTTTATGGCTTGAAGCAATCACCAAGAATGTGGGAACCAAAAATTTGACAGGTATATACTGGGACTTGGGTTTGAAAGAAGCAATGTTGATCCCTATGTTTATTTCAAACAAGAAGGTGAAAAATTTGTAATCATAGTATTGTATGTCGATGGCATGTTATTGATTGGTAAACAGTAAGGAAATGATCAGTCAAGTCTAAGTTATCATCTCAATTTGATACGAAGGATCTAGGTGCTGCAAAATTTATTTTTAGGCATGGAAATTAAAAGAAGGAAGTTGTGGTTAAATCGAAGGAAGTATGTTGAGATGATATTGCAAAGGTTTAAAATGCAAGAAAGTAAACCTATCATTATTCCCTTTCTTGTTGGTAAAAAATTATCTACTAAACAATGACAATGTCCTAGAACTCAAGAAGAAATCGAGGATGTCTAAAGTGTCATATGTTAGTGCAGTAGGTAGTTTGATGTATGCAATGGTCTGTAGTAGACATAATATTGCTCATGCAATGGGAGTAGTGTGTAAATTCGTGTCAAATTCCAGAAAGGAACATTGTAGTGCAGTGAAGAATATCCTCATGTATATGTTTGGGACGACTGATTTCGCAATAAGCTATCAGGGTAATCCTAGTGAAAGTAAGACAATGCATCTACATGATTTTGTGGATTCAAACTAGGGCGAAGATCTAGATATGCACAAGTCTATCGATGGGTATGTTTTCAACTTGTTTGGTGGAGCAGTAAGGTGGATAAGTAAACATCAAGCAAATTTTGTGATATCCACCACAAAGGTTGAGTACATGGCAGCTACTCATGCAAGCAAGGAACCAATTTGGCTTCAAAGGTTGATTTCCACTTTTGGGTTCACTAAAAAGGTTGAAAGGATCTATTATGACAATAGGAGTGCATTTTGTCTAGCAAAGAACCCTGAGTATCATTCTAGAACATAAGACATTGAATAAATGGTCGAGTTAATGCTATAGGGTTACTTCGTTAGGTTTTTTTCCCAAAAAAGGGTTTTCTCAAGATAAATCTTGTGTACTATGTAATCTTGTATATACCTGTAATGTCCCCTTTTCAGAATTAATTGATTTTGGATACCCGAAGCCTATTCTTTTTATTTTCCAAAAACTAAAGGGAATTAAAGAGAAAAATAAATTAATTTAAGTGGTCCAAGAGTATTTTTATATTTTATTTGGAAAAAGGACACTTGAATTATAGTTTAATCCGAAAATAAAAGTGAAATAAAATAATAATAAAATAAAGAACTTTTATTTTTGGGGGCGCCAAAGATATATTAATAATTAAATAAAACATTCTATTATGGGGCACCAAAGATAGAATGGACTGCATGAGCATAAAAATCCTATTTTTAGGACGGAGAGAGGATAAAACAATTTTATATTGTCTATTCCTATTTTTAGGATGGGGTGCCAAATGGGAGAGAGGATGAAGCAATTTTATATTAATATCCTATTTGTAGGAGGGGTTGCCAACTTTGGAGAAGGCTTTGGAAGTTATAAATGCCGATTTGGGGTTTAATATTCATACATCTTGGAAACTTATCAACTACTTCTTTGTTTGCAAGTAGTTTTTACTTCTGCATTAGTAATAGAGGACAATATCCCTCATTGCATACAAGTTTGAGGACGAAAACCCTCACATCTGGGCTTGGCAATTCCATTCAGGGATTGCACTGACCATTCAAGGTACAGGTGTTCACAATTCAGCTAAGGCACACTTTTCAGGTTTGATTCTACATCCAGAACAGCAAGTACAGCTAGGGATTCAGTATCTGGAGGCAGATTTCAATCAAATCAGTTTGCATGCTGATCTCTTCCATCTATCTTTCTATTTAGATCATCAATTGTGAGAGAAAAATTATATTCAGACGCTCCAGTATTTCTTTTATTGTAGCTGATTGAAATCAATAAATAAATGTTTGTTTTTTGGCACCTTGAGGCTTGATATTTTTATTAAAAAAATCAGATTGTCGCTATTGTCATAAAAGGCAATTTTTTGATGTCCTACGATTTTGACAGAAATATCCAGATTTATTTAAAGTATTTTCAGGCATATTACAATGCCATTTTTCTATTTGTTTATCTTAAAGATTCTGTGAGTATTGTTTCTCTTATATGAGTTTATTGAGTCATATTCTCTTCAAATACATTTATGGGATATCACTATGAAGATGCATCTCTTTGACACAATCCTTAACCCCAATGTTCCATGAGTCAAAGGTTTCAAGCACTAGTTAAGGGCCTCTTGGTTGGACACACGTTAAGAGGATAAAAACTATCATGCTTTTGCTTAGAGAATTCTCTAAACTATATTTGATGTCTAAACTCTTAATCTTGTGAAAGTCTTTGCTCTTAGTTTCTTTTTCCAAGGAATTAGGTCCCTCGATGATTCAACCTCGGGTTAGGAGAGATATCAAATTCAGCTCTTTGTTCCTCAAAGTGGGTTCCTCTTTTCGTTTCTTTAGACGACGACAATGTTGTTATAGAGACCAATGTGTGTCTTCACTCTATTGACATCTCCATAGACCGGCTAAATCCTTTCAAACTCCTTAGACGTGCCTTCGCCTTCTTCCTACAAAGGGGGAAATTAATAGAGTTATCGAAGTAGATACGTATTGACAAATATATTAAATTCACTTCATATCTCCCCTATGCAATCTCTCAACCTAATAATGGCTTTCTATGGTAGTCATCCCTGGCAAATTTTCAATGACACCATTGCTCGCCTAGACTACCCTTGGTATCATTGGCTCCATGGGCTAAGGATCCCTCTTGGGCAATTGAGGATATGTCCTAACCACAAATTGAGCCATATCACTATATCCCATAGAGATAATATTTAGTATTTTTGCTCTCACTAGGAGATGGAGACAAAGGAACATTTTTAGTGTCATGTCTAGTATTATATCTAAGGAAGATATCATCATTCGTCTGGAGACTCAAGAGAGTCCTTCACTACATTTTTCCATCATCTAAATCATAGGTGGTTGGTATTTCACATTAAGAAAGAATTTACTCTTGTGTTTGACCTTAAATTTGATGTCCATTTAACAGTCACATGGAAAGTTCCACCTTTAATTTGAGATTTGTTTGTCCATCAAGAGAGGTCAGTCCAAAAATCGTAATATCTTGGCCATACGGTGGAGTTTGGAGCCCATCCCGCCCCCCAAATATTTTTTTGCGCCCGTAACAATAGTATAGCTAGATGGATTCCATTTATCACCAGTTAGTGACAAAGTTGCGGAGAAGGTAATGACATTGTTAATAAATGCGGTATGTGAAAAATCCAAGATAAGAACCTCGAGATTGATATTTTTCGGTCTATTTCAAATGAAATTGGAACTACAAAGGGAAGATTAGCATGGCCCCTGCACAAAGATGGCATACATAAATCAAGAAATGATCCAAATTTGAAGGCAAAAATGTTGATGGCTCAATTAAGGACTAGTTCACATCATCTTAGGTGTGAAATCAGCAGGGTAAAGGTTGCCTAAGGAAGAACGGAAAAAGTGAACATACATTTTTTGCAAAAACAAGGCAGTGGAGATAGAATGGCATTATGTTGTGGAGTGCACAACCTATGATGACATCCAAATCAAATATGAGGATAACTTGAATGTAAACAACCTAACATCCTTGTCTAAGGGAGAAAGGCTTGACAAAATAGTGAATCTTCTAATCAAGATTCATGGCAGAAGATCCAACATCAAAAAGGGAATGGACCTTACTCAAGACTTATAGGGTAGCTCTTGTGTTGGCTTTGAGCATTTTTGCTGCGGCGCTTGGTCCCACATACTGCTTGGTCTCGTGGACATTATTAAAATCTTTCATTCATTCATTTAGATAGATGTAGTTACAATATTTGTACTAGTTACTTCCTTCTTACAGCATATCCTGGTCATGCAAGTATCAAACACCCATTAATCACTAGCATGATCATTTGATAGAATGGTCACATAAACAGCTCCCCTCTACAAGCTACCACTAAAGCACCTCATATGTCTTATTCTTGCTCCCAATGTAACGGGTGAGCTACTCTTTACTTCATAGTCTTGACTACAAAGGTAGAAGTACATTACCAATTCCTATACATCCCATGATCATTGATTGTTGATGTTAGGAGAGGCATTGGGAGAAGTACCTTGGTTTCTCCCAAACTTTTTCATTCGGGTCATCTTCACCAACAGTCACTCTCCTAAAGTCATCCTCAAAATCTGTATTGGCCTTTTCATGGTGATCAATGTGGATGTTAGCACCTCTTCTACTTCCGAATCTAATGCAAGCTATGGCATTTTTCTCCATTGGCTCCCTTCTCATCTCTATTAACATTTCTCTTTCTAAAATGGGGCATTCCTTCACATGATTATTTTGTACTGCACAGATTTGTATAATATATGGTTTCCCCTCTCTTATTAGATTTTTTTGCCTCCTATATCAAGACCTAGATTCAATTTTAGATTTTTTATCATGGTTGTTGGAACCTTTTAGCATTCCCGATTAGGTACAATAACTCGTACATTTGAGTCTCATCAGTCTACTTTGTCCTTTTGCAGGCATTAATATGATTCCTTTCTTCCTTTATTGGTACATATCCATTATCATTTAGTTGAGTTATCCACGAGTGAATTATTATACGTTGGAGGCTAGGTTACTAAATGCAATACTGTCTGCTCTTCCATGACAAGCTTTCCAGGCATCTCTCCTATTTCCAAATACTTTGTAATGTCATCAAGTGCTAGAAATGTATTAAATTTAAAAAAGTGGTGGTAATCAGTCCTCTCTTGGCAATTACATTCTGTAGGAAGATGTATGATGATATTGCTAGGTAGTATAATTTACAAAACTGGGGCTAGTAATTTAATACTTAGAGACACAAATTAATAAACATCATGTATTCATGTGATGTAACCTGATGTTAGAAAGTAATGGTTAGTGGTGCTTTAAAAGATACAAAAGTATAGACTTCTCCAATTTAGTGAAAAAATTTGTTAATGTATCATTGTCAACCTCTTAGTAGGTGATTGCATTTTGTCTCAATACAAACAAGGTATCAGAGCAGTTAAACTGAAGGAGATAGGAGAAGACGGACAGATCCGAGCCAAGCCATATGGTAGGCATGATACAAAAACCTAGAACAAATTTATTCTTTTTGCATTAAAAATTGAAATTCTTCATAATAAGAAAAAAAATTAAAAACTAATCAGTTTAGATGCTGGTTTGAGAAGTTTTTCTTAAAAACTGTTATTTTCTACTCACAGTCAGAGACAAAATGTCCATGCACAACAAAAGAGTGGAACAAATTATTCTTTATTTGTTCAAATGCTATGGCTGCAATGACTAATTCTTTTCCATTACCACCAAAGTATATTGATTCAAGGACAGGTAAACTGCTTTTTTTAAATAAAGGTACAAAAATGCAAGTATCAAGCAGCTATACACAAATTTCAGATTCTAATTCATGTTTGGTTTTCAATTGGGTTATGCAGCTCACCTGAAGCATTAGAGCCACCTAGAGTTATTTTTCCTAAAACTCTTTCTTGCAAACTCTTCTCTTCGTCATTGTTTCGAATTTGCAATGTTCCATTCCATCAATTTCCACAGTTGCATGAACAATACCCTTTAGGTCCCTTTTCCAGTATGCAGTACTTCCACAATGAGACAAGGGCTTCTCTTCCGCAGCCACTCATAAACAAGCTGGCTTTCTATACCGAGCAGCATTCATTCTAGCTACCACTAACATCATTCGTCACATGGTTTGAGTGTTCCCCTAGGCCAACTAAGAGTTTGCTCCAACAACTGCAAGATGAATTGACCACCACATTCTGCATGGTGATAGGAATTGTTGCCTACCTCCTCACAAAAAGTAGAACCTGAGAAGCACCTTATTCTCAGGTGCCCAATGTGCTACGAGATCCAATGGAGATACTGTTTTCTATACAGAGATTCTAGCAGTTCTCCATCGACTTTTTTCCACTACCCTGATCAGATGTGCATATCTCTTTTTCTTCAGGAAGTTGTCGCTCTTGGACATAGATTTTTACAAGGGCTCCCCAGAGCCACCAACATTGGGGTGCTAAGCACCCTTTGGATATTATTGATTCACACAGATAGAAACAGGTCATGAGACAATGCTCCCCTTGGCATACAACTAATAGAGTACCCCAACCCTAGTACTCATATGCTAGATGTGGCAGATCCAATCTTCCTGGTCTAGAGGGTCAGCTACAACTACTCGCCCACATTCCGAACAATCTGGCCAGACGAACATTACTCACTTCCTTTCTACTATTGGAGGAATGTCAGCCATGGATGTTAGGACACAGGAGTCTTCAGAAGATGTTCTTTGTGCCCCCCATAATCACCCACCCACGGCTACTTAGACCTAACCTTTTTCCCATCAATATCATCAGATCTTATCTTTCCCAGTGATTGATGATGAGGGCTGATCCTTCGTCAAGTGTTTCAGATTAGGGACAGCACTCACCTCCAGTTGTGGCCTTCATCAGACGTATCTTATTAGGCTATACATTCTTACTCATGGTTATTAGTAATGTCTGTAATATTGTCCTGACATGTTTAGGGTTTACTCACTTTGGTTTAATCCATAATTTCCTCCTTCGACTGTTGCAGGATGAAAATGAAAAATATCTGCTTAAGAAATCCCTTTGGTTATGATTTTATTGTCATGGATTTAGTGTTTAGTTATTCTTTCAGCCCTTGAGGGGTTTCTTTCAACTCTCCTACTACTATGCTACTGTATTTGGCTGTAATTTCAAGTCTCTTTGTCCTATTTTAATAATTTGTGAACATTAATATTTTATTTCTCTTTATCTCCTTGCTTTGTTTTAAAAAACATCTGTTTTGATCAAATATGGTTGATTACGGGAACTTTAACTCTCTTTTGGGCCATTATTTGGCATGTTTTACTATGTTGTTAAATATGGTTGAGAGGTCAGCTATCTGTTATAATATGCGTGGGTTCACTGATTGTATAAGAGACTTTAAATGGCCGCTGAACAGAAGGTTTGAAACTATACCAGGCAGTCTGGTTTATCTACTTGGAAGGACTTTTGTAATGGTAATATTGCTCAAATAATATAATTAATAAATTATGATTGAGGCAGGGCTGGTAATATTGCTAAAATAATATATTACGATTGAGGCAGGGCGAGAATGGAAAAGAACAGAGGATAATCAACTAGTGCTAATCACATTGAACAAACCAAACTCTAAAGGGGTTTTGTTGCTACAATTAATACAACAGCTGAGGCAATAACCATCTCCAACATATACATGGTTGATTTCCTCTAGCAGGAGTAGATGAAAAAGCAGTATGAGGAATAAGGGAATTCCTGCACACAATTACAGCATAAGTCACAAGGTTCGAGTTAGAGTTCATGTTCAACAAGGATAAAGTTTGGATTCGCCAATTGATTAAGTTCAAAAGAAAAACGTCTTTAAGTTTGAACAAAAGATTTTTTTTATCATTTGAATTTTCTGAAAAAAATCATAAATGTCAAAAGGAACAGAGTGGAGAGAACTTTCCGTTCTCTGCTTTCACTTGGCATGTATACATACACATATTTATAAAATAGTGCAAAATCGTGTCAAAAACTTCCTAGGTTAAAATAATGGATAAAATTCAAGTAAATCTTCGACAGGGATAAAGTTCGGTGAAGTTTGAACATTTTCCATAAAATTTAGCATTAGCAATACCTTGTGACATGCTTTGCAGCCAAGTTCAAAGAAGACTAAGGCTGTAGTCCCATGCAAGGGGCAAGCTAAAAAAAATTAGCAAGTCTGGGAGAGAAAAAGCAGGATATTTTAGCACTAATTGGGTTCAATGAATTTTTATTTTCTGCAGAGACATAATAGGAGACTTTAGCAGTAGCAGAAGCACAGTTCCATGAATCCAAACAGAATATTGGAAGGAAAAATTGGGAGAGAAGCTCAAAGAGAGATGCCAAGTGGCAGAAAAACTCCCTAAAAATTATAAGCAGATGATTTTCTTTTGTGCCCCCCACTGCTTTATAGTGCTGCAAAAGCTCTCCCTAAAATGTAGCCATTCAGATATTTCAGGAGTTTTGTTGGGTTTCAAGCACCAGCGGTAAATAAAAATTTACATGGGACCACATTTCCCAGCTAAACAGGAGCAGTAGCCCCCAAGCATGGGACCGCGCTGTAAGGGTAGTAGCAGGCACATTTGCAAAAAGCAAGAGGTGGCAATTTTAAACATAACAACAAAAAATCAAGGTATGTTCTCTCCAAGTGACAACCAAATTAATTATTGCTTTTACTGCAAAGATCTGCTTTTTATTAACAGAGTGTAGAACAAGAGTAATTTGCGTAATGACAATTTTGCCAAGTTTAATTAAATTCTTGATGTAAGGTTTCTTTGCCAACCTCGCAGCATACACAGACTGTGTTTTGGTTAGATCATCTTGGAGAATCCCCAATTCTATATATGATTGGTTTTGCAGCTTGCTAATGCTTTTCGGTAGGAAGTTTGCCATGAAGGAAAATCTAGCACAATTTTGGGAATTATAAGAGAATTTACAATTTACTCTTCTTCTCTCTCTCTCAACCCCCCTTCATGCTTGGATTTCATCACCAAGGCTATGAATGTTCCTAATTAACAAGCTCACGTACCCAGACTTCATTATCAGCTCCACATAGCCTTCCCTCAACTGTCCATGTTTTCTAGTCCAGCCCTTTTCCATTTTCTTCTGTTTTACTTTTCAAGACCTCATTTGCCTCTTTCTTGCCTGATTTAGCCTTACTTCTCTCATTTTCATTCACCAATCCCCAGTCCATCACTATTGGTAGGTCGAGCAGGTCTACCTCAGTTAGCCCCTTCTGTGACTTGCATGAATAAAGCACTTTAGAAATACAATTACATAGATTCAGATTACTGATCATGCACATTGTGCATGTAGTATAAAACTAATGCCGGTGCTCGACAATTCAATGAATAATCAAAAGAAAGGTGCCATAAGATTGTTATGGCCAACAGCATCCACAATAAAAATATCAAAAAACAAATTGCCCGTTTCAAGTACAAGAATATGTTTACAGGACATAGCTCATGTTCAATCAATTTCTCTTATTATCTGGGTCGACTAAGTCCCAGCAACGCGTATCCAAAAACATATTCAAAGGATTGTGGTCAAATGGGAATAAGTAGGCACTTTGAGCACCAGACACAGGTTCAAAACCCCCCAAGGATATATCCTGACATTTGCACAGCTTACTGCCTAGAAGTTTACCGTGTCCCAGACCAGGTGGAACTGAATCTCATTAGTTGAGGTCAAGTGCAAGAATTGAAGAGAAAAGAAACCTCTCCATCATAGAATGTAAGTTAAAGGCAGAATCCTTCAAGAGACAGAAGTCACTAATCAAAAAGGTATTAAAAAGAATCAAAATATCTGAAACCCAAACAGGCCAAATACTTTTCAAGTTCATAGATATTCGTGATTTTTATCATCCACCTCAGAAGTTCAGTAATTTTTGAACTTTGTGTCCAAAAATCGCCAAACTCTGTGACTTGGACCATATCAATTGGCCAAAACTGATGCCATTTTTTTGTGCAGAGCTGGGTAAAAGAGATTCAAATGTCTCTTTTGATCATAACCAAAAGAAAGCTTTGGCATAGACATGTCCTACTTTTTTATTTGTATTGTTCACAAGTACAAGTACATATAGTGAACGACAAGAACAAAAAAAAACTATGGGAGTGGCGAAGTATGCTAAAGTTCCGGAGATCTTCTAAGGATTGCTTTATTTATTACCTGGGTAAAGAGGTCAGCCAAGCATGTGAGGAGATTCTCGTCCACTTCTCCTGCAGTCTTTGTGCGATTATAATACTCCAGTAATTGCTCTCTAAATGGAACACAAAAATAAAGAGCCTGCTTTGCAAAAAAAATTGTAGTTAGATGACTTCATTATCCACCAAAAGCAACAAAGAGCACTTGCAACCACTTCATGAGAAAAGAAAAATTTATGAGGAGTCAATAGGATAAGCATCAAGAAAGTCAGGTCGGAGACAATCCTACAGAAGTCAATATTTCATGGAAAAAGAATAATCATTTGGTAAAAGAGACTCTGCCATTTTGACTTGAAAGTCATGCTTCTAGGTATTTTTACTTAAACCTTAATTCTTATAACAAATAATTGTTATAGAACAATCCCAGATGAGTTATTCAGTTTCATTCAAAAGGTCCATTCCACCATTACATGTAAACTGGGACGAACTTATGTTTGACAAAGTTAAGTAACATCCAAATAAACAGTTTAATTAAGTCCCAATCACCATCTATACACGCACTAACCATAACAAAAATAAGAATTTTGACTCTGATGATGTAGAAGACTCCTGAAGCAATAAGACAAGAAGATTAAAAGGCAGTAGTCATGACTAGATAAGATCTTAGAATTCAACAATCCAGATCAACCGACCAAACTCCATGAAGTTGTGCCACATTAAGTGGCCATGATGCTAAGGACATTAGACACAGAGTCAAAAATGTGGGTATAGATTCTAGAATGCATTTATAAAATAATCTTGTACAATGGAAGCCAATTACATTTGCAGTCAGATAGAGAACTTCAGTAACAAACATAAGTCCATTCATATCACAACCAGTCAGATATAACAGGCCTGACTAGTTCTTGGAAATTGCTACAAATGTCCTAGCAGTCATTTAGAGATGAATGATAGAGCGCTGAAGAACTTTGAAAACCTTGCAAAAATCATACACACCGCACATGCCTTTTATTTGAAGAAGCAAAAAGAACAAACTTGTAGCTAATGTCAAATGACTCTCATACGTGCAAAATGAATTCTTGAAATCGGACTGTTCCTGAAATCCAATTCAGATTCACAAACATAAGAAACGCGGACTGCCTAAATCTGGGGCGCACCTCTTAACTATAGCTACAACAGATGGAAATTGACCAATGCCAAAAAGGATAACCAAATCCAATATTTCCCAGGAAAAAAAACCATGAATCTGCATAAAAATAAAGAGATAAACACAAAGTTAATTTCAAAATATGGAATGCAAAAAAATTTCCATCTATAAATTTAAGCACAGACAAATCACCATGGCCAGTAAAGTGACAGGCAACTAAAATAGCAAGATTTGCTTGTTTCCAAATTTTAACACCATGTTATAAATTCACTACACTTTTACTAACCTGGCTGTTAGAAAACAAGGACAGACCCCCATAGCCTCTTTAATTACAACTAATTGCAGAAAGGCTCAAAATGATTTATTTGAAACCCAAACACATGTTTAATAATATAAATAATATTATACTTCGTTGTGCAAACCACTCTAAACTTCACAACAAAGATTCATTCCAATAACACTAAACTATGTGCTAAAATATCCAGCACAGAAAGGGTCCCAACGTATGATTGAGAGAGATAAATTTAACCAAAATAGAGTGTGCTTTCAAAGAATCTATGTATATATAATGGAAAATAGGCCGACCTAAATTAGGTGATCCGGCATATCAATAAAAAATTATATGAGATAAGACAGACAGACATGACAGCACATGCCATTATGACTAACCAACAATGTTAAAAATTGAGCAGGCCAGAAGAGGAGCTCTTGAATCTATTTTGGCAGACAAATAGTGTATTCTGTATTTGGTCTTCAAGGCAAAGAGTGGTTATTATGAGGATGTAGATCATCTTGTAATGAATATTGATAGACGTCTATCTAGTATATCAAACAAACAGTTAAATAATGTTAAAAACTGACATAAAGACTCAGTCACAAACTTCAATTAAGGGAGAAATTCCAACGCAAGTAGCGTAAAGACTTATCAAAGGATAAGATCCATTATATGCAGCAGTAGAACCAGAAAATATAAGCATAATAATGTAAAATAAAATGTCCCAAATTATAAAAGAGCAAACACAGAGGTAGATGAAGGGAAGACTCCAATTGTTTTGATGCATTCAGAACCAAAAGCAATACAAGAATGCGTAAAGAGATGCTGATTGACAATAACCAGACTTGTCTCTAAAATAGGAAGCCAGCAAGACCTTTAAAACCTAAAAAGAAGCAAGTTATATGGCATCCAAAAAGAGCCAAATAGATATTCCTTGTATGTGTGCACAGGACCAACAAAAGATGTATTTAAGTATGCCATAATTGATATTCTTGATCAGGACCAATTGGAATTCGTGCAACTCATAGCAATAGCCATTTCAAGAAGAAGAAAAAAAAAGGCTATATCTCCACCATTCACATGCAAAGAACAAATTGCCATGAGCTTTATCATTAAAAAAAACAGAAGAAGATTTTTTTAGGTAAGTCGGTATGGGTGACGCAGGTAATATCTAATAGAATGGATGGTAAAAGTAATGATCAAGAAGCATGTCATTACCAGAAAAGCCCAAATTTCTTAGAGATTATTTACAGTGATATTCTTCACTGGCCTTGAAGGCAAAATTAGTTAGAACATATCCAGGGCCTAAATTGCATGCTACACACTTGAAGCCTTGAAGGTATGAATAATATAAAAGAATAAAATATTTTACTTACTGGATTTTTAAATATTGAAACAAAATTATTGTGTGTTATTAGTGTTAGAAAGCTGGTAAGTCAGTCCAGAATTATTTTTAAGGTTTCAGTAAATTAAGTTAGACAGCACTTTGTTTCTGTTAGAATTTCAAGACTAAGAATAATTGAAACACAACAATGCCAACAAGCAAGAGAGGATATTTTCAGTAATGATAGTAACCATTTTTATGCTTCCACGTATTATTTGGATCTGCTACACTTAATATAGACAACGTCCATATTAATGTTCAGGTCTAGTTTCCATTTCACAAAGGAATATCTAAAAGGCAACAAAATGAAATAATTCATCATTCTTTTCAAACATAATTAGAATGGAAGTACACAGATTATCTTGTATCTGAAACAATGACATGCATTGAACTTGAAATTCATTGCAATCAACAATAAATCCAACCAGTCCTTAACTAGTATGAACACAAAACCCTAATTCTGCAAAAAATACTCCTCTCTTCCTCTGAAAACACAACAGTAGCTAGAGTACTTAACATGATTAAAATTTGAAGAAACCCTTCATCCTACTAAGATATTTCATTCTATGGACAATGCAATTGCCAGTCGCATAAATTATTGATATAACGAAAAATCAAAAGTTCTCTAGGATGGCAGAAGAAGTATACAGCCTGCATGAACAGTGAGTTCCACAATTGTAATTATCATTGTAGTGCAATTGGTCAAGGGTTTCATGAAGCGATAATCTCTCTCTCTCTCTATGTGTGTGTGTGTGTGTGTGTGTGTGGTGTTTTCTAAAACCCTAGCCACCGTAGCTACTTAATTATGTCCGATTAAATAACTTCTTTATGCATTATGAAATCCTAAATTAATATATTCTAACATGAAACCCCATCCAAACGAAAAATTGATCTTCTAATAAGAAAATTCAAGAATCGAAAAACATTTAAATGAAAAATTGCCTGAAGAACGCTGTTGCAGTAACAAGTATTGCCAAAATTCTCGAGGCCAAAGTAGCGTTCGCCTTCAGGAAATTGGTCTCCCAGTGCCCTTTCTAGTCTTGAACCGGTGGTTCCCATGACCATATGACCTCCCCGGGATGCCGATGGGGTCTTGTATCGGCACAGATAGTTTAAAATGACATGTAAATCATTGAGCGGTCGAAGGAAATCCGTGCGGGTAATTCAAACTGCCATAATCTGCCTCAAAATTCATTTGGTTCTTACAGGAGCTTGGAGGAGTAATTCTTGAAGGTCTCAATCGCCCACCAAATTATAAAATTGTCAAAAATGTTTTAAGAGATATATATAGAGCCATCTGGTGGTACACGTCAGTGGGGAGTTATGTGCACTCCCAGTCGCTCGGGGCTGAGTTTGAAGCTTTACCCGTCTAAAAATTATTTTGTGGCGGTTCTTTACCTGATGTAATCTTGAGCACGAAGTTTAATTTTTCATTGTCGTCATTTGCCAAAAAGGAATGTTACCCAATGGTTAAATATGAGGGGTTTTAAAATTGTTGAAGCAAATTCAGGTTGTATTGAATAGGTAAGTCTACCATATGTAGTAAGGTACGTAAGGTTTGTGAAGTTGTTGAAGCAATTCTAAAATATATTGAAGAGGCAAATCTAAATTTGGCAACAAGGCAACAAACAAACATGACCTGCAACCAATCAACCATTATGTTAGTGAGATGGTGACCTCAAGTGCGGCTTCACCTCTATTGGCACAAGGATCATGATATATTATTGTGGACTGCGTGAGCCAACCCATGGAAGATTTTTTTACTGGATGTAATTTTTTGAGTCGTGGAAGCAATTCTAAGGTGCATCGAGCCCACAACACCAATGATGTTTGTCTTTAATGGTGTTGGCAGTGTCCCCCGAGCTAAAGATGGAGGTTGGGATGTCACCGTTATTGGCATACCATGTTAGTGAGAGGGCCACTTCCATTGTAATGTCATCGCTTATGACATAAAAGATCATGATAAACTATGCCTATGTCTAAATCTTTGTGACACCATTTTTCGCCCATCAATAAGAAACTTACAAAGAAAGTTATGAAATTATTAATTATTTATAGTTAAAAACACACACATTTTATATTTTGATGAATACTAATGACACTTGCAGTTATTTTGACAGCGTATATAATCAATATAGTTATTATCTTGGAAAATTATGAAAGTGTAAATTTAGAACATTTTGTAAAATCTTGGACAAACCATTATGTAACCCCTTCTCCATTTGAATGGTGCTCCATTCTCAATGTGGAAGAAGTAAATTGAACATCATTCAATTTTACTTGAATTTGTTGATTTTAAAACAATTGATGCAAACCTCTAAAAAACAATATTTTATATGTTGAATGGTTATTGCTTGATTTAATAAAATCTTAATATTAAATCTAATTTCAGAGTCACAACAATGATATACAACAGAATACAAATGCTAAGTACTCTAAAGATGCAACTGTGTAAGAAAATAAGAGAGATGTGACACTTATATGATTTTCGCTTATCATAAAGTATGTTTGAACTAGAACAACTGATGAACAGGCTAGGCAGAGTGTTAGAAATGCTCGATATAAATTATGTAACTTGCAAACTGGCTTGATCAAGGGCGCATGGGCAAGTGTGAGGGCGCTTGGGCGCCAGAGAAATTTTAAAGGCGCTTGTGACTGCTTAAAGAGTCGAAATCTGATTTTTCATGTGTCATTAGGGTTTCACTATCCTTCATTGTTGGTCGCCTGTATATCATTGAATAATCATTGAATTCATTGGTAACCTACAAAACAAATGATATCCTGCAAAACCCCCAAACTACATCAAATCCTAAAAAAGAAAGATGCAAATGGGGGGTCGGATTGACCCCAACGGTCACCCGACAAAGTGAACTTATGACTAAGTGTTGCACTACATCTCAGACTCCCTGTAGTTCTATCAGGGGAAGACAGGATTAGAGTGCTCAGAGCCAAATGCAAGTTATTCTCCCTCCCCAATAAGATCTTCCTTGATGGAGACCTCGTCAGAGCCCTAGTGGCCGAACTCAAGCAATCTCGTGAAGCGGTGATGGCAACTAAGAAGGTAGGCAAGTGGGCAGTAATTTAGAATCTCTGACCTATTATTTGGGGCTCCTTCCCTCCTGGCTAGGCTCCCGAGTCCAATCCCAAATGATGGTCTTGCTAGGGGAGACGACAGAACAGGGATATTTCCATCGTTTGTTGAAATGGTAACGGGTTATTCTAGTCTTCTTCAGGTGTACTTTATGATGCTCTAAGTATTTCAGACATTCTTTTTTTCACAGAGACCCGTGACAGCCCTGTTTGTCCTCTCCCAGAGGCTCAGGGGTACCAGTGGATTTCCATCTGCAGGAAGGAGACTAGGAGTTCATGTGGTGTCAGGAGCTCAGGCGGGGTTGCTTGTTTGGTTAAAGATTCTTTCCAAAATAGCATTTCAGTGGTCACTACGGATGAGTTTGCTTTCTTTCTTTGGGTTAAGATCCAATGGATGTCACCCCAACTTAGAGACTTTTATATAGCAGTTTACTACTTTCCCCTAGCTTCTTCGTCGTATTCCATTCATAATGGCCCTAATGGGGATCCTTTCTTTGACCTCTATATAGGTATCTCACGGTTCTCAAAACTTGGAGAGGTCCTCATCTTAGGGGACTTTAATGCGCGAACCAAAAACCTCTAGGCCCTTATTCACGATAGGACTAGCGATGTGCTTTGTGATTTTGAGATGGATCCCAACTCCATTAGTATTCAGAGAGAGTCAGAAGACTATGCGGGACCCCTGACATCCTATGGTCGGCATCTCTTACAGATGGGAGAGTCTCATGAGCTGTTGATTCTGAATGGTCTTTTGTGTTTCCCCGACTCCAGATTCTTCACCTGTAGACCTCACAATGGAGGGGCTAGCATAGTGGACTACATTCTAACCGCCCCCAACCTGGTTCTCCACATCCACCACCTTTCCTTCTCCCCCATACCTCTTGCTAATCATGTCACCCTTTCCTTCTCTTTGCAGATTGATCCCCCCAGGTCCTAACTCACTTTCACTACCCTCTACGTACTATTCTGAAGCTTGGTGAGGGTGACCCTGAAACCTTTTCTTCCCACCTTTTTCAACTTCTTCCTCCTGAGAATACTTCACCTTGTTCCCCATGAACACGAAGTACATCCTAGAAAAACTTGCCTTGTGAACCTATAGTATGATAAGGATTGTAAATCCCTTCACTAACTTCACTTTGCTTCTATCTATGCTCTCCTATCCTTTCCCTCTCTCAAGTTTGCTTATTGTTGTAGACACAAAATCACCGCACTTTGGGTAATTATCTAATCCTAATTACATACTACTGTTCATATGATTCCTAAGTAAGAAAAGTACTAACTAACCCATGTCTTTATCCACCTTTACTTTCTTTATGTTGCCACTTTTGGTCTTGCACACTCTTTCTTGCTCAGTCTGACCTTTCGACCCTTCAGTTTCGCTAAGTTTGGAAACTAAGCACCCAGTTAGGACGTCAACTGCAAGCGCCCCCATCCACTCTAGGTGCCCCTGACCTCTTTGTACTTTACTCACATTTTTTGGGTCCTTTCTAGCCGTTTGAGCATCTTATCTTTTTGGTATTCAGCCTTTTTTGGGGTTAATTACGAAATTCAAGAAAGGGAATCATATAAATATAAAGTTATGTCATCATAATAAAGGACCAAGCACTAAGCATTAGCTATCACCACCTAAGGTTGCATCCAAAGGTTATTCAAGAGCATTGAAGCATCCATTCTAGCATCCATTCAAGGGTAAGGGACTGCACTATTTTTGCATACACTTCATAAAAGGGGAGACTATTTTATTCCATGCACACATCTATTACAATTCTTTACATCTAGCTACTTTTCTCACTATCAAGTGCAACAACACACAAGAGTCACCTAGGGGACGATTTTGCACACACACACACACATAGAACAACATTGGGTCTTGAGATGTAGTGCAATGCTCAGTCCTATGTTCACTAGTTTGATAGCTGAGGATAGTCTGACCCCTCATTTTGCATTCTTTTCTTTTTTGGGATTTGATGTCTCTTTGAGGGTTTTGTAGGTCATTATTTCATTACAAGGTTTCTAGCGACCTCAGAGATAATTGTGTGATCTCATAGCAGTCAAAGGCGAAGGACAACAAACACCTTGTGATCAGTGAAAGATGGTTATCTAAGAATTTCCACAATCACAGGACACCCATTACCAGTTTGTGGCACCCGTAGGTGCCCCTGCCCCTTTCTAGGTGCCCCTGTCCAACATATTCTTCCATATCTACATTTTTCTGAGCTTCGATGCGATAATCCATGCTTCAGATTTTCCATTTTTCTAGCTCTGTGCACCTTCAAGATCTTTGTGAAATAGCTAAGTCATTTTATCCCTTCATCACAACTAAGGTTTTACATTTTACTAGCTTAATGTGCTTAGGTCATTTACTATACTTAATTTTTATTTATTTACCGTTACAATAGCAATTAGATTAAGTATTTTCATAACATAAATCCACATTTTGCTTAATCATTTTGGTGAACCCCACTCATGATCGGTCATTTGGATCCTTTTTTGGCACATCATCTTTTTTTATCATGGCTCATAAAATTCCTCAAATTTCTTTTTCAGATTTACTTAAGATGCATCCCAATTGTCAGGTTGTTCTTATAAAATCCGTAGACACCATTTTTCTCCCTAAAGATACGCCACCCGCTCAAGTGAGTGCTATTTTTGATAATCTATCTGATGAGTCTATTCATCTTATTCTTCCATCCAATCAACCCATCTTTGAGTCAATTCAAGCTTTGCAGTCTTTATTTCAAGAAAAATTTCAAGATATGGAATCCACAATTACATCTCTTGAATTTGAAATCCAACATCTTAAGGATGCTTCTCAAGCTCATGCTAGTTCTTCTACTCATCCTCATTCTATGTCTTTTACACGTGCTCATATCAGTGAGCCTCAAGTCTTTCCATTATCAGAGCCTCTCACGTTTGATCATAATGCTAAGCAACATGATATTCTTACTAAGCTCCTTAGTCATCAATTGATCAGCTTGCCATATGCTTATTTCTATCCTCCTTATTAGCTTGCAAAATATCAAGGTCGTCCATATTGCAATTATCATTGAATCAATGGACATAATGAAAATTACTACTATGTTTTATAACAAAGAATCAAACATCTTGAGCGTCAAGGCTTTATCTCATTCGATGCACAACATTTTGTTGCATGCCCATCTTCAAATGGTACATCCAAATGGGCTCCTACATCTGATTCATCTATGTCCAATGAGCATCATGTTATTACTTATAATGTTCCTTCTTTAGTTAGTCAAGCGTCACCTATTCAACCCATTACAACTAAGAAATCACCTCTCAAGGTTTGTCTTCCATCACCTCCTCCTACTAAGTCATCTAGAGTATTACCCAATCAAACTAAGAAACCTCCTCTAAAGATCGGTACAACTCCTCCACCTCTACAATCTTCCATGGTGTTATCGATCCCAAAAAATCAACCACTTGCTAAGCAAGATCAATAGACTCTCGCTTGCCTCTATCGACTTCTGCCGCTTGAGGATCCTAAGTAATCACCACTTAAATGTCCAATAATTTTTGTCAAGGATACTACCCCTTACATTGATCCACTTAGCGCCATCGACTAGATCTCCATCACTTACATACTTGGGGGGCATCATAGCTTTTTTCCCCCTTACATTGCTATCAAATGTTTATATCATCTCATGCAATTAGTACTCCGCGTTTAAATGCCTAATGTATCCTATGCATCATTACAAACCACTTGATACATTTGTATCATCATTCCCTGATGACGCACTCATGTGTTATGGTTCACACTTGACTATTGAGGGCATCCTATATACACGAACCTCACACAATCCACACTACACTACACGCCACATTCAACATTACATACTACGTACTCAACACAATCACAATGCATACTTCTTGTGCTTATTCATCAATACAAACACAACACAATAGCACAAATACTCTTCGCACATATTCAACACCACATACAACACACTCAACACAACACAACCAACATATCATCCCTCTATTTCACTGGCATTCAACACATTGCTTTATACATTCAACAAATATCTCAATATACTCATCACACATTACATGCTGCACTACATATCACACTACACACTTGACATATTTTTTGTGCACATATTTCATTACTATACAATCAACTTGCTTCCGCAACACATGGCTTATGCACCAAATTCTTTCTAGTGAACATCCAACAAGACATAATACACACTCAACATATTCACATTCACACTCTTTTGCTAACATTCAATAACATACTACACGATTGAAATATTCATAACATACAACACAATCGACAAACTTCACAACACTTTACACATGCGACACATTCACGATGCCTTTCTCTGACACGTAAACAACAAGACACATTGCACATCCAACATATCTCTTACACAACCAACACAACACACTACCATATGACACACTCTAGTTCCACGGTCCATAGTCGACTGCTGAGGGTCTATATCTCAAATGGACCTCACCATACTCACACATTCAATCACTCATTCACTCACTCACTTTGTGCTTTGAAAATCACATATTTTTAGTACACACAATTAAAACCATTTCCCGATGACACACTCTAGTTTTGAGGTTCATTCTTGACTGCTGAGGGGGCATAAATAAATGAACCTCATCTCATGCATACACATTCACATCCACTCGAGGGACACGATGCTCCTATCACATTCACTTTGCATTCCATTCCATCTCCACTCCACATCATACTGCATGTCTTGGTCGCATTTAGTATTGCTTACATTTATTTGTTACATGCACACTTTATTACACATGCTAGATAGATATCTTGTATGTAATTATATTTTCCATACACACATGCACATTCACTTGCTTTCTAGTTGTGATAGCAAACTCTACATATCTATACAAGTAACATGGATGTTTGGCACAATATCTATTACCAGTCCCATAGCGGCTCTTGGGGGCATCCACTTTCATACATTACAAGTGTTATTGTTTCATTTTGTTTCATAGCACATTATTATCAGATTATACATGTTTTGACATACTTTTTATCTCTCTAACATGCGAACGGGTGCTTCATGTGCAACATTTTTCTATACAGACCTATTTGCTTCCATGGTTGTCTGTTACATTGTTTGTCTTATTATCATTATTTGCCACTGTTTGCGGGATTTTCCCTTTGTCTTGTATGCATAATTATCTGATTTTGGCCTAGTAGGCCTTGATTGTCTTGTGACATTGTGAGTGGTGTCCCATGTTTGCAACCCAATTTTCACAGATCTACATTGTCTTCTTGCGTGTTGTATTATTGCATCTTAGTTTACACATTGTCTGCTTGTTTACTAGCTTACATTTTACATACATGTTTGCTTGTACTAACAACTTTTCTCCTAGCCATTTGTTTGTGTGTGCCTTGGTTTCTATCAAGCACACTCCCTCCCCCCTGTAAGGTACAATTTTGGCACAACGGTTGGTCCTTATTTGGGCCACATTCTCCTCAGTGATGTCGTATGCACCCTAAACGAGGGAGGCATCATTTGGGTGAATTAGTCACCCCATACATTAGTCTCACAGTCATAGTTTAAGTATAGCACAATACCAGTACAACACAGTCATCAACATTAGACAGGGCTCGCGTCCTAATTTGGGTTCTTAACACAACACAAAGACTAGCGCCCAAACCTAGATAGTAGCACCCAGGTGCCCCTGACCTTTCCTGGAAACCTATGACCAGGGGGAAGCTACACATAATTCATTCAATGCAACACAATCTACAACACTCCACACAACGGCTTTTACAGGGCAGAAATACCTTAGCACCCACCATGCATACATTACATTTTCCCCCTCCCAGCATTGGATCAGAATTGGTCAAACCAAGATCGGATTTTTACACACCATTTGTAGTGGTGTTCCACATTGTGGGAAGTAGTTAAAGGTTAGAGGATGACACCAAATTTTTCTCCCTACACTTCTTCCAAATCATTGGTGTGAGATCGCCTGAAAAACTTGTAGTCGACACAACTGGCGTGAGATCGCCCAAAAAACTCAGTCTTCTACAACATCTACACGATCCTTTCTACACTCTTTTCCTCATCATGGATCAGCTGTACATATTATTTTTTTCACATTTTTCATTTTACATACTTTTTACACATATACATGCGTATTTGACTACTTGTTTGTTCTTCTCTTTTGCAGGTTCATCCATATGGGAAGCGATAGTCAACATTACTCAACATCATCCTACATCAACAACATCACACACATTAGCATCGACATCAACAACAGGCACATTTGTGACATCTACAACATGCGTTTCTGCCCTAGGGTCATTATCTCATCACTTTTTTCACTTTCTTGTCTTTAGTCTCCATGCTCCACCTTTTTATCACTCCACGCTTTTCCTTATTTCTTGGCACGCTTCTTGTCATTGATCTACATGGTTATCAGGTACGCATCTCTATCAAATTTATGTTATTGAGCTTTTGCTTAGCAAAATAAAGTGGTGGAAAATGTAGACAGAAAATCATGTACTTCAGGTAATTATCTAGTCCCGGTTGCATACTACTATTCATATGATTCCTAAGTAAGAAAAGTACTGATTAACCCATGTCCATGACCATCTTTTCTCTCTTTCTATCGCCACTTTTGGTCTTATACTCTTTCTAGCTCATTCTATCTTTTCACACCTGGGCATTACTCATCCTGGACACCAGTACCCAACTAGGACGCCAGTGCCAAGTGCCCCTAACCTCTTTATACTTTGTTCACACCTTTTGGGTCCTTTAGAGCCATTTGAGCATCTTATCTTTTTGGTAGTCAACCTTTTTAGGGTTAATTATGAAATTCATGCAAGGGAATCATATAAATATAAATTTATGTGATCATAATAGAGGACCAAACACTAAGCATTAGCTATCTCCACCTAAGGTTTTATCCAAACGTTATTCAAGAACATTCAAGCATCCAGTCTAGGATCCATTCAAGGGCAAGGGTTTGCATTATTCTACATACACTTCATAGGAGGGGAGTATATTCTATTCCATGCACACATCTATATAATTATTTACATCTATTTACTTTGTTCGCTATTAAGTGTGACACGCACAAGAGCCACCTAGAGCATGATTCCACACGCACACACCTAAAACTAAATTGGGTATTAAATGTAGTGCAACACTCAGTTGTAAGATCACTTGTTTAACATCTGAGGACAATTTGACCCCTCGTTTGCATTCTTTTCTTGTTAGGATTTGATGCACTCTTGAGGGTTTCATGCTTTATCATTCCTAGGCAACCCCAGCTCTTTCCAGTCAGTCCAAATTACCTCCCAACCAATGCTATATCATCCCCCTAGGTGATTTAGGAAATTCCATTCATTCCCCTAGGTGATTTTAGGACTTCATTGAAAATGCAAATTTTGGGGAGTCACGGGAAGGGTTGTCGTTGGCCTTCCTAGGACTGGATCGACCCCCTAAAGCAGAACAGAAGGGAAAAATTCAACATGGAGGTGATTGGAGGACCTTATAACATCATGGAAATGATACTGGAATGTTTTGGGAAGTTTTGCAAGACTTGGAGCAGTCTGAGTTAAAAACAGGGTTCACAAGCCTAAGCAGTACACAGGCCTAAAACAACTGATGGGCTTCAGAAGAAGATTCCGGGAGCTCTGGATGGAGTTGAAAGTAAAAAAAAAACACATTCGGAGATAGGATTTCAAAGACCTACATGATGGTGAAATAATTATTTTTCACAACACCTTGGAGCATATGATTGGACAGGTAGTTTTTCTCAGGCACAAGTGGAGTACCAAATCAAAAATAAAACATTTTTAGGGATCATATGGTCGAATCAAGACATTAAAACCCCATAATTGGATTCAAAATTCCATTTCCACTCATGATCACATAAAATTTCACCAATAAATTCCACCGGGAGCTCAAGTTATCTTCGTTCCAAGTTACCCTCTCAAACGTAGTTCAGGACTTAGTCAATTTTTCGAGAGGACACGTGTCAACACCAGGAGCCTGGCGGGATTTTATGTCCCCAAAGTCCCTGAGGTCAGGTACATAAGACCTTAGAAAATTCACTCAGCCCCCATGTGCCCTATTGGGCCCTCATATGACCTCCAGACTTGACATATCAGCCCCCAGGTGCTTTTTTGGAGCATGCCTTCCCTGTCGTTGGATCGGGTGCCACGTGTTAGCTCCAGGACCACCGTGGAAACTGATCTCCCTTATGCACCTGAGGTGGGGGACATAAAACCTTGAAAAATGGTCACCCAGCCCCCATAGGGAGTCTTCTGGACACTCACTCAACCGCAGTTCAGCCCCCAGGTGCTTATTCCGAGCGTGCATTCCTTGCCGTCGGATCGAGTGCCACGTGTCATGCTCTTGACCACCATGGAATTTGATGTCCCTTATGCACCTAAGGTGGGGGACATAAAAACTTTAAAAATGTGCCCATCCCCCATAGGGAGTCATTTGGACACCCATGTGACCTCCTTTCAGCTCCCAATGCTTTAAATCAGCTTTTTCCCCCTTCATTCCCTGTCGTTGGATCTAGTGCCACGTGTCTCCGTCTTGCTCATTATGGAAATTGATGTCCCTCACATCCCTGAGGTCAAGGACATCAAGCATGGAAAAAATTTCCAAGCCCTACATATGCATATCTTTTTGAAATTTTTCCAAGTGTCACTTTTTCCCGCTTCTAACTTCTAACAGTTATATGTGCACTTCATTCCTCCATACTTCCTCTGCAACATTCTTCCATCACTCCGCCATTGAAAATGCTCAGACCTACTCAACCCAAGAACTGAAACAAATTCCCCATAGTGATGTGCAGGTCTCAGAAGGAATCCTCATCAAAACAGAAGGAGAAGCACGGAGCACAGAAGGAGAAAACGAAGAAAACTCCATGGCCATGAAATGAGAAGTTGAAGAAATCTCCCAAACAGATGCATGAAACAACAAGATTTATTTTGCTGCTCATTCCTCTACCCAAGGCCATCAAGAAGACACCTTCAAAGACCCCCCATGTGTGACAAATCATCCACAATGAAGAAATCTCCTTTCCAACTCAACGAAGAAAGAAGTGGGATTTCCCGTCAAACCGGTTGCCAGATCAAAGTAAGATTGCACGTGAAGCACCAGAAGAAAAAACCCACATCAAAAATATAATTTTATTCACAAACGGAGGAGAAAACCAGACCTGCAATTTTGAGGTCCATTAATGGCTACTGTACCCAGAAGCACTGCCAGGTCTAAAAATTAAAACTTTAAAATCTCCTGGATTATTAAGCGGGCGGGCCCAAAATTTCAAAGGGATGATATTGGGAAACAACCCATATCAAAAAACTTTGTTCCACGTCAATCCGACTCCCAAAGGCCAACTTTCTAAAAATAGCAGATCTACTACATAGGAACTGTTATTTCGGGAAAGTCATTAACAGAAGAACTTGCGAAGGAGATGAAGATATCAAAGGTGCACTATAGCTGAGAATTCACCAGAACAAAATTTTTTGGCACTTACTAAAAATAGTAAGTGGGCCCTTGAGCACCTACTAAAAATAGAAATTTGATCCAAAGGAGTGAGGAATGCAGGGAGAAAGGGGAATCAAGGTCACAACACTTGGCAAAGGATCAAGAGAGTTGTTATTGTTTTCACACTTACTAAAAATAGTAAGTTACACTCAAAGAGAAGTTTTGGCACAATGGGATGTACAAGGATAATCATTCAGGGGGACATCATTGTTCGAGAGCATCCTAGTCATTTTTCACAGGGCATTCAAGATCCACCTTAGTTCATTCAACTTAGTGAGCGTTCAGGAGCTAATTTGGAGGAGTTTCACAGTGTGCAAGGAGTTCGAAGATTCATAGTTTCACTGCATTTGGAGCTTTCCATCAACGAGGATCAACGGACTTCATCGGGCGACATCTACTCTTTTTCTTCTCTCTCTCTCTCTCTTCTCTCTCCTCTTCCCCCCAACTTTCTCTCACTTTCAAATGTTCTAATTCTTCGTTGGGGTTTGCACTTTTTGATATGCCTTTAAGTCACTTAAAAGTGACTTTAGAAACATAATGTAAATTAAGTCGCCTTGCTATTATAAAAGGGACTTAAATATTTAAAGTGGAATATGAATAGTCTTAAGTCATATTAAGGCATATGGAGGGTCATGAGGAAGACGATAAGTCACCTCTCATTCTATAAATTGTAACGTCATTCTCATTTCAAAGGGTTGGCAATTGATCTTGTAGACTCAAGAGTG
Organism: Taxus chinensis; assembly: GCA_019776745.2. Taxonomy (NCBI): domain Eukaryota; kingdom Viridiplantae; phylum Streptophyta; class Pinopsida; order Cupressales; family Taxaceae; genus Taxus; species Taxus chinensis. Next base: position 910,867,908 of record CM034147.1, on the reverse strand, counting down.
CATTGTACCTAGAGAAAGCAAAGGAGATAGCCATTTTCTTCTACTCTCTTCCCCTCTCAAATTTCTTCCATTCCCACATTATGTACAACTTTGATTTGAGCAATCAATACAAGAAGAAGGAGTTTCTAGCTTTCTTTGACTAAGGGGTTTCTTGATACTTGGTGATTGGTGAATTCTATTTGGTCTTGTTGCTATTCATAGAGTTGTTTCTTCCAATAAATGCATGTGTTGAAGTTTCTAACTAGTGTGTGTGCAAGAATCTGATTTTCTACCTGCAACATTAGTTCTCCTACCTCTTTTCTCACTCCCCTTTCCCGCTCTACAGACGAAGACTTCCCTAGCAAGAGATTGCTAGCTTTGCCGCAGGGTCAGTGGAGTGCCCCTGTTGGATCCCTGATCGAAAGACCACCACAGAAATCCACACTTTCTCATGCATGCACATACGGCAGCTGCACCGGTTAAGTAGAGGGACTTAGATTCCTAGAGCGTTAGCAAGAAATCCACAAGTTTGTCCACCTGATAAATTTTCTCGCCAACACCTTCATACATCACATTCAGAGGCTAGTTGATTTCCCTATATAAAGGGAAAGGTACACATACCTTACTAATTGCTCATTAGAGGTCATTGCTTCAACCGATCATCCTGGTCGATCGTGATTTTGGTATGCCATAACTTCACTTCTACTTGAATCTATTGGTATTCAAATAGATCACCTCCCACCATACAGTTATTCCTTGGATGCTCCCACCCATCATTTTCTAGGAAAGCAGGATCTGAACAAAATCATTAGAGATGATATCTATAAATATTTCATTTAATACACTTGGACCAACCCCCAATGTGGGTTACATCCGAAGATGAAATTCTACACTACACATTTTCTAGAGGTTAACAATGGTCTTATCTCTCAGCCCTAGTATATCTTTTGGCATTGGATGCATGCCCTTCACATCTTCCTCGATCAATTCAGGGTTGGATCTCATAAACTCTATGTTGAGCATGATCATCAGATTGACTATTTTGAGTAGATTTATCAGCTTTGTTCCCTTTAGGAGATCAAAACATAGGAGCAATTCATCTTTCGGTGCCCCATCTACTACGAGATCAAAGGGAGATTCCATTGCTTGCTTAGAGATCCTCCTACCTTCACTGTATTCTTCAAATACCATGACCAAAGGTGTCTTGTTCTTTATCTTCTTGAGAATTTTAGACTTCGGGAGGAGACCCTTCAGCCTCCTTCTAGGAAGATGACTATGCGACACAATACTTCATTTTTTACAGTTCTCTCTCATGGGAGGGGTACTAAGCAACATGGTGATGTCAATTATATCTTCCAGACAAATCAGTCTGGGCTTGGGGTACTAGCTCACATACCAAGGACATCCAGTCACATACGAGGTCAAGGCCACCCTTTCATCGATGACCTTTGAGATCAACCAAACAAACACACATATTTCATCCTTCTTCAAGGCATCAGTACTCCAGATCTTCCACAGCTCCAGTTACCAGGATTTAGTACATTACTAGCTTCTTTCAGTCGGCCTTGGTTATTAGTTGAGAGGGTCTATTACCTTCTCTTCCCTCCTTTTATTCCTCTGCATGTTCAGGTTCTACTAGTTTCAATAGGATTTTTCCAGGCTTCTCTCTTTTCCCGTTCTTCTCTCCTTCCTTCTCTTTTCTGGTTATTCTCAAGGACCTTTTGGTCCTTTGGCTGGTGTGTTATTCACCTTCTTTATATGATTTCACTCTCATTGACCTAATTTTGTGGTCATTTGTTGGACATTTAATATATTTATTTTATCTTATCTTGTATATGTGCTTGTGTGTGAAATCATGTCCTTAGGTTGCCCTCGCGCCAATGACGCCAAGATAGCGGGCTATAGCTAGATAGAATGCAAATGTGTGGGATGGAATTCAGAAACTTCCCCTTCCTATGCAATGTATGAAGAGTAATAATCCCAAAAATACACTCCCTTTGATAGTATGTAGATATGTTTTCCCTTTTGAAGTGCTTGCCTATATAATGGTATATATGTTGTGTATATATAGGGATATCTTGTTTGAATTTTGACACTGGTGACGTGCCATGCCGACTAGGACCTCAGGATTGGAGTAAGAAAACCAAAAAGGCCAACCATAAATGTCAAAAATGTGAACAAGAACAAAGAGGATAAGAGCACCTGGGCGCTAGTGTCCAGTCCTGGGCGCTAGTGTCTTGAGACAACTGAAGACAAATGTGAGAATACTGACATATAAGGATCATTGTGACCTGGCCAGAACTAGGTGTTAAAGTGACAAATGTGAGAGATAAAAACAATAGAAATAATCAAAGCAAACAGATGGACTAGGAAGAGTGTCACCAATGAATATTGTTGTACTCAAGATCCATACATATAACAACATACTTGGTTGTATAGTAAAATAGTAGTATGTGTGTCATTTTGTGTCTACATTTCCTACAAATCCAAGTCTTATATCATTATTCAAGGCGAGTTGTATTGTTTACACATCATGTGGGAAAAAAAGATTTGTCATCCAATTGTTCCAATGACACAAAATTTTGTTGACATTATGCAATTTTTCTGGCGTCTAACAACATTCTGAGACCAACTACCCCAAGTTACCCTCCCCCATAAATATCCTATTAGCTAATTATATATAAAGATGCAAAAAAATCATATAGTAAAATGTCATAGAGATGACAATGTTGGGTTATTTTGCTTTGTTAGGGTTTTGGTGAGTAAGTACATTGGCATACCGGGGTCCTTCTAGACACCGTAGGATATTACTATTATTGCCCTTTTTTGTGGTCCTCACCCTTTGAAAGGCCTATATAATGTCCCCCTCCCCTTCTAGTTTGGTTATTAATGTTGTGACTGGAGCTGGTGGAACTGAGAACAATGGTGCTACTGCCAAAGCACCCCCTGAAGTTTGTCCCAAAGGTATTTCACAAGGTAATGACTCCCCTTATGTTATTCTTCTTATTTCTAATTTTAATGTTTCATGTTAATAACTATGATAGTTTTTCTTAATAAGTTACGTTGTGGGTTATATCCCCTCAGGAAGTATGCTAAAAACATGGTTTAACTTTGCATGGGTTGCCCACAGAATCATGCTGGAAAGTGTGCAAAACATGACAAAACATTTTTTTTCTATTTAATTTTTCTAACCCTTCGCATTCCCCCACCATTCTCAATAGATCGGCCACATGGTATGTCCATAATTCCTTTTTTATTTTATTCCCATGGACCTGAGATTTTGTGTTGTATGACTACACGATGGTTACAGTTCTGTTTTAGGTTAAGTTTCCTGGGTTGTTATTGTCATGCTTGCATTTCTTACACTAAATAATGACTTCCATTAGAAGAAGAATATGCATGAAACCTCAAAATTTCTATAGTGCAAGACCCCAAAGGTAATTTTTTTATGGAATTTGATCTATCCTAGGAACTCAAATAATTTGTGGACATCCAAAATGGAGACTCTCACTACTCGCAGAGAGTGTTTTACATTAATATGTCAAATACTTACTTCTAATGTCATGTTACAGATCAAAAAATAAGGGATTGTCCATTGTATGTGTGACGTAACAAGCCCAATCCCAGAGCGGCCACCAATTCTTCCAAACCCCTACAAGAAGAAATTTGCTAAACGGTAGGGGGTTATAGGAATAATAAAAATAAGATCATGGTTATGCATGTTGCTCAAGCCAAGCCCTCTATGAGTGGTATGCTTAATAAATCAACTATTAAGGAATATCCACAAGTAAAGTGGTTCTCTAAAGATCCAGTTCAATCAAAATCTCATGTTGTCTTAGCTAAGTTCACCAGCATGCCTAAGGTCTCCAATGTGCTCACTGATTCCTCGATCTCCTTTTGCATGACCTCAAAAATTCCCACTTCCATACCTTTTGCACTTACTTCTGCACAAGGTCCTGTATATTAGGGTCAAAGCCCAGCCTGACATAACTCATTGGATTTCCTGCACATCCCAACACATAATGTGGACTCGACAAAAGAGGAATACGACATTTAATATGTTGGGAGAAGAAAAGTTAAGTTTCAGGAGGTTCTAAAGCATAATAAATAGTGCACAATTCTTGTAAAACCAGTTTGATGCCTTGGAAGGCCTAGAGACATAGGCAAAAGTACTAAGCTTTCCTAACATTCTCACTCTCCCAATTCTAATTAAAATTGTTGGCTTTTTTGTTATCAAAAGCATATGGAAAGCATGGGAAAAAATCAAGGCTTGGCTCTCTTGGAATGGGAACGGTTTCCATGATGGGCTCTCCTTTAACCATCATTCTATATGGTGGTATCCCATCATCCATTGTCATAATCATTATCTTGCAGAGATGTCGTGGATCTCTGTGCTTAAGATCTTTAGGTGGGGGATATGCATAATGCAAGATCTTTTTTGCAAAAAAAGTAACTTTGGCTACTATGGAATGTCATCAAAGCCAAATTAGAACTTGCCTAGTGGGATAAATAAGCTATTGATGAAATCATTTTTGTTGTACCCACGCACAGGGTACATAACATTTTTATAGCCTCTGCCCATCCTTGGTAGAAATATTGAAAATGGTATGTTGATACTCCGTTCCAAAATTATACGATTGACAAAGGCTATGAGTGGTTATCTCCCCACCTCCCCATGGTGGTTAAGCTTAATTCCATATGGGGAATTAGAGCCATCACCTCGACATGGATTCGAAGATTCCACATTGTCTAGGTGGATTTTTTGGAGCCCAAAATTACTCACTTTGCTTGGATTATCTTGCATCAGGGACTACCTGTTAGGAAACGTCTAGTCCAAATTGGAGTGGCCAACTTGATTTGCCTATTTTTTGGGCATTCAGAAACTTTTTTACGCTTATTCTGGTTCTTTTCTAAGGCTCATAAAGCTTGGAATTGGATCCATAATTTTTTCCAACCCTTCTGACCAAAGAATTATTCATGATAACACATTCTTCTTAGGGTAATCCCAAGATGCCAAAAAATTACGCCCTAATCTAGCATATTTTTAGAGGGGAAATTTTGTTCTGGATATGGAAAGAAAGAAATGCTTTTCTATTTCTTAATTTTGTAGTGGATCAACATTTTTCTCTATATAACAAGTCCATGGTTATATCCAATGTGTTATTTGCATATTCAAGTGCAAGCAAAAAAAAATCTCTCGAGGTCAACCACCTCCAAACTCTCATATGTCATTGGGGTGATGCTCCATGCAATATTGATTAGGTTCCACCGTCCTTAGCTCGTCACTCTCTGCCTTGTGGCCACGAAAGTAGTTAACAGTGAGGTGGTTACCATAGAAGCTGCTCTCAATATTAGTCTCGTATCCTGTTCACATATCCCCACGTCGATTTCCTATCAAGTAGGTGTCATACCACCTCTATTTTCGAGGTCTCAAGGATGGATTTCCCCAACGCCTCCTAGGCCACCCACTACATTTTCTCATGACGGGTGGATCCTGTCGCCACCCCCGAACACAATCTCTCGATTGGCCTTAGCCATTTCTTTATCTTGTGTATAGGCGAAGGATTTTACTGAAGAAGGAGAGCATGTTGGCTTTTGATTTAAATAGAACCCTCCTGACACTAGGAAAGACCTTGCAATCCCTAGATGGCATGGCCATGATCCGTCATCCATTCGGGAGTAATTTATGGTGATAACTTAATTTGTTATTTCCTTTTTTGATGTAATAGATCATTTTTCCTGGGCTTGGCCTAATTTTGGTTGTTTTGATCTTAAGACCTTTTGTCTCCTGGAATGGCTCGTGTCTTTGAGGCATGCTCCCTATAGACACTAAATCATGCACTTGGGTACATTTCTAGGTCCTAATCACATACCACTATTCATACGATTCCTAAGTGAGAAAACTAGTAATTAACATCTATCTTTGGCTTCTTTTCTGTCTTTTTGGTTTCCTCTTTGGTCTTGCACACCCCATAGCCCAGTCTGATCTTTGTCACTTCCTCTTTATTGACTCTAGGCACCAGCGCTCGAGCACGCTCATCCCCTCTTGGTGCCCTGACGTCTTTGTATCTTACTCTCCTCTTTTGGGCATCTTGTTTTCTTATGGGTTAGGATTTTAGTTGTCAATTACAAAATTCAAACAAGGGAAGCATATAAATATAAAGCTATGTGACCATAATAAAGGACCAAGCTCTAATCATCTATTATCACCACCTAAGATTGCTTCCAAAGCCATTCTAACATCTCAAACCATCCATCTAACACTCACTCAAGGGACAAGTGACTACATTTTCTATAGACATGCATAAGAGGGGAAGTTTATTTTTCTATCCGCACATCTATCTACATCGCTACATCTAGCTATTGCTCACTATCAAGTGCATCTTGCACAAGAGCTTCCCAGGGCACAATTTTACACATACTTAAAAATAACTACATGGATTCTGAGATGTGGTACAATGCTTAGTCGTAAGTTCATTCTGTTAGGTGACTGTTGGGGTCAATCTGACTCCACGTTTTCATCTTTTTTATTTTTAGGATTTGATGTGTTTTGGGGTTTTGTAGTTTATCTCTCTCTTTGCAGGTTACAGGCAAACTCGGCGATCAACCGACAACACGCAGGCAACCAAAAACCAAGGTTAGCAACCACCTTGTGACACAAAAAGAATCAGTTTCTGACCATTTTCACAGTCACAGGCGCCCAGAAGAGGTCTCCAATGCCTAGGCACCCTTGACCTAATCCAAGCACCTCTAACCTAATCTAAATTCCCCAGTCTAGCCATATCCAACAATTCCATAATTTACCACACATAATAGCGACAGTTTGCTCCTATTGTTTATCCGTCCAATCTGACACACTTCAGGATTCATTACGAAATCAACTAAGTTTTTATATCCTCTCTCTTACACCTAGGGTTTAATTTTTATCTATCTTATTTCTTGTGTTGAATATTTATACTTTAATGTTTTATTTATCACATGTGACTCTGAAATATATTAGGGTTTAACATTAATTTCTAAATTTGTTAAATCATTCGGTGAACCCATTGCTCAGACCCAACCTTTCTTATAAGTGTTTTGTCATCTTTTTATCATGGCTCAATGTTATAGACCATTTACTAATGCCCACCTTTAAGAGCTTAATGATCATCTTGTTTAGTATCCTCAAGATCTAGATCTACTTTTATTTGTTGCTCATGAGGAGGCCACCAATATTTCTGAGCTTAATGTTCCTACATCCATCCCCACTTCTATGCTTATTTCTACTCAACCCCCTACTTTCACTCTTCCACCTACTTATATTTTTCCTGTCTCTATTCCTAATCCCACCAACCACTTCACTCCACCTCTCGTTTCTCACATGTGACAAGTCTCTTCCACTGGCACTCAATACCTAGCCTCTCTTTGTCAGTATCTCCAAGTTCAAATCCTTCAACGGCAGTAGGATACTTCGTGTGCATCTCCATCTCTTGATTCCACTTTTCTACTTCATACTCCTTTCACACCATCCATTTCCACTTATGCACTTCCTCTAAAATTTGCCACTCTCAATTTTCCCACCTTCAATGTCTATGGTGATCCTCGAGAGCATCTCAGAGTATTTCACATAGCATGTTTAGATTATGCAGATGATCGTACTTTACTCGCAAAGCTCTTTCCTAGAAGCCTCTAAGATTATGCAATGTGTTGGTTCTATGATCTACCTGTCCACTCAGTAACATCATTTACGCATTTAGCTGATGCTTTTCTCGTACATTTTTCAATTAATATCAGTTCTAAGATCTCCTAAGCTCAGCTTACACAAATTAAAAAAAATCTAATGAACATCTAGTGGACTAAATTTTATGATATAAGAAAAAATTAGCTAAGATGTCTAATGTACTCACAGACTCTGAATTGCAAGATCTTTTTCTCCAAAGTCTCTTACCTCCTTTACAGGAGAGCGTCATCTTTGAGACCTCTCCATCATTTGATCCACTATGCCATACTCTTAAACTACGTGAAAGAAAACTATTATCTATGGGAAAGCTTAAATATCATGATCAAGCTTCATCCTCTACTCGGTTTCAAAACAAATCAACTTTCAAGCCATATACTAAGCTAGCTGAAGAAAAAGCTACTATTAACGTTGTAACTACTCCTAAAAATATTCAATGGCAGACACCAAAGCATGCATTCACAAGTTGTGCTCCACATATTCTATTGCAATAGCTTGAGATAAATACTATTATGTTTCCTCCTCCACTTAATCTAGATCTATCTTGACCTAAAGGACGTAATTACAACAAAAATTTTAGATGTGACTATCGTCAAAGCATTGGGCATTCTACAGATCGATGTTTCAAACTCTAACATCCTATCCAAGATCTCATCGATAACAATGCAATCGAGCTCCCTAAGTCTTCAGAATCTACGTCAATTAATGAAAATAAAAAGCTCAAAATATTTAATGATCCTCTCCCTAAGCATGACAAGTAGGTTGTTGATTCTTTAGCTAATCATACATATCGTGCAGTGCCTCCTCCTTCATCGAGGGGCCTTAATTTTCTAGTTGCGCATACTGAGGCATATTTACCATTCATCACATTATATGATCCCGATTTTCACACTACATTTTCATTTGATACATTACATATCAATCTTCTATCAGATCTTATGCTATCAACTACACTATGATCATCTCATCGTCCCATCTTTGTTTGTGTTCTATTTCACTCCTAGTTTCTATCAATTATCCACACTCGTAAATTTCATGTCCAATTTCCAAATTCTATAGTTATGTAAAGCTTCCAATCACATTTGGGCCTCTCACCATTCTTGTTCCATTCGTTGTGCCACCTTCAATCGAAGGCTATGACCTGTTCTTAGGTCTTCCTTAGCTCCGTGCTACGTAGGTTATGTTTTCCATAACTAGTCTGTGTGTTAATTTCATTCACGATAAACAAGTTGTCTTTATCCAAGGTGTTCCATCATTAACTCCATTTCCTAAGCCTCCTCTTGAGGTTGCTATTGTGCTCACTAGATCATCTAGGTCCCTTGGACCCCTCAAATTTAAGTCATCTTCTACACCTAGTTCACCCATTCACACATGACCCATTGGGTCTCATCGATCCACTAGTCCGTCTCAACATCCTAGGTCCACCACTCAAAAGACTCCTTCCCATAGGTACAGATCACCTCCTCGGTATCCTTCCCATAGGCACACATCACCTCCGCAGTCTTCTTCATATAGGTGTACCTCACCTCCTAGGTCTTATTCATCGATACATCATCTGTCTCATAGCTCACTAATCTCAGAGCATGGTCACATGCCTTTATCTCCTCATACATTGGGTGGAGGACCCTTGCCCTTCACTTTCGTTGGATAACTTACACATCATATACACTTGGGGGCATCGTACTTACTCTCCCGTCTTCTAGCATTATCAGGTGCCTCGCATTTCTACTCTTCCGCTTTCTGCTTCACATTTAGTCTTTCTTATGCATCTTACACAACTCGATACTCAACCTGTATCATCTCTACCCTATGACACACTCTAATTCCATGGTTTATAATTGACTATTGAGGGTCTAAATCTGAAATGGACCTCACTGCATTCTACACTCTACGCTCTATGCTTCATTGATCCATCTATCTAGCGCACACAAAATTCAAACCATTTCTCAATGACACGCTCTTCTTCTATGGTTCATTCTTGACTATTGAGGGGTATTTTATAAATGAACCTCATTTCATGATCATTCACATTCGCTCAGGGGGCATATTACTCCTATCATTCATTTTGCATATCGTTCCATCTCACGCATTCACAACATATTGCATATCTTGGTTTCTCATATTCTTGCTTGCTCATACTTACATGTTACACTATTTGCTTACTATGTTAGATGAATATCCAATATGTCATTATATTTTCTATATACACATGTGCGTTAAATTATTTTCTAGTTGTGAATGCAGATTTTCTACAAATTCTCACATGCAACATGGATGTTTGGCACTGTACCTCTTACCAGTGCCACCGAGGCTCCTGGGGCATCTACTTTCATCCACACCACAGGTGCTATTGTTTCATTTTGTACTACTTCATATTAATCCTAACACACTACTCTATATCACAACATACATGTTTTGACATACTTTTTATCTTTCTAACTTGCTAATGGGTGATTCATGTGCAAAATTTGTCTTACATGGACTATTTGCCACTATGGTTGTTTAATACTTTACTTGATAATGTTTGCCATTTTTTTCCATTGTATGCCATTATTTGTAGACTTTTCCCTATGTCCTGCTTGATCATTGCTTGTATGCTTTTGGCCACTTCGGCCTTAATTGTGTTAGGAAATTGTGAGCGAGGTCCCATGTTTGAAACCCACTTTTCGTGGTCTGCTTTGTTTGCACTATTTCTTGTTTACATTGTCTTCTATAGCATGCTTGTAACTTTTTCTACTAACACGTGTTTCTAGCCACATTATTTGTATGTGCCTTGGTTTCTACCACGCACATTGCCTCCCCCCTACAGGGCTACAATTTCATATCACCATCTGGTCCTCTCCTTTGGGCCGCATCCTCTTAGTAATGTCGCATACACCCCAAATGAGGGGGGCATACATTGGGTGAATCAATCACCCCATACAACAACACAAAGATACAACACAATATAGTTCTACATGGGAACATAATAGGCTTTAGCTACAGAAATGGACCAGATTCTGACTTGGGTCCTCAGTACAACACAAACACTAGCACTTAGATACAAAAACTAGTGCCTGGGTGCCCCTAACCTTTCCTGGGTGTCTATGACCAGGGGGCAATTATAGTTACTTTATGAGATTGGCACAATTTTCAACAATTCACAGAGTAGTTTACATAGCACAAGAACAATTATCCAGCAATCAGAATGCATTCTACCTTCATTTTCTACATGGATCAATCTAGACCAAACATGAACAAAACAGGATCACACCATCTGCAGTGGTGTATAAATTTTGGGAAACAATCAGGGATGGAGAATAACACTAGACCTTTCTCCCCAAAAATTTTCTATCGTGGCATGAGATTGCCCAAAAAAATCACACTTGGCATGAGATCACCCCAAAAAATTGCTCTTTTACATCATTTTTAGGACACTTTCTATCCTTTTTACTGATCGTCGATCAGGTGCACACGTTTGTTTTACTACTTTTTTCACATTTTTACATACTTGGATCAAAACTTTCACATATACATGACTTTGATTGCTCTTTCACTCTTCTTTTTGTAGGTCCGTCCTTAATACACAATAAGAAGCAGCCCCACATCAACAAACATCAACTGATAACGAAAACAGGTACAAACACAACATAACGCATACACTTCACCTCTAGGGTCACTTCCTCTTCCTTAGCCTCCACACTTCATTTTTATCACTCCACACTTTTCTTGTCTCTTTGGCACGCTTTCACCATGGATCTTCACGGTTATCAAGTATGCATCTCTTATGTACTTTATGTTATTGATTATTCACTCAACAACATAAAGTAGGGGAAAATATAGACATTGAATCACACACTTAGGTACATTTATAGGTCCGAATCACATACCATTATTCATATGATTCCTAAGCAAGAAAACTAGTCATTGACATCTATCTTTGGCCTCTTTTCTGTCTTTTTCATTTCCTCTTTGATCTTGCACACCTCACAACCCAAACTGATATTCATTCGTTTCATCTTTATTAACTCTAGACATCAGTGGACAACAAGCACTCCAACACGCCAAGTGCTCTCGTCCCCTTTGGGTGCACCTCGATCTCTTTGTATCTTACTCTTCCTCTTTTGGGCCTCTTTTACCTTTTGGTCATCATATTTTCTTATGGTTTGAGCCTTTTATTTTTCAATTACAAAATTAAAACAAGGGAATCATATAAATACAAAGTTATGTGGCCATAATAAAAGACCAAAGTTTAAGCATATCTACTATCACCACCTAAAGTTACATCAAAAGGCATTCTAAGAGCATTACATCATCAATATAGCACTCATTAAAAGAAAAAGGAACTGTATTTTTATGCATACACTTCATAGGAGGGGAATTTAATTTTTCCATCCACACATCTATTTCACATTTCTACATCTAGTCTGTTTCTCGTCTATCAAAGGGCATCTTACACAAGAGCTTCATAGGGAAATATTTCTACACACACTTCATATATTACTACATGGACTATGAGATGTAGTGTATCACTCGGTCATAAGTTCACTCTATTCGGGTGATCGTCGGGGTCATTCTAAACTCCCCATTTGTATCGATTTCTTTTTTAAGATTTGATGTGTTTTGGAGTTTTTGTAAGAGATCATCTCTGTCTTTGGAGGTTATAAGTGAGTTCTGACGGATCAACCAGTGCAACATACAATGCCACCAACAACGAAGGTTAGCAACCACCTTGGTATGACATAAGAAGAATCAGTTTCTGACCCATTTGTCACAGTCACAAGTGAACCCAACAAATGCCTCCAGCTGCCTAAGCACCCCTGATTCTATTCCAAATGCACCTTGGTCCAGGCACTTATCTGACATATTCCATAAAATTTATCAAGCACAGTTTATGATAATTTACTTCCCCTTATGTTTATCAGTCTTTCTATTCCAACATACTTCGAGATTCAAGTGTAAAATCAATCTAATTATTCTATCCTCTCTCTTGCACCCAAGATTTCATATTTCTATCTAGCTTATTTCTTATATCAGATCTATAATTTAGTGTATTTATTTATCACATGCGACTTTGAAATGTCTTAGGGTTTAGCATTAATTTCTATATTTGTTAAATCAATCCTATACCACCTATCTTATTATGAATTTTCTTGTATCATAGTACATGTTTATTAATATAACATCTATTTCATCAAAAAATGTCATATCGATGAAGATATTATTGATATAAATGAAATCTTATTTTAAGAATATATTTAGAAAATACTATAACTTTGTCATATTTATTTTATTATTTAAAAATTTAATAAATATTAAAGATCTAATAAACTATTAAATGTGGTTAAATTAGAAACCATATTTACGTGGAAAGTCCCCACCTTAAAATGTCCATTTTTAGAGAGCATTTTCTTAGTGGACAAAACTTCAACATTATTAACGAACGTCGAAACGATTTAAAAAGTGATAACTAGTAAGGACGTTTAAATACGGGTTGGAGTGTAGACATATGGGAGGTACGTGGTGCCCATATCCTATATGACAGGGAGTTAACTCGAGACAGTTAGGTTTTTATATTTTTAAGGAGAAAAAATTAAAGCTTGATAGAAAGAATAAAATAGTATTATATTAGGAGGCAGTTTTGAGAGAGGATGTAGATCTTCTATTCCAAATTATTTTCTCTTAGGTTATATTCACATAATACCAATGCCATCAATTTTCAATCTCAATTGCAATCATAATCACAGTCTCACAACAAAATGTGAGGACAACAATTATGAAAAAATGGTGACCTGATTCTAGAAAAGAGCCATCTTTAAAAGAAAATTCCTCAGTTTCTTCCAAAACCTCGTTTATGTAAGGGTAATATTATGTTATAAACTCCTCTAAAATCTTCTTATCTAAGATTTATATCATCCCTGGATTTTTTGTGGCATTGAGGAGTTCAATGAAGGAGAACTTGCAGGATTCTTGAACAAAATGGTCTGTCATCTCCACAACCCTTCCCCGATTTGTTTCCTCCCCACCAAATTTTCCTTTCAGTTTATTAAAATAGCACCATCTTATGAGAAATATCAAAGCACAAGCAAACACAAAACATGTAGAGATTAAAATAAATACAACTTTAGGGGAACTTTTGTTAATTTTTAGGGAACCACTTGTTATATTGATGTTGTTTAGGGGAATAGTATAACAAGAATGTAGATAATAAACCGTTTGCATATATAATTAAATAATATAAATACGATTGAGAAAGTAGGAAGAAAAGTCACTTTTCTAGGGTTTCGATACTTTCATGCATGTCACTACGAGGTCCTTCTGGACATTGCATGATAATACTTTCTCTACCTTTCATTGGGTTTCTGCCCATTGCGCTATCCTATATAATTCCCCCCCCTAACTTCAACCTTGACTATTGATGCCATGACTAGAGTTGGTGGAGTTACGAATAATGACGTCACTGTAGAAATGAATCCTAAAATTTGTCCTCAAAAGTGTTTCACGAGGTAATGACTCTCCTCTTGATATTGTTCTTCTTATTTCTAAATTTAATGTTGCACGTCATTGGTTAGAAGAGTTCTACCTTATCGGCTACTTTATTGGTAGTATCCCCTCTAAAAGCATTCTCAAGACATATGTAAACTCAGTTTAGGATGCCCATGGTATCAGGATGGAAAACATTCAAAACGTGACAAAGGGATTCTTTCTATTTCATTTTTTTGATCCCTCACATGCCCCGCCATCCTTAATCGTTCAACTATTTATTATGTCTGTTACTCCTTACTGGTCATGTTCCCATGTATGCGAGACTTTGTGGTGTCTGATTACACAATTCTCAAAGTCATAGTCTAGGTTGAGTTTCATGTATTTTCATTTGGGTGTGTGCATAACTTACACCAGATAGTTTCCTACACTGGGAGGGTTGTTTGCATAGAACCTCAAAGGTCTATAACACTAGGCCCCAAAAATGGGTTTTTGTTGAAGTACATATTTCCCAGGAACTCAATGAGTTTTTGATATCCAGATGGGAGACACTTGATATTCTCAATGAGCTCTCTACATAAAATTTTATAACAAGTGATTTCGACACTAGACAACTAACCATAAAATCAAAGATTCCCTATGTATGTTCCTCTTAACAGAATTGCCTACAAAACGATAGTCGAGGCTCCCAAAACCCAGTAAGAGGAAGGTTGGAAAATTTTCAAGGTACACAAGAATAATAGAAATAAATTATTTTCTCAAACTAATCCTATTTTGAGTGGTGTCTAGAAGAAGCCAACTGTTAAGGAACATTTGTAAACAAGCTAACCTTCTTTTGGACTGATCCGAAAATAATAAAGTTTTTATGTACCTAATCTCGGACCCTTGTAGGCTTTAAATATTTGCTGACAATTTGCTCCTTTTAAGTAATCAATTTAAAATTAATGCAAGACAATAAAGACAAATTACACAATGATTGATTACGGAGTTCGGCAATTGCCTATGTCTCCGGGTTCTTTTGAACCATTCCACTAGTCAAAACTTGTAAGTTACAATAGTACTTTCACAAGAAAACCTAATGGAAACTATTTAGAACATGTTTAGAAGAATAACCAGACCTTCAGATGACAAGGGTGAAATATAGCACCCAACTTCCACTTTCCTGGCATATTCGGCAAGCTCTATGGCACCAGATCCACTGTTCAGAATCCTACAGTTCTCGATCAGCCTTCTAGACGCTTCGTAACACCCTATGACACTTCGGTCGATATTCCAGGCTTCACAATAATTTGGTGTGACGCTATGGGTTGACTAGGTAGTATTAATAACTCCTAGTCACAATAATTTTAATTTACTATTGCCTAAAAAATAATAGGTCAATAATAAATAAAATAATAATGCCTAAATAAATTAGGACTTTACACAACTATGTCGTTGACCTGACATCTAACTCTCCTCTTGGCCCAATCTCCGCCTTTCTGAGCTCTAGGAATGAGCTTCCAAGTGGTGTGTTGTGTGTCCTTTATAAAGAAATGGGTTCCCTATTTATACAAAAATAGGGCCCTAAAATAATGTGAAATTATTTATCCTTAGGCTAATAATATCCTAGCTCATAGCTTTGTAGATGGGTTAAATCCCATTTTGGATGACATACATTTTTAATGGGCTAAATACCCATGTTGGTGGCTTTTTGAAGTGGGTTATATCCCACACTTGGTGGGATGGATAATGTTTTAGGATTTATTAAAGCCTTCCCCACGCATGAATAGTGGTCAAAGGACCACTTGAGCTTAACTGCCCCCACCTCCTTCTCACGTGGATCTCCATGCATGGCATTTGCCCCACCATCGCTTCATCTCCTATCCACCACGTGGACTTGGTATGGTTGGCTAGTTATTTGGGTAAGTGGTGGTTACTAAGTTTAATACTTACAACTTTTCATTAATACATGGCTTTAAAAATAAAACCCACCACTTAGACATGTGGCATGTAAATTGGATTGTGCGTGGACTCACCAAGATAATAGAAATTCGACCCATACAATGTGGTATAGAAAATAATTAACTCGGCCAATAGCATATAGTCCACTTGTTGTCTCTCAATAGGAAAATCATTGAATTTGATTCGTGGTGGCAAGCCACGTGGTGGCTTGTGGACCCACCATGTCGGCGATAATACCATAGTCCACATGGGGGTCCGAGGCTCCCCTCCGTAACAAAAGTTGAGCCTCTTGTTCTGACGAGCTATCTTTTTACGATTGTCAAAGACCAGAGGTCGAAAACCATCAAATGACTCCCTTTGCCTTTTCGCCACGTGTCACAGTGCCATTGGTCCAATATTGACCTAGTTGACTAGAGTTGACTTTCCTGTTGACTGAACTTTGATCGGACATAACTAGAGCTCCCGATGTCCATTTTTCATGTTCTCACAGTCATGGAAATACTCTTACAATGATATTCTACACTATCATAGTTTAGGGATGTTTAGGGAACTTTTGATATAAAAAATGATCCCCTGATCACACCTCCCCACTAAGAAAGGATTTTTGTCCCAAAAATCTTATATTAGAACATTTTTTCATCCCGTCTTGAATCTGGAAACTCTACTGCCACCTTGGAAGTTCTGTTGTAGTAGACCCTTTGGTCTCTTCTCCTATAACCTTCTCACTTCGACAAATTTTCTCTTATCCTGGACCTATGGGTTATGGGCCCACGATGCTTCCGTTGCACCACTCTGATATCAGAAGAAGACCTCCATGCCTCTGTTGTATGGTGCTAAGTTTCTAAATGAAACCTCAATGCTCCTACTGTGTGGTGCTAAGCTTCCAGATATCTGACAACAAGGATCTTCTTTTACTCTATAACACAGCTCCTGTCTCTGAGTTGATTCCACAGAATCCAAACTAGTTTGAAGGAACTCCATGTTACTTAGAGCTATGATTGATCTGATGTCAATGATGGAAAATGACTTTATCCCTTTTCAGACCTCAATGCCTCCGTTGTGCAGTGCTAAGTCTCTTGTAGACCTCAAAGCCTCCACTGTGTAGTGCTAAGTCTCTTGTAGACCTCAATGCCTCTGCAGTATTAAGTCTCTTAAAAACCTCAACGCCTTGTGTAGTGCTAAGTCTCTTGCAGACCTCAATGCCTCCATTGTGTAGTGCTAAGTCTCTTGTAGACCTCAATGCCTCCATTGTGCAGTGCTAAGTCTCTTGCAGACCTCAATGCCTCTGTTGTGCAGTGCTAAGTCTCTTTCAGACCTCAACGCCTCTGTTGCATGATGCTAAGTCTGATGATCAACTACCATTTGAATGTGTGGTCATAATGCCTTGACTTCCGCTTGACATTTTGAGCTAATATTTTTGAGAGCTCCTTTTGTTGAAAAATTATATCAGGTACCATTCTTCTAGATGCCCATGATGGCAACTTCTCCACAAAATGAAGTTCTGAACCTGATGTCAATGCCAATGGTGATTCAACTACCATTCTATTGCACGGTCACAATGCCTCTACACAGAATGAAGTTTCTGAGCTGACTCATGTGAACTCTACTATCTGCACAAATGGTAGATCAATCTCCAAGATTTTATATGAGTCAAATCCTATATCCAAGTTGTAACAGGTACTCACAAGCTGATTAGGAGATATGTTTGGAGTATTAATCAAATTTTCTAAGTAAGAAAATCCACTGAGTATTGTAAACCTTTCTCTCAACATTTTCTCACAGAATCTGATCTCCAAAAAAATACTGCATACTATTCATCAATCTGAATTATGCAATATATAATTGAAAAATTGTTGACTTACCCATTTTAAAGGACTTTCACTTTCAGGTATTACCTGGTCCTGGGTTGAATTGTCAACTGGTGGTGGAGTAGAAACTTCCTTTTCCTTTGCAATAGGCCTCCATTCCATCTTTGGCTTGCCATTACTCTGATGGTGAGATGGATGTAGTTTCCAGTAATTTTCCACCCAATGCCCATTCCTCTAGCAATGAGCACAAAAATTCCTCTTAATATCCTTCTTCTGGGATGAGGAACTCTTTCTGCCATTTCTCGACTTTGCATGACGAGATTGGTCTTTCTGATTTTCCTTGTTCCTGACGAATGACATCAACTTCTTCATCAATGTCCTTCTCTTCCAGCATCTAGCCACATAATGATTATGCAATCCACAAAAAGTACATGGAAAGGAATTCCACATCTTCTGAAAATCATAACCATACTTCTTAAGCTGAAAAAGTGGATCATAAGTTTTATTGTGCTTATGATTATGGTAAGAAACTGGAGGTGGAATCTCATTACCTCTTCGTTGATTTCTCTTACCACATCCTGCCTGTGACGATGAAGCACAACTTTCCTTCTCATAATCTTCTTACAGGACTAGTGGGGTATTCACTTTGCTTTCGGAAGCTTGTCTCCCATCAACGTTCTTGGAGCATTCTCCAATTTCCATTCCCGCACTAGAAAAACCCAAACCTGTAAAATGAGGATGATCCTCGACCTGTATTGGGTTAGCAATGCCTTGGCCATTTTTACCAAGGCCTCTTCCATCAAATCCCATTTTATCTAGTAACTTGGATCCAATGCCTCTAGTATGCTTTTCAAACAAACCAAAGACTTCATTACCTAAATCCAAAACCGAATGGGAGGAAGAAGAAGATTCCAGTGGTGAACAACTTACAGTGCAGTCATCTGCCATGGTCACTGCATCTGAAGTTGAAGGTATTTCCTTTCTCTGATCACCACACTGCAACCTTGCCAAGAGCTCATCCTTGGTTTGCAATTCTGATTTTAAGTGAGCATTCTCCTCTTCCAAGGAGTAATACATTGATCGCAGAAGAGAGTTCTCTTCCTGGATATCTGGTGATTATAAGCTTCAATTTCCTCGAGCTTCACCTATTTAGACATCTTGCCCATAGTGCACTTGTACCTTATTCACACAAATTGAACCAACTGCACCAATCTTGAAGCAATCACTCTGTTAATCAGATTTACTGAAGAAAAAATGGAGCTAAACCAACTTGATACCAAACTTGATATGAAAATAATCAAGTTTTTATCTACCTGATCTCGGACCCTTGTAGGCTTTAAATATTTTCAACAATTTTCTCCTTTTAAGTAATCAATTTAAAATTAATGCAAGACAATAAAGACAATTGCACAATGATTGATTACGGAGTTTGGCAATTACCTACGTCTCCAGGTTCTTTCGAACCGTTCCACTAGTCAAAACTTGTAAGTTACAATAGTACTTTCATAAGAAAACCTAATGGAAACTATTTAGAACTTTCTTAGAAGAATAACCAGACCTTCAGACTGACAAGGGTGAAAAATAGCACCTGAATTCCACCTTCCTGGCATATTTGGCAAGCTCTATGGCACCAGCTCCACTGTTCAGAATCCTCCAGTTCTCGATCGACCTTCTAGACGCTTCGTAATGCCCTATGGCACTTCGGTCGATATTCCAAGCTTCACAATAATTTGGTGTGGCACTATGGGCTCGACTAGGTAGTATTAATAACTCCTAGTCACAATAATTTTAATTTACTATTACCTAAAAAATAATAGGTCAATAATAAATAAAATAATAATGCCTAAATAAATTAGGACTTTCACACAACTATGTCGTTGACAAACATCTAACTCTCCTCTTGGCTCGATCTCTCCTTTCGGAGCTCTAGCTGAATGAGCTTCCAAGTTGTGTGTTGTGTTTCCATTACAAAGAAATGGGTTCCCTATTTATACAAAAATAGGGCCCTAAAATAATGTGAAATTATTTATCCTTAGGCTAATAATATCCTAGCCGTAGCTTTGTAGATGGGTTAAATCCCATTTTAGGCGGCATACATTTTTAATGGGCTAAATACCCATGTTGGTGGATTTTTGAAGTGGGTTATATCCCACATTTGGTGGGATGGATAATGTTTTAGGCTTTATTAAAGCCTTTCCCATGCATGAATAGTGGTCAAAGGACCACTTGAGCTTAACTGCCCCCACCTCCTTCTCACTTGGATCTCCATGCATGGCATTTGCCCCACCACCAATTCATCTCCTATCCACCACGTGGACTTAGTATGTTTGGCATTATGTGGGTAAGTGGTGGTTACTAAGTTTAATACTTACAACTTCGCATTAATACATGGCTTTAAAAATAAAACCTACCCACTTAGACATGTGGCATGTAAATTGGATTGTGCGTGGACTCACCAAGATAATAGAAATTTGACCCATACAATGTGGTATAGAAAATAATTAACTCAGTCAATAGCATATAGTCCACTTGTCATCTCTCGATAGGAAAATCGAGTGAATTGGACTCGTGGTGGCAAGCCACATGGTGGCTTGTGGACCCACCACGTCGGCGATAATACCATAGTCCACACGGCGGTGGGCTCCCCTCTGTAACAAAATTTGAGCCTCTTGTTTCAATGAGCTATCTTTTTACGACCGTCGAAGACCGGAGGTTAAAAACCATCAAACAACTCCCTTTGCCTTTTTTCCACGTGTCACAGTGCCATTGGTCTAATATTGACCAGTTGACCAGAGTTGACTTTCCCGTTGACCGAACTTTGACTAGACATAACTAGAGCTCCCGATGTCCGTTTTTCACATTCTCACAGTCGATGGAAAGCTCTTGTAATGATCTTCTGCACTGTTACAAACTTAGAGATGTTTAGGGAAATTTTGATATAAAAATGAACCCCTGATTACATATTCCCTATGTATGTTCCTCTTAACAAAATCACCTACAAAACGATAGTCGAGGCTCCCAAAACCCAGTAAGAGGAAGGTTGGAAAATTTTCAAGGGACACAAGAATAATAGAAATAAATTATTTGCTCGAAGTAATCATATTTTGAGTGGTGTCTAGAAGAAGCCAACCGTTAAGGAACATTTGTAAACAAGCTAACCTTCTTCTGGACCCACCCTGACAGAGTCTCTTGCAGTCTTACCTAAATTTTCCAACACACCCAGGGCCACCGATGTGCTAAAAAATCACTTGATTTCATTTCAATTCACCTCCATACTTCTAGCCTCCCTGATGGCCATGAAAATTTATGCACAAGCCCATGCCAAGAGGGCCCGAAACCCTATAAGGAGTTCCATGCTAGATCGTGAGCAAAGTCAAACACTTAGTGTGGACTCTATGGAAGAAGAATATAACATTGAATATGTTGGGAGACATAAAGTGGATTTACAATATTTTTTACAACACAGTAATGCACGATTCCTGTAAAATTGGTTTGATGCCTTGGAAGGCCTGAATACATAAGGGATGGAACTCGACTCCTGTCTCTCATGAATTACATATCATGGAATGTGCGGAGTCTTGCATACTTCACTCACAAGTATATCGTTGGATATTTTCAGAGGAAAACTTTAGAGTTGGATATTTTGTTTGTAATAACTTAACATGGTAGGATTTCAACTTTATGTTATTTGTAATTCTATTTGGCTTGACATCTTTGTGTTAACTAGAAATCATGACATATATGTGGGGGATTAGCCACATTTATTTCTACGAAATGGTCGCCCTTTTTGTCGATCATGTCTCGGACCCCACTCATCAGGTTATCTAGAATCTCTTTAATATTGATAATCACCCTTTTGGCTATCATCAAAATTTGTGCCTCTAATGATGCTATAGAAAGAGCATAATTATGGTGGTGGATTCGCAATGAAATCCCTGACGCACACTGGGTTATATGTAGAGACTTTAAAATGGTCTATTTGTCCATGTACAAGTGTGGCCACTTGTTTATGCATTGGATAATTGGTGAGAGAGAAGTCTAGTACTTCATGCATAATAAATTTAGTTTTTATGACCCAAATTCCTTATGTCAGACCACTGTTGAGACTAGGTTCGGTTAGACCAATCTTCAAAGTGGATCAAATTAAGTGCTCAAAAGACTTGACCAAGTAATGTTATTAACAAAATATTTCTTTTCTTTTAATAACATTTATTCCTTTGTCGTGGAAGTATTGCAAATTTTTGTCTTATCTGACCATTTCCCCATCATATTTCGCAACACTTTGTAATCCCAATGAACATTATGTCATAAAACGTAACTTTTTTCTCAATAAGACATTGAGGGAGCATGGTCCTACCCTTAGTCACATCAAGCGAGTATGTAACTATGTTGCAAGGCCATGTCATCCTACGATTCTATAGCCTTCTTAGCAGTCATAGTGGATTCAGTGGTGGATGGATGTTATGACTAGGACCTCTAGATTCCTCAAAATCTATGGTTTCTAGTTGGCCCAAATTAGACATCATTCGTATTCCGCCACCTCATATGTACTTTGATCAAGTGGTAGTGGAACTAAAGAGTAACCATTTATTTGAACTTATTCAACTACAGGTAGCTGAGATCAGACATAAAATTCATGTCGCTAATAATTATAATGTCGAGGGAGCTCAAGTTTGAGTTCAAATGTATTAGCTCAAAGTGGGTGATCACGTTTCTAAGAATTATTCCAAATGCTCAAGGATAAACACTCTTCCTAGATAAATTAATTCCATTTGAGATAATAACATTTGGTTTATTGATACCTAAAAGATGCTGCAAGCTTTTTTCAAACACTACAGACATGTCTTTCAAGCTCAAGCCCCCTCAATAGAGCATAGTGTTATGCTGGAGCAATGCTTGGTGGTGGTCCTTTTCAAGGCTTCATCAGCTCAAAGAATTTCTTGGACCTCCTATTACCATATAATACATTTTGGAGGTTGCTTTGTAAATGGATAACGACAAAGCCCTAGGCTACAACAGATTTCCTTGTGAATTCTACAAAGCGGTGTGGGATATTGTTGGTCTATATCTATTCTAGGTTTATCTGGAAGCGTTTTCATACAAAATTTCTTGGGACAAACATCAATAAGGGGAATATAAAATTCATTCCCAAGTGAGGATACCCCTAGAAAAATTATAATTGATGGTCCATTACTTTTCTCAATGTTTCTTACAAGATTATTGCCAAGGCTTTATCCATTCAACTATGCCATTTGTTTCGTACCATTATCAGACAAAAACAAATCAGGTTCATTATATGATGATACATCCGTGACAACATCATCATTGTTTAGGAAGGTATGGAATGGGCTCGTCATTCCAACCAACAAGCTCTATTCATTAAAATTGATTTTGAGAAATCCTATGATCGGATTGAGTGGCATTTTATACTATTTAGAGCTTACCATTGAGCTTCCTCTAGGTAGTTCAAATGCTCTTATTTTATGTATCAGCTCATATTACCATAAATGACAGAAGATGCATTTTGCCTATTTTTTTTTCTATTAAACAAGTTTGTCCCCTTGTTCTGACCTTATATGTACCGGCTACCAAAGGATTTGGCTATTTACTCACACATGCACAATTTCATGGTCTTATTCGGGGCATTTTTATTCCTACCATTAATGCCATGAAACTTCTTAATGGTTACTTTGTAGATGACTCTTTTCTCACTCTTATTGAGGAAGAGTGCAACATTTCTCATGTTATGCATTAATTGGATGTATTTTTCCTGGCCTCTGGTTCTTTTATTCAATGGTGTAAAACATAATGTTATTGACATTATTTTCTCCCCCACCTCTATGGTTGGGAAAGTACGACAGGAAGTGGCTCAACCATGGAAAAATCTTTAAATTCTCAGGCATTCATTTTACTTTCCAGGTCTCCCCCTCTAATATTTAGGAATATGTGGTGCAATGTGTCACCAAAAAAATTGGAATAGTGGAATATTAAACTACTCTCGCTCATTGGAAAATTTCATATTTGCTCCAATGTTTTGGAAGGAACCTATGTGTATTATTCTTCTTGTTGGGTGCCTTTGAAACAATATGTCTAAAAATTAGAAAAACTCATAAAAGAATTTTTGTGGGTTAATCCCTCTATTAGAAAAGGATTTCACATAGTTGTTTGGGAATTATGTTTTTTGTCAAAGGAAGTGGGAGTAATGGGCCTTGTTGACATTCATCGGCAAGGTTATGACCTTTGTTCCAAATGAATTATCTAGGCTTTGTAAGGGAAAGAAGCTTGAAAAGTGCTTATGCGGTATGACATTTCTGAAGGGGATCCTTATGGGTGTTCCACGTGGAAAGGATTAGGATTTGCCAACCACCTCATTGCCCCAATCCAAGTCAAAATTTTGGGATCTTTTGTTATTAAAATCATTTAGAAATCCTGGGAGTAGGTCAAACCATGACTTTTTTGGAATGGGAATGACTTCCATGAAGGGATTTCTTTTGACCTTCACTCCTTGCGGTGGTCTCCCATATTTCATTGGCAACATTGTTACCTAGATGAGGTGTAACATATTCCCACACTCATACTTTTTAGGCAGGGGATATGTACTATATAAGATATTTTCTAAAAAAAATCTCAATCTTGGCTACCATGGCAAATCCTCAAATCTAGGTTTAAACTAGCCCAGAAGGAAAAATAAGCCATTGATGAAATTGTTTTGGCAGTTACTGTGCATGTGTTGCAAAAAGTGGCAGCTACATCCATAATGGAAGGATTGGAACTGGTATGTGGACACCTCTCTCTAGAACTACACGAAAAACAAAGGTTATGGGTGGCTCTCACCTAACCTCCCCATGGTGGACAAACTCAACTCTTGTTTAGGAATTCATCCTTGATAAGAACCTTGCATATAATAAATCAATAAATTGTAGAAGATAACACAACAAAAGATATATGGGGGGCCAAGATACCCTAATAATCAATATATGCAGAATAATACCCTTAAGGTAGGGCAACACCATATAATGCTCCTTAAGGAAGGAGTAACTCCACAATCTCCCAAGATGGGAATCCACTTCAAGGGGGACACCTCCAATATACCTCTACCAAGTAGAAGACTCAACTCATACATACATTCCCTCCTCATAATGATACTCACATCCTTTAAATAGGATGGGTAACACCTAATCCCAATGTAGGCCGACCCATTACCCAATTCCTATGTGAGCCCATATAACTAACTAAGGGGATGTGTGCCACATGTCGGCATCTCCATCAACCCATATATATTATATTATCATATCCCAAGGTACATAGCATTGCCTCCCTCTTTGACATGTGTCGTCCCTGAAACATAAGAAGAAGCCATATAATGAGTGTGCTTTAAATCATTGCACACTTGTTGCTATGCTCGATCATTCAACCACCCATATGAAATTTTAGTGGGTGATACTTCTCCAAACCTGATTCCATATTCCATTGTCACCCCTGTCTGATTCCATTCATGGTCCATATTTGTTCCCTCCCCGACATCCATGTATATCTATAATATAATTATTCATATGATTCCATGTCATATAATTGTTGCTTCATCGATGTCATGTATAGTCATAATGATTGCTCTTCTAATTCCCTGTATACCCATATATATTTTTGACCGTCGTGTGTCCTAACATGTCTCCATGATGTTTTCATCTCATGATGGTGTGTGTGTCTATATGGTGCAACCTTAGTATCCTGCAACCTTATCAACCTTTTCCTCAACTTTCTTTTCCTCTTTTATCATGTTGTTTGTTATTTCTTTTTTCTCTTGAGTAGATGAAATTATTTTTGTTCTTTTCATCATGTTCTTCATCCTCTCCTTTTGAATCATCCCTATTCCATTCTTCACAATCTTCAAAGTCATATTCATGCTCCAATCTTTACATTATCTTTTTTCCTTGCTAAATGTGATATCTTACAATGTAATTTTCTTTCTCTTGTACCACAATTTCATGAATTTATTTTGCATATTAATATTAATTGCTCCCAAGGTCTTTAACCAAGGATATCCAGGAACAATATCCATACCATCCATATCTAAAGCATAAAAATCTGATTGCAAAACATATTTATCCATAGAAAGCTTTAAATCTTCAAAAACTTGAATTTTCTTACCATCCATTTGAGATTCCTTGATATGCTTTGTTTGCACATGTAGATTGTGAGCTACATCCATATTGATGAAGTTATATTGGCTGCTAGGGTTTATGGAAACAATTACCTTTTTTTCTTTGAATGCACCCTTCAAACTAGAAATATTGAAGCTTCTTTCCTTGGAGATGCACTATCCTGTGCAGCAGCTTCATCATCAACATCTTCTTCTTCTTCTTCTTCATGATCAATTTCTTCTACTTCTTCCTTTATCTTCTTCATCTTAATCTTTATTCTTTTTCTTCTTCGTCTTCTACTTCGTCTTCTTCTTCTTTTGTTGGCCATTTGTCCATGAAAACTTGTTCTAGTTCCTCCAAAGACCAATTAGACTTTTCCTTTTCTAACTCAGAAAACCAAATCTGTGCAGGGCCACTAATCCACAACTTGAATAACCAAATATCTGATGGTTTAGAGAATTTGACCCTAAATTTGTTCCACCATTCTCTAGCATCAATCCTGCCATCTCCAAAAAAAGCTACCATCCCCATGATCCACAAAACTAGGGTTTTAGGAATAAACCCTTTTGATCAAAACTTTTTCTAACCCTTTCGGCTACAGGTCGGCTAAAAATAAGAAATCACAGAACACAAACCCCAATTTAATTTTTGAGAGGTTTCCAAAAATGTAAGAAATTCAGGAAAATTCCTCAAATTGCAGCCTTAGAATTAGGGTTTCAACCCTAAAACGGACACAACTTTTGAAAAATAGTTCCAAAAAATTTGAAATTCGGATTGAAGATCACTTGAGCTATGTATCCACTCCCCACAAAAAATATCTGAAAAATTCTAATGACTCTATCTCAAGATATAGAATTGAATCACCAACATTAGGGTTTCATCCCACAAATTGCCCAGATCACTACTCTAATACCACTTGATAAGAACCTTGCATATAATAAATCAATAAATTGTAGAAGATAACACAACAAAAGATATATGGGGGGCCAAGATACCCTAATAATCAATATATGCAAAATAATACCCTTAAGGTAGGGCAACACCATACAATGCTCCTTAAGGAAGGAGTAACTCCACAATCTCCCAAGATGAGAATCCACTTTGAGGGGGACACCTCCAATATACCTCTACCAAGTAGAAGACTCAACTCATACATGCATTCCCTCCTCATAATGATACTCACATCCTTTAAATAGGATGGGTAACACCTAATCCCAATGTAGGCTGACCCATTACCCAATTCCTATGTGAGCCCATATAACTAACTAAGGGGATGTGTGCCACATGTTGGCATCTCCATCAACCCATATATATTATATTATCATATCCCATGGTAACATAGCAATCCTGTCACCTCAACTTGGCCCAAGAGATTTCAAACTAGTTAGACAACTTATTTGGAGCCCAAAATTATCCATTTTATTTAATGAATTATGCATTAAGGGATTCCAATTGGGAACGACCTTGTGTAATTAGGAATGGTCAACTCAAAATGTCCCTTTGTGGCCATTTGGAAACCTTATTGCACATTTTCTAGTTTTTTTTCCAAAGCCCAAAATACATGGAGCTAGACACATTCATTTTTCCACCCATTTTGGCTAGAGTGTTTTTCTTAGAAACATGTGTTGTTGGGAGATAACCCCAAGATGAAACTAAAGTTTACCCTAACTTGGCATGCTTTCAGAGGAGATTTTTTTTTTTTCAGATATGGAAAGAAATAAATGATTTTCTTTTCTAATTATGTTGTGGATAAACTTTCGATTTCTTTGTGTATAAAGAATCCACAGTCATCTCCAATGTGTTATTATAGATTCAAGTTCAAGCCAACAAAGTGGCAATAGAGGTAGAGCATCTCTAAACTAGTTCTACGCTAATGGGGGCATTATTCGTGTATCTTTTCTCATGTTTATTCATCCCCAAATTGTCACTCACCACCTCATGGATGCAACATTAGACCTCTGAGAGGTTGTGGACCATAATATTCGTTCTCGACGTCATTCCCAAGAGTCGTGTTTGCCCCTCTAGCATTCTGGTCATTCGCCAGGTGTGAGTGCTTCTCCACCTCCATTTTCACACATATGGGGATGGGGATCTCTTCCACCACATGGGCCTCACTTTTCCTCCACCCATGATAGGTGGAGCCTCCCGCCACTTCCAGACAAATTCTTGTGGCTTGCACTAAGTTATCTCTTTGCTAAAGGCCCTAATGAGGTGACTAAAGAAGAAGAGATCCCTGGAGGCTCTGGCTGGAATCCTCTTGACATAGGGAAAGACTTTCAAGGTTTAGGCTGTAATGTAGCCAAATTCTAAACAAACTCAATATACGACAAATAATATGAACTCCAAAAGAAAATAAATCTACTTCTTCGTTATTGAATCATGAATTACAATGTTTCTTAAATAGTAAAAAAAACTCCCAACTCGAGTTTCCAAGCAAACTCTAACTAACTTTGACTAAATCTACTCTAGGTGGTAGAAATTACTATTTTTAGCAGTTTACTAGATACTGCTATTCTTAATAAGTTCGCATGCTTATTCGTATGGGAATAGAAATTGCCACGCATCTTCTACCTGCCTAAATTAGAGGAATCACCAAGTCTTTCCAACTCATAATGCAACTAAGAGACTGAAATTAACTAATGCCCTAAAATAGGAAAAAATCGAACTACGACTTAAATCCTAATTTTCGGCCTCAAGATGGCATATTTCGGGCCAAAAAATGTGAAAAAACGGTGCTCGGATCAATAGGGATGGTTGACCATTTCTTCTTGGATAATTGAAAAAAGGTGGATTCAATCCCTATCCGAGTTCAGAACACACAGGGGGGGTTAGAATCAAATAAAATAGAAATTTTCAAGATCCAACTAAGTTCCTAGCACATCAAATTAACATGTATTAACATCCTTCACTCATAGGGTAGCAGATTTGGGGATTACTTACTTCAGTTCTTGTTATGTGTTCTGAGACTAGGCTGCCCTGCTTCATTGATGGGGAAGAGCCAATCGAAACTAGGCTGTCCAATCGTTCGTTTACTCCTAGGGCTTTATCTAGACCTAGGCTGTCCGGTTCCATTTACTCTGAAGGCTCCGATGGACCACCCTAGGTTGTCTGGCTTGTAAGAGATTCATTGTATCATAATACTTGTTAATTTAATATGCAGATGATTAATGTGATCAAAAAAGTATGAATTGATCACTGCAATCAACTTGTCTTGAGATCGAAATACTCTATTTTCTATTTATTAAAAAAGCTGAGGGTAGTAGTAACTAGACCCAATTGAATGTGTCAATTATTTGAAAGAAAGTTGTAATTTTTCACGTTGCTTACAGAATTGAAATAACAAAGACAATAGATCATCATAGCTCATTTCGGAAACAAACCTCAGGATAGAGGGACTTTAAACATCACAAGTGATATTTAACCAATAGCATTTTCTTATATGCTTAGACTCTATATTAAGGACCCTTGACCATGGTGTTTCTTATAGTGAGGTTGAGTTTTAGCGGCTTGAATTATAACTAGAATGGATATTGGACACCTCATGTTTATTGATGAAGTTACGATTAATTTCCTGATCCCATACTTTAGCTAAGCCAATTTTGATCTACTAATTTCCAATTAGTCAAATTAATCAGTTTACACGCCAATAATGTAATTTAAGAGCTCTAAGCCTTGGATTCTAGTATGAGTGTCTAGCTCATATTCAGCTGTTCTGTGAAATAACAGATTATACAAAGTTGCACTTAGAGAAAGTAGGTTACCAACAAAAATGAACCTTAGTGAGGGTCTATGCTTTGCTGGTATAAAATGTCCATAGTCTAAACTAAATTATCAGATTGGATGTTACTTATATAGACACTATTTTGGATATAAGACTCTCAGTATGCACTATGATGGTGCAATTCTGCTTTGGCAGATGGGCATTTTACATAATGCAGGAAGTTGTAATGAAACATCTATGTAGATCTCAAACTTCACGATATGTCCCACCAAACTTTAAATAATGTAGCAATTTTTAGACCATTTGCTTTCAGATTTATCAGATTGCTACACCATTATTTGCATTTTCAAGGTAGGGGAATGTACATATATTCTTAAGAGGCAGTTGGTTTGCTAAATGAATTATCAGGAGTTTGGTTTATCAATACATTATATTGAATGTTGTTTGTTTCATGGTAGCCATGTTAAACTAGTGCAGAATCTGGAGTTTTTTTTTTGTTTGACTTAAAATTTCTAAAGAAACACATATCCTTTTTATTAGTGATCCTTTAATGGTGCACTAAAATTTGAGTGGTATGAATGTAATTGCCCTGTCACTACAACACTTCCTTGTAGAATGATAAGACGATATAAAAAGTGGTAACTAGTAAGGATGATTAAATGTAGGCTAGAGTACATACATATGAGTGGTACATGGTGTTCATATCCTATTTTAAGATGAGTTAATGTGGGATAGTTGGGGTGTGTAATTTTAAGGAGAAGAGATCAAAGCTTGATATGAAGAAAAAAAACATCATGTTAGGAGGAGGTTTTGCAAGAGGATACAAATCCTCCATTCCAAATGCCTTTCATTTGGGTTGTAATCACACAATACCAATGCCATCAACCATCAATACTAATCGTAATTACAATCTCAATATAAGTTTCACAATAATATGTGAGGAGGAAAATTATGTACAAATAGTGACCTGATTCTAGAAAACAATAAGCTTCAAAATAAAATTCCTCATTTTCCTCTACAACCTCATTTGTGCAAGGTAAAATTCCTTTATAAACTCTATGAAGCCTTTGTATTTAAGCTTTAAATCATCACTACTTTTTTTGGCATCGATGAGTTCAATGAATAAGAACTTGTGGGATTCTTGAATAAAATGGTCTTACATCTCAACATCCCTTCCTAGTATGTTTCCTCCTCACCATGATTTCCTTTCAGGTTAGTCAAATAACACCATCTTCTTGGAAATACCAAAGATTAAGCATGCACAAAGCACATGGAGATAAAAATAAATTTTACAAATTTAGGGAACTTCAATTACTCTTTTGAGGACTGTCACATCCCTCCTATGTGAATTTTAAAATTCAATGTTTGTTTAATCATGATGATTAACATGACATGCTTAAATTGGATAATTATTTGTTATTATCATTTTCAAATGTGGAAATTAACATGTTTATTATCATTATGTTGAATTTTAATGATTTGTACCAACTAGCTTCGTTATGACATGAGGTGGATGCAGGAACAGGTACACCCTCATTGAAATGGTGAGGGAGTGCATCATCGTAGAGAGGTTTTCAGATAAAGATATTAAACTTAAAGCAACAAAGGTAATATGAGAACCGAAACACACCATTGGATTGGGTAGCATTTAGTTTACTTGTGTGATGTGTGACTTCTTTATGTTTTGCTTTTTTTTGTCAATTTGGTTAATATTGATAGACGATGAGCGGATTACGCCAATGTGGCTAAATGCCACCAACATAGCCTGACCATCATACATCACTATTAATATGATGTTACAAGTGAAGATTTATTCCTTTTATATGCATTTTATTAGACTTATGGATGTAAGTCAGAAAACGTAACAAGATAAATTGACCATGTTTGTGTGTGGATGATGGTTAATTGACATTATAAAATATCCGTTATGAATCTCATTGACTTTCCTTATCATGGAATGGTCTACATATGAGTTGACCATGTCATGGTTGTTGAATTAATATAATATAATATTCATTATTTTAAATCTAAATTGTGATTGTGGTTGTCTTGCATATAGACTTGGCCACTTTGCATGGAACTCTAGCTTGGTTGTTAGATAGTAAGGGGAGATAAGTTTTGTTTTTAAATTTTTAAATTTTTAAAATAAACATGCACCAATATTTACAATGTTCTTCTTCTTACTATTAAATGTGGACCTACTTTGGTTAATTTTTGTGAGAATATGCAAGTTCCTACTCATAATCTTAAACCCCTCTATCTATTTTCCTACTTCCCTTTACTTCTTTCACATAAAATTCCTCCCTTGTACAATGTATAAGAAATTTTCCACATGTTTAGTGGAGTAATCATGTGTGATCCCTAGCCAAATAGCCACCCATAGTTTCATTTAGTCCTTGTATTCAATAAATGGTAGCCTCCCCATACCCAAGTAAGAGGGGCCTAGCCCTGGAGCGTCGACAAAACCCACTAATTTTTCCTGCGAAAATTTATTTCACCAATAGTTTTTTATGACTCTGTCGGGGAATGTTTTTCCCTTATGCGCCCTATAATGATCTCTAAAAATCCAAAAAAAAATTATTTAAAGAACCCACAAAATATAAAAAAATAAAAAAATACCAAAAATACTATCTAAATGTTTGAAAGCCTTGTTACAATCCTATTAAAATCTGCACTTTTCATGGTTGCATTCCTATTTATACTCTTTGAGTAAAACTAGTAGAAAAAAGGTATACCCGAGCTGGTTGTACAAGTGGTGTTGTTGATCCCACATTCAAAGAAAAATAAACAAGTTGATTTCAAACTTCTTTATTATCCAATTAACAAAACAAGTTAGGCAACAATTTTTCCATAAATTTGATCTTGACTTTCCTCTTGAAGATCCCATTGGAGAACCAGTTGTATAACCATTAGACATCATCTCACCAAAAGAATAAGAAGAAGAAATGGATGTACATGTACCTTGGGGTCGAAACACAAGTCCACTAGCTTTGGCTCCTCTACTTCATGAATTATTAAAAGGATCAACAAATAAATTTCCCAAGTTCTACAGAGATGGAAAAAGCCATCTAAATGAAC
Source organism: Taxus chinensis (assembly GCA_019776745.2). NCBI lineage: Eukaryota > Viridiplantae > Streptophyta > Pinopsida > Cupressales > Taxaceae > Taxus > Taxus chinensis. Next base: position 910,835,061 of record CM034147.1, on the reverse strand, counting down.
ATATCATAGCTTTTATCACAGCATGTGGTGTTCCCGGAGCGGGACATGACTATTTTGTCATTCAACTATCCATAGAGTCATTGTAGATGATATCACATAATGGTTTTACTACTGACCACCTGGCTCCACTATTGACTTGGAAGACATGAAATCTAGGTTTGAAGCAAGATTCAAGACTGCAGAAGATGCATGTGCCCTCCTTTCCCAATTAGCTAAGATGAATAAATAACTACAAAATCCCATGAGAGAATTTGTGACAAAATTTAATAAGTTGATTAACAAAATTCCTACTAGTGTTCGTCCTACTATAGATAAGTAGAAAGAGGTTCTTCGTAAATGCTTAGTTACTTGAAGTTGGGTTCATATTGTGAATAGCTCAACCAAAGACTTTGGATAATGGTCAAGAACTTTCTATTGGAGTGAAATATGATCTCATCATGTTAAGGAAGGTCAAGAACTACTAGATGAAGAGTAAAATCTAGAACTCTAACAATAAGTTGTTTGATCCATTGTTTCAAAAATTGGTCAATGATATGACTACATTCAAGAAGCAAATTTTCTAAACATGTATCATATAAAAAAATCATAACAAGAATCAAATTACTAGAGAACTCTGAAGGCTTACCTTGGAAGCTCCACCAGTTAATGCAAACATGTGGAACCTGTGAAGATGAAATAGAAGGAATTGTTGAATCAGAAATTGAAAGAGAGGAAGAATATGCATATTACAATATTGGGTATTTTGAATACTAATTTGATGAATATCTGGAAGAGCCCATGGATGATATAAAATAGTCACTCTTATGTAGTGTTCATCTACTCACAAGTAAAGAAATAGGCATCTTTTTTCTTCTACCCAAGAAAAGTACTTGAAATATCAAATGGTTACTCTATAAAAAAACAAGAAAAGGATGATCATCGTTGCCCACTTCCATGGGGCTAGCCAATAATAATGTTGATACTACCTCGGTCAAGACTCCATCTACCTCTTTGAGTAATTATATTTCATCTCTTCTTGTCAAATCAATTTCTACTTTTATTGATCTTAAGAATGCAAATTATACTCATGTCAAGGTTGTCATAACTCCTGGTGTGCCTACCACTTCTTCACCATTTGACATCATTCATCATGTCAAGAAAGCTGAAATTCAATTTTTTTATTCTAAGTACTTTAGAATTCATCCCAAACAATTTGATAAACTTTTCTAGTTTATCAGAGGAAGTAGTTCAAATTCGAGTTCCAAAAATTATGTTGTCAAATAATCACTTCCCACTCCTAACACCACTCCTTAAATCTTCTTGCCTCAACATATTCCTCTTATGGGAAAATAGAACCTTTCTATATTACCTTGTTGATCAAAAGGGTATAAATTAAGAAATTTTTATCATTGACTTTGGTGCCTCTAACAATGTCATGCCCACCAAAGTTGTCAAATCCCTCGATATTACTCTCACCTCCACTACTTGACATTGTCACTCCATGGAAACCAAAGACGTACCTCTCATTGGCTAGGTCAAGGATGTTCAAGTAGCATTTCTATATTTTCCTAACAAGAAATTCACAATGAAAATACTTGTGGAAAACATGTCAGCCTCGTATGGTATGTTGTTGAGTCAAAGTTTCTGTCAGGATGTTGGTGGAGATATACAAATAGATTGGTCAAATGCCACCATACTCGTCAATGGTAAAATGAAGAAAATCCTTCATATAAGGAAAAAGGAAATACATGACTCAAAAACCAAAGGACCCAAGGGCGGACATCCTATTTAGAGATTCAAGGTATGAAATTTTTTTTCAAAATTTTAGATGAATATGTTGAGATGCCCATATTGATGGAGGAGTATCCAGGTGTGACAAAGACAATTGAGAAACAACATGATGACCTGATGGATCTAAAATTGGACAGTGTGTATGTCCCACTAATAATAGATGTAAGTTCTCTATTTGGTGGTGATGAAGATCATGGAAATATTTTACTTACAATAAAGCAATCCTGAGGTGATGAGCGGTGTAAACCATGAAGAAAAAAGGGATATCAAATAACTTCTCAACATATGAGCCCTTAAGTTTCAAATCACCTTCTCAAGATCCCACATGAATATTTGTTCAATGAATATGATTATGAATATTAATCATTCTCCTTCCCATTTGGATATGAATATCTTAGATAAATGTATAAATAAAAATATGGTTGGGTCTCTTAAAGTTTTACTCTACTCAAGAAGATGATGTCTACCTCGTGGATATGAATTTCAAAGCTCAAGATGGTCAAGATTCATGCCCAACCTTGTGCTCATTCTCCTTTCATGATAATAAAACCACTGTGAACATCACACCATAGTGTGAAACAGGTTAAAGGGAGCTAATATGCGTGAAGGATAATTGTTTAAAGCAATTGAGAAATATGGAGTACTAAGAAGCTTGTGATGAGGTTTAAGATCTCAAAATATTTGTCGAGAACCAGCTCATAGAGACCATGGTCATGAATTTAGATAACAAATAAAGGTCAAATTCCCATCAAATATCATAATCCTTGGTGTGAAAATGGCAAGCTTGGTGTGAAAATGGCAAGCTTGGTATGATCAAGGCTTATTCTTGTAACAATAATAGAAAATCAAAAATTGGAATAAATTTGAAAATAGATGAACATGCGAAAAGATTATGTCAAAGTAGCAAAGGAAATGAGCTATCTGAGTAGACCCTCACTTACAAGAATAAAGCATTCAAAATTTTCCCAAGAAATTAAGAAAGGGGTCACATTTCATTGAGCCAGTAAATGGGTTTGCAGAGCAAAGGCATTTGGTTTGACTGGTGCATGGGTAAAACATTCAGAGAAGAAATTGTGCTATAATGAAAGTGGGTTATCCCCATCATGTACCATAGGTGATTTAGGAATGTTATATCACAGTTTTCCTTTTTATTGTGTTCTTCCCTTTCCTTTGTGTGTTTCCCTGTTTTTTATGTGTGTTCGTGTTGTTTTTCTCTTGGTTGTGTTGGTATTTTTGCTAGTTGTTTAGTGTGGTGACTATATAGCCCAATGGATAAGGCATTGGTCTACTCATCCACGAGATGCCTGAGGTTCTTCATTACCCATTATGATATAATGTACCTGAGTTAGAGCTAGATGTTTTCATGTTAAATGTCTAACATACAAAATTAAAAATTTTGGTCATGACAACCAAGCCCACCATTTAAAAACCCCCCTCTCGTTCATTGTGAACCCTTCCTTTGGCTAGCCTAACAACCTACACAGTCCCTCCGAGTGTGTGTTATCATTATTATGGTTGAGAGGAGCATGCTAACATGGTTTTTTAAGTTTTTTTTTCATGTGCAAGGGAATGGCTCCAATTTGATTTCACGGTGAGACTAAGCTATGAGGTAGAATAATGCTCTAAGAAGCACTAAATTGGATATCTTTAGCCATATTACATCATGAGGACATCCTTCAGAAGCCCATCTGGAAGTTCTGTAGGAGAGAAATGAAGTGATCAATGGCCATTTAGGGAAAATATATGGAGGCAAGAGATTTCAGGAACAATTCAAACAAAATTGGCTCACTGTAACACAGGGAATGAAGGCTTCAATGAAGAAAGTGAGCTTGTTTTGAAAATTATGGGAGCTATAGGAAGAGTTAGGAGCTCATCGATAAGTAAATGGAAATATTTTAGATTCCAATACATGATGGATACATTAATTTTTTTATACTTGACCTCACCACTCTCTGTGGTAGTTTCGGTCATTGTTGTTTCTCCTCTGTGCCAAAAACGGTGATTGAGCCTAAAATTCAAGTTGTAGGTATAAATTGGATCTTGAAAATGGTTGGAATGGTCTCAGAAGGAACTTTTTATTCAAAATCATATTAATTTTTTTCCCCTATACTTTATCTCATGCTCTCAGGGCAGAAAAACACTTCCAGTGTTCTAATTTCAAGTTGGCGGGGATGACATCAACGAAGTAAAGAAGCTTGAGTGCACTTTTCACCCTCAGATGTCCCTTGTCCCTTGTCCCTTAGTGCAAGGGGAAAAGAGGGACAAGAAAGTGTGCCCCCACAATCAAGCCAACATCTTTCATCACTGAAAAGTCAGAACTCGAAGTGTTAGGAGTGTTAGTGTAGATAACAAAATCATGCACTTGGGTACATTTCTAGGTCCTAAATCACATACCCACTATTCATATGATTCCTAGCATGAGAAAACTATAAATTGACTGTTGTCTTTGGCCTTTTTCTTGTCATTCTTGATTTCTCTCTGGTCATGCACACCCCATAGCCCCAGTATGATCGTATTTCTTCACTCTAGACACCAGTGCCCAACCACAACTCCAACGCCTAGGTGCCCTCGTCCCCTCTAGGCGCCCCAACCTCTTTGTATCTTACTCACCCCTTTTTGTGCCTCTTTTTATATTTTGGAATTTTTTTTTCTTATGGTTCGGATTTTTTTATTTTTTTGATTATGAAATTCAAATAAGGGAATCATATAAATTACAAAAGTTATGTGACCATAATAAAGGACCAAGCTCTAATCCTCTATTATCATCACCTAAGGTTGCATCCAAAGGCATTCTAAGAGCATCAAAGGCATTCATCTAGCATACATTCAAGGGACAAAGGATTGCATTTTCTGCATACACGAATAGGAGGGGAAGTTTATTTTTCCATCAACACATCTATTTACATTACTACATCTAGCTATCACCCGCTATCACGTGCGCTTGCACAAGGTATTCCTAGGGCACGATTTCTACACACACACAAGAACTACATGGAGTTTGAGATGTAGTGCAACACTGGGTTGTAAGTTCACTCTTTCAGGTGACTTTCGGGGTCAGTCTGACTCCCCATTTGCATCTTTCTTTTTAGGATTTGATGTAGTTTGGGGTTTTACAAGTTACATGCAAATTTGGAAATCATCCAACGACATAAAGGAAAACAATAATGAATTTTAGTGACATTGGTGTGACACAAGAAAAAATCAATTTTTTGAGTCCCTTCACAATCACAAGTGCCTAACAAAAGTCCTTGGTGCCTAGGCACCCCAGTTTTGTCCCAAGCGCCCTAGTTCAGGGGTTATCTAGTAGTTCCAGGATTTTCTAAGTTCGATTGCAACAGTCTACTCCTCCTGTTCACCAGTCTTCCATTATAGAATACTTCAAATACATTACATACAAAATCAATTGATTCTTCTACCCTCTCTCTTGCACTAAGGGTTTTTATATTTCTTTAGCTTATTGTGTGTGTCAAATTTGTACTTTAGAATTGATTTATCATACGTGACTCTATAATATTAGGGTTTAGCATAATACTATTTTTTTGTTAAAATCATTTGGTGAACCCGTCCATTCAAAACCCTACCTTCTGAATATGTATCAAAATTTCTCTTCTTCTTCTCAATTCATAGATAAAATCTTCTTATCCTTCTTTTCACCCCAACTAAGATTTCTGGCATGGTTACTACCACTACTAATTTTATGCAAGTTCGTACTCAACATCCTCCTCACTTTATTACTCCTTTGGCTGATCCAACTATCAATGTAGTCACCACTTGCTGCACTCATCCTCCTATGGCTAAACATTTTTTCCATTCCCACCAACTATCATTTCTATGGTTCCTACCACCACTTCTAAGGGTTATGACATCCTCGAACAACTCAAGAAATACATCGACCAAAATATATCTTTATAATTAATTGTGTAGTACACCCCGATTGTCATCAAACATTAGAGGCTACCCTTCTCCCTATTCACATTGAAAGAAATAATTCACCTGTGGCCTTCACACATCTCATTTAGTCTCTCAAAAATCTACCACATGCTATATCATTTAGTGATGAGGACATATCGCCATTTGTTGTTGATAATCCATGTGCACCTTTTACTTATCATTGCTACCATAAGACACCATTTGTATCAAGTGTGTACTCATCAAAAATGAATCTCTGCCATAAACCCTATGTGCTCATTCCCTTCTTGAGAAAATCGACATCACTGATAATCTAATTACTATGAGTTCCAGTCTTGTTTGTGGCTATGATTCCACTACTCGCACATGCCTAGGCATTATTATGTTACCTATACAAGTTGGACCTAAGATGTATTCATATGGTATTTTTTCGTTATTGATGCCTTATTTTAGTTTTAAGCTCTTGCTAGGTAGATCCTGGATTCGTGAAATGCATGTTGTTCCATCTATAGTTCATTGGTGTGTTAAATTTTTTATATGATGGTTATGAACAATACCATTACTATCGACCCTAATCCATTCAATTTTTGTCGCATAGACCACATTGCTGCTATGCCCTATTCCCTCCATCGCAACCTGATATTACATATAGCAATATGTGGTACATATGATGTTGGTCAATATAGTGCTTCAAAGCCTTCTTCCATCTCTGCCAGCATAACCATCTATTTCCATTTCATATTACTGATATACATTTCACCCACCGTGTCTACTCCAATAACCACCACCACTCTGCTCGTTGGGACTCCTCAAACTCTCCTATATCTAGCTCGCTTCCTACCAATATCCTTGATACTGCTATCCAGCATGATCATGCCAACAATGATGATTCTGATGACGAGGTTGATACCATTGAGCTTACTGATGACAAATTGCTCAATCTTAATTTTTACTCCTATCGAGATAGATGAGTTGTACTTCAATGATACTTTTGTTCAGGGAAAATTTTAGTGGTGAATTTTCGTAAACTCATGAAAATCAAGGATTATGGAAATTTGAATTGGCAAAATATTATGTGGTTTGCAGCCAACTTATTCACCGAAAAATTTTGACCGACATGTCCCTTTATTACTATTACTTTCACCTAGATTTTTTCACATATATAAGAGCTTATGAATGTAATTTGCCACCATTTCGAATCATATCATGCGCATATTCGCTGAAGCAAACATAAGAAAAATCCTCAACTACCAACACTAAAAATTTGATTCGTCCAACCATAATCCATCCAACTCTGAGTTGTCCAACCCCTAACCCATCTAAATCTGAAATCTGAGCCATCTAACCTCTTAGCCGTCCAACTCTGATCCACCCAACATTGATCTGTCCAACACTGATCCATCCAACTTTGATTCGTCCAACCCCTGAGTCATCCAACTCTGTTCCGTCTAACCCTGAGTCATCTAACCTTTAACCATCCAACCCTTAGTTGTCTAAACCCTAGCCATCCAACCCCCTATCCATCCAACCCCTAGTCGTCCAATGGTCAACCCCTAGCCATCCAATCCCTAGCTGTCCAAACCCTTAGACATCCAACATTCAACCCCTAGCCGTCCAACCCATTAGCTATCGAAACTGTTATATGTCCAGCCCCAACCTGTCCAACCCCTTAGTCGTCCAACCCTGAGCCGTCTGACCCCTAAGGCCTAAGTCGTCCAATAACTTAGGTGTCCAACCCCTCAGTTGTGAGTTATCAAATAACTTAGTGACTCAATCGTCCAAAAATTTGTTGTCCAACCCTTTACCATCCAACCAATACCGTCAAACCTTAAACCTTCCATTCTCAGAGCCTTCGAACATAAGAACCTCCTCTAAGGGCCCTAAGTAGTAAGCAATCATGGATACTAGAAATTAGGGTAAGAATATTACAAATTCAACCAGTTCAAAAAAGGGTGCAAATAGTTTGCTTGGTTATTTTAGAAAATCACAAAAAATGAAGTCAGTTTTTACATCAACAAAAAATATCGGTACGTGGCACGTGCTATTTACTGTTTATTTAATCTTACAAAATTTAATAATTATGTTTATCATATTGTTCTTGGAACTCTCTGTACTATGTAAATTTTTAACTATATATAGAATTAATACTATATAAGTAATTATTTTATAGAATTATATGGAGACATTTCAGAAATTCCTTCACAGAATAATAAATTTAAAGATATCGATGATCCATTATATGTTGAGGAAAACATATCGTCCCTTGATGAAATAGAAGTACAATAAAATTCATCGAATTCTCAAAGTACACCAATAGAGGAAGCTTTGACTCTGAGGTATATCTCAAAAAAAAGGAGACATGAGAATCAAAATATTCCTGCTGACAGCTCAGATGCAGAAGTTAAATCCCAAGAAAAACAACAAAAATTGTCTGAAGAAAGAGGGAAAACTAGACAATTGGAAGGAAATTCCCATTCGAATGGGCTACAAAATATCCTTTTATTGAACCTGTGTACACGAAAAAATGTAATAATGTTCCAACACAATGTCGATGTAAAATATGTGGTTGAAAATAGTGGAAGGATCGCACAATGTAGCTCAAACTGGACACAATTGAAAAAAACTATGGTAAAATATACATTTCCCAAAAGCTAAAGGATGACAACAGAGTCAGAACACATAAATGGAAATATGCAAAAGATTGTATACATGTTAAATACGTAGAAGAGTATGAAAAGTAAACAAACGTATCAAATATGTAAATGAAAAAGGTGGAACCATAGTAGCAAGATTGAGCAAAGCTATGGAGGCAGAAATGTAAGAAAATGATATTCCGTTTGCTACCTTATTTCATATAATGAAAAGGGGAAGATTGATGTCAGATTTCAGAGAAAATAAAATGTTGTATCAATTTATTGGTCTACAGAATGTTCCTCAATCTCATTGGTCAGATACTAGTGGCTGGGAGATTGCAAAATGTCTATCTATGGTAGAAAAGGAGGATCTGAAACTGTGTGTTTAAAAGGCAAAGTATATTTCCCTTTCATTAGATGAGGTTACTGTAGTCGATAATACTTCATGGATATGTATTCATGTTTACACATTTGCTAATGAAATAAGGACTCCACACCTCTTAGCAATTCATAAAATGACTGAGAATTGCAATTCTGAAAAATATTTATAAATTGGTGTTGTCAAATATGAAGGATATCGCCGGAATGGATGACTTTGCCATTGCAACAAAAAATAGTTTGTGTCGGAACCGATGGTGCAGTTGTAATGCAGGAAGCCATAAATGGTCTGTGTGTTAGACTTTAGACAACTATTGCTTCATATATGGTTGTTGTCCACTTGCATGGCTCATAGAATGGATCTCGCCTACAAAATTGTGAGCACATTTGAAAATGTAGCTAAAGTGGAGGAATTAATACGTGATCTGCATGCCTAACTATTCTAGCAGTCCGAAGAGAATTTTTAAAATTTCCAAAAATTTGCTATTGGACTGATAGAGGGAAAAAAAATTCTCAAAGATGTAGATACCAAATGGGTATCTATGTATGAACCTGCCTGTAGAATATTTGATGAATATTCCTTCACTAACATGATTTATGTTTGAATACCACAGGGATGTAGATAAAGCTAAAGATCTATTGTGTTATCTAAACTGACATAGAAACTTTACTCACACTCCTACGGTATTTTTTCCCATGTTGAGGGAGCTTAATATTTTAACGAAGCATGCACAAGTTTGGTGTTTTCTACATTACATACTTCATAAGACTTAGAAGATGTGTTTGCTAAATTTTAGAAAGTTTTATATATTTCTGATGGGAGTTTTTCAGGGTGCTGCTTTTGAAAACTGGAATGCATTGATAGATTTGAAAAATTTCAGGTGCTTCTTAAAGTACAATATACATGATTCATTTATGTATAAAAAAACACATGGAAGAGAGATTCCACTTCATACCTTCCAAACAAGAGTTGATATGGCTAACTCAGAAATAGAATAAGTACAAGTGACACGAAATTTATATGATGCCAATATTAATGGAAACTAGGAATAAGTTGAGAAAGATATTTGAATCGTTAGCTAAATAAATCCAGGAAAGATTCAAAAATGATAAAATACTTGAAGAAATGGGAGTTGTAAATCCATAGTTTTAGAATTTGTCAGGCGTCAAAACCTTATACATCTATCAGTCCCTTTTATTTATCAAAAACATGGGTGAGCTAACTAATCATTTCTCTAAGATTGAAGAGATAAATGGAGTTTCTTTAGAAGGAACTTTGCAAAGAAAACTACTTAGTTCACAATCAATGGATTTTGCTGAATACTATGATACAAGAAGTTCAGCTTCTACAAAAACCCATAGGATTACAGTGTCATGAAAAAGGATTTGGAAGGATTATATATTCCTGTATGAGCTCTACCAAACAATGATTCTGGGTTATGTGGAAAGATGAGATGGTTTTTCAGTGCACTATCCTTTTTAAATTCAAAATTTTGAAAGAACTTGGATAGGAATATAGAAAGCTATCTCAGATTGTATGTATCACGTTACTCATTGGAGTCTTTTCTTTATGATATAGCACTGACATTGTGGAAGTCACTAGTAGAAAAGAAGAGGAGTTAGTAAATATTATGCCTGACCCAGGGGACTCGAGACACATCCACAGATCATGCTACAATTGATTTCCTAGACACAAATGAAAGCATTTCTCCAGGATTGTTTCCATTTTCACATAGATTTCATTACAATAATGTTATGTAATAAGTATTGATTTATTTCGTACAAAGATTACAACTTTTCCATTCGAAACAATGTCATTATATGTTTCGATTACTCCATTTTTGTTTTATATTTGGTTTTCAAATTCAGACTAAAATAAAATACACATTTTTTCTTTTATATCTATTAATTGATTTATTTTACATCTGCAACAAATCAGAAACGTAAATATTTAAAAAAAACAAAATCAAGTAAATTCAAGCAACATTTACGTAAACAATAAAAAAAGAAAACATAGTTTGTATTAACAACATTATAGTAAACATTGTACAATTCTAATTTCCAAAGTTCATTTGAAATCGATCTCTTGTGTGGTGGATTACTTTATGAAGAAAAAGTACAAAATTCATAAAGCATTATAGGTCAATATAATTTCAAAAAGGGGGTTGTCATAACCTATCAAAGCTTCCGGCCAAGTTTTGTCATATAAGGGACACATTACGAGGTCATCCTCTTTTCTGCCTATGATTCAAGATCATAGTTGTCCTTCACGTTTGCCACACAAAATTAAAAATTAAAAAGGGTTGGGCACTATCTTTTAATTCCTACGCCAGTGTTGGAATTGTGACAACACACCTGTCACATGGTGAACTTTGCTAACATATCTTATTTTATGTTATAGGTGAAGCTTGTTATTTTTCTTGCATTAGAGGTGGAGGAATTTTATGGCATATGTATAAGAGCTATATGCTATAACTCCTGATGCCTATGGATCTCGTGCTGTGGTATTGATATTCTCTAGAATATTTAGTTCCTCCCTCGCTACATTCCTGCAGATAAAAGTGTTGCATCTGCGTCTGTCTTTTCCTTCAGTAAGACTTCTGGATCCATCTCATGCTCCTTTATTATCCTTCTCAATGTATTATTTTTGTTTATTTATAATAATGAGTTTTTTCCTTTAATTGTGTAAATGAATTCAGGATTTTGTGGGCATTCTTCAAATGTGCTTCAAATATAGCTGCTTCTTTCTTTAAATTTTTCATATTTTGCCTACAAAACAGAAAATATTAAATTTTTAGTCTATCAGATAAAATGAAAAAAATATATTGCAATGCTTATAATATTAGGATTTTTACATGTAAAAACTAAAAGCCCACTCACAACAACTTTTTTCTTTTTCATCATTTGTTATTAAAACATTTGTCTTGTATTTAGCCCATTTATCGTAGTAAGCCTTGTGCTTCAGCATTGAGATTCTCCAACTTGTTTAGCATTATGTCTATAATTTCATCATTGTAATCATTACTATATGAAATAGTTCCTGACCGAGCTTTGTTTAGGAAAAACATCATACCATGCTGGTTGGCCTCTCTATGGCTGTGAACAAAGAATGCCTTTGAGCATGATTATGGTATCATGTATTTTATAAAAAAAATTTACTCTCCTCTCCCAAGACCGCACCAAATCCACATCAGACATTACAACCTCTTGAATTGTTGCACCCATACTATCTGATATAATATTTTTGTAATATAAAATGTGTCTTTTCATCATTTATTTGTGAAGCATTTTTTGGAGGAGGAGGAGAGTCACTGCCTTGTATTACATGCACATTTTGTTGTGGTTGAGGTGGAGTAGATTGAATCATATCGTGGGTGTCCAAAAATAGTTACCCTTGTCTACATCTCCACTTTTGAAGCCCAAATACTCCTCATCAAGGGTGATGTTGTTGAAAAGTTGTGGTGGTTATTACACTTAAAACACTACCTAGTGACAGTCTAGGAAACTATGTGATAGCAGGATGAAACTATTCCTGTTGACTCTGTAGGAAACCTCATATTTCTTTCTTGCAGTTCTTCTTTTTATTTGGACTGGACATGCTGGAGGTATTGGTGGCCTCCTTGCAAGCAGAATGTGCCTAGAAGCCATATTACCTGCATGAAGCAAACAACAAATTGTTAGAATTATTATGGTTGTGCTTTGTAAATGCTAAAAAAATTGTAAGGAAACAAAAACATGCTAAAATATTATACATTACAATATACCTTGCATAGATAAAGACACAATCATGACATTTTGATCTTCAAACCCAGAATGAGTTTGATCTTCATCATCAAACTCAGTAGTTTCTTAATACAATAAAATGTATAAAAAGAACAGTAGAAATATAAAAAATATAGTAGTACATACATAATCTATATTAATTATTTGAATTAGTTATTTACCATCACATTTAATTTCATACTTGAAGTTAAATGTGATGGTAAACGTGATGCACATATCGACCCCTGAGGTCACTTTGACGAGGAGGCCTTACTGGTGTTGATTCTGTTGAATCTATGTCAGAATCAACAGAGACCTCTGGAGGGGCTTTACCTCTAGCAATTGCCTCCTTATGAGATGTTGTAGCTATAATTTTTCTCTGCAAAATAAAATCGCACAATTATTATTTTATCCAAAAATATTGAATTTGAAATCCTTATAACAAGTAAACATTAAAAGTAACTGTTACCTATTGTTCTTCAAGAGTAAGACCAATCATTTGATCATTGATTGCAGATGGAATTTTATCTTGCAGAATTTTGTAGTATGCTTCATAATAAAAAGCAAGAATATAATTGCAACAAGATAATACAGTCCTGGATTTATCAGATTGATTGGCTTTGCGGGCATGGGAGATATTTGTTTTTATTTTGTTCGACAAATAACTGCACTAATTGAATTGTTGCCCCTGCTAGTGTCCATAATAAATATTGAACTGCCCAATACAGAATGTCTGTAGATCTGCCCTGTAATATAATCCTGGCATGAAAAAGTGACACAACTGCAAAAAAGAATTTTTTTGTAATACCTTGTAGAAGAAGGCCTCTTGATGAACAATTAAGAGGAGCTGAAATAATAGAGAAGAAACGTTAGAGCCTTGGGTGGTCCAGTAATGTTAAGAAAAAAAATCATTTGAAAATAATAAACTTACCATCAACCTGTACATTGTAATGAGACTCCAAAAACTTTTTGTCTTTGTCTGTAAGAACAACCTTTGTAGTAATGGCCGGACTTATTTTCGAATGGTAAACTAGTTAACTGATGTACGTCCTTGAGTTCAATTGAGAAAGAAATTTGACGACGTCTTAGATGCACAAGGAGAACGAAAAATTTACCATCACGCTCATTGTAAGAGGTGAGAAGGTAATTAAGGACTGAAGTATCAGTATCGAATTGGGCCATGTCCACAAGACTGGTAAATTCTGAGTTTTCGAGCCAATCCTTTTGTGCATCTTTTGCTCTTAGTAGAGCTAAAAATTTTGGGCACATGAGGTTTTTGTATTGAAATTTGGGTGTAGGAATAGATGTGGTGCTGGCCATTACTGAAATTTGGGAGAAGTTTGAAGATTGGAGAGCTAAGAGCACTGGAAAATTTCATAGAAAAGTGAATAATTGAACCTTGAAGGGGTATTTATAGGGGTTTGTATGGTTTAAAGGACATGTGACGGAAAACTATTAGCTATCCGTGGCGGTCCAACCCTTACTCACCCAACCCACATGCCCAAAACATTAACCGTCCAACCCACCTGCACAACCTTTAGTCGTCCAACTCTATACCATCCAACCATTAGCTGGCCAACACTTTGTCATCCATCCCACCTGCCCAACCCTTAGTTGTCCAACAATTAGCCGTCCAACCCCTCACCTGTCCAACCTACCTGTTGAACGATTAACCATCTAACCCCTCTCCCATCCAACCCTTAGTCGTCCAACCCCCTCGTCCGTCCAACCCACCCGTCCAACCCTCAACGATCCAACCCCCACCCATCCAACACATAGTCGTCCAACCCCTCACTTCGTCTAACCCTTGGCCATCCAACCCTTAACCACCCAACCCTTAGCCATCCAACCCTAACCCATCCAATGCATAGTTTTCCAACTCCTTACCTATCCAACCCTTAGTCATCCAAACCCCTCATCCATCCAAACCCACCATCAAGCCCTTGTTCGTCTAAACCCCTTATCCGTACAACCCCTCACCCCATCCATCTGTCGCGCCTAACCCTCAACTGTCCAACCCCTCACTCGTTCAACCCCACCCACGCCCAATAGTCACCCAACCCCTCACTCATCCAACCCAACCCGCCCAACCCTTAGCCATCCAACCCTCACCCCGCCCAAACCCCTTAACCGCCCAAACCCCCTACCAACCTATCCGACCAACTTCCCATCCAATGATAACTCTCGGACCAACCTACCTGAACAACTTTGCAAAATGAGGACAAAATGCTCTCTGCGAAATCACCTTTTCCATGAAACATTTTTCCAGATATTCACCAACAATTCGAAAGTCCAATTTTTGAGATTCGCCAAATGTTTCGGAAAGTAAATTTTCAGAGGGGTCTTCTTAAAATGAACCCTGCTTTCATTGTTATTGGCCCTGGTGAATATCAGTTTAAGAAACCCCCACCTATTAATGTTATGGTACTTTTTTCAGGTGTCTATCTATGCATTGGACATCATACGATCTTCCTCCTCTTCTCACGAGCACTTTGCATTAACGCTTCCTCCTTTCACATGCACTCTTTTCATAAATAATTCTTATTGGCCACATATTCCATTCAATCTACTTGTTTTGATATTGTTTATACATATGATAACTTGAATTGGCTTGGATTCACACTCGATGATCTCCTCCCTCCACCTCATTCTCCTCACCTCTATCACAAATGTGTTCGCATCACTCCTGGTTATGGCCTTTGCATTTTCCATTTATCCATCTTGGTTACATGCACTTCTCACACTTCTCCACTTACTCTTAGGCAGTCTTAGCTCGACTACATCGATGGAAATCTGGATCCTAATCATATTTATAGCACATTTCCCGTGCCCTTCATTCATGTTTTTGTTTGCAATGATTCATTTCTCAGCTATACACAAATTATTACTTGTTTATATGCACATGATTGTCCACTACCACCTTTCAATGATGAGGAATATGCAATGGGCATGTACAATTGATGTTGCAATGGATCCTTATATGATCAACCACATATTATTGCTTATCAAGTCTCTAACACATCTCCATTTGGATTTGACCATAAAAATGATGATCTCTTAGATGATGTTACTTGATTCTTCTTCACATCATACACTTAGGGGGCATCATGTTTATTTCTCCCCCCTCTTAGCATTATCATGTATATTTCATTTCTATTATCACACTTTGTGCATCACATCTAGTCTTTCTAATTCATCATCCATACATTGATACAAATTCTGTATCGTCATCACCCTATGATGCACTATATTTCCATAGTTCATACTCGAATGTTGAGGGTCTAAATCTGAAATGAACCTCCCCACATTCACACTCTTTATGCTATATACTTCATTGATCATATCTTTCTAGTGCATATTATCAAACCATTTCCTAATGACACGCTCCTATTCTATGGTTCATTCTTGATTGTCGAGGAGTCTTTTATAAATGAACCTCATCTCATACTCACCCACATCTGCTCAGGGGGGCACGCTACTCCTATCACATTCACATTACATATCATTCCATATCACTCATTCACAACATATTGCATATCTTAGTTACACATACTCTTGTTAGATTATACTAGTTACATGTACACTTTGTTTCACATGTTAGACATATATTTAGTATGTCATTATATTTCTATATATACACATGTGCATTCACTTGTTCTCTAGTTGTGAATGCAGACTTTCTACAGATATCTACACATAACAATTATGTTTGGCATTGTACCTCTTACTAGTCCCATTGAGGCTTCTGGGGGCATCTACATTTCTACTGTTACACATATCAGGTGTTATTATTTCATTATTTACTATTTCATATCCTTCCTAACACACTACATTATATTGGAACATACGTGTTTTAACATACTTTTTATCTTTCTAACATGCCAACATGTGTTTCATGTTCAACATTCTTTACAGGAACTATTTGTCACCATGGCTGTCTGATACTTTGCTTGATATTGTTTGCCATTTTACGCCATTGTTTGTGGGCTTTGCCCCATGTCTTTCTTGTTCATTGCTTGTATGCTTTTGGCCACTTCGGCCTTGATTGTCTTGCGACATTGTCAGCGATGTCCCATATTTGAAACCCACTTTTCACGGTCTACTTGGCTTGCACTACTGCCTATTTCCATTATATTCTATTGCATGATTGTCACTTTTTCTAATAACACATGTTTTCTAGCCAATTTGTTTGTATGTGCCTTGGTTTCTACCATGTACATTCCAACACCCCTGTAGGGCATCAATTTTAGATCAGCATCAGGTCCTCTCCTTTTGGACACATCCTCGTAGCGATGTCACATGCACCCTAAACGAGGAGGCATACATTGGGTGAATCAGTCAACCCATATAACAACTTAGAGTTACATCATAGTACAATTCAACACAGAATCAACACAAAATACAACTATAGAAACGACCCAAATCTTGACTTAGGTCCTAAATTTAGCACATACACCAACACCAAGATAAAAACATTAGTGCCTAGGCACTCCTAACCTTTCTTAGGCACTTATGACTAGGGGGCAGTTACAATCACTTTTTTAGATAAATACAATTTTCAGCAGTTCACAGAGCAATTTTCACAGTACAGGCACAATCCTTCAACAATCAAAATGCATTCCATCTACTTTTTCTATTTCCTTGGATCAAATTGGAACAACATGGAACAAAACATGATCACACAATCTATAGTGGTGTATAAATTCAAGAATCAGTCAGGGATGGATAGTAACTCTATACCTTTCTCCCCAACACGCTTCTGTTGTGGCATGAGATGGCCCAAAAAAACTCACACTTGACATGAGAAAGCCCTAAAAACTCATTCTTGACATGAGATCACCCAAATAACTCACTCTTGGCATGAGATCACCTAAAAAACTCATTTTTTACACTAGTTCAAGACACTTTCTATCCTTTTCACTTGTCAATAATCAAGTGCACATGTTCCTTTCACTACTTTTTACATTTTTACATACTTTTGCATGCTTTTACCCAAGTTTTCATAAAACATGAATTTGGTTACTCTTTCACTCTTCTTTCGTAGGTTCGTTTTTTATATGCAATAAGAAACATCCCTTCATCAAGCTACAACAACAACATATACAATATGGTAAAACTCATATACTTTCACCCCTAGGGTCACTTCCTCTTTCTTAGCTTCCACACTTCATTTTTATCACTTCACACTTTCACTTGTTTTTTTCGGCATGCTATTTGCATCACATTCTACATGGTTATTAGGTATGCATCTCTTATCTACTTTATGTTATCAAATATGCACTCAACAACATAAAGTGGAGGGAAAATGTAGACACAAAATCATGCACTTGGGTACATTTCTAGGTCCTAATCACACACCCACTATTCATATGATTCCAGCATGAGAAAACTAGTAATTGACTATTGTCTTTGGCCTCTTTTTGATCTTTCTCTCTAGTCTTGCACACCACACAGCCCAGTCTGATCGTCATTGCTTTATCTTTCTTGACTCTAAACACCAATGCCCATCTAAGACACCAAAGCCTAGGTGCCCTCGTCCCCTTTGGGTGCCCCCGACCTCTTTTTATCTTACTCACCTCTTTTGGGCATCTTGTTTTCTTATGGGTCAACCTTTTAGTTGTCAATTACGAAATTTAAACAAGGGAATCATATAAATACAAAGTTATGTGATCATAATAAAGGACCAAGCTTTAAGCACCTATTATCATTACCTAAGGTTGCATTTAGAGGCATTCTAAGAGCATCAAAGGCATTCATCTAGCATACATTCAAGGGACAAGGGACTATATTTTCTGCATACAACATGGGAGGGGAAGTTCATTTTTCCATCTACACATCTATTTACGTTGCTACATCTAACTATTTCCCGCTATCATGTGTGTTTGCACAAGAGCTTCCTAGGGCACGATTTCTACCCACACACATAAGAACTACACGGAGTATGAGATATAGTGCAATGCTTGGTTGTAAGTTCACTCTCTCGGGGTGATCGTCAGGGTTAGTCCAACTGCCCATTTGCATATTTCTTTTTTAGGATTTGATGTATTTTGGGGTTTTGTAGGATATAACTTGTTTTGTAGGTTACATGCAAATTCAAATATTATCATTCAACATACATGTGACCAATAACAGAGTTTAGCAACATTGGTGTAACACAAGAAAAATCAGTTTCTGAGTCCCCATGTAGTCACAGGGGCCTAGCAGAGGTCCCTGACACCTAAGCACCCCAGTCCTGTCCCAGGCGCCCTAGTCCAGGGCACATATGAAAGTTCTAGGATTTTATGAGTTAGATTGTGACAATTTGTTCCTCTTGTTCATCAGTCTTACAATCTAGAATACTTTAGATCAATTGTGAATTCAACTAAGTCTTCTACCCTCTCTTGCACTTAGGGTTTTATATTTCTTTGGATTATTGCTTATGTCAAATCTATAATTTAACATTTATTTATCATACATGACTCTGCAATATTAGGGTTTAACATAATTCTATTTTTTTAAAATCAGTTAGAACATGTAAACTTGGGTTGTTAGGAAATCATAACTCAAAATTAGACCCCCTCATCATGATGCATGCACCCATGGTTCATTTTTAGGTATTTTGTCCCTTTTCTTTGTCCCAATAGACAAGGGTATAAGAGGGATAAGAAAATGTGTGCCCTCTCTTTCAATCAGCCCTTGGTTACATGTAGGATCCTATTGTAGCTCATGGGATCTTATTTTTAACCCCTCTAATCTCATCCTCATGCTGCCCACATGTCAAGATCTAGTGCAAAGCACACTTATTTACCCCTCTTGTCCCTTATGTTTTAGGGTTAAAAAGTAGGTATAAAGGCTTCTTATTCAAGCACTTAGCCATTTTTTGGATTTGAAATGTGTATTTTTCCATGTCAAGATCTCTTCCATGCTGTTATGCTACTGAAAATATGTTAGGGACCTCCATGTCCATAAATGGAAAGTTTCTCATATCTTCCAAACCCCTTGTCCCATTTTTCATGAAAATTTAAACACATATCCTTCTCAAAAACGCCTTTCAAATGATCATTCACTTGGGGGTTGTCATGGTGTGGTTTATTCTTGATTTGGGAAATAATTTTCCAGCTGTGAACTTCATTTTTGCCCAAAATAATTGAAAATGTAACTACATTTTCCCTAGCGACTTAGCAAGCCAAATCGCCTAAAAATTAAAGCATATGTTATTCGTAAAATCAAATTCCATTTGAGTTATTTCTTACATGAAGAGGTGGAGTATTTTTTGAGATACGAAGGATTGAGTTTTCTCTCAATATTCTGCCCCTCTTCGACAAAATTTTACATTTTCTCGGTGATCTAACGAGCAAAATTTCCTAAACTTTGGAGAAAAATGTTCTTCATAAAATCAACTTCCATTCAAGCTATTTCTTACATGATGATGCAACATATTTTTGGAGATATGAAGCACTATGTTTTCTCTTAGTATTATGCCCTCTTCGATGAATTTTTCACTTTCCCACTAATCTAGACGAGGGGAATCATCTAAAATTTGGAACAAAGTATCCCATTGAAATAACAAAACTTATAAGACCACTCTCACTCCATTCGAACATGTTGAAGACCCACTTCTAAAAGTAGCAAGTCTTACCAGTGCTTGGTTAAATCTTTATGACTATCCCCTCTACTGGGGATTCAGAAATCGTTAACCCAGTGCTTGGTTAAATCTTTATGACTATCCCCTCTACTGGGGATTCAGAAATCATTAACCAGTGCTTGGTTAAATCTTTATGACTATCCCCTCTGCACAAGCTCCAGTTCTTTCAACCGAATCTTGTGCCCCGACGAAGATTTGCAAGGAGACATTGTTGCCAACCTTTGAATAGTAGCTTGGGAAAACCGTGAAAGCTTGCAGCAAATTTGTGGTTGTTGATAGAGCCATTGACAGAGAAATCTACATCGAAGACCTTAGAAGAAGAGCACCCACACTTGTGGTCAGAAGACCTCTTGGGCACGTGTTGATAGTTGTTCACCGATGCGGTCCTCTTCCACCCAGGTAATAAGCTGTATGATTATTACAGGTAACCCACCTATCTTGCAACCAAATCTTGTTTTTGCAGATACTCAAGAAGACATATCATCAGATTTGAGGCAAGCTATTTGGGAAAAGCGCACAAGTAACCATCATTTTTATCTCGCCACATCAGTACTAGATAACGAAGAAGAGAAAGCCATGAGAGTTGTTAGAGTTATTCAGGCGCAAATAGCTCAAGAAAGAGAGCAAAGAGAAAAGGCTAGAGCTGGTGAGAATTCAACACGTAATACCTGAAGTGTTTCAGGGCTCTTACCACCACGTATGCATGTCTCTCAAGAGGAGTGTAATTAAGTTCATGTTTCTTGAATCCCAAACTCATGAATGCGATAGGAGATTCAATCCCCTCTTGATTGTGCTGAGTCAAAATGGCAGAGATTGTGTGTGGTGAAGCATAGCAATAAATTATAAAATCCTTCTTAAAATCGGGACACACCAATGTAGGAGCTTTTGCAATAGCACCCCTTGATTTGCTCAAATGCCTTTGTACCTTCCTTTGACCATTTGAAAGATTCTTTTCCTTTCATCATATCATTGATTTCTTTAGTCAGCTCGATGAAATCTGGCACGAACCTTCTCAAAAAGTTCACCTTTCCAAAGAAGGAGTGGACTCTAGGTTTTACCTTGTAGGCAAGGAAAGATTCTTTATAGCTTGAACGCGTTTAGGACCGATCTTAGTTCCTTCCTTAGAAACAATAAGACCTAGGAGTTTACCTTATGTAACTCCAAACATAGATTTTTTTGGATTCAAAGAAATTCTTATGAAGTTTACCACCTTTGCAAAATTTTTCTCTAAATCTCTTAAGTGATCTTCTCGCTTCTTTGAGAACACTGTCAAGTCATCTAGGTATATCACAATGATCTTGTCTTTAAAGTCTGCAAACGCCATATCCATGGCCCTTTGAAAAGTTGCGCCGACATTGATCAAACCAAAGGGCATTCTTCTATATGCGAATGTACCCCAGGGGGTAGTGAATGTGGTTTTATGTTGATCTTCTCTAGCCACTTCAATCTGATTATAACCAGAGAAACCATCTAGCATAGATAGCATTTTCCGATCTAGTTACTGCCTGCATAATATGGTCCATGTCTGGCAGTGGGTAGTTATCCTTCAAGGAAGCTTGATTAAGATTGCGGAAATCCATGCAAATCCTAATTTCTCCATTTTTCTTGCGAACTGGTACAATATGTAGCTATCCAGGTCGAATGTCGAATAGGAAAAAACTATTCATGCATCTAGCATCTTTTGAACTTCATGAAATATTATCCCTGCAATCTTGGGATTATATTGTCTTTTGCTTCTACCTGAATGGAACTACGACAAGGCTTCAAGGGTATGGCATCCTCCATTTCCCTGGGTTGGAAAGACTTCAAGTCTTCATATGAATATGCCAAGACGTCAGAGTATTTGGAAAGGAGATTTATGAATTTCCTGCGCTCCTCAGGTGAGCAACATTTACCAATATTGATCAAGCGAGGTTTATCCTTGGTGCCGATATTAATTTGCTCATAATCAGTAGAATTTGTAGGTCCTTCCCGCTCTTTCTCTTTAATAAACCTGTCATGTTTGTCAAAAATTTCTTCAAGTGAAACCAATCCTTTGGGAATTTTATTTCCTTTCAGTTGAATGATGCCATCACCAGGATCTTCGTTCTCAACTCCTTCCTGAATGGGGTGAGGTAGTTGATTCGCGAAATGCCGAATCACTTCCTTCAAAGTATAACTGTTCAAAATTTTCTCTCTTTTCCAAGAAGGCAATAATTTGTTGATCATCATTAAATACTTGCCAATTTTCTGCATTGTCAGGAACACTTGGCCTAAAAACCATTTCAATGGTGTATTTGTCTTGATCAAATTCTGAATGAGGAATCATTAATGACGCTGAGACTGCTAGAGAATCTGCTTTGTCATTCTTTTCACGAGGGACAGATTTAATGGAAAAAGCGTCGAAAACTTCTATTGCGTCCCAAACTTTATTTCTGTAGTGGTCTCAGACGATCATTCGTTACTTGGAACTGATTTCTTACTTGTTTCACGATCAATTCCGCATCTCCAAAGACTTCCATATTTTTGATCCCTTTCTCCTCTGCAACTTGGAGGCAAAGGATTAATGCCTCGTACTCTGCAGTGTTATTAGTATTTGAAAATTCGAGTTTATAGGAAAAAGGAAAAATTTTACCATTTGGAGATATGAGCACCACTCCTGCACCAGAGCCCGTCGAGCAACAACTTCCATTGAACTCAAGAGTCCAGATCTTATTGGAATCTTAGCAAGTGATCTCAGGGGTATGAAATTCTGTATTCATCATATAATTACCCATACTTGAGCCATGGAAAAGGATCTGTGCGCGAGGATCTTCAGTTTTAGTTACCGTGAACTTTGCCTGAGCTTCCGGCCTAAGTTTCTTCATTTCTCCATTGATAGGAATCATGGCATGAGAGCAGTCCATTTGAATCTCACCACCCAAATCCCTACAAAATTTCCTGCTCAACAACATTCCATACGAGGCGGGAATATCAACAACTAAAATAGTTACCTTTACTCACTTTTGAGGGAATTGGGCTAAAACCATTTGGGTGTCCTTAATCTGCCCGATCAGAGGAACTTGCTTGGTTTCCATAGAGTAACATGATCCGAATGTTCTCGTACAAGTCAAACCAAGAGCATGTGCTACTTTTGCCGGCATCACATTATCCGAGGCTCCAGAGTCTATAATGCAATTACTTAACTTGCATCCGTTGATCAGAAAAGACACAAAGAAAGGTTCAATCTTTTCATTTGAAGGTGTAGTGGCCGCCACAATATTTTGAGTTTTCCCATCTTTGGGAGTTTTTAGAATTCCTTTAGAGGAATGAACAGTAGAGTCGCCTTTGATAAACTGGACCAACTTCTCGAACTGATCCTAGGTGTCTTGATCTGGGTGGCACATTGCTGACTAGGATGTCTACGTGTGCATACAAGTCATTTAAGTGGGGTCCACATATACACATTTCTTTTATTTATGTATTTTTCCTTAAATGACCCTTTAACTTAAGTGGTTTCTATTTTTAGTCACTTTTTAAAAGTTGGTTGAAAAAGTCAAAGTCACTTAAGTGCCCTATTTAATGTGCATTTAAAACCCTAACTATTTTGTAACCAACTTTTGGGTTATAAAAGGAAGTGAGGGGCTCATTTGTAAAGGGTGACTTTGAGAGAGGAGAAGAGAATACTTTTGTGCAAGCTTTGTTTCAAGAAGAAACTTTGTGTTCTTTTGTGAAAAACATTTTGGAGTTAATGGAATAAGAACTTTGTGTCTCATTCATTGTCTCTGGTAACATTTGGTGTTCTTATGTTCATTAGATGTTAGGTGTTTAGATCTTGCATGCAAATATTATCTTTGATCTTATTGTCAACATTAGTAATCAGTTGTTCTAGTTCACAGTGATCAAGCTCTGATTGTCTACTTGCTCATATGTGTTCCCTTTTACATGTTCTTGTTTAACTAACTCAAACTCCGTTTTATTTGTGTTGGTTATTCAACTTTCCTCTTCATGCAATATTAGGCTCTGTTTTTACCTAACTCTTGCATGTTCTTTCAGTTCATTCCATTCCACTCCTTTCCTTCTTTCTATTCCATTTCCTTCATTCAATTTTCTTCCATTGATGTTCCAAAACACCCCCCACATACAATTTTGAATGTACAGATGTAAATACAGTTTTGATTTTCAATAAAGGCAGCCTCACCTTCATTGAGGAGGGACTTCGTTCCCACACTGTTGCATGTCATTTGCATGCGTGCAAATCCATATGCTAACATGTTGTTCATTTGGATCCGGCGGAGATGTTGTTATTATCTCTCCTGAAGGGAAGGTGCATGCGCACACTCCTTCAAATTGATGTTTGAAAATACTAACAATACGGCTAAGTATGAAGCATTGTTGTTAGGCATGGAGTAGGCAAGAACAATGAGAATCAAACTATTACATGCAAGGGGAGATGCCGAGCTGATTGTGAAACAAATAAGAGGCCTCTACCAAGTCAAAAAAGACAAACTGTGACACTATAGAGATCGGGTCTACTCTGCTATCCTAGATTTTTTAGCTTTCTCGATATCTTACATTCCGAGAGAACAAAATTCAAGAGCTAATTCGCTTGCAGTAACTGCAGCCTTGTTGAATCCGGATCAGCCTCCTGCGTTCTTTGGACAGGGGGACTACAAGGTGGAGATGGTCTTTCACCCAAAGGTTCCTGACAACGTTTAGCAATGGCAGGTTTTCAATGATGACACGCAGATTGTTGCGTTTCTCCAACAGAAAGACAACTTTGAAGGAATCTACTATGAGGGAAGCAATTCACCTCCTAGACAGACTACTGTCAGAGAAATGGATATGGACATCTCAGGAAGTCAGGAGATTATCCAACTAAAAGGGAATAAAATTCCCAAAGGCTTGGTATCTCTTGAGGAAATGTTTGATAAGCATGATCAAATGCTTAAGAAAAATGAAGAAAATGAGGAAAATTATTCCTCCGACACACAACTACTAAATTTGGGAGCTGACAATGATCCCAAATTAGTAAATTTGGGTAAGTGTTGCTCAGAGGCTGAAGAGAAGCTTTTACTGAGATTCTTAGGAAATACATGGATGTTTTTGCCTGGTCTTACCAGGATCTAAAAACATATCAGCCTACAGAAGTTCAACACTACATCCCACTTAAACCAGAATAGAAGCCTTTCAAGTAGAAGCTGCGGCGGCACAACCCTACCATTTCAGGAACCATCTTTGCAGAAATTTGGAAGTTGTTAGACGCAAAGATCATCTATCCCATACATCATTCGGAATGGTTGGCCAACATAGTCCCTGTAAGAAAGAAGAGCGGTGAGATTATGCTGTGCGTGGATTTCCGCAACCTTAATCAAGCTTCACTGAAAGACAACTACCCCATCCCCATCATGGATCACACTCTACAGGTGGTCACTGGATCTAAGATGCTTTCCATGCTTGATGGCTTCTCAGGCTACAATCAAGTCAAGGTGGCCGAGGAAGATCAATACAAAACAACATTCATCACACCTTGGGGAACCTTCGCATACCAAAAAATGTCGTTCAGCCTGATTAATGCTGGTGCTACATTTCAAAGAGCTATGGATCTAGCCTTTGCTCACCTCAAAGATATAAGCATAGTTGTGTACCTGGATGATCTGACAGTCTTTTCCAAAGATAGAAGCGCGCACATTTCAAACTTGGAAGAGGTTTTCATACAGTGCCGCAAGCATGGTATCTCTTTGAATCCCAAGAAATCCATCTTTGCTGTAACGAAAGGGAAACTACTAGGGCACATTATTTCCAAGGAAGGAACAAAGATAGATCTAAAGCGTGTCAAATCCATTTAGACATTGCCTTTGCCCACATCCAAAAAAGGAGTTCACTCTTTCTTTGGAAAAGTTGATTTTCTCAGGAGATTCATTCCTGACTTTGCTGAGCTAACCCGTCATATTTCAAATATGATGAAGAAGACACAAGATTTTAAATGGAGCAACGGAGGGAAGGAAGCTTTCGAGAAAATTAAAGAGGCCCTATCGACAGCTCCAGTCTTGGTTTCACCCGACTTCAGTAAAGAATTTATTCTTTACTGTTACTCCTCTGAACACACCATGTCAGCAATACTGATGTAGAAAAATCAAGAGGACGCAGAAGCTCCTATTGCTTTCATGAGTACGCCTCTTAAAGCCTATGAGTTGAAATACACTCCTATGGAAAAGCATGCATACGTAGTGGTGAATGCGTGCAAAGCATTCAGGTATTATATTCTTTCCTCACACACTGTGGTTTTGGTTCCAGATACTGCAGTTAAATCCATTCTTACTCAGCAAGAGTTAGGATTATTGAGAGGCACATGGGTGACAAAAGTTCAAGAATACGACCTGGATATTAAACCAACAAAGCTGGTTCGAGGAAGAGGTATGTGTGAATTAATGACGGAGATGAAGACATCAAAGACAGAAGCAAATCAGGATGAGATAGATGGAGATTTGCCTGTAGTACTTTTTATAGATCTGGTAGAGGAGTGGTATAGTAACATTGCTTACTTTCTGACGTATGGAGGATGCCCAGACGAACTTTCCAAAAAAGAGAAACGAACCATCAAATTGAAATCCAAAGATTTTGTTCTTTGGGATAATGGTTTGTACAAAAGGGGAATTGATGGCGTATTTCTCAGATGCGTGGACAAGGCTCAACAGGATCAGCTACTACAACAGTTTCATGACATGGCTTGCGGTGGTCATTTCTCAGCCCGAGTCACTGCACACAAGATCCTCAGAGCAAGGTATTATTGGCCCACCCTTTTTCAAGATACTGCAGAATGGGTAGCTAAGTGTTAAGCATGCCAGCATTTTGTTGGGCGTGTGAAATTGCCTGCATTACCTCTAAGACCCATTGTGATTGAAGAACATTTCCAATAGTGGGGAATGGATTTTAATGGTATGCTTAACCCAGCTTCCAGTGTCGGCCATCATTACATTCTAACAGCTATTGATTATTTCAGTAAGTGGGTAGAAGCTATTCCTGTGAAGACTGCCACTTTCGCCGAAGTGTGTAATTTTATAAAAGAAAATATTATTGTCAGGTTTGGTGTGCCCAACAAAATTGTAGCAGACAACACTCTGAATCTTTCTTCTGAGGAGTTGGTAGAATTCTGCTACACTTATGGGATCCAGCTGGTTCATTCTTCAAACTACTATCCACAAGGGAATGGTCAAGCTGAATCTAGTAATAAAAACTTGGTAACTATCTTGCGCAAGCTGGTAACAGACAATCAAAGGACTTGGCATAAAATGTTGTTTGATGCATTATGGGCCGATAAAATCACACCAAAGAGGGCGATAGGCATGTCCCAGTTTCAGCTGCTATATGGTAGAGACACAGAGCTGCCTCTTACCTTGGAATTGCCTGCCCTACGACTTTCTAAGGCCCTAGAGGATTCCACATTCACAGATGCTATTGATAAAAGAATTATGTACTCGACTGAATTGAGGGAAGTACAAACTCAAGTTGCAGATAGGTCGACAGAGCATCAAAGGAAGGTGAAAGTCATCTTCGACAAAAATGCAAGGGAAAGAAAGTTTGAAGTTAATGATTGGGTCCTCTTATGGGACAAAAGAAGAGAAATAAAAGGTATGCATGGAAAGTTCGATTCATTATGGAAAGGGCCTTTTGTGATTAAAAGGATCGCCGGAGCAGTCATCAGGATGGAGTTGAATTGCCGTTGCCTTTCAATGGGCAACACTTGAAGCTGTTCCGGACATGAGAAGTAGGGTAACACCTGTATGTACATAAATAAATCTTTGTTTGTTTTTTCCTTGTTTTGTCTTGTTTTGGTGTTGTGTTGTGTTGTGTTCGTTTGCCTGAGCCCGTGCCCAAAAGACAAGATGCGAAACAAGAGATGTTGGGATCTCATCTTTTCTCTTTGTCATTCTGACAGAGAAAAAGATGTCCACAGATGGAGCCAACTGGTGTCACTCAGATTTCACCCTGAAATTTGCGACTACCCTATCCGAAAATTTTTCGTACTTTTAAAATAATGGGTCGTTTTGTGTTTTTATTGCCTGAAAGTTCTTGTATTGCATCAAGATAATCCCAAAGAGCCATATTAGCCTTTTTTCGTCAAATACCCAGATGCCCAAAATTGTTTTATTCTGTCGTTGGGATTTGTCTGCGGAAAATTTGTATTTAATTATTTTGAGCCCCGTATGAGGCTATTTGCGCTCTATTTTAACTCTATTATGAGCGAATATGTTATTATTCCTATGTGCCAGAAGGGTTTTAACTTATATTAAGTTTTGGGCTTTATTTGTAACTTTTGACAATTTTTCGTGTTTTTGTGGTGTCCCGTTTCGTTTTCTTTGAAATTTCTCTGGAGCAATTCCTTTGCCAGGTAAGCCCGATTTTTGGCCTAGAGCAGCTGGAAAACATATACGCACATTATGCCCTGAGGAAGTCGCCATCGGAGGTCTGGATCACTGGGAAAAAGCGAAGTCGTGCACAGAAAAGCCCCTGCGGGGATGGGCGCATTTTTGGAAAACAAAGGATTTAAGCTGCGATGGGAAAAATATAAGCCGCAGGCAGGGTGGAAATTTTATACCTGCCTGGCAGGGTACTTTTTCCCGTGTTATAAAAGTCACTTAAGTTGTAGTGGGAAAAATAGAGGTTGTAGGCAGGTGGGAATTTATTGCCTGCCTTGCAGGGTAAAAATTCCCGTGATATAATAAAAGGAAAGTGACTTAAGTGAAATCATGGGATTTTAGTGCATGCCTTGTAGGGTAAATAATCCCATTGTCAAAGTCAAATCACTTAAGTGGATCACAGGATTTTGGTGCCTGTCTTGCAAGGTAAAGAATCCCATTATGAAAAAATTCTTAAAAATAGAATTACATGTGCAAAAAAGTGCGCCCCCTTTGGTGAGAGAATTAAAGCCTTAAATTGATTATTTTAATTAATCTATTCTCTCAAAAAGTGTGCCCAAGCTTGGAGGAAGTCAACAAGTCAAAGATGAAATAAAAGAAAGGATTTAAAAGCATTAAAATTAATTTATTTAATGGCTACCCTCTTCCTCTCAAAAAGTGCGCCCCATTTGGGTATTATTTAATGTTTTTTAAAGCATTAAAACATTAAATTAATTTCTATTTTCAGTGGCTATGGTCAAAGCACACTGTGAAGCTTAAGTGAAGTGATGTGTGAAAGATTAAATTGGATTAATTTAATTTATTGGATGGATGTCCTTAAACATACTATTTTTAAAAGAGAAAAGCATGATTTTTAATTAATTAATTGCCTTTAATTGTTAGGGCAATTATTAATTATAGAATTGTGAAGGTTATATAAGCATGGGCAGCCATATGGGTGAATTATTCAAATCACAGGTGAAGAATTGCAGCCGAGTGGAAAAGTGCGCCCCCATTAAAGGAAGGATTTTGTTCAGACAAAGTGCTAACAAGGCTAAAAGCTTCCAGATTTGGCGCATGCTTTGGAGGAGGTTGATCTTTGTCTGTATAATTGTTTTCACAGGTGTTACAGGAGCTCAGGTTCTTTACAAAAGAAAATGAGTTTTTATCAATGTCCAATACATTGCAAATATCCTCTGAATCTGAAGAATTGTCTAGATTTGCACCAGTATTGAAGAAATTCGGCCAAGTAAGGAGAAAAAGAATATTCAGACGAAGATAGACAAAGCCATGGCGAAGGGAGATGAAAAAGAAAGCACGATGGAGTCATGCATTGCTTCCAAAATTGCATACATAGGAGACACAGATCTAGGCCCGAAACCTCTTGCCAATTTGATTGATAGATCTAGAGCGGGAAAGACTTCACTCATGCGTGCGGTCAAAAGCAGTGGAATTATCCGAGCTGCAGCTTTTCCATGTACAGCCCAATTGTCAGAGTTCGTGATGGAGTGTGCTAGATCTTATCATCCTTCATCCAAATTAGTACGTGATGCTTCGGGAAAGACAATAATTTGTTTGGACGCAAAGTTCATCAATTATTGTTTGAAGATTCCAGTGCGAAAGGTGGTGACTTCTATTAGCATTCAGGATGCTGACAGAAGCTGGGAGAAACATAGAGCTGATTGCGTGAGCATAATGAATAGCCGATACATGAAGAAGCCTAGATCCCCTTCAAAGTTCCCGAGAACTCTTCCACGGTCCAATTTGGTGCAGGAGGCAGATGATGTCGTCAAATTGCTATGCAGGATGAATAGCGAAGCGAATGCCTACACTTTCCGTACATGGATGTATGCTTTCATCAGGACCATTGAAATCAACAAGGTTGATTCTATAATCAATTGGTCAGAAATTATTAGCAGCAACATCAGTGAGAAACTTCGGAACGTGAAGCGTACTTTCAGCTTCAAGATGACTCCATACTTGGTGTATGCTGCAACTTCACAGGGTGTCTTTTCCAAGCGGGATAGATGTGGTGTTCTTTCCAAGGACCCCATTTTTGAGTGCTACCAGCAGCTTACTGCACCTACAGGTGAGAAAGACTTCAAAGTGATCAACGATGACTTCTTCTACGATTTCATCTTCAGGCTAGACAAAGACTTGAAGGCCAACAGGGTAAGCAAGGAAGCGTGGGAAGCCGTGTCCAAGATTGGAAGTCTATTCATTTAATTTGTAGATTTCACATACCTCAGGGTTACGGGCTTTTCTGGAGAACCAATAAAGATGCCCAGGTATCCGAATGATAGATTGATCGCCATGGAGCTGAGCAGGCAACTTGTGGAGTTACACGACCTTCAGTCAAAGCGGCACAAGTCTACGAGCTTCTTCCCAATCACTGTGGGATATTACAACTGCATTAGCATTCACAGAGCTCGAGGGATGGAAGCGCAAATGTTATCCGAGTGTGAGCAAGAGTTCTTCCCTGCACGGCTGAAATTCGATCCATTTGGAGTAGCCAGGAAGACAATCTCTTAATAGTACGCACATGTGCCTTCGTTAGAAGATTTTTGGATGAAGTGCGGAAGTGAGTATGAGGTTAGAAAGAGAGATTTCAGTAGGCTGTCAACAAAGCAAGTGTTCGACTTTGGACTAGCACGGATACCTGCGGATCTTAAAGACGATGGGAATGTGGTACTTGACACTTACCATCAAATGGGAGGAGATAAAGCCATACTGCAAAATAACATGGGAGGCTGCAACACAATTGAAGAAAGGTCGAGAGCTGTGTTGGTGAATACTTCAAACTGGTTGCTGACGAAGGGATATTGCCTTGATGAATCAAATCACGGGCAACTTCGGCACAGGAGATTACCTCAAGCGAAAGCATGAAGAAGAAAGCAACAGAAGGTCCGAGAAGTTGAAAGTACACAGAATATCCCAAGAGAAAGAGAAGATCACTTCTACAACCATAGCTTTGACTCTGGCTTCTCCAGTACCCAGTACTTCACCAACTATTGCACCGCAGTAGCAGGACGTTTCTATGCCTTCATTGAATCCGGCGACGTTCATCTTCTCTCCTCAACCACTTCGTTCATTACCCGTTCCAGAGGATATGTTGAAGCTGTAGATGGCAGAGTTTGAAAGAGCTTTGTCCTTGGATGATTCAGAGGATGGCAGCCATAACACTGTGGCACTTTCTGACGGAGAGGATGCAAAGCGGGAGATGGTAGTGCACTTAGCGACTTCTCACTCTCCGAGAAGTAATTTCTCGAAATGGTTGGCTTTGCAGTTGGTTCCAGAAGTGAGAATGGAGATGAACTTAGAGGAGCACGACTTGCAGCTACTCCAGGATCTGAGCAGAAGAGACAAAAGGCCTAAAGTTGCTAAAGCAACTTCTAGGTTGATCATTTAGAATTTGGGAGAGAAGTTTGCTGAGATATCAATTCCGACAGAAGGAAAGATAGAGGAGGAGCTCATGGTGGAAGATGTGACAGTGACCAAAGTACCACTCGGTCAAGCCACCACTGAAGGATTGAAGCAGGACACACAGACATTGATAGATGCTTTATTCCTTAGGCTTGACAGTGAAAAGGCGGAGAAAGAAGAGCTGCAGAAGCAAGTATCTCAATTATGTGAGATCATAGCCAAGGTTGCTAAACCTTCCATTCAGCCCATTTCAGAGTAGGTGAGTGATCATCTTATGCAGGAAATGGAGGACGTAAGCAATCAAGTAAAGGCTATTGACGAATGGAAGGATCTGATTATTCGTCAAGCTTTTGTACAACTTGGGGAAGTGCCAACCCGCCTAAAGGTTATGAACGATGTAGCAAATCAACTAAAGTAACTGATGGAAAACATAGAAGACATGAATACAGTTGCAGAGAGTAACCTAAGTATTTTGGCCGAGATCAACAAGCTGCCGAGAGATGTATTGATTACGGAACAGATTGTACCAGACGAATCAGTCGAGAAGGGGAAGCAACTCGAGTTTGCATTATCTTTCCACTTGGAAATCTGCAGAGTTTTGCTGAAGAGGATGCAGGCACTTGAGAGTAGAACATTAGATTTACCAGACAGTATCATTTCCTTCACTGAGGAAAGAGTGGACAAAGGTGTTACTTCATACGTGCGGATTGTTTCTAAGGAAGTGCCTAATTCCCTGGAAGGTTCTCTTCTGATGGTACAAAAGAGAATTGATAAAGCTACCAAGCCTTTCACGATGAATTCTATCAGTAGACTGGTGGCACTGTAGGCAGACATTGCGAGGTTTGGGCCGAGTTTAGAAGAGGTGGAAGTGTGCAGCAAAGTGTTGAATGAAGGGTTGTTGCAATTCAGGACAGAGAAGGAAGCAATGGCTAAAACAGATGGAAAGATGCTGAATTACATGTTCGACAAGTATATCCGATATCAGAACAAGAAGAAAACATAAATGTTATAGATGACATGACTTCTTCTATTCTTTCTTCTTCTATTTTCTATGTTCCTGGATGAAATTGTAAAACTTCTAAGTTATTGGTTTTACAACCATTACTTGAAGTCATGTGGAACCATTCTATTAGTTAAGTGATACATGTGTCACTTAGGAAGAAGTTAGTTGAGGATGATTGCCAAATGTCATCTTTACTTGTTGTTCATGCTTTTGTTCAGTTTGAGTCTTATATTTGTACTTTCCCTCCTACATTCTATAAGTAGGAGAAGAACCTCCAGGTGAAGGATGGATCAGAATTTGTAAGCAGCAATCCTGAGTTCTAGACTTTGTGCTGAACTCCTGAGAGCAACTTGGAGCAAAGGAATACAAGGGAGCAGGTTTCCGGAGAACTTTGTGTTGCGGTGTACTGTGTTTCTTGCTTTGAATCTTAGATCTCTTGATAAACTTTGTGTTATTTTAGATCTAGATCTAGAGTTGCCTTTGTTTTATAATTCTGTGTGTTCATATCTATTAAGTTTCTTCTATGTGCATGTAATTAGCTCTGCTATCTACTAATTGGGATGCACATCTTCCCCATTTCTTCTCTGTATTTACTTTACTTCTTTCTTCTATAACTTTCCTTTCTTAAACAGCTGCTTACTTGCTGCAGAACTTCTTAGTTATGGTTCATGAACTAAGTGGTTAAAGTAAAACCCCTAATAGATAATAACACATTTTTATTGACAAATCTGACACAAGAGCCTCATCGGTTAAATGAGGGAGATTTATCTCATGACTGCCTAGGTTTGATGCTATGCAGAAAATCTAGCCAACAATATGTCAAGTTATAATGATCCATGGTTATGTTATTGTTCAATTATGTCACATCTTGTGTTGGTCTAAAACTGTACAGGTGGGTCAGGACCGAGTATACGGTTCTGACCTATTGTACGTTCTCGTACCCCTTTATTTTAATGTATTTTTTTTAATCTTTTGATCCAATTCATTTCTATTTTTTATAGTACCCTTCTTATGTTTTGGGTCTGACTTTCCTACCACTAAGGTTTGAAATTTGAGTTAAAGAAGTTCTATATATACAAGTATAATGTAAGCATTTATTATCTAGTAAGCACCTAACTATCTATTGTCTATTGAGCTAAGGAAGCAAGAGATATATTTGCATACTACATACACAACATATGATGGCATAAATATGAATTTGTCATTTGCACACAAGGGTTTCTATTGGGATGAAGTAACATATCCCAATATCGGTATTGAGGCACAAGGGCCAAACTAGGTCAAGGGTTAGTTGCATGCACATTAATGCAAAGCACTAGGAGAACTACATTAAGTCTGAAATGTAGTATAACAATCAGTGAATCACATACGGGATGACTGTCAAGGTTAGTTTGAATCAAGAGTATGCATCTTTATTTTTAGAGCTAATGATTGTTTGAGTTTGTTGTAGGATAACTAAGGTTTGTTTTATAGGGTCAGACGTGACATCTATGGTTTTGGATGAAACTAAAGATACCAAAGAGTGACACACAACAGACAGTGCCACTTATAGATTCTTGTTTCATGTAGGTCCAAGACCATACAATTTGGTTTAGGTCATATTATACAGTGTTGCCCCTTTTATATGGCCTCAAACGTAGAGTTTAAAATCTACAATAGTTGATTTGATTGTTCGCCAGACTGTATTCCTATTTAGATCATCCACCATCATGCCTAGATAACCTCTTGAATCAACTACATGTAGGTCTTTAAATCTAGTTTACATTCTAGATTGTACATATTGGTTAGCTATTGTGATTATTGTGTTGTATATGCTCTCTATATGATATGTAACATAAATATGAATTTGTTTATAAGCTTAGTTATTGTAGTACTAATTCAATAAGCCTAATTAAAATAAATTAGGGATGATACAATTGGTTTTATTATCTTTAGATTCTTGCTTAACCACTCAGAGTAGGGCTTAAGCCTACTTCTATTGAAATCATCCAATAATATTTATGCATTCAATTTTCTCAACTATAAGCCCCACTGCTCAAAATATGATGGATAATAAATGGATCCATCTATCGAATATGTATCTTCCCATGACATTGCACATACCTTGAGTCAAACACTAATAACTTGTTATTTGTGTGTAATAAATTTGTTTATATGTGCTTACATCATGCCACACTTCTTCGTAGTTCTTCTCAATCCCTTAACTTTACAATCCCATTCAACCTCTTATCAATAAAATTTTGGTCATCTAACTTACTTGTGCATGTAATGTGTAAGGTTTGGTCCCATGAATTTGAAGGGTAATATTGCCTCACATCCACATACTAACTAAAACATTTTATACTTGTCCAACCTTTTGTATGTTGTTCAATACGTCGATAACACTATAGACACTTAATCATCCCAATCTACCCTGCCAATTCACAAATCTTCGTAAATGTTGTCAACAAAACCTTATCAATGGCTTTTATTGTTCTATTCACTTGTGAATGAAAGGGCGTAGTTTTGTGGTGTGCAATCATAAATTCTTCCAATAATACGTGCACCATTCCTATAGAGAAATGATTCCTTTAATCACTTATCAAAAATTAGTGAATACCCATACCTTGAAATAATTTTTTCCATAAAACTCCTTGCAACAATAGTTGTAATACAATCTCTAGTTAACACAATGTGCACCCCATTGTGTTAGATAATCCATTAATGTCATAATAACTATGCACCATTCATTCATGGGGTTCAGTTGATTAGAAAATAAAATCAATAATTGACTTCTCAAATGTTTTTTTGCACTACCATAGGAACTAGTGACATCTTGTCTATTTTATTCTGTTTACCTACTCTTTGGCAGATGTCACATTTGAGCACATAATCCTTAACATCCTTGAACATTGTTGGCCACCACAATCCACTAAGAAATAATATTGCAAGTTTATAACATTGCTTATGTATTGCCTTGTAATTTCCTTCATAAAACTCTTGTAATACATTGTGCATTCATGATTTGTCACACATTTGTGTAAAAATTCATTGTGATCTTACTTGTATAACTCTCCTCCGGATGAATTGATATGGCACAAATTTTATTGACAATTGTTTATTTTGGATCATTGACCATCCTTCAAGTATGCATCCCTGAAGTAAAAAAAATGTGATAATTTATGACATATCCTTAGGGTACATGCAAAATTCAAAATAGTTATGAATTTGGTAAATCATCTTCAATTCATCATGCGGATTCTCCCAATTAATTCTTGATAAGTGATCTAGCCCCACATGTAATCTTCCAGGATTCTTTGACCATTGAGAATTGGAACTCTTGAAATAACACCATTGACTGATGTATTCTCCCATGTAATATTGAGTTGTTAAAATAATATGTTAATGCTTCATGATCCTTGGAAAACACAAAAAAAGTAACTTGAATGTGCGGCCTAAATTTCTGTAATGCATAAGCCATCTCCAAAGCTTCCCTCTCCATTTTTGTATAATTATTTTTTGTGTTTTAAAATTCCATATTTACAAAATATATAGGATGATCAACCTTTCCTGGCATTGGTTGTGTAAGAATCACCCCTGCTAGCCATTATGGATGCATCCACATGAATATGAAAATGATTTATTTAATCTAAAAACTATAAGATTAGGACACTGGCTAATTTCTCTAACATATCGAATGCCCTATGTTACATATAAGTCCAATGAAATGAAACCCATTTCTCAATAGTTACTCCAATGGTCTACTAATATACATATGCTTTTGAATAAAATTAAGGTAGTAGTACAATGATCAAAACACACACAAACTCACCAAGTCAACTAACATGCCTTACTTGTAGATCCTATGACATGTCCCGATAAAGTCCCATACAATGTTTGTAAAAGTAAACCTCTTCAAATTCAAAGCAATATGTAGTTGTCAACATGTGAGTACAAGTTTCATGATTATCCTTTACCTCTGTACACCATCTAATCTCCTAGATACACTTGTAATGCTCGTGTATAAAAATATTTGAATGCTTTCTACTACAATACATGAAAATAGAGTAGGCACATTCCTCAACCCAAACACCATCACATTGTATGTAAAAGATTCTTATTCTATGACAAAAATGTCTGTTGCATTATCTTATTTGTGATCTACACTTGGGTTTTAACTAGGAAATCCATCCATAAAAGAATAGATCTCATACCCCACAACTCCTTCCAACACTTCTTTTGTAAATAGATTGGGGAAAGGATTTTACACACGTGGATCATCCAACATCTTATAGTCTACCCCATACACAAATTCTCTAATCCTTATTCATATTGACAACCATTATACTCATATAATCTTATTATTCAACTAGAAATATGAATCCTACATAGAGAATTTTATCAATATCCTCTTTTGTGTTTGCACACAATTTTGGATACATTATGCATAGGCTATTCTTCTTGTACGTTACCTCTTCATACAACTTGATGTATATATTTCGAAAACCTAGAAGTAACCCCTTCATTTTATAATAATTCTTTGAGAATACGGATTTATACTCTTTAAGTAATTCTATGAGGACAAACAACTTAACATGACCCTAATAATCTGTTAAGTTTGTCTTGTGAAGATCATCCTCGATACCTATGTTCATTTCCTTTTGGTGTAGTATGCTTATAGTAGTTTGGTGGATATTTTTACACATAATCTTCCACTCTTTCCCCCTTCAGTGCTCTCTGCATTCAAACTATCAATATCATACTCTACTTTCCTTCATCCCTTTTATGCAAAAAAACATCCTTTGAAGTAGACTTTAGAGTGAGAGGTGTTATGATGCAACAACATCCAAGTTCATGTGCAACCTTGCTTCAACCAAAACTTGTTCGAGTAGATTTTTTGTTTACACATATTTTGTGTTCGACATTGACATATTACTCCAGAAAGATCCACGTTGTTGCTACTCTCATATTTTTTTTATCTAATTAAATTCTGTTCGCATTCCCATTCTGAATTTTAGTTAAGTTTACCTTTTTTTTATATTATGTGTTTTACTATATTTACACTGAACATATTTCTAAATCTAAATAAGAGAATTGTTATATCAATTTTTAGCCTTTGTGCTCAAAATACTTAAAACAATTGGGACAATACTCAATTTCATGTGAACTAAGAGACATTTGTTAGTCATAAATAATGGGATGCATGTATGACACCAAGGTGATTTGATCCCAGAAAATAGAGACTATGCGACCATGTTGATAAGAAACACTCATAGTATATAAATGGTTGACCATAAACATATGTAGTGTGGAAATGGATTCTTTTGAAAAATGTAGGAAATTTAGTTTGTGAAGGGATCGCATGCTTCTGATTTTCAAAAACCTCGCTCACTTTTCCTAGTTTTGTTGCAGATCACTGGGAAACTAACCTTCTTGCTCCAAACTCTAACTAATACAACCTCGATATTCTGCAAAATGGTAAAGAATTAAAGTATGAAGTCCAATGTCAAGTGTCATCAATGAGATCCCATTTGAGGAAAAATTCTTAAAATCAACGCTCGATG
Organism: Taxus chinensis; assembly: GCA_019776745.2. Taxonomy (NCBI): domain Eukaryota; kingdom Viridiplantae; phylum Streptophyta; class Pinopsida; order Cupressales; family Taxaceae; genus Taxus; species Taxus chinensis. The sequence goes on along the minus strand of CM034147.1, from coordinate 910,796,659 downwards.
CAAGTCAACAAACAATTTGGTGTATGCAAGTGTCCCAAGCCTTATCTTTTGATACACCCAATATGATTAGTAAATGCTAGAATACTCTCTAAATGCTTGAATTTTGTTTTTAACACGAGGACACTCATGAAAAAAAATAAATTATGCTCTAATAACTCTAATATCACTCTTGGAATTGATTTTACCTTGTGAATTGATCTCTATATATTGATTTTAAGAACTCTATTATCACTCTTGCAATTGATTTTACATTGTGAATTGATCTCTATATATTTATTTTTCCTAAATGTAGTAATGCACTCATGTATTTATAGATTTCTTTAATTTAATCAAGACCTTATGTGTGTGCAAGCCAATATGTAATGGGCGAGAAAGATGACACGAAAAGCGGTAAGAGGGACCAAAACGACAGTAACCATGCATGTAGAGAATAGAAAAGGGCACGACCAATTCCATATTGTACATAAATGGTCACTATTGAGTACTACGAAAAAATAAGGGAGGAGAGAGAAAAACTAGGGAAGAACGAGAAACAAAGGAAAATATGGTGAGAAAACAAAGAAAAAAAAATATAGAAATCAAACAAACCCAAAAATATCAAAAGTCACATAAAACATAAAAACGAATCAAACATCAAACAACACAAGGAACACAAATAAAGAAACCTAAGTTAAACCAATAATTAGCAAGGCCATGAAATGGCAAATCCTACCTAAGCAAAATGCATTTAAGGAAACAAAATGAATTGATAACAAATTGTATTTTATGAATGAGTGTGTATGCATTAATGGCTAATAAAAGTGAGATGGATGGATTTTAATAAATCAAAATTAAAAACTTACATGGTCAGAGAAAAAACCACAAATAGATATGTATAACATATTATATTATCATGGACTTAGTTTGGAGAACAATCGTTGGAACCTTATATTCATATTACCTTTTCTCAACGGACACAGATGATCATAGTCCTAAACAACCCTCATGCCCCCATAAATTAGGAAATATATGATTGAGAAAAAAAAGAGATAAAATCATGAAGCACTTGTAGCAAATGCCTACTATCTAAATTGTTAATGCTCGCACCCTTAAACAAAAAGTTAAGTTATCCCAGTTAAGTATAATATACAAGGACCCACACACAAACGGGAAAAGAATTTAGCTATTATTCCTCTATGCGTTGAACCTCAGTGATATCGCTTCGGGGGAGTACCTGGAAAACTTTGTTGCCCCTGTCTGATTCAAGGATTTCGATTGAGATATTATGGCATTGGGAGTTTGAAAATTAATCTCTTTTGCAATTCCTTGATCATACATTTGCTGGCTCATGTGGTTTAGATTTGGAGACTGGAAACCTAATGTCTGGGATTGGATTTGACCAGGGGCTGAATACTGTAGCTGACCCAAATGACGTGCTTGCGAAGATGAGTGTGCCTGTGTCGTGAGTTGATAGCACTGACTTCATCATTGGAAGCAAACATCCAGACTGAATTTTCCCTCAGCTGACTGGCTGAAAAGCCTAGGAATTCAAACCTTTTGGTACCTATTATAATTCCTTCCTTCAGAATCGACAATATCCTACTGTATACTTGAGTTTTTTGTGGTCATACATGAAAGCCATATTCAATTTTTGCAGTGAAGGACGTTGAATGAAGCTTATTACAGTCCTAATCAACAAGAGAGAATCTGAGGAAATCATCAGTGTATTTTGTAAAATGCCTTATTACTCGACTTGAAATACTAACTTCAAGGCCCAAAAAGTAGACCTTAGAAGGAGTAATTAGAGCCCTATGAAATTTCATTATTCCATTATCTGTAGAAACTGTAGCAGAATTCAGCTGATTGTAGGTGGTTTGCAACTTATTTAATTGATTTTGAAGCCATTATTCTGGTTCAAAACATGTGGACTTCAATTTGTGTAGTTCTACCAATGCCAGATTTATTTGTAAAGCTGGTGTCTTCTCATTCTTTAGCAAATAAAAAAATCGAAGTTGGAGTGTTGGGCCATTGAGTATCTCACGATGAATGAGAGAGTTGATTTGGAACAACATCTCATAAGGCAAATTAACACCATCTGGAGAAATAACAGTTGGGACCATATGTGGAAAGGGAGAACATGAATTGCCATTTTTAGAGTAGGTTCCTGTACCATTTCTTTATGCAAAGGCAAGGTTTCAATGATTTTAGCAAGTTCTACTCCACCAGGAAGCTTCAAACAAAAAGAACTGGACTGTCCGATGCAACAGGATGCAGAGAAACCCGTTATTTGAACCCACAGAAACTCTTTGTCCATTTTGCAAAATTTGTAATGATCCTTGCCAAATGTCGAAGATAAATTCTGCACTGCCACCTTGCAACTGGAACAACCTAAATTCTTAGGTTAATCATACAACTTAATATCGTACAAGACGAGAATATGATTGAAAGAATGGAGTGAATAAAACATTCAATGCAATACAATTATCATCTCAGCATTTAAATTACTTACATACAAGAAGCTTATAGGTAAAGAAAATTTGAGGAAATCACCTTAGAACCGTGAACAATGTCCGGATCACTGAGGAAAACTCAACATGTGACGCCTGGTTTTTAAGCCTTTGTATAGTTTCTTGAAGACGAAGACATGTAGCAGATGACGATTCTTCAATTCTTCTTAAATCTGCATCTTCGTTATCTAAACTCCGTTATATGGTTTCAATACCACTTCCATAGTTCCCAAACAACACAACAAAAATGGAGGAAGAACCTAAAAATATATCTGTAATGCTGGAAAATACTCTCCCTTCTCAAATGTGGGTGCCGACTATGCCTTTGCATGCAACTATTATTACCGCAACAACAATTAAGGGGGACTTCCAAACTGCCCAACATACACCATCCCCTATATAATCATTTCAATCAAATTAATTTCTAAACTTAAGGGTAGAAAAAGTATTTTCCACCTCACATGTTATTATTGATCATGACAAAAAGTTGTTTAGTACTAATAGAGAATAACTATGAACATATAATTAAATTAAAAGCTTTATTTTCTTTACAAACAAGGATAAAAAATTAATTTATATTTCATCAAAACCTATAGTTTAAAAGAGAAAATAGTGGAATATTGCAATTAGATAAGGTAGAAAGATTAATGATCTTAGTAAAACTAAACTAGCAATCACATATGTACAATGCAATGTGAATGTCGAATGGTATATGTTATTTGATTTAGAGGGATAATTATTACTTTTGTAGTTGATGTTTATAAGGGGTGTGATTGATTTTGTAAGTGTGGGAATATAGATGAAGCATTACAGTTAAAGGTTATATTTCTTCATTTCAACTTCATCACAAGATTAATACTGGACCTACATTCACACTTTTCCATGTCAACATGACTTGGGATCATGAAAGCAAAGAATTTAAAGAGAAAACAAACCCAATAAGCATATTATTTTTTTCATTTATCTATAATTATATCTTCAATTAAATTTATGTTGGTCTGAACTACACATGATGCTCTCCGTCCAATGTAGCAAAAATTATATCAACATGAGCTTGTTTGATGTCATTTGATTTAACTATTTTGCTTGTTTCTATGGACAATGTGTGGTATCTTTTCTGTATAAAAAGTATGTTATCTATTTTTACAAACAAGTAGAGAAGACATGTCTAAAGATCAGGTGCATTTTTGCACATAGTTGAGGTAGTGTCGACGAGACTTCAACTTGACACTATAGCCAACACAAATCAAAGGTTAGATGCTTTGAAGGAGAAAATAACCAAAGGAAGACATGAACATTCATTGGAACACATTGAAAGTTTAAAAGTTCCAAATCAATTGTCAAAGACACTTCATAGGATGGACATAACATAAGAGAAAAGTCACATATGATGTTGATGTGGATGTTCAACCTTAAAAAGGTGTAATAGTGGAAGAAATAGTATTTGGACTGATTTGTCCTTCTGAAACGGACATGGTAGAACTATATTGATATTCATAGGAGAGTGATGCACTTAAAAAGTGCACAACAATCAAGGAGGCATGTGATATTGAATGCATACATGAAGATAAGGATAAACTGCAAGTTGGAGTTAAGATCATGATGGAGAATGAAGATGTCATTGAAAAAATGGAAGAAGAGGAAGTGCAAAAAGATATTTTTCCTCCGGAGGTAAGTCCCTATGCTGGTCTAACAAACTTTGTTAGACTTGAGGAGAAAATAGAGAAAAAAATTGTTGCTATAGTTATAGCAAAAAAGAGTACCACATGTAAATACTTTTGTGCAAGGGTGTCTGGGGTCCAATACCTACATTAAAAGGGTTAAAAATTAGTGTGGTGTAGTTGAAAAAATACACTGATGTAATAATTCAAGTTAGTTGGCCACCATGTGTTCCTAGTGTTGAACTTTGGTAGTGGGCACAATAGTAATTTAGTAGACACCACAATGTTTTAGTGTAAGAAATATTAAAGTAATATTTTTCTATCGATAGAAAGCAGTGGGGGGGTGAGTGGAGAGAATAGAGAAGGAAAAGTATAGAAGGAAGAATGAAGCTTACAGAGAAGGAAAAGAATAGAAGGAAGAAGGAATCTTTTTTAGAAAAGAAGACTCTGGCCTCTCCTGCTCATGTTTTATCCATTCCATTTTATTGAAATGAGTATGTTTCTAAGTTAATTCAAGATAGTTGGCCAACATGTGAACATAGATTCTATCACAAGCAGACAAGAATACAGTCATGGAAACTAGATACAGAAGTTGTTACAACTTGCAGGGACCTTGGGATTGTAAGAAAAATCTTCTAGTTTGCCTTGCTTTACACAAATAAATGACCCTATAATCGACCCACCATGTATGAAGTTTCCAAAGTTCTAAAGTCGATGTTGTCAATGCCTACTCCTAAGCAAGTTCCTAGTATCCGAACAAACCAACTGATCCCTAGTAATAATTATAAGAGGTATTTGGATGAATATGCAGATGGTAAGCACATAGATGTTACAAGATGCACAAGCAACACTTTTGATGGGCATTTTTTTGTGTGATTTTTTTATCTTGGGGTCTTCTTTACTCAACGGATGAGCCAATTTTCAATTAAACAATCACCAGTTGGTGCTTTTTCTTTGTAGACGCCATTATTAGGCTCTTGGAGCTTCCTTATATGTTATGTATTTTCATTTCTTTGTTGTGCAAATTGAAGGATTTGTACAATGACAACTATACAATTAAAAAAACATTAATAGGAGCATGGATTATTTAATGTTTGTTCAATATTGTCAATAGACTACAGACACTCAAACAAATCAATTTCATAAAGATTTAACATGGTCTATTGTAGAAAATAGAACAATATTATTCACAGATACACCATTTGAACTTTGATTACAAAGGATGAAACCTGTAATAATAAAGATTCAAACCCTTAGCCATAGAGAAAACATACTTTCCCTCTACGTGACACATAAATCATTGCCTCTACCATATGATATCCGTGGAATACACATACGATAGAGAACATATTCCTACCCTAATTGGTATACACAAATCAAGGGTTTAACTATATCTAATTGATGCAATTTTGATGTATGGGTTTAACACTTATTTGTTTTTGATAAAATATTGAAGCTTTTGTCAGGTTAGGACTCACTGTTGACTATTGACACCACATTTTCATAAGTTTCTCCCAAGTCTGAACCCTACCTACACTATGGAATAAGAAATGTATAATTTAAGTATATTCCCCAAAAAAGAGAAAATATGTATGCTGAATTCAAACTCCTTGCCAACTTGTAATACTGAAAACTCTGCATGTTGTTCCAATCACCTGTGAGGCAAATATGGAATACAACAAATGAACCTACTAAATTCTTGGCAAATCATCGATGAGATAATTAAATTATACATATATCCAACACTCTCTATGTTGAACACTAACAACAAATTACTATTCTAGGGAAACACCCTAGGTCCAAAAATATGTCAATACTCCAAACTATCTATAGAATGCTAGAGAAATCAAAATTGCCCAGAGTTTCTCAGTGCTCAAGATTAGCTGCTGTAATTTGCTGTGCTTTTGGTAGTTTTATTATTCATAAACATTGATATAATTCATTTCCTTCTTTCTTTCTCTCTAGTTAAAAAATCAAATAACTAAAAGATACACCAACATTTACTTACTTGCGAAAGTGATACAAGCTCTGGTATAATGAAAACATGTGCTCCATACATACATTAACCGCACAACAAAATCCACAGCAGGGCGACACACATCTTACATGCAGGTTAAATTAATACATGTACTGACCCCAAGTGGAAGTCCCTTCACCTTTCCACTATACAAATACCCTAATAGTATCATAAAGGCATCATAGCCGACATATCCCAATCCTTCAAATCATATTACAATTTTGCATTTCCATCCTGGTTGTGGTGGGTGATTGATCGTTTATCAAGTTCTTTGAGTTAAAACATGTTGAAGTACTAATCGGTATTAAAACTCGATTGATGAATTTTGTAAACCGCTGCTAGATCTAGTTCTAGTTTGCTTGGAAAATCATTCATCCTATAACTACTGAAGTGAAGTTAATTTAACAATCTTGATATCAAATTTTCAGGTCATCACTACGGTCAAAATTCTTGCAGTGAATACTAAAGACGTTCACCAGATAGCATACGGAAAGGCCCTAAATGGACAAATAGTTTCCTTTGTGGTTCTGATTATTGTGGCCACAGATCTGCTCTAGTGCAAATTAGCGACCAAACTCATATCCAGACGATAATTTTTGAAAGCTTGGTAAAGAGGGCGATATCTCTATGGCAGATCAAAAAGCCAAAGCAACATGCAAAATAACAAAAACAAAATTGTTAAAAATAACAACCATCATTTAAACCATCAAATTTAACACAGTCCGATGAATAACCTTTTCCCATAGGTGTAATGCCTTCAAGGTAATACTTAACTACCTTTGGACCTTGGTAGTATAATTCGGCAGTGCGGCAGTATAATAAACTACATTATCCTAATTCTCTCCAATTATTGAACCGACCAGAATATCCTCTGCTGCCGCGCATATGATATTATCCCTTACATTACGCAATGTTAAGATTTACAACACTCTAATTCAGGACACGCGGCGTTACGATATCCAGACAATAATACGAAGAAAATGGAAGCGCCAAAACGCCCTCGTCAAAATTCTAGACATGGAGTACCTACCATGTTTGCAAATACACGCAATCGATAGCCTTCCACTACAAATATGTCTCTCCCCCCTCAAAATCACAAAAAATGTACTTATTTTCAGTCTTCCACAACAATTTTAGCCCACAACAATGTCCACGCTCAACTTGTTTCCCTCCGGAATCGGCATTTTAAAGCCCAAAACAGGCAGCCATGGAACTAAGCAAAGAACCTGTAAAATTTCCTCGGCATTCTGGTCGAGCAAGCATAACAGTAATAACTGCCGATCTTTAAAGAGGAGAAAGGCCAGGGGTGGAGTTGTTTCCGCAACTATAGCCCCGTCTATAAACCCGTCGACGACTGAAGACTCTGACAAAGGATCGGATTACTCGGAGGAAATTGGAGAGCGCAAGGATAAGTTTACGTGGAAAGATCACTGGTATCCCGTGTCTCTAATTGAAGATCTGGACCCGAAAATTCCCACGCCTTTTCAGCTTTTAGGCCGCGAGATCGTTCTGTGGCAAGACGTACAGGGCAATTGGAGAGCTTTTGAGGACAAGTGCCCCCACAGATTGGCTCCTCTCTCGGTGAGAGAAAAATAACTAACACTTCATTTCGTCTATGTCTCTACATTTTGCTATTATTTTAGTTCTTAGATTCAGGCGAAATTTAAGCGACGGTATAACCGTACGAGTATAGAATGGCAGGCTAATCTTTCCCATGCACAAAACAAGTACTGTATATTTTGGCGAATCCCGTAACTTTCTGTACATTTTATTTAAAAATTTGGCAAATATTTCAATTGAAATTTGGCAATTGGAGAGTGTTCTTGAAAAACGTTTGTTAGTCTGCTGGCCAAAATAGGTCTTAAAACCCTGCCGAGATTAAAAGAAATGGCTTATGTATGGATGCGATGACAGGAAGGAAGGTTGGATGAGAATGGATGGCTGCAATGCTCATACCATGGTTGGTCTTTTAGAGAGGACGGGTCATGTGGTCGAATCCCACAGGCTGCATCAGAAGGACCAGAGGCTCGAGCAGTCGGCTCCCCTCGAGCTTGTGCGGTTAGGTTTCCTACGCTTGTTTCTCAGGGGTTGCTGTTTGTTTGGCCGGACGAGAAAGGATGGGAATTGTCATCGAAAACGAAGCCCCCGATGTAATTCTTTTGCACTGCTTTACGTTTTTTTAATTTCGGTTGTCGTTTTTAAACTTCATCTCCATTAAAAAAATAGAAGTTAAGTAATATAAAACAAGCGTAGGCTGTGCAGAGATCCTTTCATTGATTATGTTTAAAAATTCCCTTTTCGAATGGTTGATGTTTATTTTAATATTTGTGTCACCATAAAAGAGTCGCTTTCCGTTTGATGGTGCATTACAGAGGCATTCGTGATTGCATATTTTAAATTATTTTTATATTACATATATATTATATACCCTAATAGCCATTTGGATTTATGCAGGTTACCGGAGGCGTTTAGTGATTCTCGTTTTTCTACAGTAACAATTCAAAGAGATCTGTTTTACGGCTATGATACATTAATGGAAAATGTGTCAGATCCATCTCATATAGATTTTGCTCATCATAAGGTACATTTGCATGTTTCTTTGCCCTCTTTTCATGCCTCATTTATCAAACATTATATCCCTCTAAAAAACTAGATCAAGCTGCGCCGCAGCTAATTTTCAAACTACGATGAGAAATATATTTGATATCTCCGTCATCATCAACTTACATTTTTGATATCTCCTTCATCATCGACTTACATTTTCTTAGAGAAATTCAGGCTGAGACTGATCCATTAGCATGGGAAGAATGGCATCAAACCTGCCCTTAAAGGTTTTAGATATTCTAGGTTAAAGGTTGTTTTTTAAGGTCATGTAGGCTACTTTGGTGTATGAGACCTCTGGAAGTCCAAATATTTATTTTATACATTGTTTAAATTCTTTGTTTCAATTTGAGGATCAAAATTGTTAGTAACTCAAACCTCCCCATTTGTCTGCACTGTAAAATCTAAGAGGCCAAACACTTCAGAAAACTGACTTTAGAGATGGAAGTTAAATTACTGGTATGATGTGACCACGTTGGAGCAAGCCCCTATTTGTTCATTAATAAGGTGACATAAGTGACTCTTAACTTTTAAGTCCCTGGTTATATTCAAATGAACTCCATATTTAGATATTAAAAGACAAAGATGGGATATTTGGACTTTGCAGTTTTGCTGCAAAAATTTAACGTTGTGTCTAGGATGATCATGGTTTATACAGATATCTGGTGATTTGATTCCAAGCTTTGAATACGAGATGCCAAATAATAGAGCCACGCCTATGGGATAAATAAATCATTTCTTCTCAATTAAAAATGTCCACTAGTATTTCATGTGAAGACTAGATTTCGCAGCAATGGAGAGAGCTGCAGGCATAAATCACCTTCGATTATTGAGAGCACATCAGGATTTATAATGCCATGACCAATATTTTGACAAAATACCTAGACTATACAAACAACTTTCTGATGGACCCCACAATTAGTTGCTGGCGATGAGCAGGAAACACTTTAAAGCCATCATTGGACAAAGCAAAATCGTACAACATTAATATAGTGTATTCGGAGAAAGCAAGATGCAACTACATTAATTTTGGCATTTTTGATGCAGTTTATTGAATTGCTATACTGTAATCTATTAGAATTAAATATTCTCGTTGTTGTTATTAGTGTATCAGTACAAATTGATGAAAATTATAGATTTGAGAAAACTAACTACTGCACTTGTTATTGCTTCATTCTTGACCAAGCCTATATTTTTAGACCATGTCATCCTACATTTTATACCAAGATACACAATTAAGATCATTGTGGCATCCTACATATACCATCCATGAAAATGAAGGAAGAGATCATCCTTGATGTACTACTCAAGAAGTGGAATATCTTAAGAAAAATCATCTTGCTTAGTTGGCTCTCTCAACAAGGGAGAGAAATGTGTGACAAATTTCTATTTCATTGAGGCTCTCTATCATTATCTTAATGACATAGTTAATTTCTTTTATGTTATTAGATGCATAAAATGAATGGAGGGAAGATTGGTGAAGCACACAAATGATGTACATGTCTTTTTTAATTAACCATAGAGGAGGTTACAAAGTGCTTACAACCAAATAGATGGGTACAAAAACCAATTAGATGGTTACAACTATATGAACATATTATATATATTCAATACCCTCCCTTGATGAATAAACCAAAGTCAACCACAAGTCTGTCTCAAAATTTTGCAAAGAGAGTAGGACCAAGAGGTTTAGTCATTATGCTAGCAGTCTGCTCTTGAGTGGCATGATAATGAAGACAAACGTCTTCATTATCACCCACTTATCAAATGTAGTGATGATGAACCTCGATGTGTTTTGTTCTATCATAGTATATTGGCGTTTCACTAACTTCAAGAAACCTTTATTGTCACCATAAATTGGAGTATAAAGTTTGAGCTATCTGTAAATCCAACAAAGTTGTGTGCAAGCATACTGCTTCGCAACTTGCACTTTAGCTGCCTTGAATTATGCTTTAGTGGAAGATAAAAGCAACAGTATGTTGAAATTTTCTTTGCCATGAAACAACACCTGAATTCAAGGCAAAAGTGAAATTAGTAGTTGATTTCCGAGTATCCAGAACTGGCGCAATTAGAGTTTGCAAACCTAGGTAGCCTAAAATATGCCCGACACTTGATACAACATGTGAAACTCAAGTGTTCCTTTGACATATCGTAAAATCCATTTCATTGCTTGCCAATGAACTAGCTTCCAGTGTGATGACAAGAATTGAGGAATGTAGCTAACAACAAAAGAAAGATCCTGTTGAGTGGATGTAAGATAGATCAAACTACCCACTGTCATAGAGTGATTCATTGAATGGCGGTGAATTGTTCATAGGCTAACAACTTCAACCTGACCTCTATGGGTATAGTGGATGGATTACTCTCTGTCATCCTAAATTTCTCTAAGAGTGCTTTCCCATGTTTTATTTTTGTTATAAAGACAATATGATCAAATTTCCAAAACGTGACACCTAGAGGATAATGTAGGAGGTTTATCATGTCAAAAGTAGAACATAAGTCAGATGTCACTTGGTGAAGTGCATTGTTCTCACTACCAGTGATGGCAAGACCATCAACATAGACAATGAGTATCACTATGTCATCACCATCGCTTTTGATATAGAGATTTGGATCAGAAAGACTTATTCTAAATCAAAAATCTCAGAGATGATTAATTGTGATGTACTGAGCTCTTGGGCCTATTTAAGTGTATACAAGGATTTAATGAGCCCATAAACATGATGGTCTATGCTTGGTACCCATTATCATTATGTGTGTACCATGTAAACTTCCTTGTCCAAATCCGCGTTCAAAAAGTGTTCTTCACATCTAGTCGATACATTTTCCAACCGAAATGGGCAGCTCTGGAGAGGACCAATTGAAAAGTGACCATCTTAATAGTAGGAGAAAAAGTCTTCTTGTAGTCTATCCCTTCCTATTGCAGGTAGCCCTTAGCAACAAGACAAGCTTTGTACTTGTCCAAAGTACCATCTGCTCTAGATTTCACTTTATACACCCACCCATATGCATCCTATGGGCTCTTTATGTGGAGGAAAATCCTCCAATTCCCATGTAGGATTCTTCAACAAGGTGTCGTATCCAACCTGTGTAGCTGCTTCCTACTCAGTTTTGTGTAGGGATTTTAAATACGATTGTTGTTTAATCCACTGGAATAGGTCTGATGACAAAAAGAAAAGAATATACTCCTTAGAAATAACATTTTGTTTTCTTGATCTTCAGGGGTATGCATCTAACTGAGAAAGTTGTTCATCCTCCTATACATCTTGCATTGTGGTATAATGCCACTTAGGCCTTTTTAGTTGGGATACCTATGTTGTTGAAACCTCATCTCGAGTTGTTACTAACTCAGACCTCCTTCATTGATGTACTTGTGGTGGCTGAATCTCACCTTGAGTGGTCTCCAACTCTAAAGACTATTGTGGGGTGAGGGATGGAATATCATTATCCCTCGTGCTCCCCTAAAATACAATGCTTCTTCTTCCAAAGGCAATACAAAATTAGAATGCATTCTAGTCATATCAATGGCTACCTGTTGGGCAGAAGTTAGAACTACAAGAAAAGAAAAGTTTCTTTTTCTTTCACATCGACATATGTACTAATGACGACCTTACTAGGAGAAACATCAATAATTTTGTAAGCTTTAATCTGCTCACTATAGGCAGCAAATAAATATCTTGCACTCTTGGAATCTAACTTACTCTCCTCCTATTATCAGGAACTAAAACATAAGCAGCTCAACGAAAAAAACTGCGATGTTTTAGCTCTGGTGTCTTTCCTGACCATGATTCTTTAGGAGTAACATTCTGCAATGCTTTGCATAGACTTTTGTGCAAGAGATATTTTGCTATATGAAGTGCTTCAACCCAATACCTATATGGCAGATCTCTATTGTACATCATGCATTGGGCCATCTCCATAACGGCCTTGTTCCTCTCAACACCATGTTCTCTTGAAGGGTTTACGGAGTTGATAATTGCCTCTACGACCTCTCCTTGTAGTAGCCTTAAATTGATTGGAAGTAAACTCTCCTCCATTATCTAGCGTAAGAAATTTAGAAATTTTATACATCCCCTACATGCAATGAGTGCCAAGGGGACTATTCATGCTTATGAGAGATGGGTTCTTGTGAACCACTGATCATGAAATACGGGTTAGTGTAGATTGATTCATAACTAAGTAGTTTAATTGCAAAAAATTAACACACAATTTGCTCCACCGTGGAAACAATACTTGTATATATGAATGAGATAGGGAGCTACATAAAGAATGGTTCATAAGGAACAACACTTGTTGAAGGTTTTGCAAATAGTATAGCAAGCTAAGTATGATTGGTTGTGGGAGAAACACCATGGTCAAGCACGCTCGAGCCAGAATAGTATTGGGATGGGGACTTCCCAAGAAATCTTGACACTTCACCCTTGTGAGCATCACCTAGATGCAATGAATGCCAAGTGGATCATTTGTACTCGTGAGAGATGGGTTTATGTGAACCACTACTCATGAAATATGGGTCAATGTGGATGGACTCGAAACTACATCGTTGAATCCTCAAAAATCAACACATAATGCTAGTTTTTCTTTTCTACTGCTGCTTTGAATTCGACAAAGGAACTAAAGCATTTAGGCTTCTTGTTTAGAATGTAGGCCCACATTTTCCATGAGAAACCATTGAATAAAAAAGAAAATACCTTGCTCCTAGAACAATGGTGATTTGTAAGATGGTTCACACAGAGTTGCATGAATGATAAAGAACCCCTTTGGCACTCCATGCACCTTCAATAGGAAACGGATTTCTTTTCTATTTTCCAGCCAAGCATCTTACACATGTCTTGCTTCTCTTGCATAGAAGGCAACCCTTGAACCATATTAATTCAGGTAAGTGTGGCCAAGTAATGTAAATTCAAATCACCATACCTTTTGTGCCAAAGAATGCTGCCATTTTCCTCCACAACCAATGCATTGGAATTAATTGTGGTAGGATTAACTAACTTGTACACCCTTCCTTTCCTAATTCCAAGGGAAGCCATTTTGCCTTGCTTGACATCCTAGATTGTACATTTCTTACCACGAAAAATTCACATCAATTTAATGATTATCTGTAAGTCGGCTAATTGATAGCAGATTTTTGTTCATTTTTGCAAGATAATTGACATCCCAAGCCAGGAATTTTGTTACATCATTCAAGCAATGCAGACATCACATATGCCTTCTACTTCATGTGACCTACCACCGCCTAGTGAAACAAAATTTGTATAACTAGAATTAAAGAACCAACAATTGACAACATCATGGTTATTGTCTCGGGAAGCCATGAAGGTGTATTCCTCCTCAGAATCATGCTTCACACCAACTTTTGCCTATTTGCTTGAGTCTGTGGTTTTTTATTATGAAATAGGTCATAATATCTATTTTTGGCAAATCTTTCTTGAGGTGCCCAACCTTATGCCAATAGTAGCATTGCACCTTGTGTTCGGGTGAAGATTTGGATGTTCTTATTCCTTTGCCTCTGTATTGTACAAGAATAACACTTTTCAAGTGTCTAGCATTGGATTTTCCCAAATGTACGTACTTGCATTTCTTCCAAAGAAGATATGAACTAACCTTTTCAAATGTGAGAGTTTGACTTTCAACTGAGCATGTTCAAAGAGTCCATGAAGGTTTCATGGGAAGGTGTCAGACTATTCATTACCAAATCAACCTTGTCATCCTCATCCATTGTTTTATTGATGGTTGTGATGCAAGAGCATCTGGGTTAATGAGCAATCTTGCATCACCCAAAAATCTATGCTGTGTTTGTTAGTGTGCATTTTCTACTTGTCCTTAGTGTTGACATTGTTGTGCTTGTTGAAGATGATCACTGTAGAGTCCGAGAAACATCTTCAGAGCTCAACACTCGAAGAACACCAAGTGCTACAGGTTTTAGTCTTTTGATAGGGTTCAATTTGGCCCTTTTGGAAAAATAACCAAATCGACAACCAAAATAGGCAACAGTTTTGAAACCGTTGGTTTGTAATAACTTGTGGATACATAACCTCCTGACTGTTTCAAAACTGCCAGTTTGTAGTAAGCGGTGATTTCTTTTGTGTTGATTACAAAAAAAGACTAATAGCCCATAATGATGGATTTTGATGTTTGGACCGTTTTCCAAGAATAGAGGAACTCAAAGAAGCACTCTACGATGCAGTGAAGCGTCAGAAGAGATTCAAATTTGTTAGGGTAAGTTAGCTTTAAAGAGAGAAGATTTAGATGCTTGAGAGAGCAAGAGGGCTTCAGTTGAAAAGTGGAAATAAAGAGTAGAGGTTGTGATTGTAAGAGAGTAAGTGTTGTCACTTGAAATGTGCAACTGTGAAATATCCACAATGTTGGAAAACTTTGTGTATCTCAGAGACAACATGGGACTATCCCCTAGGTGTGAGACCTTGGCTCCTTGGGATAGACCTCCAGAGAAGGCCGACTTCCTACACTAACTAATCTAATGCCAACCACCAACTACCACTAAACGCTAATCTATTGTAATATAGAGAAAAGGGATGAGGAAAAAACATAAAAAGAGCTGGTGATGACACCAAAAGGAGTGGATCTCTCTCCTCGACGGGAAGAATAAAAAGACAAATACAATGACAAGAGGGAAAAAATAAGCCACAATTCGCTCTGCATTGAATCAGACTCCTATTCCACACATTTAAAACACAAATAAATGAAATCATGTAACTGTAATCCACGTACATCATGACATTAAAGAATAAAGAAGAAAGAACGCCGTAATCTAATCAAAAGACAGAAAAGAGCCACAAAAAACATCATATTATTGCTTGGAAGTATGCAAAGTCTATTACATTAAGGGGGGAAGGTATGCAACTCAAAATGCTCAGCCACCATTTGGGCATGGTAACTTTGCACTCAGGAGAGGATCCTTACAATAAGAAAAAAGAGTTGTATTTATAGAGAAAGGAGAGAAGAGAGGGGATCGGAAGATGCCCAAAAATGAATAAAATCCCCAAAATTGCATGATTTGGTGTATATCCCAAAGGATCTCTGAAATGATATCTCACAACCATGGTAGTACCTTCTCTTGCACAAGAAAACGAGTAAATATTTGTCCTTAAGATAAGCTTCGAGGGAAATCAACGTTTGCCCATGAGATCAGGGAGATCAAGTGAAGTTTAAGGTGTTATTTGTCTGATTTTGCCTTGATTTCCTTTTGGATCATTAATAACAACTCATTCAATGCTCAACAACTTGATTTAATTCCTCCCTGTGTTTGGGTGGGATCATAGAGTGATGATGAACTCCCAATATCTGATCAACCACCTCAAGGCATATTCTAGAAGCCTGCACAACCAGAAACAAACATGCTCAATTGAAATAGACCACTAACTGCCACTATTTGAGTCCAAGGAGAAAATGGCAGCTAGTACTCATAATTGCAATTTGATCCCAAAACATGGTTGATGGCGACCTGAAGCACCCCAAACAGTTAATGCTCCTCAAGATCTTTCTAGTGGTACCAATTTGTCTTGATTTGGTTGTCCCGAGAAAAAGTTATGGCAGGTTGGAGATCCCCAAGCCGTTTAACACAATTGACATCCACGGGGCCATAAAATTTAACATTTTCTGCTTGTTTCGCCACCCATCTCATCTTCATTGGTGACCTAATTAGTGTTTCTAGCCCAAGGTTGGTGCCATGTTGTAATGTCCCTCTTTTCGAATAGATCTCATTGAAGACCTTTGGTCCTTTTTGTCTACCCGACGGCTAAAGGATGTGTCAAGGGTGACTAAGTTTTATTATTTTATTATATTGTGCAAATATTAAAATAAAATATTATAAGTTGCACATATAATAAATAATAAGCTTATTAATAAAATAAAAGAGTCAAATGTAAAAATACAATTATTTTTAATTGTATTTACCATAGGAAGGTACAACTTGTCCATGTAATGGGAAAATAGGGAAATGTGACATTAGCTCCCTTAGAAAAATGCGACTTGGACAAAGGAGGAAGAATGGAGTTTTGAAAGAATAAAAATTATTACTCCTCCCAAGAAAATGCGACCTAGTCTAAGGAAAATTTGGGGCACATGTCTAGAAGAAATCACCTGTTGTGATTGGTTGAGTTGGAGGTCCCTTTGGGCCAATTGTTCCCTTTAAAAGGAAGGGTCGATTTAGAGGAGGAACATCATATGATCATTTTATCATTCCAGATTTTTATTATCAGATTTTGCATTGCTAAGAGCTCTTGCTTTTATCAGAGATTCCAAGGACGAAAACCCTTGTGAATTCTACCTCTTGTGGACGAAAACCCCAAGGGATTGAGAGGGGATTTCACTCAGAAATTTCCAGCGTGTTAATCAGATTTTCCAGGTTTACTTCAGCAGTGTTTGTGAAGAGTTTTTTAAGGTATTTTCAGTGGTTTTTGGGCAGCAGTTGGATCAATCTGTTGTGGGCAGTTTGGCAGCATTTTCCAAAAGTATTTCCTTTAAAAATACTCGTCAAATATTCTCCATAATATTATAAACCAAATCGCTTTATTTTCATCATTTTCTGAAGTATATTGTAAGGGTTTCTAGGCAGAATATTAATCAGATTTCAGATCTGATTTCTGGGTTGTTTTGGCTGCAATAAATTCAGTTTTTTGCATGATTTAGTTGCTAAATATTTGAGTAATCATTTGGAAACGAAAATATAATTTTGGGGTGTTATTTGCATTGAGATCTATCTAAAACCCTAGTCGCATTTTCCTAAATAAATTCAGATCTGCATTAAGGTTATTGCCATAATTATCATAGATCAGTATTTGGTGTTTTTTTATTGACCTAAAATTGTTGGAGAATAAGGGAGGCCCATTTGGAAATCTTTCAGTTTTTATGTGAACAAATTGCATGATTGGATTCTCTATAAATTCTAAAGGTGAAATATTCCATTTCTATCAATTATATGAGTACATATGAGTGTTATTTCAGTTTTGGAAATTAATATTTAAATCTGCAGTGGAAGGGTTTCATGATTAATTTAATATAGCACTTGTGGGCTTCTAAAAATCAGCTTCCTTGCATTTAATGATTGTTTGTTATTTATTATAAATTTTGAACATTTTTCCTAAAGGTTTGAAAATCCCAAGCGAATATACCTGATTGGTGGTTGTTCCAACACAAAAAAATCTGAAAATCTAATCTGCAGATGATGCCCTATCTACTAATCTCTGAAATTTGATCCAAGTTGTGCCATGGCTGATAATTCTGATATGATCTTGCAAAGTTGTTGATTGTAAGCCCAAATGTAGCTCCTGATTGGAACTACCTCAAAAGATTAGTGGGTTTTCGTCCACAAATCTGAATACATCGGAGGGTTTTCGTCCTTAGATGTGGATTGCAAAGGAGTGTTTTCGTCCTCAAATGCAGAAGTTGTAGCAGCATCTCAAACCTTCAACGTCCAAATAGAGGAGAGTAAAAAGATCCCTCTAATACCACTGCAATATTCCTCTTTTTAAATCTGAATGATATAAACTGAAAAATCCACAAAAATTGAATTTTAAATGGTATCAAACTGCCCATACAAACAATAATGAACAGAAAACTGAAAATAATTTTATTTGATGCAAATAATCACTTTCCAAGACACACACAAGGCCAAAAATGGTGATTTGGGGTCAAAATAACAACTTATAAGTGAAATCAGAACTTTCCTACTCTTGTATGAATTTACAAAAATAAACCAAGGGCTGGAACAGTGTAGAAATAACAGCAGTGATTATTATCAAAATGGTACCAATAGAGGGCTGCAAAACGATGTTAAAATTGTCTTTAGTGATGCCAAAGATCCTCCAATCATCCACAGACCGAATCAGCAATGAGATACCCCTCCAAAAGGGGTCGCAAATCTCCCTAGGTCGTTGCTTTTGGCCCAAAAGTTCCCAGATTTGTTCTAGCTGCAAATTGACTTGAAAATAATCAATGTTTGACTGATCCAAACCTCACAAATTCAGATATATTTTGAAGATCAATTAAGAAAAGGGTGAAAACAGATCACAAAATGCCCTAGATCTGAATTATGTGTCCAAAAAACTACAAATCTAAAGTGTAGCCCAATGGTAAACCCCGGGTGGATTCACCTCAAAAAGTTGAGGATTTTCATTCCCCAACCTTTAAACCTTGGAGGTTTTCATCCCCAAAGCTCCTTCTCCTTAAGGGTTTTCGTCCTTAGAAGATTTGATGCAAGAAAATAGCTTAACATGAAATGATAGAAAATAGATTGGCCAAAAAGATCCCCTAAAATGAATGCCCAAACCTCCTTTTTATTACCTTTCCTTGCCTTTTTCCAAGTTGGGTGCTCCATGTGGGACTAAAAGTGATTTTTAATTTATAAAGTAACTTCTTTGTTTCTATTTTATCATAAAGTCACTTTAATAATAGAAAGTCCCCCTTTTAATTAATCATTATAACTTAAAGTTGCTTTTTCTATAAATATTACAAGGCTTAATAAAGCAACTTAAAAATATAACGATAAACTACTTCGCTTGCATTTCCCTTTAAACCCCCGAGAAATCATCTAGGGCAGAAAGGGTCTCATGGGGAGCTCTGTTAAAGAGGGGCCATTACAAACTGCTAGCAATATCTGCCAGTATGAAACTTCAATGTGTAATCTTTTGGATCACTAAAAACAATATCTTAATAATATGGATTTGAGAAAGAGTGAAAACTATTGAACTCTGTGATGAGGGGTGTAATGGTTTCATTCACAAAGTAACCATCCTTATCTCTCGTGATATGCTAAGCTTTTACAACGTGACACTATTTTCTCATAGAGGAACCTTGTTGTGTTACTCATAGAATTGTCTATTAGAGCTTTGACCTCTTCCCACTTAATCAAATACTTTGTCAATACCATAATATGCCTATATTGGCAGAGTTGGCTCGATTTCTTTAAAATCCCAAGTCTAAACCCCGCCCTTCAAATAGTTCCCTCGTGAGTAGCTTTCCTACTCTCTGACAAGTCTCACACCCAAATGCAAACACCTAATTCTAACCTTAACATTTAGTAGTCATTTGTACATCAAATAACATTTGTTTCTACCAAATTAAGTTAGTTATAACATAATGGTGAAAAATAACAATGTGTCAAGTCTAATTATCTGAGTTCCAAGAAACAACATGTGCAAAGGATGCTTTCTACTCAAATCGCTTCGGAGGTTCAAAACATGCCGCAAATGCTCGAACCCCTACCAAAAATGCCCTAGATCTCTTAAGTGTTATCGACTTGAATTACTCAACCCTCAAATACAGCCAAGTAATTATTACTTTATAATTATTAGTCATTTATACAAAAAATAACACTTGTTTCTACCCAAACACAATGTCATTAATTTACTCATAACATAATGGTATGAAATGCCCCATGCACAGCCCATTTCAGCTCATAATAAATTCTGCAACAATTTCCGGGCCCAAAACGCTTCAGAAACATGTTTTCAGCAAACTTTTTGGTGTTTCCAGCAACCTGTGAGCATTAAAAAAAAAACTTTGAAAACTTCTAAAAATGAAGACAATGAAAAATAAGAACGTATCCTACAAGTATTGAGCTAGTTGCATCTCGTTCTAACGATTTGGAGGAGAATCTAGATAATTGTGATAATTTCTTCTAGATTATAATCCCCTGCATCCTGAACTAATTTGAAATTTGCATTTGAATTCTGAACGTAGTTACTTATAAAACAAGACATGAACATATGAGATTTTAAGTACGTTGAATATTTTGAATTTTCATGAATGACATATTTTTTAAGTATTCTTTTTTCTAGGTTAGAGAGGAAAAGTATATATATATATATATATATATATATATATATATATATATATATATATATATATATTGTAAGGACCTTTCCATATCATTTCATTTCTAAAGGTTCCCGAAAAACCAGCATCACCACATTTCAGATCCTTTTTTGTTTCCGTTTACTAGTAATGTATCTTATTATTATTCATTACACACACACGTGCGTATGAATGCATGTATTGACATATGCATATGCATGCATGCATACATGTATCTACGTATATGTATACATGCATGCATACATATACATATATTACATGCTTTTCTGTGTTATGTAATTTTTTAGGGTTACTGGAAAACCAGCATTTTCACATTTCAAATCCTTTTTTGTTTCCATTCCTAGCTATGTTGCCAGGATATAGGCACGAGTACTGGTTCGGGTACGGGTTCGATACGCGGATATGTCAATTTTAAAAAACCCTTGGGTACGATACATCTTGGATATGTTCGTACATATATATTAAAAAATTAAAATATATATGTGTGTGTGTGTGTATATATTTATGTACATATACTCATTTTACGCATTTTTTAGTCCATAAAAAACTGTAATAGTAAAACATTCAATATACTTAAGATCATTGACATTTTTATTGATCATGTGGCTGCCATACATACAAAACTTGATATACAAAAAATATCTATGTCAACATGTTCAAATACAAACATATCAGAATATACATCTAAGATTTTCCTCAAAATCAAATTCTTGCATTGCCATCACACCAGCTGGCTGCTCATAGCCTATGATATAGGAATATCAAGTCAACATGAATCATGGATACAAACAAATCTACGATTTCCTCTCCTACATAGGTGAGAAGGGCCAAAATGTAGGACAAGTGGGCATCACCCTAGGACAAAGTAAACAACATTCAAGTGCATACAAGGTATATGTCTTATTTAACAATTCTACAACATTTACTAGGTAAAAAAAAGTGTATATTGTAAAAGTGGGTTTCATGAAGAGAGGATGGCAAATGCAACGGTAAATTCCAGAATCGAGGGGGGAATATTTAGAAGCATGCAACCACGGATTTTGAAAGTTTTTAGCTGACTCCATCATGATGTAAGCCTTAACATCAAACTCAAAAGGGGCATTCATATCGTGGCCATTGAATATTTGCTTAAATAAGTTCCTTCCTGATTTGGTGATTATCGCTTTATATATTCCAAGGTTCCATGATTATTTAAGAACTCATTCACTTATTGACATTATCAATCAAAAATTTCTGCTTTATAGTATAAATGCTAGTGTAATTAGTTTTTAAATATTTCTTAGAACAACTTATTAAAAATGATTAGATGTCAAAAATCTTGTCTACAAAAATATTATTATTGCTTTTTGCAGGAGTTTAGGGTTTATTATTTTTTTAATTTATGATTTAGGGTTTGTTTTTTGGTCATTGACCAAGTCAAAATTAAAAAAAAAAAAGAATCGCCCCATCGCCCAACCTGTGCGAGTACATCCCAAATCCATCCGCGTACATATCCAGGGGGGTACGAAAGGGGGGGGCAACGAACCTTGACAACATAGGTATTATATATAACAGTTTCTTCATAGTGCAATAATAGATAATAGTCTTCTAGATACATTTATTTAGAAAAGTCTTTGTCCAATGTTTCAGATCCAACTTCTAGATCCATCTTCAAGGAAGTGAGGGTTAATGGATCTAGTAGTTGGATCTGAAATGTCCAACAAAATTTAAAAGCAGATATATCCAAAAAATTATACACGGACACACACACACACACACACACACACACACACACACACACACACATATATATATGAAACCATAGATTGTTTATTACACCACCAAGGACAAGAAAATTATGGGTGTTAGATTCATCTATGTCTACCTTGAAGAGTCAAGCTCTCTACTAAAAAGGATCTCCTAGGAAAAAATAGATCCATCCACTTATCCAAAAGAAATGAGATTTATATCTTAAACATACATAGCTACACAACACATTAGTATTGAAATCTATTTTGTAGGTTTTCAATTTTAATTATTTTCTATTTAAAACAATCATGTGGATTTTTCTTTTTCCGTTGTAGATCTTCACTATGCTTTTCAACTTATCTCACATTCTTTAATGTAAGTATAGAAATGAGCTCATCTAACATTACACAATGTCATCTAGACATCATGGGAGACTCCTACGTAAATGTTATAATTAAACTTGGGGATAAATATGATAAGGTATTCTCTTGGAAGTCTGATCTCAAAGTCCATATTACGATCAGGCTGCTTGGGAGTTTCAATGCTAATTATGAAGGAAGCTAATTATAAAGTTGGTCTTGGACTCTAAAGCCTTTCTCACTCTTGTTGAGGAGAAAACATCCATGTAGACGACCATAAAATCCCTGTGAATTATTTGCCTTGTTTCAGGATCTAGCATTGGGTAGGCCAAGACTTGGTGCTAATGGTGAAAGATCCCCAATAATTCTTTTACCTTAAATCAATTTTTTTGTGACTTGCTAATGATGAAATATGGCTATTGAAACCCTCAGCGAGCAAACTAGGGCAAGATTGTTAGAGTAGGTATTTACCTTAGCTCATGTTCACCTAGGTACTTTATTTACCTTTATTGTATTTATCCTCACCCATTTATGTGTGTGAATATTTCTTTTATCTTATTTAAATATTAGGAAGATATTATATAGTTAGGTATAGTTCTTTTCTTGATCTATAGTATTGACTAGATATTTGATGACTAGTTCTTTCAACCTTGATTTATGGTATTGACTAAATTTTTGATGACTAGTTCTTTCCTAAATCTATGGTCTTGAATAGTTCTTTAATTGATTTATGGCTTGATCAAATACCTTGACTGGTTAGATTGTTATTCATTGCCTATAAAAACGCACGCAACAACAAAATACAGACAAATCCCGAATATATGAATATACAAAAAAATGTTATGTCTGGTAATGGTTTTCTTAGTTGTAGCGAAAACTAGTTTCTATTTTGATGTCTTGTGTTACTCATTACTTCTTTCATCATGTGTCCCACCCCTGTTTCGCGACTCAATACAAAAGTTTATGGGTGGGAACCTTAACTACGTTCTTGAAATCTAAAGGGAAACCATTATCGTACATGAACATGAAAAACAACAACATAATGAACCCTCTATGCAAAATTGTAGTTTCTTTAACAATTGTTGACTTCCACATTGAACCAAAAAATGCAAGTTTTCTTTTAAACTATTCATTGACAACACCTTGCTTTCTAAGATATCTCCAGATTGTGTTTCCACGACACCCTACACGTCGTATCCCACTTCTCTTTCAAATCTAATTGACAAAAAAATACACATGGTACATATCTTCCTCCTTGAAAAAAAGTTAGCTTCCACAAAATGGTCCCTTCCCCCTCAACATTATCCTTTCCCAATTCTTTCTCCTCCCTCTAACCCCCTCTTCGACTTCCTCTTTTTATGTTTTGGTCCCTCGAAATCAACCTCATTGTAGACTTCTCCTTTGACGTTCACATCACACATTTCGCTAGTTAATTACTAAATTTAGGTATATAAAATTTTCTGCCGTTTGCAAAATTGTATATGGTATATAGATTTTTATTTTGGCATCCATAATTGAGGTACTTGTAACATTAGAAGTGGTGCAGTGTATTTTTGTCGGCCCTGGGGTGGATGGCCAAAATGAATATTTATGCCGTAAGGCGTTTCCCTGTGGGTTGCCTTTGGGTGATTCTGACATTCGTCAGAAATCAGATGACCAAGGTTAGCAGAGAGAATATGTTGAAATCAAACGCTCCCGCTGTACCTCAAAAAATGTGCTACAAAGGTTACAGTGCACATGACATAGGCACTCAGAAGCAGAAGTGGAAAAATCAATACAACGGGACATTGAACCCGCTTCCAAATCCTCAATCTTCTGTAGTACATGCTGCAATTGATATTTAAGGTGATGGCTTTATTAAAAATGGAATCAGATGAAATTGTGCTTGTGGTTCAGGTTTGATTGCATTGTTGGCTTCTATTAGAAATATATTTAATTTTTAATTTTGAGATCATAGACGGTGAGGTAACTATAACCAACAATTGGACCTAATTTCGACAACTGAATTGTGAGTGTATCTGAAATCCCATTTCTTACTGAAAATCAATTTTTTGGTCATCAAAGAGAGAACTATTACATAATTTCCTTGGGAATGGCCTAAGAATAGAAGATTCATCATACCTGTGAAAGGTGTAGGGTGTATTTCAATTAGACCATTAATGCAGTGTACCAAAAACTAATAATTGGCAGTCATAATTCCTAATAGTGATGGTTTATGAACTTTGTTCCTCTGTATGTATCCTAGATTTTATGGTACCTCGAATTAAGAGCCTAATTTTGTGATGATAAACAACACCATGCTATTCATCAAGTAAATCTGTGTCATTGTAGTATACACTAGGATAACATATCTTTCCCTGCTTTACTATCATTCAAAATTCTCGGTAATCTGTGCCATATGTTCCATAATTCATCCTTCTTAGGTTCCATGACAACTGGTGCATATTTTATAGAGACTCAGACTTTGCCTGATTATCACCATCCCATTGAGATAGATCGTTCCTCCATGCTCATTTTCATCGAAATCTCACTTTTCTGAAGAAAAATGGAAGTATGCATTTATTGGTATGCACATATAGGTGTTTGAGAACAATGGAATCATAACTGAATGGCATCAAATTTTCATCTCCCTAACTGGTGGTAAGTCCCTTTAGAATTGCAGTAGTGTTTAGTTGATTGAGCTTATCCACATTTTTAGTTTCTTTCTTAAGATCGAGCAGGGTAGCATTTAGTTGATTTCTTATTATATTGTAGTTTCCTTATGGAAAATTGATTTGCTATTAAATTTCTTTTATTTAATCATTTGATTTTGAGGACCAGATACATCTGATGACATTTGCACATAATCTATGGAGACTTGGTTACCATCCCATTAAATTGTATTGTCCTTCCATCTGAGCAGTGGTGTTTAGTTGAACAATTCTTGGAAATTGATCTGTATGTTTCCTTCTTAAGGTTGTGAGCCAGTAGTGTTTAGTTGATTTCTTATGATCTTTACCCCTCCCATAGAAATAAAAAACATTTGTGAGTCTAACATGTATTTCTTCTATTTGAAAGCATTGATTACTGAGGAGCAGATGTTGATTACCTTTTCACATAAATAAGGGTTAGTTAAACTTTAACAAGGAGTCAGTATCTTACATTTCTATGAGCTGGGTAAATAAAGCAATTAGAGCGGGCAACTAACTTATTATTTATGAAGTTATGAGTACTCCCTGAGTCAATCAACACCGTCACCTTTTGTTTTTTGAGATAGCCAATAACCTTGAGTGTTTGAGGAGTACTAATACCTGACAATGCATGGCAAGAAATTGTAGGTTGGTGATCCTTTACTTCATCTTCTACTGGTTCCTCAGCCTCTCTTATAATTTCAGCTTCCTCATCATTCTCATTACCTTTGTCAATATAGAACAACTTCTTCTCAGCATATTTATGTCCCGGTCCATATTTGCTATCACAGTTAAAACAAAATCCTTTTGCTCTCTTTTCTTCCATTTGTTGAGGAGTCAGTCTAATTGGCCTAGCAAATGAAGGGGGAGAGATACTACGGTCTTTGGTGTTAATGAAAGGTGGCCTCCTACTACAAAGAACTTTTTCCTCTGCACGACGTGCCATGATAATAGAATCAGAAAGCTTGAGTGGATTGAACATACGTACCTCATGCTTGATGTGGTCCTTAAGACCCCCAAGAAATAGATCATTCAAATTCTCTTCTGGAATGTTCTCCACCCTTAAGGATAGGTTTTGGAATTGATGCACATAATTTTTGACTGATCCTGTTTGCCGTAACTTTGCTAATTGACTAAAGTAGTTCTCTGAAACACTGGAACTATAGTGCAATTGCAACTCCTCGGTAAAAACTGTCCAAGTGACACCTAGACCATTCTTCTGCCTCTGAGCACATAACCATCGATACCAAACAAATAGGTCGGGTTCAAGATATAGGGATGCCAATTTCACCTTTTGCCCTGATGGTGTTTGATGTAACTCAAAGAAGTTCTCCATTTGATTTATTCAATTCAGGGGATCCTTACCATCAAATTTGCGCATATCCACTTTCGGCATCATGTTCCGTGGTTGCGAATAAGTTTGATTCTGATTGGACTGGAAACGTGATCCAATATGGTTAGTTTGTCCATGATTTTGAACTGAATGTCCTCCTTGGTTGATATGGGCTGGATTTGGGCCATACTGGTTACCCTTTACATGTTGCATGATATCATCCAACCGATGATTGATTTGGGCTATGTCTCCTTTAGAGGCCATATCAGATTGTACATTTCGCAGCTCATACTCAAGTTGGCTCACCTTATGATTAACTGAGATAAACCCTTGTGCTGAGGAATCTGTATTTACCCCTTTTGATTCCATCCCTTCAATCACTACCCTATCTTTATCTGGGGTTTTACCCTGAGTAACTGGATTCTTTTTTGCTCTTGTGGAAGGCCCCGCCATGATGTCAAACCTTAGGGTTTAGGGTTTCGATAAAATTTCGGCCGAATAGGCAAAACCACAGAGAAGATACTAATACTATTTTTTTGAAAGCTTTCCAAAAATGTAAAGAACTTGAAAATTTTCCACAATTTGCACCCTAGGGAGCGATTTTATGAAAAACCCTAAGTTTGTAATAACTTTAGCAAAATAAATCAAAAAATTCTGAAATTTTCAGGGAACCTTACTTGAAATGTTTCGCAACTCAGGTAAAAATATCTCCCACCAATTCGCTTTTGTTCGCAATATGTGGCTGAAATTTGTTTTTAGGGTTTTTGCCCTAATTTTGGCCCAGATCGCAGCTCTGATGCCACTTGTAATGAAATTACTTGTATAATTCAGATTAATAGCAACAATAGAACACAAAATAACACAATATTTCAGAATAATGATCTCAATATGCAATTAGAATAGCTTCGCCACTTCGAGGGGGAAACCTCCAAACCATATAATAAGACTCAAATGCTCACATGATAATGAAATACTACCTATAATCCCCTATATATACTATTCATATGTTATGGCCATTACCAAGGCCGACCTATTAAGCATGAGAAAGTATAAATGATATAATAAAATGATATGGTAAGCCACAAGTTGGCTACTCATATCCTAATACAAGCAATAGGTTAAGGGCGTAGCATTAATCGTCTAAAGTATCACCTTGCATGTATTGTTTTCCGGATGTTGTGGTTTGCCCCAATGTTATGGAAGAGGCAAAGCAAGACATGAAAGTAGAGCTGACAGAGCTAGAGGAGAAGAAACTAAAGAGGGAAAGGGTGCATGCAGTCATAGCAGAAGCTGTTAGACCTGGTGCTGGAATGATAGAGGCTTCGAAATGGGCAACAATTGTGGGCTCTACTCGTAGGTCTTATGCAAACGAATTAGTAGATTTTACATGCTGCTTCAATGAATCCGAGCATAATGGACCTTGTTAAACCTTTTTGTACCAAGGAATTATACACGGATTTAAACAACCTTCATTGCAAGGTACAACCTGGAACAATGTGATCATGGCATAGGAGGTAATGGTTGGCTTTTCCAAGCGAGTTGTGTTTTAATAAGACTTTGAGAGCAACCTTTCACTTCAATGTGGTTTTCAAAGAAGGAAGTCGTACATTTGGGATTAGTGACAATGTCATATGACCCACATTCTACGTTATTTTCAAGAGCATCCTTGTATTCTTATAGGATTCAATCCTCAACTTTCTACATACAATCAAGTCGGCTAGGATGTTCAGAAACTTATCCTTCATCAAAAGGAAAATCCAACTCTCAAGAGAAGTAGGTGACTTTTTTATCCTATCGCACAGATGGTTTAGAAATCAAATCCTACATGTAAAACCTGACTAGCATCAATTTGATTTTTTAAACGCCAAAGATAGGGGTATAATGGGGTTCGCTTTGCTAGGATATGATGATCAGCAATTCATCTCTTGAGCCTCACTAAATCATAACTTTGCATGAAACTTTGGATTGATTGCTCTTATTTCAACAATATGAAGACCAAAATCCTTTGGTGTGGCCAACAAAGATGACCTGAAACCAATCATTGACCTATGATGTCTGAAGAATACGAAATTTCTCAATTTATCCTCATGGAAGATACTGTTTCCACCTCATGGTTTCCAAAGTATTTATCTCAACTGAATGAACACTTGAGGGATGTTCCCGAGGATGAATTTCATGCTAGGATCTTGATCTCCACATGTGATTTTTAGGCATTAACTCCTAATTCCCACTTTCTCCCAACAAATATGTAAGATTGGTTAATTACCACAGTTAGATTGTAATGGAGGGCTTCAACGAACTCAATCTCAGCAATAATATGCATTGTTTGTGAAACACTAATTTGCCAGGTCTGCCAGAATCATTCATAGAAAGTGATACTTCATTTAATGATGCTCCTGGAATCATTCATTTCCAGCCCCTTGAAGGATGTTCGAATCTATCGATTAAGCTCTTAATGTTTCATTGGGGTCTTTCAAAGAGAGATTTCATGATTATTATTGCCATTGCATAAATGTTTCTACCTGTCCCTACATGTTTAGATGCCTCATAGTCGCTCAATAACTCACCGCATTCGGCTGATTATTAAATGCAAAAAAATTGCCACCAAATGTCGCTAAATTGATTTATTATCACCCCAAAGTAAGCTGAATTTGGATGACGTCAGCACTATATTCAACAATTGTTATGAAGTCCCGTTTTTCGAGGAAAAATTGTGAGGTAAATAAAATTATATTTGCCTGAAAATTTAACACTCCTACAAATGTCAGTAAACAATCCAGTATAGGCCCCAAAACCTGAAGTTTAGACTATATTTTTAACTAGAAATATTGACATCGAACGAAGCAACTAAAACGACCTTCACGAATGCTTTAAGCTAAATTGCTGAAATCCTAGACCATTCAAAGCAACAATATCTTTGGCCAATAAATTCGAATATGAAGCGCGATTATTCTTCTAAACTGATTGGTTGCAGGATGGCTCGGGTTGAGCACTTAAAGATTCTGTCATAAGGTGTCAGAGTGACCAGTAACGAAAGCGTTCTTGCTATATTATAATATTAAACCAGCACATCTCAAGTCAACATTCAATTGCAATTTAAGTATCATGAAACCTGAAACGTAATTATAGCTTAAACCAGTTTACATTTCCGTTTAAGCATTTTATATCCCATCCCAAGAGTTTTTTTACATATAGCAAGGGTGGGCATATTCACAACTCCAGGGAATTTAAATCGATTTACACATCATAATTTATAGGCCCTTACAATTATCCCAAGACCTTAATAATTCATAATGTGTTCATGTGTTGGTTCACAAAATCTATATCTATATATCGCTTTTAGATTTTTCAAATAGCCGAAATTAATCTGCTTTTTCTTCCTTTTTTGGCGTAACAACTTTCTAATAGCCCATTTTATACTCTAATAATAGCCACCCTAAGTCACGTATTCGAATGCGATTCCCTTAGTTGTGAATTTGCATTTTAATAATTAAATTGTTTTGATCCAAAGTGATATAGTAATTGCTCAATCAAATAATTCTTTTGTGAGCAATACTCATAATTTGGTTGGAGGTTGTAAAATGACTCAAGCGTACCATCTATTAAAGTTTGTGCTTGGGTATTCCTTCCTTAATGACAGGTGATTATCCGAAATCAGCTCTGGATAGCAACATAACATAATTGCGTTAGCATCAATTTTTGCAACATCCAACAACCTCCATCAAAGTAGGCTAGGAGTCCATTCAAAGGGGACATTGGTAGACAACATTGATAGTTGTAGGGAAAGGGTACAAGACACCCTCTCCAAAAGATTTACTAGTGAAAAATTGTTCAAGGGTGCTAGTTGCAGGATGCAACTGTAGGAATCCTAGAAGATGAAAAGAAACAGTTAGACAAAAATACGAATGCACAAGGGTTCTTTCATATGTAGTGGACAAATGAAAGGAACTGCTACCCTCATTGGTGAATTTATTTGGTAGCTTTCAAATGGATGAGATGGTGTTTTTGAAGTAGCTGATTGATGCCTCTTAACATAGTAAAAAATGCAGAGAATTTGAGTGTTATGTTGGAAAAGATTGTATTAGAGGTAGGTATACAAAATGTTGTGCAAGCTGTCACAGACAATGCAACAACATATGTGGCGGCTGGGAGACTACTGCAGGAGAGACATCCATCACTTTTTTGGACTCTTTGTGCGGCTCATTGTCTTGACCTTATTTTGGAGGACATATGCAAAATTGATTGGGTGAAGCCGGTTGTAGAAGATGCAAGAAACATAACAAAGTACATAATATAATCACCCTTGGGTTCTGAGCTTGATGAGAGAACACACAAAAGAGAGAGTTTGTGCAAGCTGTTGTCACAAGGTTTGCAACTAACTTCTTGATGTTGTAAAGTATTTCAAGTTTGTTGACACAATTGTAAAGAAAGTTGATGGAGAGAGGATTGCAAAGATAGTTTTTGATGATATCTTTGCAACGAGAGCTATAGAGATTATCAAGGTAATTTCAAACTTCGATTTATATATCAAGTTGATTCATTTATTTTAATTTGTTAAATTATAAATATATTGTTATTTACTTATTTACTTTATTTGTAAGTTTGTAACCTTACATTTTAATTTGTGTGTAGGTGTCAGAGTCATTGGTGAGGGTTTTGCGTGGTGGTTTATGGGGAGCAAAACTCTATAGGGTACATTTATGAGGCCATGGATAGGGCCAAAGAATCTATCCAAAACTATTATAGGGGGGATATCGCCAGATATGGTCCCTTTTGGGAAATTATTGATCGGAGGTGGAACAATCAACCACCAACATATTCATGCAGTGGGGTACTACCTCAACCCCAAGTTTTTCTTCTTACACGGCTTCACGGATGTGAATGAAGAGGTTATGGAGGGCCTTTCAACATGTATTGAGAGGATGATACCGAAGGTTGAGACGAGGGACCTCATTATTTTAAGCTAACAAAATTACAAACATGCTAGGGGGAGGCTCTTTTCTTCAGCGTTTGCTATCTGAGAGAGAGCCACGCAAGCACCAGGTGATAAAAATTAGAATGTTTATCAAGTTACTTATTAGTTACAAATTTGAAATTATTAATTACTTATAAACTTTTGATTATTTTGTTTGTAGGTTCTTGGTGGGAGGATTGGGGAGGAAATACCCCGCATCTTCAAAAGCTAGCCTTCAAAATTCTATCTCAACCTTGCAGCGCTTCTGGATGTGCACACAACTGAAGTTTGTTTGAGGCCATTCACACGAAGAAGTGCAACAAGTTGACTTAAAAACGGGACCAACGACTCTGGTTTTTGTGCAATACAATCTTCGGCTTCGCACAAGAAAAGGGGAGGCCGCATCAGAGGAGCTTATTGATTTGGATGAGATATGATCCATATAGTGAGTGGAATGGGCAAGAAGAGGAAATCCATGCATTTATAGAGGATGAGATTGCTTCTTTCGAGAGGGAAGCTATGGAGGGAGAAGCACTAGCAAGAGATATTGGATTGGATGACATCCGTTGGAGGTGATCTAGAACATGCAGTAGAGGAGCCACTACCATCTACTACCAGGTTGAAGCCAGAGTTGCAGCCTTCTAAGAGTAGAACAAGGTAGACGCAGCCGAGTGTGGGGACTAGTAGAGGCAATGAACCCTCTTCCCAATATTTCTCTAGAGCGGGGAAGAGGAAAATGAAACATATTGTATATTGTAACTTGCATAGATATGAAATTTATGATGATAATTTTCAATGACAATCATCATAAATTTAGAGCAATTATCAGATGGCTGTTGTATTCGCATGATGATGCGATTTTGTATTGTATTTGTATTCAAATCTAATAGAAAAAACTTCTCCAACATTTTATGGACTCATTTGATACATTTTGTAGCTATATTTTACATAAAATTTATGTTTTTTAAATAATTTTTTAAGATGCTGAATATTCTTGAATATTTGCTGAGTCTTGCCAAGTCAATTTTTTTTGGTTTGCCAAAAGTCGAATACGAATAGGTGAACTATGCGATATACAACTTCATTAAAAGCCTTTAAGTTCTTCAATTCATAACGGTTGTAAAAGTAAAGAAGCAAGGTGCTGATTTTAGACAACAGTTTGGGGAATACCAAGTATTGCTCAAGTCCATTGAGGGGCTGTGTTAGTATAGTCTTCATCTTCATGTTTGTAATTCAATTACTAAGTCAAGTGAGTGTGGGTATATCTTTGTAACATTGTCATTGTAATAAAGTGTGGGCTTTAGTTGAAAAGTGGAAAAAGAGAGTAGAGGTTGTGATTGTAAGAGAGTGGGGAATAACAAGAACTGCTCAAGTTCATTTAGGGACTGTGTTAGTATTGTATTCATCTTCATGTTTATAATTGAAGTACTAAGTCAAATGAGTACATGTGTTATCTCTGTAGCATTGTCATTGATGTAGCAAACTGTGGTTTTGGTCTCAATATAACGTATTGTGTTCAAGTGTGTCAATTTCAGGGAGTTGAGTCTAGGCTGCGGTGAAAGGCTGCCATTGAATCAGTCTCCTCTTACCCATCTTACATCATTTGGTATTGAGCAGACTGTGTCGTGCTTAGTTGAGTGTGTGGGGCTCAAGTTCAGTTTATTGTAGGTTGTGAAAGAATCATACATTGTTTAGAGTCATGAGGAATAGAATTGGCACACAAAGGAGTACACCTCTTGGAAGAGGAGGAAGTGCACCCAAAGTTTCAAACTTAGCAGAGATGCTGAGACGAATCCAAGCTAGATTTGGGGATGCTATGGAGATTGCCCAACATAGAGGGGTTGTAGAAGATGTAAGTGAAGATGGAGAAACACTAGAAGTTCAACTCGAAGAGTTGCTTGATGAACCGAAGGATAGATTCTTGACAGCCATTGCCAATATGGGCGAGAAGCCAAGGTTGGACGGCCCTTGCCATCCAGAAAGTTTGTGCCCTGAAGATCAAATTTATTGGATCATAGAGCTGGAAAAATAATTTGATTATGATCAAATGGAGGACCCCAAAATAGTGAAGTTTGCTTGCACAAAGTTGAAGGGAAATGCATCTCTATGGTGGGATCGTGTGTAGTTGGAAAAGGTTGGAAGCAGCAAAGACAATCAAGACTTGGGATAAAATGGTTTTGAAATTGAGGGTAAGTTTCTACCTTCTAATTATTAGCTGATTTTAGAAGTTGTAGAATTTTAGGCAAAAAGGAATGCATGTAAAGGATTACATGAAGGAGTTCTCAAGATATGTGAACAGTCTTCATATTTCCATACAAGATGAGTTTGGAATGATCAAGTTATGTTTGGTAGAAGAAGCCCATCAATGTGCTTTGAAGGCTGAAAGGTTAAGGAAAATATCAAAATACTAGAAGAAGTAGGGGCAGGTATTCAAGAGGAAGAGGTCAAGCAAACACCAGAAGGGGACAACATGAGGGAGAAGCAAGCACTTCTCGCAACCACCATTACACACCTAGAGGAAGAGGATACTATGGTAGAGGATCCATGGATACATGCTTTAGAAGTGGAGATGTGGAGCATCGAGTGTATGAGTGCCTACAAGTATCAAGGAGCAGAAGCAAGAGAAATGATGCTTGAAATCACATTTTCTTGTGGATAAAGAAAGCATGGCCTCACCCAATCACATAGAAGAATTGGAACATAGAGAATCCCTCATGCTGAGAAGAATGTTGTTAAAACCAACCAAGGATGAGAATGACCCATTGCAAAGAAAGAGTCTTTCCCAAACCATTTGCATATGTGTAGGTGATTGTTGTAAGGTCATTATTGATAGTGGTAGCACAAATAATTTGGTGTCTAAGGAAATGGTAGATAAGTTTTGACTCTAAAAAGATCGACACACCCAAATCCATAAAAGGTGTCTAGGTTTCAAAGAGGACGCCAAATTTGGGTGAATGAACAATGTGTGGTCAATTTTAAGATTGGATATTATAAGGATGAAGTTTTATGTCACATTATGTCCATCTATGTGTGTCATGTATTATTGGGTAAACCAATGCAATTTGATAGGAAGACCATACATGATGGTAGGGAAAATACTTACACTCTTGTAAGCATGGAAAGTATGCATTGAGTTCATTGAAGGAAAAAGGAGTTGGAAACAGTCCTAATGCGTTTATTATATATGGAAAACATTTTTTGAAAGCGGTCAAGAAGGGGAGGACATGTTTTGCTTTCATTCCCAAACCCATGTAAGTTGGAACAGTGGATAAGGTGAGTGAAATTCCACATGAAGTGAAGGATTTGTTGGGAGAATATGTTGATATTATTTTGAAGGACGTTCTGCATGGATTGCCACCCATGAGGAGCATTATCCATCACATGGATTTGAGTCTTGGATCTAGCTTGCAAAACAAGGCAGCATATAGGTTGAGACCTATGGAGAATGAAGAGGTGAAGGGACAAGTTCAAGAGCCACTAGAGAAGGGTTTGATAAGAGAAAGCTTAAGTCCAAGTGCAGTTCCAGCAGTGTTGACCCCCAAGAAAGGTGGAGAATGGCATATGTGCTTGAATTCTAGAGACATCAACAAGATTATAGTCAAGTATAGGTTTCCATTGCTTCAGATGAATGATTTGATGGATTGTTTAAGTGGAGCAAGGTACTTCACAAAGATTGATTTGAAGAGTGGGTATCACCAAATCAGAATTCGGGAAGGTGATGAGTGGAAGACTGCGTTCAAGACAAATGGCAGTTTGTATGAGTGGCTTGTTATGCCATTTGGGTTGGCAAATGCACAAAGTACATTCATGAGACTTATGAACAAAATGTTGAAGCCATATCTTAGTAAGTTCGTTATTGTGTATTTGGATGATATCTTGATTTTTAGCAAGACAAAAGAGTCGCACCTAATGCATATGAGGCAAGTGTTTTTAAGTTGAAAGAGAAGTTGTTGGTCAACTTGAAAAAATGCAGTTTTATGAAGGACGAGTTGGTTTACTTGGATTTTATGGTCTCACATGAAACATTAAGGATGGATCTGAAAAGGTAAAAGCCATTGTAGTTGCCATTGACTAAGTTCATACAAGATTTTCATTAGAAACTTTAGTGAAATATGTGCAGCAATCATGGAAGCAATGAGAGGTGATAGAAAAAATCTATGTGGACAGTTGCAGATGAGCTTAGATTTCAGATTTTGAAGAAAACGGTGACTGAGCAGCTATTGTTAGCATTACCGAATTTCAATAGGGCGATCTAAGTAGATTGTGATGCTAGCGGAACAATGATAGGTTCTGCTTTGAGTCAAGAGGGAAAGCCCATTGCATATTGAGAGAGGTTGAATGATGCTAAAAAGAAATATTTATTATTTAGTTTATGAACAAGAGTCTTATGCCATAGTGCAAGATTTTAAGAAATGGAGATGCTACTTGCTTCTGAAGGAGTTTGTTGTGTACATGGATCATTAAGTACTGCAGTTCATAAATGACCAAGTTAAGTTCAACCAAAACACGTGAAATGGGTGAATTTCTTTAATGTTATTGATTCGTTTTGAAGGATAGAAGTAGGAAGTCAAATAGTGTTGCTGATGCATTGAGTAGGGTTTGTCTTTTTTTGAATGAGGTGAGAATAGGGGTGGTTGGATTTGACTCTAGAATATTTGTATGAAGAGGATTTGGATTTTAGAGATGTATGGGTAGCATGCAAGAGTCCAACTAGCTTGGGTAGAACTCCACGGTTGGATTGTTTTTAAAAGATGGATTGTTGTTTAGAGGACAGCTGTTGTGTACACCTCAAGTTTGGTAAGAGAAAAGCATAGTGGAGGATTAGCTGGTGATTTTGGCGTGGATTTAACATTGGTGCAGCTGAGTGAGAGATACTATTGGCCTAAGATGAGTGTAGAAGTAAAAAAGTTTGTGCAAAGTTGAAGAATATGTCTATATAGTAATGTTAAAAGTTAAAATGTGTGTTTGTATTTGCCATTACCAATACCAGAAAGATTGGAGAATGTCATTAGCATGGACTTTGTGCTTGGATTTCCAAGGACACAAAAAGGTAATGATTCCATTTTTGTGGTTTTAGATAGATTATAAAAAATGATTCATTTCATGCATGCAAGAAAACTAGTAATGCCACAAACATTTCCAATTTGTTATTATTCCAAATAATAGTGATGTTATACAGATTAACCAAAATTATTGTTTTGGATATACCAAAATTGTTGGTCATTTTTGGGGAATTTTATGGAAAATGTTGGGTACCTGATTGAGTTTCAGCTCAGCTATCATCCACAAACAGATGGACAAATAGAGGTATTGGATTTTTTGAGATGCTTGGTAGGGATCAAGCAAAAATCGTGGGCTATGATTGTAGCACAAGCTGAATTTTCTTACAACAACCTAGGAAGTACAACAAACAGTCCATTTCAGATTGTGTATGGTTGCAGCCCTAGAGGTATTATTGAGTTGAGAGACACAATTGATTTGAATAGAAGTGTTTGGAGCGGAGGATTATGCAAAGTATATCCCAGAAGCACATAAATAAGTGAGGGAAAAGTTTGAATAAAGTATCATGAAATACAAACTACGTGCAGATCTTAAGAGAAATAAATAATAATTCCAAGTGAGTGACTTGGTTTTCACTCGTTTGTGAATGGAAAAGTTCCCAAAAGGTACATATAAAGCCAGGCACCTTTGGTCATCAAACCTGAAGAAGTCAGAAAGTCCTATGTCCTCCTAAGTAAACAATGAAACCTCCCTTTGATCTCGTAGTAAATGGGGCACCGAAAGATAAATTGTGTTTCTGTATTGGTCTCTTGGAGACAACATATTCGGAAAATCTTGTCCGAACAATCAAGGTGGTGATCCATCTCACAATAGGCTAAGTGTGTTCATTCTGCTTTAATTTCAAAAAGGGGACATTACAGTCCTCCCCTCTTGAAATTGCTTGCCCTCAAACAATTGCAATCCTGGATGCTCAAGTATCACTGTGCCCATGTGGTGAGTCATATTGCAGTATCTATAGAGCTTGGATCCCACACCTGTCAAATGGGATAACCCTTGCCAAAGAACATGGTGTGATATATCCCAAATGGATTATGAGTGCCATCTAACCTCAAGATGATTCCCATAATTTGTAAATGCCTGAAAACATTCACAAAATCCCGCAAAGTTGAAAGCTGCCATATGCTCACACCATTGGGCTGCAGTTGTCCCACTTGGCTTATTTTATGCAAAGAAGGTTGTGAGATATCAAACCCTTGTGCTCCAATGGTTCCTTTCATGACTTGGCCTATTGTTCCTCCCAATATTTGATAATTTTCAGACTGTAGATAGGTTGGAAATGAGTTGCAACAGCCACTGATCACTTGTATTCTCATCCAACTAGGTACCCATGTGGCTGCCATGAAGATCTCCTTTAGTTGAACCCTTCTTCCAACTTTCTTCATCAAAGATTTTCCTTCATTTTGTGCAAGTTTACAGCTGTCCTTAGCTAATAACAACAGCTCCAGCACTTTGAAAATCTCATCCCAACAGTTAATTGATATCCTTTCGCCCCAATCAAGGGTGTAAACCATGTCGGAGTTGAAAATGCTATTGGGAGTCAGTGCATCAATGAGATAGAAGTGTCGTAGGAGCTGATAATGTTTATGACAACATTCAAATTGAGAATTTGATGCATGGCCGTCCCAATTGTGTTCCTTCCGCTTTTGGGTTGGAGGATATCATCATCCTTTGTTCTCCTCATATGCATGCCGATCATTAGGCTCACTTCTTCCCTTTGCTTCTCATACATATGAGCGTGCTGGACTGAACCACACTTATATGTCTTCTTTTTCTATCATCTCCATTTTTGGACCTGCACATTGAACAAACATATTAATGAAATCAAGAGCTTCCACCAACATCCCAATAACTGCTCCATCACGCGTCATAGACATGTTGTTCAACTCTCTTCCAATGCTTGCATCTTCATCATAATTTCTTTTCATGTGATGGACTTCCAACGGTCCATTCTTGTTGTCCCACACATGGCTGTAGCTGTAACATTGCATTTTCTCGCTCACAAACAACATTGTAGTGGCAGGAAATTCTTCTATTACAGCGGTAAGCAATCCCTCATTGATGTGAGGTGGAAAATATTTCCACTTTGTGATTGAAAACACTTTTGTGACACTCATAAAAAGTGTTAAGGGTTTGCTTCTATTGCAAACAACAGGAAAAAGAATTCAACAATGGCTGTCATAGTTTAAACGTTAAATTATTGACAAATTTCAGAAATGACAGTGATATAGGTGGTGGAATCAACCATATAGTGACTGAAAATTCATCAACAACAAGAACAAACTGATAATTACTCAAGTGTATGACTGCAATTACTTGTATGGTTGCATACAAACAGTTGGGCTGGCTGGAAATGAGGATGACAACAACTTTCCAACCTGGAATAGTGAAGCTTTTTTGAAGAAACATATCCTCCTTGAGTTCCCCTTCACACCATGTGACATAAATTTCCTCAAACTGAAAATTACTCACTTCAATGATTGAAACTACTTGCATGACAACAAGTACATAAAGATCATATGGCTTACCCACTTTCCCTATCAAGTATCTTACTGCCTGGCAATGGTGACTATCCTCATAACCTTTCCCTTCTTGTATCTCCAAAGATCACCCAGATCCCAAACTTTCATGTACATGCAATTTGGAACTTGTATGAAAGTACTTATGTTCCCTATGCCCTTCAAAGGGTTCTTCACTGTTGGCTAGATTTTCTGCATAACATAAAACCTAGCCAGTCATGAGATAAATTTCTCTCATTTACCGGTGAGGCTTACGTGTCAGATTTGTCAATTAAAATATGCTAATATCTATATGGGGTTTTACTTTAACTGTTCAGCTTATGAACCATAGCTGTATAGTTCTGCAACAAGTAAGCAGTTGTTTAAGAAAAGAAATATTTATAGAGGAAGAAAATAGTAAAACACAGGAAAGAAATGGGGAAGATGTGCATCCCAATCAATAAATAACAAAGTTGATTGCATGCACATACAAGAAACCAATAGATATCAACGCACAAAATTATAAACAAAGGCACTTCAGATCTAGATCTAAAATAACACAAAGTCTATTAGAAGATCTAAGATAGAAAGCTAGAAACAAATTGCATCGTAACACAAAGTTCTCTGGAAACCTACTCCTTTGCTTCAAGTGGCTATTAGGGGTTTCAACACAAAGTCTGGAACACAATAATGCTGCTTACAAATTCTGATCTTTAACCCGAAGGTTCTTCCTCTACTTATAGAATGTAGAGGGGCAATTACAAGTCGGAAGCTTTTAGTTGAACTGACACATGTGGAAGTGGGAAAGGAAACAATTGGCAATCTCCTTCCTGAAATTCCTCTTTGCATGACATGCATGATTTGCAACTGAAAATAGAACCTTCTATTTTGCACATCTGTCACCTATCTATAAGTAGTTGACTTAATCAAGTAATGGTTTTTAAACCAATCACTTAAGTTGTATAATTTAATTGATCGCTCAATTACTTTGTCGGAGGAAATAAGAGAAAGAAGAAGAAAGAGGAAAGCTGCAGTCTTGTCCTTTTTCATATTCTGTATGCAGCTGATTCTTTTGCCCTTGATTCTCACCAAGTTGGACCTGGAAATGGCTGGATCTGGAAGCGGTTGGATCTAGAAACTTGCTTACGGGTGTTGCCTTTGCCTTGTCTTCCCTTCTTATCCTTGAAGCTTTCGCAGTTCTTCTCAAGTACATGCATCAGTGTAATGTTTGCCTTAAATAACTCATCATTTTTATTTTTAATTGCATATGAGCAATTAAAAATTCTGGAAAGCACTCCGGGTGAATGCAACTTTAATGAAGGCTTCAACTGGAAGATTGGGAGCACATGCACAAGATCCTAGAAGAAATTTTCTACGCACTGACTTCTACACGGGCTGCATCAGAAACAAGAGGATGAATGTTGTCTGAAGCTTTTGCAATTATGAGATCTGGTCCTGGATTTGTCTCCAATGTCAGCAAATTTGGAAGTAATGCATGATTCCGTTGAGCTTTCTCGTTCATCCCGCTTTGACATGGTTGGAACAATCTTTGTCTTAATAATTCTTTTTCTCCTTCGGCCGGAATTCTTCAAAAGTGTTGCAGATCTGGATAATTCTTCAGATTCGGAGGATATGTTCAATGTATTGGACATTGATTTAAGCTCCCTTTCTCTTATAAAAGCACCTGTAATGAATTTCTGTATCACTTATGCAAACAATTATCTAGATACAAATCAACCTCCTTCAACCTGTGCGCTAAAATTGGAAGCTTCCAGCATTAATTACACCTTCGTTTGAGCAAAAATCCTCTTCAAATGGGGTGCACTTTTTGTCTGGGCTGCACTTCTCTGCTTGTGAATTAATTAATTCATCCTTATGGCAGCCCCTGCTTATATAATCCTCATGATTCTATAATTAATTAATGCCTTTCCTATTCCTGACAATTAATTAATTAATTAATAAGCTTTACTCTTCAAATGGGGCGCCTATTTTGTGCATGCTCATGGCTGCCATTAAATAAATTAAATTTATTTAATTTTAGACTTCTGCTTCCAGTTAATTCAAGCCTTATAGTATGCTTTGACCTTAACCACTGAAAATAGGAATTAATTAATTCATTTAATACTTAAAAAAGTATTATTTCTCTCCCAAATGGGGCGCACTTTTTGACATGAAGAGGCTGCATTAAATAAATAATATTTATTTAATTTTGGAATTGTCTATTTCCAACTTTCTTTTGTCCACTTCCCTTTGTTGACTTTTTCACAATCCTGGGCGCCAAAATTGGGTGAATAAATATTAACAAATATTTATTTAATGCATTATTATTCACCCAAGGTGGGTCGCACTTTTTGGAATAAGGAATTTCTATTTTTAAAAGTCAATTGGCAATGAGATTATTTACCTTGCATCGCAGCTCCAAAAATCCCATGATCCACTTAAGTTGTTTGACTTTCATAATGGGATTATTTACCCTGCAAAGCAGGTAATAAAATCCCATTAATACCGTAAGTGATTTTTCTTTTATTTCACCATGGGAATTTTTGCCCTGTAAGGCAAGTAAGAAATTCCCGCCTGCCTGCTACTTCTAATTTTCCCATTGTGACTTAAGTGGCGTTGCTTCCATGGGGAAAAGTACCCTGCTAGACAGGTACAAGATTCCCATTTGCTTGCTGCTTCCAAGAATCCCATGATTCACTTTAAACCCACTTTTTCCAAAAATGCGGCCAGCCTAGAAGAAGCTTTTTGGTGCACGACTTCGTCTTTTCTGAGAGAACTAGACTTTCGATGGCGAATTCCTTCTGGCACAACGTGCATATGTGATCTCCAGATACTCCAGGCCAAGAATCAGGGCAAACCGGAAAAGGAATTGATCAAGAGAAATTTCACAGAAAACGAAATGGGAAAACACTAAAAACACAAATTGTTACCAGAAGTTACAAATAAAGCTCAAGATCCATTCCTAGTTAAAACCCTACTGGTATATGGAAATATTGACATGTACGATCACAACCGGGTTAAATCGGAGCACAAATTGCCTCAAACGGGGCTCAAAATAATCAAATACAAATTTCTCGCAGGCAAACCCTAGCGACATAATATAACAATTTTGGACGTCTGGGTATTTGGCGAAATTGGCTAATATGATTCTCTGAGAATATCTTGACACAATATAGACACTTTCTGGCAATTAACACACAAAACGACCCATTATTTTAAAAGTACGATTTTTTTTAACATGGGATAGTCTCAGATTTCAGGGTGAAATCTAGGGACACCATTCACTCTATCACCATTTTCACTATGCTGTCCATGATTACCACAAGTTTGCTGTGATATACCATGAAGCATCAAACTTGACATAAGATCATTCTTTTCAACATGCTACCCATGATGACAACACAT
The DNA here is from genome assembly GCA_019776745.2 of Taxus chinensis. Lineage (NCBI taxonomy): Eukaryota > Viridiplantae > Streptophyta > Pinopsida > Cupressales > Taxaceae > Taxus > Taxus chinensis. The sequence continues at coordinate 910,754,055 of CM034147.1, read as the reverse complement.
CTGAAATGACATAGGAGGAAGCAACAAATCCACAACACTTCCATACCTTTGGATGTCCACAACTGTTTCACCTTCCTTTGTCAGATGAAGAATGATTGAGATATCTTCAACACCTCCATCCTTGTGACTTACAATTTTTGAGTTAGGATCAACATTCTCCTTTCTTTTAGACTCTTCACATTCAACAAGTGAAGCCCTTTCCACCTTGATTTCATCCATATTTTTTTGACACATGCATGGAGCATATTTATGGTTTTTGCCAAAGTTATGAACACCATCAACTTGTGTAATATCCCCTTCTCGATCAAAGACCCTTAGCCCATTCATTATTTCTCGACGACTAGGGGGTGAGAAAAAGGGAAACTAAGTCATAGTAAATTAATCATTAAGTGCAACATAAAATATTATTATAAGCACTTCAGTAATTTATTAATGACAAAGTGAAAAAAAAAAGAAAAAGAAAAAAAAAGTGGCAATAAGATTAGAAAAAGAAGTCACTTTATTTTATTTTATTTTCCCTAAGGAAAAGGCGACCCATGTAGGAAAGGGGAAAAAGCCAAAAAAAATATTAAATGAGGGAAAAGAAATGTGATTGGTGGTGTCGGGTGGCAAAAGGCCAAGATTTGTTATAAAAGCAAGTCGACTTGCAAAAGAAAGGCATCTCTTTTTGTTTATGATAATTTTTCAGATTTGTGGTGTAAGCTTGCATGCTTTCCATAAAAACTTCAAAGGATGAAAACCCTTTGTAGTTTTGGTTTAGAGAACAAAAACCCTCTTTAGCCTTGGAAGAAGAGCGAAAACTCTTCTTCCCTTATGTGAGGAGGTTCTATTCAGGAGCTTTCATTGATTTTCAAAGCTATATTTCAGATTTTGTAATGTCCCCATTTTTTAAAACCCTTAGCCTATCATTCCCCGTGGGCTTTAGGGAGGTTGCAAGGGGAACATTATATTAAATAATTAGATATTATTGCCTGGAGAGTGATTTTTATCATTTGACATTATAAAACAATACTTATTTAATTATTTAATATTTATGGAGCAAGTAATGTATTTAATTATTTAATTAAATTCCCAAAATGCAAATTAAAAAGGGGAATTAATTAAATAATATTTAGGTGGCTTTTAAATATTAAAATCATTCTTTGAAAAGGGGACACCACACCTAGGGAAAATAAACTGCTTTTATTTAATAATTTCCCTCTCCTAGGGATTTCGAATTTTGTGCCTCCTTGCTTATAAAAGGAGTGCTAGGATCATTGTTAGACTTATGTTATGATGAAATTTATTTGATACTCCAAGCTTGGAGTTGGGATGCATGCCCATTAATGCTTTCTCTCTCTCTCTCTTGCGTGGGAAGTTAGTGAGCTGGTTTTGATCAATTGAAGTATTCTCTCTTGTTTCATTTGCTGGGTTCTCTTGTGTTGGAGTATGTTCTTTGCATGATTCCTACTTGCTAGCTTTGGCGACTTGTTTAGATGTGAGGCACATTTATTCGGAAATGTAATTGGATGTTATTCGAGTGTTGAAGGGTTTCTTGGTGCATTATTAATTGCTGCTACATATTGAATGATTATAGGGCAAAGCAACTTGCATTAGAGGATTTTGGGGTTTTTTTGGGTGCACTTTGAAAGTGGATTCAAAACTGGTCTGTTATTGCTTAATTTTCCAAGTATATTGCACATGATTGGATGGTTTTTGGGCTCTTAACATTGCTGGACTTTACCTGGAAGGAATCGATTGGGTTAAGGCATTTAATATCACATTTTGCAAGGTGTTTTGGTTTTTCTACATGCTGCTGCAATTAAATATTAATTTCAGATCCTTAGAGTGTTGTTTGGGTGGTTTGTAAGTAAGGGAAAAGGCTGAAATTTAATTAATTATTTTTCCTAACTCTAAGCGACTGTTTTGAAGATTTATGGTTCAATTTTGAGTGGGTTAGAGGGTGTAAAAAATTCAGATTGATAACTCTTTAGAAAGCTCTTAATTTATAGAGAATTCTGCAATTTATTTGAGGGAGAAATATTGAGTTTTGAGCAAGTTATGGATTTTCCAAGATTCAGTTAGCAAATTTTTTGGTTATAAATTAATATTTATTTCAAATCTGCTGTTTTGGAATCAGTCTAATAGTGAATGTAATTGTAGAAATTAGGAGAAATAAGGAGAAAGTGATTTTATAATTTTTGGAGTTATTTGGATGCCCTAAATGTGTTGCGCGACCTAACTTTTAGGGCAAAGTTAGGGTTTCGTGTTGGTTGTGCAAAAACTGGTTTTGGGACATTGTTCATATTTTTGTGGCCCAAGATCCAAAGTTTGAAGATTTTTGCTTGGACGGTTAAACGAGAATTAATTTTTGAAAATTGCAGCAGTTTAGGGTTTGAATATTAATTGTTTTCAGTTGTGTGCGATCAGATTTGTATTAATTCCTAACTTGTCCTAAAAGGGGACATTACAAATTTCCAGTAGTTGAAGGGCAAAGCTGCAGATTTATATTGTTTCCAGTCAGGGTTTGAAGACACAAGTGTTGGGACAAATTTCTACTTTCAGATTCAACCAAATCTAGGGTTATGTACACCCCTGTGGGTGGAGTTTGATACATTCTAGGGCACGACTGTTTCGGATTCATCACCAAAATCTTTGTTATATTTTTAGAGGCTAATATTAGTTGAGTTGCATATTTTTGGGGTTGAGGAAACTCCATTTTCAGCTAAGTCTGTAACTAGCATTGTGCAAATTTTTATAAATAAGTTCCAGCCTTCAGTGATCCAAATCTAGTATTTTTCTAATGTTTATGTCCTTATAAATATTGTTGATTTGTTTGGGATAGTAAAAGAGTGGTTTTACTTCAGTTTTGAATGATTTTCACTTCTAGAGCAAGTCCCATTTTTCTATATAAAATTCAGATCTGCATCATTTGTTTCAAACATCTCTTCTATAAATTGCTATTTTGGATTTGGAATTACGGCTATTCCATTTAGGGCAGAAATTTGTCCATTGGGAACATTAGAACTTGCTTCTTATTGATTGTTCTGAAAATTCTAGCAAACTGAACATCAACATTATCATCCGGCTATTGGGCTTTAACCACAAAATTCTCTCCACAATCTTGCAAATTTGACTTTCCTTCTTTCTTTGGCTCATGCTCCATGATTTCTCCCTCTTTGCTCATCGTCAAGGGAGAATTCTGTGCCCTAATTTTCCGTAGGTGTTGTTTTGCTTGAGCAGCTATCAACTTGCATAGTGGATTCCTCTATGGGCTGTTCCTTCTCAATTTCGAGCAGCTCTAATTGCTCTTTTTCCTCATGCCCCACCGTCATAATGTCTTCCTTAGTAGTTTCTTGAGGTTTTGATTCTTTCTTTTCTTTCTACAACCTTCTTTTTAACTACTCTAATCATATCACCATTGTCGGAATGGAATCTAACTTTTCTTCTCTTTGTAAGAACTTTGCTCGAAAACATTGGTCGATTAGTTCTTGTCCTCATGATTCATAGGCTGGGAAGATCACTGCTCTAATACCACTGTAATATCTCTTCTAGGGCAGATTAGCACAATTTTGGAATTCAGTTAAAACCCTTATTTAAAATTGACAACAATCTGAAAATGAACCAAAACCCTTATAGAATTCACCAAATTTTTGAAATACACTTGCAAATCCTTTTGGAAAATTATAAAATTAATTTATAACAAGTATAGGCACCACACAACTTTAGATTTGATTTTCATTCATTTATTTTCAAGCTGTAAATTAAATAATTACACTGGTACATATAATTGCAAATTCAACAACAATAACAAATTGGTGGAGAGATGATGCCCTTTCAAGCTCTCAATGCCACAACTCCTCAGAGTCATCTCCAAGGGTGACGTCAACTTGTAGATTTGCCCTAACGCAGGTCGCTACCCTCCCAAAATAGGTCGCTAGACCCTATGTTGCCCTCCGCCTGCTGCACCAACCTTCTAAGATGATGCCCTAGCCTTGATTCAATCTTCGTTCGCTCTGATGTGAGTGGCTCCCGTGTGATGATGCGCTAGGGTGTTGGTGATGATGCCTTCGCTCTGATATGCCGAAATGTGACTTTTGTGTGAAGCCATCAACAAAATATGAGATTTTTCGTCCCCAAATTTTTATCACAATTAGGGTTTTTCATCCTCAATTGATGAATGCTAAGAGGGTTACCGTCCTCAATAACTGAAAGTAAAGAACAAGTACTCGACTTCATAAAATCAAGATGATAGATGTCCACAAATGAACCCCTCCATCTTTTGTTATATCCTTCCTTTTCTTTTAATTTCTAATTAAGTGTTGGCCTACTTAAATTAGAAAAGTACTCTTATTTTAAAATTAAAACATAAGTGGTCGACATAAAGTTATTTTTTGGCTCACTTAGTTTTGATCTTATCATGTCCCCCTTTCTTTCATCCCATTAGCACGTGCTTTGTCCTCCCGTGCCCTAGTGCTAGACTTTGCCTTAACATTTATTCAAATTGCATGCCCTAGCTCGAGTTTTTGCCTCTACAAATAGGTTTATCCGCCATTCTACACTCTTGTCTCTGTTGTAGCCCTTTCTTCTCATTCTTCTTTCCTTTCTCTTCTCTCTCTTTTCTTGTTGTCTGGGGGACCCTTTCGGGTCTTCCTGCTGGCTCTCTTGGCATTGTACTGTACAGTCCCATTAACCTACTTTTGTGGTCATTTGTTGGACATTAATATTATTATCTTATCTTATCTCTCGTTTTTGTTCGAACTGACTTGGGCTACCTTGGAGGCCAACTTTGATACCAATGTTAGTATGGAAGTGAGAGAAAAAAGACAATTTAGGCACATTGGCATACTCATGTGTGCCTGTCTTTTATTAATTGAAAATAAGCTGTATATATGTAGAGATATGTGTGTGTATACATACATATATAAAGATAGGGAAGTTGTAGGTGTATAACTAAAATCTATTAACCACTTGATATGATTTTCTTAGGGCATTAACACTACAATGAATCTCTTTTCAACTTACCTTATCCATAGTTATAAAATTGGATTTGTAAGTAACTACTATCTTATAATATTATACATTTAGCTTGTCAAATTATTTAACAATATATTATTTTTAAGAGTTGTAATGTTTGTTTTCTTAGTTCATGCCACTAAGTTGTAATAGTTGGACATCCTTGGTCATATAACACGTGTACTCCCCAACCTTAAATTATCATTTAGACATGTAGTCTAGGAATGTATTGAGATCCACTGAAAAACATATTTTTGGACTAGCTCAATTTTTATTTTGATGTGTACAATCACCTATGGTCGCTCATAAACATCCCTTTCCTCGCAAATTGTTATCCATGTAAGATTATTACACATCCAACAAGCATGTAAACGTATGATATAAGTATCAAAGCAATGGTACATTTGGTATGATTTGAATTGAGCCTGAAGGTTAAATAGAGCGAACAAGCTTGTCTATTAAGACCTTTGCAAGATAATTCTTGAAGACTGCTTTTTTAAAATGCAATTGCATGGGACATTCTATTTAGAGAGTTTGGAAATAAAGTATAGGGAAGGTCTACTACAACATGTGATATTCATAAGGGATCTTTCTGAATTATCAAGGAACGAGGCTAAATTTGTTCTAGAGTTGAACAAAAAGTGGGGAGTAAGGGACCCTGAAGTGTGCTTGAAAAGGAGGTTCTACTTTATTTAGAAAGTACAATCTTCTTTCAAACACAAAGTTTTGAGGTGGTTGATGCTTCACCAAGCACATTAGTAGTCAAACAAAAACTTCAAAAAATTGGAGTCACCAATTCCTCTCGTAGGTTATGGTAGAGAGGAATCGATCGATCATTTCTTTTGGGAGGTTCAAGCTTTTTTGGGCATCAATCCAAGCTAATTTTAATTATTTATTCATTGCTTCTCTTTCTTGTAGAGGATATCTTTTGGGAGTTATTGGGATGATTAGGGACAATTGTAAACTACTATGGGATACAATTCAATTGATTGCTTGTGGCTTCCTGTAGAATCGCAGGCTACCTTTCATAAGCTTCCTTGTAAGACGCATTTACAGGGTATGCTTATGAGCTAACTTGGGATGACATTTTGTCTTTTGATGGTCAAGGTTATTTTGTTTTTTGCAAAATGGTTTAGTCCTTGCCCCTTGGGGCATGTATAAATATTAGCTTTTCTTTCTTTCTTGGGAAGAGACTTTTCTTGTATCCCTATAGTTAAACTGATGTCATTTTTGACGTGGCATTTCCCTCACCTAAAAAAAAGCAAGATTATAATAACTCCACAAGCACACTTAGAAGGATCCGCATACAGTTGATGCTATTTGAGAGTTAGTAAACGTGATCAACATGGTGCAGATGGCCTTCCCATGTTTTATTGTAAATCAATATGTCATCAAAAACACCAAGACAAGCTTCCTCAACTATGGCTTGTGTATGAAATTCATCAGATTTTGAAATTCAGAAGAGGAATTTGTGAGACCAAAAGGCATTTCAAGAAACTCATAATGACCCTCATGTGTATTAAATGTTGTTTTGGGAATGTCCTCTACCCTGGTTTTGATTCAATGACACCCATACCTGAGATTTACTTTTGTACAAGAAAAACAACTCCGTTTAACTCATCTAGAAATCATCAATTACCAGAATACTTATATTTGATGATGAACTTATTCAGCTTTTTGTAGTCTGGGCACATGTGCCAATTTTCATCCTTCTTATGAACCATATTACCACTAGAGAAGAATATGCACTTTGACTATGACAAATAATACTTGCTTCCAACATCTAAACCATTCACTCAATCTCTCTCACGAAGGAATCAAGGTGGATCAACAAGATCAAGGCCACAATGGAGTGGAAAGTGCCTAGAACCCTAAAAACCTACAAGGATTCTTAGGACTTGCAGGCTACTTCCACATATTTATCAAAAATTATGGTACCATAGCAACACCACTCACAATTCCATTGAAGAAGGATTCCTTCCATTGGAATGAGGCAACAACCAATAATTTTGAAAAATGTTAGTAGGCCATGTGCACGACTATAGTTCTAGCCACTCCTAATTGCACCATAACTTTCATTGTGGAGTGTGATGCTTTTGGGCATGGTACAGGTGCAGTTCTCTTGCAAGAAGGCAATTCTGTTGCTTCTGAAAGTTGTGAACACAAAGAATTTTTTTTTATTGAAGTGCATTTACGAGAAGGAAATGTTGGCTATTCTTCATTTAGTTAAGGAATGGAGGCCTTATCTAATGGTAAGACACTTCAAAGTGAAGACAAACCACGAAAATTCAAAGTATTGTTCAAAACGGATACTATCATGAGAGGAGCACCAAAAATGGGTCACAAAGATGTTGGGATATGACTTTGAGATAAGATACAAGAAGGGGAAGGAGAATGTAGTGGAAAATGTGCTTTGTAGAAGGGATGAAAATAGAGAGGCATTGTTGTGTGCCATGTCAATATTGTAGGCCAATTGGGTGTATGTGGCAAGATCAGAATGGCAGCAGGACTCAGAAATGCGGTGTCTTATGCAGCAACTTCAGCGAAATCCAAGAACATCTGATAAATTTGTGTGGAGGGGTTTCTCCCTTTGGTACAAGATAGGCTATATTTTTCAAAAACTCATACCTCAAGAATAAGGTTTTGGAGGAGCCCCACGCTTTGTCGGTTGGTGGACACTCAAGATTCTTAAAGACGTATCCAAGTCTTTTGGAGCCTTTATCTATTCCTAGCCAACAATGGGAAGTCTCCATGGATTTCATCACAGGCTTGCCAAAATAAAAAAGAAAAAATGTCATCATGGTAGTGATGGATAGACTCACCAAATATGCCTATTTTTGTGCCTTGTCGCATCCTTTTGTAGCAAGTACAATGGCAACAACAGTTATGGAGACAATTTAGAAGCTACATGGTACACCGAAGATTATAGTAAGTGACCGTGATCCCATATTTACTAGCAATTTCTGGACTGATTCATTCTTTTGTTTGGGTACTCAGCTGGCTTAAAACTCTTTGTATCACCCCCAACCTTTATGGAAAATATAAGGTGGTCAATAAATGCTCAAAAGATTATCTACATTGTTTTACTTTTGATAGTGATAAGCAGTCCTATTGGGCTGACTAGCTCCACTAGCAGAATGATGGTATAACACTTCTTTCCATACATCTTCTAGAATGCACCCATGGTAGAATTATATTGTTACCACCTAAGTTGCATTCAAATTCATATTTGAATTAAAATTTGTAAAAAAAATTATTGTTAAAGAATCAGTCATAAAGTTTGTGATCAAATTCGATTAAAAGAAATATTATATGTTTGTTTTTTAGATTAATATTCAAGTGAACGAATTTCAATGAATTTTAACAAATTTCGACAAATTAAAATGAATTTTAGTAGGCATATTTGGTATTCAGTGAATTTTGATTTTTATTTAAAATTTGTTGAATGTGGCAATTAAGATTACCGCCCACTATCCGTCACCTCATCTTTAAAATTGTAATTAAGAGTTCAAGTGGTAGAAGAGCATATTCAACACCAATAGGTGGTTATGTCTAGCCTGAGAACTTGGTCATGACACAAAACTGAATGAAACAAACTGACCAGAACAAAAGTGAAAGACAATTTGAAGTAAGAGATTGGGTTTTTCTGTGGTTGCATCCGTTTAAGCATGTCCTTGAAGCAACAAAAGAAGGCTTGTAAATTTTCACCTAAGTATTTGACCCTTATCAGATCTTATATAAGACTGTGTAATGTCCCCATTTTTGAAGACCCTTAGCCTATCTTTCCCCTTGGGCTTTGGGATGTTGCAAGGGGAAAAATTATATTAAATAATTAGATAATATTGCCTGGAGAGTGATTTTAATCATTTGACATAATAAAACAATATTTATTTAATTATTTAATATTTAGCAATTGATGTATTTAATTATTTAATTAAATTCCCAAAATGCAAAATTAAAAGGGGAATTAATTAAATATCATTTGGGTGGCTTTTTATGTTAAAATCAGCCTTAGAAAGGGGACGCCACACCTAGGAAGGATAAACTACTTTTATTTAATGATTTCCCTCACCTAGGGATTTTCAAATTTTGTGTCTCCTTGTTTATAAAAAGAGAGCTAGTATCATTATGAGACTTAATGCTATGATGAAATTAATTTGATACTCCATGCTTGGAGTTGGGATGCATGCCCATTGATTTTTTTTCTCTCTCTCATACGTGGGAGGTTGTATTGAGCTAGTTTGAGATTCAATTGAAGTATTTATTTGTGAGATCTATGTTTTTGGCTTTGGCAAACCTTTTGGTTGAATTTGCAAGTGAAAATCAGCCTTTTTCTACTGTAACGAATCACTGTAGCATCTGGATTTTTCTGATCAAATCAAAGTATTTTCTATGTCCTTGCAAATTGATTTGTTGGTGTGTTCCCTTTCTAGCTTTGGCGACTTGTCATTGATGTTTGTGAGCTATTTTGTATGCCAAATCTAATGTGAAGTCGACCAGTTGAGTGTTAGATTATTCTTTGAGGTAAATCGACTAAGATCTATATATAATTGTGACCTTGCTGGGGTGATTCCTTTTAGACACGTCTGACGCTAAACCTTGGTGTGTTTTGACTGGTTATGGTTGAATTTAAGCTGCTGTTGCTGCCTCTAAAATCTGCGACTTCATTAGAGTGAATATTGACGGTTTGTTGCAAGTTCGGAATCTTATTTTGCCCAACGAATTAATAGATATTATTCTAATAACTACAGTGATCACATTGGATGTGTTTGGTCTAAGTTTTGGGTTCAAAATACGTTGCTGTTCTTTCTTTAAACCGAGCGACTCCATCTGGGGTGATTGTGAGTGTTTAATGCTTGTTTTTGATCCTCCTAAAATCAGCAACCTGGGTGATATCATTTGTTGACAATAAAGCTTGCTTCTAACTGATATTTTGATGTATTTTGGGCTACATGAGCAGCGATCTGGGTGAAGGTGCTGAGATATAATATTAACTACCTTTTGGGTAACGATTCCACATAATTTGGGTCTCATTTAGAGCTGTTTATATCTGAGGATGGCTACTGGGTTTGTATGTATGTGTTAATGATAAATTGAATCTTAATGGGCAGCGACTTACCCTGTTTTGACATTCCTTTTGTGACTGGTTCCTACCGTGCATGGTAACTCTATTTTGCATGATTTGAAGATCCGGTAACAGCAAACTATATGAGGAGAGTAATCTGATCTGTATGCATTCTTTATCACCTATTTTATAACAATCCATACATGAAATATATGATCAGATTGTATAAATGTTTCAGTGACTTCCATGATGGCAAATAGATACAATGGTTTGTCATTTGTTTACATTTATGTGAATAAAGTGATCCGATTTAAATTGCAGCAGTATACATTCATGACATTGTGGAATTGATGGGGTTTGATGTTCTTTACATTGATCTATATATGAAATATTAGATCAATACTGCAGCGACTTGTGTTAGAGGATTAACTCTAGATTTGTACGCTCCAAAAGATCATGATTGGCTGAGTGTTGTGTAAAGATTTTGAGATTACTGTGTCATTGTTTGTTTGATGCTCAGTACAGTGGTTGCGTCAGAAGTTCAGGTCTGATTAAGTTCAGCTGAGGATTATCTGTGTGAGTTGTTGATAGAGGCCATTAAACCCCTCTCTTTGGGTTTATTGAGTCATCTACTTGACTGGGTATAGGGGTTTTTGATTGAGTTTTGCTATTTTCAGTTGATTTGAATATTGAAGGGGTTGTTGATTGTCTAATTTCCATTGATCCCGGAGTTGGGACATTACAGATTGGTAGCGTGGCATACAAATTGGAGTTACCTCACTTAACAAAAATCCATCTAGTCTTTCATGTTTCCTGCTTGAAAAATTTTATTGGCCGGAAGATTCTAGCCCAGATAGAGTTACCCGACCTTGATGAAGATGGAAGAATCATTTAAGAGGTTGTGAATTAGAGTGATCATGGATTATCTTATCAAGTGGAAGAACTTGCTCACAGAAGATGTAACATGAAAATATGAAGTTTTCATGCAGAAGCATCCACAGATGGTACATGTTGAGGACAACGCTTGTTTGAAGGGGGGTAAGCTACACCCTTATCCTATTGGGCATCTTGGGATATGTGTGGCCGACTTATGACGCGCATAACCTTTGATTTAGTTGTTTGATAATTTTTTTATTGCATATTGGTAGGAGTAGTCAGCCTAATTCGATTATGGTGTCCCCATAGCCTAATTTCAGTATATATAGGAGGTAGTGTTTGGTATTGGATCGTCGTATTGGAGGTTCCCCCTTGATGTGGCCCAGTCATATATTTCCAGTATTTTGCTTGTCATTTCACTTATATTGCATGGATCTGCTCTAGTATGCTCTTGTTTGTGAGTGACTGCTGTTGATATGTTTGTGCAATTTGTAGAATAGTGATATATTGTTGTGAATCTGTCTTTGTGATATAGTAAATTCATTACGTGCTACATATGATGTTTGAGAATGGGTTTTGGGCTCGTAGCAAATTTCATCTTTATGACTCTTAATTTGATGACACCCACAAGTTTTGATACCAAATGATGACAAAACCACTACTCCTGACCATATGTATGGGAAGCTCGTAACCATTCATAAGTCTAGCTCTAGACTAAATATACTACTAGCTCCGAACCACTTTTACTACTAGCTCCAGACCAAATATACTACTAGCTCTGGACCAAATATATTAATTAGCTCTGTACCATATTTACTACTAGCTCTGGACTAATTATATGTACTGGACCATATTTACTACGAACTCCAGACTAATTTTATTTACTAATGTCTTTCTTCTTGGAATCACAAGCAAACAATTCGCCCTTCCTCTATAGACAGTGACATTCTTGGAAATGTGCTTAAGAAATATGTTAGATTAGCATCAAATACTCACTCTTTGACTTCTAGAATCAACATACACTTTTATGAGATTCTTAAACATTTATATCTCCATTTTGACGGGAAATGAAAACAATTTCTTACTATGATTTTGCATTCTTGGCTAAGAACCTTAAATTGCCGTGTTATGCTAGTAGCATAGTTACTAGGTCCGGAATTCCGGATCCATTCGGGAGGGGAAAAAATCCGAAAATTCAGAATTCTTCAAAAAGTTTAGAAAAAGCCGGTCCGAAATATATATGAGTTGAATTTTATAAATATGAATATTTGACAAATACAATGAAAAACTTCAATAATGTAATGTAAAATGTTATATTTTTTAATAAATAGGGTTGATAGTTGACTGTTTTTTCCAGAAAACTACAGAAAATGTTAAATTTTTTTTTCTTCCTAAATTAGGGCCAACCTAGACCGAATTTATCCGGACAAGCTGAAAAATCTGGATCCAGCTGGATTTTGAGCAGATCCGGCTGGATTTGGTAATTATGGCTAGTAGCCCTGTCAAAGAAGAAATTTTAGGATAAAATTTGATACAGGAATGATCAATCTGAAAACTTAACATTTTTAGATACCCATTTTGACATATACTTGAATCCTAAAGCATTTAAAATGTTCCTTTGTAAATCATGCCCAGTTTGAAAGACTAAGTTCTTGCGCAAGGCCTTATTAGGTCTCCTAATCAGGACAGTCACTACTGTCACTCATAACTTGTTGTACACTTAATTAAATTGACCCTAACCTCTTTCTACTGATTCTAAACCAATGTCAGTCCTCTCAATCCAAATTTGGACTTCAAACAACAAGATATGTGCGAGATATTCAAAATTTAGTTTTTAAACCCTAATGGACGGTTCTCAGAAACCCGAGAAAGAGAAAATTTGAGATCTTTCTTTGTAAAAGGTTTCAGATCCTAAACTTCAACTCTGTAGCTTCACACTATCCTCTTACAACTCTTCCTTTCTAGAAGCACGTGTTGACAATGTCCCAATCATCCTAGACGATAAGCTTTCTATCATAATCTAGCACAATTCTTAATCACAAAGTAGGGTATGCAAGAAATATTACTCACAGAATCGTTATCTTGTTGAAGCCATGAATTCAAGCATTGAAGATTATTGAATGCATATAGACTGTGTTTAGAAAACATATGAAGAAACTCAGAAGCTCTTTCCTTAACTTATTCATAGTAAAACATATATACATCCTTAGCATACAAACACACACCAACTGACCTGCCCCCCCTTTTATTTTCTGTATCTTATGCTCCTGATGAGCTGATCCTCGACCTCCCTTAGCTGATTCCATGGTGATTCAATTGATTAGAACCTTCTAAGTTTAGGCTTTTGACTATTCTTGTTGATAATTTCTCTCAACTAACCATCTAAACATAAAAGACTGTTTTTGCCAACATAAAGGTAACTCATAACCTCCCTACATTTACTCAACAACATACCAAACTTGAATACACCTCATGCTATGTTGGAAAACCTCTAAGACTTATCTAGGACACCTAAACAATTCATAAGTGCTCATAAATAAGCACTTTATATACATATACAAATTTATCAATATTCAAATTTTCAAACTACATTTTGGAGGAAAAACCTCTCCAATGCTACAAATCAACTCACGCACACATCTAATGCTCAACATGACTTATTTTGAACTTGATTGACCTCCTAGGACTCTTGAAACACCAATTGAGATCTTATCTTGACAAAGATGATGCTCCTGCTTCATAATTTTACTCATGACAAGACAGTTTTATTCAATATCACATGCATAAAGTTTTTTTTAAAAAAATCTTTTGAAGATGCTTCATATATATACAAGACTTATGTACATCCATGCCCATGTTGGATTTGAACCCGGGTCTTTATGTATATTGATATTGCCTTGTTATTATTGTCATCCGTTTTGAAGATAAGATTTGTACTTCTGAATTTTAAATATACCAGGTTTGATTGCAGGTTACAGGTAGGAGGGACAGAGCAAAGCCATTGTCTTTCAAGGTGGAGTCCAGTGGGCCTTGGGGATTTAGTGGTTCGAATTCAGAGACTCCTAAAATAATTACCTCTTATATTGCTCCTTGCTATTACATAAATAAGTAGGTTCTCTGTCTTTTGGCTGTGTAGAATACATGCACTTAGAATGTAGTGGAGAATAAATAGTTCAAATGATACTGATTTCACATGGTAATTCATTAAGTTTGAGAGAAAGAAAGAATTAAGTTTCATATAATGTTCAGGAATGAGCAATGTAGGCCAGTGGGGCTTGAAAGTATTGAAAGTTGCAATAGCAAATCAGGAGTGCTAAAAGAAACTCCAGCAAATAAAAGATAAATTATTTAAAACTAAAACTGGAACTAGAAACCAATAAAAGTAAAACTAAATAAGAGGGGATAAACCCAAATAGGCAAGCCTTAGATTCTTGTGAAAGGAAGGATCCTAGTTAAAAACAGTTGACAATAAAGTGAAGAAAAGGACAATGGAGAATGATTCTCTAGTTGCATCAGAGTGACGAGTAGAAGAAGATTCAAAATTCTCATCAACCGCCATGAAAAGGCTGAAACAGAATCTGATGATCTTCTTGGAGGAAAACAAACTAATAGTTTATGTAGGAGCCTTTGTGTAATGTCCCCTTTTCTAAATGAAAAATAATTTATAATATTTTAAGTTGGGCAGGCCAATTCTTCATTTTGGGACAACTTGTAATGTCCCTTTCCGAGCTGAAACTGAAAAAAAAGGAAATAACACAAACCTCAATGGCTAGTAAATTGAATTTTATGCAAGAATTAGGGCAACGACCTGTTTTAGGTCCAACAAACCCTATGCGACCTAGGGTAAATTCAGATTTTTGCCTTCTCCACACACAAATTTTTAGAAATACATCAACAACATGAAATCCTTGATGAAATCATGCAAAATAGTTGCCTCAACCATAAATTGCAGACTACTAGAATTAATTAATGCTAAAAAACAATTGAAACTTCAAAATTTCGTAACTTCATAAATACTTGTAGAAAAAATGCAAATGATAGTTCAAAATGACCATAAAATGGGCAGCTATCAAATAAAATTAGAATAAGATTTTTCTAATCATAAGAAACCATTGAAAAGTGATCCTGAATCTCCAAATGGGTAGATCAAGCTGGAAATGAATGCAACAGCCCCAAAAAGGCATGCCCTAGTTGGAATTTGTGCCGTAACACTGATAGAAATCCTTGCCATTATGAAATTTTGAATTTTGAACCTCAAATGTGACTCCCAGATGAAGCCACCAATGCAACAAATGAGGGTTTTCGTCCCCAATAGGATCCAATGAGGGTTTCCATCCTTAATGGATGAGAGAAAGAGGCAAAACATGCTCCAACTCTAAGAAAATATGAAAATCC
This sequence comes from Taxus chinensis, assembly GCA_019776745.2. Classification (NCBI taxonomy): domain Eukaryota; kingdom Viridiplantae; phylum Streptophyta; class Pinopsida; order Cupressales; family Taxaceae; genus Taxus; species Taxus chinensis. The sequence goes on along the minus strand of CM034147.1, from coordinate 910,738,724 downwards.
CAAAAATGCATGATCTTTTACAAGCCAAGAGAACCCCTTATATAGCTCATATGTGGTGCCAAATCTCTAAAACATGAATCCCATGAGGACCTACCTCGCTAGGAGATTTGTTTCTCCTTTATCTTCAAGCATGCACTCCATAGATCGACCTCTTGATGAAAATATAAGTTTTTTTTTGTCATTCCATCTTTTTATTTTTTATCCTTTATGTTGACAAAAGAAATGAGCATTAAAAATACCTTTATATTAATAATAATATTAAGTTGCCCGTAAAATGGAGAAATGACAGGGCCCAACTTAAAATATTGTTAATTATTTTATTTTAGAAAAGAGGATGTTACACAACTTAATAATATTGTATTAAAATAAAAGGTATTTTTAAATATTAAAGCAGAGAGAAGACCCCTTAGCCTATTTTCACTATTTTTTGGTCGGCTAAAGGGGATAGGAGGCAAAATTAATAATTTAATTTTAGATGCATAGAAATTTTTATTATAAGCACTTAATTAAATTATTATTAAAAAAAGTGGTACTTGGGAGAATAAGTTAGCCAAAAATTAACTTTATGTCAGCAACTTATGTTATGAACGGGGCTCTCTAATTTAAGATGTCAATGATAAAGTAGAATTAAAAGGAGGGAAAAGGTATAAAAAGGAATTGGAGAGAGTTATTTGCTCATCAGGTGAATTTGATACTTCTCTTTTGGTAATTGGAGCATTGAGCTCTCATTTTCAGCCTTGAGGACGAATACTCTCATTGGATCCTATTGAGGATGAAAACCCTTAATAGTCACAATACTTGGGGACGAAAACCCTCATTTATTGCATTGGTGGCTTCATCCGGGAGTCACAAGTGAGCTTAAAATTTAGAATTTCAGAATGGCAAGGGTTTCCATTTGTGCTAGGGCACAAATTCTAGCTAGGGCATTTTTTTGGGCCTGCCACTGTCATTTCTAGCTTGATATACCCATTTGGAGATTTTGGGATCACTTTTCAGTGGGTTTTTGTGGTTGCAAAAATTTGATTCTAATTTTGTTTGATAGCTATCAATTGTGGTAATTTTGAACTATTGTTTGCATTTTATTTCCAAGTATTTATGAAGATATTTTATTTTGAAGTTTCAACTATTTTTGAGCAATAATTAATTCCAACAGTCTGTTATTTGTTGTTGAAGCATTTACCTTGCATGATGTCATGAAGGGTTTCATGATGTTGATGTATTTTTGAAGATTTGTGTGTGGAAAGTCTAAAATCTGAATTTTACCTAGGTCGCTTAGGGTTTTGTGGACCTAAAATAGGCCGCTGCCCTAATTCTTGCATAAAATCAGATTGCTGTCATAAAATCAGGTTTTCTACATGTATTTGTCATCATTTCCAGCAATGTTCCATTAGGGTTTTGGGTAAAATCCAAATTTTTCAAATTTGAGCCCGAAAGGCACATTACACTTTGATTATGTATTTTTGAATTTTAACGTACAATCATAATTAAACTTCCTTTACTTACCGTTGAGAAATTTTATCAGTCTTTAATGAAAAAGAAACATGCCAACAATCTCATTTCCTTGATTCTCCCAAATATCATAAATGATGACTTCCAAACATGACCATGAAAGCATGCAGCCAATGAAGCTAAAATGCGAATATCAGAGAGTAAAGGTAGGTGAAAATAATAATAACCATGGGTATGTATGGAGTTCCAGTCCTTGGAGTTGCACACTAGCACATGAAATTACGTGATAAGCAAGCAAATAGTAAGTGCTTGGTTGCATTTGTTAAAAACATAACAGCTTGCAATGTGCATTCAAACATAATAGAGATGCGGTTAGTAAATCCTGTTTCCCTGGATGGCAAATTGGCTTTGTCATGACAACATCAGAGCCTGAATTCCATGACATAATAAATATCACGCTTTCTTATATGCTAAAATGGGAGATAATTTTTCTTGTATTCTACACAGTTATCATTATGTTAATTGCGACATTGCGCATGTGCTTCATAATGTTATCTTGATAACCATTAGTTAAATAATTTTAAAAGCAGGAGAAAATGGAGTCAAATTATGGAAAGGAGTTTTTAACAGAATAGCACCTAGGTAGACAAGGTTAGAGCTTAGTGACACTTCTAATTGAGTGAAATTTTTGATTATTTTCATCCTATTCTTCAAGAGCATCTCAATGGAGTTGGCTTATTTTCTATCTAAGAAAATCTATTTCTTTTGCATAGGATTTATGTTCAACTTTAGAACTTAGAGCACTTTTCAAGTTTTTACGCCGTTCTATTTCTTTTGCATAGGATTTATAATGAAAGTTGGAACACTTTTCAAGTTTTCTCTGCTCCGATGGATTAATACACTCAATAATTGGAAATATAGCTGAACTGTATTTTGTGGAGATTGGAGAATTTTGGTATATTCTATCCCAACTAACTGTTTTTCATCATGACATGCATACTTGATTTGTGAATATAAAAGATGATAATTATTTATTCAAGGAGCATTTTTCAGTGTGTCCTATGTAAAGATTTCATATTTATAACCGGGGCCTCCTAAAAATGAACACTTGTTGCTGGAAAGTTTCCTTTCTTTGAGTAAATTTTTTATAATATTACAAAATGGAAAGCCCCTGTATTCTTTTTTAATTCCAAACACTAGGCTTGCAGGTTTTTACATGTCAATATGCCTGTCAGCTTCATAGACGAATTCTGCCTAGATGTAATTTACTGAGAGCAGAGATTTAATTTACTGAGCTAGGTACTGTAAACACAAAATAGAATTCTGATCCTTACCCAACTAGATTCACGCGCTTGGCTTTCACTGTTTCAAATTTTGTGTACATAAAGCAGAGAGCATTCTTCTGCACAAAGAGAAGACGACAAAGCTGAATATCACATGCCAAACCAGAATCTTTGATCCACATCTATATCCAAAGTGCCTAGAGAATCCTTCTCACTAGATTTGATTGATTGTTCTAATTTAGCTTGAACAAGATTTGACAGTCCTTTTCCTAACTTCTCTAAGCTCCTTTTACATCGTACTGAACTCATGTTTCACATTTCGATGCAGGCAACCTGATTGGTTACCTGACTTTTCATCTTTACCCATCTATGGAGCATATTGCATCGCTCTTCCTTCCAATACTCAGGATGTCATGAATGGATACAAACGTCCAGGTCTGTAGAGACTTTCCCTAAGCCTACTTGAATTTGATGACTGATCTGATTTATGTTCTTTCACCCTCGTTTTTCCTCATACCTTCATCCATAAGAATGCTGATTTCTTTTTCTTCTAGAATCACATGTACATGAATCGACTTACTTGGGTTGGAGCTCATGATTCTTGCTATCATGCAATGCCTTTTCATTGTTTGAGAAATTGTGTACACAAAGCTCCTGAATGCATGCTTAATCATTCAAGCTTTCTTCCACAAGTGTGGTTCTATGAACTTCACACTTACACATCCAAACTGTAGCCAAGATGAATAAACCATCTCTTATTGTCCTTAATCTTCTTGCATTAAAGGCTTGCATTCTCAATCAGCTGTTGTGTTTCCTTTCCAAAACTTATTTGTTTTTCCATTATGTCCATCACATTTTTTCTCCACCTATGTGTCCATGTAGAGATACAAGACATAGGAGAAATCCCCAGGCATCTACTACAATACATTAACACATAACTCTTAATGAAACTCGTTATTATTTGATCTTATAATTTTGAGTCTCTATTCTATGGTGCTGGCTAGAGTCGAGCATAAATTCTGCACCTATAGAAGTAAGATCACAGACCCGATAACTTTGTACTCTAAATAGTCTTCTTCCATGGATGATAAATTTATCTCACTTCTTATATAATATAAGCAAGTAAGCTTGCTATGCTCTTATGGTGTTCTTGAAAGAGCATGTTTATTTTGTACTTGTAGTATAAAGTCCTCAAAGCCATTGTTTCCCTTAAAGACCAGTCACTCTTAATTTTGCAGATCTAGTAGAATAAGGAGGTTAAAGTTTGTAGGTGCTATTCTTGTTTGGTTGAAACTTGTAGCGAGTGTCCTCTATTTTGCTGTTTTAACTGTCCTGTAACAACATTAGCAACCTCAATCTTAATCCCAGCTTGAAGCCATGAACGTATGCTGTTCTTATTATGTGTAGCTATTTCTATTTGCACAATTATCTCACTTGTTGAATGTAGCATTGGATCTTTGAACACTTTCTCTATTGTGTTAGATACTGTATTCAAAGCAAATATGGTAGTTGTCATTATTTTATATGACATGTGATTTTGTTGTTGATCATGATGATAGGATAGAGTTACCAGTTAAACTTCCTTTGCTGGGGGAGAAAACATGGGAAATTTGGATTTGTTCCTTCAACATTCCAATTTCACCTGGTAAAACGCGTTCGATTGTTTGCAGTGCACGTAACTTCTTCCGCTTTACAATGCCAGGACCTGCATGGTGGCAGGTAAGAATTTGGAATAGTGCCTTCGTTTGATAAAGGTGATGAAACTAATGAAATATGCATACCTAACAAGCCAATTTATTTCTGATACAAGTTATGAAGCTAGTGAGACATGCATAGTTAGTAAGTCAATCCAATTACTATATTTCTCAACCATTTAGCTGGAACTGTGAAGCTAGTAAGACATGCAAAGATAGTAAGTCAATCTTCTTGCTGCTTTATTTCTAAGCCATTTTGTTGGAACTATTTTGCACGTTATAAATATGTAATGTATCAAGATTGCATGGGTTATGTTTATCTAATTTGTAAAATATGATATATTGGCATGGTTTGTAAGGTATGAGAGGGTTGTAAATGTTTCTTGCATTGCATGGTTATTCTAATTGGCCCCTAGTATCTTGTATCTGCGAAGCAGCATACTTATGGACGGAAACAAATCTGACGCTTCTGATTCTATGACACGCAATTTCCATGCACGAATTGCTACTTTGCTCACACGATGATGACAAGTTTTACCATTTCCTCGAGGGAGAGGATGACAACAAGTTTCTCCATTTCCTATAGGGAGAGGACGGCGACAAGTTTCTCCATTTCCTCAAGGGAGAGGAGGATAATAATGTGGAACAAAATACTTTTATAGGGCTATGCCACTGTTGTAAATAACTTGTAAATTATGGACATCACAAATAGAACAATCACAAGATAGAGAGGGCTCACAAGGCATGGCTCCAACACTGCAGAAATGTTAGTATGAGAACAAGGAAGGATGCTAACACAGAACCCGGGGATGTCAACCTCAAAGCCTGCTTTTGGATTGGAAAATATTTTCTTGGACTGTTTGTTAGTCAATAGGCCTTCATGTATCACAAATGTTGCAAAAAATAATCCACTCCTATATTTTGGCCGTAGAACAAAGGTAGCATTGAGTAGTAAACAGATAAATTTGAAATAATGGAGAATTTTATAAAATCTAAGATCAACTTAATTTATTCCAAAATATAACAAATACCTTGTATATTCAGCCTACATGATTTTGGTGGTATGGGATGATTTAAGATACCTTGTGGTGACATTGTAGCTTTTTGTCTTCACCCTTCCTATTTTCCTAGAACTAGTTTTGTGACCTTGTAATTATGGAACTATTTATGCTCCAACAAGAGTTATTACAGTTTATCCATAAAGCTCCAGAAACTATTAATGCTGTTTAAGGGAATGTTGAGGAGGATGATGGAAAAATTTGATTCCTTTTTGGGGATGTCAATCTCCATTGCACATTTTTGCATATGAGGATCAAAGTCATCTCTAGCATTGTGTGATTTTTGCACTTATTTTCTCCATGTTTTTCAATGGTAAACTGCCAATTGATTCCATTGCTGATTTGAAGCATCCTTATGTTATGACACTTCCACAAATTCTGCTCTTTTTGGGCCCTTTTTTCTTCTTTGCCTTCCAAGATTTTTTCAAATACAATATTTACAAGGATCCATATTTTGCATAACTATTTGTCTTCAAGGGTGTTTAACAAGAAATAGCAAAGGCATGTGCTTGAAGTTTCCACAAAAAAATATTTTGAATCATGTGGCCTAGGATGATGGCACGAGGAAAACACAATAAACTAGCTAGTAATTTACTAAGTTATAATGAATATGCAACAAAATAAAGACACAACAAACCATTACATATTTGTAAAAGACAAAAAAAATGGTGGAATAATCATCTCCTAAACATTGCGGGCGCGAATAGGTATAAAACATAGTTCAAAAATTCATTCTTGGCAATTTATCAACTGTCCAAAATTTGACTCGGATATCGGGAATCGACAATTTCTTGGTAGTAATCAAAAACTTTATCGCTACTTTGAAAAACATTTCAATTCATAAAATAAACTTAAATAAAATGTAAAACATTGTTAAATGACATTAGAAGTGAATGTATACAATACCATAAGTATATTTTCTGACTTGACCAAACACTAGTGAGAATGGTTTTCTTTTACTATTCAATTGAAGGGTTTGCCATTTACGAGTAAGCTGAAGATCATTTCCAAATACCAACAAATATAGTTCAATATTTATCATATTTAAGATCCACCTCCACCCACCTTATACCAAGCAAAAAACTTACAAATATATATGGTAAAAGCCTAGTTATGTTTACAGCAAAGGTATATATATTTTGTCCCTAAACAAGATGAAATTCATTTGGGAGTTATATACTGCTAATAGACTGCACCACTGCTAATCTCCAATGATGATGGACAAGAAAGTGGTATTCGAACTTTGAAACACTAATTCTATTCTCTTCTCCAAGAATTTTCTCCCAAAGCTTGTTTATTATACATTATTAATTTATCAGTATCAAATAAGGTTACCAACTTATCACGGTTCTCTTCAAGGAATTCAAATCTTTAACAAAACATGGTTATGGAGCAATGCTGAGTTTCCAAACACTTAGAAGTAAGAATGATTCATGAACAATGAAAATAAATGAAAATGATAGTGGCTATGTAACCTATTACTCCTGTAGGTTGTGTCGTTGTATTCCTTGAAGGCAAAACACGATCTTTGAAACCCTAGCAAGTAGTCACCCAATTCAAAGAGACAAATAAATGAGAAAAAAATTGTAGAAAAATGTTGTAAAATGATCCTTTTTTTTCATTCATGACATTTTATACACTTTCATGACGATTTTCAACAATTTATTGGGTGATTTTTGGCGAAATTAATTGGTGATTAATTTGCATAAAAAAATCACGACTTTCTGAAAGATGAATTGTTAAGGGCCTGATTCGCGATTTATCGGCAATAAATGGCGTTTTTTTAACCAAAGGTATAAAAACATGTGTACAACAAACCTGAAGATTGAGAATGAGAATCTCGTGATCAGAGATGAGAATCCTAGTTGATTTTTCTACCCGAAGTGGTGGAAGTGAGTTTGGAACAATTGTGATGTAATGTCCCCTTTTTCGAGACATTATTAATATTTATTTTTCATTTGTATTGTAACCCCTTGGCATGCCTAACGCTACAAGTGGGAGTATATTTAGTTTAATGTGCACATAGGTTAGTTACTTTTATGTATTTAATTAAAAAATAAATAAAGTGCAAATGGTCTTAGTATTAAATATTTTAATGAGAGTTTATGTTTTCCCTCCAAAAGGGAAAGGTTGGTCTCTATTGGATATTGCACCCCTTAGTTCTATAAAAGGAAGCTCACATTTCTTTAGAGGGGATGTTGAATTGATCATTTGATTTTCACTCCATGCTTGGAGTTGGTATGCATGCCCATTAATGTTCTCTCTCTCTCTTGCGTGGGAGTTATTGTGCTAGTGTGATATTTTTTTTTTTATTATGGGCAAATAGTTTTTTGAAAGGGACTATACCCTTATACAAAAGTGCTCAACAACAAGATTTAACCCTAGAAAAGCCCAACAACAGAAAATAATCTGTCGAGGAGAGAACCAGCAAAAGCAAACCAGCTGCTACAAAAACAGCTAAAAAATAACCACAAAACAGCAACACAGTTGCCAAACAGCCGCGTATAAGACCATATGCCTAAATGTATCAATGAAAGCACTCAAAAGACAAGAATCAAACCTTGTCCGATATGGTGGGGGATTTAGATTTGGCATTTCCCTTCTTTCTCCTATCCACCACAGTCCATTCCTGAATTCCCACATCCACTACAATTGGAATGATGGGGATGTGACCCATAGGAAGGGGGGTCGAAATATCCTTAATCACTGAGTCGGCAGCCTGTAAAGAATAGTCTGGAAGCTTCTCTGTATTGGTCTGTGAATCTACCATGATGGGTGAGTTGACTTGCAAAGGAGCACTAGATTCCTTAGTCGGATCCGAGTCAATTGTAAGATGTTCAGGTAGAGAATCCTTCCACCAGGCTGTTTTGTTCTTACGTTTGGAGTGTTCACAATCATCTGTAATATGACCAGTTTGGAAGCATCGCCTACATCTGAAGGCAAGTCTCTCATGGTCAATCCTCTGCACCCAGAGCCTGTCACCAATCTGGAGATTGATTTCTGCTGGTAAGAGTTTGGAGGTATTGAGATTAACCAGGATTCGAGCATAAGTAGTATGTGCTTGAATGGAGGTCTTATCATCAACTGCCACACTTGAGCCTAGAGTATCGCCTATAGCAGTGAGACAAGATCTGTTCCAAAGCTGCAGTGGGAGTCCTGGTAAACGAACCCAAATCGGGTAGGTATCAAAAGACTCCTTTAACGGGTCGAAAGACGGATACCATGGTTTAGACATAAGCCCGTGTTCCCCCCAGACCCAATGTTGGCTAAAAATTATATCCCTATCCTCAGGGGTTTCAAAGACAACAATGAAGTAAGCTTTAGCACAAGGGTAAAGCTCAATCTTACCTTGTATTTTTTCTCTCCATCTCTGGGTTATCCAGTCATGAAGTTGAGAAAGCTTAGGCCAAAATTTGTGAAATCTTGCTAGTGTGATATTCAATTGAAGTATTTTCATGAGATTTGCAAATCTACTTGTTGGTGATTCCCTTTCTAGTTTTGGCGACTTGTTTAGAGTATTGGCGTATTTTATTGAGAGTAAAATCTGCATGTTATTGAATATTGTGAAGGGTTTTATGGTGCTTTATAATCTGATGGTTATTGCTGATTTTATTCTAATTATGACGACTTGATTTGAGCATCTTTTGGCATGTTTTAAGAGTGAATAAGTGATATTTGTAATTTGATCCGAGTTGGCTTAATTTTCTGAGTGTGGGCACCCATTGTGGGATTTTTTTGAAGATTTCTAAGAGCTGGAAATAATTTACGTATTTTATGCTAACCCTAGAGACTGGGTTTAGGATTTTGGGGGCTGTTTTGGAGGGTTTTTGGTGGGATAAAAATTCTGGAAAACTCTTGAATTATAGATTAGTCTACACTTTACTTCACGACAAAAGATGAAGTATTGAACAAGTTATGAATTTTCCAAATTTCAGTTGTTTGTGTCAGGGTTTTATCTACACAGTTTCAGATTTTGTGGATTTATTTGCATGCCTTCTACTTATCCAAAAGTTGCGATCTATAGCTTATTGGAAAGCTAAAAATATTAAGAATCTTTTGGCATTGGTTTGATAGAAAAATAATGGATGGTGAAAGAGTTATTAATTTTTGAAGTTTGCAGCAATCTAATGGATTTATTAATTAATTACTGCTGTAATTAATTTCAGATTTGAAGTGATTAATTTCCTAACTAGTTCTCCCATCTAATCCACCACTTTGGCTCACTCCAACCCTATTTGGTTTGTATTGAAGCTAACATTGGATTATTTGAGGTCGAACTAGGAGGGTTTAGTCCTAGAGTCGATTCGATAAATTAATTTGCATATTTGGATGATATCCCAAAAGGGGATATTACATATGATGAACTTGAGGACCTAGAAGAACCCTCTTTTTCAGGTCACATACAAGTATATCAATGCACAATTACAAAAAACAATAGTTACAAAATGGTTTTCTTCTGTAACAGTTTGAGGATTTGGCTTCCTTGCACTTGTTGTTCCTTGCACACATTGGACTTTACCTTGGCTAGTAGTGTCACTGGCGCACAAGAGCGTAGAACAAGTTTGTGATACACCCGTATTGGGAAAAATTGTGACGGTATTAACAAAGTTAGCATGTAGGTGACCCATTGTGCGCTCAAGTCATTTACCCCTTATTGAGAAGTGGTGGCCCCTGTCAAGTCTTCTATGGAAATTAAGTCTAAAGTCATTCAAGGTTGTACAAATTACCTTGATCTCCATATTGCCCAACCATGAAAACTCTAAGCAATTGATTTGTCATGGTGAGTGTGCATAGTAGTGGTTGCAATGAAATGATATTTTGTAGGTTCCAAGTCCAAATGATGTTGAATTGTTGCAAACTAAAGAAAAGATGGAAACTATGGCTTGAGTGGCTCAACATCGAACATTCAGTGAGGGACCAAGTACGACAAAAAATCAAGTATGAAGTCATTTTTTACAGTTGTGTGTAGTATGTTGTAGGGATAATATCACAATGGCTTAATCTTCTGGTGAGGACTTTTGATGTGATCTTTATGTAAATGCAACCAAACCATATCGCCAACTTTGAATTTATGTGGCGCATGATTGTAATGTCCTCATTTTTGAAAACCCTTAGCCTATCTTTCCCGGTGGGCTTTGGGATGTTGCAAGGGGAAAATTATATTAAATAATTAAATATTATTGTCTGTAGAGTGACTTTTATCATTTGACATTATAAAACAATAATTATTTAAGTATGTAATTTATTTTATTTAATTCCAACAATGCAAAATTAAAAAGGGAATTTATTAAATAAAATTTGGGTGGCTTTTAATATTAAAATCACTCTTAGAAAGGGGACGCCACACCTAGGGAGGATAAACTATTTTTATTTAATTATTTCCCTCTCCTAGGGATTTCGAATTTTTGTGCCTCCTTGTTTATAAAAGGGGAGCTTGGGATTATTATGAGACTTATGTTGGTTGAATCTATTGATTTCACTCCATGCTTGGAGTAATTGGGATGCATGCCTATGTGATGTTTTTCCTAGATCTCTCTCTCTTGCGTGGGAAGCTTCATTTGGAAGCCATTGGTTGATCATATTGAAGTATTTTCATGAGATTCTATTCATTGAACTCTACTAGTGTTGGTGATGTCCCTTTCTATGCTTTGGCAACTTGGTCCATTGGAAGTATGGGCGTATTTGTTTGAAGCATGAAATCTGCATGTTGTTGATGAATGTTAAAGAGTTTGAGAGTACTTCTGGTGATCTGATTATTGCTGCTGCAATTAATTCCAGCAACGATTGACTTGTGTTTGTGGTTATGATTTATCATATTTTGAGGTTGTTTATGCTAGATCTATAATTGCTGATCTGTGTTTAGCATTAATTATTTCAAGAGAAAGGGCTGATTATTTGAAGGGTATTTTGGAAGGGGTAGTATAGAGCTGGAATTAATTTATATGCCATTTAATCTAACCCTAACAACTTGAAAGTAGATTTCTAGGGGTTGTTTTGGCAAGGTTTTAAGTGCTCATAAAAATTCAGATTCATATCTGCATTGGAAAGACATTGGTTTCTAGTTTGAATTATAACACTAAGTATTGGATGAGTTATGAATTTCATGGCAATATTTCAGCTGTCTGCAAGCTATCTGAGACATTAGTTAATTAATATTTCATTTCAGATTTAGCAGTTTGTGGGGTCAATTTAATATTAGATTATGGTATGTAGAAATTCAGGAGGAATAATCTAGGACAGTGATTTCATAATTTCGTGGAGTTGAATTTGCATGCCCTAAATGTGTTGGGCGATCTAATTTTTAGGGAAAAATTAGGGTTCTATAGCTTGTTGGCTATATAAAAACTGATTTTGGAACATTGTTCTTGGCGTATGGGTTGTGGCCCAAAATCCAGAAGTTTGAGAATTTTTTCTTGGATGGTTAAGCGGGAAATTAATTTTGGAAGAATGCAGCAGTTTGGTGTATTTATTTAATTAATTAACTACTGTTAGAAATTTCAGATCTGGGTGATATTAACATTTCCTAATTAGTTTTCCCATTTAATCGCACCACTTTGGCATCACTCCAATCCCATTTTGAGTTGTATTGATTGCCGACATTGGGTTATTTGAGGTCGAACTAGGAAGATCTAATCTTCTTAGGGTTGATTCCGGATAAATTAATTTTTGAAGATTTAAATAATATCCTCAAAAAGGGGATATTACAATGGTATCAGAGCAACTTTCTTCCATCCTTGTGGGTTTGTTTGTAGAGTATAGTCATGGAGCTTGCTAGTGACAGAGGTTTGAGGACTAAGCTCTATAAGCTTGGGAAAAGGCTCAAGAGGTCTTCATTTGAGAAGAGTGTATTGTTCAACACTCTTGAAGAGATAGTGAGTTGTTTATGCTTGATAGAATAATCAAATTATGGCTTTATGTCTCCAATTTTAGACTCCTTGGTGATGCAGCTGGCTAGGCACGAATTGTTGGATCATGAAGATGGGGAAATATAGAATTATGGTCATCACTTGCATTAGTGAAGTTATGCAGATTGCAGCCCCTAAACTTGCCGTATAGTGATGCCATCATGGAAGACATTTTTGAGGTCATGATGGGAAGTTTCCAAGGCCTTTGGGACCTCACTAGCCCTTATTTTGGTAAGAGGGTTAGCATTTTGAGCACTATGGCAAAGGTAAGATCTTGTGTGGCGATGATAGATCTAGAATGTAATGATCTTATTTCTCACATGTTTGAGGTGTTCTTCTGATGTTTTTCATAATGATCACACTCAAGAGATATTGGTCTCCATGCAAACCATTATGTCTTTGGTGTTAAATGAATATGAGAGTCCCCCACCACAATTGTTATCCATGCTTGAGGAAGGATTGAGTCAAGAAACATCATGTGTTACTCATAGACTAGCCCAAGGTGTTCTTGAGCAATGTTCAAGCAAGGTGAAGGCACATATGGCATCTAGGTCTATGATTTTTCAAGGTATGAGTCATCTGGTATTTGATGATAAATTTTTGATATTTAATGCTTGCATGGAACTTGGTGATTGTAAGGAAAAATTAGATCTAATAGAAGGGCAAGTTGATAGCAAAGATGAAATAAAGGAAGAGGAAAAGATGGAGTTTCAAAAAAGGTGAAGAAAGTGTGATGGTTGAAACCATTCATTTGCTGTCCAAAAAAGGAAATGTGGGGCAGCCAAGGTCTGAAATTCATGGACAACCAATAGCACAAAATGGGAAGCCAAGGGCATCACCCAATGAGCCACAAAAAGGGGCAACCTCAGCCCTATATTCCACCTCATAAAAGGCCGGCCAACAAGGAGGCTATCCGTGATACAAGGAATTAATTGAGGGAGAAGGTTTTGTGTTTTGAGGTAATAGATTCTAATCTTGAGCTTGATTTTGATCATATTGCAAGTGGGGTTAAGATTGATGAACAAGCTCATAAGAAAGAAAGCATGAATAATGACTCTACTTTAGAAGAGTATACAAATTTTTGCATCATTCCTTCTAATGCATCATTTTTGTCTACTTTCATGTTGCCAAAAGAGGAAACCATAGAGCATTTATCTAGTGATAATAATCTATTGATGCCTGATAAATTATTGGTGCCTACTAATTGCATTAAGTTGAACATGAGTGCAAAAGGAGAAGGTTTTCAAGAGGACTATGAAGATGGGCTTGTGAAGAGGAATGCTTATGAAGGAAGGACACCATGAGATGCTTATGTTAATTTTCAGTTCGCTGTAATTTTCCGAACAGCAGGCCCTAATGGGCAAATGATTGAGGTTTTTTAGCAGCCAAGCACGAGTCTAATGAATGTCCCAAGTCATCACCGACAAAGTATGAAGGCCTCTGAGGAAGAAAAAGGGGCTTTGGATGAAGAAAATGGTGAAGGAAAGAGCGCTGTTCCAAACTCAGATTTTCTTGAGTTTTGTAGATGTTGGGAGCAGCCCAAGGTATGATATTTTATATTTTATTTCTCTTTCCATATTGAGTTTTGATGGGTATGATTTTGAGCATGATAGGGAGATGGATGTGGTGTGTAACATGGGGTATAATGGTCACATTCTTGTTGGTATTTTTGCTTCCTAACAATTGGGTGCTTGATGGAAAAGGAAAAAGAGTGATTATCAATTTTCCCAATGATGGAAGTCATAACAATAAGCTAGCTGGTCCGTATGAGGAATTCATCATTGGAAGGACACAAAGGTATGATAACTTCAAGTGTTTTGCTCCCTTTCATGAGAGAAAGTCATTGGCACAAAGTAAGGTACAAGGCTCCTTGGTTTTTCTATGATGATATTCATAAGAGCATGTATTATATTTCAGCTCTTTCCTTCCTTTTTGAGTATAGAAGAAGAGGAAATTTGGGGTGTCATCTTGCACATATTGCTTCATGTGGTATGGTTATAAAAGGATTTGGGTTTTGCAAGCTTTGGTTTGGATACATGGATATCATTTCATTTCCTTTGTCAAATGATGCTAACTCCTATCTCTTTGGAAGACTTGAAAGAAGGATGGATCACATGGACTACACTTTGCATGGTAAGAAGTCCATTTTCAGATTTTGAGCTACAATTATGTCTTCCATTTGAGTGTTTGATTGATATGCTTCTAAGGGTAAAATCAACCAAGGATAGGTATTGGAAATGTCTGGTTGATGTTGCTTGCATGGCCACAATCTTTTTGGGCTTCAATGAAAAGTATGAGAAGTTTGAAGTAACATGGTATGAAATTTTCTCAAGGCATTTGATTTTTAGCTGTGCATGTGGATAATTTTCAGTTTGTTATGATTGAGGATGAAATTTCAACTATATGGGAGCCATTTTTATTCACTAGGTTGATGTTCATTCATGTTGGCAGAAAAATTCTGAATTATGCTAGCTCTTGTCCTGCCATCTTTATAGATGATATCACCTTTATAATTCAGGTTTTTTACATGCATTCAATGACATGGGTGATGGTACTTGGTTTTGGCTCATGGGTGATTGTTTGGGGGTGGAAACCAACCACTCCAATTTTGATTTTTGAAGGCTACAACAGTATTTTGGGGACAACCCATACATAGAGAAGACTTGCACACCATGGAGGCACCTTGAAAGGGTGTTCTTCAACCCTTATTTTTCGAATTTGTTTGCTTCTTGTGCAGATTTGAAAGAAAAATTACAACGGAAGACACTCCTAATTTTTAGGAGAAAGAAGCATCCTAAGTTATTACAAATGCTACACCATTTGAGTGGCATGAGAACTCGGTTTTTGGAATGCTTCGCTTTTGGACCTAGATGCATGAGCTTGCTATTGCTTATGGGCAAAAAATCTTGTGAAGGGAGGACTGTAATGTTTCTATTTTTGAAGACCCTTAGCCTATCTTTCCCCACGGGCTTTGGGATGTTGCAAGGTGAAAATTATATTAAATAATTAAATATTATTGCCTGGAGAGTGATTTTTATCATTTGACATTATAAAACAATAATTATTTAATTATTTAATTATGTAATTTAATTCCCACAATGCAAAATTAAAAAGGGAATTAATTAAATAACTTTTGGGTGACTTTTAATATTAAAATCACCCTTAGAAAGGGAATGCCACACCTATGGAGTTTAAACTATTTTTATTTAATGATTTCGCTCTCCTAGGGATTTCGAATGTTGTGCCTCCTTGTTTATAAAAAGAGAGCTTGGGATCATTGTGAGGTGTATGTTGATGAATCTATTGATTTCACTCCATGCTTGGAGTAATGAGATGTATGCCCATAGGATGTATGCCCTAGATCTCTATCTTTCATTATAAGCTTCATTTGGAAGCCATTTTTGAAGATATTGAAGACTCTCTTGTTCTATTCATTGAGCTCTCTAGTGTTGATGTGTGTTTTATGCATTACTACTCCATTAGAAGATTGACGCATTTATTTAGAGTGAAATATGCATGTTGTTGATGGATGTTAAAGAGTTTTGGAGTGTTCTATGATCTGTTTTTTAATGCTACAAGTAATTCCAGCTACGATGACTTGTGTTGGATTGTGTTTTGACATGTTTTGAGGAGGAACAAGTTAGATATATAATTTGATCTATAGCTTGTTGTAAAATTATGTTCTATAGCTTGTTGTAAAACTAAAAATGTGAAGAATCTTTTGGCATTGGTTTGATAGAAAAATATTGGGTGGTGGAGTTATTAATTTTTGAATTTTTCAGCAATCTAGTGCATTTATTAATTAATTACTGCTGTAATTAATTTTAGATTTGAAGTGATTCATTTCCTAATTGGTTCTCCCATCTAATCCACCACCTTGGCTCACTCCAACCCTATTTGGGCTGTATTGAAGCTAACATTGGATTATTTGAGGTCGAATTAGGAGGGTTTAGTCCTTCTAGAGTCGATTCAATAAAGTAAATTGCATATTTGGATAATATCCCCTTTTATCCCAAAAAGGGATATTACAAAAAGCTATGAGCAAAGTACTGTCATTGGCGCATTCAAGCCCTGACTAGGAAAAACTACAATTTGTGAAACACCCGTGTTGGGAAAACTAGTGCCACGTGTTGTCTTAACTTAGTTGGTCCTTCGGGTAAATCGGAAAATCGGGGACCCATGGTGCGAACAATGGAATGTTACCCTTTATTCCCAGAAGTGATGGAACCTGTCAGGTCTTCTATCGAAATTAAGTACTACTTGGCACCTACTATGTTGTATATAGTTACTTTGTAGATGTCCTATTTGCCCAACCATGGGTACTCTAAGCAATTGACAACGTTAGCTGGTTGTCGAACATTTCTTTGAGCTCAGGATTGAACATTCGGTGAGGGACCAAGCTTTGAGAGTGATTGGGGTAGGAAGACCATTTTCTGCAGTTGTAAGACATTCATTGACTTGTATGGACAATATCTTTATGTTGATTAATCGTCTGTTGAGGCCTTATCATGCGATCTTGATAGCAAATGCATCTAACCTCTTATCGAGTAACTGCTTAGTAATCAAAGTGGTTCATGATGCACATCAGGAGAAGGTTTGTAGGTGAAGGATTGAAGAGTAAAGATCAACTTATACTTAGTTGAATGACCTTTCCTATCTGGCATGCTTGACCAATGAAATTTGCTTTTCATCATGGGCTTGATAGAGGAACTTGAGGTCATGAGAGGGGTGATATTGAAGGCATAGTGAATGGTCGAGGTAGACGACGTCTCAATTCATCCTTGAAGATGGACTATGCCTTGTAACAATTAGTTATGGGAAGATTGAATGTGTTTTAGATACTGCCTCCCATGGCTTAGGACGTAGAATGATGGATGCTATGAATTGTACTATGTAGCAAGAAACTCCCTGAGGAAGAGTGTTGATTGACTCACGTCGTCATGTTTGCATTCATCGTTTCTAAGGATGCATAAGAACTTGGATTGATTCTTAGGTTGAGTATCTTAGCGTCCGGTTTCTCGAATTCCTTCATAAGGTAATCACTGGCATTTTACTTGCTCGAACACTTGACTTCTAATGGTGGTAGAGAGCTCTTAGAAGGATCTTCACCTTGTATTGAAGAACCAATACGTGGTAGGAGCACTCCTGCTTACAGTGGAGCAACCATGATGGATCCAATTTATACCCCTCCTATCCACTAACGATCCTCATCAACTCATTATACAACTGTCCCTGATCATCTAAGTCAACATCAAACTACGAAAACCAACCAATTCTTGCAAATGCAATACAACTTGGCTCCACTTGCTAGGCGACCACAAATGGTCTCTTGGGACACGACAAACCATGGCCAACACCCCCCTCTAGCGATTGGTATCAATGGGACACCCATTGCCCAACCTGTCATTCATAACAAGGTCCGTCAAGCCTGATTTAAAAAGAGCTTCCTCGCTCAGCGAATTGTATGGGATTGTCCAGACAATATTCTCCATGCAATATAAACTGAAAATCAATATAGAAATATCCCAAACACTTCATAAGTCCAGCAAGATGAAATTTGGAGCAAATATATATTTTATAGTTATAATTGAGGTGTAAACACAACTGAAAATTCAAAAATTCATAATTCCATCAATATTTGGAGTTTCAACACAAACAAATGCTCAAAATGATCTCGGAGATACCAACTATCAAACAAATGTGAAGGATCACAATTTTCCAATTGCACACATAAACCCCTCCAAAAGTGATCCTGAACTTCCCAGGTGGGTAAAACAAGTGGAGGAAGGGTGCTAACACCCTTGAAAGTGCCCTAGCTAGAGTAGAAGTGCCCTATACATGGATAAACACCATGTTGTTCCAGAAATCTGCCAATGAGGTCCACTTGTGACTCTCGAATGAAGCCACTAATAAACACAAGAGGGTTTCCATCCCCAAGTGTGATCCTATTGAAGGCTTTTATTTTCAATAGCCGCATAACCAAGGAAGGGATTTCATCCTTCAATGGTAAGAAGAGAAGCTACACTAGCTTCAAATCCAATTAAATGTCAAAATGATGAGTGATAATGATTCCCCTCCTCCATTCAAACCTCCTTAAGTACCCTTCTTTGGCGCCAAGGGTCAATTAGAAAGATCAATTTTCATGGCCGACCTCTTAATGAAGGGGGAAGTGCACTTTTAATGTACACTTAAGAAGATTGACCTCATAAAAAGGGAAAAATTATTTCTTTATCTCCATTATAGCTCTCAAGAAGACCGACCTTAATGAAGGAGAAGATAGAAATTCCTTTTTGCTTTGTTACTCAGCTATCACCTAATCGAATCACACCAAGCCATAATTAGTAATCAAATAAATAATGAAAATACAATTAACGGTTATGGCAATGTTCACCTCCCTTGCTGTAATGTCCCTGTCTAGGGCTGAAACTGAAAATCAAGGAAATTGTACAAACCCCAAGTGAAGTAAATTCTAATTTTTATAATAACTTTAATATTCCTTGAAACCCTAGAAGTGACTGTATAGGGATATTAAATTCACCATATAACCATGCACAATAGCTGAAAAATACTTATAAATAATTATTTCAAGTACGGAAACAAATATCCAACCAATTTGCATCAAAAAAATGGAGAAAACCAGAGATGATACCCTTCTGTAATTAAATTTGTGACAACAATAGGGAAGCCACAAACAAGGATTGAAATCGATAGATAAACTCCTCCAAAAATAGTCAAATTATGGATTCCAACGTTATAAATTATGATAAATCAGAATATCGAGGAATATATGAGTTATGTGCCTTAGAAGGCACCAAACAACAACCAAACCCTAGTCGCTCCCTAGGGAGGGGCTCCAAAAATGTGTCAAATCTCTTGTAGGCCTTCTTCTTGATGTCCTCGATCCAAATTAGCAAAAGAGTCTTCAATAGATATCTTCAATTCACCAACATAGAGAGTTCTCGTTTTCCACCAAACCACAAGGAAGGGTTTCGTCCTCCTTGGATGCCACACAAGGGGGTTTTCGTTCTCAAGTGGAAAGGTATTGAGCAATCAGCCCAACAAACCAAGTATAAATGTATATGTGCCAAAAGATGATGTGCAAATTAGGCCAAACGACCTCCTTTTATATCCCTTGGTTAGTGCCAAGACCCCCTTGGGTGAGAACCGACCTCATTAAGCTTCACTTTATCTTCTAATCTCTTGTTGGGGTCTCATAACCCCAACCGACCTTCCTTAAGGAGTGAAACACCAAATAAAAACATTAAAAATAATAAAAGAAAACTGAAATGAAGTTCAATTACTTCCCTTGTTCGCTTATTCTTCTTGGCCACGGGAAGAGAATGGCAAGAAGTCTCCATTTGGCATTAATTCGAAAAAGGGGACATTACACTTGCTTTCCTTCCTTGAAGCCCACAAAAGGTGGAATGGGCCCATGGCCTTCATAGTGACTAGTGTGGAAAAGGGTACATTACATTCATGTTGGTGTTTTTTCATAGGCTATCTAATCAAGAAATCCACGTTGATAGACTCCCAAGTTTTGGATGGGACCGAAAATGATGTAGAGTCCAAGTTTCTTGATCACTTGGTTTGGCGAGGTTGAAAAGAATACAAGGACATGATATGGCACTCTTTATTTCTATGCATAATTTTGTTGACCCTGTCTAGCCATTTTGGAATAGTGCACCTTCTAGATGAGCAGTTGGTAGGGTGCACCTACTAGAACACAAAGATGTCCAAACTTGTAAAGAATATTGTTGGACAAATAGAATTTGGTTATATGTTTGTGGATTATCATACATTGTTATCAATAAATTTATTTTTTGGTAGCTAACTTCATTTTGTTGTTCATTATTGTATTGCTGGCTTTGATAGTGTATTAGTTAATCCTTACTACGGTTGGGTGGAGGGTTGTTATTACACATAACAAGTTCAATATTAGAGTAGGGGTGCTGATGCGACGGGTCCTCTTTGTACCCAGCATTGTACTTTACACTATGTAATAAAGATATTGTTATCCGATTATGTCATTTTCATCTTATGTATTCGTATTTCTGCAAATAGTATTCTTTGGTAGTGTATTAATGTGTAATAAATATTTCGGGTCAGGCTAAAATCGAGTAGAAGTAGAAATCGATCAACAATAATCATCGATGGCGACATATTATAAGATGAAGTGTAATAAAGGAATGAATGGGTTAGCCAACTCAAGAAGCAACCAAGACTAAGAAACAAAGAGAAGATGAACTTTCTAGAGGCTTCAAGTATTTGTGGGCTCTACCAGTACATGAACACATCAAAGAATAATCCAAGAGGAACCAAGTGTCAATAGATTCTATTTGAGACAACTTGGTCGTGATTGAAGAAGTTCATAGATTGTCGGATAATTCTCCGAAACTCCTCACAAGACATTATATTATCTTATAAGTATTTTGTGGTGAACATAACCATGAAGCGCAATGACAAACAATTTTACAAAGGTATGAGGAGAGGAGCCATCGAAAAGAAGAGGAATGATTTGAAGACTGATGTCCAACCGTAAGCAATTAATGCCATTAAACCTAAACAAAGGGAGCGGAATAAAACAACATGGTTTGGGAGTGGTCCAAGAAATCAGATGGTCTACTTGATTGGTGGAACAACAAGAGAGAATACCAAGGCTGTATGACACGACTGATTCTAGAAATCCATCAATCCAAGTTTGGAGCAATAGTGAAAGTTGAAGCCAAAGTGAAAGGAGACGCTGAAGCACGAGTACAAGCTGGAGCCAAGGCCAAAATCAAGGAAGTTGGAGAGCCCTACACCACTCATGAACAAGGATTGGAGATTGCAAGGCAACTGCCCCTTCTAGAGGAAGAAAGTGCTGACCTTTCTGACCAAGCTGGTTTGGTGGGTGCTACAGAAGAATCAACATAAAAATTAACGAAGGAGTTATTTGAGCCCCCTTTCTCGAAGGGAAGTGTTTATCGCAAGCCATTGTGCAATACTTTGGAGATATTCCAGCTATGGCTACCCACTAGAAGTCACTTCTCACTTGCTCCTTTTTTCTACGATTTGTTTGAAACTCTACATTCTATTCAACACACTTTCAGATGCCACTATATAATGTTATAGTATATTATGTGTGGGCAACGTCGACTAGAGAATGAGGATGCTAAAGTCACACTCGAAAATGACGATTTGTGTAGTTAGTTGGAGTAACAAATAAGATTCCAAGAGCAATTCGCCAATAGGCCTAACTTACTCACAACTAAGCTAATAAGGTTGTTGAGTATGAGCAAGACTTGACAGTACTGAAATCTCAGTTGGTAGTACCTGGGATGTTGAAAATTAGAAGGCATCAATTAAGGGGAGGAATGTGGGAGGCCATTCATAAAGTGGAATGTTCTAGAGAGTGAAATTATAGCCAAGATCCATTTGAGGAAATACTTTGAGGTGTATGCATTGATATATGAAGCGAAGAAATTAGAGTCAAATGGGGCAGCCTCTTTAGGATCCATCGGTAGAAACATTTGTTCTCCCAGGGACGTCTTCCTCTTCCCATCCGACACCTACTACTAGATATTTTCTCTGGGTTGTGTCGGAAGGGACTCTGACTTGTTTAAAGGGCGGGGGTTGTTAAATGTTAACTTTCATATCGTTGTTATTAATAAACCTATGTTTTGGTAGCAAACTTCATTTTGTTGTTCATTATTGTTTTGTAGGTTTTATATTTTATTAGTTAATCCTTAGTTTTGACCAATTAGGTTGACGTTTGTATCTTAATCGAAAACTATTGGTATCATTGGCATTATAAATAACAAATTGAGTGTCAGGGTAATAGACTAATATGACAAGTCCTTCCTATACCAATCATTATACTTTACCTATGCAATAAAGATATTGTTTTCCTATTCTAATGTGCTCATGGTATGTATTCATATTTCTACAAATAGCTTTCTTTCGCACTGTAACATCTTGTAGTAAACATTGTCCAACTTATGCAAAAGTGGTATAGGTGTGCATGAATTCCGCATCGAGTAGAGATAAACTGGTGTCCCTGAGATTTCACCCTGAAATCTGGGACTACTCCTTTTAAAAAAAAATCGTTCTTTTCAAAGTAACGGGTCGTTTTGTGTTTATATTGCCTGCAGTTGTTTGCATTGCTCTATGATATCCCCAGAGAGTCATAAAAGCCAAATTCGCCAAATATCCACATGCTAAAACTCACTCTATCCCTTCGCCAGGTTTTGGCTGAGAATTTTATTTATTTATTTATTAAATAAATGATGTTCTTTTAAAAATAGATTGAGCTCAAATTGGAGGATTTAAGTTATATAAAGCACTTCACCCCATCATTATTACCACAGAACATTCACCCGGGGGGGAAGAATTTTTACAGATCAGCTAATTGGAAAAAAATGTTTCGAGCAATTGCTTGCAGCTTATTTTGTTTTGTTTTTAGTTCTTTTTGTCTGTGTTTTGGTTTGTTTTCTCTGACAATTCCCGTAGCCTATTCATTCTTTTTGCCAGATCTTTCCCCAGGCCTAGGGTTTTGAAGAAGCTATCCAGTTTTTTTTAATTACTAATTTGTCTACAGGGGATCAGAGCTCAAAATTCTTTCAGAAGATTGCAAGAAGTTGCTTGGTCCAAAAGCGTGCAAAAATGGATTCTATGAAAATAAGAAAAATAATGCCATCAATGCGTAGAGCTCGAGAAAATATGCACTTTTAGAGAAAATGACACCTAAAATGGAGCCACAGAATGAAAGTTATGGCACATGCAAGTTTTGTTGCTACATCTTCCCGGACCCTTTCCAAAAATGGAAAATTTTATTATATCCTTGTGTTTTCTTCACCAAAAATCCAAAAAAGGAAAAAAATGATGTCTTCATGCCAGTCGCAATTTTCAAGGCTGCCTTCTTGTTAGCATATGGATTTGCACGCATGCAAATGACATGCAACAGTGTGGGAACGAAGTCTCCTCAATGAAGGTGAGGCTGCCTTTATTGAAAACCAAAATTGTATTTACATCTGTACATTCAAAATTTGTATGTGGGGGGTGTTTTGGAACATCAATGGAAAGAAAAGTGAATGAGGGAGATGGAATGGAATGAAGAAAAGGAGTGGAATGGAATGAACTGAAAGAACATGCAAGAGTTAGGTAAACACAGAGCCTAATATTGCACGAAGAAGAAAGATGAATAACAACACAAATAAAACGGAGTTTGAGTTAGCCAAACAAGAACATGTAAAAGGGAACACACATGAGCAAGTAGATAATCAGAGCTTGATCACTGTGAACTAGAACAACCGATTAATAACGTTGACAATAAGATCAAAGATAATATTTGCATGCAAGATTCAAACACCTAACATCTAATGAACATAAGAACATCAAATGTTACAAGAGACAATGAATGAGACACAAAGTTCGTATTTCATTAACTCCAAAATGTTTTTCACAAAAGAACACAAAGTTTCTTCCTGAAACAAAGCTTGTACACAATAGTATTTCTTCTCCTCTCTCAAAGTCACCCTTTACAAATGAGCCCCTCACTTCCTTTTATAACCCAAAAGTTGGTTACAAAGTAGTTAGGGTTTTACATGATCATTAAATAAGGCACTTAAGTGACCTTTGACTTTTTCAACAACTTTATTAAAGACAACTCAAAAATAGAAATTACTTAAAATATCCATTGTTTCCTGAAAACAAATAACAACACCTTTTAAAATATACAATAATAACCAGTGCCTTATCCATTGAAATGGGGTCCGCCTATCTCAAGCGTATGAGAAATGGACTCTCCCACTTCGTTAGATACCAAGAAAATCAACTCCCTGAACCGCCGATGAAATTAGGATCTGCCGCTTTTGCCAGTTGAAAGGATCTAAACCTTCCTAAAGTTTCAAACATCTTTTCTTCTTCTGGAGGTTCACTTGGTCGAAGAATAGCCTCACAAAATACCTGCAATTCAAGAATTCTACTTGGCATATCATTTAAATTAACAATTTTGGATTGAGCATTCTCAAATAAGTTCTTTAATTTGATGCACCGCTCCATGGAAACTGACGAGAAATTGTTGGCGGGAGTGTACATGTCCTTAAACAATTGTGAAAATTGTTCTTCCACCTGCTCCAATGAACACCTTTGATTATGCTCATTTACGAGGTTACAAGGAATCTCAGCCATGAATTCCTGAATCAAGGAGAGTGAAGTGAAGGCTTTATTGCACATGCTTTCATAATGGATCATAAGAATCCTCGAGAAGCGTTTTTCTTGATTTGAGATGCAGACACCAAAGAAAACGTGTCCCTCGATGTTCAAATTCGAGAATTCCTTCAATAGCTAAAACTGAAGATTCCATACTTGTCATCTCCTGTAAACTGGGCAATATCTCATCCAAATTTGATATAGTAGAAACAAAAGTTTCTTTGAAAGAAAGAATTGGATCAAGATACGCACTGACATCTTCATGAAGCTTAACCGCGGTCTTGATCGTCCCCTGGCCTAAAATGAGAATCTCTGAAAGCCAAGTTTTAGTGACATGGCCCAATGTGTTTATTTCCTTTGACAAATTGAGAGTATCTTCATCTGGGGCAGCCACTGCATCAGGTACTGGGAAGGTGGATGATATGGGATTTATCAAATGTTGAACATATTCCACCAATTGATTCTTTTCGGCCTTGAGCTGAGAGTTTTGAGACTTGTATTTCTCAAGTCTCTTTAGCACGATATCAATTGAATCTCGAGCCATCGCCATGTCACTTTCTAATGTAGATCTTCCAAGTCCAAGTCTGGAAACTTCATAGTCGGCAGGTGTCATAGCATCGCGCTCTTTATCAACTTGTGGAATGGCAAGGTCTGCAAATTTGTTTCCATCATTATCCACCATTATTCGAGAAAGCACCTTAGGCTTCTTAGGAATGGTGTCATTCGAAAGTTTGAAAAGGGCATCAAAATCAATGTCAATTGGCTTGACAACTCTCTTCCTTTTCTTCCTTCGGAATCAACCTAGGAAGGAGTATCATTCACTATTTCAGCATACAAAATCCTAGAGTTCGAATCAATATTCTCATTATTTCCGACATCATGAGATCCTTCTTGAATCCTATCTACGACCTCGATTTGAGGAGACACAACCTCAATATCCACTTCCTGATTATTCGGGAGATTTTGGGAAATCCCTTCATGAACTACATGCTCTGAAGTGTTTGATATTTGAATTACCTGCACCTGAGTGGATGCTTGTTTGAAGCATGGCTGAGGATCATTTGCTACTAGCTTCTGAACACTATTAACGATGTGGGTAGAAGAATCTCTACTCGAGGTAGAAAATCCGGACACACGCTCTCTTCCTTCTTCGGGGTTAGGATCTTTAGATCTTTCTCCTTGTGACACGTTACTTGGCGAAGTGGATTTCGGCAACCACTCCTTTCTTGCTTGTTGTGTATGATTGGATGGTAATGAGGTTGATCGAGAAGAGACTTTGGTCGAATGGAGGCCCCCTCGTATTGGCAATTTTTGTGATCCCGAAACATGATCTGGAATTGATTGCAATTTGGCAAGTTCTCTGTCATACCAAGATATGCTTCTTTCAATAATTGGTTGGTTTTTGCCATCAAGAGAAAATTCATCTCTTTTGGTCCAGTCGATTCGAGGCAATGGGGTAAAGGCAACGGCATCATATGAGGGAATCGATGACATCCTCATCATCATTTATGAATGAATCGAGGGAGGACTCTTGATGCGGAAGGCCTTGATCTGAGCAAGTGTTAGGTGAGAGTACTCCCGTCTTCTTACCTCATGTTCATCCGAACAAGCAGCCCAGAAATCTTCCATGGTAGGATTATGTTGGTACTTTGCTCCCAGAATCTTTTGCATATATCCATTGATATCAAACTGGGCTCTCTTCACATATGGATGGATGGTTATGAGAGCGAACTCTTTTTCCATGAGTTGTGCACTAAAAAGATTTGGACATTGGTATTCCCCGATTTGGATTGGGAAATGAATTCCTGAACGGTGCTTGTCACTAAGAAGGTAGTGAACTTGGAATAATTGTCGCGCCAGCTCCATTAATGCCCATCTGTCACTGACATACTTAGGAAGTTTCCACGGGGTACCAGCAAAGCCACTCACGCGAATGTAGGAAAAAGATGAAAATTGAATAAACCAGGTTCCCCATTGGGAAATGACACTCATGGCTTCTTTAGAAAACCTTTCCTCAGTATTCCGATTCAGGTTCCGGATCATGCGGAAGGTGAATGCATCGTTGACTCTTCTAAAATGATGAGAACTATTTTTGAAACTGAGTTGAGGGTAATAATGAAAAACACTGTTCGACGGCCCCATGACTCCTCTCGTTTCAAGTCCCGAAAATAGCTTTCTTCTTGCTACCGCATAAGTCAGATACGATGTCATGTAGAAGCATCCAGTCATCTTAACTTCTATCAATTGTTTGTGAAGGGTGTTACTGATGATGGTGGCCCAATCCACAAACTCTTTCTTGGCTAGGATGATACAGATAAATTGATACATCCATGGGTGGAAAATCCTAGCAGAAGGTAGACCGAAAACTCGACTTAGGAGAGTAATCATGTCCCCGATTTCTTCCACGAACTCAACGCGGTACAGTTCTTTGGGAAGCCTGTCAATTCGAGGTCTCTTGGTTACTAACCAGTTGTTATTAACCATCTTGCTCCATCTCAGGGGTTCTTCATCCCAGAATTCTTGTGCTGATTGACGAGTGATATCCACATTCTCAGGAAAGTCGGGTATGCCGAGCAATTCCTCAATGTGCTCTGGTGTGATTAAGAGGAAAGGCTCACGATTATCTTTAAAAATTCCTCGTCTCTCAGGATCATAATGCTCCGCGCAAGCAATAACCAATTCCGGACACTGCATCGAGATAGGAAATGCTGCTGCTTGGGGTAGACCACTATGGTAAAGTCTATATGAGAAAATGGTTTTGCCTTCAGTTTTCACCCGCTCGCAGAACTGTTGCACGTTGATGTGACCCAGATTTGTATCAGTGATGTTGTCATATGCTGACTTAATGGAACTGGGAGGGATAATTCCTTGAAATTCATACTTCAAGGCGGATTTGTTTGATTTCTCCACTGGCTTCCTCGATCTTCCTGCAGATTTGTTAGATTTTCGGCCATTATGAATTTCACAGAAGAATGACTCGGGCACGCAAAACAATGCAAGCGGGGTCGGGTCTCAGTCTCCGAAACCCCGTCGATGCAAGAAAAATATGTTCCGTTATAATATTATTATTATTATTTTAAAAAATAATAATAATAATAATGACAATAACTTGATCAGGTTACAATTTCTGATTCTGGTGACGATTATTTATTTATTTTTTTAAATTTAAAATAAACAAAATCGATTTTAATCAGGATCCAATTTTTTATTAAATTTGCTGGAAACAAATTTCTCTTTAGTATGTGAAAATCACCCGATTCTAATAATCCCGATTTTTTGATATTTACTTCTTCGGTGTGATCTATAGGTCAATGCGTGACTGAATCCTTTCAGGGTGCTATTGAGCTGTGCATGATGGAAGTGTCCTCTTCTCTTTGCTATTTTCTGGATAAAATGTTCTTTTTTTCTCCTTGTCACTGCATGGGTTGTGCTTGCTCTTTTTCTTTGCTGCTGAGAACCCTTTGCCTATGCGTGGAGACTGTCTTTGCTATCTCCTTGGCGTGAAATTGCTTTTTTATTTCTATACCTTTTCTTTCAATGCGTGGTGGTCTCCTTTTTTTAATATATTGTATACAACTTTTCCTTTTTCAAATATGCGCAGGATTTTTTTTATCTCTCCTTGGGTGTGGGAAATTGCTGTTCTCTTTCAGCTGCTTGAAATCTTAAACTTTATTCTGTCTTTTTCTCCCCCAAGGCGTGGACTCTCGTTTGGGTGCGTGATGATTTTCTTTCTATGCGTGGGAGCTTCCTTGGATGGGTGCGTGGGATCTTGAACAGCTCCACCTCTCCTTGGCACGTGGAAAACCTTCCTCTTTGGCTTGGCTTCTTTGCTTTTAATTTTCTGAAGTGTTGTTTTGCCCCTGCCAATGTGTGGAAAGAAATCTTTTTGTCTTCTTGCTGTCCTCTCTCCTCACGCGTGGAAAAAAACTGTCCTTCAGGCTGGGCGCGTGGAAAACCTTTTTTATTTTCAACTTTTTTGGCTGTCTTCCTTTCCTGGCAACGTGCTTGAAACTGTTTTTGGCTGTTCCTTTTATTTCAACTGTTTTGGACTGATCTCCTTCTCCCTTGGGTGTGGTCTACTCCTCCCAAGGCGTGGGAGCTTGCAACTTATCCCTCCTTATCCTTTTTGGACTGTCCTCTAAAACTTTGCGCATTCTTGTGTTTGGACTGTTCCTCTTCAAAAACGTGGGTTTTAATTTGATCTTTCCTTGCATGCAGTTTTCCCTTGGGCTGTGCGTGGGAAATACTGTTCCTTCTTTACTTCTTAGCTGTATTCTCAAGCGTGTGATTTCTCTGTATTCAAAAATCTTCTTTCTTGGCGTTCGCAGTATTGTGGGATGTGACAAAATATTATGTCCTTCAGAAGAAATAAGAAGCAATCGGAAAGCTTCGCACGACTCTTTCCAACGAGTTTGACTAGAGGAAGTTATGAGGATTAATCCAACTTCCTCTCTTCCCGGGTAGTGGAATTAAGTGCCAGGGGGAAATGGGGAAAGCAACGGCCAATTGCCAACGGGAATGGCAAAGTGGGCTGGCAATCTCCGTTCAATTTCCCCATGTGGGAAATTGGGAGATTTCTTGCCCGTTAGCCAATCCATGATTTGGCAATTGGTGGAGAAAATCCCACAAGCGGGAAATTAAAAGAAGATTGCAGGAAAGGGGAAATCCGGGTTCGGGAAGCCAAATTGGCATTCCTGGCAGTTGGAAGCATAAGCTTACTTCCCCGGCAAATAAAATAAAAATTTGTCGAATGAACTTTTAATTAATATTTATTTAATTAAATACTCCCAAGTTATTTAAAAATTAATTTTATCAAACAAGGAGCAATTAATTAATTAATATTAATTAATGTATTTTAATGCGATTTAAAGCCTGGCGGGAGGAGTTCTCGCCCGAAAAGGACGAAACGAAGACTGAAACGATCACAAAAAGGAGACGGTCGTCATGAGGGTGATAAACCATGCAAAGTAACACTTTTGAAAAATTTCAAAATTTCCATTTTTTATTTTTTTATAATTTTGCAAAGTCAAAATTAGCTGATAACACTTCCACGTCCAATTTCACGCTGCTTTAAGTGACGAATTTTCATGCAATTTTTAATGCAGAAGTCACAATGCAAGTCGCACTTCTGGAAAATAGCTATTTTTCATGGAAGAGGAAGGGTTTAAAACTGCCAGTGGAAATTTTGGCAGGACAGGTAGGCGGGAATTTCTTGCCTGCATAGCAGGTTACTTTTTTCCATGAAGTCAAAATCACTAAAGCCCGCAATGGGAATATTTAGAAAAGGCAGGCAAACGGGAATTTCTTGTCTTACATAGTAGAGTACTTTTTCCCATGAAGTCAAAATCACTTCAGCTGCAATGAGAATATTAGAGGTGGCAGGTAGGGGGGAATTTTCTTACCTGCCTTGCAGGCTAAAAATTCCCATTATAAAAGAAAAATCATTTAAAGCACAGACGAGAATTTTTACCGGGAATTTTTTACTTGCCTTGCAAGGTAAAAATTCCCATTATGAAAGTAAAGTCACTTAAGTGAAAAGCGGGAATTTCTTGCCTACCTTACAGGGTGAAAATTCCCATTATGAAAGTAAAGTCACTTAAGTGAAAGCGGGAATTTTGTAACTGCCTTGCAGGGTGAAAATTCCCATTGCTTTGACTTTTTATTTTTAACATGACTTCTAGCCAAAAAGTGTGACCCATTTTGGCATAGCTAAATGTCTAAAAGCTGATTTTTTTTTAATTGCTGGAAAGCATCCAGTTTTAGCACCTAGGGTTGGAGAAGCTTTCTTTTTATTATTCAGAGCATCTGCATGTTGATGTGAGTGCACAAGTGAATAAAATAATATTTTTAGCTTGCTTGGCATGCAAACAAAGTCTAAAAATAGAGGGCAACAGGCTTTATAAGCAGATTTTGATGATGAAAATTGAGTATTCATGCCATGGACTCCATATTTGTCTGAATCAATTGCAGGTATTCATCATAGATGCCCATATTGGTGAAGAAAGCAAAAGTCAATATCTAATAGATTGAATGTATCTTCAGAATCTGAGGGAGAAATAGATCCAGATCTCATAATTGCAAAGGCTTTTGGCAAAAATTCATCCTCTTGTTGCTAATGCAGCCCAAGTAGAAGTCATTGCATGGAAAATTCCTTCTAGGAGCTTGTACATGTGCTCCCAATCTTCCAGTTGAAGCCTTCATTGAATATTACTCGTATTTGCCTTCACCTGGAGTGCTTTCTAAAATTTAAAATTGCTCATATACAATTAAAAATAAAAGATGATGATTTTTGTCTGAATTATTAATGGAAAACATTGCACTGGTGCACATACTGGAGAAGAACTACAAAAGCTTCAAGGATAAGAGGGAAGACATGTCAGAGGCAACACCTGTAAGCAAAATCACATTCAACTGCTTCCAGATCCTGTTTGGTGAGAATCAAAGGCAAAAGAGTCAACCGCATGTAGAATATAGAAGAAGAACAAGAGTGGGAGTGTTGCAGTTTTCTTCTAATTTATTTTCCTCTTTCTTCTTCTTTGTCTTATTTTCTCCGACAAAGCAATTGAGTAATCAATTAAATTGTAAAACTTAAGTGATTGGTTTAAAAGCCGATACTTCAAGTTACTGGAAGAAGTCAATTACTTGGAAATAGGTGGCAGACATGCAAAATAGAAGGTTTTATTTTCAGTTATAGATTATGCATGTCATGCAAAGAGGAATTCCAGGAGGGAGATTGTCAGTTGTTTCCTTTACAACTTCCACATGTGGCCAGTTCATTATAGTTTTCTATTTGTAAATTGCCCTCTATACACTATAAATAGAGGAAGAACCTATGGGTAAAAGAATCGGAATTTGTAGTCAACATTCTTGTATTCCAGACTTTGAGCTGAAACCCCTGATAGTTTTCTGCAAGCAGAGGAATAGAGAAGAGATTTCCGGAGAACTTTGTGTCAATGGTGCATTTTGTTTCTTATTTCTTTCTAGATCTATACATAAACTGTGTTATTATAGATCTAATCTGAAACTATCCTTTGCTTTAAATTCTGTATTTAAAGATCTATTTGTTTTATCTATGTGCATGCAATCAACTCTGTGAACTATTGATTGGGTTGCACATCTTCCCTCCTTTCTTCCTGCTTTCTATTATTTTCCTCTTCTACAGATATTTCTTTTCTCTTACAGATGTTTACTTATTGTAAAACTGTCTAGCTATGGTTCATGAACTACATAGTTAAAGTAATACCCACAAATAGATACTAAGAAATACAACTATCAAAATCTTACACGGGAGCCTCACCGGTAAATGAGGGAGATTTATCTCATGACTGCCTAGGTTTTCAGCTGTGCAGAAAATCTAGCCAACATAAACCCAGTCAAAAAAGTTGCAATATTGAGTGTCAAGCATTGTGAGGAGTGTAGTGACTAGAGTCTTGCTAATACAATCTACAACTTTGTTGGCTTTACCTTTCTTATGTTCAATCACCAAATTGTATTGCTGTAAATATGTTAGACTTCATGTGGCATACATTCAAAATATTACTTTGTTTATGTAGGATTGAAGCATCTTATGATCAGAGTCATGGATGGTCTTCTTACTAAGAGCGTAATGGCACCATTGTTAGTTCTCATAGGTGTGCCTATGCATTGTGTGACTAAAACTTCTGAAATGTTAAGCGATTGGATTGTCCTTTTTCAATGATTGTAGTGTTGAGCCATCATCTGATGTGTCGGTCTCAATCTTGAAGGATCAAGTGATGTTTGGCATGGCGAAGACTGGCATGACACAAAGTCATAACTTAACAGTCCCCCTTGATGATAACTTCCTTCAATCCTAACGTGTTACGAAACATTTTTTTTCTTTGCATAATTGCTTAGTGAAAATATCAGCGTCTTGCTCTTCAGTAGGACAAAAAGAAAGAAGAATTTGTTTGTCTTCAATGAGTTGTTGTTTGAAGTGACGACGAATCTCAATGTGCTTTGATCTTGCATGAAAAACCAGATTCTTTGTTAAGGCAATTGCACCAAGGTTGTCACCAAAAGTTGGAGTAGGTGAAGTTTGAGGATGCCCCAAATCTGCAAGAAGTCTTCTAAGCTAAACAACTTCTTTGGCAACATGATTACATCCTTTATACTCAACTTCTATGGAAGATACATATGTAGATATTTGCTTCTTACGATTCCAAGAAATTACACTAGATCGAAATGAGAAACAATAGCCACATGTGGATCCACGATCATCTGGATCACCACCTCTATCAGAATCTATATAAACTGCCAAAGAAAAATTGCTAATTGAGGTACATTTGATGCCAAGGTTTAAGGTGCCTTTAATATAACGAAGAATTATTTTAGCAAATTTAAAATGAGTAGAATGGGGTTTCGACATAAAACGAGAAACTAAACCAACAATAAGAGCAATGTCAGGATGAGTATGGGTTAGATGATTCAAACTTCCAACTAATTGCCTATATAAAGTAGGATCAACAAGTTCTATTGGCTAGATTTTCTGCACAGCTGAAAACCTATGTAGTCATGAGATAAATCTCCCTCATTTACCGGCGAGGCTCCCTTGTAAGATTTTGTCAGTTCTATGTCCTAATATCTATTTGTTGGTATTACTTTAACTATGTAGTTCATGAACCATAGCTAGACAGTTTTGCAGCAAGTAAGTAGCTGTAAGAGAAGAAATATCTGTAGAAGAGAAAAATAACAGAAAACAGGAAGAAAGGAGGGAAGATGTGCAACCCAATCAATAGATCACATAGTTCATCGCATGCACATAGATAAAACAAATAGATATTTAAATACAGAACTTAAAGCTAATGATAGTTTCAGATCATATCTATAATAACACAGTTTATGAATAGATCTAGAAAGAAATAAGAAGCAAAATGCACCGTCGATACAAAGTTCTCCGGAAATCTCCTTTATTCCTCTGCTTGTAGAAATCAGGGGTTTCTGCTCAAAGTTTAAAACACAAGAATGCTGATTACAAATTTCAATCCTTTAACCCGTAGGTTCTTCCTCTACTTATAGTGTGTCGAGGAGAAATTACAAATAAGAAACTGCAACTGAACTAGAACATGAAGTAGTAAAGAGAACATTTGACACTCATCTTCCTAGAATTCCTCTCTAAGTGACATGCATCAGGAGTTAGAGCAAAAATTGTGCACATCTGCCACCTATTTAAAGAATCTTTCCAAATAACTTAAAGTAATGTTTTTTCAACCAATAACTTTAATTTACATTTTCATCTAGGAATATAAGAAATAAGAGAAGAAAGAAGAGAAGAATGAAGATCTGCCAGCTGTAACACCTATACTTTCTTTTTGTTCTGATATTGAATATACTTGTCAAACATGTAATTCAACAACTTCCCATCCGTTTTAACAATAGCATCTCTCTCGGTTATGAACTGTAACAACCCTCTGGATAAAGCAACAGTGTTAGCTTTCACTTTCTCTAAACTAGGCCCATATCCCTCAACATCTGCCTAAAGCTTTATGAGTCTACCAATTGAATCCATCATGAAAGGTAGGGTGGCTTTATCAACTTCTTTCCGTACAACCAGCATAAATTCCTCATGGGAAGCAGGTAATTCATCTGGGATGCTCACTGACACTTCTCCCATCTTACTCTCCAATAACTGCATCCTCTTCAGCATGAGCTTGTGGATCTCTATGCAGAAGGAAACTGAAATTTCTAACTGCTTCCCCTTTTCTACCAATCCGCCAGGCACAATCTGCTCTGCAATCAACACATCCTTTGGCAATGAGTGTATCTTAGCCAAAGTATCTAGATGACTTTTAGCAGCTATGTTCTCATTTTCTATCTGTGTCATCAATTCCTTTAGTTGAGATACTGCCTTGTGCATGTTCTCTAATTCAGCTGGTATTGGTTCAAATTGCTCTGAAGCTTGGTGAATGATTTGTTCCTTCCAGTGGGCAATAGCTTTGACATGGTCCCCTGCATCTTCTACCTCCTGCATCAGATGATCACTCACCTGCTCATGTGCTAGAATTGGATGAGTGGAAGGTTTGACAACCTTAGCAATGATCTCGCACAGCTAGAACACCTGCTTTTGAAGCTTGGATCTGTCAGCCTTCTCTTTGCCAAGCTTAAGGAATAAAGCGTTCATTAGTGTCTGCGTATCCTGCGTTAATCCTTCTGTGGTAGTTTGACCTATTGGCACTTTGGTCACTGTTATATCAGCAGATCCGTGAGCTCTCCCTTGTGCTTTCCCTCTGCTGGAACAAATAACTCAACGAAGATAACTCAACGAACTTCTGTCCTGATTCCTCAATAATCAACTTAGAAGTCATTTTGGCAACTTTAGGTCTTCTATCTCTTCCACCCAAACTCAGGAGCAGCTGGAAGTCGTGTTCTTCCAGGTTGATCTTCTCTCTGGCTTCGGGGATTGTCTGCAAAGCTAACCATGATGAAAATTTGCTTCTTGGGGAATGAGAAGTCACTGAGTGCACCACCATCTCATGCTTTGATTCCGCTCTATTAGAATTTGCCACCGTGTTATGACTGCCACCCTCTGAATTGTCCAAAGACAATGCTTTTTCAAACTCTGCCATCTGTGCTTTCAACTTCTCCGCATGGATAGGTGAAGACCTGAGTGGTTGAGGAGAAAATACAAATGACGCTAAATTCAAAGGGGGAACAACAAGATCTCTCTGAGGTTCCGGGGTTGCTAAAGTGCTATGAGTTGATGTTGGAGAAGTTGGATCTAGCACGATAGCTATAGATTTGGCCTTCTCTTGTATGTGAGACTTCTTGTGAACTTTAAGCTTTTCTGGCCTTCTGTTGCTTTCACCTTCGTGCTTTCTTTTGCTGGAATCTCCTGCGGTAAAGTTGCATGTGATTTGATTCATCAAAGCCTCATCCAGGCAATACCCCTTTGTCAGTAACCAGTTCGAAGTGTTAACCAG
Source organism: Taxus chinensis (assembly GCA_019776745.2). NCBI lineage: Eukaryota > Viridiplantae > Streptophyta > Pinopsida > Cupressales > Taxaceae > Taxus > Taxus chinensis. The sequence continues at coordinate 910,703,209 of CM034147.1, read as the reverse complement.
AACAATGAAGGATCTTTCTTCAATCGTCTGGCAGCCACCAATGTTTTCCTGAAGAACAACTCTATCTCCTCCCATCTGATGATACGAATCAAGTATCACATGCCCATCATCTGCGAGATCTGTAGGTATCCGTGCCAAACCATAATCAGACACTTGTTGCGTCGATAACCTGCTGAAGTTTTTCTTTCTGACCTCATACTCGTTCCTGCACTTCATCCAGAAGTCTTCCAACGAAGGCACATGTGAGTATTCCTGGGAGATTGTCTTCCTCGCTACTCCATATGGGTCAAAGTTCAGCCATGTTGGGAAGAACTCAGGTTCATACTCTGAAAACATTTTAGCTTCGACTCCTCTAGCTTTGTGGATGCTCTGGTAGCTGTAGTAACCCTCTGTGACTGGAAAGAAACCTGTAGACTTGTGCCGCTTTGATTGTAAGTCATGCATCTCCACGAGCTGTCTGCACAACTCCATGATGACCCACTTGTTTGGATACCTTGGCAACTTTACTGGTTCTCCTGAAAAGCCAGTTACCCTGAGATAGGTGAAGTCTGCAAACTGGATGAAAATGTAGCCATGTTGAGATACAGCTTCCCAAGTTTCTTTGCTTACCCTGTTGGTCTTTAGATCACTATTTAGTTTGCAGATGAATTCATAGAAGAACCCATCATTGACCGCTTTGTAATCTTTGCGGCATTCAGGAACTGTCAAATGTGGATAGCACTCAAAGATAGGATTTTTCGCCAGTACGCCCCGTCTATCTAGCTTGGAAAATATACCCTGTGAGGCTGCTGCATATACCAGGTATGAAGTCATTTTGAAGCTGTAAGTCCGCCTCACACTCTGAAGTTGCTCACCGATGTTGTCACTGATGATCTCTGCTCAATTGATTATTGAATCAACTTTGTTGATCTCAATAGTCCTCACGAAAGCATACATCCATGAACGGAAGTTGTGAGTATTAGCTTCTCCACTTAACCTGCAAAGCAATTTAGTGATATCATCCATTTCCTACACCAAGTTGGATCACGGAAGAGTCCTCGGGAACTTTGACGGGGACCTGTGTTTCTTTATATATCTATTGTTCATTATGCCCACGCAATCTGCTTTGTGTTTCTCCCATCTGTTGCCTGCATCCAGCATGCTAATTGCAATCACCACCGTTCGTGTTGAAATCATCAGACAATAATTAATAAACTGTGCATCCAGCCTAATAATTGTCTTTCCCACAGCATCCCGGATTGTTCTGAAAAGAGGATGATATGATCTTGCACACTCCATAACAAATTCAGGCAACTGAGCTGTGACTGGGAATGTTGACGCTTGAATAATTCCACTGCTTTTTATTGCCCGCATGAGATATGTCTTTCCGGCCCTGGATCTGTCAATTATTTCGGAGATGGGTTCCGGGCCTATGTCTGTGTCATTGATATCAACAAATTTGGAAGCTATGCATGATTCTGCTGATCTTTCTCTTTCATCTCGTTTCATCATGGCTGGAGCAATCTTTGTCTGAGCAATTTCCATATTTGGTGTCCCCGAGATTTCACCCTGAAATCTGGGACTACCCCTTTTAAAAAATTTCGTTCTTTTCAAAGTAACGGGTCGTTTTGTGTTTGTTTTGCCTGACAGTTGTTTGCATTGCTCTAAGGTATCCCGAGAGAGTCATAAAAGCCAAATTCGACAAAAATTCCCACTTCCTTGCCTTACTTGATTTTTAACATGACTTCTAGCCAAAAAGCTGCGACCCATTCTGGCATAGCTAAATGCCTAAAAGCTGACTTTTTTTTAATTGTCAGGAAACATCCAATTTTGGCGCGTAGGGTTGGAAAGACTTCCTTTTTATTATTCTGGCTATCTGCATGTTGATGTGAGTGCACATGTGAATACAAATAATATTTTTAACTTGCTTGGCATGTAAGCAAAGTTTAAAAATAGAGTGTAGCAGGCTTTATAATCAAATCTCAGTGAAGAAATTAGATATTCATGCTATGGACTGCATACTTGTCCCGAATTATTTGCAGGAATACTTCACTGGTGCTCATATTGGTGAAAAGAAGATGAAGTTAATGTTTAATACATTGAATATATCTTCAGAATCAGAGGAAGAAATAGGTCCAACCCTCATAATTGCAAAGGCTTTCGGAAAAATTCATCCTCTTGTTTCTAACGCAGCTCAAGTGGAAGTCATTGCATGAAAAATTCCTTCTAGGAGCTTGTCCATGTGCTCCCAATCTTCCAGTTGAAGCCTTCATTGAATTTACTTGTATTTGCCTTCACCCAGAGTGCTTTCCAGAATTTAAAATTGCTCATATGCAATTAAAAATAAAAGATGATGAGTTTTGTCTGAATTGTTTACAACAAGCATTTTACCTGGTGCACGTACTGGAGAAAAATCCCATGCAAAAGCTTCAAGGATAAGAGGGAAGACAGGTCAGAGGCAATACCCGCAAGCAAAATCATAGTCAGCTGCTTTTAGATCCAATTTGGTGAGAATCAAAGGAAATGATTGAACAACATACGGGAGAAAAATGCATCTCAGATTCAAGATAGAGATATCATTCAAATCATTCATTGCTAAAGTGAATGAAGCAAAAGTGCTATACAGGTTGGATTAGCATGTAGAGTATGGAAAAAGAACAAGAATGAGAGTGTTGCGATTTTTTTCTAATTTCTTTTCCTCTTTCTTCTTCTTTCTCTTATTTTCTCCGACCAAACAATTGAGCAATATATTTAAATTGTAAAACTTATGTAATTTGCTATAAAAGTCGTTACTTCAAGTTACTGGAAGAAGTCAATTACTTGGAAATAGGTGGCAAACATGCAAAATAGAAGGTTCTATTTTCAGTTATAAATCATGCATGTCACGCAAAGAGGAAATCCAAGAATAATACTGCCAGTTGCTTCCCCTTTTCATAGCTTCCACACGTGGCAATTCATTGTAAACTTCCTATTTGTAATTGCCCTCTATACACTATAAATAGAGGAAGAAAATCATCATCGGAATTTGTATCAGCATTCTTGGGTTCCAGACTTTGTGCTGAAACCCTTGATATCTTTTCTGAAAGCTTGAGGAATTAAACAGAGGTGGATTTCCGGAGAACTTTGCGTCAATGGTGCATTTGCTTCTTACTTTTGTGCAGATCTTTAGATAAACTTTGCATTGTCTAAGATTTAGATTATAAACTTTTGTTTCCTGTAATTCTGTATTGTGATATTTATTTGTTTTATCTGTGTGTATGAGACCAACTCTGTAAACTATTTGTTGGATTACACATATTCTTTTCCTTCTTCCCATATTCAACTATTCCCCATTCTGCAAATATTTTTTACGACCGCTTGCTGCAGAATTGCTTAGCTATGGTTCATGAGCTTCGCAGTTAAAGTAAAACCCACAGATAGTTATTAGAATACATAATTGACACGCAACTGTTTTATATGGGAGCCTCACCGGTAAATGAGGGAGATTTATCTCATGACTGCCTAGGTTTTAGCTATGCATAAAATCTAGCCAACAATATCATTCAACAATTTTACACCAAGTTCACAAGGAGTAGTAATTGGTTTGCAGATCAAATATATTGAATTCAATTAAAAAATCATGCACATATATGGATTGCGAAATTGAAATGCTATATTTTTCTTGCCAAACATGCATGCCTAAGAAATAACGCAAAAAACCTAAATCTGTCATTTTAAAGGTGTTTTGTGAAGCATATTTAGTGGAAGAGTAGAAGAAACCTCTGTTTAAAAATCACAATTTATCGGCGATAAATCATTTGCCTTCATGAAAATGATTAAACTTATGAAAAATCATGATTTTTGTTATCCCGATAAATCGGCGATTAATCGCGATAAAATACCTTGCAAAATCGTTGAAAATCGTGGTCAAACTCATCAAAAATCGTGGGGAAAATCGCGGCCTAGGGTTAAATACGAAAATAGACCAAATTAATTTGTTTTTTCTACTGTTTTCTCTTTGCACGACTCGTTTTTGCTACTGCTACTTGTATTTACTCCATTCATGGGCATTCCATGTGGAGGGCATTTGACGTGGGTAGGAGGGCACGCAAGTTCAGTTCGTGGCCATTTGAGTATGTTTTAAGTTCGTGGCCAATTTTCCAATATTGTGGCCATTTTGTGGCCAGTTTGTGCCCTAGCAGGTATTAGTACAGTAATACTAAAAATGTAGTAATAAGTTACATTAAAACTACAGTAAAAATACAGTAATATTTATTATTAATACAAATATGATTAAAAATACAATAATAATACAGTAATTAATACAGCAATATTAATATTAATAGTAAGTATTTTTTTTTTCAATATTAATATTAATATTAGTTTAGTATTAATATTAATTAGTAATAAGTATTAATATTAATCGAAAATATGAATATGGGCCTATGGCATTCTATAGAGTCACTTCTCGCATCATTTAACATTGTTTTCACATTTAATTTAAGTATATTTTATGAATTTAAATGTTTTTAAAAGTAGCGATCCCCCAAAGTTGTCGATTAGTGTCGATAAATTGCCGATTCCCGATTTCCGATTCAAAATTTGGCCTGCATGATTAATCGCCGATAACTCCATTGTTTTAACTATGGAAGAAACCAATGAATTATTACTACCAGTAATTATCAAATCATCAATATATAAGACTATGATAACTATTCCATTAGTATTTTTGACAAACAAATTAAGATCATGACAACTACGAGCAAAACCTTAAATCTATAAAAAAAAATGATAGATTTTGGAATACCATTCTCTAGGTTATTGCTTCAAACCATAAATAACTTTCTCACCAATTTGCAAACAAGATGCTCGTTTCCTTAATAAAACCAGGGGTTGAGACATAAATTTCTTCATGCAAATTACCATTCAAAAAAGCACTCTTAACATCCATTTGATAAATAGGCCAATGTATATGAGCAGCTAGAGCTAAAAAACTTTAATTGTGGGCATCTTAGCTACAGGTGCAAAGGTTTCATTATAATCAATTCCTTCAACTTGAGAAAAACCTCTAGCAACTAATCTAGCATAAAATTTATCTACTTGATTATCAAAAGTAAACTTAGTTTAAAACAACCATTTACAACTAACCAAATTTTAACCTTTAGAGAGGGGGACTAAGTTCCATGTTTGATTAGAGATTAACCGAGCCGGCTACTCATCATGCTTAGTTTTTTCCCAATGAGGGTGCCTGTAACTTGTTCAAGAGTTTGAGGACCATTGTGAGTCATAAGTTTCGACATCAAAACATAGAGGTGCAAAATTGTTTTTTAGTTCTACGAGAGTCATTAACAATTAGATCAACTCCAGATGCTTCTATAGCGGTTTTTGCCCATTTAGGTATAGGCTTAGGTGGAGCAAGACTAGAAGGAGAAGGAACAATAGGAACTTAGGTTAACACTGACTACGACAGAGACTTTCATGGATCAGGAGATGGACAAAAAGGAAATAGCAGGCTATAAACATTATCCTTTGTATAAAAAGTTCTAGTCTCATGTCAATGGCTTGCACTATTATGCAACAGCACATAGCGTTTCTTCTTGTAGATCCACATTTTGGTAGTTTGAGAGATCTTGTACCCGTTATAGCCTCTAGATTGTAGATCATAGTCTTGACAACTGTATGATGTGTGAGATCTTAGTAATCTAACTGATCCATTATGATTTTCTTTCAGAATATTGTAGAAAAGTCTCGTTTGCAGATACCACAATACACGTGAGACGCTTGGCTACACAGTAGGCAGATGACCAGGGTCCAAGCCTTTTCAGGTATGTGAGATCTGGTTATGTTTGAGAGTGGTTTCCCCAAATTTCACCCTAAAATCTGAGACTACCCCATGTGAAATTTTTCGTACTTTTAAAATAATGGGTCGTTTTTGTGTTTTTATTGCCAGAAAGTGTTTGTATTGTGTCAAGATATTCCCAGAGAGTCATATTAGCCAATTTTGCCAAATACCCAGATGCCCAAAATCGTTATATTCTGTCACTAGGGTTTGCCTGCGGGAAATTTGTATTTAATTATTCTGAGCCCCGTTTGAGGCAAATTGTGCTCCGGTTTAACCCTGTTGTGGTCTTACATGTCAATATTCCCATATACCAGTAGGGTTTTAACCAGGAATGAATCCTGGGCTTTATCTGTGACTTCTGGCAACGTTTTGGCGTTTTTAGTGTTTTCCCGTTTTGTTTTCTGTGAAATTTCTCTAGGTCAATTCCTTTGTCGGTTTAATCTGATTTCTTGCCTGGAGTATCTGGAGATCACCTATGGACGTTATGCCAGAAGGAATTTGACACAGGAGGTCTGGTTCTCTCTGAAAAGACGAAGTCATGCACGAAAAAACTTCTTTTGGGCAGGTCACATTTTTGGGAAAAGAAGATTTTAAGCTACAATGGGATTTTTGGTAGCAGCAGGCAGGTGGGAATTTTGTACTTGCCTAGCAGGGTACTTTTTCCCATGGAAGCAATGCCACTTAAGTCACAATGGGAAAATTAGAGGCAGCAGGCAGGCGGGAATTTCTTACCTGGCCTTGCAGAGTGAAAATTCCCATTGTGAAATAAAAGAAAATCACTTAAGGCATTGATGGGATTTTCTTACCTGCCTTGCAGGGTAAATAATCCCATTATGAAAGTCAAACAACTTAAGTGGATCATGGGATTTTTGGAGCTGCGGTGCAGGGTGAATAATCCCATTGAAAATTGGCTTTTAAAAATAGAAATGGCTTATGTCAAAAAGTGTGACCCCTTTTGGGATAGAAGACAACTTTAAATGCATTAATTAATTAATTCTTTCTCCAAATTTGGCGCCCAAGCATGAGGAAAAAGTCAACAAGGGTAAAGAGGATAAAGGAGATTAGAATTAGAATTCTAAAATTAAATAAATATAATTTATTTAATGCAGCCCCCTTCATGTCAAAAAGTGTGACCCATATTGAGGAGGAATAATACTTTTTAAAGTATTAATTGATATAATTAATTCCTATTTTTAGTGGATGAGGTCAAAGCACACTGTGAAGCTTAAGTGGACTGGAAGTAGTGAGCTAAAATTAAATAAATTTAATTTATTTAATGGCAGCCATGAGCATGCACAAAATAGGCGCCCCAGTTGAAGAGAAAAACATGTTAATTAATTAATTAATTGCCAGGAATAGGAGGGGCAATAATTAATTATAGAATGATGAGGGTTATATAAGCATGGGCTGCCATAAGGATGAATTAATTAATTCTTTAGCAAGGAAGTGCAGCCCAGGCAATTTTGGCACCCCATTTGAAGAGGAATTTTGCACAGAAGGTGTTTTATTGCTGGAAGCTTCAAAGTTTGGCGCCTAGGTTTGAAGGAGCTTGATTTGTGTCTATTTAATTGTCTGCATAGTGGTACTAGGTGCTCAAGTGAAGTTGGTAAAATTTATGCTTGCTTTGCATGCAAACAAAACATCAAATTTTGGGGCAGCAGGCTTGATATATGTAGATTTTTATAATTAAAATCAAGTGTTCATGTTCTGGTTGTCATCTTTGTCTGAATTAATTGCAGGAATTCATTACAGGTGCTTTTATAAGAGAAAGGGAGCTTAAATCAATGTCCAATACATTGAACATATCCTCCGAATCTGAAGAAATCTCCAGATCTGCACCAGTTGTAAAGAATTCCGGCCGAATAAAGAGAAAAAGAATTGCTCAGACAAAGACAGAATTCGGCCATGGCAAAGCGGGATGAAAAAGAAAGCACAACAGAGTCATGCATCACTTCTAAGTTTGCTGACATTGGAGATACAGATCTAGGTCCAGAACCTCTTTCCGAATTGATTGACAGATCTAGAGCTGGAAAGACTTCCCTCATGCGTGCAGTCAAAAGCAGTGGAATCATTCGAGCTGCAGCATTTCCATTCACAGCCCAGTTGCCAGAATTCGTCATGGAGTGTGCTAGGTCTTACCATCCATTATCCAGATAAGTCCGAGATGCTGCGGGGAAGACAATAATTCGGTTGGACGCACAGTTCATCAATTATTGTCTGAAGATTCCAGCACGAAAGGTGGTGACTACTATTAGCATACAAGATGCCGGCAACAGATGGGAAAAGCATAAAGTTGATTGCATGGGCATAATGAACAACAGATACATGAAGAAGCCCAGATCTCCTTCCAAGTTCCCGAGAACTCTTCCACGATCTAATCTGGTACAAGAGGTGGATGATATTGCCAAATTGTTATGCAGGATAAATGGCGAAGCGAACGCTCACAACTTCCGCGCATGGATGTATGCTTTCTTCAGGACCATTGAAATCAACAAAGCAGATTCAATAATCAATTGGTTGGAAATCATTAGTGACAACATTGGTGAGCAGCTCCGGAATGTGAGGCGTACTTACAGTTTCAAAATGACTTCGTATTTGGTTTATGCAACAGCTTCACAGGGTATCTTCTCCAAGCTAGATAGACGTGGTGTTCTTTCCAAGGACCCTATTTTCGAGTGCTACCCACAGCTTACTATACCCGCATGCAATAAAGATTACAAAGTGGTCAATGATGGATTCTTCTACGGATTCATTTGCAGGTTGGACGGCGATCTAAAGGCCAACAGGGTGAGCAAGGAAGCGTGGGAAGTTGTGTCCAGGATTGGCAGTATCTTCATCCAGTTTGCGGATTTTACATACCTCAGGGTCACACACTGGCTTTTCGGGAGAACCAGTTAAGTTGCCCAAATACCCGAGTGATAGATTGGTCATCATGGAGCTGAGCAGACAACTCGTGGAGATGCATAACCTACAGTCGAAACGGCACAAGTCTACAGGCTTCTTCTCGATCACTGTGGGCCATTATAGCTGCCAGAGCATTCATAAGGCCCGAGGAATTGAAGCGGAAATGTTTTTTGAGTACAAGCAAGAGTTCTTCCCAGCACGGCTGAACTTCAATCCATTTGGAGTGGCAAGGAAGACAATCTCCCAGGAGTACGCGCATGTGCCTTCATTGGAAGATTTCTGGATGAAGTGCAGAAGCGAGTACGAGGTTAGAAAGAAAGATTTCAGCAGGTTATCAGCATGGCAAGTGTTTGACTTTGGATTAGCACGGATACTTGCGGATCTTAAAGATGATGGGTCTGTGTTACTTGACACATACCATCGGATGGGAGGAGATAGATTGTACTTCAGGAGAGCGTAGGTGGCTGCCATACGATCGAGGAAAGGTCTGTTGCCGTTCTGGTCAATGCTTCAAACTGGTTGCTGACGAAGGGATATTGTCTTGATGAATCAAATCACGGGCAACTTCGGCACAGAAGATTCCCTCAAGAGGAAGCACGGAGGAGAAAGCAGCAGAAGGCCTGAAAAGATTAAAGTGCACAGAAGGTCTCACTCGAAAGGAGAAGATCACTTCTACGGCTATGGTGTTAGTTCCGACTTCTCCAGCATCAAGTACTTCACCGACTATTGCACCTCAATAGGATACTGCCATTCCTCCGTTGAATCCGGCAACATTCATCTTTTCTCCTCAGCCACTCCATTCAGCACCTCTTCCTAAAGAAACGTTGAAGCTACAGATGACAGAATTTGAAAGAGCTTTGTCTTTGGATGATTCAGAGGATGACAGCCACAACACTGTAGCGGTTTCAGATGGAGAGGAATCAGAGCGCAAAATAGTGGTACACTTAGCAATTTCTTATTCTCCGAGAAGTAATTTCTCAGAATGGTTGGCTTTGCAGTTGGTTCTAGAGGTTAGAGAGGAAATGATCTTGGAGGAACACGACTTGCAGCTGCTCCTGAATCTAGGCGTAAAAGACAAAAGACTTAAAGTGGCTAAGGTAACTTCAAGGTTGATCATTGAAGAGTCGGGGCAGAAGTTTGCCGAGGTGTCAGTTCCAGTAGAAGGAAAGAAGAAGGATGAGCTCAAGACAGAAGATATAACAGTAACCAGAGTACCCATAGGTCAAGCCACCATAGAAGGATTGAAGCAAGACACGTAGACATTGATAGATGCTCTATTCCTTAGGCTTGACAAAGAAAAGGTGGAGAAAGTTGAACTTCAGAAGCAGGTATCTCAGTTGTGCAAGATCATTGCCAAGGTTGCTAAATCTTCCACTCAGCCCATTTCAGCACAAAAGTAGGTGAGTGATCATCTGATGCAGGAAGTGGATGATGCGAGTAACCAGGTAAAAGCTATCGACGAATGGAAAAGTCTGATCATTCGTCAAGCTTCTATACAACTCAGAGAGGTGCCAGCTTGCCTAAAGGTTATGAAAGATGCATCAGATCAGCTGAAGCAACTGGTAACAAGCACGATAGATATGAACATAGTTGCTGAGAGTAACCTAAGTACTTTGGCTGAAATAAATAAGCTGCCGAGAGAAGTGTTGATTGCGAAACGGATTGTGCCCAACGGATCAGTTGAGAAGGGGAAGCAACTTGAGTTTGCAGTATCTTTCCGTTCGGAGATCTGCAGAATTATGCTGAAAATGATGCAGGCACTTGAGAGTATGGCATCATCTTTACCAGACAATGTCATTGCTTTCACTAATGAGGAAGTGGTCAGGAACGTTACTTCATACACAAGGACCATTCCTAACAAAGTACCTAATTCCCTGGAAGGATCTCTTCTAATGGTGCAAGGGAGAATTGATGGAGCTGTTAGGCCTTTCATGATGAATTCCATCAGCAAACCGGTGGCACTGCAGTCAGATATTGAGAAGTTCGGGCCTAGTTTGGAGGATGTGGAATCGTATATCAGGGTATTGAACAAAGGCTTGTTGCAATTCAAGACAGAAAAGGAAGTTGTGGCTAAGACAGATGGGAAGATGCTGAATTACATGTTCGACAAGTATATTCAGTATCAAAACAAAAAGAATATGTAGATGTTACAGTTGGCGTGTCTTTCTTCTTCTACTCTTCCACTTCTTGTATTTTTCACGTTCTAAAGATATAATTGTAAAACCATTACTTTTAAGTGATGTGGAACGATTCTATTAGTTAAGTGACAGATGTGTATAAGTTTGAATATGGTCCTGGATGCATGTCACTTGAAAAGGAATTAGAGGGGGATGATTGCCAGATGTTACCTTTACTTCTTGTTTATGTTCCAGTTCAGTTGAGTTTCCCATTTGTATTTTTCCCTTCTACATTCTATAATTAGAAGAAGAACCTTCGGGTTAATGATCGAGAATTTGTAAGCAACATTCTTATATTCTAGACTTTGTGTTGAAATCCCTGATAGCTATTTGAAGCAAAGGAATAGAAAGGAGCAGATTTTCGGAGAACTTTGTGTCACGGTGCATTTTGTTTCTAACTTTTTAATCTCAGATCTACTTATAAACTTTGGGTTATTTTAGATCTAGATATGAAGTTGCCTTTGCTTATAATTCTGTGTGTTAATATCTATTGGTTTTGTCTATGTGCATGCAATCAACTCTGTAATCTATTGATTGGGTTGCACATCTTCCCTATTTCTTCCCTGTGTTTATATTATTTCCTTCTTCTTTAGATATTTCCTTTCTTTAACAGTTGCTTACTTGCTGCAAAACTATATAGCTATGGTTCATGAGCTGCATGGTTAAAGTAAAACCCCAAAATAGATAATAGCATATTTTATTGACAAATCATACACGGGAGCCTCACTGGTAAATGAGGGAGATTTATCTCATGACTACTTAGGTTTTCAGCTATGCAGGAAATCTAGCCAATAATAACTTTAGTGGGAGTACTATTAATAATATAAACAACACAGTTCATAGCTTCAACCCAAAACTTATAATTCCCATTTTTAGCATGCAACATAAACCTAGCCATTTTAGTGATAGTCATATGTTTATGTTTGTCAACACCATTTTGCTTATGTGTGTAAGAAACAACCTTTTCATGTTTAATACCACGTTGCTTACAATATGCAAGAAAATCAGAATTGACATATTTAGTACCATTATCAGCGCGTACAATACATAAGGAACAACCAAATTGTTTTTTAATAAAGCCACGAAATTCAATAAATATATCCAAAACTTGATCTTTCGTTTTCAAAAAATAAATCCAAACTCTCAGTACAATCATGTACAAAAGTAAGAGCATATCTAGCACCATTCATATGAGTTTGCATCTCACCTAAAAAGTTACTATGAACAAGATGCAATTTTTTAATTGCATGCTAAAATTTGCTTTTAGGAAATGATTCTCGATGGATTTTACTATCCATACATCCAGTACAAATAGACTTAGAAGTAGGAAATTCAGGAAATCCATGCACCATGTCTAGTTTATGCATAAGTGCAATGCTTTGCTAATTAATATGACCTAATATTTTATGCCATGAACTACCATAAATAGAAGCAACTAAAACATGACTAGAAGAAGGGGAAGATAGTGCAGTAGATTTAAACAAATCATCTTTATTGAAAAAAATTATACCAACTTAAAAGTTTTTCTTTGCTGATTTAATATAACAAGTATTTTGAAAAAATTCTACATTGTAATCTTGTTTGCATAATTGAGGAATAGAAAGGAGATTTAACTTTAAATCAGGAGCAAAGAAAACATCATGTAATTCACCATTAGGAATACTAACATTACCAATCGCTTCTAAATTGAATGAAACATGATTTGAAGACATAACTGATTATTAGAATTATCTGACTCTAAAATTGTAAATCAATCAACATTCGGTGTCATATGTCGAGTAGCACCAGAATCAAATCCATTCAATAGGAGAAAAATAACATAAAGCACAAGTAAATGCAGTCCTAGTGTTAGACTTATGAATTTTTTGAGTCTTGTTACTAGCACTAGCATTAGTGTTTTCATGTTTCTTTCCATTTTTAACATCACGTTTCTTACAAAAGCAATGATCTTCATCATAACCATCCTTATGACAATAAGTACAAACAAATTTACCCTCAAGGTTGGAGTTTAACTTGTTTTCATTTTTATCATATTTGTGGTTGGTCTTACAATGTTCATTGTTATGAATCCTTGTGTTGGTGTTGAGAAACAAAAACATGTTCATTTGCTTAAGACTACCAAACTGAAGTAACTTTTGTTCTTTTTGACGTAGAAAATCATAGAAAAGATCAACCTTCAATTAAGTTGGAGTAGGAATAATAAGTTGAGAGTGAATATTTGTAATGAATTGTTGAAAAAGCTTATGTAAACTTTTTTTCATAATAGTATGAATTAAATTTAAATTTGAAAGTTTAACACCTAAACCATTTAATTGTGATTTTAAAGAATGAACTTTAGTAAAAAAACCATCCATAGTTTTGAAATCAACATACTTTAAATATGAAAGTTGATTTTGAACTTGAATTTTTTGAGATTCATTCACAACATCATACACTTCTTTTAGATTAAACCAAGAAGTAGTAGCAGTAATACAACTTTCAATATGAACATGAAGTTCGGGTGACATTGCCATACCAATCAACCTTAAGGCCTCTGAATTTTTAACTTGCCACTTTTTGCGCGCTTAAACAGAGGTTATTTAAATTCGAGTTTAAACCAATCTTTAACTTGCCATACCAATCTTCAGGTATAGGTTATTTACCCTATACAATTTTGACCAAATGTTTAAACGTAAAGATGTATTGCATATGTGATTTTTATAATTGGTAGTTTAAAGAAGTGAGTTTAAATTCGAGCAATAATTGAGTCATTGTACCTCAAATTCTTACAATACCAAGTAAATCGAAAAAATGCAATAATCCATACACTTAAGAGGAAATGCAATGATAATGCTAATAAAGTTTTTAAAAAAATGCGTGAAACATGATAAAAGTTTTTTTTTAAATGATTTGTTATAATTTTTATCTCATAAACTGTATTTGGGTTACACTAAAAATTTCAACAACATTTTCCTAACATAGAAATGACCAAACCCAATGAAAATCTAAAAAACCCAGATTGTAAATCAAAAGTTAAGAATTATTTTCCAAACAAAATTAAAAAAAAATTGGGTATGAACTATTCATAACAGTTTCTTAATTTATTTTTATTTCTTAAACCATAATCTGGGTTATGCTAAAATTTTAACAATATTTTTCTAACATAGAAAGGAAAAAATCCATTAAATTTTTTAGCGATCCAGATTGTCTATACAAAAGTTATGACCTTTTTTTATATGGGATTTATAAAATAATTGAGTAAAAATGAGTCCAAAAAAAAAGTTTTTTTTGTACAAATACAACAAATGAAGAAAACTAGAGATTAGAAGATCTTAGGAGATCTCAAACAGTAATCAAAATTAAAATCTATTTATTTTTTTGTTTTTGCAAATAAACATTAAAAAAAACTGCAAAACAATGGATTTAAATTGATTTGAAAAATCTTCAAACAAGCTTGCATTTTGAAACAAATCCTGCAAAATGTTAGATTGCAAAAAAAAGGGTAACAATAATAATTTTCAGTTACAAAAAGACAATTTTTTTGCAAGGGTATGAGCCTTTGCAAAAAAAATGTGTCAAAAAATTAACAAATCTTCTTGCTTCTCCACAAAAATACTAAATACGTAGTTTCAAAAATAGAACTGTACTTTGATGTCGTGAAAGAATAATCTACAACATCTTTTACAAATAACGTTGAAACAATAAGTAAATAAATGCAAATAAGGTACAATGTTACTTCATAAAATAAGCAAAACCATGAAAAGTGTTGCGACACAAGTTGCTAAGTGGGGAAACCGAATCAACGGAAGAAAACTCCACACGTATTAAGAAGGGTTAAACACTATTCTCTAGATTACAATCTTTGAGAAGAGAGAGCAAAAAGAGAAGAGAACAGAAAACGAAGAATATACTTCCAATAATGAGAGAGGAGAGGAGAGAGCTCTTTAAATAGAATAAGAGAGCCAAAGGGAGTTATAAAATAACTCCATCATTACCTATGCAAACCTTTTTAGTGTGTGCCTAGTGTCTCTAATCCCCATGAGGTGAGGGGGAAGTGTGTGACAAGTGTAAGAGGAGTTATATGTGACATGGAACTCCAAGATCCTCCATAGGCTTCTCCTTTGTTTGTACTTTTGCACCAAGAGCTTCCTCAAACCGAATGGCTTCTTTCTTCCTCAAACTGCGAACCTTCGATGCTCTGATACCAATGTTAGCATATGCTAAGAGAAGAAAGAATTCAGAGAAGGCAAACTGCACTGCTCAAATGTCACAGGCAGAGTGAATATATCATGTGAAAAGGTGGTTATAGATTGGTTGAACAGGTACCAGCCGAATAACTACATAACAACTTTACATGCTATATAAAGCTCTATATTTTAACAAGATTCGGGCATTCATTTGAGTTGATATCCCATCTACTCATCCATTCATGGCTTTGTTTCATCCATTTCTCTCTCCCATGCAATTCTACTTCTCCTGTGGCCATAGGCCATTTGTTGGTCTCCATGTTTTATGTTTTTTTCAAGTAGCATAGTAACCTAATCATAGTGTCTGCCTTTAAAAAGTGCATATTTTTGCAAGGAGTATTTTGTAGGGGACAAAAGACTTGATTTTGATTTTTGTTGAAATTAGGTGCTTCTTGATCCTTTCTATTTGCCTATATTTCAAACTTGAATTGCCACAAGCCCATAAATCACACCCACACAACACCACGAGGTTGATAAGAAATCCAAATAAGATTGTAGTGTTCTTCTAATCCCATAGTTTTAGATTCCTGCATTTGTTTTGTAGTGCATATAGAGTTTTCCATCCACCTTGTATTCTTTGCATTTTACATGTATCCTAATTAAGTTTGTTGTAAAAGTCTAGACCCAGATACTTGTATTCCGATACCACTTCAACAGGGTCTCTTTTGAATTGGAAGTCTAAATGCTTCTTTTTTATTTTTAGGGAGGTCAATTTATTAA
This sequence comes from Taxus chinensis, assembly GCA_019776745.2. NCBI lineage: Eukaryota > Viridiplantae > Streptophyta > Pinopsida > Cupressales > Taxaceae > Taxus > Taxus chinensis. The sequence continues at coordinate 910,687,382 of CM034147.1, read as the reverse complement.
TTTTGCCGATGTTAACCCGCATCTCTACCTCTTTACAAAAGAAATCTAGGGCTTGTAAGTGGTCTCTCAAGCCTTGGGTTATTTTTGAAATTACAATTAGATCATTAGCATACAATAGGAGCATCACCACACATTTGGCCAAGTGAACCCCTCCACCACTATATTTGTTTATCCATACTTCTAGCTTGTCTATATATAACCCAAACAAAATAGGAAAGGGTGACCTTGTTTGTTACCTATGTCACTCCTACAACACTTGGACACCCCTACATGTGTTTTGATAATCCAAATTAGCATTCAGAGCAAAACTGAGCCATATAACATTCAAAGAAGGATTTCTCAAAGTCTATTTTTTGAAAGTACTGAAATCATTTATTAGCTGTTGATGATCCGGATGAGTATTCTGTGTAGGAATGATCCATATCAGCAACTAGAACATGATTTCTAAAAGTCTGTTTTTAGAAAGTCTTGAAATCTATTTTTAGCATTTTTTGACAGCTTTTGGTTTTTTGCAATTTTAGGGTCTTCAGAGCATTTCTGGGCTTCAAATGAACATAAAGAGAGGAACACATCATTGTGGTGGTTTTTCTCTAGTTCACTAAGACATCTTACCAATGGTCCTTGTGGTTCGCGAATCAGATCATCAGGCTAGGAGATATAATATTATTGGCAAGGAACACTAAAAAATAATAATATAATATTATTATTATTTTCGGATTTTGTCCTCTTCTGCCCATTTGAATTCATGTCGAAGGTTGATACATGTCATATCCATGTAGGACGACCTTTCGGTTACCATTTGGAGCCCTTCATTTGCTATTCCCAACAACTTCCATCTTCTGTGTTGTTCCTCTTTAATGAAGATGGTTTCGAATGAAGACATAAGTTTGCAAGTTTGTGAAGAAATAAGTTGTAGTTTGCAGGTTTGCGGGTTTTGAGGCATACATCTCTCCTATAAAGTTTCCCCATTTTTTACACATCTTCATTTGAAGAGCATTATGAGGCATACATCTCTCTTATAGAGTTTTCCCATTCTGCATACATTCTCGATTACAAAGATTTATGGCATACATCTCTCCTACAAATTTTGTCAAATTTCTATGCATTACCAATTGCAATAAAATACTTTTCTGCAATTAAAGTTATTTCTGCAACAAGATTATTTTGCGGATGCAATATAGTTCTTTTATTTCCGTAATCAAAGTTCTTTTATTATGAATTGATTACCATAACACATCAGTGCCATAGTTAGTGTGTTATCTGCTAAATTCAAAAAATAATTCCTTCTCTACATTTAAAAAAATAGACTTTCAGAAATCTTTCTCTAAATGCTGATATGGATCAATCTTGCTCCGGATGCTTATCTAGATCATTTATTTTGGCCTCGACTTGCTTATACAGTCTATGAATTGCTTCCCTGTAGTGAGTTGGGATCCTTAGTTCCCCCATTCTACTCCATAGTTTGCTCCTTGGTATTGTATCGAATGCTGTCTTGAAATCTATGAAACAACAATAGACTTCCACCTTTTTTATCCCAAACCTTTTCAATTAAGTGTTTGAGTGTGACACAATGATATATTGTTGAATTTTTCGGTGTAAAACTTGCATCCCCCTTTACTCTCTTTCCTTTTTCCTAAACCCAACTGCTAATCCTATGTTCTACCATGCTCCGGAAGAGATTTACAAATATGGGATTGACAATGATGGATTGGCAGTTTGAATGATTTTTTAACATCTCCGCTCTTAAACAAAGGTATTGTTAGGCTAGTTGTCCACTATGTTGAGAAACCATCATGAATGTGAGATTGTTGAATATTCCTCTGATGTGAGGTGCCAGGATTTGTGCTCTCCATTTTAGATATTCCGCTTGTAGGTTGTCTATACCCCTAGCCTTACCTATTGCTAGCTTCCTAATCCCTTGGTTGATGTCTTTAGTTGTGAAAAGTTCTTCGCTGACATTGATTGTAGGAGTTTTCTTTTATTTTTCATGTTCATACAATTGTTTTGAATACTCCATCCACTGACTTGTAATGTTGTTTCCTGTTTGAGTTTTTCCCCTTATGTAGCTCCCTCCAAAATCTTTTTGGATCATATTTCCCGAAGCATATCAACTCATTCCTTCTTGTTCTCACCATTTGTTCATGTATTTTTCTATTTCCCTTCGTCTTACCTATTGGTTCCTTTAACGTTTTTGCATTCTCAACACACCAAGGGATTTTTGGAAAGCTGTTTCTCCCTTTCTTAGGATTAGATATTTGGCATGTGCTTTGATCTTCTTGAATTATGTGCATAATCCTCTCACGTTTGGTAGAATATATGCATATGCCAAATGCTCTCATATTGTCTACCTCTTGCAATTCATTTCTCAATGCAACACTAAAGGCATGTCGATTTTCCTATGTCAAGAGCATGTTCCCTTTTGTTGGTGGTTTATCTCGATTGGCACAAATGTGCTGATCTTGCTACTTAATTCATTGTAGTTGAAACTTAATTACATTGGGTTGTGATCTGATTTAAGCTCCATGAGAAAATTCTCTACCTCCATCCATACTATTCTAGATATACATTTTTGTGAAAATATAGCATAGTCAATTGCACTATTTGTTGCAAGGTTTGCATATATGATTCCTTGATTTATGGCATTTAGTCACACTGTAGCAGATGATCAAATTGTATATTCTAAACAAGCTTAGTAACTCTTCCCGAAATGCGTGATGGTCCCATGCTCTTCTTATCAAAGTCTAGTCCATTGTAACCATGAAGGATTGTATCTAGGTCCTCATTGTTTCTTTAAATGTTGATATATTTATTCATTTTCTTTGCATGTAAATCTCCCGCTAGCATTATATTTTTCTAGCTTACTATAAACTGAAATGTCCCTCTTTATGGATGAATATGGGCCTTTGCACAGTCTAAATGACGCTTCTTACAAGAGTTGGAATTTTGGGGGCAAAGTAGCATGCAACTATGCCAACTGTTATGTCGTTTTCTATGATTCTAATCAATATATACTATTTATTTACATCTTGTTTCTCTATTTTAATTATTCTGCTCCAAGTTTCTGTTACCTAAACCATTATTCTCCCTGGCTCTTTACCATGTTTTGTTGCCTTATTCCGTACCGTTGCTTTCTTGCATCCTTCAAAATCTGGAGTCTTGCAGCCATCTTGCCCATGTTTCTATAATTATAATTATTTCTCTATGTCTACGTATGGGCCCTACCCAGGTGCTCTTGTCCAAGGGCAGCCTCTACCATTCTAGCTTACCAGTGCAAGATGCTCTCAATTGGTGAGATAGGTTTTCTAATTGTTTAGGTATGCCCATTTTCCTTCATTCCTTGCTGCCTTCATTTTTTCCTATTCCTTCTCTCTTCTAGTTGCAAAAATGTTAGATCTTCATGCAAGTAAAATGTCGAATCTCTCAACAAGGCTTTATTTATTAGCACGCATGTCTTATCCTCAAAGTTTTTCCATTGTAAGATGGAGATGCCCATCTTCCCATTTTTTTCCCATTCTATTCGCTTGTCGAATTTGACCTTTCCATTATAGCCAGTCTTTGAGAAAATCCCTTGTTAAGTTGCTTGTGTCCCCCCCCACCCCCCACAACTTCTCCATAATAATTCTATCCTTTGATGATTAATGTTTGTTAATCTATCATTTTGTTCTCTTTCCTTTATCATTCGACTCTTGACTTGCTTTTATATCAATTCTTTTTGTTTAGCCTATGGTTCTTCTACTACATGTGCCTATGTCTGAGCTTCTTCTAGCCGATTTCTTCGATCATTCTCTTTTGCTTCCATGTTTTGAAGTGCCTTACACAATTCTTTTATTTGTGTTGCGCTCATTCCTTTATGCCCTTCCTTGAAACTTGTTGGAGAGTGATTGGTTTGTTTGAGGGCGTGCCATTCACATTGTCCAACATCCATAAGTTTTTGTAGTTTTGTTCTACTTTGAGCACTTTTCTACCTTCAATTTTTGCTTGGTTTTTACCACATCTTCCAATTTGAGATCTTTCACCTTTTCCCTTGCTTCCATCTTTTCTAGCCTCTCTTTAAGGCTCATTAGCTCGCACATGTCGCTTTAGCGACCATATGAGCAGAGTTGGTGTGGGAGTGTGTGTTTTCTCTCCATCTTGAATCTCCCCTAGTATACCCCTACTGTTAGGTATATGTGTCTCACCACTTCCTTCTCTGAATTTTTTATTACTGCATGAATCTGTTCTTTTGTTCTTTGCTGCTACCATTCTGTCCTGTACTTTCTGTTCCTCCTTTCCTTGACCTAAATGTGGCTTAGGGTTTAGGGTTTCCTGTATGCTTGACTTTGTTTATGCAATTCTCTTTTGTTTTCGGTCTCCGTTTATGCTTCCTCATAGCCTGAGCTTGCCAATGTATTATTATTCCCCAATATTGTTTGGTATTGACATAAATTTGTTTTACATCTACCTTTGAGAGAGCTACATCTGATTGAGATAAGGCAGTATTGCACGGGAGCTATATCATTTGTGGGTATAAATAAGTATGTGCTCCACATAGCTTAAATGCTCCATCCATCCCCACAAAGTAGGGTTTTGTGTATGCATATGCTGGAACCATTTGATATCCTGTTGTAGCCTAGCTAGAATAGATATCTCAGACTGAGTCATTCTGCTAAATAGTGGAACCTGCTGATATCCAATCTCTTGCCATGTTAATTGCCCTGCCCCAGGCGCATATTTCTCCATTATAAGTTCTTTCCCCATTGAGGACAACATGCTCGGAAATACCTTTCTTGATATTTTAATATAGGGTTATAGTTTATGCTGCATAAATGCGGGAGTATTTCTACACTTTTGTATTTCCTTTAACTGTGCTCACACTCCGTAATGTTGATCGCTATATTATAAAATGGAATTGAGAGATGCGAAGAGAGTGGGTTCAATACTTGGTCAGCAGCTAAGCCCTGTTGTTTTTCCCATCATTCACTGTGCCTGCTCTGTTCAGTGTGCATGCTCTGTTCAATGTGCTTGCTTTGTTGTTCATTGTGCCTGCCTGTTCAGTGGAAGTCTTCGCTGAATCTCTCGCCTGCTGGGTCATCAAAGTTGTTCACTCAACACATAACTAATAGCAACCAGAACTTTCATATGAAAATGCATTAAACATGAAAGCCACTTGCAGATATAAAACCAGATGAATGCAATCACCATCACATTCAATTGAGATTACTCTGCACAAGAATACAGAATATCAAATTATGGTCGCTTGTTGGAAGATTTGGTTCTCATCCATGTTTACAATTGAGGTCAAACATCTCAAATATACATTTTTTTTAGAATAATATATTACACGATATGGACATTTAGATGCAACATCCGTTCTAAGCTGACAACATAACTTCCTTTCTGAATATTTCTAGCCTACTTACCACTTTACAGGCTGCCATCCCCAATCATCTTCTTTTATAGGATCACGCTTTCTCCAACTGTACATGCTTACCTTGAGTTCCACCCGACAGGCTTCTACTGCCTCTAGTTTCTCTCAATATATGCATATTGTCTCAGTTTCGATGCAGCGGTCATACATGATATCTCTTAAAATCCACAACTCGCCTCAGTTACAATGCCAATCATGACTTACAGGCTTATTAGACTGAGAAGTTCAGACATTTATTTTTATTTTATTCTCAGAAGTAGAGGTCACGGTCAGAAGAGTAGTGGCACAAATAATTTTTGGGTCTTTTTTCAATTATAGCACACATGAAAGATGCTTTTATGCCTTCTATTCTCATGCTCAAACTACTGTTTATGCTTTTTGGAGTTATGATGGAACTTTCAATTAGATGTTAATATCAATGGTCTTATATAGCCCCCTTAAATTTATCCATGTTATAATTATTTTTTTGTTCAATTCAGGAAATTTGGTTCATTTCTTGTTTGCAACATCTCCATCTTCTAACTTATTTGACTGATAGGAGCAGAGAAGCCTCTAGAATGTTGCTCCTAGAGTCTATCCATTTTTCTTTAGACGTGTTTGTTCCATTTGCCCCCCGGGTTCAATCCATACTTATTATCACAGTTATTTAAATATTCTTTTGTTTTCTTTTCCTTTCTTGTGTTGGGAAAGTAGCCTTAGTCGACATGAACACTCTGTGCAGCTGGTGCCTAGGTGGCATGAACATTGGACATCCAATAAGGTCTATGATGGAGATATGATTGTGCTTCAAGGACAGGAGAAAGCGTTTTTAGCAAATGCTAGTCAGGATGGTTATGATGTCAACAAAGAGTATTCAAAGCTTACTTTCACACCAACACAGGCTGACCGGTTTGTGCTGGCATTTCGCAATTGGTTACAGCGTTATGGTAATGGACAACCAGAGTGGCTTGTACCGACTACTCCAGGACAGCCTCTACCTTCAACCGTTCTGTCTAAACAACAGGTGAATACCGTATCAGGGTAACTCAGTCTCCTTCGTGGATGCACATGATATATACCTTGTTACCCATTGAATTTAACTGAGGTAGGATTTGTATGTGACAGATGCTTGACAGGTACGACCAACATACACTTAAATGCTCATCTTGTAAAAATGCATATGAATCTTTCCAACTCCTACAGAAGTTTCTCCTTGGTGCAACTGTGGTCTTTGCGGCAACTGCTGGCATTCCACCTGAGATAAAATTCCGCATTGTCCTGGCTAGTGCAGCAGTTGTAACTGCTGGGTTAGCTTACATTCTCAAAGAGCTTGAGAAGAATTTTGTATTTATTGATTATGTGCATGCAGAGATTGACTAATTGCTCAATATTTTATCTGTTTTTCCTTTATGCCTGTTAGTTAGAAGGGAAACAGAAACAGATTTCTTGTAGTTGTAATTATAATAAATACGCCCGGTATGCTTTTTCCATCTGCTCTCTGTCCTCTCGAAGCATCCAAGCAGATTTCCAAATTGGTAATGGGTTAATGTTGAGTACGGGATATAGTATCTCAATGTGCAGAGTAGAAATATTTTCAAAGGGAGCAAAATAAAAGTGAGGTAAGTGAGCTTGAGTGATTTTTTTTATAAAGCAATGAATGTTAAAACACTGCGGCACATCCTGCATGTATTGCGTAATGTTTCCTTGAAGGTTCTTAAACATTATCTATTGTGGCATATCATGCATGTTAAAGAAAATTATTTTAAAAAACTATAACATTTTATAATATTTCTTTGAAAGCCCTTGAGCATTATCCATAGTGGCATATCTAGCATGTTCAAAAAGTTTAATTCAAATATTTTGTAATATTGCATAATGTTATCGAGCCAACAAATTCACATATCCCACTATAAAAATACGTACACAAGCATTAAATGAATTTAAGAGAAATCAGTTAAGCACAGTCTGACGATAAAAAAATAATCTAGAAGAGACATTTGGTAATATTCAATGCTTTGGATGGCTTTTCTGTTTTTTTGTGTCGCCCTTTGTTTTTTTTTTGTCATACTGTAAATCTGAAATGAGCAAGAAAGTTTGTTCTAAAAGTGTTTCACAAGGTAATGAAGAAACCCTAGTTGATTCATCACATGATGTTCTTGATTCACCTAAATTTTATAGTGTTTGTTGGTTTGAAAATTTCACTTTGGTAGGTTGTTTCCTTGGCCGTATCCCTTCGAAGGAGCATGGTTAAAAGTTGAGTTCACACCAACTAGTAGCCTCATGGCATTAAGCTTACTAGTGTGCAATATTTAACCAAAAGGGCTTTTTTCTGCATGATTCTTGGTTCATACATAATACCCTTTTAGCATTTTCCCACCAGGGTAGGAATTTTGTGGTGTCAAAACAAGCCAAACTCAAGATTCTTGACTAGATGTAGTTTCTTGGTCTTCCTTCCCCCTTACGTTGTTTTTTTTTACTAACTTATTAAGCCTTTTGGCCATGTTATATGCCATGAGTAAATTTTATGATGCTTAACCACAAAAAATGTATGTGTCGAGATCAATGTCTCAAAAGATCTCAAAGAAACCATTAACATTCGAATAAGAGACATTTTATACAACAATATACCCCAACACTTGCTTCATATCTCAAGCCTTTGAGCATATGATATGAGAATGCCCTCTCATGGTAAACTCTCAGCCAACCCCACAACCCAAAGCCTTGCAAGAGAAACAAAAATGATGACATAAACTCAAATGGTTGACCACCATCACCAACAAAAACGTCGATTAACAAAGCTAGAGAGTCGATCAGGATGCACAATGTTATGCACAAACCTACAGGAGGTTTGATGGCAACTTGTAAACAAGCGAGACCTTCCACCTCCATTTTTTGTGCACAATTAGGGATCTAATCTTCAATTGTCACAACCTCTTTTGGAGGCAAGGGAGAGCAAAATGGTTGAAGATTTTGTAATGTTTAATTGGAAAATTATTATGTTTCTCTTTGCAACTATGTGCCACTTGCGGAAGATGGTGAGTACATTCAAGAAGTGACAACCTTTCCAAATAACTGACTTTATGTGTGGCAATCAACAAGGTTTATAGCCAACGACTACGAAACCTTAGATGGGTTGGAAGAAGGGAATAATATGACTCAATATTCTTTGTGATTGTTTATTCTTGGAATGTTTGTGGCCTCATTGACTCATCCCATATATGGTTAGGAATGATTCTTAGTGTTCTGCTAATTTCCTAGTTTTCTTGAACTGGAAGAGTTCCTTGCTCAGGTCGGTCAGGGGCAAGCGCAGTCTTCGAGAATCACCCCTCGACTCCAGTCTTCCTAATATGAAGGTGTCTTGTTTGCAAGAAGTTGAGATTGTTGCATTTTTACTTTAGTCTTGCTCTATGTGCCAAGGGTTTGACCACGATCCCAGGGATGGAGGCATCCTCACATTACTTTTGCCATGTCGGGTGTTGCATATTGTCAGTTGGGTTTATAACCCCACTCATTGGGTGGTATGGTTTATGTTTGATTTAAACGATTGTTTTTAGGCAATAACATTTATGTGCCTAATGATGATGTGGAGTGATGTTTTCGCAGTGGCTTGTTGATTCATTGGTGGATGCGCACTAGCTCTTATGTGGTGAAATCAACTTGCAGTCCATAGAGGAAACATAGGGGTTATTTCTCATGTGTTTGTGTGATAGTAAAAGAGAGGCTTGGTTTTATATGTGTCATAAACTTCAGTTGTTTCATCCCAACCACCACCTACATCATGCCTACAACTCTCCACAGTTTACCTAGTCCAAACATAGGCAAGGAAATGATTGGATTTTAAAATTATTAGATTGTGGGTTGTTGGTCAAGCAAAATTTTATCCTGTTAAGGTAAGGAACTATTATGTCAACGTCTAATAAGGCCTAGTATGTCTCAGTGGAGTGTTTCAATTCTTTTTTTAAAGAAGGAATGTTCCTTAAGACTTTGTATTGAATGTTAAACAAAGTAATGATAAATAATGGGTATCGTCTTCCCAAGATTGATGATCTTGTTTATTAGATGAAAGGTGCAATGTTGTTTTCTAAGATTGATTTACATTTTGGATACCATTAGCTTTGGACTAAGGATGAAAACATTCATAAAACAACCCTTTGAACAACTTATGGACATCATGACTTCACAGTGATGTGTTATGGTTTATAGATGCAATTGCAACTTTCATGATTATAAAGAACAACATATTTAGAGACTCTTTGGATCATTTTGTCCTCATGCTTCTTAGCAAGATCATGATTTACTCATACAATGTTGAAGAACACGAATATCATATTAGATTAGTTGTGCAAAGGCTTAAAAATGTAAAGCTCCAAGACAAGCTATCAAAGTGCCCATTCTTTCAATATACGATATATTATTTTGGACACGTAATTTCAAGACAAGTGTTAGCAGACCTAGCTAAGATAAAAGTGGTTATGGAGTGGTCAGTGCATAAGATTGTGCATGAAGGAAGAAGCTTCATGGGCCTTGTTAGTTAATATAAAAGATTTGTGAAGAATTTCTCTAAAGTTGCATATCCTCTTACTTCCTTACAACAAAAGTGTCAGCAGTTCGTGTGAACCACTAAATGATAGTCAACCTTTCAAAAGTTGGAGGAGTTGCTCACAACACCACCTATTTTGTTTATAAATTTTAATGGTGAATTGCTTTGGATGAATGCATCCTTGAATAGATTAGGTGGCGTGCTTTCACACACATATGTTTAGTGGCTTATGAATCTCGAAAACTAAAGGAACAAGGAAAGAACTAGTGGGTGCATGATTTCAAACTTGTAATACTAGTACACACCTTATAAATGTGGAGGCGCTATCTTTTCAACAAACATTTAGAGCTAAAATATGATCATAGAAGCCTTGAACACATTTTCATACAAAAAACGTTGAATGATAGATATAGAAAATGCTTGGAATATCTTAGAGTAGTAACCCGTGTTTAAGGGAAAAAATAAATTGCAAACGACCCTTAACAACACAATGTTGCAACTCTAATAAAACACTAATCTCGAGGACCCTGAGGTAGGGAAGGAAGTGATACAAGATGATGTGACTAAGTTCACATAAGACTACCACTCCAATAAAAGAATGGTTTTGATAAAGTACTATGTGCTTGAATAAAAAAAGGATGCCCATGCCATTATTTTGTTATGAGAAGAGTACAAGAATACATTGACATTGGTGGTTACTCATGGTGAAAACATTGCAGAAAAGTTATTGTATTGGAGCATGCAACCAGAGACAACCTTGAAAGAAAACCAATAGGAGGTATAAAAAGTGCAAGAAGCACAAACTTTCTTGCCAGCAATAACAGTGACAAAGAAAGTGAAAGTCACAATGAGCATCATAATAAGTACACCACTTATTTAAGATGTAGTTGAGGATGATCTATTGGACATTATGTAAGCATTAGTGCAGCTACGCACATGTTTCACAATGATTGGGAAAGGTTTCATCGATTAGAGAATATACTACTTATATATGCTAAATACCATGATCAATTGGGCCAACACAAGCACATACCCCCAACATCTTACTACAAATCTTATGATAGAAAATATTACTTCCAATAAAACTAAGTCCAGGCACCTTGTTGTTGAAAAAAGTTCCAATCCACCAAGTCAAATATTGCCACCACCATCTCCACCAAAATGAGGAAATACAAAGATATACATGTTTTGAATTTTTTAGCCGAAACAAAAATTTGAATGGTCAGAGTTTTTGTGAGTAGGGTGAGGAAGGTTTAAACTGGAAAAGGGCAACCTTTTGATTAAGCCAACCTATTGGAAATACGCAGAGGGTGGTAGGTCGGTATGTTACTTAGTTGGGTGGCCAAGTTGTGCGTGTGCGTGTGGAGTGAAAATTTACAAATGAAACTTCATTTGAAACTAAGACCAAAAGTCCAAGTTAGAGTTGTAAAAGAAGAAGTGTAAGGAAGACAATACACAATGATCAACGCATCAAATACGACATCTTTTGTCTTAGGATGAGACAACTATTAAAGACCAAGAAATTATTATCGAGACATTAAGGTGTGTTTTGCAAGCAATTTGTAACATTTGAATATAGAGGAATCTATTATTTTAGTTTTAGCTTAACACAATAAAACTTTGTTAATTACTCATTATGAAAATAAGGTACACATAAATAAGCTTGTTTATCTCTTTAATAGGAGTCAAGTTGTACATTCATCCAACATATTACTTTGTTTACATATTTTTTTATAACTCACATAACCACATACAAACAATAATAAAATGCCCTAACAATATAACATATAAACTCACTCATTAGAGCACTAATTCCTAACATTTCCCCCTTTAGTGCAAACATGGTAGAAAAAAATTCACACTTTGAACTATAGTATGCTTGACTCTCGTGGCACACCCGATTCTTGTGGCTCATGATCTTGATGGAAACAAAATGCATCTCCTTCCATGGTTTTCCACAGGTTTACCACAAACTTGGACATAAAGAGGAACACACTTGATTGTTCACCTCATACGGTTTTTTGGATTACCACAAATCTTTTCAAGATCCATGATCTCCATTACACGTGTTTGTAATCTCTACAACATTTTTTACATCACATGTTTATATAGGAAAATGAAGCTCACTTATTACAAATGTGTTGTCATGTTAAATGTCTAGCATGTAAAATTTAAAATTTTGGTCATGACAACCAAACCCATACTTCAAATTAATGTAAACCTTTCCTCCAACCAACATTTCGACTGTGTCACCCTCATTTTGGTCGAGAGGAATGCACAAACATGATTTTCAAGTGTGTTTCATGTGTAGAGAGAGGTAACTGGCTTGATTCAAGAAGTTACTGAGATCTATGAAAGAACAGTGCTCCCAGAGGCTTCAAAAGGGATATTTTTAGTCTTTTTCTCACAGGAGGACATCCCTTAAAGGCTTACAGGGAAGATTAAAACCATTCAAGAGATGTGGGGGAGAGAAATGAAGTGATTTAAGGTAGTTTAAGGAAGTTCTGTGGAGATATGTAATGTCCCCAAAAGGACACTTTGCAACCCCAAAGGGATTTTAGACAAATCCTACTTACCAAATGCAATTTATAAAGAATATTCAGACTTTTTTAATGCAGATCTAATTTATCCCTAGAATATGCGACTAGGGCTGATTATGGAGCTTATAGAAATTAGAAAGTAATCAAGCCAATTGCATTATAAACTGATCCATAGAATTTATAAAGCCCAAATACATAGATGAAACCGGATTTGGAATCCAAAAGAGGTTGAAAATAATTTATAAAAATTATGCATAAACTTGCCTTAGACACAGCTAAAAGTGGTCCTTCCTCCACACCAAAAACACTGAAAATTAGATAATATGATTTCTAAAAATTAGAAGTAATAACAACACCTGAAACAACCCTTTAAAAAGCCCCAAAATAGCATATAACAACTCCTAAAGTGATCACTCCACTTGGAAAAGGATGGGAAATAACACAACAAACTTTTCTTCCAAACCCTTGACTAAAAATCTGCACTTTTGTTCCTTCTACCGCTGAAAAATACTGAAAATAAACTGTTAAACAAGTTATGAGCAATGGAAACTCCAGGGTGGAGAATCCTCTCAACTAGAGGAAGGGTTTTCGTCCTTCTCTTGAACTCTTGGAGGGTTTTCGTCCTCAAGAGTGGAGATGCAAGAAAAATGTTCACCATATAAATCTGAAATGAGAGAATAAACAAGTGATGCCTCTCCAAACAAATCAACTTGCTTAAATAGAAGAATATGACCCAAATGGCCACTCTTACATCCAATCAGAATTTTCCTCTTATTTAATGTTTTCCCCCACTTGCTTTTCTCTCTTAGGCAAGTCACATTTTCCCTTGAATTAATAGCTTTTGCTAAATGCCTTTTTCCTTTTTCACCTTTTTCTATTTTTTATTTTATTATTAAGTTTATAATATTTTATTATTAGTGCTTTATAATTATTTTTTTTAGTTTTTCGCACTTTATAATAAACTATCATAAGTTGAGTCTCCCCTTTAGTTTATTCCTTAGCCGTCGGGAAGACAAAATGGGCCAAGGGTCTTCGATTGGGAAGGGGATATTACAATCCTCCCTTCCCAAAATTGTTTTCTTTCAAGCAATTACAACTTGTTTGTCTAAGTGTCATGCACAATAGACAAACCATGTTGAAGTGATCCAAAAACCTGGCCCCTGTACCTGTCAAGTGAGTTAAAACTTGTCACCATCTATCACTCACAAAATGATCATATATACAAGGTTGCATCTAAGGTATCACATAATTTAGATTGCAGATTTAATCTTCTAGTCTATTTTTCTCAAAAAAAAAATATTATTTACAATATATATGACATTATCTCATTTGGCTCCTACCTTGTGATGTCTTCATGGTCAACAAAGGGTTGAATTACTTCATGATACCACTGATGAGATAACATGTTCCTTCCTTCACCATCCTCATCTTGTGTAATCTTCTCTTTTATGCTCTTGGCTGCCATAGTTTGAGGAATACCATTCTTCATGCCTTGTTGCCCACTAGTTTAACAAGTCTTTGGATGCCAAAATGATTCCTTTGGTTGCCCCAAAGGTGTTGTTTTCTGATTTTGGGCTGAAAAATCATGTACAATTTTGCATTCCTCTTTGCCTTCCATACAAATATTTTGTTCAATGGAAGTCATAACTTTTTCTCTAGAATCTTCTTCTTATTCACTTTACATTGGTGAATACTCTATGGGTTGATTTCCCTCCACTTTTTGCATGGTTCTTTTCTCCTGTTGATATTTTCTATTTTTTCTAATGCCTTTACTATCTTTCAACTCACAAAATTCTTCAAAGGTCAACAAGTTCTTACCTTGGAACTGAGTGTTGCATACTCTTTACCCCATGTCTCCATGTTGTCATCATCAGTTGGTTGTTTCTCCCTTTGGAGAAATTTGGTTCTAAACATCTGATGTGGAGGCTTGGATGATGTTCTAATTGGTCCTTTAGAGCTTTCTTCACCATTGTTGCCTTGATTTCCTTGAGAGTTTGATTTGAAAGTACTCATCCCTTATATAGATCTTTTCAAATCAGCCATGACTCCTATAACAGAGTCTCTTAGATCTCTCTGAGAATCCAACCAATAATTTTGCAATTCTTTATGGCCTCTAGTGATTGCTTCATTCAGATAACTTATCTTATATGTAGGGGGGACTCTTCGATCATGCCCTTCCATGGTCACCTTCTCTATCTTCAGATATGATTTTCTCTTTCACACGCTGAAACAATCGTCGTTCTGATACCACTGTAATGTCCCCAAAAGGAAATTTGCAACCCCAAAGGGATTCTAGACAAATCCCAATTATCAAATGCAATTTATAAAGAATATTCAGACTTATTTTAATGCAGATCCGATTTATCCCTAGAAAATGCGACTAGTGTTGATTATGGAGCTTATAGAAATTAGAAAGTAAATCAAGCCAATTGCATTATAAACTGATCCATACAATTTATGAAGCCCAAATACGTAGATAAAACCAAAATTGGAATCCAAAAGTGACTGAAAATAATTTATAAAAATTATGCAGAAACTTGCCTCAGACACACCTGAAAGTTGTCCTTCCTCCACACCAAAAATACTGAAAATTAGATGTTTGATTTCTAAAAATCATAAGTAATAACAATAGCTGGAATGACCCTTAAAAAATCCCCAAAACAACATATAACAACTCCTAAAGTGGTCACTCCACTTGGAAAAGGGTGGGAAATAACACAACAAACTTCTCTTCCAAACCCTTGACCAAAAATCTGCACTTTTATTCCTTCTACCGTTAGAAAATACCGAAAATAAATTGTTAATCAAGTTATGAGAAATGGAAACTCCAGGGTGGAGAATCCTCTCAACTAAAGGAATGGTTTTTGTCCTTCTCTAGAACTCTTGGAGGGTTTTCGTCCTCAAGAATGGAGATGCAAGAAAAATTCTCAACATACAAATCTGAAATGCGAGAATAAACAATTGATACCTCTCCAAGCAAATCAACTTGCTTAAATAGAAGAATAGGGCTCGAATGGCCACTCTTACATCCAATCAGAATTTTCCTCTTATTTAATGTTTTCCCCCACTTGTTTTTCTCTCCTAGGAAAGTCACATTTTCCCTTGAATTAATAGTTTTTGCTAAATGCCTTTTTCCTTTTTCTATTTTTTATTTTATTATTAAGTTTATAATATTTTATTATTAGTGCTTTATAATTTTTTTTTTTAGTTTTTCGCACTTTATAATAAACTATCATAAGTTGAGTCTCCCCTTTAGTTTATTCCTTAGCCGTCGGGAAGACAAAATGGGCCAAGGGTCTTCGATTGGGAAGGGGATATTACAAGATAATTGAGGTTAGGAACAAATTAAGCAAAATCAGGTCTTTTTTGACAAGACACTGGAAAAATCATGTTTCAAAAAAAGTTAGTCACCTTGTTCGAAGGGTTTTAGGAGACATCATGAAGTGATGGGGGATCATATCCAAGGAATTGGAAAGATTGATAGAGCCTACTTCATTGTGCAATAATCAAGAAAGAATTCCGGGAGTATTAAAAATGTGGAAATTTTTCTATCAATGTAAGCACAAGACATCTTTCTACAAGGTGGAACTTGCTCAAAGGGTTTCAGATACACATAGGAAGAGTTATGAGCCTAACTAAAGGTCAAAAGTGGATTACATTGGACCCTCCTCATGGTCCATGTGTTAGATTTGTTCATACTCATTCTAGACTCCAGTGGCAACTCTAACTTACTTACGCACACACATGTGAAAAATTGGAAAGTGGAATGAAAAGTAAAATTACAAGCTGAATCAGGTCTTGTAAAATTATGGTAATGGATTCATTAGGTCCTTTGGAGATCAAAATCATATAAGTTTGGCCCTCTGAACTCCATGTCTTGCTCCCGAGGGCCTGAAATTTCACTCCTTAGTCTATTTTCATGTTGAAGATTGATGACATCAACATTCCAAGAATCTTGGGAGGGGGGGGTTTGGATGGCTTGATGTCCCTTTTTACCTTTTTACCTTAGTGCAAGAGGGACATTGGGGACACCAAAGTGTGCCCCCCTATGGAGTGAGTTGGTTTCGTCACTTAAGTGATAACATAGTGGTAATAGAAAAATGTTTTTAACTCATAGTACGTGATTTTTAACCACTTTTCATGGCAAAGGGACCCCTTGGAGGCCATTTGGAGGTATCATGTCCCCATGTCCCTTTTTCCCAACATGCTAAGGGGACATGATGGACTCAAAAATGCACTCCCCCTTTGACAGGCAACATTTCATCACTTAAAAGTGACAACATCGGGTGCTATGGACATGTTATAAACTCACCAAAACTCATTTTTGACCACTTTTCATGACAGAAGCACCCCTTGGAGGCCATTTGGAGGTTTAATGTCCCTATGTCCCATTTTACCAAATAACCAATGGTACATGGGGGACACAAAAATGTGTTCCCCCACCTTTGGCTCATTTTTCGTCACTTAAAACCACAACCCAGAGTGCTAGGAAGATGTTTTCAACTCACATATTTTGGCCCCATCCTCATGAAGCAAACACCCATGGTGCACATTTTTTAGGGGGTGATGTCCCTTTGTCCCCGTTTCCCCCTATTTTCTAGGGTGTAACCACACCTCCAACCTCCACCAGACCTGGGTTAGCTTGCTTGGGTTTAACATGAGTTAAGGAGTGTAAATGGGAGGGAAAACAAGTTTGAAAGTGGAGGAGCCATTCAAATGCAACACTTAACCAAAATTTTTAAGCTCATTTTTGTTTTTCCTCTCCTCCATTTTTCTGCTGGTATGATGTTATGCTTACCAAAATTTGTTCAGACACCCTTCATGCCCAAAAACCTCTTTTTGCTCATATCTTCCAAACCATATGCATGTTTTCCATGAAATTTTGACAACCTCAGTTCCTCTCCAAAACACCTTTAAGAAGAGTATAAATTTGTTTCCATTTATTCTCTGAGATATTTTATACATACATTTGAAATTTTCAGCCAAAAAACTTTCCTTTTCATATCTACAAAAATTCAATGGATTGAAAACTCTTGAATTTTGGAGCAGAACATCCCAGTGAAAAACAAGAAACTTTTGAGACTAATTTCATTCCAATCCAACACCTGACAAGAACAATTTATAAATATAGTAAGTCACTACCAATAATGAACTTTTAAAAATAGTAATTCCGAGAAACTGGTGGTTTTCAACAACACTGTCCTCTCTCTCAAATCCAAAACAGTTAAAAAGTGACAATTGTGAAATTTGCTAAAACTAGACATCCAATTATAACTTACTAAAATTAGTAAGTTACTCATATTGTGTTAAAAATTTTCACACTCCTCCATCTCACTCCCATGTCACCATCTCTAGTCACCATGAAGATCAATTACACAAGATTTGAGCCAATTTCCACATTATCCATTGAATACCCCAATGTAGGAGATAGTGATGTCTCTCACATGGATATAGAAAATATCAAAGAAAGAATGTTGAATGAACCTCAAGAAATTGTGGAGGATAATATTTTATCAAGTGTTCTATTTCAGGTAGGTGGTCATCCATTGTCAGTTCAGAACATGGAGCTAGTTCTATCCTGTGCCCAACATTATGACCCTGATTTGAGAACATGTTCTTACATTGATGACAACTCAATTCCTAGAAGTTCTCACTCCTAACGGGAATTTCACAATGCTTACAGATTCCCACTTTTAATAATATGGTTATCATCACTCGGGAATTTTCCTCTTAGGAATGGGCATCGAATAGATTCATACTTGCAAGGAGTGAAAGTGGGGTCATGAATCTCAAACAAGGAAGAAAACCCTCTCGAGATACCTAAATCATTGTCTCAAAGTGAATTTCATGAGGCCTACTCTGATGCAGTGGTCCTACTAAATAGGGTAATAGGAGAAGAAACATATGAAGTAATTCCATGATTGGATGGCCCAATTCATTCTAGTGGTCATAGAAGGGAATTAGATGATTGAATAGGGGAAAATCATAAGTAACAACATTCACAGATAAGTTGATGTAGTTACCTACCTCCAAGAAGTTCTCAATGATATCATATCTAGTGTATTCTCTCGCATATACAAGATCATTTATAAGGTGCTCCTTACTACCCCAAATGTTACAAAAAAGTATATTTCATTCAATAAGCATCCTTATCTCACATTACTGAGAGACTAGCTATCATATCTAAAGGGTGAATGATGCATTCACCATGTTTGTCATAAGGATCTTTGAGGGAAATCCTAAGTAGAGAATATCATCATAGGAAATTGAGTTGATTGAGAAGTATGAAATTCATTTCATTCAATTTCCCACCTTTACCTATCTGTAGGGTCGGAGGTTTTGACCTTTCCCCTCTCCGGTTACCAAAATATCCAAGTGAAAATATCATCATGATTGAGTTGTGACCGACAATTGTCCTATGTTCACACCAATTGCAAGAATGCAAAGAGGAAGGGTATCTCATTCCCTATTTCATTAGGAATATATTCATGCAAGAGTATTGGTTGATGGAACAAACATTGAATCTTCCCTCACATGGCATTCAATTTCTATTCCTATGTGGTTAGGCCCAACTGTGATCTCAAGAAGGATCACGAGTCCTTCCTCTTTCTAGGATTGACTCACATTTCACAAATTGAGGACTATTGGGCCAATTTTATGCAGATTATTTTGAGGTCAGAAGATAGGGACTATATGAGAATAAAAATGGATAAAATGAGATATTTCAAACTTGAATGGTTTGTTTGAAGGAGTGGTTGATGATGGATCTTACCTATTTGACCATGAGTGTAAAGTAGTGTGATCATCTCCCCTTCCTCCCACTCGAGGGAATATTCGAGAGTTTAGTGACATCAAGGAAAGGACCATGTCAGTAATTAAGAGATAAAAAGAATGGTTCAAACGGATAAGGGCTTCTATCATTTAAAAGTGGAGAAAGACTAACTTCTTCTAAGAAAGTATCTCTCACCTCTTTTCACAGGACACCTGATGCGGCCACTGGGTCCTCTCACTCGGAAATATCATCTTAGAGAAAAATTACAGCAGATGAGGGCATTGATATTTAATCCCTTGTGGAGATTCACACGAGGTCAAAGGTCAAATAAATTCCTATGGATCAACTTGAAATGGGAGAGATTGACCCATCTCAATCTCATAATCATCCTAAGAATCCAATTGTCTCCTAAGAGGCAGTGGAGTCCTCTCATCTTAGTCATGCATTGGTTTCATATCAAACACCTGAGATGCTCGACTTCATCTCAACACCTTATGATCCTTTCCCATGGGTACATGATATGCTTGAAGGAGAATCAATAACAGGGCAATAAGCAACAACACCTAACTTTGAGGCCATCTCAAAGTACATCAAATCCAATTGGTCCAAGAAATCTAAAACAACTTCTAGTTTCTTCACCAAGGCTTCTGGAGCTCAATATGTGGAAGTTGCACATATTAAAGTGAATAAACCTATGGAAGATATGACACCAAATGTATATGTGTTGACAAAGGTCTTCTTCGCGAAAGCTACACATGAGGGAGATGTGCATTTGTTCAAATATTCCGCAGGCGGATTGCTCGCAAGAAACGAATAAAATAAACAGACTGGGAAACAACTTGAGGAGCATATCATAGCCTTGACTGCTTATGCCCAATCATTCTTGGATCCTAGTGCATCCTCTCTCCCTCCTATAGAATTAATCTCTCCTATCAATTATTTTGATCCTCATTTGATCAAGAGTGCCCAAGGGTACACTATGCAAGGAATATCTAATGACAATTGGGTGGAGAAGATCATCAAAAAAGGAAAGGTTTTGTTGTATGAGGGTCTCTCTCTATTCAACTTTGTCTCTATCACTATTTCAAATATCAAAGTGACTAAGGAGGAGATCGAGAAAGAAAAATCCCTTTGGGGTTGTGTTCTTCCATTAGTATCTAAGAGGAGTTATCTCGACTCTTACTCCTTGGTGAACCAAAATGTATTTCCATCCATCTCTAAAAATTTGTCTCTTGTGTGGTCACGCACGATGAGTACTAGGTGTGATGTAATGAATGATTCCATTTTAGAGATTGAGTCCACAAAGGAGCATACATCAAAAATCTTGGAGGGTGTTATCGAAAGGGTACAAGAGCTCGGATCATCTTCACTATGTGAAAATTGATCCTTAACTCCTGAGTTCCTTTCAAGAATTGATTAAGAAAAAATTTGGAGACCCCTCTTTCCTTTAACAAGGATACCTTAGAATATCTCACAAAAATTAGAGATTCCATATCTAATACCACAAGAGACCACAAAATTTGGTCATACAGTGTAGAACACTCAATGGTATTCGTAAAACTTGGGTCAGTGTTTTGGAACATGTGCGCATTTTGCTGCCTACAGTTAGAGAAGGTTGTTTTCGTAGTGGTATGGTTCAACAAGGAGGTCAAAGGAAAGGAATTCATTCCCAGATCATTTTCACAGGATACCACGGGAGTTGGATCTTCTTCGTTGAATGCTTATTCTTCTTCGACATGATCATCTCTCTTCTTCTTCTCTCTCTATTTTCTATTTCTCCATTGAGAAATGTACTTTTTGGATTTTCACCTTATTCACTTAAGTGACCATTGTAATTTTTCATTGTAAAAGTCCCTTATCCATTAATAAGGAATGGGCTTATATTTCATTCCTAAAGGTATGTGAAATGTCACGAGTGGTGGGACTATGAAAAGTCATGTGGGTGGTAGATGAAGAGACACATTGTAAAGCTATAAATTGGAATGGATTTTCTATTCATAAGGGTTATTTTTTCTTTGTTAATAGCTCTCATTCTCTTACTACAAGCAAGAAACTAAAACTCTTCTAGCTCATTCTCTTATGTTTTCCTCTCCATCTCAACTTTATTCCACGAGCATGGTTAATTGTGCAATATCATGTAAAAATAACTTTGATTTACTTGTGTTTTGTTTCTTTTTCCTTGACATGATGTCTTCTATGGAAATATTCTACTTTTATATCAATAAACTCATATTTCTATTTATTGAGTAAAACCCCCTTCTCACTTTCTCCCCTCTCCATACACACACCTTTCCTCTACCTCCTTTTTGCACGCGGGTTTAGTGGAGTATTCATGTGTGATCCTCAGTCGAAAGGCCACCCCCGATGATTAGAATAGTGTTCATATTTCATGTTTTCAATAAATTGAGATGCCCCATTCCTAAGCAGAGGGACATAGTCCCAGAGTTTTGGTGAAAACCCCTAATTTTCTCTTGTGAAAATATTTTTCATGAACTATTTTTGGTACACACCGTTTTTCTATCATGCACCCTATAATGATCCAAAAACTCATAAAAATTACATATCCAAAAATAATAATAATAATTAGAAGTTGTGAACTCTAAGAGCGTTAATTTTTACCATGCAGTTTTCCACTAATGAATATTCCTGGAAATGCTCCAATTTTGCAACCTAACCTTCTTTTCTTCCTAGACACTCAAGAAAACATTACAATGGAATTAAGGAATTACATTTGGAACAACAAAGTAAGATTTAATCAATACCATGTTGTTGCAAGAATTATGGACTCATAAGAAGAACGTGCAAAAGCTTTACATCATGCTAGATAAGTTCCAAATCAACAAAGGAGAGCATAAAGAAACTTATTTCAAGTTGAGCATAAATCTTGTTGGTTTTCTCACAAGCTGGCTAAAAAGAGATACACTAGATTGGACAAATTGGGAGGTATTGCTGATCTAAAATTTGAAGCTATTCAAAGACAATAATATCATATCCAAAACAATCCATATTACGTCTCTCAAGAATCATCTCCATCTTTTACATCGAGTGATATAATATTAAATCCAATTAAGACCCCTCCTGAATCTTTGGTTACACCACCACTAGATATTTTTCCTCCAGAAGAATAAGTAGATGAAGAAATGGAAGGACCTCAACCACCTATTCCATGGGGAAGGAATACTGGTCCGCTTGCTCTTACACAACCTCTCCATGAATTTTCGAAGGCATCCCACAAGAATTTTCCCAAATTCAATGGTGATGGCCCTCAACTTCCTGAAGAACATATTGTAGCTTTCATCACTGCATGTGGATTTCTTGGAGTCGAACATGAAGATGTTTCAATAAAGTTTTGGACGAAATGATCTCTTTCATGTTTAGATTAGTGAAGTAGATACTAAAGAAAACCAAGAAACTCAAAACATGCAAGGGTTTAAGATGGTGATGATGGACTTGCGCAAATATGAACACCTCCTCACTGCAAGCTAGATGAATATGCAAAACAAAGATAACTAGAAAAAAAAGGATTATATGGTAGATGGGGGTGGTTGCCCAATGAAGTCAATTCCAAGAAGCTGTGAACTTCCTTATGTGCATGTCAACCCCCATGTTTGATAAAGATAGATAAAGTAAATGGATATGGATATGAGATAACATAAATTGAAAAGATGGATATAAGATAATAGAAGTAGATTTGATCTAAATTGACATAAAATAAATCATACTTGGTTGGTTCGACGGCGAACCAGATTGTAGAGGTCCAGTCGAAGGCGACTGGAGGTAGGTGAACCAAGACAACGATAAAAAATACAGATTTGAAGGTTCTAATTGCATATCTCAGACTGATACAACACTGTGATGACTGATAAAAACCTACAAGAGGTCTAGAACATAAGGAAACAAAAAGGATACAAGGAAATAGATGGATTTGATAACTACAGATAGGGATGACGATGACTGAGATGGGTCGACGGTGATTGGGCTAGGTTGACGGCGACTGGGCCTAAAGATGAGAAATAAACACAACAAATCCACAAGAATGCCTAGTATTTCGAAGAATTGCTTCTTCTTATCTACCCGAAGAAGGATGGGGTATGGTTGTATTTATAGGGAGGATGGATGGATGAGGGGGATATGAAAGCATTAAATAAAGGTAGGTGTGAGGTAAAATTATTAAATAAAGGCAAATGGAGATGAAATTCTTAAATGAAGGTGGCTAGGAACCTAGGGTGGATAAAATGTGGTTGAGATGATGTAATTTATTAAATAAAGTCCAGAGAGAGGTGAAATCATTAAATAGTGGCCTAGAGAAGATAAAAGAGACATTTAGGGAGGATAAATGAAAAATATTAAATGAGTGTAGGTGAGAACCTAGGGATGATAAATAGGGTGCTTAGGGAGGATAAAAGAGGTTAATAAATATGTTTAGGGATAATAAATGGGATGTGATTAATAAATATGATGAGGGATTAATTAAATTTGATTAAGTGTGAATTAGGAGAAATAAAATAAATGATGGGATAATGTAGGGACGTGGGAAATTTGAATAAATGGGATTTAGGAGGGAAAGGGGAAATTCGAATGGGTGACCATGGTGAAAGAGAGTGAACACGGGGTGAAGAGGGTAGCGATACCAAATTTTGGTGCTTACATTTGCCTCCTTTTGTCACATGGTTTGCGCAAGAAAGCCAAGGGATAAAAACAATGAGAGATGAAGAAAAGATGATTGATGACGTGCTCTCCCTCAAATTAGGGATCGACAATATAAAGGGGGAATCGATCACGAGTTTGAAAGAGATAGATGAAGGGAGAAGAGGTGGAAAGGATGATAAAAGAAGATGATAACGGAATATGCCCTAGACGAGGAGGGATGAAAAGTTGAAAATAGTAAAAATATGGTAGTGATTTTGGAATCACTTCAGTAGGGACCAAAATACGACATCAATGGAGATGACAGTCATGTCCTATGGACCTGTGAGTCAGAAAAACCCACTGCAATATGGAGGGAATCCAAGGGGAATCTTCTCAAATGGATGTGCAAGCCATGGGACCAATGGGTCAAAGGCAGTCATCAAAATATGCGTAAATAAATGTGAGGATGGTCAAGACAAAGTTCTAACAAGGTGTGGGTGAAAACTATGTGAAATCCTTCATACATGAGGAATCAAGAAAATATGTGTCCTAATGGGATAGAAAAGATAAGATGATCATAATGAAGAAGGGATGAAATAATGGTGCCCCAACAAGGAACACAAATATGGCTACAAAGTGGAATTAGGATGACATATGGATGATATATTGGATAATACTGGATAGGATAAGGAAATGGATAAAATATCTGATGAGATAAAGAGATAAGATGGCTAAGAGGATTTAAGATAAGATAAGATAACAATCTGGATATGATAAAATAGATATGATTGATGAGATAAAATTAGATGAGAAGAGATAAATTTGGATTGGATGTGAAATATAAAATGTTAGTTGATAGGGTGACCCAAAGTGTAAAAGCATACACTACATCGTAGTAAGGAGTGGATGAATAACCGATGCTCTAAACCAAATTGGAGGTAAACAAGAGAGGGAACTGTTATCCATATTTTTCCCCTGGAAAAATTGGATCAGCTACGACCCCACACAGAAGAAACCAGAGAAATCATGTTCAAATCCTGCAAACAGGTTACAGAGGGACTCTACAATGGAGTGGCGGGGGGCATGCAGAAGATCAAACGATCCCGTGTAACAAGAAATTCAAGAAACAAATCTGTCGAGTGGATCCATGCCTTAAATCCATCAAACAAATTACAGACGGGCTTGAAAATGGGAGTAGCAGGGTCAGGGAAGGAGGAGACAGTGTCAAAGAAGCCAGAAGCTCAAAAGAGAAGGAACGGCGAAGGTTCGAAGTCTTCGGGCTCTGAAACGGTTCAGAATGAGTCCAAAAATTGACTAAGTATGGAGGAGACAGCGGACGTTGCCAAGTGTCCAAGCGGCGCATCTCCAAAGTTGAATCCAAAAAGGGAGACTTGAACAAGCGCCAGGCCCCCACGTGTCCCAGGCCCAAAGCAAGGGCAGAGTCAAAGCTAAAAGTCAAAAGGCGGATAGGGCGGGCCTCAAAAAGACTAAGTATAGAAGTGCTAGCGGAAGCCGCCATGCGTAAGCTTGGCGCATCTCTAAAAATTAATCCAAAAGCGGAGACACCAAATGAGCGCGGAGCTCGCCACGTAGTCCAAGGTCCGAAAAGGTAAGAGGGAGGTCGTTAAAAAGTCCAAAGAACCTATGGAGGCTTCCACGTGTCAACCTGACGCTCCTTCAAAAGGCAAATCTTGATCAGGCTTTTAAGTGAGCGCGGAGGCTCCACGTGTCTAGTTTCAAAAAGGGGGACATGAGTTGGGTTGAATAGCCAATGCATTGTGATAGGCCAGATGGAGGGTGCCAGAGTGTCCAAACGGAACGCTTATTCAAGAGCAGAATTGAAGGGGAGGGTTCCAAGCAAGCGCCAGGCCACCGCGTGTCCCCAGTCAGATATATGACCCCGCCGAGCAAAGGACTTAGGCAAAAAACATAAGGAAATTGAGCAGGTCGCAGAGGAAACCATGTGTCAGCCCCGCACCACTCCAAAAGAAAAATACAGAGGCTGCCCTCAGACATGTGCCAGCCCTCCACGTGTCCCATATTAAAAAGGGGCCCGTTTTCAAACTAGTTTGTGTCCCATATTAAAGGGGGCCCGTTTTCGAACTAGTTTTCCTGTCTTTTTGTACGGACCCGATACAAATTTCAAAGGGGCATATCTTTCGACTCGGGGCTCGAAATCCAGCAAATCTGGCACCATTGGAAAGATCTCGGCCTCGTCTACGCCATGAAGATCTGAAAATTTAAGTTTGGTGAGGTTAGGTGGGAGAAAAATGGAGAAACATCTTCGGGCCATTAATGCAGGATCTATTTTTCCCCAACAACTAGATCGGATTCGATCTGATCCGCCGTTTCCTCCTCCTTTGAGGCGCCGAACAAGAAATTGATGCAGTCAAGACAGATTTGGGGGCAGATTTTGTAGGAGGCATTGATAGCAGTGGTTGAAATTTGAACTGGTTTTTCCCGCTTCTCTCTCTTTCTTCGTCTCTGTGTTGAATCTATAAAAGCAGGGTCGGGACTCATTGTAAAAGGTTGGACATTCTTCTGTTTTATAAGCTCCCCTTTTCTTCTAGTTCACAAAGGAAACTCGTGGAGTTTTCAAACCTCTCCTTTATATTGCAACACGTTTTCTACCTTTTGGCCATTTTGTAAATGCATTGTATCAAATCTGCAGAGCAATAATATTTATGTTTGTGGATGATTTTCGACCCTTTCTTGTCTTCATTGCTCTGTATCTGGTCTTTCATTGCAAAACTGGTTATTTGTGCTTGATTATTGTATGCATTTTTTGGTTTGTGCCTATCAGTAAAACAAAATGTAGTCACCTCTAAGTTTTAATTTCTTGCATTCCTTTCATCCTTGGTGTATCACCTTGGTTAGCTTAGGAACCAGCCTTTTAGAGTTTTCCCATTTGCATCCCACACCTCTCTGTCTATGCGAACCACATCAAATGTTTTAAACACCAAATCCTTGGGGTGTTGTGATTTTACACTAACAGTTTTGATGGTGGGACCTGATATTAGACTTAGAAGAATAATCCTTTGCAAATTTCATGTATGCACCTAGACAAAGGAATAGGAACCAACATTAATCTGGAGAGTTTTCCCATTTGCAAAGTCCCACACCTTGAGGAAAACTCAATGTTATGCAAATCACATCAAATGACCCAGCTTCAAACACCAAATATGAGAGGTCATTTGGGGTGTTGTGATTTTGCACTAACAGTTTTGGCACGCCTGGTGGGACGGTGTGGACATAGACCGTGCGACCACACTCTTTGGAACACAAGAGGTATTATTTCATCAAGTTCGATGTGTTCTTGGTGAGATTCAGCCTTTAGAGGCATGTTCAAAGCACATCTGGCGACTCCATCCGGTCAATAATCTATCCTCTGAGTTGCAGACTTTTTCCATCCATTTCCACTCATTTTCATCCATTTTATTCTTCCATCTCTTTCATTTTCTCCCATTCCATGAACAGTTGTGTAATCATGACTTCATTCCCTTCATGGAACTCACACTTAGAGCAATAAGATGCAGAGGTCTCACCTCCAATGCATTTCCCAACACATCCTCCAAATCAGCATTATAATCAAGATCCAAGACCATTATGCTTATCCATATGAGCAGATGTCAAAGTCAGTTTGGCCATAGCCCAGCTTATCAAGAACAAGGGGGCAGCATATAATGGTGAATATCTATGTGGAGAATATCATAGTTTCTCCTGGACTACGTTCAATACATTCAAAAAATGGAGGATCATGGCATGGTTCAGTCAAGGGCCATTCACACAAATGAAGGCATTCAAGATTGGTTGCAGGGTACCTTGTCCATGGGAAGGCCCTTTTCCAAGACATGGGACAACCCTCAGGAGAAGCTTGACTTCATGGTTGAAATGTTGCCTCAACTTAACACAATGGAGCTCTGAAGATATTGAGGCTTATTAGTCTGGATTTCAAGACAACCTTGTCAATGGGTAAGTCAATCACCAACTCCCTAGGTCCTTCATTTTCTTTTTCTCAAGCTTTATCATTTCAGTATGATCAAGATTCAAGCCCCTCACTTGCTGCCTAAAGTGTTGATTTCATTTCTCCATCTCCCTAGTCTTCCATCCCATCTCAATTCCTCTCCCCTTTTCCTTCCAAAGTAGTCATTCCCTCCGAAGAAACAAGAACATTCCACCTCCCTCTCCACCACAAACAATAGTCAAACCTGGTTGAACCCCAACCTGTCACTCCTCTTGCTTCCCCAAATCCATGTTGGGAAGATGAAAATCAAACAACCAAAACCAAGGGAAAAGCAAGAAGTTAGGAACCCAACAGAGAAGAAATGACAGGCAATCTGAAGAGTTGGGCTGCCAAATTTGAGTTTACAAAGATCCCCTTGATGGTTAAGCCAATAGAGAAGGTCAAAGTTGAAGAGCCAGCCTCAGTGGCTGAGACTGAGTTTGCAATAGAGAAGGAACAAAAATAGAAGGAAGAAGATCAACAACCTGTTTGCTTTGAATACAATGTCCCTAATGGCTACTTTGTCACTGAAGAGGATGCTGATTTGATCCAAGTTGTCACAACCAGTTGAGGAGGAAGAACAATCAACTCCAAGTCCCATTGAAGAGGAGAAGCTGGGAGAGATCAAATCAGTGTTGAAGCCACTCAATGAAGAAAGCATCATTGAAGATTCTTTGCTTTCATTTCATAGGGCTTGATTTGATTGATGAACCCATGATGATGGAGGACCATACAGTTTCAGAGGATCCAAGCATAGAGCAGGCTCCAGAAGAACCTTTAGTGGCTTCCTCCCACTTCATCCCCTTCAAGCTCTAATGTTTGAAGAGGAGTTCGAACTTCCAAACTTCATGTTTGAGGAAGAGGGGAACCATGGTGAGCAAGTTTCAGATCAGGAGGACACCATGGAGGAGGTAGAGAAGGATGCAACAGGATAACAAGGAGGCAGATGAGTGTCCATTAGACTCAAAAGATTGCTTTGGTGAAGAGGAGCCGGAGGAGATCACATCATTTGCTCCTCTCCCATCCATCTTCCAAGCATATAAGCCTATTGCAATGAAGGAGGACATTCAAGGATAGCAGCTTGCACTTCATAACAACTCTCTGAGACCAAGGTTGGAAGATATGAGTCTTCCATGTTCTTCACAAAAATCATTGAAGGAAGAAGAACAGACCAACTCCAAGTCCAGTTAAAGAGGAGCATATGGAGGTGACCAAGACAATATTCAGAGGCACTGAATCATGAGCTAGTTACACAAGAAAGTACAGACCCCTCTCCCTTTCAACCTCTCCAAAAGTTCCATTTCTTTGGAGGATCCTGAACTCACTAGCTTCATATTTAAAGATGAGGCTTCATATGGTGAAAATAATGAAGATTTTAAGATCACCATGCAAAAGGGAGAGACCTTGTTACAGCAGGACAGTAAAGGGTTTGATTTCCTATTAGACTCAAAAGAATGTTTTGATAAGAAGGGGCCAGTTGAAATTGCACAATATTTTCTCCCCCATCATTCATTCTTCAATCACAAGAACTTATGTGCCATAGAAGAGAACGTGCAAACACAACCTGCAGTTTGCAACATGCCTCCTAAATCAAAGTTGGAAGATTTTGATCTCCCAAAAGTCACACCTAGATGCAATAGGAAGAGAAAGAGTATGAGGCTATCATTCCTCCCACACCATCCATCCATGAGGGTCAGCAAGAAGGCTCCATTCTTGGAGTTAAAGTTCAGAACCATGGGCAAATTCAAAGGACCAAACCTTGCCCAATCAGGTACTTGGCTTCATTGGAGCCAAGGGAGAAGCCAAAACCAGTCATGCCTACTTCAGGGCATGAGGATGAGTATCAAAGCACCAAGGGTCACCATCAACACCTCCAGGAGTCCAATGCAAATCAGCTTGAGGAGGTATTTTCCATTAATGTTGATACCTTGCTGATATGGGTGGAGGATCGGCTTAAAGTCAGTTTTTCACTCATACGTGGCAGTTATATTCAGTGTCAAATCATTTGCTTGGCTGCCCCTCTTGAGAAAGGGAAGTTACTTCTCCCTGCCTGTGACAGGATTTGTTTAAGCTTTTCTTTCTCTCTGGTTAGTGTAGGGGTAACGAGTAGTTTTTGTTTTCAACAGAAGAAGTGCTTGTGCACACTCTGCATGTCTCATTTGAGGCATGTATGATTTTGTCTTTGTACATAAGTTTTGTTCTGTATTGCTCCAGAGCTACTGAGGCCAGGCCCTTCACTATTCATGGCAGAGGACTCATAGTTGCCTGTAATAGTTGCTAACATTCAAAATAAAACAAATGTAGAGTAACTAAAAATTCGGTCCTCAAACAGTCCATTCAGGGATAGATGAAAGCCCCAAGTCAAAACAATCTTCTACTCTCATAAACCATTGAAAGGCTCAGATATTTCATTATGAAAATTGAGACCATGCAAAATGGGATTGGACTCATGGATCAGAGGTAGGATCAGTATCAGGCCATCATTCTCGACTCAGACTATTTCCCAATGGACATAACAAGGCAAGCTGGTCCTCTCATCTAGCAAGCAGATACCCTTGCGAGTCACTAAATTGTTATCCATATTTTGCCCCCCAGAAAAATATTGGATCAGCCACGACCCCACACAGAAAGAACCAGAGAAATCACGTTTGAATCCTGGTTAAACAGGTTGCAGAGGGACTCTACAATGGAGTGGCGGGGCTTGTGAACTGATCAAACGACCCTGTGCAGGAGAAATTCAAGAAAAATGGCTCCATCGAGCGAATTCGTGCCTTAAGGATCCATTAAAACAGATTATGAGGCAGGCTTGGAAATGGAATAAATCAGGGTTATGGGAAGATAGGAGACAATGTCAAAGAAGCTAGAAGCTCAAAAGAAAAGGAACAACGAAGGTTGGAAGTCTTTGGGCTTTGGAACAGTTCAGAATGAGTCTAAAAACCGACTAAGTATAGAGGAGACAGCGGAACGCTGCCAAGTGTCCAAACTGACGCACCTCCAAAGTTAAATCCAAAGAGGGAGACTTGAACAAGCATTAGAAGCCCCCACGTGTCCCCAGGCCCAAAGCTTTGAGGGCAAAGTCAAAGCTAAAAGTCAAAAGACTGGATAGGGCGGGCCTTAAAAAGACTAAGTATAGAAATTGCTAGCAGAAGCCGCCACACAGCTTGGATGCATCTCCAAAAGTTAATCAAAAGTGGAGACCTAAATGAGCGTGGGCTCGCCACGTAGTCTAGGGTCTGAAAGGTAAGGGGAGGCCATTGAAAATTCCAAAGAACCTGCGGAGGCCTTCCATGTGTCAACCCAATGCTCCTTCAAAGGCAAATCTTGATCGGGCTTTTAAGTGAGTGCGGAGCCTCCACGCGTCCAGTCTCAAAAAGGGGATAGGGTCGGGTTGAATAGTCAATGCATTGTGATAGGCCAGCAAGAGAGTGCCAAGTGTCCAAACAGCGCTAGTTCAAGAGAAGAATTGAAGGGGAGGTTTCCAAGCAAGTGTCAGGCTGCCGCATGTCCCCGGTCAGATATATGACCCCGCCGAGCAAAAACTTAGCCAAAAAACATAAGGAAATCGAGCAGGTCACGGAGGAAACCACGTGTCAGCCCCCGTGCCACTCCAAAAATAAAAATACAGAGGCTACCCTCAAACATGCACCAGCCCTCCATGTGTCCCATTTCAAAAAGGGGGCCCATTTTTGAAATGGTTTTCCCGCTATTTTGTACGGACCTGATACAAATTTCAAAGGGGCATATCTTTCGACTCAGGGCTCAAAATCCAACAAATCTAGCACCGTTGGAAAGATCTCGGCCTCGTCTATGCCATGAAGATCTAAAACTTTAAGTTTGGGGAGGTTAGGTGGGAGAAAAATGGAGAAACCTCTTCAGGCCATTAATGCAGGATCTATTTTGCCCCAACAACCAGATCAGATTCGATCTGATCTGTCGTTTCCTCCTCCTTTGAGGCGCCAAACAAGAAATTGATGCAGTCAAGATAGATTTGGGGCAGATTTTGTAGGAGGCATTGATAGCAGTGGTTGAACTTCAAACTGGTTTTTCCCGCTTCTCTCTCTTTCTTCCCTCTGTGTTGAATCTATAAAAGTAGGGTCAGGACTCGTTGTAAATGGTTGGACATTCTTCTGTTTTGCAGGCTCCCATTTTCCTCTGGCAAACGAATTCATGGAGTTTCAGACCTTCCATTAGATTGCAACACCGTTTTCAGCCTTTTGGCCATTTTGTAAATGCATTGTATCAAATCTGTAGAGCAATAATACATGTTTGTGGCTGATTTTCGACCCTTTCTTGTCTTCATTGTCTCTCATCTGGTCTTTCATTGCAAAATTGGGTTATTTGTGCTTGATTATTGTATGCATTTTTTGGTTTGTGCCTATCAGTAAAACAAATGTTCATCATTCCTTCGGCATTTATCACCTGGTTAGCTTAGTTCTAATTTCTTGTATTCCTTTCATCCTTGTCTCCTTGGCAATATTAGATTAGGTTTAGGAATCAATCCTTTGCAAATTTCACGTATGCACCTAGACAAAGAAATAGGAACCAACCTTAATCTAGAGAGTTTTCCCATTTCCAAAGTCCCACACTTTTGGGGAAAACTCAATGTTATGCAAATCACATCAAATGACAAGTTTGAAACACCAAATCTGAGAGGTCATTTGGGGTGCTGTGATTTTGCACTAACAGGAACCAAACAAGGCAATGCACTTGCAACCAATATCATGTGTTAACACATAACCAATGATAGTTAGTTATTCCAATGATCATGAGGAAAATATGGAAAGTGAACTTATGAACCTAATGTCGACACGATAAAGGGGTTTAGATGTGACTTGTATATGGGAATATAGGTTCTACATAGGTGGGTGGCCTTAGGTATTTTCCCCAGCTTTGGGTAAGGGTAAAGAAAATTGATCAATGCGAGAAGTCTGTTATGTATGAGAAAGTTGATCAATGCGGGAAGCTTTCTTAGGATGCTTGATTTTAAATTTTATGCTTTTCTTTATAAGATAAAAGGTTGATAAATGCGGGAAGCCTTCACTGCCATGAGGTGGTATCCATCCTTCGAGGGAGTGGTCTACTTTTTGTTTTATCCTTTGGATTTTTTTTATAAATGACAGGGATAATATATGCATGATAGTTGTCCTTTGAGGGATCAGTCTATACTTTTGACTTTTTTATGCTTTTATGAATAGTTGTCTGTCGAGGGAGTAGTCTGTTTTCTTTTGAATTCTTTATAATGAGCATCCATGGAATTTTTACTTTTTATGGGGAGGAGATGGAGATAGTTAGGTAGACCACTTAGGAGGGGATAATAAGTGTACAAGTGACACCTATGGACCCTTAGCATGGTTCCAGGAGGTAAGTAAGAGGATGATGGATGTAATGATAGCAGAGTTCTTGCTAAGAAGGAAGAACCTATCCATAATGAATATGCTATGAGCAGAGCCATATTGCCCATATTCAAGGTTATGAATAGGAAGGTGACGGTAGACCACATAATTCCAAATCATTACAATGATATATGGAAAAGGCTAATGATGGAGGAATGATCTAAGGATATGACTAAGTTCTCATTGGAAGGTATGCTAACCATAGAATGGTCATAAGTGCAATATGTTAAGTGGTTCCACTTTTGGTTTACCAAAAAGGGAGGCCAAACGATAGGCTTCCGACCCATACTCATGCGTGATAATGTAAGGTCCAATCTAGTTGGGGGAAAACTTTCCACATTGGCTCCTTTCTAGAGTAGAGATGATCTGATTGAAGGACAAGGTCATCGATGTTAAAGTCACAATGAGATAGGATGATATCTTGTAAAATATTGAAATAGGATGAGATAAACGATAAAAACTATGTGCTTCCCTTCAAAAGTGAGGAAGCAAGGAAACATGCATCTTAGTGAGACGAAGATGGCCACAAAAGTGTACTTAGGATGAGATATGGTGCCCCGAGGGAGGCACAAATATGGCCACAAAATGTGAACTTATGATAAGGTGGGATGGGATGATAAATAGGTATATTGGATAAGATGAGCCAATAAATTGGATAAGGTTAGATATAGATAATACAATGTCAAGTATTAAGAGGAAAGGAACTAATTTGATAGTTGATCGGTCCTAGAGAGAAGTACCCCAGTATCCAGGGAGTTTTTTTATAGAAAGGAAGATGGATCGATGTGCATGGGATATGTGGATGAGGGAGGAGATGAAATATGATTTAGAGAAAGGGGTGGATACTCACCTAGTAAGGGATGTTCCCTCACACTAAACAACTTGGATGAGGATAAGTTATAAGACATGGAGAGAGATGGGGTGAGATTGTTAGGAGTAACGATGGTGACTTTAGGTTTTGATTGGATAGATGATTGAAGATCATAGGTGTGATTGGTAAGACAAACAACATTGAATAAAAAGGGAGGAACCTCTCTGGGAGGAGTAAAATGTGGAGGGAAAACGACCACATAAGTAGTGGTTGAGTGAGGGGACTTAGATAATTTGTTGGATGAAGACGTAGAAATGGGAATTGGATTGGTCATGGATAGGATAGTGGATGGAGAAGGATGATCCCCGTGCATGAGAAAGTCATCTTCCTCAATAAGATCATGAACGATAGCATGAAGGGCCTTACAAGGCTTGGTGTCATGACCCAGGGTGTGATGATAAGTGCAAACAACATTAGAGTTGAACCATGATGAATTTTTACTATGCGGATCAAAGTCCTTGATAGGAGGGAGTGTGATAGAAGATAGTTGAATTAAATTTCTAAGAATCTCTATGTAATATCCAATATAAGTGGTGTAGGGAAAATTTCTCTTGTGAGGTTTGATAGGAGATGTTGATTTGAATCTGGAAGAAGAAGTAGATATTTTCATTGGAGGTGTAGATATTTGAGAGGTAAATTAGATGTCATGGTGTTTCGAGATTGATTGGTGATGGGTGTATTAGGTGAAGGACCAGGCCCTAAGATGGATAGGAGCGCTCTTAAGAGAGATGATGTGGCATTTGATTGCTTAGGAGGGGTAAGATCTAACTTTTTATGAGGATGCATGAGAGACTTTTGGGGAAGCACGCTAAGAGTCTTGGATTTTGATTGCGAAGATTTTCCCTTAGAGGGGATGACAATGATCTCAATTGGAGGGTCTAAAGATTGTGGTAATGGTGGATATTGATGAAGGAATAGGTTTTCAAATGATGTGGTTGATGAGGTCTAAATGAGTCATGGGAACGCATAGGTTTTGGATTTTTTGGTGTAGAGATGGTTGGTTTTGTAGATGGGGGATGAATACGGTTCGTGGTTTCCTTAGGCGGAGGTGTTTTGTGTCATAAATGTTTCAAGAGGTATCATAGTTATATTTTTAAATTGAGGCATAGATGTAGGTGTGGTTATGCTAGAATATGTGATTGGTGTGGAAGTTGGTATAAATATAGGAGTGGATGATGATGAAGAATTAAGTGTGAAGGATTGGGATAGAATAGATGGTGTGGCCATAAGTAAATATTTAGGTACATGTGATGAAGATGTCAAGGTAGATGTTGGGATAGTTGTAAAGTTGTAGAGTAGATGTGGTAGACATAGTTATAGTTGGGATTGATGGGGAAGTGAGTGATGTAGATGTAGTAATAGATGTGTTTGATATAGATATGGGTGAAGGACTAGATGTGAGAGATTGAGATGTAGTGATAGCTGGGTATGGTTGAGATGGTTGTATATATAGGTGGTGTGGATGTAGTAATAAGTGTGTTTGATGTAAATGTGGGTGGAGGAATAGATGTGAAAGGTGTAGGGATAGGTGTGGATATCAATGGGGTTGAAATATGTGCAAAGGATGAATCCATTATGACAGATTTGGGGATGATAGATGTTGATGAAGTAGTAAATATGGTAAAATTTGATGTAGATGTGGTAAGGATAGGAGTGGATATAGATATAGGATAAGTAGTAGAATTTGATATAGGTGTGATAGTCATGGATGTGATTGGGGTAGATATTGAGGAAGTAGTAGATGTAGGTATAATGTCAGAGGTAGGGGTAAATGTGGTAGGTGATGGGGTAGTGGATATAGGTAATAATGGAGATTATTGATTGATGGTGTTAATTATTTTGATGGCATGAAGCATTTGGTGATTGAGATATGGGAGGGGTGGTTTGATTTATTGGTGGTTGATTAGGAAATGGTTGTTTAAACATGTCGAGGGGTCGGCTAGGTGACATGGTGGAATTGTCTATTTGGAGATCCCCCTAATTTATAAGTTATTGGATGTGATCTTTGAAGGAATGACACTTCTCAATGTCATGACCTCTGACTTGATGATATTTACAATAGTGGCCCCTCATGATACCAAGTGGTCTTGGGTCATGAGTCATCCATGGTCATATGGGAGGAATTTGGATGAAGTGGACTATCATCAACTTGTCAAATATCAAACTATAGGATTCCCCCAAGGGGGAATAGTTAGGATATGGTCTAAAATCTCTTTGTGAAGACTTCCATGTGAGAGGTAGATGTGGATGGAGATTGAACCATGATGGTATTGGTGGAAGTTTTAGAATTTTCTATGTGTAGAGGGTTTTATGAACTCATTCTTGGGATTTTTTGATTGAATCTTGAGTTGTTTGCTCAAGGGCGCAAGTTTCAAGTTTGCAAGCCATGGTGAAGGCTTTCTTCGAATGTCTGAAATGATTGGATTTGTAGGATGGATGAGATATGCTTTGCACAAGAGTGTGAAAATAATTCTGATGAGCTCTATTTGTGGAAGGACAAATGATAATTGATTTATGATTCCACACAACCGTGTAAAAATAATTGTGATAGACTCATCGTCAAATTTTTGAATGGCATATAAGTTTGTAATGAAGATCTTACGTGCAATGTTGATTGAGAAGTATTCCAAGAATAGTTGCGCAAGTTGGGTAAATGAGAACAATGAGTGTTGGGGATGTCATTGTACCAATCCAATGCAGGACCATTCAATGACATGGGAAAAGTGTGAAGCATGAGGTCTTGGTCATGGGAAATGAGATAACATGCATGCCTAAATGCACGAAGGTGTTGTTGGGGATCCTCCTTACTATTAAATTTTGTGAATTTTAGAAGTTTCCAATGAGGAGGGTAAGGCTTGATAGGGGTGGATGGATTGATAGGTTTGTTACATATTTTTTCATATGATAATGTGATTTTAGGTCCTAAGGTAGTGGCTTTGAGGTTAGCCAACCTATTCATCAAGGCATTCATAGATCATTTGAAGTGGTTGGATGAGAGTAATGGTTGTGTATGATATGAGAAGTTTAGGTGTTATAGGCTTGAGAAGCTTGGGGGTATGTCGCTGTAGAAGGGAATGGTTTATAAGAGGGGATATAATTAATAGGTTGAGATAGAATTGGTTGGGATAATGTTTGATGTTGGGAAATAAGAATGTGATGGGATTGGATGGGTTGTGATGATGATTGTTGTTGAGAAACAGGAATGTGATGTGATTGTTGAGATTAGATGGGTTGTTGTGAGATGGGGATATTTGATTGTTGAGGCATATGATAAGTAGGAATGTGAGTGTTAGGAGGTTGAGATGGTTAGATAGGCATACTAGTGACAGTAGCGGATGAAATGGGGATAACGTTAACATGAGGTGATGGGGGTGGAATGGGATCCACCAATTGAGTGGATTGGTAGGATCGGGGGATTCTGGAGGATCTATGAAATAAGTAGTCATAAAGGGTGATAGAAGGAGGTCCAAGAGTTTTTAAATGAGTGGGAGATGGAGGTGTAGACGTTATAGAGGAAATAGACTGACGAGAGATAGGAGAATTGGTGTCAATATGGGGATCAATTTGGATGACATGGTCTTCATGAAGCGAGACCATGGAAACACAAGGTTGGGGGATCAAAGGTGTGGTCTCAAGTTTAGAATCTTGTTGGAAAATATCATTAGAGGAAGGGATATCATTAGACTTTGTTGTGTTGTCTTGATTTGAGAAAGGGTGACAATAGGCATGAAATAGGTGAACATTTTTTTATGTAATTTGTTACAAACAATCAAGCAACAATTTTTTTATCATCATGATTAATTAGAAGATGTGGAAAAGAGAAAAGTGGATAATGAGGGTACCTAAGAAATGGTAATCTATGGATGGTTTCAGGTAGTTTTGGCTGTGGAGTCCTCGATATACTTAAAGGTAGGTGAGGCCCAAGTCTGTTATAGGATTTATAACATGGCCAGAACACTGTGGCGGCTTCCCTATTGGGTGATCAAATCCCAATTAGGTCCACCTGGTAAGGGATTGATTTTTATTTGTGAATTTATTTGTGTGTTTGGATGTGTGTGAAGAAATTGTGAGATGCAACCAATTAAACCCCTACTTACACTATATTTGTAAGCAAGAATGAAAGAGGTTCATTTTAAACCCAAAACCAAATATGGAGATTCGATGAGAACAACCACACAAGGAATGAAAATGTGATGCAAAAAGGAGAAACTAAGACAAGAACGGGAATACTTAGTTTTCTCTTTTCCTTTTTATCTGATATTCAAAATAAAGCAAGATGAAAAGTAATATCCAAGTAATCCAAAATCCAACACAAAAGAATCAAAAGCAAATCCTCTACCTGCAATGTTAGTGGAAAATGGAAATATGGAAAATGAAAAATGAAACAAAATGTAAGAGACTCACCTAAGAGGGTGGTCCCACCGGGCATGTGCCATAATGTTGGATGAAATTTTCTCTTTCATGTTCAAATTAGTGAACTAGATACTAAAGAAAATAAAACAACTCAAAACATGTAAGGGTTTAAGGTACATTGGGATAAGATGATGATGATGGACATGCGAAAGATGAACTCTTCCTTGCTGGTAGCTGGATGAATCTGCACAACAAAGATAACTAGAAATAAAATGGATTAGATCTAAAGATGGGGGGGTTTCCCAAAAAGTTCAGTTCCAAGAATCATGAAATTCCTTATGTGGATGTCAACCCTCGTGTTTGATAAAGATAGATAAAGTAAATGGATATGGATCTAATATAAAATGCAGAATCTGAGATAACAGAAACTGAAAATATGGATCTAAGATAATAAAAGTAGATTTGATCTAAATTTACATAAAATAAATCATACCTAGTTGGGTTAATGGAGACCTAGGCTATAGAGGTCTAGTCGATGGTGATTGGAGGTAGGTGAACCTAGAAAGTGATCAAAAATGCATATCTAAAGTGTCTAATTGCGTATCTGAGACTGATGCGACACTATGATGACTCACAAAAACCTATAAGAGATATAGAATAGGAGGAAACAGAAAGGATGTAAGGAAATAAATAGGTTTGATAACTTTAGATAGAGTCAATGGAGATTGAGATGGGTCGACAGTTATTGGGCTAGATCGATGACGACTAGGCTTGAAGATGAGAAATAAACACAAAAAATCCACAATAATACCTAAGCTCTGATAGAATTACCTCTTCTGATCTCTTCAAGAAGGAGGTGGTATAGGTGTATTTATAAGGAGGATGGATGGATGAGGGGGATAAGAAATATTTAAATAAAGGTAGGTGGGAGGTAAAATTAATAAATAAAGGAAAAAAGAGATGAATTTATTGAATGAAGGTGGTTAGGAACCTCAAGGATGGATAAAAAGTGGTTGAGATGATGTAATTTATTAAATAAAGGCCATGGAGAGGTAAAATCATTAAATGGTGGCCTAGAGAAGGTAAAATATACATTTAAGGAGGAGAAATGGTAGGAAAATATTAAATGAGGGTAGTTGAGAACCTAGGGATGATAAATAGGGTGCTTATGGAGGATAAAAGAGGTTAATAAATAGGTTTAGGGATAATGAATGGTATGTGATAAATAAATATGGTTGGGGATTAATTAAATGGGATTAAGGGTGAATTAGGGGAAATAAAATAAATGACAGGATAATGTAGGGAAGTGGTAAATTCGAAGAAATGAAGTTTATGAGGGAAAGGGGAAATTCGAATGGGTAACCATGGTGAAAGAGAGCAAACACGGGGTGAAGAGGGTAGTGATACCAATTTTTGGTGTCTACATAAGGTTGTTTGTGGAGTCGCTTCAAGAGAAATAAGTTGAATGGTTCTACCTCTTTCCCTCTCGATC
The DNA here is from genome assembly GCA_019776745.2 of Taxus chinensis. Taxonomy (NCBI): domain Eukaryota; kingdom Viridiplantae; phylum Streptophyta; class Pinopsida; order Cupressales; family Taxaceae; genus Taxus; species Taxus chinensis. The sequence goes on along the minus strand of CM034147.1, from coordinate 910,647,403 downwards.
CATCACAAATTGGGGTGATATTAGAACAAGGTTTGAAGAAAGATTTAAATCAACTGAAGACTCCCAGGATCTCCTTATTCAATTGGCTTAGATGAAGAAAGAATTGAATGAGTTCATGAGAGACTTCATGGCCAGATATAATAGACTGCTAAAATGATTACCTAGAGAAGCTCTACCATCCACTGATAATTAAAAGAGATTCTTCATAAATGCACAAATTCCTAAAGTTGGATTTATCTTACTGAGATCTCAACCTCGTACTCTTGAAAATGCACAAGAGTATGTCATTAAAATAGAAGATGGTATGATTTTGTTTGGGAAAGTAAAGAACCCCAATGGTAAGAAGAAAATTTAGAGCTCCAAACAAGGTGATATGGATTATACTGTTCAAAAGTTAGAAAATGATGTACTTTTATTGAAAAAACAACTGACACAGGTCATTATTGCATACAGAGAGGTTCCAAGGAGAGGATACCCAAATCAAAATAAAAATCAGAACATACTCAAAATAACATGAGGAGAAAGAAGATTGGCTCTCGAAGCACCTACTATTAATGCCACATGTGATGCAACATCGGAAGAGGAAGTTGATGAAGCCAAATTTTATGAAACTAGTGATGGAGTATTAGCTATTGAAGAAATTGATTCTATTGGAAACATTGGTTTTTTAGAATATGCCTCTTCTGATGAGGATGAATTCAAGGATAGTGTTGTCGATATGAATATCCACTCTTGTATAGTGTTCACTCGTTCAAAGTCTCAAGAGAAGGATAAATGCAAGGATCTTCAAGTGGCGACTATACAAAAAAATATAATAATTGACAGAGGATCCTCGTTGCCTCCTTCCATGGAATCTGCAAGGAAGATGCTTGAAGTAACTGCACCTGACCTTACACCTCCTAGTACGGGTAATTCTACTTCTCCTTTTCTAATTTCTACCCCCATTTCTGCACTCAAATGTAATGGTGTAAACAAAAAATAGTACCAATTTAATTCCAAATATCAGTAAGCCTCTTGTTAATACATCCATTCCTTCATCCTCCTTATATGAGGATCATTTTGATATAATTGACTGTGTGAAGAAATCTAAAGTTCAAATATCCAAGGCTTAATATTTGCAAACATATCCCGAACAATTTGATAAGCTCATAAAGTTCATAAAAGAAAACATTTCTAAGTCTACTTATACCCCTCTTAGTGTCACTCCTAGTTCAAAAGTCTTATTACCTACTCCTAATGAGAAAAATAACCAGAATATCCTTTCCTCCTATTCATCCACCTCTGTAAAAATTAATTATTTCTATGTTTTTCTTCTTATTAGTGAGTTTAGATTGAATAACTTCATAATAGACTCTGGAGACTCCAAAATGACATGCCTACAAATTTTTATAATGCCTTCGCCTAAACCTCACTCGAGCCTTCAACCACTGTTACTCCATGGAAATGAAAGAAGTCCCCTTGGTATGGAGAATCAAATATGTTCAAGTTTCATTTGTAGCTTATCCTGATAAGAGATTCAATGTCACCATTCTTGTTGTTGACATGTCTGCCACATATGGGATTCTCCTCATTAGAATATTTTGTAGACACATGGGAGGATAAATCAAATTGGATTGGTCATCAACAACCATTCCATTGAATAATGAATTAAAACAAATACTCCCAAAGCCTACAATGAAGTACATGGTACAAAAGACCAATGATCCATGAACCAACATTCTCTATGAAGATAGAGGTGATGGAAACTAATTCATGACATATGAAGGGAGTGAAAAGTTTCCTTTCCTTGATGAAAGGTTAAACAAGCTAGGAAGACGTGAGGTATGGAAAATGGATTTTGATAAAATTTGTTCATCCACTAGTTCTGGAGTAGGAATTGTAATCATATCTCCTCAGGGTGATCTGTTTCCATTGTCATAAAAATTATAATTTTCCAACACCAACAAGACATCTGAGTATGAAACACTCGTTATGGGCATGAAAGATGTAAAATAAATGGGTATTAAGGGGTTAAATATCCAATGTGATGCAAATATGATTATAAAACAAGTCTGTAATCAATTCAGAGTAAAGAACGCAAGGCTTATAAACTATAGAAACAAAGTCTAGGACTTTATTGAAGCATTTGATGCTTTCTTCATCAAATCAATTCCTTGAGATCAAAATGCAAGATCCGATTCACTAGCTGTATCTACATCATTGATGATTCCACACCCAGATTTCAAAGCTTAAAAAATATCAGTTGAAATGGTGTTTCGGCCTTGTATACCTAAAAAATATGAGAATTGGCAAGTTTTTAATCATGACAATCATTTGTTATCCTTCTTGTAACAGAGTGATAATTTTTAGAATCTCTATATTGAGGGAAGTTGCAATGGTCCTAGAGAATGCATCCCTGAAGAAGGAATCAAAGGAGTTTATAAAGAGGGAATAATCAAATTGAAAGGTAACAAAATACCAAGAGGTATTGTTTCTTTAGAGGATTTGTTTGATAATCATGATAGGTTCATTCAAAGTAAATCAAAGGGTCATCCCAAGAATGCAACTGAGTTTTATCAAGTGAACATTGTGACACATGAGAAGCCTAGACTTATCAATATTGGCAAGTGTTATTCTCCAGAAGAGAAAATAAGCTTTGCAAGCTTGTTGAACAAATATTCATATGCTTTGGCCTATTAATATGATGAGCTCAAGTCATATAATCCTAACCCTATGAAGGACCATATTCTACTCAAGACAAATGCTAAGCCTTTTCGGAAAAAAAAAACGAAGACAATATAATCCCAAGATTGCATGAACTATTAGGGAGGAAGTGAAGAAATTGCTCAATGCAAGGATCATTTTTCTGATTCACTACTCCACTTGGGTAACAAACATTATGCCTATATAGAAGAAGAATGAAAAAAATAAGGATCTGTGTAGATTTCTAGAATATGAATCAAGCATATCTCAAAGACAATTACCCATTACCAGTCATGGATCAAATTATTCAAGAGGTCATGGGATCAGAAATGATGTCCATCTTTATGGTTTCTCTAGATACACTCAAGTGGAGGTGGCACGAGAAGATCAATTCAAAAAAACATTCACCACCCCTTGCAGTACTTTCACCTACAATCGGATGCCCTTTGTCTTATGAAATGCAAGATTCACTTTCCAAAGGGTCATGGATATAGCCTTCAAAGATGTGAAAGGTAAGTGCATTATTGTATATCTTGATGATTTGATCATGTATTCAAAACATACAGGCAGTCATATAATCCACTTGGAGCAAGTTTTATTGACGTTTCGTGAACACAACATATCCTTGAATCCAAAAGAAATGTTTACTTAGGGTGATAGAAGGAAAGCATCTGGGTCATATTGTGAATAAAGAAGGAACTAGTATTGATCTAGAGAGGGTCGATGCAATCATGAAATTGGCCCTTCCCTCAAGTAAGATTGGTGTATGATCCTTTAGAAAAGTGAATTTTCTCAAAATATTTGTCCCTGACTTTACAGAGCTTACCAAAGCTATCAATGATATGATGAAGCCAAAGGATTCATTTTGTTGAATTCATGAAGGTAAACAAGCTTTTGAGAACATCAAAGGAACCATTTCTAAAGCTCTCACTTTAGCAAGGCCAAATTTTTCATCATGTATTATTATGCCTCTAAGTATACATTGTTTATTATCCTACTGCAAAATAATGATGAAGATATTGAATCACCAATTGATTTCTTGAGCCCACCATTGAAATACCAAAAGCTTAACTATTCACATATGGAAAAACATGCCTATGCAGTGGTAAAAGCAATGAAGAGTTTCAGATTCTACATCTTGAATTATCATACCAATGTGATGGTCCCTAGATCAACAATCAAGTCCATTTCGACACAACAGGACCTTAGAGCTAAAAGAGGAAACTGGGTGTCAAAAATTTAGGAATATGATTTAGAAAACAAACCTTCAAATTTGGTAAGAGGAAATGGACTATACAAGTTAATGGTAGAGGATGAATCTCACAAGACTCAAGAAGAAAAGGATAATTTCCAGTGCTATGAATGCTTAACCAAATATTTTCCCATGGTTCTCTTTATGAAAACTTCTGATGAGTGATACTCTGAATAACCGATTACCTCACATATTGAGATTTCCCATCTCATATGAACCATAAGCAAAGGCAGACTCTCAAGTTGCAATGTTCTAGGAATGTAATTTTGTATAATTCACTATATAATAAAAGTATGGATGGTTGCTTTTTGAGATGTGTCGATAAAGAATAAAAAAAGAAAATTATAAAATCCTAGCATAATCAAGCATGCAGTGAGCATTTATCGGCCATGGTAATAACTCAAAAATCTTGAGAGGGAGGTATTATTGGCCTACATTGTTCAAGGATTCTCAAAAATGGTTTTCAAAATGTGAACCTTGTCAACGATTTGTAGGGAGGCTTAATTTTGATGCTCTTCCCTCATGCCAATGGTTATTGAAGAACCTTTTAAGAAGTGGGGGCTATATTTCGTAGGAGTGATAAATCCAAGCTTAACTGTCAGGAATGCATATGTGATTACTGCAATAGATTACTTCACCAAATGGGTAGAGGCCATACCCGTGAAACATGCAAACTCCGAAACGGTGTGCAACTTTTGAAGGAAAACATAATCATTTGTTTTAGAGTCTTGAACAAGGTACTGACTGATAATGATACCTACTTTTCCTCTATTGAGCTCACTGAATCTTGCTACCAGTATGGAATATCACTCTCACATTCATCTAAATATTATGCTCAAGGTAATGGTCAAGCAAAATCAATCAATAAGAATATTGTCACTATCATAAGGAAGTTGGTGGACATCAACCAAAGGAATTGGCATAAGAAATCACTTGATGCACTGTGGGTAGATTAGATAACTCCTAAGAGGGCAATTGACATGTCACCTTTTCAAATTCTCTATGGTAATGAGGGAAAAATTCTGATTTCATTGGAAATACCTGCATTACAACTAGTAAAATTTATAGAGGATGGTGAGTACAGTGGCTCTCTTGACAAAGGATTTGTTATTTGGAAAAATTAAATGAAGATATAACTTTGGCATTGGATTTTATTCAAAAACATCATATGAAGGTCAAAAGGATTGTACACAAGACTTTCAAGTCGGAGAGCTTTTCCTCTTATGGGTCAAGTGAAGGGAGCCTAAGGGTATTCTTGGAAATTTTGATTCACTATGGCTTGGTCTGTTTAGGGCCAAGCAGTTTTTTGGAGACAACACCTATAACCTGGTTTGTATGGATAGTACTCACCTAGAGCTGCCCCGTAATGGGAAGTACTTGACACTTATCAAACATAAAGGTTGGTCCTTCCAACCAAAGTGCTATAGTGAAAGCAGTTCGTCCCCCACATGTATCATAGGTGATTTAGGTTGTTTTTCCCTTTCTGTTGTGTGTTTCCCTTTCCACCATTTGTTTGCTTTGGGTATTTTTGTTGTTCTTGGGTATCTTACTTGTATTGTCGGTGTGAAATATGACTTTATTTTCCCAACGGATAAGGCATCGGTCTGCTCCCCCACAAAATAACTGAGGTTCAAGATTTTTCTATTTTTCCTTTGTCCAATTTGAAATAAGTCCCGAGTAAGAGCCAGTTGTTATCATGCTAAATATATAGCATGCAAAATTTTAAATTTTGGTCGTGACAACCAAACCCACACTTGAAATTCCCTTTCCTAGTCAATGTAAACCTTTTCTCCGACCAACATTTCAACTGTGCCACCCTCATTTTGTCTAAGAGGAATGCAATAACATGATTTTCAAGTGTGTTTCATGTGCAAAGAGAGGTACCTGGATTGATTCATGAAGTTATTGGGATCTATGAAATAAAAATTCTCCCAGAGGTTTCAAAAGGCCTATTTTTAGTCTTTTTGTCACAGGAGGACATCCCTCATAGGCTTACAGGGAAGATTCAAACCATACAAGAGATGAGTGGGAGAGAAATGAAGTGATCTAAGGTATTTTACGGAAGTATTGTGGAGATAATTGAGGTCAGGATCGAGTTAGGAAAAACTGGATCTTTTTGGGAAAGGCATTGGGAAAAACATGTTTCAAAAAAAGCTAATCACCTTGTTCAAAGAGTTTCAGGAGCCTCGTGAAGTTTTGGGAGCTTATATCCCAAGAATTGGAAATCTGAAAAATCCTACTTCATGGTACAATAATCAAGGAATATCCTAGGAGTAAAAAATGTGGAAAATTATCCATCAGTGCAACACAAGGGTATTTCTACAAGGGTGGAACATTCTCAAATGGTTTCAGGCACCTCGGGACGGGTTAGGAGCCTAAAAAAAGTTTCAAATTTGGGTACATTATACCCTCATCACGGTCAATGTGTTAGATTTGTTCATATTCATTTTGAACTCATCATAGTGATGCACACACATGGGAAAAAGTGGAAAGTGTACTAAAAAGGAAAAATTAAAGATGAATAAGGTTTAAAAATTGTGGGAATGCATTCATTGGGTCCTTTAGAGTCAAAATCATATAATTTTGGCCCTCTAAACTCCATGTCTTGCTCTCGGGCCCAAAATTTCACTTCTTAGCTTTATTTTCATGTTAAAGATTGATGACATCAGCATTCTAAGAAGTTTGGATGGGGTTTTGGAGGCTTGATGTCCCTATTTCCCTTGGTGGAAAGGGAGATGGGGCATGATTGCACACACAATCACATAGAACTACATCGGGTTTGAGATGTAGTGCAGCACTCACTTAGTAAGTCCACCATTTGTGGCAGCTGAGGACAGTCTGACCCCTTCATATGCATTTTTATTTTTTTAGGGGTTTGATGTTTGTCTTGGGGTTTTGTAGGTCTCATCTTCATTTCTAATTTCTAGTGACATATCACGCAGTCTAATGAAGATAGTGCGGCAGGAAGAGAACACAAGTGATCACTCAGTGACACTTCATAATATTTTTACAGATATTGTTCACAGACTAGGGCACCTATATCTCAGACTAGGGTGCCTTACAGGCACCTTGTACCTATCTAGGAACCCCAGTCCATTCAGATTGCCTAGATCTATACTTTTCTAGACCTTGATGTAGTTATTTCCTACTCCTCTTTCTCCATCCATCTCTGTAACACAGTCTAGCAAGCTCATAAAATCAGCTAAGTTGTTTCTAACTCTCTTTGCACTCTAGGGTTTCATATATCTACTTTCTTAGTTGATTGAGTCATTTCTCCTCGTTTGGTTAGCTCTTATCTACTGATGTACTTATTATATTAACTTATAATTTCCTCATTTTTAGTTAATCATTTTGGTGAACCCATACTCGATCTTCACACTTATAGGATATTCACTCATTACTTATCATCTTAGGGTTTTCTCATCATGAATATCTCTATTCACACTTATCTACAAAATCACCCTAATTGTATCAGTAAGCTTAAAAGTACTTAGCTACTAATTATATTCCTCCTCACACATCACCCGAATATGTATACCATAAGTTCACTTCTCTTTATCCCTCAATGAGGATCAAATAACTTTCACAACCGATGACTTACCTTCTCAAGAAATACTACAACATGACCCTCCCTTGTATATTCAAGTTTGTGTTAACAAAGTTCGGGGTCAAACGCAATTTAGTTGATAATGGATCTGGCCTTAAAATTTGTAACATCACTTTCCTTCATCATTTAGGTATGTCAGAAGCATCTTAGCTCCTTCCTCCATCTCTATTCATGGATTTGATAACATTACCAAGCATGTATTAGGTACTATCAGCTTACCTGTCACTATCGGTCCATGTACAATCAATATTCCATGCCATGTCATGCATAATAACCTTAATTATAATATTATTCTTGGATGACCTTGGATCCATGCTATGCATGTGGTCCCTTCTACATTACATGCATGACTTAAATTCCGTCATCAAGGCACTATTTATGATGTTCCGGCTGATCCTTCACCTTTTGAGTATTGCAATTCTATTGAGACAATCTAGTGATACTTCCACTTCCTCTAATATTACTCAGGAATTTTCTAGATATGGGTTAGGGTACGAATACTTGCGCCACTATGGTTTCTCTAACACAAATTTAGATCAACAAGAACATAAGGTCACAACACTTTGGGATCTCCCTACAAAGTCACACAAGTTTGGGCTAGGGTATCAACCTCCTTCTCTAAACTACGGATGCTTATACTACCTTTCATGTTACCTCACTTTCCATAGTACATCCTGAACTCATTAGTGATGATGCATCTACCACTTGGGATACTTAGATACCTTTAGCTACTGATGATGCTCTACTCAGTTATATGGGTGTTTACGATCATCTTCCTTCTTTTCACCATAAACGGAATCTCCCATCATATCTCAATAATACAACTTATTTCAGGGAATCTGATGTATCCCTTGACAATACCAATCCTCCTGACACTATTCCTACTAATCCATACATCGAAGATCACTCAACCCTTCTCAATGAAGAAACAATTCAATACAACTTGGGTACATCTGAAAATCCACGCATATTTTTCTAGTTGCCTCCCTCACTCGTGCTGAAACAAAAATATATCAGGCAAGTCCTTCATGATTTATCTAATATTTTTGCATGGGACTATAGTGATATGTTGGGAATTGATCCATCGGTCACAATGCACAATATTTTCCTCAACCCTAGTGCTAAACCCGTCCAACAGAAAATTCACAAAATGCATCCCAAAGTAGCACTTCTAGTTAAAGAAGAGATTCAAAAGCTTCTCAACACCGGTTTTATTCACGTTGTTGACTATCCTGAATGGGTATCTAATATTGTGATCCAGTAATGAAACCGGATGGTCAGGTTCGTTGTTGCATGGATTTCTATGATTTAAACAAAGCTTGTCCTAAGGATAGTTTTCCTTTTCCACACATCAATTTTATTGTCGATTCTACAGCCGGATATGATATTCTTTATTTTATGGATGGCTTTGCGGGTTACAATCAAATTAAAATCAACCCTGCTGACCAAGAAAATACCTCCTTCACCATGCCATGGGGAACATTTTTCTATACAAGTTATGCCCTTCAGTCTTAAAAATGTGGGAGCTACTTATCAATGGGAAATGACACATATATTCCATGATTATATTCACAATATCATCGAATATTATGTAGATGAAATTTTGGCAAAATCTAGACAATGGTCTTCCCATGCAAAGGATCTACGAATACTTTTCAAATGACTACAAAATATTGTGTGCATCTAAATCCCAAAAAGTGTGTTTTTGGGGAACACAATGGGTAATCTCCTGGATATATTATCTCCCAACGTGGCATTGAGATTGATCCTAACAAAATTAAATCCATTATCGATATGCCTCCACCCAAGAATTTACATCAATTATGATCATTACAAGGTAAAAATTAGGCTATTCGGTGATTCATTGCACAACTCACTGATAAGACTCAACCATTTACATGGCTCATGAAGAAAGATACTAAATTTGTTTGGGATGAGCAATGTTAACAAGAATTTGATAATATCAAAGCCTACTTGTTAAACACCTGTCTTAGTCCCTCCTTTAGCTGATCAACCTTTCTTATTATATATCTCTGCTACATTTCATGCATTAGGCACTCTACGAGACACAACATGATGATTCTCAACATGAAAGAGAAATATATTATATTGATTCATACCCTAATTTCTTATGAATGTAACTATAGCTACATTGAAAAACTGTCTCGGCCTAGTTTTTGTTGCAGATAAATTACGACACTATCTCCTCAACAATGAAGTACATATTATCACTAAAGTCAATCCATTGTGGTACTTACAATCTCACACACATCTGTCAGGATGTTTGGCATGATGGGTTATGCTTCTCACTGAGTTTGATTTCAATTTTATACCACAAAAATCCATCAAAGGACAAGTTATCATTGATCAATTAACTACAACACCCCTCTCAGATGCATCACCCATTTCTAATTCTTTTTGTGATGATTTCACTACCTATACTATTGAGCCACACACATGGACAATGTATTTTGACAGATCTTGTTGTCTATCTGGTGTTGGAGCTGGGATAGTCTTCATTACCCCATAGGGTGACCCACTCCCCTTCACATATCATTTAGGGTTTTCTTGTACAAATAACATTGATGAATACGAAGCCCTTATTTTAGGCCTTCTCATACTCAAAAACTTCTCATTCGTAACCTATGCATTCATGATGACTATTAGCTAGTCATAAATCAGTCAATGATACATACAACACAAAGGAGGAGAATTTAATTCCATACAACACCTTTGTAAAATATCTTTAGCTACATTTGAGTCCTACTTCCATCACTATTATTCCTCGTAAGGATAATCATCATGCAGATGCTATGGCTAGTGCTGCATCAATCATCCCACAAGACATCACTGATGAACAAGCCACATTCATAATTACACACTTACAACATCCCTCTATCTATTGCATTACCTCTTGTAGCTTGCACCATAACGCACAGTCAAGACAAATTTGAATGGTTCATGCCTATTTACAATTACTTATATAAGCAAATATCCCTGACACACTATTTAACCTCATGAAGCTCGTCAGTTACGTTAGTGAGGCTACTCACTATGTTATTGTTGGGACAAAATTATTTAATGTTATTGATGGTCACCTCTTATGTTGCCTCACACTCACAAACATACGCCATTGTCATCTCACAGATTCATGACAGCATATGTGGTGGTCATTTCTTAGGTAAAGCTATGTCACAAAAAATTTTACAATAGGGGTATTATTGGCCTACAATGGAACAAGATTGCCTCGAATATGCCACTCATTGCAAAAAATTCCAAAAACATGTAATCTCCATCATGCACCAGCATATGACCTTCAACCCATTGCACCTACTTGGCCTTTCCCCCTTTGGGATTTGACCTCATTGGTATGATCAATCTTGAGTCTACCAATGGACATAAATTCATTATTACTGCTACTGAGTACTTTACTAAGTGGATCAAAGCAACTCCCCTATGAAAAGTCACTGGTACAGACATTTGTAACTTTCTCACCACACATATTATCACACGTTTTGGTGTGCCTTCTGCTATAATCATTGATAACAGATCTTCCTTAAAAAATAAGGATGTTAAATTTTTTTTGCCAAATTCAAAATCAAGCAATCATTTTCTAACCCTTACTATCTGTAAGGCAATGGCCAAGCTAAGGCCACCAACAAAACCATTGTCAAAATCTTACACAAGACCATTGACTCTAGTGGTACCAATTGGCATAACCAACTATTCTATTGCTTTATGGGCCTATCGTACTAGCATTCATACACCTACTAACGCCACCCCTTTTTCCTTAGTTTATGGTGTTGAGGCCATTATCCCACTTGAGCTTGAAATACTGTCCTTTGGATCTCTCTTAAAGGCATCCTTAAAGACAATGAATATCGTGAAAACTGCTTACATGAACTAGAAATGTTGGACTCGCATCATGTCCAAGACTCAAACATATTCACGCATATCAATATGGCATTGCACATGAATATAATCACAAAACTCTGTTCTTACGAGTTTAATATCGATGACCTCATCTTAAAAGAGAATCAAAAGAATACAAATGTTGAGGCACCTCTTAAAGGAAAATTTAATCCCAATTGGCTTGGTCCATACATTATCACTAACAAACTTGGTGGTAGATTTTATCACCTCACCACCCTTTTAGGAAAACCAGCTCAAAACTCCACTCAATGTAATGCATATTAAGAAATACTATGCTTAAATACAACATCGACCATTACCTGATGAAACACTCTTGTGCTTCAGTTCACACTTCGCTGTTGAGGGCTGCATACTACACATGAACCCCACACACTACACAATAGGTACTACACACTACGTCTCTTAAAATCTATCGTGTCATATGTCTTACATCTTACATCAAACACTCAACATTTAGTCTATATCATTAATCTATGACATTTAGCACATATTTTCTTATTACATCATACTAGTCGTCATCATACATATATCACACTCTTATGGTATACGAATATAGAATTACATATTCTTCATCCTACATACTACATATCATGCACATCTCTTACACTATTAGTCTATCTACACATCTTGTGTTACATCCTATACATCATACACTACACATTTTACACATCACATGGTTGTCTTTCATCACATTACATATACTACATCTACTATGCACGCGCTGCACTCACTACCCTATGATGTACTTTAGTTCCTCGGTCCATACTCGATTGTGAGGGTTTACCAATCAAATGGATCTTATCATACACACACGTTCATCATTTGACCTTCTATCATGCGACATTACTAGGTTAGTGACATACGCTATAGGAAAATGGTCACCTATTCCTTCATCTTGTAGTGGTATATGCTTTAGGACATCACACTCCCTACTATTCATCTCGTAGTGATACAAGCTTTAGGCTTCATACTCCTACGCTCATCTTGTCATGGTATACACTTTGAATATAGGGTCACACATACATTTCTAGGTCACATATCATCATACACATACACATTCATCACATCACTTAGACACAACACACTATTTGACCATTTCCCGATGATGCACTCTCGTTTATGGTTCATTCTTGACTATTGAGGAGGAAAACCAAATGAACCTCACCACATACAACTCCATTCACTCGGGGGGCAATGAGGCTCCTACCATCCATCTTAAATTCCATTCCATCCATCCACAACATGATTGCATATCTTGGTTACTTTTACTCTTTCTTACATTTGTTTATTCATGATCACTTATTACACATTATAGCTAGATTCTTATATGTCATTTATCTTTACCATACACACATGCCATTTCATGCCTTTTCTAGTTATGATCACAGATACAAGTATTTTCGCACGTAGTATGGATGCTCACCTCCTACCACATCCTACATTGGTTTGTTGGGGGCATCCACATTCGTCTCTTACATATGTCATTGTTTCATTTTGTACTTAGAACTCTACATTACTTGCTTATACATGCTTTTGGCATACTGGTTATATTTCTAGCATGCTAACATGTGCTTCATATACAACATTTATTTTGTAAGATTACTTGCTTCCATGGCTATCTTTTATTTGTGCTTCTTTGTTATTGATTTCTCTTGTATGCAGTGCCTTGCCCTATGTTTGGTGTGCACACTTATTTGTTTTTATACGACCATTATGACCTTAAGTGTCTTGCAACATTGTGAGTGATGTCCCATGTTTATAACCTAGTTTGGAAGTCTATTTGCATGTTTACTTACTTTCTAGCTTCTACATTAGTTGATAGCTTACAGTGGTTTTATACATGCATTCTTGTTCGTACTAACACTTATCTTTGGCTAGCCTCTTGTTTGTGGGTGCCTTGGTTTCTACAAAGTGCATTCCCTCCCCCCTGTAAGGAAAAAAGTTCATGTGGTTGGTCCTCTTTTGGGGCCCCATTCTCTTATCAGTGACATCGCATGCACCCCCAAAGAGAGGGGGCATCATTTGGGGTTTGTTATCCCAATTTTTCCCCCCAGGTAAAATTGGATCACTCACGACCCCGCATGAGGAAAGAAATCTAGAGAAATGATTCCATCAAATGAGCCTATGCTCCAAATCTAATAGACAAATTACATGAGGGACTCTACAATGGAGTGGCAGGGCCTTTGAAAGATCAAAAGACCTTGTTTAAGATTGAAATTCAAGACAGATGGCTCAAAGGATCAAACAACCCATGCTTCAGATCCAGTAAATACCAGGTTACAGGTAAAGGCTCTAAAATGGAATAGAAGGGTTGAGGAAGGAGGTGAACGAGTAGTGTAAAATGATTCAGAGGCTCAAAGGATATGAAATGGCAAAGGTTCTAAGTCTTCGGGCTCTATAAATGACTCAAAACAGAGCCCCAAAATTGACTAAGTATGGAGGAGACAGCGGAAGCTACCAAGTGTCCAAACGACACACCTCCAAAGATTAAATCCAAAGGGGCAGACCCAAATAAATGCGTCAGGCTTCCACATGTCCATAGCCCCAAAAATTTGCACCGGCCGTTGAAAAGTCTTCGACTCAACGGAAGGTGCCAAGTGTCAGGTCGACGCAATTCCAAAATGGGAGTCCATGGGTGGAGACTCAAACTTGCACTAGCCCTCCACATAGCCAATGGTCAACAGAGGTAAAAAAGGAGAATGGGCCCAAAATGACTAAGTATAGAGTGCAGGCAGAAGGTGCCACATGTCTTAACGACACTCCTTTAAAGGTAAAATCTTGTGCGGGTTTTCAAATGAGCGCTAGGCCTTCCACGTGTCCCAAAGTCCAAAAAGGGACAGAGTCGGGGTTGAATAGTCAAAGTAGAAGCAAGGCCAGTGGAAGGTGCCAAGTGTCAGCACGGCGTTGTTTCAAGAGTAAAATTTAGGGTGGGTTTCCAAACAAGCATCAGACCTCCACGTGTCATAGGGTCAGACTTTTGGCCCTGCCAAACAAATGACTCGGGAAAAATGCAAGTGAACATTGTGGAGCCCGTGGAAGCCACCACGTGTCAATCCGGTGCTATTTCAAAAGTAAAAGGTAGGGGCCAAATCTCCAAGGTGCGCGAAGCCACCACATGGACCCTGTATGGACAGACTCTTTAAATATTGTGTGCCCACCCAAATATTCAAATGGCCATAACTTTTGACCAAAAACTTAGTTTTGGACAGAGAGAAGACATTTTTGGAAATGTCTCGACATCCTCTACGCCATGGAAACATAAAATATCATCTCTTAGCAGGCTTTGGTGGGTGAAAAATGGGAAAATTTCTTCCACGCCATTAATGCAGAATCTATTTGCTCCAAAACCAGATCAGGTTTGATTTAATCCGCCGTTCTTCTTCCTTAGCACACCGAGTAGACATAGGGAACCAAAATTGATAGATTGTGGGTGGATTTGAGAGTGGCATTGATTGACAGTGGTTGAGCTTTCAGAAGAGGATTTAATGTGTCGCAAAGGTGGTTGAAGCAGGATTCAAATTTTTCCCTCCTCTCTCTCTTATTCTTCCTATATATTGTGAAGGAGGGGAATATTCAAACGGTGGTTGATCTTCCCTCTTCTGCCCCCTCTCTCTTTCTTCCTTAGGGTTGAATGTGGAGTCTAAGCCTCCTCCCATGGCTCTGTAATGGCGTTTTTTTTTCCTCTTGCCCACTGAAAATGTACCGTGTAACTTTTGGAGCAATAGAATCTGTTTCCTGATGAATCTGTCCATCCTTGGCTCATTTTATTGTCTCTTCTTACCTCTCATTGTCACAGGGTATACTATGCATACTCTGATGTCTGTTGCAGGTTCTAGGAGTTGTGCTTAATGGGTTTTAAAGTGGTGATCTATGTGAAAACTATCTCTAGTCTGTGGTGCATCTTGTCCACCCTCTCCTCTGCTCACCTCTCTCCACTTCAGGCAGTCGGGTCTGTGATTCAACCACTTCCTTCTCTGGTGTATCACCACTTAGTGTAGGCTCTTTTACCCTCTCTCTCTCTGTCCCCTTGGAATGGTTAGATTAGGATATGATAGGTTTTTGCTGCACTAGAGTAGCTTGTGGCAGGTAGATTAGGAAGAAAGAACCAGCTTTCTCCGGAGGTCCATCTCAAGTTTTGCAAGTCCCATAACTTGAGAGATGGTCCCATGTTTACAATCACACCGAATTCCCCACTTCACAATTAGGCCATTCGGGGGTGTTGTGATTCTACACTAACAGTTTTGGCATGCCTAGTGGGACAGGTCTGAAGCACCTTACCACTTCATCTTAGCAAGTTGGTGTGTTCATGTTGAGATTCAGCCTTTTGAGGCACATGCAAGCACATCTGGCGACTCCATCTGGTCAATAACCCATTCTCTAAGTTACAAACCTTTTCCATCCATTTCCACTCATTTTCATCCATTTTATTCTTCCATCTCTTTCATTTTCTCCCATTCCATGAAGTTGTGCAATCATGAATTCATTCCCTTCATGGAACTCACACTTACAACAGCAATGCAGTTCACCTCCAATGCATTTCCCAACTCCTCAAAATCAGCATTATAATCAAATCCAGGACCATTATGCTTACCCATATGAGCAGGGTCAAAGTCAGTTTGGCCATAAAGCTTATCAAGAACAAGGGGACACATACAATGGCGAAAACTATGTGGAGAATGTTGGTTTGTCTGGAGAAGATTCAAAAAATGGAGGCTGACATGGTTCAGTCAAGGGCCATAGCACAAATGAAGGCATTCAAGATTGGTTGTAGGGAACCTTGTCCATGGGGAGGCCCTTTTCCAAGACATTACAACCCTCAAGAGAAGCTTGACTTCATGGCTGAAGTGCTGCCCTCAACTTACACATTGGATTGAGGACATTGAGGCTTATGAGAAAAGTGCAAGACAACCTTGTCAATGGGTAAGTCAATCACCATCTCCCTGTCCTTCATTTTCTCTTTCTCAAACTTTATCATTTCAGCATGATCAAGAGTCAATCCCCTCAGTTGCTGCCCCAAGTGTTGATTTCTCTTCTCCATCTCCTGATCTTCCACCCCATTTCAATTCTTCTCCCCTTTTCTTTCCCAAGCATTCATTCCCTCCAAAGAAACAAGAAGTTCCACCTCCCTCCCCACCACAAACAATTACAAAGCTATGGTTGAACCCCAACCTATCACTCCTCTTGCTTTCCCAAGTCCATGTTGGGAAGATACTCAAGAATCTAGTCAAGGAAAACAAGCAAGAAGTGGAGCCCAACAGAGAAGAAATGAAAAACAATATGAAGAGTTGGGCTGTTAAATTTGGGTTTACAAAGATCCCCTTGATGGTTAAGCCAATAAAGGAGGTCAGGGTTGAAGAACCAGTGGTGGTTGAGGCTGAGTTTGTAGCAGAAGAAGAACAAAAACAAGAAGAAGAATATCAGCAGTCTGTTTGCTCTGAATGTAGTGTCCATGATGGCACTTTGTCTAAAGAGGATGCTGATCTGATCCAAGCTACACAACCAATTAAAGAGGAAGAACAATCAGCTCCAAGTCCCATTGAAGAGGAGCAGCCATGGGAGAGATCAAATTAGAGTTGAAGCCACTCAATGAAGAAGGCATCATTGAATATTTTTTGACTTTCATTTCAAGGGCCTGATTTGATTGATGAACCCATGATGGAGGAGGATCATACAGTTTCAGAGGCCCTAAGTGTAGAGCAGGCCACAGAAGAACCTTCAGTTCTTCCTCCCACTTCATCCCCTTCAAGCTCTAATGTTGAAGAAGAGTTTGAACTTTCAAACTTCATGTTTGAGGAAGAGGGAAACCATGGTGAGCTAGTTACAAATCAGGAGAACACCATGGAGGAGGTCGAGCACATGCAATAGGAAAACAAGGAGATATATTATCCCATGTCTGACTTGGAGGATTGCTTTGATGGAGAAGATCCCATGGACATTACATCATTTGCTCCTCCTCCATCCATCTTCCAAGCATATGAGCCTACTGCCATGAAGGAGAGTTTGTTCAAGGACAACAACTTACACTTCATAACCAGCCCTCTAGAACCAAGGTTGGAAGATATGAGTCTTCCATGTTCTTCACAAGAGAAGGAAGAGAAAAGGCAAGAAGATGTCATCATCTCTCTCACACCATCCATCCAAGAAGGTCCACAAAAAGACTCCATTTTTGGAGTTAAATTTCAGAGCAAAGGGCACATTCAAAGGATTATACCATGCCAAATCAGGTACTTGGCTTCATTAGAGCCATAGGAGAGAAGCCAAAACTAGTCATGCCTACTTCAGGGCATGAGGACAAGCATCAAAGTACCAAGGGTCATCATCAACACCTCCAGGAGTCCAATGCCAATCAGCTTGAGGAGGTATTTTTGGTTGATGTAGATACCTTGATGATTTGGGTGGAGGACTGGCTTATAGTCAGTTTTTCACTCATACAAGCAGCCATATTTAGTGTCAAATCATTTGCATGGCTGCCCCTCTTGAGAAAGGGAAGCTACTTCTCCCTACATGTAGCAGGCTTTGTTTAGCCCCTTTTCTCTCTGGTTAGTTTAGGAGTAGGAGTAGACTTTGTTTCCAGCAGAAGAAGTGCATGTGCACACTCTGCATGTCTCATTTGAGGCATGTATGATTTTGTCTTTGTACATAAGTTTGTTCATATTTCTCCAGAGCTAATGAGGCCAAGGCCCTTCACTATTCATGGCAGAAGACTCATAGTTTCCTGTAACAGTTACAAATTTCAAAATAAAACAAATGCAGAGCAACTAAAGAACATTTTCAAGATAGTCCATTCAGGGACAGATGAAATCCCCGGGTCAAAACAATTTTTCTACTCTCAGAAGCCTTGTTTTAAGATTTCTTATGAAAATTGAGGGGGGCAAGTGCAAGCAATCAGGAATGAAGCTTGCAGTCAGCTCAGAGATCAAATTTTCAAAGCAAAAGGATCAGTATCAGGCTATTATTCTTGACTCCATGCCCAATGGATGCTTCAAGGCTACTGGTCTCTTCATCTAGCAGGCAGATGTCCCCTATGAGTCATCAAATTGTTATCCCAATTTTTCCCCCCAATAAAATTAGATCAACCACAACCCCATGCACAGAAGAAATCCAGAGAAATCAGTTCCGTTCAAACGAGCCTATAAATCCAGGACAAGTTACAGAGGGCTCTACAATGGAGTAACAAGGCCTGCCCCCAAAAGATCAAATGACCCCGTGTAAGAAGAAATTCAAAAACATGGCTCCTGTCAAATCAAGCCCGTGCTTCAAATCCAGCAAACCAAGTTACAGGCGGGCTCTAAAATGGAATAGCAGGGTCGAGGAAAGGGGAACAAATGTGTCAAAGGAACCAGAGGCTCAAAGGAAAAGAAACGGTGAAGGTTCAAAGTCTTCGGGCTCTACAAATGACTTCAGAACAGAGCCCCAAAAATGACTAAGTATGGAGGAGACAGTGGAAGCTTCCAAGTGTCCAAATGGCACACCTCCAAAGATTAAATCCAAAGGGGCAGACCCAAACAAGTGCCAAGATTCCATGTGTCCAAAGCCCCAAAAGTTGCACCAACCATTGAAAATTCTTCGACTCAGTGGAAGGTGCCAAGTGTCAGCTCAGCACAATTCCAAGATGGGAGTCCTGAGTGGAGACTCAAACTTGCACCAGCCCTCCACATAGCTAATGGTCAACAGAGGTCAAAAAGGGAGAGTGGGCCCAAAATGACTAAGTATAGAGTGCAGGCGGAAGGCGCCATGTGTCTTAACAACACTCCTTCAAAGGTAAAATCCTAAGCGGGTTTTCAAATGAGCACGTGGCCTTCCACGTGTCCCAAATTCCAAAAAGGGAATAGAGTCAAGGTTGAATAGTCAAAGCAGAAGCAGGCCGTGGAAGGTGCCAAGTGTCAGCACGGTGTTGTTTCAAGAGTAAAATTTGGAGCGGGTCTCTAAACAAGCTGTCCAGGCCTCCACATGTCCAGGGTTAGACTTTTGGCCCCGCCAAACAAAGGACTCTAGGCAAAATACAAGGGAACATCGTGGAGCCCATAGAAGCCACCACGTGTCAACTCGGCACTATTTCAGAAGAAAAAGGTAGGGGCCAAATCTCCAAGGTGCATGAAGCTGCCATGTGGACCCTGTATGGACAGACCCTTTAAATATTGCATGCCCAAGACCCAAATATTCAAATGGCCATATCTTTTGATTGGAAACTCAGATTTGGGTGGGAGAAGACTTTTTGGAAACGTCTCGACATCCTCTACGCCATGGAAAGCATAAAATATTATCTTTAGCAGGATTTTGTGGGTGAAAAATGTGAAAACATCTTCCAGGCCATTAATGCAGAATCTATTTGCTCCAACAACTAGGATCGGGTTTGATTTGATCCGCCATTCTTCTTCCTTGGCATGCACCGAGTAGACATAAGGGAACCAGAATCGACAGATTGTGGATGGATTTGAGAGCGACATTGATTGATAGTGGTTGAGCTTTCAGAATAGGATTCAATGTCGTAGAGGTGGTTGAAGCAGGATTCAAATTTTTCCCTCCTCTCTCTCTCTATTCTTCCTATATATTGTAAAGGAGGGGCATATTCAAATGGTGGTTGATCTTCCCTCTTTTATCCCCTCTCTCTTTCTTCCTTAGGGTCGAATGTGGAGTCTAAGCCTCCTCCCATGGCTCTGTAATGGCGTTTTCTTGCCTCTTTCCCACTGATAATGTATTGTGTAACATTTTGGAGCAATAGAATCATTTTCATGATGCATCTGTCCATCCTTGGCTCATTTTATTGTCTCTTCTTACCTCTCATTGTCGTAGGGTATATTGTGCATACTCTGATGTCTATTATAGGTTCTGGGAGTTGTGCTTGAATGGGTTTGGAAGTGGGGCTCTATGTGAAAACTATCTCTGGTCTGTGGTGCATCTTGTCCACCCTCTCCTCTGCTCACCTCTCTCCACTTCAGGTGGTTGGGTCTATGGATTCAACCACTTCCTTTTCTGGTGTATCACCGCTTAGTGTAGGCTCTTTTACCCTCTCTCTCTCTCTTTGTCCCCTTGGAATGGCTAGATTAGGATAGGATAGGTTCTGTCTGCACTGGAGTAGCTTGTGGCAGGTAGATTAGGAAGCAAGAAATGGCTTTCTTTGGAGGTCCATCTCAAGTTTTACAAGTCCCACAGCTTAAGAGATGGTCCTATGTTGTGCAATCACACCGAATGCCCCACTTCACAATCAGGCTATTTGGGGGTGCTGTGATTTTACACTAACAGAGTTTACATACTATACAACACTTCTACACCAGTTCAGTTTAGTTTTCACCCTTGACATTGTGGGTTATACAACGAATGGGTTCATACCAGTCTATGAACCCCATACACAACGGATTTTACAAGACATGGTTTTCCTTAGCATTCTAGGGAGTAGTTACAGGTTAGAGGTGATGAGGGTCATCAATCCTTGCCATTAATAATGTCAATCTAGGTTGGTGTCTGAAGGTTGTATGCATTAAGAGAAAAAGATCTTAGAAAGAAGCTCTTTTAAACACAATCCAAACTTGCATAAAATAAATCACACAATGCATAAATTTAAAGGCACACTTGCAAAAATGTAAACACAATTGCAGGAATATAAAGACACGCTTGCATAAAGGAAATCACACTTGCAGAATTGTAAACACACTTGCATAAATTAAAATTTCTGAATTGGAAATAAGAATAATTAAATGAAACACTTGCAGGTTTACAACAGACTGAATGTTACAATACAAATAGGAGAACAACACAACAAGATGATAATTACAGAAAAAAATAAATAAACATAAATTATTACAACATAAAAACACAAATATACAGATCCATCTTTCATAGAATGAGTTGCCAACTCATTCCTTGGAAGAGGATTTAAATTATGCTTTGAGATCTTAACTCAACACTGTAAAATATTGGATAGAAAAGAATAGATTCATTTCTTGGTGGTAAAACATTCCATATCTGAGTGTGGAAGGTTGCATTTATAATTTATGCGTCCAACCAAATCCTTATTTTGGGAGATACAATTTGATCTTATATTTATTCTAATCCTAACAACTAAGATCTTCGTCTCCACAAAATATGGAGAGAGATCTATCATTGAAATCAATCAGTCGTATCTTACTTATTTTAGGAAGATTTGCTCCCAAATCTTCTCCTTGCTTTTCGGTAACAAGAGATCATAATGATTTTATTCTCCTACATTATTGGAAGGATTTTTTTCCTCAAAATATGATTTTGACCAAATACCTTTCCTGGATTTTCCATTTGACTTTGTTGTTTTTGATTGTGGAACTTTTGACGCTTGTCTGATACACTTTTTCCTCGAACTGCAGCTCACTAAAAGTTAGATTTATCTTCATTGGTAAAACCTGTAGCAAATCTAAATGAGGTTTTTGTTAAACATATTTCTATGAACAAAAATCTCTCTCATATTTTCCGTTTGAATTTTCTATTTCTGTTTATGGAACTTTTAGTGCTCGTTTGATACACTTTTCCTTAGACTGCAGCTCACTAAAAGTTATATTTATCTTCATTGGTAAAACCTGTAGAAAATCTGAATGAATTTTTTTGTTAAACACGTTTCTATGAACACAAAACCTCTCTCATATTTTCCATTTGGATTTTTTGTTTATGTTTATGGAACTTGTAGTGCTCGTCTAATACACTTTTTCCTCGGGTTGTAACTCACTAAAAGTTATATTTCTCTTCATTGGTAAAACCTGTAGCAAATATGAATGAGCGTCTTATGTTAAACACATTTCTATGAACAAAACCTCACTCATATTTTCCATTTGAATAGATTATTATTCACACAGTGCCCATTTGATGCAAGTTCCAAAACTAAATTTGTGAGTTCCGGAACTAAACCTGCGAGTTTCGAAACTAACTTTGCGAGTTCTGGAACTAAACCTGTGAGTTCTCGAACTAACTGTGCGAGTTCCAGAACTAAATCTGCGAGTTCCAGAGCTAACTTAAAATAGCTATAACTTTTTCATACGATCTCAGATTGAGATGATTCTTTTTTTGAACTTGCATAATTTTTGAGAGGAATCTGAATATGAAATCAGTTTTGAGTTTAGATATACCATCCATCATCAATTCCATTTTTCCCAATACTAGCATTATCTTTCTTTTATGGCCTGAATACACAAGACTTTGCATCTTTTCCCAAATAATCAATAGGATTAGTCAACAAAATAGATAAAAAAAGATTTCTAAAGAATGAACAAGATTTATATCCTAGATTCTATCTTAAGCAAACTATAAGCTCCTAGATTACAATTAAATCTACTTTCAAAGGTAACTTGGAAGGAAATAATAATGGTAATTTATGGTCAATTTATGGCCTCATCAAGAGGATACAACAGACTTCCTTTATACACTACTTCATCCAGTGGCGTCGTATCGCCTAAAAAACCAGGTAATATAGAGATCTCTTCATACATGTTCAGGGAAGCAGTTAATGGTTGGAGGATACAACAGAATTCCTCCCTATACTTCTTCGGCCTATGGCGTCGGATCATCCAAAAAACCCAAGACATGATATTCTCTTTCTACATCATTTCTCTCATCAAGGATCAGGTGCACATGTTCCATTTTTTTATTTGTGTATTTTATATCTATATACATATACATGCATCTTTTACATGTGTTTTTATATATATACATGTGTATTTTACTTCTTTATCACCTTCTCCTTGTAGGTTTGACCATATGAGAAGCAAGTAGTCAACAACTATAACAATGGGGGAAAAAACAACATTTTGTAGTAACACACACCATACTAACCATGCAGGTACATCACACACATCAGCAACTACACATGAATTTCTGCGCTAGGTTTACTCTCATCACTTTTTTTTTTGCGCTTTTACATCTTTAGTTTCTTTGCTCCATCATATTTTTATCACTCCGCGCTTTGTTTAGTCCTTCAGCGTGTTTCTACATCACTCTACATAGATTATCAGGTACACATATCTATCTTGTACTTTATGTTACCGAGCTTTACGCTCACCAACATAAAGTGGGGGAAAATGTAGTCACACAATCACACATTACACATTATTTAGTCCCAGTCTCATACCGCTATTCATATGGTTTTTGAGTGAAGAAAGTACTAATTAACCCCCATCTTTTGGCCATTTTATTGTGATTTTTGTCATCATTGTCGACCTCCCATACATGCATGCCTAGTTTGTTTCTATTGTTTCATGCTATTTTGCATCTGACTGGGGAACCCGGTATAGTACTGAGGACCCAACAGGTGCCCTAGTCGTAGTCGGGGAGCCTTGATCCTTTTCCCACTTTCCCACCACTTTTTGGGCACTTTCTAGCCATTTGATCATTTTAAATTTCTTTTGGTCGACCTTTTTGGGGTTAATTACGAAATTAGAACAATAGAACCATATAAATATGAAGTTATGAAACCATAATGAAGGACCACGCACTAAGCATTGATATGATCACCTAAGGTTTCATCCATCAAAGGATCCATTTGCATGCATCTAGCTCCATCATAAGGCACAAGGTTGGTTCATCTACATCACACTGCATACGAGGGAAGTTTATTCTATTCCATCCAGCATTCTATTACATTTTCTACACATAATTATTGCTCACTAATTTCACAAAGTGTGATTGACACAAGAGCATCTAGGGCATGATTGAACACACAAGCACATAGAACTACATCGGGTTTGAGATGTAGTGTAGTGCTCAATTAGTAATTCCACCATTATGGCAGTTGAGGATAGTCTGACCCCTTCATATGCATCTTTCTTTTTTAGGGTCGATTATTGTCTTGGGGTTTTATAGGTCTCCTCTTCATCATTGATTACCAACGACATATAGTGTAATGCAGTGAAGCTAGTACGACAGGAAGAGAAGGTAGGAAACCATCAAGTGACAACTTAGAGGAAGGTTACAAAGCTTTTCCACATACCAGGGTGCCCACAGGTCCCCCTGTACCTATCCATGCGTCCCAGTCCACTTAGATTGCCTAGATTTACAATTTTTAGGACCTCGACATAGTCATTTCCTCCTTATGTTTCTCTAGCCATCTCTGTAACACAGTCCAGTAAACCTGTCGAATCAGCTGAGTTCTTTCTAACTCTCTTTGTATTTTAGGGTTTTACATATCTACTTTCTTAGTTGTTTGGGTCATTTCGTTTATACACTCATTTTTTATTTATTGTTGTTCGTATTTTATATTAACTACCATTTTACAACATTTTAGTTAATCAGGGACACAAAAATGTGCTCCCCTTATGGAGGAAACATTTTTTACTTAAAAGTGATGACTTAGGTGCTAGAAACAGGTTATAAACTCACCAAAACTCATTTTGGACCACTTTTCATGGCAAAAACACCCCTTGGCTGACATTTGGAGGTCTAATGTCCCCTTGAACCTTTGTCCCAACATCCAAGGAGACATAGGGGACATAAAAATGCGCTCCCCCATCCTTGGATCATTTTTGTCACTTAAAACCACAACCCGAAGCGCTAGGAAGATGTTTTCAACTCACATTGTTGGCCTCATCCTCATGAAGTAAACATCCATTGAAATTTTTTGAGGGGGTGATGTCTTTTTGTCCCTTTTCCCCCTATTTTATTGGATACAACCATACCTCCAACCTCCACCATACCTCGGTTAGCTTGTTTGGGTTTATCATGCATTAAGGAGTGTAAATGGAAGGGGAACCAAGTTTGAAAGGGGGGAACCATTCAAATGCAACACTTAACCAATTTTTGAAGCTTATTTTTTGTTTTTCCTCCCCTCCATTGCTTCTGGTATGTTGTTATGTTGCCAAAATTGTTCAGAGACCCTCCATACCCAAAAACATATTTTTGCTCATATCTTCCAAACCCCATGCCTATTTGCCATGAAAATTTGACAACCTCTTCCTCTCCAAAATTCCTTAAAGAAGAGTATGAAAATGTTCCCATTGATGCATTGAGATATTTTTTACATCCATTTGAAATTTCTATCCAAAAAACTTGCCTTTTTTCATATCTACAAAAACTCAACAATAAAAAACTCTTAAATTTTGGAGTAGAACATCCCGGTGAAAAATAGAAACTTTTGAGACTAATTCCATTTCAATCCGAAACCAAAAAGACCATTTATATATATATTAAGTCACTACCAAGATGACCTTCCAATAATAGTAAGTATGAGAAATCAATGGTTTTAGCAACATTGTCCTCTCTCTTAAATCCAAAGCAGGCAAAACATGACAATTGTGAAATTTGCTAAAGCTAGACATCCAATTATGACTTACTAAAATTAGTAAGTGCTCAGATTGTGTTCTAATTTATAAAACTCCTCCATCTCACTGTCGTGTCACCATCTCCAATCACCATTCAGATCAATTACATAAGATTTGATCCAATTTTCATATTATCCACTGAATACCCCAATGTAGGAGATAGTGATGTCTCTCACATGGATCTAGAAAATATCAAAGCAAGAATGTTGAATTAACCTCAAGAACCTATAGAGGATAGGATTTTATCAAGTGGTATATTTCGAGCAAGTGGTCATCCATTGTAAGTTTAGTTCACAGAGCTAGTTCTAGCCTGTTCCCAATATTATGACGTTGATTCGAGAACAATTCTTGTTAATGACAACTCAATTCTAGCAATTCTCACTCCAAAGGTAATTTCACAATGCTTATATATTCCCACTTGCAATAATATGGTTATCATCACTTGAGAATTTTCCTTTTTGGAATGGGTATGAACATATTCAAACTTACAGGGAGTGACAGTGGGGTCATTGCTCAGATAGGGAAGAAAACCCTCTCGAATTCCTAAATCATTATCCCAAAGTGAATTTCATGATGCCTACTCCGATGCAGTGGTCCTACTAAATAGGATAATGGGAGAAGAAACCACGAAGGACTTCCATGAATGGATGGCCCAATTCATTCTAGTGGTCACAGAAAGGAATCAAATGATTGACTGGGGGAAAATCATAAGTAAAAACTTTCACAAGTAACTGGTGCAGTTTCCTATGTCCAAGAAGTTCTCAATGACCTCATATCAAGTGTATCATATTGCATATACAAGACCTTTATAAGGTCTCTTTATTGCTCCAAATGTACCACAAAATTCTCTCGTATTCGAGAAGTATGCTCAGCTCACATTCTGAGAGAGAAATTCTCATTTCTCAAGGATGAATGATGACTTCACCATATTTTTCATAAGGCTCCTTGAGGGAAATATTGATAAGAGAATCTCATCATAGGAAATCTAGTTTCTTAAGAAGTATGGAATTCATTTCATTTAATGTCCCACCTTCACCTATCTCAGGGTCAGAGGTTTTGACCTTGCCCCTCGCTGATTACCAAAAATTATGAGTGGCAAGATCATCATGATTGAGTTACGTCGGCAATTTTCCTATGTTCACACTAAATTAAAGAATGCAAAGAGGAAGAGTGTCTTGTTCCCTATTTCATTAGGAGTACATTCATTCAGTAGTACGACTGATGCAACAAGCATTGAATCTTCCCTAGTATCCTTTTAATTTTGCATTCCTATGTGGCTAGGCCCAACCGTGACCTCAGGAAGGATCATGAGTCCTTCCTCTTACCAGGATTGACTCACATTTCACAAATTGAGGACTATTGGGCCAATTGTGTGGATGATTTTGAGTTCAAAAAAAGGGACTATATGAGAATTATAATGGATCAGATGAGATATTTAAAACTTTAATGGTTTGTTGAAGGAGTGGTTGATGATGGATCTGGCCTATTTTATCCTGAGTATCAAGCAATGCGGTCATCTCCCCTTCCTCCCAATCCATGTAATATTTATAAGTCTGGTAACATCAAGGAGAGGACCATGGAAATAATCAAGAGGTAAAAATAATAATTCAAACGGAGAAAGGATTCTATCACTGAAAGTAGATAAACAATAGCTTCTTCCAAACATCTCTCACCTTTTCTCACATGACACCTAATGTGGCCACTGGGTCCACTCACTTGGAAAGATCATCCAAGAGAAAATTTGCAGTAGAGGAGGGAATTGATGTTCCCCCCCTATGGAGATTCACAAGAGGGAAAAGTTCAAGGAAATTCCTATGGAGCAACTTGAACCGAGAGATATTGACCCGTCTCAATCTCCTTATCATCCTAGGAATACAATTGTCTCATCGGAGGCAATGGAGTCCTCTCATCTCAGTCATGTAGTGGTTCAATATCAAACACCTGAGATGTTTGAATTCATGTCAACACCTTTTGAGCCTTTCCCATGGGTACATTATCTGTTTGGAGGAGAATCAAGAGCGGTGCAACAAGCAAAGACACCTTAAATTTGAGGCAATCTCAAAGTACATCAAAGCCAAGCAGACCAAGAAATCTCAAGTAACTTATGGTTTCTTCACTGAGGATTATGGAGCGTAGTATGTGGGAGTTACACATCCTAAAGTGAATAAACCTATGAAAAATATGACATCATATGATTATATATTGATAAATATATCCTTAGGGAAAGCTAAGCACGAGGGAGATGTGCATTTTTTCAAAGAGTCTACAGTCTTATTGCTCGCAATAAATGAAGAAAATAAACATACTGTGGAATAACTTGAGAAGCATGTCAGAACCTTGAGTGCTTATGTGCAATCATCCCTGGATCCCAATGCATCATCTCTCCCTCCTATAGAAGTAATCTCTCCTATCAATTATTTTGATCCTCATTTGTTCAAGAGGGCCCAAAGGGTACACTATGCAAGGAAGATTCAATGACAGATGGGTGGACAAGATCATCAAAAAAGGAAAGGTTTGGTTTCCTAAGGGTCTCTCTCTGTTCAACTTTATCGCAACCACTATTTCAAAGATCAAAGTCACTAATGAGAAGATTGAGAAATAAAAATCCCTTTGGGAAAGTGCTCTCCCATTGGTATCTGATATGAGTTGTCTCAAATCCTACTCCTTGGTGAACCAGAATGTTTTTTCATCCATCTCTGAAAATTTGTCTCCTATGTGGTCACACACAATGAATACTAGGTGTGATGTAATGAATGGTTACATTTCAGAGATTGTGTTTGCAAAGGAGTATGCATTGGAAATCTTGGAGAGTGTTTAGAAGAGGGACGAATGCCTCGTAAGTTTATTGATATGCAATAAAATCAAGTGCAATGGAAATGGCTACAATATTTTTAGATATTGTACAACCAAATACAAACAAATAGGAAGTTTCACATGTGAAACAATAAACCTACGTGACTGTATAACAAAATACATATGTGAATATAATAAAGACAAAGATATGGTTTTAACTATATAACAATACAACAATATAACAATATAACAACTCATCTTTACCTAAGGTAAATACAATGCATAAATTAACCTAATAAAACTATGTTTTACTTAACATTCCCCCCGTTAATTTTGCATTGCCTCAAGGGATGAGGAGATGAACTCTCTGAACAAATCAAACTTGTCGGGTGTAAGTGAATTTGTGAAGATATCTACTCATTGTTCAGTTTTTGAGAAAACTAAAGCTATATATTGTGTTTTAAGAGATGCTCACGTATGGAATGAACTTGTACCTTGATGTTCTTTGTTCTTTGTTCTTTTGTGGAACACTAGATTGCAAACAACTTTGAGGATAACTTCATTGTCTTACATGATGGTTGGATTTTTCTGTGGTACTCCAAGTCCTTGCAATATGTGACGTAGCCATATTGCTTCACAAACAGCTCCACTTGTAGCACAATATTTGTCTTCTGTAGAAGCGTGACAAACAAATTTTTGTTTCTTACTTCCCCATTATATCAATCCATATCCCAAAAAGAATACAAATCCAAAAGTAGATTTTATGTCATCAATGTTACCTACATGATTTGAATCCGAATATCCAGTCAAAAAGAAGTTATCGTTCTTCTTGTACTCTAGACCAAGATCCATTGTACCCTTGAGATATCTCAACATTCACCTTGCTGCCTTCTAATGAAAAACTTTGGGTTCTTGCATGAACTTTGAAACATAGGTCACTGCAAACTTGATATTGGGTCTAGTATAAGTTAGGTAAACGAGACTCCCAATCAATTGTTGATAGAGAGTTGCATTTACCATAGGAGATAGATCTGAACGAGATAACTGTAGTCTCATCTCCATAGGTGTAGCAATAGGTGTGCAATCCATCATCCTAAATTTCTCGAGCGTTTTCTTGGTATACTTCAACTAAGAAACAAATATTTGATTCTCCTTCTGTCATACTTCTAATCCAAGACAGTAGTGCATGAGCCTAAGATCTATCATGTCAAACGATCAGTTAAAATATTTTTTCATTGCATCGATCATCTTCATTGAACTGCCAGTGATGACTAGATCATCGACATAGATAACAACAATCACAATCTCCCCCCTTTATTTTTGAGGTAGAGATTGGGATCATATGGATTTTGGACAAATCCATGTTGAATGAGATGCTCATCAATTTTAATGTACCAAGCCATGGGTGCCTATTTAAGGCCATAAATATATTTCCTTAGTCTTCATACCTTTGTTTCTTCTCTAGGTACAACATAACCCTAAGGTTGAGTCATGCAGAATTCTTCCTATAGATATCCATTCAGAAAGGCACTTTTCCCGTCCATCTAATGGAATTTCCAACCAAATTGAGTGGCTAGAGCAAATATTATCCTAATCATTTTGATCTTAGTTGTGGGAGTAAATGTCTCCTCATAGTATATGCCTTCCTTTTGTTCATACCCCTTTGCTACTAGTCTTTCTTTATAATTGTCTATGGTCCCATATTCTTTGTACTTTGTTTTGAATATCCATCTGCAGCCAATGAGTTTCTTCCCTGGTGGAAGATCGATAAGCTACCAAGTGTTGTTTTCCATTACTGACTGATATTCAGCATCCATGGCATCTTTCCAAGATTTCGATTGTAGGGATTCCTGGATAGTATAGGGATCAACAGATTCAACAACTCTACTCATCAAAGCAAAATTTACCTCTTCTCATGCTTTACTACAATTTTTTGGTCTAGTGGTGGATGTATCTAGTGGAGCATCCAATTTTGCATCTTGTATCATGTTAGTATACCACTTGGGCATACGTTATACTGTTCCTGTGGGTCGTGGTCATGTATGAGCATCAACATCATCCCCATCATCATTTTCATCATCAACGGGAACATCAACTTCTGTTTTTAAAACATGTGAAATATCTACATCAGGTGAGTCTGGAGGAGGAGTCTTAGCTTCCTTCTTCTCAAAGAACTCAACATCTCTAATGGTGTATACTTTTTTGGTCTTTGGATCCATCAATCTATACCCAAGAGCCTCTTCACTGTACCAAATGAAGATTATTTTTTGTGACTTCATATCCAACTTCTTTCTTTTATTCTTGGGTATGTGCATGCTTGCTTTGCACACAAATACTCTGAGGTGTGCAACGAATCACTTCCACTTCGACCATGCTTCATGTGGAGTTACTCCATCAAGAGCAATACTGGGCACTCTATTCAACAAATAAATTGTTGTCTTTGTTGTTTCTACTCAAAATGTCCTCACTAGTCCAGAACCATCGATCATGCAACGTACCATCTCCATGATAGTATAGTTTCTTCTCTCAACAACACCATTTTGTTGCGGTGTGTGTGGAGGAGGCATCTATTGATGAATCCCCTAAGCTTGAAGGTAGGCTTTGAACTCATTATTGGTGAATTCCCCTCCCCCCCTTGATCTAAGTGGAGAGATCTGATATGACGACCAATCTAGTTCTCTACAACCACTTTGAACTTTTTGATGGTCTCAAAAGCTACACTTTTCTTACAAAGACAAAATATCCACACGTTTCTTGAATAATTATCAACACATAACATGAAATACTAAAATCCAGGATGACTAGGTTACATCGGACCACATAGATCGAAATGAACCAGATCAAGCTTTCCTGAAGCTTGATAAGCACTCTTCTAGAATGAAGCTCTGTGTTTTTTACCTGCTAGGTAGTAGGACACTTATCTATATCCTTCTAGAGAGATATCAAGCCTCTCACCATGTTGTACTGGTGAAGTGTTTTAAGATATTTGAAACTGAGGTGACCAAGTCCCCGATGACACAACTATGTTGATCAAGAATTCTCATCCACAAGTGCTTAATCATACCTGTGGACAAAGTCAATCTAGTACATACGTCCCACATTGGAGGATTTTGCAAAAAAATTCAAGCCTTGTGATTTTTCTCGAATTAAACACACTTTCTTATAGGAATGACTATCAAAGTCAATCTTCAAATTGTGATCTAGAAGTTGACTTGCTGATAGTAGATTCTTTGTTAAGCCAGGGACATATAGTACATCTGATATTCTACAATTCCATGAACCAAGAGGTAGAGAAATGTTCCCAATTCCTTGTACAGTGTAAGAAGAATCATCACCTAATGAAACATGATTTTTTGAAGGCATGTCCCTCATGGTGATAAACCAGTTTCTGTGCCCAGTCATGTGTCAAGTGGCTCCTGAATCAACATACAAAACAACACTAGATGACGTGGATGGTTCATTGGAATGAGAAGTGTACAAGAAGTCCTCATTTTTTGAATGATATTCTTACTTAGCTATATTACCTTGTTGATGGGGTTTTCTTTTCCATCTCCCCTTCTTTTTCCCTTGATCGTAGTGTGACTGTCCCTTATGAGACTGTTGATTCTGAGGTCCAAAATTACTTGATGAACCTTTCTTATATGTATTGTACCAACAATCTTTCACATCATGTCCTTTGTTGTAGATAGAACATTTCTTCTTGTGCTTGTCCCCATGCTGATGTTGTTTTTGGGAATTTTGACAAGAATGAGATTTTGTTTTTCCTTTTCCTTACTGATGAAAAGATAGTGCTTGTTCCTCTTCATCATCTTTATTGTACATTGCTTCTTCTTTTTGCAATAGATTCACTAACTTTTCAAAATTTACTATATGATCTGACAAGTTTAGTGTTGTCATAAAAATGCGGTAAGAAGGAGGGAGTTCTCTTAGAACAACGGGAACGAGAGTTGTATCAGTGACCTCCTCTCCTAGGGCTAGAAGTGAAGCCCTTAATTCTGTAACTCTTCGCAAAAAAGCTTCTACATTTTCATTATGTTTGAATTTTAGTGTATGTAATTGACTCTACAAATTCAAAATTGTGTTCATTTTTTTTGCATCATACATGGTGTTTAACTTATCCCATGCTCCTTTAGTTTTTTTGGCATCTCAAATGTGGGTTTGCACGTCATCAGATACTACGAACAATATTATGAATTTGGCCTTCTGATTGGCCTTATCAAACTGTCTCTTTTGAGATGCATCATTTGGGGATCTGGTTGTGGAACCATTCACAATAGGCCATATCTCTTCAAACTCAAGTTGTGTTATGATCTTAGTCTTCGATGCAACATAATTATCTCCTCTGAGGAGCTGTGAGTCTGAAAGAAAGAACTTAGGGGCATTGGTACCGATTTTTTGAATTTACTAACAAAGGGTAAGGCTCTTATCACTCTAGGTATACGGTATCCCAATATATATACCGTCAGTCCAATATATTGAACCTTTTTATATACGCACCCTTCTGCTGGACCCATTACTATGTGGAAGAAGCTCGCCCTTTCTATATACCTGACAATATGTGAAAGAGGCGTTAACATACGTGAAATAATTCGATACGTGGTACCAAGACAATACTGAAAGGGGTCTATGCGATTATTGACACCGACTCAAAGAAATATCCTCATACATGCGTGTAACTTCACTATATACTTGGATAATTTCAGTGTCCGGATTTATGTCGTGCAATCGTTTACAGATAGATAGGAGGGCTCAAAGTGTGTGCACTTTGTCCTTATTTCTCCCTGTTGATTTATAGGGACGATGCCTAAATGACGTTGTTACAACTATATTAGGCATTAAGTGCGGTAGTAGTCGCGACGGCTTTACCCGTCAGCGATTCCCAAAGGCATTATATATACCAAACATTGCGAAAGAGATCCTAAAATCTCACGAGTGTTACAAAACCAAAAATTCTGATTTTGTTTACATAACTCTGCCAATTTTTATCAGTTATAATGTTTGTAGTTGAATATGGAAACCTACAAATTAGTACAATCCACTAAAAAATACATTGAAAATATATAATTACATCCAATATGCAAAAAAAATGAATGACAGGCAAAAACAAATTTGTTTTGCAAGGCCCTTGTGGCCTCTAGAGCTCAATATGGCTCAATGTGCAAAAAATTGTAAAAAAATAGCTAAAACGGTCATTTTTAGATGCCCCTCCTTTGGAAAAATTTGCTCACTATGAGTTTTTAAACAAAATAGGAGAATACAAATTTTTCCCTAAAAGTAGGGTTTTCTCCCCTATTTTTAGGCTAGGGTTTAGAGACAACCAACGGCTTTAGCAGAGTTTTTTGCCACTAAATTTTGGTGACAGGCGCCAACATACCTGTCAAATTCAATATGCCAACATTTTTAATAAAACAAAGGCTTTGTGAGGGGGCTCAAACCCAACACCCCACTCTCTCAAAGCTCTCCTCTTATCCAACACGGCGTTCTATGTGCTTTAATTAGAAAGTGAAGCAATTTTTATTTGAATTATATGCAAAAAGAACTAACCTTTTAAATGTAGAAGTGACAGGGAGTTGAAGCTCCACGTGGTGACTGTGGAGAGGGGGATAGATTAGGGTTCTGCTGCCAAAACCGGATCCGATTCTCTATCATCTCATTTTTATCTTCTTCTTTTTAGATTGTTTGGCCGATGTTTTCTATTCTCCGTCTGGTTTTGTATTGCACGGCATTGTTAAGCCAGTTTCCACCGTTTTTGTGCAGGATCCATTGTCAATGTTGGGAGAGGTCTCGGCAGGGTTGTCCCTTAGGAGATTGACTCGGTTGCTTCGTAACACAACTCGACCCTTTCTCTTATGCACGACTCGATCTTTTGCAAATGCACCTAGCTCGGTGGTGTTTGAGTAGCCCGTTTCTCAAACTCGCTCAAATGGAAATGGCTTGATGCAATATTAATCCGCTTTGTACAACAAAACTCAGGGTGGCCAATGCAAGGCTTGGCTCGAGGCAGGGAAGTTACCTTCATAACTTTGGGTGACCTGACCGATTTGCAGGTTTATGTGCAAGGGTTTCTCAAAGAGGCTCAGCTTGGCACGTCGAGGCAGGGGTCATGCTCAGTAGGAGAAGCCAACTGTAGCCATTTGGAGAAACACTTGGGTCCAATGGCTTAGCTTGGTTGGTAGGGAAGGGCTTGATCCGAATAATGGACTTAGCCTGATAGAGGTGAGAGTTTGACTTTGTTTAATATAGTGCAACTCGACTATGGCTCGCCCCAATGCACAGAGGTCAACTCAGTCAGGAGCTCGGTGGGAGGCTCTACAGTCAATTCGCCAAAAATAACTTGAGATCCTTCAAATAGCTCGGTTTGTCAAGGCATCCAGCCCACTCAAAAATCTTGGTGGAGAGCTCTTCCAATAGCTCGCCTCCATCCTGGACAGTCTGTTAATTCTAGCAGAAACTAAAATATCCACTAAATTTAGTGGAGAAACCCCTAATGGGGGAATGAATATTTTTTTTAATTTAAATTTTTGAATCTATTTTTTTTCAAAACCAGAATGGCTCCAGAGCAAAAAAAACATATTTGCAAACACCTGAAGATGAACATGAGGTTGTGGGGATGCAGGGATGGGGATAGGAATTTGCAAGAGGTTGCATTGGCTCTCCAAATGTTGTAGATTCTTCTCCAAGCTCCTCTATCTCTTCTTCACTCTCTCTACACACTTTCTCTGTTCACAGACTCTCATATCCTACTCTGATACCAAATATAAAAGACAGATGGAAGCCTCGTAAGTTTATTGATATACAATAAAATCAAGCACAATAGAAATGGCTGTAATATTTATAGATATTGTACAGCCAAATATTAACAAATGAGAAGTTACACATGTGCAACAATAAACCTATGTGACTGTATAACAAAATACATACGTGGATATAATAAAGACAAATATATGGTTTTAAGTATATAACAATACAAAAATATAACAACTCGTATTTACCCAAGGTAAATGCAATGCATAAATTAACCTAGTAAAACTATGTTTTACCTAACAAAGTGTTATCAAAAGGGTGCAAGAGCTCAGATCATCTTCACTCATTGAAAACTCATCCTTGGAAGAAATCATGAGTTCCTTTCAAGAATTGGTTCAAAAATAAGTTGGAGACCCCCTTTCATCCAACAAGGATACCTTGGAATGTCTTGCAAAAATTAGAGGTTTCATATCTAATACCACAAGAGACCACAAAATTTTGTTCATACATTGTAGAAGACTCAGTGGATATCTTGATACTTGGGTAAGTGTTTTGGAACATGTGTGTATTTCTCAATCATAGAAGGTTGTCTACGTAGTGGTATGATTCAACAAGGAGGTCAAAGGAAAGGAATTCATTCCTAGAGCATTTCTACAGGATACCGCAGGAGTTGGATCTTCTTCATGTGAGGCTTCTTCTTCTTTGACATGATCATCTCTCTTCTTCTTCTCTCTCTATTTTATATTTCTTTGTTGAGAAATGTACTTTTTGGATTTTTATCTTATTCACTTAAGTGACCATTGTAAGTTTTCATTGTAAAATTCCCTTTTCCATTAATAAGGAAGGGGTTTAGTTTTCATTCCTAGAGGAATGTGAAAGGTCGCAAGTGTTGGGACTATGAAAATTCATGTGGGGGTAGATGAAGAGACACATTGTAAAGCTATAAATTTGAATTACTTCTCAATTCGAAAGGATTATATTTTCTTCGTTGATAGCTCCCATTGTCTTACTACAAACAAGAAACTACAATTCTTCTATCTCGTTATCTTATGTTTTCCTCTCCATCTTAACTTTACTTCAAGAGCATGGCTACTTGTGCAATATTATGCAAATAAACTTTGATATACTTTTGAT
Source organism: Taxus chinensis (assembly GCA_019776745.2). Classification (NCBI taxonomy): domain Eukaryota; kingdom Viridiplantae; phylum Streptophyta; class Pinopsida; order Cupressales; family Taxaceae; genus Taxus; species Taxus chinensis. The sequence continues at coordinate 910,610,985 of CM034147.1, read as the reverse complement.
TTGTTCCTTGTTCCTTAACATTGTGTCTTCTCATTGATAAATTAGAAATATTCTTGTTTTATGTCAATAAACTCAACTTGTTATTTATTGAAAAACCCCCTTCTCACTTTCTCCCCTCTCCATACACACACTTTTCCTCCACCTCCTTTTTGCACACGGGTTTAGTGGAGTATTCATGTGTTATCCCTGATCAAAAGGCCAACCTGATGGTTAGAGTAGTGTATATATTTCTTGGTTTCAATAAATAGAGTTGCCCCATTCCTAAGTAGAGGGACTTAGTTCCAAAGTGTTGGTGAGAACCCCTAATTTTCCCTTGTGACAAATTATTTTTCCAACAAAATGCGAACAAGAATATATCTTTTTTTTCTTTACCATACAAAACAAGAACTATGAAAGTGAAACACACCACAATGGAAAACAAACACACAACTAAAGCAAAATGCCACCAATGTTGTTATGCAGCCCTATCGTTGGTCACTGATGAGATGCCATTTCCTGACTTCCTTCCTCGATTTCCTCCATTCTCCAATAAACGTGTTGTTTATTCAACGAATTGAAATTGAGGTTCATATGCATATCGTTTCTATAAACATATACCCCCCACAAGATTGACACAATTAATTCAACGATGTTGGGTACCCCAAAAAATGTGTCCATTACAAAGAGAGTAAAATTTTAACTTTTGACCATTGATAACATACAATAGTTCTAATACAACAATAAATATTGACTTTAGACACTCAAGAAAAATCACTCATATTTTTAATTTAGCCAGAGGATATTATTAAAAATTAAAGCGATTAACAAGACAAAACCTAAAAAAAACTATAAGTTATAATAAAACTTTAACAACTTTGACTTAAAAAACAAAAATCTGCTTGCAATTGAGGATTTAATAAACTCAAACTAAAATACCATGTGTTAAACTGAAATCCACATGGAAATTTACTTGTAGCAATGTAAAGATGTGAATGGATGGCTAGAAGAAATAAATGAATGAATGAAGTATCTTAGTGACGTCCACGAGGCCAAGCAACCTATGGGACCCGAAAAATGCAAAAACAAGTCAGCCAAAAAATACCAAAGAAACCAACCCAAAACTACTTCTGTTTTTTTTCGATTTCTTTGTTAATCTTGAGCTTTCTATTATGGATTTTAGTCAAGTAATTTGTTGTTTTTACAATATTCTTCTCTTTAAACAAGGTTGTAAGAACTTCAATTTTTAAACAATCAGTATAACTACTCTGAATGTCCTCATACGCTACACCCTCCATTAGAAAACTAGATGAAAATAACCATAGAAAAATGAAACCAGACGATAAACCAAATTAATAACTTCTCAACAAATGTGACACGTTCGAAATCGAAGGTGTCTTGAGATTTGTGAAATGTTGGGAAGTTCGAATGAAGGTCGTACTCATGACTCGTGTCCAACAAACCCAACATAAATTGCAATTCAATACAGTGAATATGAATGGTGGATTAAGTTTTGACCAGTTCAAAAACCGTGAGCGAGAGATATACGTCGATTTGACCCACCACAGGGTTATCCAATGCAGATCCAGTGTCTTCCGTTTCCAAGTTGATAAGAGTTTTCTCGAGCAGCAGGTTTTTTTTGTAGTTTAGGACTCAGATTTAGTCCAATAGCGCATGGTAGAAATGCAAAACCTAGTTACGATGCGCAGAGAAGAAGATACATAGCTCGGGATCTATTTTGGGGATAAAAATAGGCATCTCTATATAATGAGGCAAAGGCTATTCCACTGTGAAAAACACATTTACCTCTATTTCTCTTTAGAGTTTGGAGGAGTTAATCTGTTACCTCCAAGTTCGCAGGGCACACTTTTACCAACAGAGCCACCCCTGTTGATGTGCTAATAAAAGAAAAAATTAATGAAGTGACCCTTGCTCACAGGACCCGACCATGCATAGGAATGCATGTCATCTATGGTACATTCATGTTAAGCGGTGCATTCTATTCCACGATGTTGGGTAACTTGTTTTGTAAGGGTCTTCATTATATTCAACCTATTAATTAAATAAGAAAGCAACTTATAGCATATGGGACTACCTCGTAGTCCCAGTATGCAAGAGGCACCTAACTGTGCTTCAAATACAAGGTGTACATACCCTACCCCCTATTGGATTTGAACTTGCAACCTCTCTTTCAAGAGCACGAGTTCTTCACCATTAGGCCAAATCACGTATACGAGAATAGTCGTTGCCATAGTATGACTACTTATGAGAAGAAATAATACTTGAGAATACGTGTTTGCAACTAATAAACTCAATTCCCCAAGAAGAGTACATGGTAGCTAAAGAGAAATCCAAAATTGCAATCAATAGTTTGAGCATTTAAAAAATAAAGCTTTTGGCTCTTCTGCGAAACACAAAGGACAGAAAAAATGGAGTTAAACTTCAATCGATGCACGAGAGGAGTAACTCCACGTTGAAAATAGAAAATCCAAAACCCCTCACAATACCTTCCACCCAGGCTTGGAATTTCAAATGATATGTGCCACTCAAATCAAAATTTGTTGATGACTAATTTTGTTACAGGATTGTAAATTCAAAAAATATATATACATAAAACATAAAAAATACAATTAAGTTGTATATTTTCACATATTTTATATATATTTGTAAAGGATTATTTAAAAAAATATACGGTTTTCTAAATTTTCAGCTTGTCATTCTCTACAACTACCTAAATATTTTACTAGTAAAATACGGTTGAAATCATAAAAAATAGCCCATGTCCTATTAATTTCAAGGCCTACTTCCACGTAAAAAAATGAGACAAGTGAGTGAATTAATGATAAGTGTAGTTCAAGGTTTTACTATTGGAATTTCCCTTTATATTAAATTAAAATAAAGAGAATTACATTAGTAGGGTGACCAGAAGACTCATGGTCCCATAAAACACCATGAGGGAAACAAAAAAAATAGAAAATACCACGTGGGCTACATCAAAACACGTAGAGTGCAAGCAGAAAGCACAAGAAACAATTCACACCAGCAGAATCAAGGACATGCCACAACACCAGGAGGAGGTGGATGGATAAACACTCCACTATTGGGCTCAACCAAAGGAAGATCCGCCTACCAACCATCATGGTTTGGCATCTGCATTTTTTAAGGAACCATAATTCCCCATCCAGTGGGAGGTGAACCAACTATAGTCTGCAAGCCTAGTGGCAGAGAACCCCATCGTAGAGAATTAGCAACGCCCTTCCCCCTTAAAGGTGGGTTCCAGCTAGGTCCAGATGAGGATGGAGCTAAAGGGCGGCCGCAAGGAGAGGCTGACTAGTGGCTGTATAAGCGGCTTATATGAAGTAGTCCCGCAGGTGGAGGTCATCGTAGAGGCAAAGGCTGAGGTGGCGGTGGTAAAGTATCTAGCGGTACGCGACTCATAGTGTAGTGTGCACTCTCCCAGTGATCCAAAAGCTCCTGTAAATGAGCAAACTCCAGGAAAACCTTAATTGCTTGAGCTTGAATTTTTACGCGAATAGTAGACAATATCACCACTTTGTCATTAGTGGAAAACAAAGCAATAGATTCATCTTGATGAAATATTAAATCATTGTGAGCTTGCCAAATATGAAACAAAATATAGGCATGAAACAATCGCCAAAGAGTATCAATATAATGAGGCCAATGACTAAAATCTCCAAATAAAGCAAGACACCAATGAAAGAATTCAAGATGGTAGGGTTGGGATAATGAGTGGATCCAAGTCCATATGGCCTGGGCATGTGAACATGACCAAAATATGTGTTTAAATGACTCAGATTGGGAACATAAGGAGCATTTAGGATTAGGGATGTCGATATGACTGAGACGTTTACCCATAGGAAGACCTTGATAGACCAGAAACCAAAGGAATTGATTAACTTTGGGCTCAAGGAGAGGATTCCAAGTACGGGAAATCCTACGAAGCTAAGTGGAATTCATAAATTGTAAACCCCATTGGGAATTGAGCTTGTCAATGTTGGGTGAGATTGGACTCAATAGATGGTAGGTTGTTCTAGCATTATAGCGAAGGAAGGCAATTTCATGGTTATACTGCTAATCACGCCACCAAGCCTCCATGTGTTCAAGCCCTAACTTGTGGAGCATAACATCGAGTAGAATTTCCTAAATTTTACAGATCGAGAGGAGGTTTGAATTGACAATATTATAATTCAATTTAAGCTCAGTCCAAGCTACCCAATCTTTGTGAGTAACCGAATCCTGAATGGTATGAATGCCCTTGCGAGAAACCCAGAGAGCTTTGATGCCTAGAGTTTTTGCAAGTAGAAGATTATCATCGATGATGACGAGAGACCACGAAATATTTTGATAATTAGAATAAAACCCTGTGTGAAAACCATCGCCAATCCATTACATCCATGGCTTGACCATATTAAAGGCTTTCCAGATACTTTTGGCAACAAAAGTACTGGTGATTTTGATAGGAACCTTAGTGATGATAAGGGTATGTAGCCCGATATTATTCCAACATTTTTTTTCAATACGGAGCTCCAGATGTAATACAATTGAGCAGCAAGAGTTTCCAGGCTTGATTACCCATCAAACAACGAACCACCCATTTATAACAAAGAGCCACACTTTTTCGATAGGCATTGATGATTCCCATGCCACCTTGCTCATGAGGGAGACAACATACCTCCCATGCCACTCTGTGAAAACCAATTGAACTAGAACATTTACACCATAAAAATTCTCGCAACATTTTGGCAAGTTTGGTGAACGAAGAGCGAGAAGGTCACCAACAAGCAGAGTAATACACATGGGTGGAGGCAATAATCTTAATACAAAATTGGAATTTACCAGCTAGGGATAGAGGCCTCGAAGACCACTGAGCCACCTTAAGCTCCACTCTATTAATAACATATTGTCACAAAGTGGTGGAGTCACTGTCAAAGGTAAAAGGAATGCCCAAAAAATTGAATTGCTCACCATGGCCGATCCATCTCCAGGGGTAAGCTTTCAACCAGTCTGGGATATGTAAGCAACTTTGACGGTAGCCCAAACTCTTAGCCATTTGAATAATAGATCCTGAGGCAAGAAAAAAGGTATCGAGGCAGTTAAAAACCTTGGCAACATTCTGTTTAGACTCAACAATGGTAAGGAAGGATTCATCAACAAAGTTACCATTGATGAGTTGTATTGTATGATTAGGAAGAAAAATCTCGTGAATGTGACCTTGAGTTGCATGATGTGTAATGAGATACCCTAAGGCATCAACAACAAGATCAAATAAGGTTGGCGCAAGATGGTACCCATGTCTGATAGAATGGAAGAGTCTAAAAGTAGTGGACTGATGACCATTAATGGTAAGGCGAGCCGAAGCATTAGAAATTAGAGTGTTAACAACTGATATGAAGAATTCACCAAAGCCAAGGGCTTTGCACATGGCCAAAACGAATGGTCATTCAATACGATCATACACCTTCTCGAAATCAATTTTGAGAAATAAATTCCTCTATAGAGATACCCGAGCCCATTCCATGCTTTCCCACATAGCTATAATATTATCAAGAATGTACTGACATTTAACAAAGTCAGTTTGTTTAGGATGAACACTTTTAGGCAACAGATCAACTATGCAAAGGGCCAAGGCCTTGGCAAGAATTTTATAAGAGACATTTAACATGGTGATGGGACACCCATTATTCATCTGCTCTAGTTCGCTACCTTTAGGGATGAACTTGATGTTGCCTTGATTGATGAAACTCCCAAGATAATTTCTTTAAAGAGCTTCATTATAGACACGTAGCAAATCAGGTCCCATAAAAGACCAAGTGGTTTTGTAAAATTCACATGGAACCCATCCAGGCTAGGTGACTTGTCATCAGCTAAGCAGAGCAAGGTTGTATGGAGCTCCTCCAAAGTGAGTGGAGCATTGCAACGAGTCCATTCCTTGGGAAAAAGCTTAATATGCACCACATCAACATATTTCTGCAAGGCATCATCTTGAGTTCAATGTTTTAGTTTGTTGGGCATTTAAAAAGATTAAAAAAAATAGTTGTAAAATATTTATATATTTTTGAATTCATTCTCTCTTTCAATTTTTATATTCGCTAGCAATTGTAATTAAAGGTGTAATCATCACTTTGATAGAAATGCAAATAGAATGGAACATGTAAGAAGCACTACAATGCTAATCAAATGATGAAATGTTAATATAGAATAAAGTTGGTATTCCTCATGAAATTTGATACAAACATATGGAATTTCGTGTACTATTTTACTATCACCGTTGGACACAAAACACAAGGGATATGCAAATGTACTAGAAGGATCATATTGTGGATATTGTAATAAATGTTAATTGTTTCATTTCATTATTTCAAATATCAATTGTTTCTTTTTTATTGTAAGGCCTTGGGATTTATGTATTTTTTACATGCCAAGTCATTTTAAGTGGAAATTGTATCTAACAACCATGGATTATAGATAAAATTGGCACACCTTTTGGATTGTCCATATCCCATGTTGGTCCAATGTGGTTGATGAAATTGATAAGGACGTACATTGAAAATTACGATGGTTTTGTATAATCATATATATAAACTAGCGATCGCACGTGAGAAGTGCAATGTGAACGCCAAAAAGGATATGGTGGAGGAATGATATGTGGAAATGGGAAGGAAATAGAGAAATGGAGTTGTATTGGTTAGGGTATTTTATTTGTCGGTTATAAGGAGGAAGTGAGAATGGAATAAAATTAAAAATTAGTATGGTGGGTGGTGGTGTAATGGGTGGTAATGATATAGAGGAGTAACCATTGTTTGTATTTGTTTAAATGAAAGTAGTTGAAATGTGAGTGAAGAGAAGGGAAATAAATTTTAGAGAATGGTTATGACATGTAGAAAAAAAAATTACGTAACAGTGCAGGATGTTGGTGTAAGATGTGGTAACGATTAATGACGACAAAGTGAAAGGAGGGGTTAAATATTGGTAACATTGCTCAGCTTTGAGCGAGACAAGTGGCTTGGTGTGAGACATGGAATATGTCATCATTTTAGTGTTTGGTGTGCTACACGAAACCTGACTGAGGCACACAAATTTTGGAGATTTGGTTGATGTGTTCAAAAATGTCAAGCATTAGAGGAAAAAACTCTCATGAACCACTAATATTGGTGTTTAAATGGTGCGATGTTTGAAAATATCATTGGTGATGTGTGACAATTGATGACGATTGGAGAAGTCAGAGCAAGGGGGTTTCAAACTTGGAGAATAGTGGTCAGCCTCGATTGAGACAAGTGGTTTTGGGTGAAATGTGGCAGCTACTAGACTCCATAGTTTGGTGATCTTCTCAAGCCATAACTAAATAACACAAGTTCTGACAACTTGATTTTATTTGAAGTGGCAAGCATCAAAGCTCGTCACTCTCACAAGCCAAAAATATTGACATTTAAATGGTATAAAATTTCTAAATACATAAAGTGTAGGTTCACTACATGTGGGTAGGAGGTACATATGGTAGTGGTCAATATTCAAGACCATCTTATTTTGACCAAATGTCAAATCTACAGAGTGCATATTCACCACATGTGCCCAGGAGGTACAAATGGAGGTGATCATTCTTCAATACCATTGTGTTATGATCAAAGGGAAAGGTTCACCCCTAAATCTTACAGTGTCTTAATCATGGACATATCGGCTCAACCTCATTTGTGGTATTCACGCAAGTGTAATATGAGCTTAAAGGGTCCAAATTAAAAGAGGGGAAAATCCAATAGGTTCAAAGAGTGAAACCCTAAAAATTTAAAATGGGGAAAATCCAATAGGTTATTGATTTGAAATCCAACCACAATGATTGCTCCTTATAACACTTGGTTACACACCCTTCATTTGTAATATGGAGTAATAGTAAGAAAGTAAGAAATATGTATAGTTAATAGATCTGAAACAAAAAACTTCCCTACCTGATGGCTTCAGAATCAGTGCCACCATTTTGAGCCTGAATGAACTCCACACATTTGAAATCCATCTCATCCTCAATAAATCCCAACATGGGTGCACTAGGTTGTTTTTAAGTGGACAACCTTACCTCATAAGAATAGACATATCGAAGGTGAAGGAGGTAAGAAGTAAGTGTTAAGGAAGCGAAAAAAGATGGAAAGGATGAGAGTTGATAAAGAGGGTGTTTGATGAAGGATAAGTTCATTGTGTTCCATTGAATTGTGTCTATCTTTCTCTCAAAATTCACTTGAGTACAATTTGTGCTTATAGTGTACAAACTAAAAAATGGGGAAATTCAAAGAGGTTCCATGTTCTAAACCCAACTAGAATACTTTCTTCTTAGGGCAATTTGTAGCCCCTTTACAATTTTAAGCTTGATTAAGTGCAAGGAAGCAAATAATGTCCGATGAGTGAAATTTACACTTAGAGTGGTCAAAATCAAAAACAAGGAAAATCCAATAGGTTTCAAGGTCGAAACCCTATTATGAACGATTTCAAGGTTTTCAATTGGGCAACATTTGATTAGTTATATGAATATGAAGAAAGCAATCAAAAGATGGAAATAGAAAAGTTAAAGTAAAGTACATGCATGTACAACACCTCTTCCATGACTCAAATTGTAACACTCAAATAATATCAGCAATATGTGTTACACTTTATCGACTCGATCTTATTCATATTATTCATTTAAGTGGAATTTATGCTTAAAGAGGGAAAATAAATAATGAGGAAAATCCAAAAGTTTCCATATTTGAAACTCAATTGAAATGTTTGTTTCTTTAAGAACTTTGTAGCCCTTATTTATAATTATCTAGACACAAAATCACGCACTTACTACTATTATTATACCGCCAAGTATGTTGTTTTATATATGGATCTTGCATAAGAAAAGTATTCACTGATGACCCATTCCATAGTCTATCCATTTGTCTTTTTGGTCTTTGTTGTAGTTTGTATTGCACACTTGTCAATCTTACACATAGTTCTGGTCAGGTTTTAGGGACCTTGTCTATCAGTTCCCTCTCAACTGTCGTCACCGGTCTTTGGACACTAGCATTCCCAGGGTTGGACAGTAGCGTCAGGCGCCCCTGTCCATCCTGGTCATTCTTGTTCTCTTTGTATTTGGTTTTTACTTTTAACATTTGAGGTCGGTCTTTTCGGTTTTCCCTCTCATCTCCCGAGGTACTAGTCGACATGTTGGGTCATTAGTGTTGAAATTTGAACAAAATATCCCTATCTAAACATAACATACATACCATTATAGGGGCGGACTATTCTTATCAAGGCTTAGCTATCTACATAGAGTAAGAGACTGCATTTGGGCCATTATTCTACATACACACTTCATAGGAAGAGGAGTTCATTCTATTTCATCAAAACATTTACATTTTTATCTAGTTATTTCCCGTTATCTTGTTATCATTAGCGCGAGGGTGACCTAGGAGCACTATTGCACACACAAGCACACAAAACTACGTTGGGTCTAAGATGTAGTATAATCCTCAGTTGTAAGTCCACCATTGTGGCAGTTGAGGACAATCTAACGCCTCATTTTTCATCTTTCTTTTTTAGGATTTGATGTCTATTTGAGGGTTTTGTAGGTACTTTCTTCATTGCATGTTACATGTACCTTAAATCTAAGTGTGACATACACATGACAAAATGTGAACAAGTACGAAGCCCTAACGGACATATTAGAACCAGGTTCCGACCTTTTTAGCAGACCAGGGCACTCAGAAATAAGACAAGGGCACCCATAGGTGCCCCTATCCCTCTCCAGGTGCTCCATTCCAGTGAATTCCATAGCTACAACATTTTTCTGGGGTTCGTTGTGATGGTCTTTCATTTTGTTTCATCACACAACTCAGTCCCAGATCATTGCGAGGTAAGCAAAATCAAGGTAAGTACCTTATCCCTCTAATTTCCTTTCATTAATATATTAATTAAATTGTTTAGCATTCAAATTTTACTGCATATCAATTATACCATAGTTGTGCATTTAGATTCATATAAAACAAATTCAAATTTTATTGAATCATTTTGGTGAACCTGTAGCTTAGAACTATTTTCCCTAGGACCCACTAAAACCCTAATGGCTAAGGATAGCTCTTCTCCTTCTCGGTTATTCATGCCTCATGTGAGTATCAATCCCATTTATGATGAGGCAACCATCGTTGAACTCACTTCCCTATATTGTGATGTTACTCTTCTGACTGATACTCAATAACAATTTTTAGCTAATGAATGCAATGTGCCTACTATATTTGATAATTCTACTATTAACATCATTTCGGATCCAGTTAGCTTCACTCGTTGCACACCATGTTATACAGTTAGTTGCACCCCTCCTTTTGAAATTTATAATGAAAACTTGGATGATGATATTATTAATTTCATGTTTGGTCTTTATGATAATAAACATGTGCCTAATGATTCTCATACTAGTCATGATGATACTTTAGCTACATCTCATACTGCTCCTATTTTTGAACATGCTAGTGCTCCTACTCCTTCATTCTATGTCGATGATACACTTAATGATATCCTCCTATTTGAATCTTTGTTTGATTTTGATGATAGACTTGATAGTCACGATTCTACTTCTTTACATACTACTGAGTTTGAATCCCCCAATCCACTAACATCTTCTTCTGAGATTGTATCTAATAACATGCATGAGCCATCTCCTCCTATCACTTCATCTCCTTCTATTAATTCATCTCTGCCTACCGTCTCAGTTCCATCTCCTATGGATGTTTCCGATGCCTTCTAGTCCTACTACTTATACGGATGTTTCATGATCCTTCGCCATCTATTACTTCTTCGGAACTAAATATAGTGTGCTCTTAGCATCGAAATCTCTTATATCTTCTCTTGATATTCCTATGATTACTCATAATGGAAAATTACAACCGCTTAACACTTTATTGCCATCCTCTTCTATTTCTTCATAGGATATCTTGTCCCTCATGCATGTTGTTTGTCACTTACAGTCTCAAGTCCAATATCTCACACTAGAAAGCAAGGCCTATTGCGCTTCCATTGATAATAATTCATTGCATGGAAATCCTATCCCCAAAAATATTCACAACTCAACATTTCCTAAGGATTTTATTATGCCAACATTTTCATGTTTTGATGGTATTAGAAATACATATTTACATCTCAAGCATTATCGTATGGCTATGGGTTCATATTCCAATGATCGATTATTGCTTAAAGCCTTTCACCATAGTCTCACAGATGATACTCTCCAATGGTACACGCATCTACCCTTTGGATCTATTAGTACCTATTGTGAGATGGAAGAAGTTTTTCTTCGTCCATTCATAGTCAACAATGGCCCTAGAGTCACATATGATCATCTACCTAGCTTACATGAGGGTAATACCGAACCTATCATTGATTACATTTTACGATTCAATGCTTGTATGCACCAATTAGTCTTGTAGTTTATTGAATTAGAGAGGCAATTTATCTTCTGTCATGGTTTGATTACTCCCTTAAAATAATGATTGCAATATGACACATATGAATCATTCACACTTTTATGTTATAGGGTCATTGACTTAGACCAAGATCTCATTGCTACACATGTTATAGATCCTCCTCCTATTACTATTATTGCTACATCATCTATCTCTTCTCTGCTCCCATCTATTGAGCATCATACACGGTCTCCATCTCCTCCACCTCGCAAACAAGTTTAGTCTACTCCATTACCTACACGTCTTCCATCTCCTACTCCGCGTCAGGCTACACCTCATACTTCTACACCTGTTTTGCGAGGACCATTACATTTTTCACATCACACTAGACCCCATGATGTGTTACATGCCTTTCTTGATAAATTTTTAATCTACTTACCTTCTAATCAACACCATCCACCACATCACTATACATTGTCAATGCGATAGACATTACTACAACTATCATCGCATCAATGACCATATGGACAACGACTGTTATGCCCTTCATGATCACTTGCAACAATTAAAAGATAAGGGCGTCATTTCCTTTGGATATCGCTATGTGAGCGGTCTATATCTCCACTCCCTCATAGGAATTTTGTTACTCTGGTTGAGTTATCTCCTTCAGGTAGTTCCAAGGTCATTGTCCATCCACCACCACAGGTCATTACTCATGTGCGCTCTCCATATCAGCCATCCATCGCTGCACCATCTCATCTGCGGCATCATGATATTACTCCACATTGGCTTCCATAACCCTCAGCATTTGTGCTTCTGGCCGCAACTTCACCCATCATACATGACATTCATTTCGGATCATACACTCATGTTTCTTTCATTCCACATGCTTCCACCACTTCACGCCGGCTTGGTCTTTGGTAGGATATTTCTATCACCTTACCCCCCCCCCCCCGATGACAAACTCATGTTCTTATGGTTCTTACATGCCTTTTGAGGGATCTGTTACAATAAGAACCTCTCATCGCACGTTTTCTCGATTCGTCTAGCACACATTATCGACTCATTTTCGATGACACACTCTTGCTTTATGGTTAATTATCAAATGTTGAGGGGTATTATATAAATGAACCTCATCATACATATGCTATGGGATGTCACTAATCTTCCCTCCCCCATCCCCATCATACTAACACATGATTCACTACACTATTATGACCATCTAATTCACATACTCTTTCACATTATTCATGTTTACTTCATCATTCATATAATACAATTCTTCATCAATTATCTATTATACATCACAAAGCATACTACATACAGATTCTGTAATCATACATATTATCTCATCATCATCAACAACTATGAATTTCTAATCATATCAACAAAAAAATCATCACAATATCACACATCGAACGACAATCATCAACACATCATATATCAACATATGATTCCCAATATTCATCAATAAACATCAAATATAACAACATACAACAACAAGTCCAAATATATATATATATATTATTTACAATCATAGGTACATAACATCTCATCACTGGGGGTAACTCCCCCTCCATCAATACATCAAAGTATATCAAAGCTCGTCATCACTATCACTATCTGCCAATGCAAGAGCCCTAGAACTAGAAGCCTCGCCGCTCACCCTATGTCGTTGATCACAGCCCCTATATCTCTCTATATGTCTATGAAATAGGGTATTCTCCATCGATTGCTCCATGAAGCGACCCTGTAACTCACCAAAATGAGCAAATACATCTTGTATTAGGGGACTGCCACCCTCCACCTCTCTAGCTTGTTGTGTATCCTCGTGTGCCTTGTCCCTCTCACTCAGTATCACTGTACACATTGTTGTTGTTATCATCACTGGCTCAAACAAATGGGCATGCTCGAATGTAATATTTTCTACACACTCTCACATGCCTCCACTCATGAGTATGTCGATGGGAACATTTTGTGTCAAGGTTCAGATTGATGTGTCCATAATCAAAGACCAATACGCATCACCTATAACCATAAGAGAAACACGTCAAACAATAATGATTTTTACACAACCAAATAAAAAATCGTACAACATAACTATACAAATACTAACACTTTGCTACTGTGACCTCTATACCACTGGGGGTAGTGGCTTACCCCTCTACTCCTCCTCTTGGTGGAAATCCCGCCACTTCCACCAAAACTGGAAACAAAAATACCCATCAATGTGAGGCCCGCCAGGAATGGTATGCCTCTGTAGACCCCGCATCATTTGCATCTATGGGATCTATCGCAGAATTTTCCTCGTTTGTCCTTGGAGGTAGTATTTGCACTCCTGTGGAACCTGGCCTATCTCTAGCCCTCCCCGATGCCCTCATAGCCATCAACCATATATATGGCTCTGAGGGCACATCATGGTCCATCCCAAACTGTCGTGATACATGCTCCACCTAAAATAACTTGACCACTCCTGGAAATCAATCCTCCGACCACATGGTGTGTTGTATACATCATAACTCAACTACATCCTCTGACCATCTTCCATAATCTCAGCATGGCCTTCATATCATGACCTATCACCCCATGTTATCTAGCATAGCTCTATGGGTTTATGTGTCCATATTCCTTCCTCGTATACCAACCCACATGCATGTAAATATATCTAGTCTAGCCCACTCTCCTCGCAGCCCACCAACTGGCCTCAATACTATAATATGTTTATAGGACCATACATGCAACAATGTCATAGCTCTTGTTATCACCAAATCGTTGCACCCTCTGAATGGCCATAATGTGAATAGGGCATTCGGTGTGATTGGGAAACATGGGATCACCTCTCAAGCTGTGGGACTCGGGCTCGAGGTGAACCTCTGGAGAAGGTCGGATTCCTCTTCCTAAACTAAGTGATGTACTACTCCTAGTGTAATAAAATGGTTATCTAGACCTATGCTAACATTTTCATGGGATTAGGGAGAGAGATTTACAAGAAATGAAACTATGTTAGGGATGGTGATGCACCAAATAAAGGGTGTTCCTAGACTCAAGAAGGGTTGATTTGAAGAGCGTGTTGTGCACCACAGGTCAACTTCACCTACTGTAGCTTAGAGAGGGTAACCGAATACCACATACTAGAAATCATGCTTTCCCTTTGTTAAAATCAATCAGACAAGACAATTTATCAGTATTCCAGTGAAGAAGGATGAACCTGAGAAAGGTGAACAAGCACCACAACTCAACTACATGCAATACTCCACCACTTGATAAGCACAAAACTCCAAGAACTTGCAATAGAAACTTAAACTTGCACAGTGTACCTGCAAGCATGAGAAAGGCACAAAGCAGTATAAAAGAATGAAAGGACAAAGATTAGTCACAAAGCACACACTTTTATTGCTTCAACAATGTGTACAATGCATCATTACATTCAGAAGAGGCAATGGTTGTCATTACAGTCTTGAAAGAGAGGCTTGAAAGTTCAACTGTATAACTGTCTAACTTGTCCAACCTGTTGGAATGAGCTTCCAACTTACATTTAAAGAAGAATTCTGTGAGAGAGAAGGAAAAGTAATAAATTCCTTCCTAAATTGAAGGTACATGATGGTTCATTTATTACAAAATTATTTGAATCACTTGAGAAGCTTCCATCATGTGCCATTAATGCATGTTTTGAGTTAATCTTCTCAATTAATTAAAGGAATATTTAAATATAATATTTTAATAATAACAATAAATATTTATTATTAAAATATTTAAATAAAAAATATTAATTTAATTAAATTATGGTGGGCCCCCCTTAGGATTGGTTTGCACTGAATGGGGGGGTCCATGTGAATAAGCCAAAAATAGCCCAACTCGGTATGAGCTCACTTTGGATTGGCCTTACCTCACTCGGGTTGAGCTCCTTTTCACGTTTGCCACGAGCTCCATGTTGACTTGCATGGTTCAACTTGTGGGTTCACCGCCAAGCTCCCAAAATGAGCTCTCCACCGAGCTCTTCCTATTCTTACCGAACTCCGATCGCACCTCTACCATTTTATCTCAGTTTCAACTCGATTTACCGAGTCGACCTCCTTCCTCTATCGCAAGTCCTGCAACATGACTCCTCTACATGAGATCACCTCCACAAATTTTGTTTCATTCTTCAAGTTGAGTTGATCCATATGCATTAGCAATCTCTAAAGCATATTGCATTAACGCCAAGATCCACATTTCCTTGTGACTCGGCCGACTCATGTTTAACGTGGCCTTGGCTCATCCCATGACTTCTCAGTGATCTGACTCCTCCAATCGAGCTCGAACTCCACATTTCCTAAGCTCAATATTAGCTTCTCCGTGTCCCCTGATCGCCATACATTTGTTAATGATGACTTGGACCCCAACTTGGCCCCTTCACAAGGCACTCCACACTAACTCGCCCCAATGTGGAATCATCTTCACAGGCTCACCTTATACTCAAACACCTCATTATTTTGATGATATTACCTTCACATGAACTGAGTTAAGCTCCTCCTCATTGTTATGTTGAGCTCCTAACTTGGTCATGACTTAACTTTGCTTCAACTGAGTGAGCTCCACATTTCGTTATTACAGTGTGGTGAGCCTGTGATGAATTCTTCATTTCGAATCTGCAGACAACTTCCCCCCAATGACATGCAACCATTCTTCCTAATACACTCAAGCTCTCTCCTTCCCCATATTTAGATGTGAATCATCCTGAGGCAACTAACTCAATTTCGGTCTCCTACATGTTACGTACTTGTTTTGACCTAGTCTTTTAATGACTTAGTGAACCTCGGTGAACAACTCGGGCCACTTGAGCTCGTGTTTTTCTTGCAATGAGTGCTCTACTTTCGGTTAGATGGATGACTCGGTCATCTTAACAATGTTTGCTGAAAAATTTACCATGTTACCAGGGAGCACTTAATGTTGGAGATGAAGAATTGCCCGATAACTCAATTTTCAACTTCTCCAACATTTTAGACTCTGACTCAGATGGTGAGTCGTCTGATATTCTGGCAACAAACTCAGACCCCTATGTCAAATTTATGAGTGCGGGATTACCTATTTGGTTTACCATCATCAAAATCCCGATCTTGGTAGTAGACTAAACCTTCTCCCATGCTTGGAATTCTTATGATGGCTCGTCATCTCATCATTTACCTTGTCAATGCTTTGCCTTATTTTCCATGTGCAGAATTACTGGCTTAGCCTGCCATCACGTTATCTCCACCATGGCCGCAACCTTCGAAATTCCCCAAGTGTGGGATTATTACAATGGCTTATCATACTCTTATGAACCATCTTGGCGTATATATTGTTGATCCCCACTTTTACACCGACTTGTCGTGATACTCACGAGCTCACTGTGAATCAATCCTTACTCGCCCAAATGACACAGCCGCACGAGCTCAATTCCGAAAACGGGCTCTTTGTATCATGGCGGATTCTAAGTTTGATATGGTCACTCTGAACTGAGCTTGGTTATTCTTGTGAGACGAGATCTAAGCCAAATTTGCTACATCACCACTTCAAATTAGTGTTGCCTTCAACTCGCCAATGGCTCAGAATGATTGGGCTCGCTTTGACTTGCATCAACTACCTGACCCCACTACCTCCCGAACTTTCCTACTAAGCACTATAACTCAAAATGATTGAACTCCTATGATGGCTTCTCCGAGATACCACCACTATGAATTTTGAGCTTCCTGTCATGTATCGAGCTCAATGGGCCGAGTTGAATCAGACATCTACTTGCAAGCTTGTGATTTTCCTAGATCTTTCTAAATAGCTCATCGAGTCATTTGATTTTGCTACACAATTCATTCCTCAACATCAAACTTGTTTAGCTAACATCTTGAGCTCTTTGTGATACTCAATCAATTTCAAGACAACTCGGCCTGAGATCAAATGAGTTGTTTCCAAGGTAGTACCAATGTTTGACACTATGTTTCCCAAACATAGATCACAAGCTCCAAAATTACTTTCTCTTGTCGATGTCAGTGGATCCTTGAAAGCTCCTACCATATTTTTTGATTCTACCCAAATACTCCCAAGTTCCCTGTGTAAAGTGTCTCCCATACCAAGCCCAAAATTGGCTTGAGCTTCATGCCATAATGTAGCCTTTTCCCTTATGAGCTTGCTTCTTTTCGCTATGCACGAATTCCCTATTACAATTGATATTTTCGATGATTCCTCAGTGAAAACATAGCCTATGCCATTCGATTGAGAACAAACTGATTAGAATTTAGTCTACCTCGATCCATCCTTTACGTGACATCGAGCTCAACCGCAAGCTGAATTCTCCAACATTTTCCATGTTGGATGCCTTGTTTGAGTCCAATCATAAACTCACAAACTCGCCATCTCAAGTCGAGTTGAACTCAACTTGGCACTTAGTCATATGCCTCAACTATTTACTAAGGTTGAGATCTCACGAGCTAACTTACATCCAAGCGGATCGAGGTATCCTATGGCCCACTCTTCTCTAATTCCAAGCCATCATGAATTTAGCCTGACTAAGCTCATCTTAATCACTTCGACCCGAACTCATTGTTGGTTTTGTCTCCAAAATGCGCTGCAACTCATTAGCTCACCCCACACACCATTTAGCTCAACCGATCTATTTTGAAGGAAAACTCTCTTAATGCATCATGATCTCATCGAGCTTCTTTGACTCCGAAACTAATTCTTTGGCCTGTAGACTATTTGGTCTTACCTTTTAAATCAAAGGGTCATGGATACTTAGCAAGACCCCTATAAAATAAGGTATCAATTTTGACAAGAAATACCCTAGAATTCTTTGTGAAGACTCTTTTCCAGCCCCAGGGTACAATTAGCTCATGTTGTCCAATTTTACCAAAGTGTGCAAAATTGGATAACATCTCCAATGCCACCCGCATGCTCCTCTTATGTAAATCTATATAGGTCATATACAGGTGGGCCAATACACATCATGGCCAAACATACCTTGTGCTCTTCTCCTCTATCCGGGTGGTAGATATCATGCATCTTATACAAGATGCTTAAACCACCACCCTCCACTACAATCGGCGACGTTATCACCACTACAATAAACATTAACAATCATGGAACTGTTGATCTCATAATAACATCTAGGATAATATGGGCCTCGATAGGAACTTGAGTGCCCACAAAATACCGCCTTGTGACCCTCATCTATCTTTGGATATCATCCACTGCCATAACCTATACCCTCTTGCCCACAATAGGAAACTGTAGTATGTGATACACGTCGTCTAGTGTGACTGTCGTCTCCCTGTAGGTAACCAAAAGATGCAAATATATACACACCATCTCTCGAACAAATCTGTAAGCCTAGGCATATTATGGGGCACATCCCCAATTCTCATTATGTACCACAGGTTGCCACAGTCCAAAACATCCCGCTCATCATCTGAAAACCTCAATCCAAGCAATATAATCAAATGGTGGTCACCAAAAAACTATCTCGAATGGATATCCATCTACACACCACAAAAAAACCAAAAAAACACAATTTTGACACATCATACAAACATACTCATCTACCACAAACATCAACTTTCACATTTACATCACTCTAGCCTCAACTCAAGCTCTCTAAACACGAGTGCCTATAAGTAGGACTGGATCTCCCAAGAATAGGACACCAACGCCCATGTTTGGGCACTATTGTCCCAAAGGTCATTAACGCCTTCACCATTCTTGTCTAGGTCTAACACGTCGAGAAGTTTAAAAACATTTTTTTTTGCAAAAATCCATCAAAAACAACTATTATCAACACATTTTCTGAAAAAAAAAATCATGCTTACCAACTCTATTTTCGTACGCGATGTCACGGTTGTCATTACCATCTCGAATCGACTCGGTCACAGTACTCTAACTTGCGACATCCTCACACACCCAAAGCTCACTATCACACTCGCACAAAATACAAATGAGTTTCATATTCACTTTATCACATTACTATTTATAGTAACTTTCCTTTTATTAACTTTACTATCGTCATTATTCACACTCATTTTCTCTACTAATACACATCACACAATTTCCCTCATATCTTTAGCCTCCTTATTCCGATTTCTCTCTTGTTTTTGGCATTATTTTCAAAATTCTACCTACTATCGTATCATACAAATTACACACATCATATTTCTCCTTGACATCATCTTATACTCATTATCCATACACTTTTTATATCTCTTATACATTGTTCATTACATCATTATGCGCTTACTTTCGGATCAACGTTCATTCTCATTATCACTCACCCTTTCGCCGAAAGGAGGGCATATAATTGGGGTCATCCTATAATTCCCCTCACACCACTACACAATCGATCTACATTCATAATCCACCATTATTGAATATTTTCTCATACACTATACAACATGTCACATCACTTTCTAGTGATTCCCCCTAATGACCTAACCTAGGGAAAACAAGCGTAAAATCTCTCCACGAGTAATAAACCAAACAAAAAAATCACATACATTCAATCAAAACAACATAATTTCAATCATATCAACCAATAAACATAATACAACATCTTTATCCTCCCATATGACCTAACTTGAGAGTTACATCATCGCTTTCCCAGATGACCTAACATGGGAAGTTATTTTATACTTCACGAGTGCTTCCAGATGACCTAACATGAAGCCAATACATACACATTTTGGCGACACCCGTGGAGTGGGGGCAATGAGATGTCATTTCCTTTCCTGTACTATGCTTATATGGGCTATCACGTTTGATCAAAAAAATTTGGATCCAAAGTCAATTTTTTTTATCTTTGTCAGTATACAGCTGCTAGATCTCTTGATGATGTGGTTAAAGTGGAGAAACACTAGAATTCTCTCCATACACCCTTCCTCTAGTGGCAGGTTTCCCAAATCCTTAATTTTGCATGCACACAATCGGGTTGGGAATTGATCACTCCCTTCCCCATCACATCTCCATCAAATCAAAATCAAAATCTCTAATCATTCAACACCACAATCATCAATCTTGTTTAGTACTCCACATAGTGGTCCTCACATCTCTCATTACGCTGCATGGATTGACGCATTGATCCATGGTTCACCACTCTATATGTTCTCACTCAGCACGTAATTTTACTACACTCTTCGCATACTTCAGTGACATGGAATTCTTTGGAATTCTCAGGTATGCATATCTATCTACTTTATGCTACCGAGCTTTCACTCACCAACATAAAGTGGGGGCAAATGTAGACACAAAATCACATATATACTACTATTATTACTGCCAAGTATGTTGTTTTATATATGGATCTTGCGTAATAAAAGTATTCACTAATGACCCATTCCACAGTCCATCCATTTGTGTTGTTGGTCTTTTTTATTGTTTTTCTCGCACACTTGTCACTCATATACACAGTTCTGGTCAGGTCTCAGGTATCCATATCTGTATGTTCCCGTTCATTTTTCATCATTGATCTCTAAACGCTAGTGCCCAGGGTTGAAAGGTAGCACTAAGCGCCCCTGTCCATCATGGGTTCCCTTGTCCTCTTTGTATTTGGTTTTTTTATTTTGACATTTGAGGTCGGTTTTTTTCGGGTTTCCCTCTCATCTCCTGAGGTACTAGTCAGTATGTCAGGTCATTAGTGTTAAAATTCAAACAAGATATCCCTATATAAACATAACATACATATCATTATAAGGGGGGGCTATTATTATCAAGGGTTAGATATCTACATAGAGCAAGGGAATGCATTTGGGCCATTATTCAACATACACACTGCATAGGAAGGGGAGTTCATTCTATTCCATCCACACATTTGCATTTTTTATCTAGTTATTCCCGTTATCTTAGCGCCATTGGCGTGAGGGAAACTTAGGAGCACTATTGCACACACAAGCACACAGAACTACATTGGGTCTGAGATGTAGCGCATCACTCAGTTGTAAGTGTACTGTTGTGGCAGTTGAGGATAGTTTGACCCCTCATTTTGCATCTTTCTTTTTTAGGATTTGAGGGTTTTATAGGTGCTTTCTTTATTGCAAGTTTATAGGTATCGCGGCGATCCAAATGTGACATACACACGACAAAAGGAAAACATGTGTGAAGTCGTAGCGGTTATATCGAAACCAAGTTTCAACCTTTTCTGCAGACCAGGGTGCCCACAAGCACTCCCATCCCTCTCCAAGCACCCCATTCCAACTAATTCCATAACTACAACATTGTTTTGGGGTTTGTTGCAATAGTCTACCATTCTTTTTCATCACACAGCTCAGTCCCAGATCACTACAAGATAAGAAAAATCAAGGTAAGTGCCTTATACCTCTTATTTCCTTTCATTAATATATTAAGTACATTGTTTAACATTCATATTTTACTGCATATCAGTTATATCATAGCTGTGGATTTAGATTCATATAAAATAAATTCAATTTTTTTTTAATCAAATTCTAATATTGAGTAGTGTAAGGAAACATATGATGTTTGAACAATCATTGATAACTAAGTTCATATTATTCACATGAGTGTCATTTGTTCTTAAAGGTGTAAAAATGAAAAATTGTAAAAAATCCAACAGGTTTCATGTTCAAAACCCAACTGAAATGCTTGTTTCTTGAAGCACCTTGTAGGCCCCGTTTATAGTTTAAAGCTCGATCAGATGTAGGGGAATAGGCGATGTGCAAACAATCATCGATAATTATCTGTCATATGTCTTGTACTTTATCATCTTGTGTTCGCTCGCATTATTCACATGAGTGCAATTAGCGCCTAAAGGGGCCAATGGAAAATTGTGAGATTTTGTTAGGGCCTCATTATAAAACCCAATCACACTGGTTACTTCTTGTAGCACTTTGTAGGCACATTTTTAGTTCTAAGCTTGAGAAATTATAGTAAATCAAGTAATGCATGAACAATCAGTGATAGTTGATCCCCTCTAGAGAATGGACGTACGGGCTAGAGGAAGATGTAATCTGACAATTGATTTGTGTGTATTTGTCAATTTTCATTTTTATGGTGTAAATTTTTTCGATTGCATGACATTTAGTGTGTCAATTTTTTGAAAAAAAAAAGTCCATATAGTGTGCAAGGGGTCAAAATAACATAATTTTTGAGATGTCTGAGAATGCAAGGGTTACTCGATGACATCTGTTGATGTCAATAGTTGTTTTTTGTAATTTAAGCTTTTGCATTTTATGGGTGGTTAGAACACAAGTAAATGTAAGGGGAGTTCATTTATTCCACCTCTTAAACTATTTCCACCCAAATAATATCTATTACCTACTCCATTTTATCATCTTGATTTCACCCGCCTTATGTACATGAATGCAATTTATATGTGAAAGACCTATTTGGTTTCAAATTTGAGTACATGCAAGGGAACATGTGATTTATGAACAATCATTGATAATTGCCCCACTTTGGCGGTTGGACATATGAGTGAAAGGTACATTCCGTCTACTATTAGAAAGAGGGATTTTTTTATTAAAAGTGGGAATTAAATACTTGCATGTTCCACACTTATTACATGAATTATTTTTTAGGTTTCTACTTGCACATCACATGTTGCCCTGTAAGTACTGGAGATTGAAACTGAGAACAAACATTTATTGGGGTTTCCTAATATTTTAATTTATTGCATTTTAAATGAATATTGCATCCATGTGCATAGTGTGGAAGAGACTGCGATAAAGAAGTGGAGCACATAACATTTTTTATTTTGGTGGGAACAATCTAATTCATGGTGCTCTAGTTTGTCATTTCAATCTCACTTGCATTTTTCACATGAGTGTAATTTGTGTTTAAAGGGACCAAAAATAAAAAATGAGGAAACCTTAATAAAATTCCACTTTTAGTTTTAAGCTTGAGTAATCACACGGGACTAGGTGATGCATGAAAAAATTAGAATGTTATAAATTAAAAGGTGGGAGATGCGGTGAAGGAACAATCGTTATTAATTAAGCCTCTCCAAAGAATGGATGTATGGGCTACATGAGGATGTTACTCGATAATCAAGCTTTGTTGTTTTTTCAATTTATATTTTTTATGGTGTACAGGAGGATGAACGGGCTATAGGAGGACTCATCTTTCGATCCTTGCCTATCAAATTATCTAGCAGTGCATTCTTGATCACATCTCAAGCCCACAATTCATGGTCATCTTTGTGTTCCCTTTTGGGACACCATATCTCATCTCAAATCCCACACTTTACAACCATCTTTGTGTTCCTTCCGGGGAATCCGTATCTCACCATTAATCCCACTTCATGGCCATCTTTATGTTCCCTTTCGGGGTACCATACCTCATCTTAAGCCCACCATTGTGGCCATATTTCCATTTTCCATCCCACTAGGATGCGTATTTGATCGATTCCTTATGTATATAGTATATCACATCCACTTTTTCCCCGACATTCTGCCAAGACCATTGTCTTGACCATCATCACATTTTTTACGCATGTTTTTAAATGTCTACCTTTGACCCACTGGTCTCACAGATTTTGCATCCATCTGAGTTGATTCTCGTTGGAATCCCTCCATTTTGTAGTGGTTTTCACCAACTCACATGTACATAGGACATTAACATTTCCTCCCTCACAGGCCGTATTATGTTCCCTACCAAAGTGATTCCAAAATCACTACCATATTTTGTTTTTGTTTTTTTGTTTTTTTTATTCCTCTCCACTTCGGGCATCTTTTTTCTCTCTACTCCTTTCCACTCTTTATCCCTCCATCTATCTCTTTCAACCTAGTGATTGATTCTTCTTTGTATCATCAATCCCTAGTTTGAGGGGGAGCACCTCAATCATCATCTTCTATCACTTCTTGTTTTTGTCTTACGGTTTTCTTAAAATAAACCACTCGACACAAAGGGGAAAATGTAGACACCAATTTTAGTATGCTTGTCCCCCATCCTATATTCGCTCCCCTTCATCGTCATCTTGCACATACATATCTCTCTTCCTATTTGAATTCCCCTCTCCCTCCTAAATCCCATTTATTTGAATTTCCCACTTTTTTATCTTATCTGATCATTTATTTTATTTTCCCTAATTCACCCTTAATCTCATTCAATTAATCCCTAATCATATTTATTATCCTAATCACATCCCATTTATTATCCCTAGACCCCCATTTAATGGTTTTCCACCTTTTATCCATCCTTAGGTTCCCACCTACCCTCATTTAATGCTTTCTTATCCCCCAACCACCTTTTATACTCCCTATGCAACCCTAACCCTTCTAAACACCTTAAAGCCTGAATATGCCCTCTTTAGGCCCATTTGCATTGAGTTGAGCATCATCCCACTGCCCAAATTGATGGTATGCCGCAGTTGCCGGCGACCCACATAGATCGTCATCGACCCTATAAATACACCCATACCCCTCCTCTCCTTAGGATGAATTTTTTGAGAGCCTAGGTATTCTTGTGGATTTGTTGTGTTTCTTTCTCTTCTACTGCCTCAATCACCGTCAACCTAGCCCAGTCATCGTCGACTTAAACCCAATCGTCATCGACCTAGACCCATTCACTGTCAACCCAGCCTAGTCTTCATCGACTCAGCCCAGTCGATGTCGAGCTGATCCAAATCAATTTTGTTTCTATTCTCTATTTCATCTATCATTTATCCTACGTGTTCCTTCGATAACCATGCCTCTTTATTTCTATTATCCACATGTTTAGGAGCCCATATCTCATCTTCACTGCACTAGTTGTCGTTAACCCAACCCAATCGTCGTCGACCTTGTCTACAGTTATCAATTCTATCAATTTTCTTGCATCATTTCTATTTACATAGCTTTTCCATATCAGATCCAAGACCTTCTCAGTATTTAAGAGCTTATTGCAGACCTCTTTTCTATATTTTTTGATCCACTTTGTTGCGGGGTCGTTGTCAACTGTACCTGTCATTCTCGGATCATCGTCAACCCAATCATGTTTGATTTAGTGTCATTTATTGTTTTATCAAATATTCATATCATCTCATCTAGTATATTTCAGATCTTTGTTTCAATTCAAGTATATGTTGCATCCTATCATTTATCCATTATCATTGTATTTATCTCCTTTATCACAGTGGGTTGACATCCATACCTAGGAAGTTATCACTTCTTAGGACCGACATTATCTAACAATCCATCATATTATCTACTATTCTATTTTTCGTGTCTAGCTTCTCTTTGTTGCGCATGTCATTGAGCTCGCTAGCGAGGAGGATCTCTACACCCATATCCATCAGCATCTTATCAAGAGGTAGTTTTAAACCCTTATCATCATTGAAGTTACTTATTTTATTTGTTACTATTTCACTAATCTGAAATAAGAGAGAGAAAATTTGATCAATAAAGATGACCCACAACCACTTGAATAATTCGTTTGAAAATTATTTGTAGCCCTCCTCGACTGTTGTCCTTGTTCCTAAAGATGACAAGAATATTCCAATGCATAACTTCCATTTCAAACAGATTTAAAGATATACCAGAAATCCATACCGGTACTGTTGTTGATATCATCATCATTGTTTTTTCCATTTCCCTGTCATCCACTATACAATGACATGATAAATCTAAAAACCGAAAAAATAACTTTACAATTAAAATATCTGTCAGGATCTATTGTTTATGTAGCCTTGTTGGGACAACATTTTAAAGAGTTTGGCAAAGTGCTAGAAGAAATTATTTCTATACCTAACCTTCCTATTCTAGCCATAAAATTTTCTCGTGTTTCGAGGTTTAATGGGACTACAATTGATACTATCTCTAATACCAAGTGTTATATCGATCCATATATTCCAGAAACATCATCTCTCTATGAGCACCTAACCTCTAATAGTTTATTTGTTGCAACTCATATCACACACAAATTTATGGGTCTTCCAAACAATATGTACTCTACTGCAACTATAGTAGACATTATTCAAATGGGTGGCATTGATTAGAATCAATGGGACACGATTACAGCTGAAATTGCTAATTTTGACATGGATAACTTCTTTTACATGGCATGTCCTCTATTTACTGGTGATACACAATGCAAAAAAGGTTTTCACAAAAGAAAAAGGTGTTTTCTTTTGTTCCAAATGTAATTCTAAAGTTTCTAATTCCAACTATAGGTATATGTTGAGGCTTGACATTAAAGATAGAACTGGTGAACTACAAGTTATTACCGCCTTCGATGAGCAAGTTAAAGCCTTGATGGGAATAACAACTAACGAATCACATTTTTATCCATAGATCCTGAAGCAATGCACAAAATTAGAGATCATGTTATCAAACACCATTACACATTCACTCTTTCTTTCAAAAAAGATACATATCACAATAAGAAGCATTTGAAATGTGTAGTTTTACAATTTGTAAAGGATGCATCTCCAACATCCTTTACATAGCCTTGGTTTTGAAAATGTTTCCAGCCTTTCCATGGGTATTCCAGTACTACCTACGTCAAGCTCCTTGTCCTTTTGTTATGAGTTCTCGTATTATGCAATTCAATCGTAGTGATATAAATGACAATTTTCTTGACCTATATGATGCAATCTTTTCATAGCGATTTGCATGTGGCTTTCTCTTGTATACCTTTTTTTTATTGTATATTGCTAGAGATTGCTTTGCTTTTTCTATTTCAAACAATTACATGTATTTTCTCCATTTCTAACTACTATGCTACACTTGAGATCTTCATTTGCTTTCAATTATGTGGCATTGCATAAATTTAAACAATAAGAATTTATGTTATCGCATAATATTTTCATAATTTATATTTTTCCACAGGCATACATATTTTGTAATGTTCATCCATTTTTTTTAAACATCAATTTTTTTTTTCCCTCATGATTGCCATGTTTGTGTTCCTGCAAGTTTGTTGAATTACAAGCCCAAAATTGTCAACCCTAGAGACCAATAAATGAAGACATGAATATTATGCTCGCAGTAAAGACTACATTAATAAAAAAAGATGTCAACATTATTGATCTCGTAAAGATTCCTCAAGTAATATTACACACACATCCTCCATCGATACACACTTAAATGGAAATATGGAACTAAATGAACCAATAGCCTGTGTCATTCAACATATAAATGTTGCATCTACATCAAACATTCCTCAACTTCCACAAATCATCCATCATATTCCTATTGTTCACCACATTCCTCCTGATCCAAGAACTTTCTAAGAGTCATTCATCCATGTAAAACACCCGTTTATACTATTTAAAATCGTACACTCCCATCCATCATACCGACCACACACTTGACCCTCATCGATTGCATCCTCAGCAACAACCCACAAAGGTCCTTCCCTTTTTTCCCTTTTCACCACAAGATAATTCCTTCCCAACCTCACTGTCCTTTTCAGAATATCGGAATTTTTTTGAAATTGATGGTACAATAGCATTATGGACATACAAATTCTTGATTTTTAATGCAATATGCAACATACAAATATATATGTGGATGTACTCCCATAAATCAAGGATGTTGCTCCAACTAAACAACCTACGAATATCACCTAAAATAAATATCACCACACTAACAAGACTCCAATAATATATATTATTGTTACATAACAATAATATAAGTAACTAAATTACCATATGGTAAAATATCAAATACCATGGAACACTAAATTAGATATTTCCTAACATTCCCCCCCTTAGTGTTTACATGGGAAGGAAAGCACATCTTCTGAAGAAACTGTGAAACAGAATCGGATGCCTCTGCATACTTTTAGGTCTGCATACTATTTGACTTGGATCTTGCTGCACATGACCAATCTGCTTCACCATAGTGAATCCCATACCGGATGATCACACTTCCACCGATTCACCTACATACCACGAACTCAATAGTTCCCATTTTCACTTCTAGTGAACAACCACCAAACTACAATCGATGGTTATGAAGGATCAGACCAACAACCTAAATAGACTCATGATGCTGTATCACTCCAGTTGTGCTTGTTATCTTATACAATATATTCTACAGCATAAGCTAAATTACCATATGATAAAATATTTGCTCCTTGTTACAAACTCGAAATATAGAATTTCCTAACATTCCATTTTAGTGTTTACACGGGAACAAATACAAGTACTAAAAAATGAGGAAACACCATCGCATGCAATGCAGCCATGTTTTAGGTCTAGATTGACGATCTAGGATCTTGATGAACATGACCAATCCACTTCACTTCATTGTCCGAATCCCATACCAGTTGATGATCACACTTCCACCGATTCAACAACATATGGGACTACCACTGCTCAATAGTTACCCTTTGTCACTTTAATTGATTTCACTCTTAAAATTGATCGATGTTAAAGTACGACAGTCGTTATATTCTCCAGAGAGTCAGAATCACTACCGGAAAATCAGTTCCCTCCTATAGCAACTATTCTCATATTCGAAAATGCACATCCTCTATGTTTCAAACTTTAGCAAGGAACTGAAAACCATGAACTCTGGATACCATTGCAATACACACCACTCAACAAACAAATGAAATAATACCTAAAAAGGTACCACCGATGCTGTTGTATGCGACCCCATCGTTGGTGACTAACGAGAGGCATTACAAAGGCAAAGGACCTCCTTCCTCCGTTGCCTTCAACGTTCTCCAATTGTCTGTTGCTAACTTAGTCGGATTTGATCATGAGGCTGAAGCTCACAATACAACTCCCCCACAAGGTGAAAAACATACAAATTGGATTCCACCGAAAATGCGTCCATAAGGCAAATTTTTTTCGGATTTTTACAATGACTCAACTCTTTTGAGAAAACTATTTGACTCGACAATGACAATGACTTTTAACGACACAAAATGACTCATAAAGACTCTTGAAATATTGACACGAATAACATATGAAGGGATAACATAATCAGACATGACATAAATGACACTTAACACATACCTTATTACTAATACACATGAGATATGTTTATGCAGGATCTTTTGACTACGTGTTTAACTGGTTCGATTATCACAATTAAGAACTGGATTGTTTTGTTGCAATGACACAGTAGAATATATGCTATGACGTAGACGCAAGTAGATATCGACTAAATGTAATATGTTTTAGATTGACATAAGTTGACCTAAGTTTTCGGGACTCAAACGTGACACTATTACAAATGTTACAAATGTTTTCCGGGGATGTAAACAAAATGACTTAACATTTTATACGGGCTTGAAATACATGGTCTATACTAAAATGAGCAATAATGAAAAACTTAAATAACGAACTTCACATACTTTTAATCGATTATTTGGCAATGACATTTAGGGACTTTAAACTGTATTTTAGGTACTTTTAATGCATTCCACGAATGCTCTTGTGCAAACCTAAACTAGACTTCTTGATCTCCAAATGAAGGAAGCTACAGTCGTGTCAGATGAAATGTTCGAAGATTTTTTAATAAATCTTTGTTGACGTGGATCCAAAGTCCCCAAGTCACCTGAGTTCGGAGATCTGGGATGTCAGTCAAAATCTACGTAGGACGCAGCTAACAAGTTCAGAGTATACGTAAATGCACACATCTGATGGTCTAAAAGTTGCACGTCAATATAATAATGATCACGAAGCTTGAACAGTGGGAAATATGTTGAATGTGGGGATTTCTGATGCCACCACTGTAATATGAAGATATTGATGCACGTGGTTCCAATGCATATGGATGCAACCCTCGGATTACAAAGCAGATGGGTGCAATATGTCTGCTAGCCGAGGCAAGTTACTGATTTAAAATAATGGTCTTGCACATGGGTCTGTAGAACTAAGCCGAGATTTAAATCGCATCCAGATTTCTTTAACATGACGATTTCTTAGCATACGTTGAAGATTGATCCTAATGAATGCAAAAATGATGTTTTTTGCAAATGTCACCAGGATCAACGATTAACAGATAGACAAGTATTCATATCGAGGGAAATTCTTAGGATCAATCGTCTACCTTAGAATTGAATAGCATATTCATGCAGGGATCTCACCAGAATACGCATACTCTTATTAAGCCAGCGGATGGATAGGTAGAACTTTCAGACGCCTCTAATGAACAGCGGCTGAATGTCAAACGTAGCAAAGGACAACAGAAGCACTATGCATTATTCGTCCATGCAATATGACATCTAAAATCATAGTGATGACTCTTGCCCCTTCGGACTATATTTTAAATCTCCAGGGGAGGTCTATCAACAACCTTGATCTGACTGCTCTGATACCAGATGATGGTACAACGACATAGATGGACACAATCAAATTCCTGATTCATTAATATTCAATATGCAACATACAAATATATAGGTGGATGTACTCCTGATAAACAAGGAGGTTGCTCCAACTAAATAACCTACGAATATCACCACACTAACAAGACTCCAATAATATGTATTATTGTTACATAACAATAATATAAGTAACTAAATTACCATATTGGTAAAATATCAAATACCATGAAACACTAAATTAGATATTTCCTAACATAAAAAGAATAGATCATCTATCAAACATCAACACTTGCTCAATTTGTTTGGAAAACTACCCCAACATGTTAACAAGCAATTCAAACGGCTTGCATAAATGTCAAATATGTAAGCTAGAAAAAATAGACCATCATTTTAGCTCATGGAATAACATGGATCTTGGATGCTAGCCAGATTATTTAAAATCCCTGACACAAGTTTAGGAAATGTTAATTGCAAGATTAAATCATGTTTTGCAAGTTAGCAAAGCTCGTGGAGGACAATATAAGTACTCAAGGCACACCATTTGCTTCCCGCAAAATGTATCCTCCATTGTCAAATACATGTTACGTCACCTTGGAGATTTGGACATCTTGCTTATACAAAGGAAAGGTTCTCAGGGCACTAAATATGACTTCAACATTAGCAGGCCTTGTGTCTTAAATGCTCAACAATTTAAAATAGCTCATGATCCATACTACAAATATGTCTTTCTTGATAATGATGCACTTACCTCTTTGCCTTTTGAGTATATTAATGTTTCCTCACTCCTTAGTAATGTTACACTAGATATTCAAGACTTAGATGGTGAGGAATTAGATCTCCTGGATCTAAATTCTCCCTCCTTATCAGATACACCGACTGTCACATCTTCTTTTGTGTAATTGGTTCCTAATTCAGGTATTGAACAAGAGGAAATTTTGCATTTCTTGTTGCGATCTGGCCAACAATCTCCAAAGAATGTCTTGGCCAGGACTTGGGCTTTCTCCTATAAATGAGTACAACACAAAAGGACTATTCACAATGGCTTTCCTAGATTTATTTCCTCCTATAGGAAAATCCATGATCAACAAGCCTCGCATGAAACAAGTCCAACTACATCAATATGCCTTACATTTGATGCACTACCATGATGAGCGATTTATTTATCATCCACGATTCATATAATTTTTACTTAACCTAATTATTTGACACAAAATCCAAACAACAACTTCAATATTCATTAGATAAGATTTAGAGCATGTTCTTCCAACAACTATACAAGATATTCTTCAAAGACTTGAAGACTACCCAAAGGATGACCTCCCAAATAGTTTAATACATTTTGGAACAAATATATGTGGAACCCAATCTTTTTGGGCACGTAGTAGAAGAGAGTTGTCTGACATGGTCGAATAATTAGGCACTCCTACATTGTTCTTTACTTTGAGCGCCATAGACACAAAATGGCTAGACCTTCACCGTGTTATTCCAGCGAATCCTCCGCAAAATGCTCAAGTAGCTCAATGCTGGAGAAATCAAAACATTATTTCCAACCCTCACCATGTATCTGCATACTTGCATCAAAGATTCACAATATTCTGTGAGGAGGTGCTCCAAAAACATCTTGGAGCTCGTGACTATTGGTACATGTACGATAAAATATTTACTTTTGTTTTTTCTTCCAAAAAAAACATTACTCATTTCATACCTCCTTTCCTTTCTCAGATACAAATGGCAACACATATGATCTATACACATCCACAGTTTCCTATGGCTTCATGATGCACTGAATGTTGAATCCTTGGACTAAAATGACCTTCCTATATTAAGGAAACAATCAATTACTTTGAAAAATACATTTCTGCATGGAACCCTCGAGAAGTTCCACACCAAACACATAATGTATTCCACCTCATACAAGATAATCCTTGTCTCTTGGATACCTCCTAGATACTCCTTGTCAGTCCTCTATCTGACATTGACGAATTGGTTAATCGAGTTCAATGCCACACCAAATGTTCGGAGCACACATGCTTGAGGAAAAAAGGTCCACATCTTCAATGTCGTTACAATGCCCCTTGGGAGAGAAAATCATAGTCTTCACTCTCTATCGATGAAAATGGTAAAGCCCGCTACCTACCAGTCCAAAATGATGAGAGACTAAACACCCACAACTAAACTATGTTATCCATATGGAGAGAAAATATTGATTATCAACATATACTTTCCAAACATGTTATCCTAAAATATATTACAAAATATGCTTCCAAAGCTAAACAACGTTTTGAAATGTACCATCAAATGTTCTTGAGGATTTTGTACAATGTTGCGCTAGATCAACCATCCCATATTACCTTCTGAAAAATGCTTATTGAAAGTGTGGTCAAACATGACATCAACGTGTATGAAACTTGCCACATGTTACATAAATTTCCTCTTGTTCTTTAAAGCAGAACCTTCATTTCTTTGAATATTTCTAGAAAAAATTTCAGACAAGTCACTAAAACAGAAGATCCTCCTCAAAAATTAACTCATTTTATTGGCATCTACATACAATGACCTGCATCTATAGAATCATTTCCACTTATTGAGGTTGCAAGATCACAGTCTTACAATAAGCTTCATATTAGAGATAAATGGAAGGTGTGTCGTACACCAACTATTGTTAGAATGTCACCCATATTTTTCTAGGTTCCTCCTCGAGATTCTGAATCTTTGCAGACATTTTGTTGGATTGGGCTCATTCTATACAAACCGTTTCACAACATTTCAAATGATATTGGTGCTACTCCTTAGATCATTTCAAATTGGGAAATTATTCCTAACATTTACCAACCTTGGCATGTCAATCAAAAACCCAAGGAAATTGAAAAAATGACAAACCATCCAGTGAAGATGATAACAAAAACACAATCGATCGTCTGGATGAATGGGAAATTTTATCTTGACTCCATCTAGAAAATAACATCAACCTTGATAGCCTTGATATGTTGGACCAATGAGACTGTGAACTTCACCATTACTAAATACAATTCCTCTCCCTTTACAGATAACTATTGTATCTTTCATTGAAATCAACAAAGGTTTAGGAAATATAAGGATAAACCACTCCTCATTCCAACCTTCATCACCTCTCTCACCAGAACAAAAACTTGTTTTTGATACTATTCTACACCACTACATGTTAGACCAT
This sequence comes from Taxus chinensis, assembly GCA_019776745.2. Classification (NCBI taxonomy): domain Eukaryota; kingdom Viridiplantae; phylum Streptophyta; class Pinopsida; order Cupressales; family Taxaceae; genus Taxus; species Taxus chinensis. The sequence continues at coordinate 910,577,184 of CM034147.1, read as the reverse complement.
GATCTACCTCCACTGCAATTAATTATCCAAGGTACTGCAGGAACAAGAAAATCATATCTCATCAATACAATTAGGTCGATACTCTCACCCACAAACAAGGAAAAAAAATCCCCCCTTCTCTTGTTGGTGCCAACCGGTGTCACCGCATTCAACATTTTGGCATCAACCATACACGCTTCTTTGCACATTCTAATCAAATAAATAAAACCTTTGGATGACCATACTTTATCTAACTTTCAAGAGTCAATGAAGCATATTGAATATATACTCATTGATGAAATGAGCTTCATTGGCCCCAAATTACTTGTTGTGGTAGAATACCGCCTCCGTGAAGAATTCCATCATTTCAAAACATGCCAATTCGATAATAGATCTATCATTCTTGTTGGTGACCTGAGTCAATTGCCTCCTGTTAGAGACATCCCATTAAATGCAAGTCACTCCTATGGTACCAAGCCTTTTGAAAAGTTTTACCATCTCTATCACATTGCAAATATTTTTTCCATCTGCAAGGTTCTGATGATGCCCAAGCTCAATTTTGTGACCTCTTGCAGCATGTTCGAGATGTAACTCTCTCTCCTTCTAAGATTGAAAGAGCCTTATGTCGCGAACATGAATACACATTTATCAGAAGTTGAGCTTCTCGAACTTCCATTCTGTGCCCCATTTGTTTGCTAGAAATAAACTTGTTGTATCAACATAATCTTCATATGCTGAAATCATTGAATGTTGTAGTAGCACGATTAATTGCACAGGTTACTAGATGAAGTGAAAAGTGGAGAAGCTTGATGGATGATCAAATCCAATATAAAATACTTTTTTGCAAACAACAAAAAAGCTATATGCTTATAACTATTTTATGGGTCGAGTCCGGGCTTTGTCAATGATGTAATTGAGATGATTGTGGACATCATCTACAACACATCCACCTCTCCACTAGAACTACCATTGTTTGTTGTTGTCAGCTTCGAAAAGTACATTGGACCTAAGTTGGGATATAAATAATCCCTTACATGTTCATGTACATCATGTTTCAAGAGGTTTGCGTAGGCAACTTCCGTTTCAAATGACATGGGCATTGAACAATCCACAAATCACAAGGTCTTTCTTTGCAAAAAGCGACATTAGAACATTGGTGGCATAGAAAGACAATGCCTTACCTTCACAACAATCTCTAGGGTTCCCTCCCTTCAATACCTTAGAATCTCCCCTCCTCTCTCCTTTGATCAATTCTCTAAAACTGTCGTTCGGGCCTCACATACAAAATAGAAAGGCAAAAGAGGCCAGGATCAATTCCCTATCAAACTCTCCCTTTTTTGTAAAATACTCTTTCCACAAATTTCTCAAACATTTCATCATAATTTCTATTTTCCAACTTTACTAGCATGATAATTAAAGTTTATGCATATTGCTTTTGTACAACAAAAATAAATTCTTTCTCAAATACAAACTATTCACAACAAAATTTTGAATTTAAAAAAAAACTTACACTAAACACATCCTATATATATATATATATATATATATATATATATATATATATATATATATATACATAATTAAACAAACATCCATCAATGCTTACAATACCCTCACAAATCGCATTGCCAAAACTCTTGTTTCCATTCACTCCACCTTCCTCCCCCATCCACAATGTCCTTTCTCAAATTCACCTGACAAAATTGTTGGGTTCCATGACCTCCATTCCTTTTCTTCTAGTTTTTTCCTTTCGGAATTCACATTGCATTGCTTGCATGCGATTCCTAATTAATTATCCTATAAGATTGTATGGAATTTCCCTTGACACCTTGCTTACATATGGTATAAAATCATACAAAATCATTACGCCCAAGGCCGAAGGCATTTTGTTACAATGGGAAATACCTTGGGGTCTTTATCATGTAGATCGGCAGCCCACGTTTCCCCGTACGTCGATGTCCTTCGGGAAAACCCTCCCACCTTGCGATCTTTGATTTATTTTTTAACAATTTTATCTCACTTTTACCTTGAAATCCGATCCTCCCTCAATTTTGTAAACTACGACAGTGCAGAAGATTTTTACTTTTTCCTTAAGTAGTTTAATCTGTGTGGATCTCTAGACGATGAATCTTTATTTTCTAGGGTACCCACATCAACATTGTGATTTTTTCCTTGGTTTCTTATGTGATATGTGGGCTTGCAATTTAGTTTTTTACTAGGTATTCTCCCCAAAACGAATGCATTCTCAACAAGGTTCAACACTTTCAACTCACATAAATTTCCCAGAGGATTAGGGAATTGGCCTGTGAATTCATTGGTTGTCAAAAGAAGAACCTGCAAGGACGTCAACGGACAGAAATCCGGCAGAGTCCTGGAAATAGAATTTTTAGTAAGGCTTAGATTCTGAAGCTCGTTACAATTCTTCATGGGAGGTAAATTCCCATGCAATTCAGTAAAGGGGGCAAGTGAATTTTCTTCAAGCTTTGTAAACTACAAATCACGGCATCAAGAACGACGTTGAGAGATTTGTTTTTTACCACAATCTCAATCACCATGCTTGTTATCCATTTTTACCCCCTTGGAGAAAATGGATAAGTTAGAGAAAATTGGAACTGGAGAAAATGGTGAAATTTAGTTTTTTTGGGGGGATTCAATTAATTTCTTCCGTAACTCCCTAACCTAGAAAATTCTAAGTAGTTAGTGAAAAACATGAGAAAACCAAAGAAATCTGCAGAGCAGTGTTACGAAGAAAAGGGTCCCTGCAGAATTACCGCAGAAAATAAGTTACCACATAAAATTGCACCACAAAAAACAAGTGTCGTAGAAATCCGCGCCATAGAAAACATTTGGCTTTGGGGTAGCCACACCATATAAAACAAGTGCCGCAGATCAAGCAAATGCCAAAAAAGTTGTGCTGCAGAAAAATGAAAAAAAATAGAAGAAAGCCGTACCATTCCGCAGAAAAAAAGCCACAAAAGAAGAAAGCCAGAATTCCACAGAAAACAAGTGCCACAAAAAGTCCACGCCACAGAAAAAAAATTCTGCAGAATACTAAAGCCACAGGAAAATTGGAAAATCCTGCGGAACAAAAGAAAACAACAGTTTTTCAGCGTGAAACTTAAAATAGTCATAACTTTTGACCCGTTGCTCCATTTTTCACAAACTTTATATTGTTGGAAATGTCTTGACATCATCTATGTAATGCTAATTTTATTTATCAATTTTATTAAGGTTCGATGAGTGAAAAAATTAGAAAACGTCTCCAACAAGAAAATGTAAAGTTCTAGGCCCAACCATCGCAATTAATGAAGTATGACACCCCATTTCTTCTTCCAGAAGCTAAATTACATGGGGGGAATGATTTCTAAGAATTCCCATTCATTTTTTCAAACCATTTAATTAAATTTTTTTTGTGGGTGAGAGAAAAAAATCCGAGTTTCACTTTTTCTCTTCTCACTTATATATATATATATATATATATATATATAAATCCGAGTCATTCACTTTATATATATTGTACAAATACTCATTACATATACATTTAGGGTAGGGGAGATATTTTGGGACTTAGGAAACTCTTGCATTTTGGTTTCTCAATTCCATTGAGTTATAAGCCTTCACATGGGCCTATAGAATGTATTTTTGCCTCTATTTTGTAGATATAATGGACTGTGCAATTGTTTGAAGCAATTAAATTTGTGTATTGTGGTGTTTTCTCAACCCTTTCTCATTTTTCTTGCATTTCCTTGCCTCTCCATTGTTATTTGTTCTTATTTTGTGCATGTTTCTATTATTCATTTACAGGTTTGTGTTGTTGTGTTTCATGGGGATTTGGTGGTAAATGTTATGTTCTAGGACTGTGTCAAATCTGTTTGGCCTCTTTCAACTGCATTTCCTTCTTATTCCTCCCTCAGCAGAGATGTTTCACTTCCTTTTCTTGGTGTTATCACCTCCTTTAGTGTAGGATTTCCTTCATTTTCATGCATTTTTATCTCTCCCTGGTCCCTTGGAATCATAGAATAGGATTAGATAGTAGATTTCCTTTCATTAGAGGTAGTTTTTGCATTAGTTTAAGAAGAGGAACTAACCTTCTCTAGAGAATTGTCTCAACTGCAAGGTCCCACACCTTGAGACAATTCCATGTTACCCAGTTACACTAATTTCCCAGTAAACTCACATGCTATAAAATTAGAGGGTGATGTAATTTGGTGATAACATTTCTGGCATGGATCGGTGGGACCACAAGAAGTCTTCATTTTATTACAGCAAGATTGGTGTGCTCTTGTTGTAAATTTCATATCCTTTAAGAGGCTTTGTAGCAACACATCTGGCGAACTCCAAGGGGAAGAATTTAAGTGGTTTCAGCAACATTGGTGGTTCAAATTTATGAGAAGAATTCAAACCCGATCTAGAGCAAGAGAAGAAGGTATTTTTGAATATCTTTCAGCTATCTCTAGGAAGAGGAAGAAGAGGAAGAAGAGATCAAAGATCTCCATCTCCACTAAATAGATTGTTGTCAACACCTCCACCTGGTAGGCCATTTATTCAGTCAACTAGAGTTCTTAGACCAATCAGAATGGCTCATCAACAACCACCACACCACAAAATCCTTTGTTAATTTTACAGAGCATACAACCCACTTTCTCTCAATGCACAAAACCCAATCCCAGTTGCAGCATTGAAAAATATCCATACTTCACTGGGAAAATCACACAACTTCGATTGATCACATTCAAGACATTACAAATGTTTGTGTTCATTCATGAGGTCAATGAGATGGATGTGGTAGTCAAATTATTAGCCTCTTCTTTCAAAGGTAAGGCTTTACAATGGTTTAGGAGCCTAGGAGCATGATCAATAAATAATTGAGATCAATTGTGCAGCAGCTCTTTGTGGCCAGTTTGGAGAAAAAGTCAGATAACTTATCTCTGTTGGAGCAATTAAGCCACAATCAAAAGAGCACCAAACAAGCAAATAGTTGATTTCAACTTCAGATTTCAAAGGACATGGGATAGGATTCCAATTACCATGAGACCAGCAGCTGAAGGTATTTTTCTCTACTTCCTAAAATCTTTAAATTTTGATATAGCCATGATGATACAATCTATGGGAGGTACAACTTTTCATGTGGCTTATAACATCACTATTAGAGCTGAAAATTGTTTGATTCAAGCTGGTAAACTTGCACCTAGGCCACCTATGCCTCTTTATCATGGAAATGGGGAATCTGATGTCTCTAGTCAAGCACCTGACATTAGCTCCCATTCCTACCCCAAAAAATCAGAATTCTAATGAAGCTTCTACTTCTTCTCCTAGCACCTCAAATGAGCTCCAAGAGGTCATGAAGCAATTGCAAAACTTGGGAAATGAGTTGGTAACAATTAAGAGGCAACAAGCTCAAAATTTTAGATCATATCAGCCTCAAGCCCAACCCAATAGACCTTTGTATTAGCCAAATAGACCACCTTCTCAAGTTCCTAATCAAAACCAAGGACAACCTCATGCTAATAGACAATTTCAGCCTTATAATCCTAATGTTGTCTCTACATCTAGGGCCTTGGTTCCTACTCAAAATAACATGGCACAAGAATATGAATGGTGTTTCCCATGTAATCAACCTCACAATTAGGAAACATGTTTCAATGGTGCTTTGAACCAAGCATTGATGGTGAAACTATTGGTGTGCACTCAAGAAATAAATCAAGAAGAAAGTCAGTAACATACAGCTACTCAAAAGCACCTCCAAGTGAAACTACACTTATGAATTGGTAAGCTGAGGATTTATGTGGTATAAATCAAGCTCCTTCTCAAGGTGTGGCAGAAAACACAAGGTCTAAGAAGAGGAATTTAGAGGAAGGGTATTCATCCTAATCTAAGTGCATTTACAACCTTCTATTACTCGACAAGGAGTTAGCAATCTAAGTGCAGCTCCAAATGTGCATAATTAACCCAAACCACCTTCTAAACCATCCCATGTACCAGTTATAGTAGCTCATGTATGCCAGATAAGGTTGTGCAAAGCAAAGGAAAAACACAAAACTAGCTCTTCTCCTTTCAATATCATAGAGAAAATGAAGAAAACAAATGTCAACATCTCAATGTGGGAGTCATTAGCAATCCTGAGCCAAAGGGATCTATTGCAAGCATCCATGGAAAATTGGTCCACATCAAATGAACCATCCAAAGATCAAGATAAGGTGCTCACTAATGCAACTCAACAAGAAGGCAGTCAAGGAGGTCAACAAGGTAAAAATATGAAGCCTCCTTCCATTCTATATATTTCTAATTATTGGGAACAATCTTATTCACAATTGCATGATTGATTCGGGAGCAAGCAGTTTTGTGATGCCCAAGAAAATAGCTTGATCAGTAGACCTTCAGTATGAAGTCATTTCTAGAGGTGTAGTGCAATAGATGGAACAATAGTGATATTGGTGTGATCAAAGGATTGAGTCTTGCACTGTAAATGCCCAAATGTCAGAGTACAAGATGTATTATTTATTGACTTACCACCACTCTTTGCCTTATGCTTGTCAAAAGATTCATCGCTAACATTGGAGGCTACTTGCTATTGCCCACATATGTCACAAGGTATTAAGGCTATAATCAGGTCTGAACATTACAAGATGTATTAGTTATTGACTTACCTCCACTCTTTGACTTATGCTTGTCTCGAGACTTCATCGCTAAAATTAGAGCCTACTTGTCTGTTAATTGGTCACATATGCTATTCAAAATGAGTTATGGAGCTAAAGATACAATTAGGTCTAAACATATTGCAAAATTTCATATTGAGCCTCATGTACCAATTCCAATCAATGTAAATTTTCATCTTTTGACCAAGAATATCACCCAAGACACTCCAGAGACAAATACCAAGGTTGGAGGCATTCCAGACTTAACTCTCGATGAATGGGAAAACAAAAGGCATGCTTTTGATCCATACAAAGAGATGGAAGAGGCTGAGTTGAGAATTTATTGTTTGCATGAAGAAAATCCACCTCTCCCTAGCATCACCAAACTCAGATGGAAAAATGATAATGAAGTATTGAAAATTATTCTTTGATGGTTCAAGGAGTAGACAAGGTGTTGGAGGAGGAGCAATGCTTTGTGTCACCCTCAAGGTATAAATACTACTTAGCCTTTCCATTTTCAATTCAGTTGTTCAAAAAACACAACTGAGTATGAAGCATTGATCCATGGGTTACACTGGGAAAGGAAGAAAAGGTATTAAAAACTTGCAAGTCTTTGGGGATAATGAGTTCAGTTGTAAACCAAGTTAGAGGACTCAATGCTACCAAGAATGATCTTTTAAAGAGCTATAAGAACCGGGTATGGGATCTCATTGAATATTTTGAATATTTTAACATAAATTCCATCCCAAGAAAGAAGAACAAGGCTACAGACAGACTTGCAACAATTGGGATAGTGTTTGATGTTGTGGAAAGCATAAAAAATGAGCAAACCCAGCCTCATATCAAAATGGTTGTAATACCAGCTGTCCCAGGATAACAACACAAGCTGGAAAGTGTTTGAAAGTGATAAAAAATCATTAATTTTATACAAGAAGGAAGTTGAGTTCTCTTCTGGGGAACCAAGACAAAATAGAGCAACAATATGGTGATCAAGTGGTTCAACTAAGGACAAAAAAACTCCCAAAGGGCCTTGTGACTCTTGAATTCATCTTCAACCCCAATGACCAATTCTAGAAGGAGAAAGAAAATCCAAGTCAAGGGTGAAGATTCATAACCTATTTCAATAGGTGAAGGTAAGGTGCTACAAATTGGCAAGGTGAGTACTCAGCAAGAGAAATATGATTTTATCCAACTTTGTCAAGAATTTCTAGATGTCTTTTCCTGGAATTACAAGGATTTGAGAGGCTTCAATCCAAAATTGGCACAACATACCATTGAATTAGATCCAAAATCCAAAACCCATCAGGTAGAAGCAAAGGCCAGTAAATCCTCACATTAAACCTCTCATGAGAAAATAATTGAATAAACTCATAGAGGAAAACATCATTTTTCCAATCAAGCACTCTAGTTGGGTAGCAAACTTGGTACCAATGAGAAAGAGAAACAAAGAAATAAGATTGTGTGTGGATTTTTGGGACTTAAATAGAGCTTCACTCAAGGACCACTACCCACTCCCTTCCATGGAGAAAATCTTGCAGGTAGTAGCTGGCTCGAGATATTTTCATTGTTGGATGGCTACTTAGGTTACAATCATCATGGTGAAGGAAGAAGATCAGTTCAAGATGGCCTTCACCATAAAGTGGGGCACATATGCTTATAAGAAAATGCCTTTTGGACTATTAAATGCTAGGAGCTACATTCTAGAGAGCTATGGATATGGCATTTAAAGGGTTGATTAACAAGATAGTGCTTATCTATCTTGATGATATCACTATGTTCTCAAAAAATGTAATAGACCACCTCTTTCACCTTAGGAAAGTTTTCCAAAGATGCAGGAGATTCAAAGTGTCTTTAAATCCCAAAAAATGTATATTCTTGGCTCACAAAGGAAAGCTACTTGGGCCACATTGTCTCAAAGGAAGGGCTAACCATTGATCCCGAAAGAGTTGAAGCTATTTGTGCTCTACCATTTCCAAGTCAAAAGAAGGCTCTCCAAAGTTTCTTGGGGAGAATTAATTTTGTTTGAAGATTTTTGCCTGATTTTGCCACTCTTGTTAGGCCGATTAACATTGATGTTGAAGAAGAGTATGACATTCAAATGGACAATAGAGGGCAAGGATAGTTTTGAGGCTATCAAACATGAAATATCTCAAGCCCCAACTCTCATTAATCCATATTTTTCCAAGGAATTCATCTTATATTCCTTCCATGGTTCATATATAATCTCATCCAATTTTTGTACAACTGAATAAGGAAGGATCGAAGCAACCTGTAGCAATCTTCAGCCAGAGATTGGAAGACTATGAGACGAGGTACTCTTTTATTGAAAATCATGTCTTAGTTGTCATTAGGAGCCTAAAGAAATTTAGACACTTGGTTTCCAACAATAAGATTCAGCTCCTAGTGTCTCATGTCAAGGTCAAATATTTTCTCCTGATTAAGGATTTGAATGATAAAAGGGTAGGTTAGATCACCCGCATCATGGAGTATGATATAGAGATCAAGGTAACCAAATTGTTCCATGGAAAAGGTTTGTGTGAGAAGATAGCTTCTAATCGACATGTTGAGTCAAAAGATGAAGGAGGTATTGTCCTAATGCTCCAAGATAACCAAGAACAAGCCGCAGATGGTATTCCCACTCCTTTTTGGACTTAGGATATTATTAATTTCCTTCAAATAGGCCTATGCCCTCTAAAGTTGAGAAAATAAAAAAGAAGGTATTTCAGAGCTCCAATCCATTCCATATGTGCTTGTGGATGGAATTTTGTTCAAGAAAGATATGAATGGAGTTCTCTTAAGGTGCATTGGAACAAATCATATTGAGAAAGTGTTGCATGAATTCCATGATGGAGAAGCTAGAGGTCACTTTTACTCCATGAGTAACAACTCTCATGATCATGAAGGCTAGTTACTATTGGCCCACATTGTTTAATGAGTGCTACACATGGATCAAAAAGTGCAAAAAATGTGCATTCTTCACAGGTAAGAAGAAGCTAGCAGTGCTGCCCCTTCATCCAATCTCAGTGGATCACCCTTTCATGTAATGGGGATTAGACTTCATTGGGGTCATTAATCCAAACTCAAGCCAAGGCCACAAGTGGATACTTACATGGTAACAATGGATTATTTCACCTCAGTGGACCAAGGTAGTAACACTCAAGGAGGCAAATGAGTCTAGCATACTAGACTTCTATGAAGGGATAGTCACAAGGTTTGGCGTACCTATCCAATATCATATTTGATAATGCTCTAACATTTCTTGGCACTAAAATATCTGAGTGGGTTATCAAGAATGGAATATATCTCAACACTTCATCTAATTATTACCCTCAGGGTAATGGGAAAGCTGAGTCCACCAACAAGAACTTGTTGAGAATCATAAGAAGACTCTAGATGAAAATCAGAGGACATGGCACATAAAGATCAAATCAGACCTTGTGGGTTGATAGAATCACACAAAAGAGGTCAATAGGACATCTCTCCATACAACCTAGTCTACGGAAGAGAGGAAAGACTTCCCATATCACTTGAATTACCAGCATTGGAGCTACTCAAGCAGACTGGAATTATCAGAGTTTGAGCCCATGGATATCAGGTATTTGAAAAACTCATGGATTTGGAAGAACTAAGAGAGCATGTAATGCAAACCATGGAAAAGATCAAGCATTGATCAAGAGGAGCTTTGACAAGAAAGCTAAGTGCTAAAACCTTCCAAGAAGGGGACTTGGTTCTGAAATGGGATGCAGATTGGAAAAACGGGGCAAGCATTCCAAGTTTGATGTTATATGGAGTGGTCCCTATATGATCACAGAATGCAAAAAGTAGCAATGTTTTTGACTAGCTAAGTTGGATGGTGAAGAATTATAGATTCCAGTCAATGGAATCTATCTCAAGCATTGTTACTGAAGTAAAATCTCACCCTTGTACATATTAGTTTAGGATTCCCATTCCTCTAAGTCCTTCTAGCATAATTTTTTGTTGGTAGGAGTAGGTTTTCTTTTATGCATAATAAGTGCTTATGCACACTCTACATGTTCCACTTGGGGCATGTATGATCTTCCTCTTTTGTACATAGTGTGTTGTGGTGTTTTGTTGCTCTTGCATAGTCCATTGGAGGTGGTGCGTTTAGGGGGAAATCAACTTTTTAATAGCAGTTCCAAGTGATTTCCAAATCATCAAGTGTTTCTAGACTCTGCAATGCTTCATCCTTGCTAAGAAATCACCAGTTCAGGTGTGCTTCATACTTGGAAAGAGATCAGATTTTGGGGGACAACTTCATAGTATTCATCCTCCATCCCAACAGATCAGATTGCAGAGGAAAGGGAGAAGTTAAATTCAGATTCAAAACAATTTTCTAATCTCATACAAATCTTATTCAGAATATTTCTTATAAACGTTGGAAAATTTGGGCATAACAGGTCAGCTCCAGTTTCAGCAGTGTTTCAAGTGGCTCAAGTGACCCCGGATTTCAGAGTTTCAGATCAGATTTCATGTTTACTAGGCTGACTCCATGCCCTAATGGATGCTATTCAAGGCCACTAATCAACTCATCTAGCAAGTCAGATGTTCCCCGTGAGTCACCAAATTGTTATCCATTTTTACCCCCTTGGTAAAATGGAAAATTGGAGAAAATGGACCTATGAACATTGGTAGAGTTCCAATTTTGGGAGCTTCAATATAATTTTCATTTTTGGGGGACTTGGAACCCAAAAAATTTGAAGTGTTTCCCTTCTTCTAGAGGCAAAATTGAGTTTAATTCTTAGCCAAATTCGAGAAGAATGAGAAAAAATGAGAAAACAAGTGTCAGATTTGAAAGACTTCATTTCATTTTTTCTTAACTCCCTAAGTCCAAGAAAATTCTAAAGAGTTAGAAGAAAATTATAGAAAGTCGTGTCGTAAAAAACTAAGTGCCACAGAAAAATAAGAAAAACCGCGCAAAAAGGAAAGTGACATGCAGAAAGCCATACACATAGAAAGGAAGAAAAGACATGTCGCAGAAAGCTGTGCAAAATAGAAAAAAAGTCCACAGAAAAGATGACCAAGTCAACAAAGGCTATAGAAAAACTGGAAAATCCACGTAACAAAGGAAAACGACAATTTTTCGCGTGAAACTTAAAATGGCCATAACATTTGACCCGTTGCTCCATTTTTCAAACTTCATATCATTGGAAATGTCTAAATTTCCTTTATGAAATGAAAATTGATATTTCTCAATTTTATTGAGGTTCATTTATGTGAAAAATTAGAAAACATGTTTCAGCATGAAAATGCATAGTTCTAGGCCCAACCACCGCAATTAATGAAGTATGACACCCATTTCTTCTTCCAGAAGCTAAAGTACGTGGGGGAAATGATTTGTAAGGATGCCCATGCCTTTTTAGACCATTTAATGAAATTTGTTGGCAGGTGAGAGCAAAAATCTGAGTTTCACTTTTTCTCTCTTCTCTCATTCACTTCTATATATTGTAAACACTTCTCATTTTTGAGAGGGTGATATTGTGGGACTTAAGGAAACTCTTGCATTTTGATTTTTCAACTATCATTGAGTTGTAAACCTTCACATGGGCCTCTAGAATGTATTTTGTGCCTCTATTTTGTAGAAATAATGGACTATGTACAACCATTTGAAGCAATACAAATTATTTATTGTGGTGTTTTCTCAACCCTTTCTTATTTTTCTTACATTTCTTTGCCTCTCCATTGTTGTTGTTCTATTATGTGCATGTCTTTTCATTTATAGGTTTATGTTGTTGTTGTTAGTGTGAAATCACAACACCCCCAAATGAGTTATGGATCTACTTTTCTAAGGAAGAGTCATTTGGTGTGATTGCATAACATTGAAATTTCCCCAAGGCATGGGCCCTTGCAAAAATGGAAAAGCTCTCCAGATTAAAGGTTGGTTCCTTATTCCTCTATTCAGGTGCGTGTGTGGGATCTTGCAGAGGGCTTATCTCTATACCTAGTCTAAAACTTGCCAAGGAGATATGGGTAAAAGGAGTGTAAGAAATAAGAAATGACTAAACTACCAGGTGATGCACCGAAGGAATGCTGAACACTTATTTTGCTAATAGACACAAACCAACAAAATGCACACAATAAACAAGCACAAATAGCCAGATATGTAATGGGAGACTAGATGAAAGCAAAAGAGACAAGGAAGGATCTAAAGTCAATCACATACATGTTTTATTGCTCTGTAGATTGATACAGTCCATTTCAAAGTAGTCAGGAGGCAGAAACGTATTACAATTTTAATGAAAGGCCTGAACCCCACATATCCCTTTGCTAGAAGGAGAAGGGAGCCTGCAAAACAAAAAATGTCCAACCCTTTACAATGAATCCTTCCCCCGTACTTATAGATTCAACCTAAAAGAAGAAAGAGAGAGAGAAGCGGGGAAAACAGGTTAAAGCTCAACCACCACTGTTAATGCCCCTGATGAAATATGCCCCAAAATCTGCCTTTACTACATCAATCCTTGGTTCGGTGCCTTGAAGGAAGAGGAGATGGAAAAAACAGATCAAATCTGATCCAGTTGTTGAGGCAAGAAGATCCTGCATTGAAATCCCGAAGACATTTCCTCCATTTTTCTTCACCTAACCTCCTCAAAATTAAAGTTTCAGACCTTTATGGCATGGGCGAGGCCGAGATCTTTCCAACGGTGTCAGATTCACAATATTTCGAGCCCTGAGTCGAAAGATATGCCCCTTCGAAGTTTGTATCGAGTTCATACAAATGGGTGGGAAAACAATTTGAAAAATGGGTCCCCCTTATGGTATGGGACACGTGGCAGCCAAGTTGGAACAAAAAAGGGCCTACAGGTCTGTAATTTATCTTTTACCCTTTAGCGCAAAAAACGCAAAACTCAAAAAACTCCCGAAGCCCCGAAACTCTGCTTGGACACGTGGCTCCTTTTTGTTAGCTGGGGAATACGCTTCCATCTTTATCTTTGTGCCTTTTGAACGAAAGGAAAATTTTCACCTTTTCCTCCGACTCCCCGCTTTGGTTTTGACTCAAGCCCAAATGTTGACTTTTTCCTTTGGCGGAGTTGCGGGCCATTTTGTAACTTTTATCCTTTTGAGATAGCAAGGGGCAAAAATCAACTTTTCCCCCGACGACCCGCTTTCCCCTTAGACATGTGACAGTCTGACGCTTGTTTGGAAATATTTTCTTTACTCAACCCTTGAATCAGTGCCATTAGGACACTTGGCAGCCTCCGCCGGCCTATTTGTGCATTGACTATTCAACTAACTCTGCCTCCGTTGGAATGACACGTGGAGGCACTGCGCTTGCTTGAAAACCCAGCCCAAAGATTGCCTTTGAAGGAGCGTCAGGTTGACACTTGTCGGCCTCCGCTGATCTGTGGACTTTTCAACGGTCCTTCTTACTTTTAGACTCTGGGCTACATGGCGAACTCGCGCTCATTTGGGTCTCTGCCTTGGGACCAACTCTTGGAGATGCGCCACACTGACACTTGGCGTTCTTCGCTTACACTTTTATACTTAGCCAATTTTGAATCCCGCCTTTTGACTTTTTCTGACCATTTTCTACGTGGAGGGCTGGCACAAGTTGGAGTCTCTGCCCTGGGCTTCCTTTCCGGTTTTGCGCCAAACTAACACCTGACACTTCCTTTTTTGTTGAAGAATTTTCAACGCCCTGTAATTTCTTTGGGGCTCTGGACGTGTGGAAGCCTGGCGCTAGTTTGGGCTTCCCTTTTTGAATTTACTTTTGGAGAAGCGTCGTTAAGACATGTGGTCTCTTCCGCTACCTCCTCCACACTTAGTCATTTTTGGACCTTTTCCTGAACCGTTTCGAGCCAGAGGACTTTGGATCTTTGTCGTTTCTTCCCTTACTTGTCTTTGGTCCTTCTGTGGCATCGCCCCTTCTTGTCTAACCATGTTATCTCATAGTTGAATCTACCTGTAACTTGGAGAACGGATTTAAGATGTGGAAACGGCCCGACAAAGTCGTTTCTTTTATGCAGGGTCCTTTAGCCTCTTTTGGCCTTCGCCACTTCTAGTGTTGAGTCCCTCTTGATCAACTTGCAAGATCTAAACGAGTTTTCTCAGGTTCCTCTTATGCGGGGTCATGACTGATCCAATATTTGGCACGGGGGAAAAATATGGATAACAGCTGTGTTTCATGGGGATTTAGTGGTAAATGCATGTTTTGGGACCATGTTAAATTTGCTTTGGCCTCTTCTAACCGCATTTTCCTTTATATTCCTCCCTCAAAAAAATGTTTCACCCCCTTTTCTTAGTGCTATCACCTCTATAGTGTAGGATTTATTCATTTTTATGCATTTTTCTCTCTCCCCAGTCCTTTGAAATCATAGAGTAGGATCAAATAGTAGATTCCCCTTCATTAGAGGTAGTTGTTGCATTAGTTTAGGAAGAAGAACCAACCTTATTTGGAGAATTGTTTCAACTGAAAGGTCCCACACCTTGAGACAATTCCATGTTACCTAGTTACACTGATTTCCCAATAAACTCACATGCTAGCAAATCAGAGGGTGTTGTAATTTGGTGATAACAATGCCTGTGTGACTATCGTAGGTTATCCCTTCCTAATTACAAGGTGCATCAATGTAATCTTTCCAATTGGTCAAGGCATTGTCAGAATTTTTTTCTTCATTTGCACAAGAATTTGAGTTTCCTGGGAACTTGCCAAGACACCATTACATGCAAAGATCAATGACATCAAGCCTATGATCCATCCCATAAACGATTGCTCCATTTTTTTTCTCTCTCTCTCTCTTAGGTTGAGAAATTTGTCTATAGAATCCTAGGGAAAAAATATCCATTTGAACAAGAGGTGACTGAATTGGTGGAAGTGGATGGGGGTCACTATTCATTAGTTAATTGGGGCACAACAAATTCTTTGAAGTTAGAGATATGTCTTGAAAATATGTGAGTATCTCCACGTTGAAATTTTGTTAAGAGACGTGTGGAATATGGACACCTGAGATGTGGGCATTAAACGTGGTCTTTTAAAATGTCGGTCAAGTACAATGGTATTGAAAATTAAATTTCTTTGGATGTAGCAGGTAGACTTGATAGTTGGCAAAGGTTCATTAGTGAGGGAGTCATTTTTTAGAGGAGACGAAAGATGATAGCGCTGCTCGAGAAAGTAGAATTTTAATGGTTTCGTAATCTATGATTAAAGCGAAGGTACTTTAGTAGGGAAATAGGAATGTCATGAGATTTTAAAATATATTTACATTGAAAGGCGTTGTTCTATTTGGGTTGAGGTGGGGGGCTTCTAACACGGGGAGATGAAGCAATAGAGGACGTCGAATACGGTGCACAAATCAAGAAACCATTATTTAGCATTAATCTTTTCTTATAATCACTTATATATTGTATTACTAAGTAAATGTTTATAAATTTTTGTTCATGACTTATTAATGATCTCGACAAGGTTAATGATATGCCAAGGGTTTGATTTTGCACTCCAAGGTTTAAGAATTTTTGTAAGTGATAGGTTAGATAAATGGGTGGTTGTTTATGATCCTCTTTTGTTTATTTTATGGTTTGAAACTATATATTGTAATTCTTTTGAATAGGGTATTAATTTTATGTTTTTTATGGTTCATTTCTATGCCATGGTTTATAATAGATGGATCTATTTTTTGTATAAGGAATTTCTTGATTTAGTTCCTTGTTTACAATATTGGTTTAGCTTATTATTTATGTAGGTTTATAGTCATGTTTTGTTTATATTAAGAATTGAAATTATGTATTGCAAGGCTTTACCTTTTATTGGACGATTTTAATTGTGATTATTATTTTTTCTTCTTTATAGTCATTATTTATATATTTGGATCTATTTGTTGTAAGAGAATTTTCCTGCCAACACGCCCATAATGCCCAGTGCGTAGGTTGCTTCCAAGAAAATGCAAGCAATGGCCAAGCCCATTGATAGCCATGTTGTTTCACAAAGGTTGCAGTCCGAGTTGATGGCATTAATGATGAGTGGCGATCCCAGAGTTTCAGCATTTCGAGACGCTATAACATGTTCTCTTGTTGGTACAATAAATGAAAGATAATGTTGGGCCTGGATTTTAAGTCTTTGTGTTTTCCTAAGAATATCCTTTCAAGATGAATTTGAGACATTGATGATCAATTTGAAACATATGTTGGTGATAAATGGTCCTGGATGTTTGAACTAGCATTACAAGAACAATCAATGGCACTATGGATAACATGTTTAAGAAGAGCTCTTTTAAGGGTTTGTAAAATTTCAAATTCCGACAAGGGCCATCAAAAGATACTATTGTTTGGGGATGTTAGGTCATGGTTTATTTTATCACAACCTTAATGATAAATTTATATATTTTAGGAATCTTCTTGCAGAATATCCTTTCAAGTTGACCTTGAGCTTGTGGTGGCAAGTGAAATGTTTAGATCATATTTTCTAAATCGACATTGGCGTTTGTTCCCCTCTTATATTGATCAATTTGGTCTTGAAACATATAAATAATTAATTGCCTTGGGGGTTAAATTTGACGGTCGTTTATATTTTAACCATTCAAATGATAACTGTCATGGTAAATTTAATATCTGCATATTAATATATATATATTAAAAATAATTAGATATTAAATAGTTCAAATGAATAACTTCGTTTTTCTATTCAATACTGAATCCACCCCAAAAAGTGTTTGACAGGTAGAACCATCAATAATAAACTTTCCCCAAATGCTGTAATGATTCAAGGGCGCTCATGCATAATATACTCATTACACCGAAAGGTATGCTGGGAAAATCAAGAAATCCTTCTCGTTGACGTGGTGTTAAACTATTAGTCTTCAAGTATGTCGGTGTATCATGTTTCAAACATTTTGAGGACATGGTAATTTGATAAATTTTGTATACTCTACATCTTTGTCCATTCCATCATGTACTCTATAACGTTTACGTACTTTTTGTGCGAATTCCCAGCTTACATTTAATTGATTAAAAAGGAGATTCTCTAAAAAAAAATAAGGTCAAAGGCTAAAGCAAATTTCAAACAAGTATTCACCTTGGCAACATTTTCCATCAGCTACTTAGCATTTTCAAATATTTCCCTCTACAGTTTTATCTGCATCTTTCCCAGAATGAGAATTCTCATAATTTTGATTGCCATACATGTCTCGCTCTTCATAGAGACTTCAATTTCACATCGAATCCTCTATTCCTCTTTCCTTTCCCTGGACCAACTTTACCCTCAAATGTCTTTTGCTACACCCATATTCCTTTCTCGTTGTTCTCTCACCATCCAATTTCTCTTCTTCCCTATATCCATTTTGGTTTTCCTCGAATGGACTTTTCTTTTTTACACATGTCTTACTCCACTATGAAAGGAAATGCAAAGCAAAAAGTGTAAAAAAAATTATATAAAGTTAAATAATTGTATTTTTTAAAATTCATTATTGATGTTGGGAAGAAAATAGAATATTATTATTCATTAAATAAGTTTTTTCACTGATTAGTTTATTTAAATAATAAATTTAATTATTGATAATTTTAATAAGTAGTTATTTAACACTTACATAACTCCAAAAACACTTTGTCTATTTTATTTTTTATATTTTTTATATGGTAGCGCAATCTTACATCTTCCATATAGAATAGTTGATTGGATGTGGTTATGATGGCATGTGCCTTATTTACCAAGTTTCGAAATCTCCAACTAATACTAACATTGTTGTTTATTGCATTGTTAATAAGAAGATAATCTACCACATGTAAATCCCAACATATTATGATCCTTATGTCAACAAGGATGTTGTCATAAAGGGAAGTTCCACATTAAATCCAAATAAATAATCCCACATTGGTTAGATTTTTCTACAATAACATATAAACAACAATAAATTATTATCTTTATATTAATAAGGGCAGCACCACAATGAAAATGATCCTTTTATTAACACAATGGATGATTGGGTCAAAGATGAGTGTTTTTCCATGATCAACCTATTTCCTCTCCTTTATAACCATTAGAAAAAATCTTATGAATCCCAAAGATAATATTTGTCAAATCTAAGAAAAGGCATGTATATATCCCATGTTCTTGTAGTAAAATATGTAGCAGTGAAATCTATTATTTTTAGAGTTCAAATGAATTAATTTTTTGAGCTTGTGTATCAGGAAATTATCAAAGTATTTATCTAATCTTCTTTTGCAATTTTCCTACATGCATTGATGGTCTACGTAATTTCATAAAAGTTTTGCTTCACCTAAGTATATTTATCTCATCTCTTGGCTTGGTTTTCCATTGATTCTTGTAACTCTTTACAAAGAAAGAATTACTTCATGAGATATTATTGCATTCTCTGTTGTCTCAAATCAATATGATTTGAACTCAATTTCTTGTGATCTATCTTTCATATGTTAAAAAAATGTTTTCCTCTTTGTCTGATTCAATTTTTGACACCTTGAGAATATTAATGGCATGTTCAAACTTTTCTTTCTATTTTATTAAAGGAGTTATTCTTTGTATCAAAATGGTCCACTTTCCCGACTTTCATCACACTTGAGAATAATGAGCTGCAGAGTTGTTTGATATTCTGAATGTTTGAAAGAGGTTCCATTTATGCAGAACATTGCCTTGTATTACTGGAATACCGACCAAACATCTATAGAACTATCTTTGTTATATATTATCAATGACGTTTAAATCGTGTAAATGGAACTTTTCAGTTTAAAAAATCATAGAAGGGTGAGAAGATAATTGTACTGTATAATATTTCCACACTAGAAGAATCTATCAATACATCTTACGTTTGATTTGACATCCAGGCATGGATGTTGGAACTCCATATTACATATTTCTCATGTTCAGTATTCGTGTTATTTTTTGCACTATTTTCATTTGTGCCTCAAAAAAGCTTGACCTGTGCCAACTTAAAATCATACATTTTATAATCATAATCCACATCTCTTATAAGCATATATTTTGTTTTTCCCTAATATTGTATTGATCTTGCACCTAGCTCAAATGTGTTATTAGTATTTCATAAAAAAATAGTAAAACCTCCAAACAATAAGTCTAAGATTGCGGCCCTCGTGAACCTTGTTTTTCAAGATAAATATCGCCAACATGACCTCCAAAGTGTACCCCCCTTTCCCTATCGAATAATTGACAAAAAGTACACCTATTGCCCCTATCTTTCACACCCCTTTTCCTCCTTTTATGTTTTACTCCCTCAAAATCAACCTCTTCTTAGACTACCCCTTGGGCGTTAACATCGCACATTTCACGTGTGATTGCTAGTTTAGTAGTAGTTAATGTGGAAAATATTATTATAAATATATAACTTAAAAATATCATCGTCATCGAATGACGTGGTTACAAAAAGTGAAGTCAGGAGATACGTAATAAGGAATCAGGCCGAGATCATGCTGCAAGTGAATTTGACGGAATGGAAACCCCTCAGTCCTTGACCACTTAGCCGAACAAGTCAACCATGAGATATGGCGGTCTAAGACCACCCAGGTTTCAAAAAATAAAAATAAAAAAATCAACGGCACAATTTGCTAAACATATATCGTGCCCCTGATTCCAGTCCTCCATCAAGAATGATATTGAAGGCAATCCACTGACCCTTGACTACGCTGTGTGATTTTTGGAAGCAGTAAGGGAAAAAGTTAACAGGGTTTAGTAGCCTTGAGTGCAGCAATGCATGTCCTCAAATGCAATGCCGCGTTGTTGCCTTCTACGGCGGTATCCGGGAGGGGTGCCCCCACACGGAGAAGCACAAGAATCTCTACACACCATAATACAGGTACCTATTCTTACGATCTGAATTGCTGACTGGTGTTCAATTCTGCTATCTTACATCCCTCTTTTAACAGTTCAAAAATAAATAAAAAATGTTGTTTTGGTTGCCCATTTTCTCTATTGCTGTAAAATCTTAAATTTTGTACTTGACATAGAATTGTAATTTCTAGGACACCATGCAATACTTTGAAGAAATGCATAGAAATGTACCAGGGCATACTTCACTGTTCAAAAAACTAAGTAATGGTAGCGGCTATAGCTGATGAAAATACATGCAAAATGAATTGAAAGGAAAGCAAATTTAGGAACCACTAAATAATACAACAGTTTGAATTCTCAGGGTTAATATAGAATTGGAGGTAGGATAATGGAATAAAAGCCCAGATATAGTCACCAGGAAACCTGTGTTCAACGACCAGGACCTTTCGTCGGGTTTAGCTACCCGGTACCCACATCTCCTAGTGACTATGTATAAATGTGATATACCAGTACCCATATTCATTCTATATCCTATTTCAAAATAACTTCCCCGGTAACTGTATCCATGTTTCAAGGTGACTGTGAGCCCAGGTATTTTCTCTGACATATCTCTCCCCTCATTCTTATATCATGCAGATTGTTATATCTTACAACACAATTGGATAATTTTACTGTAATTCTGATTGATTAGATGATTTGTAATTATTCATATTTTTGCACTAAGATGTCCAAATAAGTAAAGGATATGATGTTAATGAGGTTGCATGCTGATAGAGATCCTTTGAAAGGCAGGATTTCATCACTAGACTCGTTGGTTGATTCAGATGCATCTGTTCCCTTGGTGAAGATGTGTGGGATTACCTCTGTCCATGATGCGGTTCTTGCTGCAGAAGCAGGTGCTAAGTTCATTGGTATGATCTTATGGCCCAAGTCAAAAAGATCAGTGCCACTACATGTTGCAAAGGAAATTTCAAAGGCTGCAAGGGAGCACGGGGCAGAGCCTGTAGGAGTTTTTGTTGATGAAGATGCAGATGAGATTGAACTAGCATGTGATGCAACAAACATTGCCTTTGTACAGGTGATACACTTAACTTGATAGTCATGTTAGTGATTAATGCACTTTGAGTTCTTATTAAGGAATTCATTGCTTATTTGCAAGCAATGGAATATACAATCCTGTGGTAAAATTATACATCCAGCTTCTGCAACTTAAATTTCTAGGCAAGAAAAACTCAGCAAACACAGTCTGGAAATCTTCCAACCGGCCATAAAATTGCCAAATTGCTGACCCTGGACAGAAAACTGCACTAACAGGATGCTACATGTAAACACTTTTAAAAAGTACTGAAAACTATCACATTTACTGTTCTTCTTCAAGATAGAATTCATGAGTTGAAAATCAAGTCATCATGTCAGTTTTCGTTGGCACTTCACAAATATAGGAGCATACTCGCACATTATTTTAGGAAAACCATAATATCATGGCACCATGAGAGAGCAGTGACATGACTTTCCCTCCTTCCTTGATACCTTTCAAATTTAAACACATTAATGTATTGTCTCACTCCGAATGCCCACCCAATTTCACGTTTAAAGTCCTAGAGTTTGTTGGAAGAGATTTTTCATTTTTGGGGAGACCAGGCATAGGATGTTTTTTGGGCATCCACGTTATTATTTGCTGCTGCTTCTAAGAAGTTTTGATGTATACTAAGTTAGAGAAGCAATGATTGTGAACAGGGAAAAAAACACATGCCAAATGCATGATAAAGTATTGACGAGCTTTACGATTGACTTCATTTGAGATGTTATTTGATGCCGGAAATATGTTGAAGCGCATACTATAGTGGTTTTGCACTGAAGGGAAAACAGTTCTGTTATTTGCAAGTTTGAAGGCTGTTCAACTTATGCCACAGAAACATCCGAGGGAAATGTCCGAAGCTTGAACTATTCCTTCCATTAATAAAGTTCTGAATTTTTTCGAGGAACACATATTATTGGTGTAATCTTATGTTGGCAAGGCTCATCATCATTATACTATTATACTATTCATAACATTCACAGCCAACAAATTGCAGCAATGAATAAGATATTTTCTGTAGGAATTTATAATGTGAAATAGAAAGTCAATAAATAAAAATTGAGTTGAAAATCAACTAGATGATAGCTTTCAGGGTTATCACTTATCACTTTATTCACAATAACATCCTTTCTGCTAAATACTAAGAACTTCTCTACAATACTCAGAAAGTGCAATCATCACTTTCTTTAGTGCTTATGTTCTAATAAAGAGTTTTCTTTGAACTTAAGATCACTTCATCGAGAAGTGCTAACAATGACAAACGAGGATGAGTTTCAAGCTATTTTAAAAATAAAATACCATATTTGCCTTCAGGTATCATTCATGATTTCATATTATTATATATAATTGTAGTATGATGTCCCATATAAAAGATAAAATTAAAAGGCAGAAAGGTTCAATTGGATGGGTTGAGTGATAATCTTCGCACATCTAAACTTGCAAAGATGGATGAAGTATACAGATGGGAAGACATATATTGGAAATAAAAATCATGGGAGTTGTGGCTCAATTGGTGCAAGGAGAAATCTGACAGCCATGGAGCGTAATATGTAGGAGAAAATACTTGGATGGCATGTATCCAACCTGCATCTTCACTGCCTGCTCTCTTGCCAAATGGTTTCATGTATGGAATTTCATTTGAGCTGCAGACCTGGTAGTGAATCTTTTATGTGAGAAGTGAGAAATGGAGAGACAACAGGTTACTGGGATGTCTCTTGAATAGGAGTGAAGCTTCAATTTCTACATTGAACCACAAGAAGTAAGCAAAATTTTGTTTGCTGCATGGAGGAGTAGAGTCTGTAATTACTGGACCACGTGCTAAGATCTGGGAGGTCAGAAGAGAGTGAAGTGCGATGTAGCAACAATCCTTGGATTGTGCAGCAATCAGATTTCTTCCTATACGAGAATTTTGTTAATAGTCAATATCGACATTGATGGCCTAGTTGTTATGAGATTGGTAGGAAACAAAGAAAGAATATACTTGGTTAAATATGGTTATTTGCTGGTTGTCAAGGACTCTGTTCTTGCCAGGGAGTGGCCAGTCACCTAAATTTGGTGCGATGTCTGCCACCCGAAGGTGGGCACTTTCGCTTGGTTTGCCCTACAAAAACAGTTCTTTCTTAGGATCAACTAACAGAGATAGGCTGGCATCAATCATCGGTATGCATTATGTGTGAAAAAAGGCGGAAGAATCTAGAAACCACCTATTACTGCATTGCAAATTCACATCAGAAATCTGGGAATGGTTGATTGGTTTGGGTTTGGTCTCAAAATCTTGTGTTGCCTTTGAATCTCAGGAGAGTGTTGGCAGGGCCAGTGGTGCAGAGGTGCTTTGGAAAGTCAATCCAGCTCTGTTGGTATGGAAAATCTGAAAAGAAAGTAACATGACGATCTTGAGAAATGGCCCTGATTATTCTTCTCTCTAAGATTGAAGTGGTAACTTGGGAGATCACAAATGCAAGGCTGAAAGATGACAAGAACAAGCTGCCTCCATGGTACAGAACCACTCTTCATCGGTGGTATCTGATTAAATGCTCCCCGGCTAGTGGGGTCTGTTCATATAAGTTCTGAAGGGACTTGATCAAATGGAGCCCCCCCGGGAAAAACCAAGATTGGATGAATATTAATGGGGATGCTGAAGGTAACCCATGCACTGCCGGAGCAGGAGGCTTATTTCACGAGGAGAAACTTGAAAGGCTAGTCTCTCTGGGCTTAGTTTATAAGATTGACAATAGCAAAATTAATGAATCTGAAGCCATCGGTTTGGTTCAAGGTCTTAATTTGTAAAAGTTTACAGTTGAAGGTGACTCCCTGTTGGTAGTTCAAGTGTTTAGGAGAGGTGCAATCCCAAATTGGAGCTTAACTGGATCCTGATGGAAGCAAGGGCTCTCCTCCTTCGTATTGATACTCTTTATTTCCACCACTGCTAGTGCGAGACAAATAAACTATCTGATCTATCAGTTAACTCTGGACATTCTCAAGACTCCAACGGATTGATCAGTATCTCCGAGTGTAGGGGAGGGCCTTGGTCCCTTAATTATTAAAGACTATGAAACAACATATCTCTATTATTTTGATGGAGATTCTAATGTGAGGATTCAATATCTCTGTTTGCTGCATTCCTTATGATGTGAGAATGGCTAATGAGAGTTACTTCTGCCAGGGGACTTTTCATTATAAAGAGATGATTTTGGGTGACTGGAGTTGAAAGCTTTCCAGGTCCATGTTTCTTAGGTCTTTCCCAATGACCTGTAATAGTGGAGATAGCTGCTTGCTAGATGGTCTTGGGAATGGACAAATTGCTTGTTTCGGATATCGGCGTTTCTTTGAGTGGCAATACCAGGGTTATTCCTCAGAGCCCTTCTATGGGTTTAGGAAGACTTTGGGCAGTTGGAACCATTTAGCTTGACATGTTGTTTCTTCTTCTTCAGCAGAATATGGTAGCTACAGTTTGTTAAGTGGCCAAAGTGTTAAAATACGATGCTTATATAGCCTATTCGAACAGTTATGCAGTTGTTTAACTGTGTAACCAGATTGTAACCACCTCCATATTATAAATAAACCTCTGCCTGTATGTCATTTATACAGCGCAGTTTTTGCTTTCTGTCTTCTTTCTTCTCTTTGCATATTCCAACATTGGTATCAGAGCCCCAAAAGTTGATAGTTCGTAGGAAGCCGTCAAGAGCCATTGGAGGAAGACAGGTTGCAGTGAAGTATGTGTGAGGTCGAGTTTGGTAAGATCGACGCCATTCCTGCATAACAAGGCAAGGAAATCATGGAAGCAGCGCAAAAATCGTGGGTTTTTCACCAAACAAGTTCGCACAGACGAGGGCAGCGCGGGCAGACGAGGGCAGCGCGGGCAGTCGCAAAAATCGTGGAAAAGAAGAAAAAAACGTCACGTTTTTCGCACAATAATCATGTCACGTGGACAGCAAAACAGTGGCAAATATGCTGGAGAGAAAAACCTGTTTTTCGTGGGCAGCAAAGTTGCTGCCGAAAACCATGCAAAGTCGCGGGCAAGTCGACTGGCAAAGTCGTGGCAGAACCAGCAAGGAGTGGCAGAGGAAAAAGGTTGCGATTTTTATACAAAGTCTTGTTTTTGTGTTTTAATATTTCTCCTATGAGCCACATAAATGCATAATTTCATAATTGTTTTATTATTACTGTATATTTGCTGGAAGAAATTGGATATTTAAATATTATTTGCTGGAAAATTGGGTATTTTATTATTTTATTATTTTCCATTACTTTGGAATAATAAAATGTCAAACATTGCAAATTTGATTTTGCCGGATACACAAAAATTAACGGGCACAAATTTTAATGTGTGGAGCCATAAGATCTTGACACTGGCAGAATTTCGTGGTTTTGAGAAAATAATCACAGGTGTCGAGAGTAGACCTACAGCAAATTTCGATGATTATGACAAACGTCATCGAGAGGCTCTTCTGCTATTAAAATTGTCGGTATCGGATGAATTGATACCTGAGGTCCGGAATGCCACTGAGGTGAGTAAATTGTGGGTCAGTCTGAAGGACAAATATCAAACGTCGGAGAAGAGTCGGGTTCTATACCTCAAAAATATGCTTTTTTTCCGTAAAATTACAAGAAGGTGGATCGTTGTCTGAGCACCTACTTCGGATGAAAGATCTCTGAGATCAGCTTGCTTCCATCAACAAGCCGGTTGATGATGATGATATGGTGGCTCTCATTTTAAACAGTTTGCCCTTCTCGTATGACTCGTTCATGGAGGCTCTTCATTTAATGGGCGAGAGTCAAACTCTTACGTTTGACAAGGTGTGTTCCTACCTGTTGCAGAAGGAACGGAGATAGACACAAGTTCAAGAGTCCAGTTCTGGACAATCTGAGAGTGCATTTGCTGCACAGTCCAAAGGAAAGTGGAAGCGACAGGCTGATGCGTCGCCTTCCTCTCCTAAATTTCCGGTAAAGTGTTACTATTGTCACAAACTTGGTCATGTGAAGAGGGATTGTCATAAGCAACTAAGTGCCCTGAAGAAGCGGAAGGGGCAAGCACATGTGGCAATAGTTGAGCAACACGAGTCAGAAGATGAGTATGCCCTCATGGCATCTTGCTCGGATGGTGGCAGCCCTACACGGTGCTGGTTTTTTTATTCCAGCGCATCACGACACTTCACGTGTCAACGAGATTGGTATGTTACTTTTCATGCTAATTCATGTTCTTCTGATTCAGTTACTTTAGGGGATGGGAGATCACATGCTGTGGAAGGGATTGGGGATGTTCGTATCATGTTAAATAATAACACTAAATTGCTTGTGAAGAGTGTTAGATATGTGCCTAACATGAATAAGAACCTGTTATCCATCAGTCAATTAACTGATAATCCTCATATCTCTGTAAACTTTTCTGGTAAACAATGTATTGTGTCTGATGTCAAACATAATAAGGTGGTTGCCCTGGGAATTGGGCATGGAGGTTTGTACAGACTCGTTGATCCTGCCACGGTCAACTTGCATGCCTTAGTTGTGGTAGAAAATACCAGTGTTTTGTGGCATGAAAGATATGGGCATCTCAATCTTCCGTATTTGGCCCGTCTTCATAAAGACAACATGGTTGTTGGTTTGCCTCCTATCCAAGAAAAGCAGGATATGTGTGTTGGATGTTTTGCAGGCAAACAAAAGCGGAAACCTTTTCCTCATGAAGGTGTTTGGCGTGCAAAGGGGCTCTTAGATCTTGTCCATGCAGATCTATGTGAGCCATCGTGGAAGACTCCCACAGTCCTTGGTGCACGTTATTTTCTCTTATTGGTGGATGATCACTCTCGGCGGATGTGGATCTATCTCTTGAAAAAGAAGTCTGATTGCTTTGCTTCTTTTGTCAAGTTCAAGGCATTGGTGGAGAACCAAACCAGCCGGCAGATAAAGACTTTAAGATCCGATAATGGGGGTGAATTCACTTCTAAACAGTTCGCTGTTTTTTGTGAGAAAGAAGGGATTCAGCATCAGTTGACAGCACCATATACTCCCCAACAGAATGGGGTGGTTGAGAGGCGGAATAGAACCATCATGGAGATGGCCCGGTGTATGATGCACAGTCGTGGAGTGCCATACACATACTGGGGAGAAGCTGTTAATACAACGGTCTATATCCTCAATCGCAGTCCTTGCAAAGCCTTGCAGGATGTCACACCAGAGGAGGCATGGTCCAAAATCAAACCAGAGGTATCAGCTTTTCGTATTTTTGGTTCAGCTGCTTATACTTTGGTTCCTGATCGTAAGAGGAGTAAACTAGATTCCAAAAGTTCTAGATATTTCTTTGCTGGTTATAGTGATCATTCTAAAGCATATAGATTGATTGATACTTCCACTAATAAAATCATTATTAGTCGTGATGTTGATGTAAAAGAAACAGAGTCTTTCTTTGGCTGTAATCAGCAAATAGACCAGCAACATGGCAGCGATCAGCAAGGGGTGGTCACAGAGATTGGTTCTCTTTCCTTGCCTGATGATGAGTCTGGTCATTCTCATACTCCTCCACAGACTCCAGTACAGTCTATGCTCTCTCCTACTGAGTCTTTTCCGTCTCCTGGAAATCAACTTGCATTGGTTTCACCTCCGGAAGTCCCACTAGCTTCCGAATCCTCAGTTCAGCGACGGCCCAAGTGGTATTATTCCACTATTCAGGATCTGACACGAGACGATTTGTCTCCACTCTTAGATGGCCGGTCTCGCAGACCTGGCAAGAGGATTGATTACTCTGAGCAAGCTCAATTTGCTCTTGCTTCTGATCTTCTCCATATTCGCGAGCCACAAAAATACTCTGATGCACGAGGCATACCAGAATGGGAAACTGCCATGCAAATCGAGTATGATGCCTTGATTAAGAATGATACCTGGAAGTTGGTGCCATTACCTCCAGGTAAACGCCCTATTGGTTGTAAATGGGTGTACAAAATCAAGTGTAAAGCAGATGGTACTTTGGATAAGTACAAGGCTCGACTTGTTGCAAAAGGTTTTTCGCAACAGGAGGGGATAGATTATGAGGAGACTTTTGCTCCTACTGCAAAGATGGTCACTTTTCGGTTACTTCTTGCTTTTGCCGCTCAATTTGGTTGGAAAATATATCAGATGGATGTGAAAAGTGCATTCTTGAATGGCGATTTGGAGGAAGAAGTGTATATGACTCAACCTGAGGGTTTTCAGGCATGTGGTCGTGAGCATCTGGTATGCAGGTTGATTAAGTCCTTGTATGGGCTTAAGCAGGCTCCTCGAGCCTGGTATATTAAGATCGATACACATCTCAGCGATTCGGGCTCCAAACGAAGTCATTCTGATCCGAATCTCTATGTCAAAAGCACAAATGATGACATTGTGATTCTTATTGTTTATGTTGATGACCTTGCCATCACAGGCAGTGGAGATGCTGCGATTCATAAGGTAAAATCAGATTTGTGCACTGCTTTTGACATGACTGATTTTGGCCTCCTTCATTATTGTCTTGGTGTAGAATTCTGGCAACAAGATCACTTGATTTTCATTTCTCAAGTTAAATATGCCACGAATCTTTTGCAAAAATTTAAGATTTATGATTGTAATTCATCATCTACACCTATGGAGGTCGGGCTGAAACTTTCAGCTCATGATGATTCACCACCGGTCGATGAAACATTGTACAGACAGTTGGTAGGTAGTTTGATTTATCTCACCACTACACGACCGGATTTGTGTTTTGCTGTGAGTTATCTTTCTCGGTTTTTGTCTAAACCGAAACTCATTCACTGGGGAGCAGCAAAACGTGTGTTAAGGTATGTCAAAGGAACTCTTGACTTTGGCATCTTGTATCAGAGAGTTGCAGATTTCACGTTGATTGGCTACACAGACTCTGATTGGGGAGGTTCAGTGGATACTCGGAGATCTACCACTGGATATATCTTCTCTCTTGGTTCAGGAGTTATTTCTTGGCAGAGTAAGCTTCAGCCCACTGTGGCTATCTCTTCCACAGAAGCAGAATACAAGGCTGCTGTTAGTGCTGGTTGCGAAGCGGTATGGCTTCGTCAGATTTTGGTTGATTTTCAGTTTTCACAGGTCACTGCTACACCTCTTTCACTTTTTTGTGATAATCAAGGTGTGTTGAAGATGGTCAAAAATCCTATCTATCATGCCCGCACTAAACATATTGAGATTCATCATCACTATATTCGTCAATTGGTTGACTCAGGTGAAATCTCTCTTCATTTCTTGTCCTTCTCAGGAGCAGTCTGCTGATGTAATGACTAAACCTCTTGGTGCTTTCTTGTTAATCAAGGTGTGTTTGTCAAGTTTCGGGATAAACTTATTCGTCAATTGTATAGTTTCTAGGTTACTACTACACCTCTTTCACTTTTTTGTCATTAAGAGGGGGTGTTAAAATAAACATATTGATGCTTATATTCGTCATAGCATGTCTCTCTTCATTTCTGAACAGTTATGTAATGACTAAACCTCTTGGTTGTTTAACTATGCAACCAATTGTAACTACCTCCTACAATAAATACACTCTGCCTGTGCGTCATTTAGACAGTGCAGTTTTTGCCTTCTGTATTCTTTCTTCTCTTTGCATATTGCAACACAAAGAGATGCTAGTAAGGTGAGAATTGGTTCTGATGCCAACACAATTGTATCGCAGGCCTTGAGAGCTCATCCCAATGTGACTGTATAGAAGATTCCCAATTCTGCTACAGGAAATGGAGGTGTGCAGTTGGTTCCCACTTCTTTTGATGATCCTGGTTTGGTGACTAGCAACTCTTTGTAAAGTGCCGGTAGCACCAAAAGGACTTCAAAATCTCCTATTTGTGGTGTTGATATGACTGTGACAGTGGAAGAGGTTGAATGTGCTTTACTTCCTGGAGCTGAGCTGAGCAACATCCCTCAATCTAGGGATATGGGAGAATAACTTTAGAGTTTGGTGGAGCTAATGTTTTTTGTGATATTGTGGTGTCTTTTTGCTACAGTTGTTCAGCTTGATTGCACCTTTAAAAGTTGATGATATATGTGGGATACCTCTTAGTAGTTAGTTTGTGGTTTTGGAATATGGCGAGTAAGTTAAATGTTCATATCAGATACTTGATATTGATACAAAGTTTGGGAATGTTGTTTATTTGAAGCCGCATATTGTCCTCTCATTTCAATGATAAATGTGAAAGAAACCAACAAAACAATTATAGAGACACCATTTACGAGGAATCATGCTTTTCAAATGACAGCACCCTGTTTGGGCATTGTTGTCAGAATGGTGTAAAAATGGCATCTCAAATTGTTAAATGTTCAGAAGAGATATGTGATACTGATATCAAGTTTGGGAATGTTGTTTATTTGAAGCCAACTATTGTCCTCTCATTTCAATGGTAACTGTGAAAGTAAGCAAAAACAGTATTATAAAGACACCATTTGTAAGAAATCACGCTTTTCAAATGACAGCACCCTGTTTGGGCGATGTTGTCGAAATGGAGTTAAAAAGGTATCTCAAATGCTTCACTTGCCAAAATTACAGAGGCAAATATCAAAAAATATAAATGGATTTATGTTCTAGAATAAACAAATATTTATTTGAAGTTGATCATGTTTTCCCAGGGTAAGGAAGCTGCAACGTGGTCAGTCATTGAAGGAAGCCTTAAAAAGATTTCTCAGAAAAACTCAATATTCTCAGTGCAGGAAACTGTTGCTAGAAGACCAGAAGTTCAATGTCACTGCAAATTGATCAAGATATTGACAGAAATTTATTCGAAGTTCCTGGTCTGTATGGTCGGAGGTTTTTTGGACATGAAAAAGTTGAAGAGGCTTGTTGGAGAACTTAGCTTCGATAATGATACAGCTCTTAAACTATCTGAGCCATTACTACTTCTGCTCTCTTTGCAGACCCCAGAATAGAGAAGCTATAGTTGAGGACCCCAACTATACATAGATGGCCGCTCTCGTCTATATATAGATTGTGCTTTTATCTGCTGCCGTATAGATAGGAGAGCGGGGGCCCTATCTACTATAGATTAGATAGGCAGCCCTTCTCCCTCTCTCTATATCCATTCCATTTGATGCCTCAACGCAACCTGCCCGCCTGCAATACATTTCTGCTTAGGCGTAGGTGCCCCGGGCAATGACATTCTCATGAAGGAAAGGTCACTTTAGCTTTTATCTGACTACAGCTACGACCAATTGCTATCCGCTCCCCGAGGATATAACAGACCGATTGTTGATGGGTTTGGGCGACTTGTCGATTGGTCCAATCCTTCACTGCACTGTCAGCCAGATTGATATGACGGGGCCAGACTGCCCTGTATATATCAACTATACAAAGACTTTGCTAATCAATCAAACGACAAAGACTTGGAGGAATGAATTGGTATACTGACAAATAAACAAATCTAGGTGTATGGATCACTTCCATCCCATTCCGCATATCCCATGTTGCCGACCTGACTTGCTTCATTGATTTGATCCCATCCAATGGGAGCTTCCACCCCATATATCTTAGATGCGTATATGAGATATGGGTGTTGTTGTCACCCAAAAGTTGCACCCTAATAGAGAATTGTGTATGTACTCTCTCTCCTGTTGACAAAATTGGAACACCTCAAGGCTGTGGGTATGACTTATGGCTTGAGGTGAACCTCCAGAGAGGGATGGTTCCTTTGTGAATCACCTAAAAAATGAAAACTTTGACAAGGAAAAGGGAAAATGAATGCGGAAAAGTGGGAAATAGGGGTGATACATCAGTAGTTTGAACACTTGCATGTAACTCTGCACACCGAGAATTTAAAAGATTCACACACTTGCAACAACTCTTGAACTATTTTGGAAAATTAAATTCAAAGGTTTAGGAAGAATGACAGCTGCATAGGGATTGAATTCCACACTAAAGCAAATACAATATCCTACAACAAACATGATGAACAATCTGAAACCAACGATATGAGAGGGCAAAAACGAAGCTTTATTTTATTTAGAGGTGCAAGTACAATGGCTGAAGATGCCAGAGCAAATCAACACTTCAAGTATCTATCTTGATTATAATAAAAAATCAGCCCTATATAAACTGCTTCCAAGCTAAGAATAGACAGTTTTTCCTGCCATGTTTGTTTAATTTATTTAATTTAGTTCTCTACCTGCTGTGGCGCATGGGACAAGAATAGATTGCTGTGTTTTAATTATTTAATTCTCTATCCATGGCACCCTATGACGCCAATTACTAGACTGGTGCATGCTTGCTAAATTTATCTCTCCTTCATGCTTGGCACATGGGACAAAATTCCTTTGTCTTATTCATCAATTTGTCTATTCTTCATGCTGGCGCCAGATCTAGGAACATTTGCTAATAAATTTAATAAATTTCTATTTCTATTATCCATTATCCATGAGGCTGCATCGCATTCCTACCCCCTATCACCCTAACCCTTCCTAACAAAAAAACTTGCCCCATGAACCAATGGTACGATGAGGACTATGAAGCCCTTCACCGGCAACTTCTTTGCTTTCTGTCATGCTCTCCCATCCATCCCATCTTTCAAGTCCGACTTACCTGTCGTCATCCTTCGCCACAAGAAACACACCTTTATCATCGCACGATCGCCGCTTTGAGCTCCGTGAGCCTCTCTCATGACACTCTCCTAAGTGTTTCTGGCATACCAGTCTTCCCTCGCCATTCCTCTCTTACCCCAGGACCTACTGATCCCACCTCCATGTATCACTCGTACTTCCACTCTTTTATGATATTCCTGGCCATCCCCAGATCCAGGTGGTTTCCCAACCCCCTACCTGTCACATATCTTCACCTACACAAATGTTAAGAAATGCCATTTTTTCCATGAATAGTAGCAAGGCAGCTGATGAGGAGGGATTATAGGCGGAATTCTTCAAGCACAGGGCTTAGACATCTCTAAACAACTACCTAAGTTGATCTCTTCAATCAGGTGGTTTGTACAAGTTTTCCAGAAGTCTTGGTCCCATCATATCATTCATCCCATCCACAAGTCAGGATCCCACTTTTGATCCCGAACAACTATAGGATGATCATGGTTGGTCACACATGTTCTCCAAGCTCTATGCTACATGGTCCTCCACATGCGGCTTTCATGAGTTCCTAGAACAACAGTCATTGTAGAGCCAAGGGACAAGCAGGGTTCCGGCCTACTTCCCAAACCATCGACCACATCCTCACCCTTCGAGCTGTCATTGAGGAGGCTCGTCACCGATCTTCTAAGGTCTTCTACTTGCTTCGTTTATTTTCGGAAAGTATTTTGATTCTGTGCCACGGAGAAGCTCTTTTTCGCAGACTTAGAGACATTAGTATCTTTGAAACTCTTCTTAGCTGCCATTATGCGCCTGTATGAGGATGTTCTTGGGCCGCCTTCGTACATTGCTGCCGGTTTTTCAGATTTCATTAGTACCATCGGGGTTAAGTAGGGCTGCTCCCTTGTCACCCACTTTGTTTGGTATATACATCGATGAGTTGGAGGATCCTTTCTCAGAGACCATATTCAGGAAGGGGATGGTTGTCTTCTCTCACCATGTGTTTGATCTATACTCCTCCTCTTTGCAGACGACGTAGTCCTTCTTGCTTCTTCTAAGGAGGGGCTGCGGAGACAGCTGAACGCCTTAGCCCTCTATTTACGACCATAAGACAGTTTACAATTAACCTTGGGTAAAACCAAGGTCATGATCTTTAATGGGTTGAAGACTTCTGAACTTTCATTTCTTCTACAGAGGAGAGGAGAGGAGATTGAGATTACTAGCTCCTACACATACCTGGGCATTACTATTTACTGCTCCCCGCCTTTAGTCTTACAACTTGCCACTTCAGCCCCGATGTCAACAAGGGTTATGGTTCCTCTAGTGCAATCTTGGAGAGATAGTGCTTTCACCACCACTATCTAGGACATCTTGTCGAAGATGTCTCTCTTGGATTCTCTTGTGCAAACCCAAGGTCCTTGTATGGTTCCAAGGTTTGGGGACCCTCCTTGCTCAACTCTGATTGGGCTACAGTCGAGTGTGTTCTAGATCCTTCATGCTCAGACGCCTCATCCGGTGCAAGAGAGACGGTTCCACATAATATCATTCTTGGCCGAGTTTGGGGCTTATCCCTTTAGATTGGAAGACTATTTTTGGCCTTAGTTTCACTTTTGCACCGCATTCAGAGACTTGTACTGATTCTTCTCGCAGGAAGAGATAGGTATCTCATACCTCGCTCTACTGTTCCTCCGAGACTATTGCTTCTTTTTGACCATTGTAGCCGCTCTTGCTGCTGGTATGTCAGGAGTATCACGATCTTCTCGAGCTCTCTCGGGATTTAGATGGACCGTCCTCCCACCATGATAGACACTCCTTAGACGCTCCTTGCCCACCTCCCATCGGGCAAGCAGGATCTGACACATAATTATCAGAGAAGACATTTATAGGTAGTTCATTCAGTGCACTTGGTCTAACCTCTAGGGTGGGCTTACGTCCTAAGATGGCTTTCTATGCTGCACATTTTCTTGAGATCTATAGACGGGCTTATTTCAGTTGGCCCCGCGTATATCTCTCGATGCATTGGCTACAGGCACTCCGCATTTCTCTAGGCCAATTCAAAGTGGGCTCTCATAGGCTTCGTGTGGAGTGTGACCATCAGCTAGACCGTTTCGAGCAGGATTTTTCCATCTCTGCTCTCTTCATGAGATTGAAACGAAAGACCACTTCATTTTCAGGTGCTCTATCCACTACGAGATCAGAAGGAGATTCCATTGCCTTAT
This sequence comes from Taxus chinensis, assembly GCA_019776745.2. Taxonomy (NCBI): domain Eukaryota; kingdom Viridiplantae; phylum Streptophyta; class Pinopsida; order Cupressales; family Taxaceae; genus Taxus; species Taxus chinensis. The sequence goes on along the minus strand of CM034147.1, from coordinate 910,542,006 downwards.
TCTAGAGAGCACCCGTCATTCTTAGCACCATTCTTCAAATACCGTGATCAGACGGTGTCTTGCTCTATACCTTTGCAGGAGGCGCTCAGGCTCCGGGAATGTGACCCTTTAGTCTCCTCCCAGACATGACTACTACTCTAGCAGATTACCTCCTTTTTTATAGTGCTCTCCCTCGGTGAGGGGCAGCCAAGATCAGTTCGGACCTGAGGCACTATTTCATAGACTCAGGGACGTCCCAGACACATACGAGGTCGAGTCCGGCTTCTCACAGGGGGCCTTTGAGATCCTCCAGACTGTCCATGGAGAGCTCATCCCTCCTCCGTGTATCGGTGCTCCAGATCTTTCACGGCCTCAGGCACCGGGCTTCAACACATTACTAGGTTGCGTCTAGACGGCATTGCCATGTTGGATGAGAGGGTCTCGTCTTTTGCATCGTCCTTTTCGTTCCTACCGCATATTCCAGTCTTCTCACGACTTCAATAGGTTTTTTCAGGACTCTAGACATATTACTTAGTCTACTTTTCAGTCGATTCTCTTTTCTGGATGTTCTAGGTGACCTTTGGGTGAGTTTGTGGGTATCTCCCGCCCTTTCTCTGTACGTCTCCAATCCCATCTGACCAACTCTTGTGGTCATTTGATGGACATAAAATATATCTTATCTTATCTATTTTTAGCACCAACTCCAAATAGAACAATAGTCTATTTTTAGCCATTTCGCTCTTCCATGCATCTTCCTTTTGACGCAGACTGCTATTTTTAGAACAACTTCTAAATTTATTTATTTAGATTCATTTGCACCTCCTTATCTCTTCTTTTGGCGCAACCTTCTTTGGCTTAAATATGGTAACATTTTGGCGACATCACGAGATTGTTTGCTTGCTTAACAAGGAGATTAGTAGCCTTCTGCATCCATTGGGCTATGGAGTCACATACCTCTGTCAACAACTTGTATCCTCTGAATCAAAAAATTGAAATACCCCTCTCCAACAAAAGCAAATGACGTGCATGCAAGCACTTATTGAAAGACAACTAACTAAGAAAACTGGAAAAGCAATGTGCATGCAAGCACTTATTATGCAAGAAACAAACCTAAACTACGAATCTAAACAAAGAGAAAGGTAAAGCTAAACAAAACCACATACTGATTTGGAGAAATAACTTCCTTTTCTCAAAAAGTGCAGCCATGAGATCAATTTGGCAACTAGATCACATGGTAAAAGTGCAAGACGTGGCATGCACCGTTGATTTACTCGAAATATCAGCCCAGAAAAGAATGAACACCTCTGTAGGATCCACACTCTGTCTATGTAGATGTTGGGGCTGATTTTTTGGCAACTTGAAGCTCTTTCTTATGCTCTGAGAGTGAGCACAACTGATGATAACTCCTTCTGTGGCTCTAAACTAGCCTAAATACCTGATTGGACATGGTTTTCTCAGAGCTGATAAACTGATTTTTCTGATCAGCCTCTCTTCTTTGTGTGCAAATCTCAACACGTGGAGTACTTGAGGCCCTTCCCCTGATCATATTAGATGCTCAGAGACTAAGCTAAAACATTTTCTACTTCATCTTTTGTGAACAACTTGATATTTGGCTCCTTCTCATGCTTGAAAGATGTAATAACAAGAGGGTCTTTATTGAAGAAGATAGATGATGGAGGTGGAATACTTACAATTTCAATTGGCACTTCCTCATCATCAGAATCTTCTAAGTCTGATAAAACCTCACCCTCTTTATTGTTCATGCTTAGGCAAAAGTCGTTTTGAATTTTGAATTTCTTTGTTGATTTCCTCCTCAATTTTTATTGAATCATTTCCTTCACTAGAAGATGATATAGGCTCAAGATTGTTGATTTAATCCTTAGAAACATTCATATGCTCCTTCAAAACATTATCTTTACGTTGTATCTCAAGAGATTTGAGAAAACTTTGTCTAACCTTTACTTGCTGGTCATATTCCTCCTGCTGCTCTGTAATTTTAACCACTTTCTTGCACTCCTCTATTGTAGGCTTAACCAACCGTGGAATTTGTTTGTCCCTCAAACTGTAAGCTCCATTTTGTTAGATTTTACCTAAGAACTTCTTCACTTGGCTCTTTAGTTGGCTGCTCTTCCAAACTGATTTGCTGATTAGTTTCATTCCAAAATGGATTTGGGAATATGAGGGGAGGGGTGGGTTGAGTTGCTAATTGATTTTGCAATGGTTGAGATGATTGGAGAGGTGCAAGATCTTGTGGAAGAGAATCTTTAAGAAAGCTAGGAATTTGGGACTTGGGCTCCGGTTTAAGTGGTTGAAAAGAAAGTAGGAGGGTTGCATGATGATAGTGAAGAATTACCCCATTGACAACGTTTCTCAACACTATATTGGTAAGCTTCCTTTCTTCATTCCACTCTAATATTTGTGGTAACAATTCAAACACCAAGTCTAATCTTCTCTTAAGGGCTATACCAGTTTGGCATAGAATCGGCCCATGGGTAGGGTACCCTAAATCCAAGCTTGGCTACCTTGACGGTACTTGTTGCCCTCATTTGTACCATTTTTATCTCCAAGTGTTGTACTTGCATCTGCAAATCATCATTAGGCATGGAATTGTTTTTATAATCTACATATTCCTGCTCCTGAAAAACATTATGATTATTAGGATAACCATATGGATTAGTGAGGTTTGGGTCATGGGCATATTCATTATGATAGGGCTTATAATACTGATTTGGAGGAGAATTTTGGGGAAAAGGATATGGAGGGGAATTATAATACTCTTGGGTGAGAATTCCAAGGAGGAATTGAAGTCATGACTGCACAATCTCATGAAAAGATGGAAAGATGGAGGAAATGGTATGCTGATTGAGAAAAGGGATCTTTGGGCCAATGGAGTCGCTAGATGTTGAATATTTGTGTCTAAAACACTGATATTTGTTAAGAATACCATCAACTTCTTTAGCAAATTTTTGTATTGTCCCACCAAGCGTGCTAGAAACTATTGTCACCCATAAGTTGCATCCTAATAGAGAATGGTGTGTGTACTCTTTCTCGTGCTGACAAAATTGGAACACCTCAAGGCTATGGGTAACCTATGTTTGAGGTGAACCTCCAAAGAGGGTTGATTCCCTTGTGAATTACCTAAAAACGAAAACTTTGACAAGGAAAAAGAGAAGGAATGCAGAAATGGGAAATAAGGGTGATATACCAATAATTTAACACATACATGTAACTTTGCACACATAGAATTCAAAGACCCACACACCTGCACAACTCTAGACTATTTTGCAAAATTTATTCAAGGGTTTGGAAAAGACAGCGGTAGAGGGAATGAATTCCACACTAAAGCAAATACAATATCCTACAACAAACACAATGAACAATTTGAAAACAACGATATGAAAGGACAAAAATAAAGTTTTATTTTATTTAGAGGTACAAGTATAATAGCTGAAGATGCCAAAGCAAATCAGCTGTTCAAGTATATATTTTTTACAATAAAAATCAGCCCATATAGACTGCTCTAAGCTAAGAATAGACCGCTTGTCTGCATGTTTGTTTTATTTATTTAATTTAGTTCTCTACCTCCTTTAGCGCATGGGACAACAACATGTCCTTTTTTAATTATTTAATTCTCTATCCTTGGTGCCATATCCCAAACTAGATTGCTGCATGCTTTTTATATTTATCTCTCCTTCATGCTTGGCACATGGGACAAAATTCCGTTGTCTTATTCATTAATTTGTCTCTTCTTCATGCTATCGCCAAATCTAGGAACAACTGCTAATAAATTTATTTTATTTCTTTTCTATTGTTGGCATCAACTCCAAATAGAACAGCAGTCTATTTTTAATTATTTCCCTCTTCCATGCATCTTCCTTTTGGCGCAAAATTCACTGCCAATAAATTTATTTATTTAATTAATTTGCACCTCCTTATCTCTTCTTTTGGCACATACTTCTTTGGCTTAAATATGGTAACAGGTGGGAATAGGGATGAATCAGTTTTCCATCTAACCATCATATCACTTGCACTTTGATCCATCACTTGATATTCATGCATCACTCTCACTCAATATAGTGGGATAGGGGTTTGCACCAGATAAGGGGCCCAACTAACACATGAAACACTCCACCTAGGGAGGACGATCGCAAGATTGAAACTCAGAGGAGTTGATGGGGGCTTGCACAAGTGGTGGAACATGTAGTTTAATTCGATACAATACATAGGCCCTTATCAACCCTTGACATATGAACGACGTGTGCTTGTCCCTAACGGGATGGTAGTCAGGATACCCTATATATAGATATGGCACCTCCGCTCCTGAACTGTCTAATGTGATATATCTAGAGGGCCCATATAGATAGATATAGATAGTCCGTTTGACCTATAAGACCTCGATTGATCTATTTATCTATGTATTGTGTGCTTGACTGTGTTCTTTGTTTCGAGAGAGAAGCTTGACTAGGACAATAAAGCCTTCAAGAAAGAATTTAGACTCTTGAGAGATGAGAATGAATAATATTTGTAATCTATATTACACGTCAAGGTAAACACAAATGTTCAAGCCTACAATATGAGGCTCAAGGAATTGTTGGGCAAGCTAGGGAAAAAAACTAGTGGAACCTGATGAAGAGATGGTTCATTGAAGGATCAATACCCTCATTGCGAAAGAAGATGAAGGTAGTCCCATCTTTTTGCGATGATGCATACAATAGAGCTATGGACATAGAAATTGAAAACAAAACATCATCTCACTCAAGGAGGAAGAGCGGGGACGGAGATTCCAACTTTAGTGACAATGAACCAAGATCTGTTAAGGATCTTAGGAAATCTTAGGAAAGACATGCTTTGCATGATGAAGGAATTGAAAAAAGTCGCTAAGGAAGAAGGAAAGGACCTGTGGTGCATGGAATGCAAAATAGGTCATACCAAGGAAAAGTATCTAAAGATGTTCTATAATGATATGCCTGAGTAATCTTCACTCAAGGAGAGCCCTCGACACCACTAGCCACCCCAACAATGTTTCAAAGGAGTAAGGGTTCCTCCTTGAGCTTGTCCCCTAACAAGTATAGAAATTCAAAAGACATTAATAGACACTAGAACAATATGGAGGGAAGTGGAAATTGAATTTAATATTATGGCCAAGGTCAACCAATGATCTAGTGTTGGAAGTGTAATGATTCAGGCCTTTTCACGTGAGATTGCCATACCTATCAAACCAACACCAACACTGGACCTCTCTATAGATGGTGTGAACTGGGAGATCATAACAATGGGAACTGTCCTATACAAGCAAACACCAATATGATTAATGTAACAACATGATGAGTTATGACAATCACAAAGGAGCAAACAAGGAAAGATAAGTACCCCAACACACTCTCGAAGAAGGGGAAGTTGGTAGAAGCAATGGTGCAAGCAGAAAGGGTGATGGTTGAAGAACGAAATCAGTCCCATGAACAAAAAAGTACGACAACCAACTGGCTGGGGTCCAAAAAAGAAATTACTAGACAAGGTATTTAAGCTACCATATGCATCAAAATAGCAGATCTACCATAGAGCATTCCAGAATTCATTAATACTATAACCCCTACCATGCGAGGTATGAACCATAACATGGAGCGTACAATGCTCCTAATGCTGAAAGGTATAGAATTGGAAGAAAAGAAGGACAAGGAACATATTGTCAAAACCCCATTGTCAGGTGATCAAGTGATTAATCCAAATGCTACTCACAATGAATCTAGCTCAACAGTTGACAATTGTTCGTATGGAGATTCTAGGAAGGAATCTCACAAATACTATTGTAGATGGTTATTTTGCAGCAAATGTTCTTCTCGAGGAGACTTGGAAGAGCTTTGGGAAGCCCACTCCATGGCCACCAAATATTGAAGTAGTAGGAGCAGATCAGCATGGAATAAAGGTGTTGGGATTCCTCATGGTTCATAAAGTCATATCAACACGTAACATTTTATGTTAAATTTTGTAGTCATCTCACTGAAGAAGAAAGCATGTGATGCACTACTGGGTTGAGGATGGTTGATAGCAGCTAAAGCAACCACAAATGGAAAAAAATGTCATCGCCACTAAAAACAAAGTCCAGAAGTACGTCATAGATTTCAAGAATCAAGCAGTTAGTGAGGAAGTAACCTCATCAAACTCATCGGAATTTGACTTCAAAGAAGGATGCTCAGTGTTTTGGAACTGAGGTATGGTGGAGCTAAATGATGAAGGGATCTTGGAGTTACTATCATGCTCCAAATATGACACAAAGTTCCTCAACTATCTTTTTCATTGCCAAACTGAAGACTTCGGTATTTTATCCGAATTGCAACTTTGTGGAGCTCATGGAAATTGGGGAAAACAAGGGACTACAGTGAGATATCTTGACAATGCCAAACTTGAGTGAACCTTTTTCCTGACACTCGACATACCCCCCTAAAATTTATGGAATATAAAGTTGGGGATCCAATGTTAAATGAGAAACCTGCTCACGAGTTTGGAGGTGTCGAGGCTATCAAACACAAGGAATCTACCACTATCATGATGAACTTAGGAATAAATAGAGATCCCAAGCTGATTCTGGTAGGAGATTACTAAGACCTAATATTGAAGGCAACTATGTTTGACATATTCATGGACTATAATGATGTGTTTCCGTGGACATAGAAAGACTCAAAAGGGGGGCCTTCTAAGATGTGAGTGCATAGAATTCCCATAGTATCAGGAGTACATCCAGTAAGGAGGAAAGCTTACAGGATGAATAAAAATGATGCTACTAAACTCCCAAAAGAGATTGATAAGATGTTAGAAGCGGGTGTAATCTTCCAAGTGGAGACAAGTGAATGGCTATTACCCATAGTGATTAGTTTAAAGAAGAATCTACACAAATAAGAATATGCACATGATTTCAAATTTCTTAATGGAAACACTTTCAAGGACTTGTTCTCGATTCCATTCACATATTCTATACTTGAAGAAGTTGCTGGTCATGATATTTACTCATTTGTGGGCGGATTTTCTGGGTTGCAATCAAATCAACAAGGTTGAAGAAGACAAAATGAAAACCACTTTTACAATGGAGGACAAATTCTATGCATACAATTGGATGCTATTCAGATATGTAATGCTTTGGTGAACTTCCAATGGATAGTTATGCGCATACTTACCGTGTTCTTATGAACTTAGTGAAAATTCTGTTCAAACCATACTTTTTGGTCTGACCGAACCTACCGAACAAGTTTGGTCGAACATTAATATTATTATTGTTATTAATTAAAAAATTAAAGCGTTTAAATTAAAAGAACTTCAACACAAAACAAAAACGAAACAAGAAACACTATTGCCTAAGCACATAAAGGAAAAACTCCGTAGATAATGTATTTGTTTATTATTATGTGTAATTGGTTTTTCTTTTCAAATATCATCATATATGTATATTATTTATTATTTATTATATATATATATTTTATATGTGTCTAAACCGAACTGAACCGAACCTATTGAAAAATTTAGAACTTCCGAACTTTTTTCCCCTCTTGAACTATCCAAACTTTTTGAACATGGTAACTATGGTTATGTGTATCTTTTACAAAATGGCCATCAGTTACTTAAAACCATTCCTCGATGATTGGTCTATAAACACTCTAGATACTCATCTTTGGGCCTTAACAGAATGTTTGTGACGTTGTTGAGTGGCAAAATTGGCGTTTGAATCTGAAGACATGCAGATCAATGGTTCCCCAAGGATAACTTCTTGGACATATTGCTTGTAATGTTTGTACTGAAGACCGATCCTAATAAGATACGTGCAATAGTGGAAATGGAAACATGTAAAAACATTACCAAGGTAAAATCCTTCTTAGGGCATGTTAGTTTCTACTAATCCCTCATAATTTTTTTTGCACAAGTCTCTTATTCTTTAGACAATTTGACAAGGGGATTCCTTTAGTACGGTCAGAGGAACAAGAGCAAGCATTTTAAGAACTAAATATATGCCTTATTATTTCACCCATACTTGTATATCCAAACTGGTACAAACAATTCCATGTGTATGTTGATGCTTCCAACTACGCTATTGGAGCGACCTTAGCCCGAGTAGGAACCTAATTGTTGGATCAACTTGTTTTATTGTGAGCCGATTTGTTGATCTCTGCAAGTGACACTCACCCACTTCCATTCTAGCACCAAAAATGTTGCGGCTATCCAATAATAGAGCGCGTCAAGCACAGGAAACCTAGACAAAGTCTCGCGTAAAACGGGTGGGACTATACCTCTCTTGAAAGGAGGTGCCTATGGATTGTGCAAATCTCCTCAAGTTTATAACTCTCACTAGGCCTTGGTGACCAACAAGTTTGTTGGGAATAGCTTAAAGGCCTGACAATGGTTTGTTCATTTGAAGAGTGTTTGTTGGTTAATTTACTTGTTTGTTCTAGGTGAGTGCGCACAAATTGTGCAATGGGAAAACTCATGGGATTCAACCACTAAAGGCTTAATGCAGTGTGCACATAATGTGTGTGTTATGCTAGGGCGTATTGCATTTTTCTATTTTGCGTGCAAGTTTCCACTTGTGATAATTCATAGTTTTGTGCAACATAAATGGTTGCGTGCCAAGCTATGTGTAATTTCCTTTTTGGAAGAATCTCCAACACTTTAGTGCTAGTGCACAATCCTTTGAAGTATTGCGTATGCATGTATAGTATCTGCGCACACAAATTTTGAGAAAACAAAGTGTTAGGTGTTAGATATGCCTGAGAAGGCTTCATTTCATGCGATTTTATTATTGTGTTAAAAAGTTACAAGGTTGCAACAAGCCGCGAGGTAGAAAATTTGCCTAGTGACAAGTTGAGAAGTATTTGGGATTGCTTGCAATGTATGGTGGCCTGTGGTATGAAGGAACCATATTGCGTGGGCCGCTTGTCAAGTTTAATGCCGCTGAGCATTGCGATGTTGCAGGACTCATGATATGGTTGTGCAATCAAGTGTGGGACTTGGTTGAACGCGGGGAAATTGGGCAATGTTATGGGGCTCTTAGAAGACAATGTCCACATGTATGGGAATGAGAATGTTGCGGAACATTGTGCAAGGTTATGTGCAAAATGCAAACCGAAGATGATGGTGTTATTATGCACTGAGGTTGCACAAGGTACAAGGTGAAATGGACGCCTCGCTCAAAGGGATGGCGCAAAGCACCACGTCGAGGGACACGTGGGATGTTAGAAGTGTCGTGAAGGACTTAACAATGTTGTGGCCGAAGTAAGAATACAACACAATATTGCGCGGGCCGTTGGGAATATCGTGCAAGGCTACCCCACAACTCTTTTATGCCACACACAAAAGGGGACCACTTAAGACACTTGGAATGAGAGTCGAAGGATGCCGCATGCACTTGAATAATGAAGAGCTTGCAATTTAAGATCAAGTAACATGTGAAGGGGCCCAAGGAAAGAACAAATTGAACTATGCAGGAGAAGAGAAAATGGGAATGTGCAAGCAATTCAGTCTTTTAGGGAAAGACAAAAGGTTCCATGATTTCGTGAAGGGAAATTAGGGCATGTTGTGTGGACACAACAATATTGCTTTTGTCAAATGTTGAGAAAAACTCCTGTATTATAGAATGGGAAGCCCTTGAAATGGTGTATGTAGTACAAAAGTACCGACATTATCTACTGGTAACTCCTTTCACATTCCATGTTGACCACCAGGGACTATTGTACTTGGTCAACAAAGCAATTATCCAAAGATGGATATGCAGGTGGCTGATGTTATTACAAGAATTTACTATTAAAATCATTGTCTGGCGTCGCAAGAGTCATGTAAGTGCTGATCAACTTTTCTCGGATAAAGTTTGGTGAACCTCTGAAAGGTGTGAATGAGGATTTTCCTAATGCCGACCTAGTTCAAATTGCTATCATACAATCTTGATATGAAAACATTGGAGAATATATATCTACTACTTCATTCCACAGTGACATCAACTTATCGAGTGCAAGAAACAAACCTTGAAGGCCCGGGCATTCTAGTTGGTCAGTGGTCTTATATACAACTTGCTACAAGACCATATCATGTGATGGTATGTACTGAGAAAGGGGATTTGGTATGTGCTCCTTGAAGTGCATGAAGTATGGACCGAAGGCCACATGGGACCCTATGCTACAATAAGGAAGGTACTCTTGAGGGGACAATGGTTGCCAACACTGCACTATGATGCCAAGGAATGGATAATGGGATTTGATATTTGCCAACGTACAGGGAAACCAGTAAAAGAGATTTTATGCTCCTATGTTCGTCACAACCTCATGAGCTTTTCGAAAGATGGTGTAACTCAAAGGGATGGCGCAAAGCACCACGTCGAGGGACACGTGGGATGTTAGAAGTGTCGTGAAGGACTTAACAATGTTGTGGCAGAAGTTACTGATATTCATCTGACATCCTGCATCTTAAATTAAGTGATAAGGACAACGCAACCAGCAATTGCGATACTTTGGCCAAAGATTTTCACATGCTTTGCATGATCATATTCCTGGATGTGATACACATCTACGGAATACGTCCTTCACTTCACTTCACCTGTTATCTAGAATGGTCTTTCCTGGTTCCTACCAGTCCTCAACGTTTAAGTTCAGTTTTAAACTTTCAGTTCCAGTTAGTAATATGAACGGGTATAGGAAGGCACTCTTGGTAACTAAAGATACGCAGACATACGGTGTCGTTACCCCACGACTCCGTGTGTCTGATTATCTTTAGTATTCCGGAGTCACTCCGTATACCAGATCATACCCTATCCCCACCCCAGCTAAGATCTACACATTCAGCCTATGTATTCTAAATGTTTTAATTCGGGAGGGCATTGCTATATGTCAGCTGCAACATTGTGTCGTCATGAAGACCCCGTCTTCATGAAGACACCTTGCTGTAGCTGGCGTATGCCAATGTCCTGCAGAATCCACCCATCGAGAATACACATCCTGCTCAAGTGACTTAGCTACGAGTAATAATTAAAAACGACTTTCAGCATCCGCGCTGATCTCTTGATCCTCGTTTCCGTTGCAGTTGTATATAACTAAGAGGGACTAAACTGTCCATTAGTTTGCTAAGTATCGTCTCCTTCGTATCGAAGGGCTACATTTCCTTACTTGGTTTATTTCTTAATCATTGGATTAAGCAGTCCGTACCGACGGACGTAATAAGTTTAACCTATTAAACTTAGCCAAGATGTTTCCAACTGCAACTAATTTCAGAATATTAACTTATTAGACGTCATTCAAACGAGGTCTAATCTTCGAGAAATGAATTCATTTGTTCTCCTTAACGTTATATAGTTAAGGATCATTGGTTATGGATACATTTATCCTATATCCTTTATTCTGAATTTTATCAAACGGGATCATTAATGGAGTTCGAAAACAAAGTTCGATTACTCCGAAATTGAATTGATATTCCTTAGCTCCTAAGCTAATCCTGAATACCTTCTGATTATGAAATCATATTCTTCTTAATCCGTTTTAATGTCAATTTAAAAATTCATCTTTACCCAAGTATGAACTAATTGCATTGTTCAACTTAAAAGTTGTATTTAAGTAAGAATAAATATCAGTTTCAATTCAACATCCATCCAAGGATAATGAAACAATTCCAAATCAGGAAATAACATCAGATTTCCAATTTAAACAACAATATCAACTGATATAATTATTGAAAATATCACCCCTGTAATTGTATTCAATATTTCAAGACATAATTTATACATTTGCCAATCCAGCTGATTGGGTATAGTTTATACAAAGCATCCATACAACTCATGGACAGAAGAATATATTTTCTTCTTTCGCAATTCCTCAAAGAGGAATAAAAGCAACAATTACAATTTATTTTACATCTAATCAAGAGGCATCAGGAAACAGCCATGCCTTCATATTTAATCAATTTCCATCTGCAAAATGAATTGCACGGGTCAGTTCAATGAACTGAGCACATTAAGCACTTATCCTTAGAATAAGATGCTTCAACTAACTGTTTCAATAAAAGAACCCTGCTTTTATGAAACGACAGCAAAACATCAATCTCGAAATAGGCACGAAGGAGAGATCAGCATAACAACTGAACTATCAAAAATATCATCACAATCAGCCAAGGGACTGCTGTCCCGTTTCCACATAATCATTGCAAGTATCAATTTACAATATTTGTAAGTTAGGAATACAAGTAGCTTGCTGCCTATATAGCATACAGTTATCCTTTCCACGCCTTTCATTAGTAACAAAAGCAAAGGATGAAATTAACTGAATATAAATCCATTACTTTCCTTTCCATTCATGAAGTATGTTGAATTTAAAGCATTCAAGTACAAACAAGAAAGCGAACAGCAATGCATATAGTAGCTCCCATCTAAGCACTATAAAAATTCATCATTCACGAATTCCAGATTTCTAACTGAATGAAAGAAGAAAGATCATTTTTCTAATACATTCATTCATATCTCTATTTCCTTCCACATGACTGTCCTAACAGTGGAATCCAAACGAAAATCAATTCAAGATAGTAGTTCAGAGTGAAACTTACCAAAATCCACTCGGAATTCACTTTCCGGCAGCAAGAATAATTTCATATATAATCAGCTTTAAACGAAAACAGGAAGGAATTCACCATTCATATCCATACTTCATTGGAATCAGACTCATTTAAGGATCCAAAACATATTAGTACAACATTAGGTACATCCGAGATCAAACAATATAAGGTTACATACCATATATTTGCCATAATAAAGGAAATCATATTTCTTTCGCTGAATACTAAACAGAAACAATATTTCAATCATGCAGTCAATTAATCACATAATGATCTAATTCTAGGAACGTTCCCCGTTCAGAATAACATTTATTCATTACTGTTACCCACAACAATCCATTATTCACATGACGATGAATTTCATCAGGTTTAATCAGCAGGCAGAAAAAGAATTCATTCCCTTTTAAATTTCACTATGAAACACCATTTGTTCAAAACGAAATCAAACACCTAATCCGTGTTCATCTCAAACAAGACAGCTCATTATAAGGATAACAGAACAGTCGTTCTTATCAAAAAAATAAACTCTCAAAGCCTGTACCGTTCAATCCAATACCACAAACAACTCATATTCAACTGTCCATACTTCTATAAGAGCACACCCGAACCAGGTGTAAATTGTATGAGCTCGGTACAGCCAGAGCAACTCAGAAGACAAATTAGATCCCAAATTTTTTTCCATTTATTTCCACAAAAATCAAATCAAGTTCGCATTCTCCAGATAGTTCAACCGGAATGACAAACCTCAACCATAAGACGCAATGAAATCCATTTTTCCATTACAGTATATAGAAATATAATCATTCTTTGCATAAAATTCAATCAAGTGGAAACTGTATCAACAGTCCGTATAAGAAGACCAAACAACATTTATATAACACAGTGAAACCACCTTATTCTTTCAACAAGGAGAAACGAAATCCAGAGTTAACTTTAAGAAGGAAAAACAGTTATCTTTTTCCTATTTCACGAATACCCAATACGTATTCGCTTAGTTCCTACTCAAGAAAAGGTACAACAATGATATTATTGCTTAAACTTCCTATGGTTCGAGTTCAATTACTCAAAGTAAACCCGAATGCCACTTCCATCCAAAATCCAAACAGTACAAGAAGAAGGGTCTACTTTCTTAAAGAAAATTTCTATAAGAACTACTTCATCAACTATTATTCCCTTCCTTCCAGTTCGTTAGCAATAAACGATTGTTCATTAGTGGAAACAACTCATAAAAAAAAGTGTACAGTCACAAGATATATAATTATACAATGAATTTCCCATTACTGTCAAACGTCCAGCACACGGAAAGATACATCATTCGAGAATGACAAGACAATAAAACTCAGCAGTCAAGACAATATTTCCATATTGTTTCCAAAATGACAACAAGATTCAATGAAACCCAATTCATAGAAATATACACGGCTGTATCTCCACTTCTCTCTTTTGTTTACATGCAAGGACAATTCCCCATATAACAACAAGAAAAGATTGCACTTAAAGAAACAATTTCACCATAAGGAGCGATTGCACAGCCTATTCCAATTTCGAACAACACGAACAGTGAAAGGAATATCCACATTTCAAACCATTTATACAGTCAACAATCAATACTGAAAATCATTTCCAACATGATTCGAGCAAGAACAAATCAAGACAGAGCAGCCAGAAGCAAATCTCCTTATCATTTTCCAAAGAAAAGAAGCAAGAACCAACAAAATCCATTTCCAAATCAACTCAACAGCAATCATGCAATCCCAACCCAAGAGCAGGGTTGTTTTAATGAAACATTTAATTAAAGCAAGGATTTTTAAAGAGAAGGGCTTAACATGCCTGTAATCTTTCTTCCAAAACTCGAAGAAAACCTTGTCTGCCGCGTTTTTCCTTTCCACAGCGACAGCACAAACTCTCCAACACTTCCTTCCTTCTTCGGCTTAACAACAGCCTCCAAATCCCCAAGAAAATGTCAAATGCCAAGAGCTGGTTCGACTGAACCAGACCAAAGAAACCAAATGCAGAGCAACTTCGGCCAAACCAAATCGAAACAATGAAAGATCAAATTCCCTCATGTTGTTTCCAAGGCGAGCTGGTCGCGAGGACCAAAAATAATTAATGCAATTAAGGCGCTGCCTTTTTCCTTGCTTCTCACGCCACCGCCACTTGGGTTGGCGAGCTTCTATATTTCAAATTTTCCATGCAACTGAATTTGGCTCTATTTCAAAATAGATGCCTCTAAATTCCTTACCTGCCCCGCCAAAACTGGCGCCGTCCACGAAGGGACAGTTCATTAAATACCAATGAATGCCTCCTTCCCATCCTTATCCCTTTCCTCCCAAGGGTTTGCGTACCCCTTAGTTTAGGATTAGTTTAGGTTGCAAGTAGTATTCAACCTAGGTCCTAATTCAACCTTAGGTTTTAGAATTTAGGTTTATTTTCCCTCTTTTTTTTTTTTAATTTAAAAATCCACTTAGGATAGTAGTGTAGGATGTATGTTAGGCCTTAGGGTTAGTTTAGGTTTAATTCACACTAACCACTAACACTAACAACTTCCTTCCAGCCCCTTACTAACATTCACGTTAACGCAGAGCAGGACGTTCCGTCCTTCAGATTACATGCCAAGGCCACCCGTGTCCAGGCGTTTCTCGCCCCACGAGGTCCCAAATTCGACAGTACAGGGTTCAAGAATCGAACCCCTGTCGTTGGCATTTTCGTGCTAGCTATTCACACCTGTAATCAGGCACTGCACGCTCATAATAATCCTAGTCCAGTTCAAGTGTGAATTAATCATAGAAAACACAAGAGGGCCTCAGCATACTTGAATCAATGGAATTGATTCAGGGTATGCTGTCAATCAGCACAAGAGCAACTACAAAGTTGATCTATGAATAAGTGGTCACCTGATTCGGGATTGTGACACATAACACTTGGATTTCATGGGCCTTTGAAAACGAGTAAGGTTCACTGTTGAGAGTACATTGTAGTTGCCGCAAAATAATTAAGTAGGCAAAAGCTAGAGCATTGCTCGACAACAATTCTCGTAGTACTACAAAGTTGATCTATGAATAAGTGGTCACCTGATTCGGGATTGTGACACATAACACCAGTGATGAGGAGGGAATTTCATGAACCGTGTGAATCGGTCAATGAACTGAGAGCTCTGCATCTTTCATTCTCTTTCAAGCCCAAATTACCCACGAGAAAATGGCCAAGTAGAGGCTACGAACATAGTTTTAATATTGGTAATTCCAAAGTCTTGTGGTATAAAGAGTGTTGATTGGTAAAACACTTACCGGCTATATCGTGGGCCTATTGAACAGCATATGAGGTCACTACCAGCAATACATCCTTTGAGCTGATTTTTGGTCAGGAGGCAGCAGTCCCTGTTGAATATTTAGTGCCAAGTTTAAGGTTAATTATTGTGAATCGTTTTGGTGATGACAAGAGCCTTACAGAAGGGATTATCGAGTTGAATAAATTGGATGAATGCTAAATAATAGTGCAATGGGCAACTAAAGTCATACTGAAGAGACATAGGAGCTTGCATGATAAGCACCTTTGACAGATGCATTTCAAAACAGGAGCTCTAGTCCTTGACATACAATGGGGGGTGATAAACCAAACCGGGAAAGTTCAAATTAATGCGGCTCTAGCTGTTTAAAATCTCATAGATTTTTGAGAAGGGCATAGTTAAGTGAGAAAATGGATGGAACAAAGGTCAAAGATACAATCAATGCCTTCAAGTTAGAATTTTATCGACAAAGGACAATGGATATCATTATGGTCGATACCGTACTTAATGATGGTGTAATCAAAAGGCCCACCTTGCAAATAAGTCAAGTTACGGGAAAAATAAAACATCAGTCATCAGAAAAGGGGAAAGAAAAGAAGAAATGGAAAGGAAGAAACAGGACATGTCATACACCCAAGTTCAAAGAGATACTTGCACCTTTGACTGTACTTTCCCTGTTGAGTTGTTCATTCTCTGGCAGTTTGCCATTTGAACACAGATGTCATATGCCGTCACACAATTGTAGCCCCTCAAATGCAACCAATGTATGCCCTCACACAGCCGCCCCCTGGAGCAGCACACCTTGGACGTTCCTCTTCTGTATGCCCCCCTCCAGTGATAGTGCATCCTATTGAGCATTCCTTTTCAGTCATACAGTCCTAGGTCAGACCAAGTCACACAAGCTTCCGCTGTATGCTCCCTTAGGACTCATACCACAGTCCAGAGATAAAATTTGTACATTCAGACCAGCCAACTTCATTTTCATTAGTGAATTCACAGAGTTTACTTGCATCTAAGGAGAATATAAAAGATTAAATTCAGATTTATTCTTCTGCAAGAAGAAAAGAGTTTGAGAAGCACACCTACAGTTACATCACCGGCATTGCAAAAACCTCTTTTTTCCAGGTTTCGGGTAAGTAGCAGAAATCGAAGGGCCAAAACCCTAGTTGGAAAATTTGCATAAGGATGGTTTTAGCAATTTTTTTTGTAAAAATTCTGGATTTGCAGCAGTGGTAATTGTGGAGAAGAATAAAAACCCTCTTACATCAGCCTTCTTAGCACAGGACAAAAAATGCCTTGGACATCACATTTGAGAAGTTTTGCAACAGTTAGGGGAGGTCAAGTAATTCCCAAATCACCTGCTACAGTAGTGCTGAAGTTGATACAAATATCATTATTAGCAGGCATGAGCTCCAAGCAGGGTCCAACCAAGGGCACGAAGAAACAGAACTTGGCAAAATTGTGTTGCCCACAACCCTTACTTGAGAAAGTACTACGGGCATAGAATATTGTATTTCATGGGCTACCAAGCCTGAAGACCATGAACCGAAACTGAGATTACAGAGCATGGGTAAACAGGGTATTGCAGATGCCCTACTTTAGTGCTAGGGAGTTGAAATCCTATTTGGTTTGAATTGTCCCAAGCTACAATCAGGAGTGTCAATATTGCTTTGTTCGTTACATGGACAAAGAGGTGAAAAATCATATACACTACAGAGGATTTCACGTGGGTGTTTGGCATTCCTTCTCACTGGTTGCTGGTCACTAAATGTGCAAACCAACATCAATTCACCCAGGCCCAGAAAGACTAAGTACAACAATTATGTATTCCTGACATGCGTATATAAGAGTAGGACCGCGTGTGGATGAAGGGGCATTGTGGGCTTAAAAAAAGAATATTTGGCTTCAGACGAGTGGCATTGTATTTTGGATGTAACCAGATCTCGTTTGGTTGATGCTACTTGGGCATTAAACATTGTGGTCTGAATGGCAGACTGCATGCTTGGCTTAAGGAAAGGCGAAATACATAACTTGGGTGGGATAAGTCTTATCTTCTTAGATTCACGAATGGATCTTCTTCAACTTGCAAGAGGTTCTATATTTGACACATTATGTGATTGGGCTCTTTCTCGATGCAGTTCATTCTCAATCAATGGCCGAGGAAGACTTCGCTTTGGATAGTTCTTATAATCCCAGCTGGCCATTAGTATTCTGCCAGAGGCACCTTGGTATTTCCTTCTAAGTTACTGAAACGGCAGGCAGGGGCCTCGGGAGCGGGTACAGGAGCGGCAGGGAGCGGGGAGCGGCGACGGGAGCGGCCAGAGACCTGCGGATTCGGTTTTTCCCTTTTTTGGCAGTTCTTTCCTTTTTTGGATTTTTGGTGAAGAAAACACAAGAATAGAAAAAAAATTTGCCATTTTTGGAAAGGGTTCAGGAAGATGTAGCAGCAAAAATTTGCATGAGCCAAAATTTTCTTTCTGTGGCTCCGTTTCAGGTGCCATTTTCTCTAAAAGTGTATATTTTCTCGAGCTCTACGCATTGATGGCAATATTTTTCTTAGTTTCATAAAATCCATTTTTGCACCTTTTTGGACCAAGCAACTTCTTGCAAACTTCTGAAAGAATCATGAGCTTTGATCGCCTGTAGACAGATTAGTAATTAAAAATACAACTATGCGAGTATTCCAACTATGGTATATACAACTTATACAGTATACTGTACATTGTATACATTTATATAAAATACATTATTTAATTTTATACAATCTATACATACACTATAAATTTAATTTTATTCATTTTGTATATACTGTACATTATTATAAATTTATAGTTAATAGTATAACTTGTCTTTTATCTTGTTTTTCATATACATAATATGTGGTTTATAATTAAATTCCTATTTAGAAGGCTGAGATTTATATATTTTTTAATTTTTAAATAGTTTTTGTACTGCCATATCCTATGCCGTATCTGGGGTCAAATTTTTTTTTTCCGTTTCCACGTATCGGATACCCCGTTCCCGCTCCCGTATCCAAGAATAGGCAATGTAAGAGCAGGTGACAGATCCGGTTCAGATGTTGGGTCCAGTGATCAAAATGTTGTTTGTACTCAATAAAAGTTTTGGGGCATGCTTCTCCCTGTGAGACACCCCCTTATGTTTAGTACTTTAATGTGCTAGATATTAAATAGTTATTAATGCTAGTGAGTCAATTGGTCAGGTGAAGAAAGTTAGTTGAGCCTATTGGGTCCCATACTCTAGAAAAGGTTATTGAAACTTGAGATGGATATAGGAAAATATCCCCATATACTACAATGATGCAATCTTTTTTGATGGTAATAAAATGATGCAACATTCATGTCTATATTTGTCTGATCAGTGTGGTATCAGAGCCACTCCATCTTTTAGAGGTTAGTGGGAAAGAAGATGTAGAATTTTGTGAGGCAGCAAAAATTTATTATGCACTGCATTGACATCTAGAAAGAGAGTAAGGAAGAAATGAAGTCGCTTTGGGTTTGCATGGATCTTAAGAGTTTTTTTTTTAAATTATCCCAGACAAATGAATGGTAAGGAAGCAGGAGTGAACACTAACAAAAAAATCATTTGTTTTGTGACTTGTCGTATGGACGTGGTAGTTCTTGCTGAAAAGAGGCATGAAAAGTTTTTGAAATATATAAAAATATTTTTTTTGCTGCTGTGAGGGCATTTTCCTGTGAAAGAATTTAAAAATGTTGAAGAGTGCTCAATAAAAGGCTTGTTCTGTTTGCTATTCTATTTTTTTTGCGAGCGTGAAGGAAGATAAAAGGTCATGAGAAGTAGACAATATATGCTCAAATAGGGTGAAGTTTTGCCTGGGGTGTGGGAGGAGGAACAAAATCAGATACAGAAGCAACATCTGCTGCCACAAACATGATTTCATGTGGCAAATCATTTTCAGAAGTGCCATACTGTAAATTCTTTGTCAAAATTGCCATAAATCTGCCACAAATCTGCCCAAAGCACCTCAATCTACTCAATAGTGTTTTAATATGTGCATGGTGTTAATATTTAGAATATTTATACAGACAAAGATAAAAAACAAAAGCATGAGAAGTTGCTGTGAGTCCCATAAAATTGTGACTGCCAGGTAAAACTTTTTGCTGTTGTCACATATTTTGACTGCCGGATAAGTTTATTACCTACCGTGTGATTATGTGATATATAAATTTTGATTATGTAAAACACTTGCAAATTACATCTGAAGTAGAACTATAGCTGAGATGGTCAATCCTTGTTGTAAAGTCATTGAAAACTCAGTTATTTTATTTTGCATGAAGTGCAAATGTCAGTTATCTACCCGTTTTAGCCTTTATATGTCAAGTCATTGCATAGAATAAGTGATAGTTGTCAAATGCCAAGTCAATGCTCATCTATATGTCAATAGGTCAAAACTTGCAAAGTGCTTAGCCAAATTTAAAAATCCCACCATTCTCAGTGGATGTAGCCTAATGCCTATGCAATTTATGGTCATTTTGCTTTTTTGCATGAAGATAGGTGTGTAACCACTCATTTTGTAAGTTTTGGCTCAGTTTGAGCCATCCTAAGGGTTAGTTTTGGTTTGGAAGTCTTCTTTTGTGATTTTTTTTAGAAAAATGTATCAAAAACAGAGAAATAAGGGGATTCCAATGTATGAAGGGTGTGATTTCGATAGTGCCCGACGCCCTACTATTGCTCTTAATTCAAAAATGGGTACTTCTTCCTTGGTTACCAAGAATGTAACACTCTACTTTCCTACCGCCTGAACCGTCAAAGACAAACATGTTGCATTTTGTGGTCTACAAGCCCCTTGGGATGGACTTGACCGACAGAGCTAGAAGATTGACCCATCTTGAGTTCACTGCTAGCTCTGAGATCGAGTTTTGATGTAGTGGTATTTTTTAATAGATAGTAGGAGTTTGATGTTATCTTTGCCCAAATTTTGGTTTTGATTGGTCTTTGAGTGATTGTACATGTTAACAAGGGTTTGTAAGCACCAAAGTGTTTATAAAGTGGTTAGAGTTGTTGGGATTTAGGTAAGACGTGTCATACATGTGGAATGAATTTGTCATTGAGAGGGGGTCAATGTGGTTGGATATTCTCAGGATGTCGCTCATATTGCAATACACTTATGGATTATCAAAGGGATGATGAATGTTGTTCATTCATCATCTTCGTGTCAGGTCAGAGGCTGCAGGGTTTGCAGTAGGCATAGGGCACAAATTGTCATGTGAGACACGACAATTGAGTGGTGCTAGATGTACAAATGGCCAAATGGCAGGTTGCAGCTGGTGTTGTTGGATACATGTTGACACAGATCGAGTAGTGCTAGATGTACAAATGGTCAAATGGCAGGTTGCAGCCGGTGTTGTTGGATAAATTCAATTTCATATTATTCCAGATCATCTTTGTTACCACTTTTTGGATCGAGGAGGGGTGGTTTGTTGGGTGTAGCAATCCAAATGTTGCTAGCACTAAAATCAATAAATATACGAGGCATGCTTCTCCTTGTGAGACACCTCCTTAGAATAAATACTTTAAGCGGCTACATAAGTCTGTGCAAGAGGAATTTCATTTAGCATTCATGAGGATCAATGTCAACTGGGGGTGGCATGAAGTTAACATTCCAGAGATGCATGCAGGGTGGCTGCCCACTCAGGTTCCTCCAGTCGTCACTTCTCCCATAAAAGGTGTCTTCTAGTCCCTTCTCATCATTAAGCATACTCTTTGTTATCATTACTTATTGCTTCAGTCCAATATATGCCAGGAATGGCAATTAGAGCATGAGAAGGACACCCCGCTACTTTGGAGAGTGCAGATCAGCAGGCTCAGATAGAAAATCGGCCTAGCCGGTTTCAGGAGCGGTTGAGCCAGCCAACTCTGCCTACCCAGGTATAGGTACAGATAGTTGTTGAGCTTGAGAAGGAGGTTGCTAATGTGACAGCCAAATTATTGGAGGTTTAACAGGAGATCACCCAAGAGGTGGTCATGTTTCATCAAGTCGTGGGAATAGTGAAGTGTTCTTGTGAGCGGGAATTTGTGGCCACAAACCATCGTCAGCAACATATCAGTGAAGTTGATGCTCTTCGAGCCGAACATCAGCTGTTGAAGTCAGAGAGCCAGCAGCATCTTTAAGCTCACCTCCAGTTGGCACTTCCCATTTTTCCATGGATGTCTTCCGATTCCCCTCCTCCTCCTTGACTGATTTTGTATGGGTTTTATCGGATGGGACTCTGACTTGTCTAAAAGGGGGGATAATGTAGACCATCTTAATAAATAAATGGAATTGTTGTTGATTTTTGCCGGATTTAGGTAGTAACAACTTGATGTTGGGTTGAGCGGTTGTGACAACTGCCAACCATTGTGTCTTAACATTTTAAGAGCTTGTTGCACGTTGGGTTCCTCCAATTATCACTTCCCACATAAAAGGTGTCTTCAAATCCCTTCTCATCATCAAGCATATTTATCGTTATCATTATTCGTTGCTCCAATCCATGTACCACTAATGGCAATTGAAGGATGAGAAGGTTACCGCTACTTTGGAGAGTGCAGATCCGCAGGCTCAGATGGAAGATCAGCATAGCCGGTTCCAGGAGCAGTTGAGCCAGCAAACTCAGCTTACCCAGGTATAGATACAGAAAGATGCTGAGCTCGAGAAGGAGGTCATTTGCGTGACAGCCAAATTATACGATGTTTAATAGGAGATCACCCAAGGGAAGGTCAAGTTTCAGGAAATTGTGTGAATGGTGTAAGTGTTCATGTGAGCGGGAACTTGTGGCCACCAACCATCTTCAGCACCGTATCCGTGAAGTTTATGTTCTTTGAGCCGAACATAAGCTGTTGAAGTCAGAGCCAGCAGTATCTTCAAGCTCACCTCCAGTTGGCACTTCCATTTTTCCATGGATGCCTTCCTATTCCCCTCCTTGACTGATTTTATATGGATTTTGTCGGATGGAACTCCCAACTTGTCTGAAAGGGGGGTGATAATGCAGACCGTCTTTATAAATAAATGGAATTATTTTTTTACTCTTTTCATATTTTTAGGGAGTAACAACTTGATGTTCGGTTGAGCGGTTGTGTCAACTGCCAACCATTGTATCTTAACCATAGTTTAAAAATTCGTACTTGGAGATTACTCGGCAGCCCAAAGTTTGACTTGTTATCGGGACTCAGGAGTTTCTCGGCATTCATCGGCAACTTTATTGCTACTTCAAAAAAATATAAATTCACAAAATAAACTTAAATAAAATGTAAACGTTGTTTAGCTGACATGAGAATTGAATGAAGAGAATGCATAAATGCTTTCCTTGAGGTTTGAAAATGAAGTATGTATTGAAAAGCGGTAGGAATCACTGAATAAGTATGTCTTGTAGAGTACACAGTAGAAAAAGTGTAAAATCAATTATTTGGATTAACAGCAACAAGAAAGGGTAGGATGCTCATCAATCTGCAACTTTCTTGCTGATTAACACTTCTATCTACAATATTAGTGAATGAAGTGAAGACCATAAAGGACACTAAATGGTTTATCAAGCAGAGACACGTCGGCAAATAAACTCAGAACTATAGATTTTCTGTGGAGCAAGAGCATAAATTCAAAAATGGTCATAACTCGCCGAATTGTTCATGGGAAAAAACACAGATTTAAGCGCTGCAGAAATAAGAATGAAAAATGTTTTTTTCTGTAAAGGGCTTTTATAAATCCCTGGACATTTTATCCCGTTAATGGCGAGTTGATGCTGATTTATCAGTGATTATTGCCGAGTAATGACAGTGATTACTCAGCAAAAATCGCTGATTAATCGGCATTTATCTTCTCGCAATTTATGCAAAGATAAATTGTTCAGTACCTGTATTGTGATTTCTCAGTGGTTTTTTGGCGATTTCTGAATCTATGATCTTGATATTTAAATAGCTTTTGTAAAAGGTCCTCCCTGTACTAAACTTCTGTACTGGGTACTACCTTTGGTAATGCAAAGCTATTGTTATTACCATTCTCTTCTATGCTTATGTTATGCAATGTGATCAGCGACTGTTCTCGGTAGCGTAGGCTTTTATAAGCAGCTTGCACAAGTACAAAAGCCATTTTTTTTCCTTTATCAGTCTGTCTCTTATTAGTACTAGACTACCCTTTTTGGCAGAACATGCCTTTATAAGAGACATACATTCAAGAATATTCACAATCATGTTATGATGGTCTTTTTAGGAGGATTCAAAGGTATGTTTTCTTCATGGCTCATCGTCATAGGCTGGCCTAGATTTCATGTCCCCATCCATCCTCCAAAGGTGTTAATTTGATTAATGGTTATCTATAGCCTTATCAATTATCATGGTTAAGTGGCTCAAGAAGAGGAGATTCCCTAATTATTGATATCTCTTTTCTCTGATCAAGCTTCCATTGTCAATTTTATACATTATACTTGATATTAGCATTTGTGCATCATACACGAAGGATTTTAATTAGACTTCAGATTATAGCATCTTGCGTATTCTTTATAACCTTGTCTATAATAATTAGCCTTCAAATTGTCCTGTTCAAAAACGATACTGAGGGGTTTCTGTATTGTTATGCATTCCAATTCCTGTATTGTTATTCTTTCCCTAGGAAATTGTATTATCTCTAATTATTTAATACCCAAATTTTGGGCCATAACAAAAATGGAGAACCTTGTGAGTGGCAAGTGGCGAAAATGTTGACCATAAGAATGTATAAAAAACAACTGGCTTTTTTATTTTGAGACGTAGGCCCTTCTAATCACACATACAAAATTGGTTAATTTACAGCTTCATGGAAATGGCGCACGGAATGCTCTTTCAAGTTTGGTGCAACATCGCAACATTATTTATGTTTTGCATGCAGATAAAAGTGGTAAACTTTTGACAAAAGCCCCTAAGGAGGAATTGTCAGTTTTGGTTGATTGGATTTTGATCGACAGCTTGAGTGGTGGAAGGTCAGTATTACCTGGAATGCATGTTTTTTCATATCTTCTTCTTGTTATATTCACTTATATGACTTTAGAGTATTCTAAGCTAACATAAATTCTTATTAATTTCTTGTTTGCAGTGGTCGAAAGTTTGACTGGGGTAATTTACAAGTTCCGAGTGATTCTAGTAAAAATGGATGGTTGCTAGCTGGTGGTATTAATCCAGAAAATGTTAGTGAAGCAATATCAATTCTCAGACCAGACGCAGTGGATGTATCTAGTGGGATTTGCACACCTGATGGCATTCGAAAAGATCCTGCTCGTATTTTTTCATTTATGGATGCAGTGGGGCAAAGCAAAGAAAAGGCATTTTAATCCATGTTGCTGTGAAGTATATAACAATTGAAAATATCAATTATCAATTTCAAGCAACCAATTTTAATAAAGGCACAATTATATTTATGAGTCAGCTGTACACTTGTAATACCTTCTACAGTTCACCTGTTAAATGTTTTGCCCAAACTACAGATACAGATCTTCCTCATGGTTGTATATTGTTTAAACATTCACTATATTCTGATATAGCTAGCCACGCTGAGCTTCCTTGTAATCTTGCAAAGTTCGTATCTAATAAACTCTTTATATGTTTGAAAATCCAATTTTCATTTTACCATGTACATATGTCAGTAAATTTGATAATATTAAGATCATTCAGGGTAAGCATTGTCAGAAAAAGAAGAAAATTGCCTAGTTGATTGAATATTTGCATTGGAGGTCAAAGATTGGAAGAATATAAGTTGTTCAGTTGAGGAAACCCTGCAGACAGTTCAGTTACAGTCTGGTTAAAGTTTTTAGTAATGTTAGTTGTAACTCGATCAAAAGGAGGAATTGTCTTGCAAAGATTGTTGAGGGACCTTTAAATTTGGTTTAGGTGACACATTCATTTCAGTTTGAAGGGAAACCTAGGAAAGATCTACAGTCCACCATGCCAGAGACAGAGTAATTAAACCAGCTCACTGTGAAAACCGATTTCCATGCTCATGAGAAGTTATTTGAAGAGGTAATTAGCATTTAGATAGTTTGCTAAAGATTAATACAGTCCTCCAGAAATTTCTGGAATCGAAAAAGGTGAAGAATTCATTAAGAAACCTTGAATTTTTTCCCTCTTGGGCTTGCTGAATCTTAAAAACCCCAGGCTAGGGTTTTGATAGAGAAAACTCGAATATCTTGAGAAGGAACCATTAAAAACCTCTGATATTTCGTGGAAATCTCTGTTTCAAGGTCGTCTAAGTGTTTGTGAAGGATTTAGATCAAATCATTGACCCTCCCGATCGGAATAACTGACAGTCTCCTTTACCAGTGTCGCAGACCTAAGAAAACAGGACATATAAGGTGAATTTGCAATTTTTGTTAAGTGTTGCAGCCTGAATCTTTTAGGATAGTAAATACGGAGAAAGGGGAATCTGAGAACCTCCTATAAGGGGTTTGAAACTGTTTAAAGAGGAAGATTAACTTGATAAAAATCTGAGGCAAGACAACTAGGACTGTACCAGTTTGAATCACGCCAAAACAGGGTTGAAGCTAATTGAGTGTTTCTTGGATAGTAGAGATAATGTATCTGTCTTCTTGAAGGTGTAAACTAGGTATGTAATCCATTTGGAGACCTTGATCAATAGTAAGCATTTTGTGACCAAGAAATTGAACCTAGATCTACCTTCTAAAGAGGACTGTAAAACTTGGAGTTGACAACCTGAGAGAGAGAGAGCCATTCCAAACCTCATTGCATCAAACCTCTCTGAATCATCATTGCAATTGGGTATTGGGCCTAAAGTCGGATGTCTCAACAAGAGTGAATGGTTGAGTTAGGGTGGAAGCAATAGAGTAAACTAAATTTCAAATCTACTTTGCATCATATTAGTTGATTCCAAGCCTAATTAAAGGTTTAAGGTCAGATTTGATTCAATAAGGAAGAGCTTCAAGCTTGCAAAAAAAGTGAGTAGCTGGCTTTTGGAAGGACAGTTTTTGGAGTTTCAAATCAAGCTATCATAGTGAGTTTTTTCTTTAGTGATTAGGCTCTACAACATTTGATATCAAAGCGTGAATTAGATTCTTGAAAAGAGAACAATATTGTTTTGAGAGTTATTGCAAGAAAGAGAAGGAAAATGGTGCAAGTAAGAGGAGAGAGGAAGTCAGCTTTGGAAGAGAAAATGGAAAGGATGATGGAGGTTGTGTTGAGCAGGTTGAAAGGCATGGAAGAAACGCAGAGAAGAATGAGAGCTAAGATGAGTTATATGCAAAGAAATGAGACAAATGGCAGAGTGCAATTTGCAAGTAAGAGTGACAAGTGTCAGAGATGTGCATGACATAAGGCATATGAGTGTTATGAGATGAATGCAGAGATGAGGAAGGATGATAGAGCTGCTGATTAGATTCTACAAGACAGAGGTAAGTCATTTCTATGCATAAGAGTTCTTTTGAAACTAGGTAAGGTGGTGAATGATATAACTCAAAGAAGATGTCTATTCAAAACTACATGTAAAACTAAGGGTAAATGTTGTAATGTGGTTATTAATAGTGGAAGCACAAAGAATCTTGTTTCATTTGAAATGGTAGAGAAGCTAGTATTGAAAACTACAATGCACCCTAACCCATATCAGGTATCTTGGATGTAAAAAGGACATCATATCTTGGTTAGAGAACAATGTCAAGTAGAGTTTCAAATTCGAAGATATAAAGACAAGGTGTTATGTAATTTGGTTCCTATGGATGTTTGTCGTGTGTTGTTGGAAGATCAGGGCAATATGATAGGCAAGCAGTGCATGATGGAAAGAAGAACACCTACACTATTGTAGCACATGGACAAAGCCATACCCTTTTATCCATCAAAGGAGAACAAGAACAACAAGCATGGCTAGTGATGATGATGGCAGCTAAGAAGTTTTTGTAGAGACTAAAGAAGCATGCATGAAGACATTATTCAAGGTTGATAAGTCTTATAAGACTGATTTGAGAAATGGTTTTGATGAAGATGGATATCAGACGTGTAGAGAGATTGAAATGACTTAAAGACAAGAGTAAGATAAGCAAGATGAATATGAGGAAGAGAAACATGAAAGAGAGAATAGAAAGAGAAGAGAAGCACATGCTAAAGTGCTTGTAAGCAAGTAGGAAAGTCTAGTGGAAGAGAAAACAGTTGATTAAGTTGAGAGAGGTGATAAGCAAGGCAAGATAGAGGAAGATAGAGAGGAAATGTTGTGTGAAGAAGAAGAGTGGAGAAGAGGAAAAACAAAACATGAAGAAGAAAGATGAGGCATGCAAGCCTCTTGTTTTTGAAACTAATATTGCTTTGAGATTTGATTTTGTAGGTGCAAGTGAAATGAAAGAAGATGAGGATCATATGATAAGAAGCAAGAAGAAGGGAGAGTGGACATGGCAGATGCAAGACAATTTGCAAGAAGAAATGAACAAGGAAGATGAAAAGAAAGAAGGTTTTACAGATCTCAAAGAAGATGGAGACCAAAATGGGCTCTTAGGAGCACCAAAAGTGAGAAAAATTGAGCAAGCAACAGAGCATGGTGAAGAGAGGAAGCAATCAAACATTAAAAATAAGGAAATAAGTGATGAGAGGTGTGCAAAAACAATTCTACAAGACAATGGCTTTCAAATTTTAGAAGTCCAAGATAAAAAGGTTGACATAGACAAACAAGGCATGGAAAAAATGGTCAAAAGGAATAATGAGGATCAATTTGGTCAGTGTAATCATTTCTTGAGTAATATGAATACAAGTTCAGCAATTGAGCAAGTGAAAAGATAGTCAAGGGTGAGTTTTGCAAGCAAAAACTAGTATTTAATGATTTTGAAAAGGAGATGATTGAAGAAAGACTAAAGAGGGATGAAAGATATAGTTTCATAATCATAATTGATGAGGAAGTAGCATATTTACACCTAAATCAATCATACATACTCAAGTACAAGATGGACAAAGGAACCTACAATCTTAAGAGTCTCATTTTGACCAAGAACTTGAGAATCCCAAAGGAAAACCAGTTGAAAGAAGATAAAGAACAACTGAAAGAGGTAAAGCTTGGATGGTATGCAATCAAGGGCTATTTTCAAAAGGTCATCTTCAATTGGAAATAGAGAAAGATGAAGAAGAAAGAAGGCTAGCACACAATAAAAGGGAAATTTTCCTTTCCCTTGGGAGTATGATACAAGAGCATCACTCCTAGATTGTACATATGGGTGACAACAACAGTTTTTGCTTTCTAAGCGTGTTCATAGGTTTAGGAAGTCATCTAGGGTTGTTGGTTTAGTTTAAGTCCTTCATAGATTTGAACTGCGTGCTTTCCTTCCGAAAGTGCCAATTTGAATATTGGAGGCTATTTTGGCTTGGGTAAAGAGTTACGATGTATTTCTTGGAGCAGGTAAGCTTTGTAAAGGTTGGAATGAGCATAATATGGTTGTACTAAGTCACTTCTAAGACTAGAGGTCAGGACAAGTTAGTTGTCCTTATAAACCTAAGACATCTTGTGTAAAAGAACCCTAATGGAGCACTCTTACATGTAAACCATGGGTACAACTGACTTAAGGACTCCACACCTTGGTTAAAGGGTGGTAAGGAAATATTTAAAGGAATGAGGATCAAAGGAGACTTCAAGAAAGATTTGGTTGTGAGTTTTGTTTGTAAGCAAACAAGGTGGAGAGTATTTTTTTGTATACATAGATGTATGACAATTTTTCTATTTGTTCTTGTGCTTGGTTGGTGAATATCAAATCTTGTGCATGCAACAATAATAGAAAGTTGAAGGATGTAAAACATTTCAATCCCTAAGTAACGTTGATTTGTCAATTTGGAGAAAGTTACAGAATGTTCATGCTTGTAAGAGTCCTTTCCTTGCATTTAAATCCTATGAATGAAGGTACTATGAATAAGAACTAACATTGTTGTGAATAGACAACCTTCTGATGGTAAGGAGAATGTCTAAGTGTTTCATTGATTATTGGTGTGTTTGATTTTTGTCAATGTATTGGTTTCAAGTATTGAGATGCCCTGTTCCAAAAAGATTATGAACACAGTCCACTATAATTGAGAAACTTGCTTCTAAGTCCTTGATTTGATATTGCATGCTAGGTATATGATCATTCAGGGTAAGCATTGTAAGAAAGAGAAGAAAATTGCCTTGTTGATTGAAGATTTGCATTGGAGGTCAAAGATTGGAAGAATATAAGTTGTATAGTTGAGGAAACCCTGCAGACAGTTCAGTTATAGTCTGGTTAAAGTTTTTAGTAATATTAGTTGTAACTCGATCAAAAGGAGGAATTGCCTTGCAAATATTGTTGAGGGACCTTTAAATTTGGTTTAGGTGACACATTCATTATAGTTTGAAGGGAAACCTAGGAAAGATCTACATTCCACCTTACCAAAGACAGAGTAATTAAACCAACCCACTGTGAAAACTAATCTCCATGCTCATCAGAAGTTATTTCAAGAGGTAATTAGCATTTATATAGTTGCTAAAGATTTATACATGCCTCTAGAAGTTTGTGGAATCGAAAAAGGTGAAGAACTCATTATGAAACCTTGATTTTTTGCCCTCTCGGGCTTGCTCAGTCTTTAAAACCCCTAGGCTAGGGTTTCGATAGAGAAAACTCGAATATCTTGAGAAGGAACCATTAAAAATCTGTGATATTTCATGGAAATATCTGTTTCAAGGTCATCTAAGTGTTTTTGAAAGATTTAGATTGAATCATTGACCCTCCCGATCAGAATAACTAACAGTCTCCTTTACCAATGTCACAAACCTAAGAAAATAGGGCAAATAAGGTGAATTTGTAATTTTTGTAAATTTCTCTATAAATTTTGGTAGATTTTACAATAAAAAAAAAATAAAAGTGTCTTTCTTTTTAATTGTTAAGTGTACATATATATGTTTACAAACCCTATTTAATTTTTTACATGTTAATATATTCTCTTGAGGATTATGTGTTTACATGGTCTTCAAGAGTTGGTGGATGAAAGATTTGAGTTGTTGGGACCGTTGCACTAGGCTAAGCATCTCCTTTGGATTTGATTGATGAAACCCCTTCTAATACATTCACGTTTTGCGGATCTTTTCCACATCACAAACTTGGCGGGCATTGTGCTTTATCCCCCCTTCAATAATCTCCTATTCTTTACAGTCTCTACACATACACATTACGCTTCGTGCTTTACATCTAATCACTCTTACACATCTTCATACACAACTTGTATCACCATTACCCTATGACGCACTCTAGTTCCACAGTTCATACTCGACTGCTGAGAGTCTAGATTTGAAATGAACCTCACCATCATTTACTCTTTATGCTCTACACTTCATCATCTATCTTTCTAACACACAGTTTCAAACCATTTCCTGATGACGCACTCTTGTTGTATTTTTCATTCTTGATTGTTGAGGGGTCTTTTATAAATGTACTTCATCTCATACTCATCCACATCCGCTAGGGGATACGCTGCTCCTATCACATTCACATTGCATACCATTCCATCTCACTCATACAAAACATATTGCATATCTTGGTCGCACTTATTTTTGCTTGCTTATACTTACATGTACACTTTGTTTCCCATGCTAGACGGATACTTAGTATGTCAATATATTTTCTATATACACATGCGCGTTCACTTGGTCTTTTGGAGTGAATGCCAATCTCTTACAGGTCCTTACATGCTGCAATGATACTTGACACTATACCTATTACTAGTCCCACCGGGGCTCCTGGGGGTATCTACTTTCTCACACATTACAGGTGTTATCATTTCATCATATACTACTTCCTATTCTTCCTAGCACACTACTTATTCCATTGGTACATACATGCCTTGACATAATTCTTATCTTTCTAACTTTGTAACGGGTGCATCATGTGCAACATTTACCTTGCAGGACTATATGCCACCATGGTTGTCTGTTACATCTTGTTTGCCATTGTTTTCTATTGTATGCTATTGTTTGTGGGTTATGCCCTATGTCTTGTTTGATCATTGCTTGTATGTTTTTGACCGCTTTGGCCCTGATTGTCTTGTGACATTGTGAGCGATGTCCCATGTTTGAAACCCGCTTTTCACGGTATATCTTGCATGCACATTTTCTTGTTACATTTTTTTTCTATGACATGCTTGCTAGTTTTTCTACTAACACATATATCTAGCCACTTTGTTTTCATGTGCCCTGGTTTCTACCATGCATATCCCCTACCCCTACAGGGATACAATTCAAATCAGCATCATGGTCTCTCTTTTGGGCCACAAACTCCTACCGATGTCGCATGCACCCCAAATGAGGGGGGAATACATTGGGTGAACAAACCACCCATACAATAGCTCAGAGCTACAACACAATACAATACAACACAAAATCAGAATAGGAACACAGTTACAGAACGACCCAGAATCTGACACCGGCACCTCAGTACAACACAGACGCCGGCACCTGGGATCAAATACGAGCACTTGGGCGCCTGTGTCCTCCCCTGGGCGCTAATGTCTTGGGGGCAGATACAATCATTTTCTAAAATCAACACAGTTCACAGTAGTTTATAGAGCAATTTGACAATATCAGGCATAGTCCTCCAGAAAATAGAATACAACTTATCTCCTACATACAGTTCAATTGGATACAATTCAGAACAAATCAGGGACAACAAGAACGAAACATGGACACACCATTTGCAATGGTGTTTATCGGGCAATGTCATGGAAGGAGAGTAACACTAGACCTCTCTCCCCAACACTTGCTCTTTGGAATGAGATCGCCCGAAAAAATCACACTTGGCATGAGATTGCTCAAAAAAATCACTCTTCACAATAGTTCATGAAATCTTTCTATCGCTTTCACACTCTTCTACATCAGGTGCACACTTTCCTTTTTACATACTTTCACACTTTTACATGCTTTACTCAGATCTTGCATATACATGACTTTGACTACATTCTTACTCTTCTTTTTTCAAGTCCGTCTTTACAAGAAGCAACAAGAACAAGCACAACAACACAGTACAATGCAACACATACGCATACACCCCTAGGGTCACCTTCTCTTCCTAATTTCCAATCTTCATTTTTGCACTTATTCCACACTTCACTTGTCTACTCGGCATGCTTCTTGCCGCACACTCTACATATCAAAGGTATGCATCTCTTATCCACTTTATGTTATCAAGTATTCACTTAACAACATAAAGTGGGGGAAAATATAGACACAAAGTCACACACTTGGGTACATTTCTAGGTCCTAAACATATACTAACATTCATATGATTCCTAAGCAAGAAAACTAGTAATTGACGATTGTCTTTGGCCTCTTGTCTTCATTTCTTGCTTTCTATTTGGTCTTACATACATCACAACCCAATCAATATTTTACTTATTTATCTTTTATGGCTCCAAACACCGGTGCCCAACCAGGACAGGAGCATCTAGGTGCCCCTGACCCTTTTTCCACCTTACTCGCTTCTTTTGGGTCTCTTTTATCTTTTGGGCACCTTTTTCACTTATGGGTCGACCTTTCAATTGTCAATTACGAAATTCAAACAAGGGAATCATATAAATACATAGTTATGTGTTCAAAATCAAGGAGAAAGCACTAAACATATACTATCATCACCTAAGCTTGCATCTAAAGGCACCTAAAGCACTTTAAGACATCCATCTAGCATCCATTCAAGGAACAAGGGGCTGCATTTTTTGCATACACAACATAGGAAAAAGAAGTTATTTATTCCATTCACACATTCTATTACATTGCTACATCTAGCTATAACCCGCTATCAAGTGCACTTGCAAAAGGGCATTCTAGGGCACAATTCTTACACACACTCATCAGAACTACATGGAGTCTGAGATGTAGTGCAGCACCCGGTCGTAAGTTCACTCTCGGGGTTACCATCGGGGTTAGTCTGACTCCCCATTCTGCATCTTTCTTTTTTGGAATTTATGTGGTTTGTGGGCTTTTACAAGTGATATTTATTTTGTAAGTTACATGTACCTTTAGTGATCAAATAACGATACATAGGCGATCAATAGGTAATATTTGTGACACTTGCGCGACACAGTAAAGATCAGGTTTTGACCATCTGTGTAGTCACAGACACCCAAGAGAGGTCTCCAACGCCCACCTACACCCCTGTCCAGCCATGGGCGCCTGTGTCCGACCTTATTCCTACAGTCTAGAATTTATCTCGAGTATTGATGACATTGTTCACTTCCTGTTCAACAGTTTTCTCAGTTCAAAACACTCAGATCAAATGTTAATCAACTAAGTCATTCTTTCTATACCTATTGCTTAGGGTTTCATACTTACTCACTTATTTTCTTACGTCATATTGTACTTAGCATTTGTACATCATTGTTTACATTAGTTATTCTATAATTAGGGTTTAATAAAATAAATCTATTTTTGTTAAATAACCTAGATGGCCCCACCTCGCCACATCAACAACCACTGCCACTGGATGGTAAGATTTTTTTTTGTCCTAGAGCCTGCTAAAAACTATAGTGTGTTTTGCAACTCATATTGTTAATGGTGTTTTACTTTTTGGGGTTGTGTAGTGGCTAAAGAAGACTGGCTTTATGTTGCATTGGTGTGTAGGTGGTAATTCCTATTCACATTCAAACATTGTGAATGAGTATAGTAACGAAGTTTTTCCAATGTCCAAACAAGAGCATCTAACATGCTTAGATGGTATTGTGTTTATTTTAAGTCGTACAATGTTTTTCAACATGTATTATTAATGGTGTTTGTATTTACAATGTTGTGTCTAGTGGAAAAAGAAGACTGAATTTATGTTTCATTCATGTATAGCTGACAATGTGTATTCACATTCAAATGTTACGAATGAGTGTAATAGCCAAGATTGTCACTTGTCTGCACAACAACAATCAACATGATTGGATGGTTTTCAATTTTACAAGGAGGTTGAAAAACCCAGTGTATTTTTCAATCCGTATTTATTCTGTCTATTTTTTACGCAGAGTACAGTAAATAACTTTTGATAGTGTGTTATATGTCACAGGTACTCTTGGAACAATTGGTGGGGTGATGCTAGAAACTAGTTATAATTTTAGGCTAAACACGTGCATAGACTTCTTGAAGTCAGTGTTGGATACATCATCATGAACAGAGGGACAAATCAATGCATACATTGCATGTGTTGAGAGGTTTAGGACAAACCTACAAACATCAAATGCACTAGATTTTACTTTCATTAGAGATGTCAATGAGAAAACCATCCCTGCATGCATTCTTGGTTTAGTGTCAATAGAAGATGCCACCGCGGTGCGACTCAAAGGCCAACCATTGTAGAAGATTTGAACAACCACGTTGAAGACTACGAATGTTTCAAATTTCCTGACACTATTCATGCAAAGAGGAGAGAAACACAACAAGGGGAACCTATAGGTAAAACACTAAATTATTGTGTGAATGTGACTTCACAAGAAACTTAAATATGTGAGGCAAAGACTAACATAATGGTCATTTTTGCCTATAACACCAAGTGGCTCGAATATGAATGAAACAAATCCTCATCATCGTTTGTTTTTCAGCAACTTAGTGTCTACGCGAAGTGAGTATTGAATGTCCTTAAATACAATACAATACATTATTTTATTATATGTATAGTACAAATCCTTGAATATTTTGTGTAATCCGTAGTGTTATGTGTTGCAGATGCAGAGGATATGCACATAGATGTATCATAGGTAAGAACAGGTTGAGGTTTGGAAAGTAAATGTATGGAATATATATTAGTCTTAAAGGAAAGTAAATGTATGGAATGCATAACAGTCCTATAATTATTAAGATACACCGAGAATAGATTTTTTGGTGCAAGACAGTTAGAGGGAAGAACTAGAAACTTACTGAAATCACTAAAATTTTCTTGGTGTTTTATGCATCGGTCTTAGAGTAGGAATTTTGTTGGAAAATATGTATGTTTTTTCGTCAACAACTACAATGAAATTTGTATATTGCTCGTAATCATGAAAGTACTTATCCAATAATTTTTTATGGGTTAGCCATTGTTATTCTAAGTACTAGAATGAATGTTAGAGCATAAGGTATATAAATTATTATTATTTAAAACAATCTATTTTATCATAGAGGAGAGGCGAAAAAGGTAGCCTTTCATATATTTATAACTATGAATTTAATAATAGAAAATTTTCTGATATTTCATTGTTTTTAAATATCTTCTTCTTCTTAATTTTGACTCTTCTCTTCTCTTATAACTATATCGGGCTTAACTCAATTTGT
The DNA here is from genome assembly GCA_019776745.2 of Taxus chinensis. Taxonomy (NCBI): domain Eukaryota; kingdom Viridiplantae; phylum Streptophyta; class Pinopsida; order Cupressales; family Taxaceae; genus Taxus; species Taxus chinensis. The sequence continues at coordinate 910,505,932 of CM034147.1, read as the reverse complement.
ATTAGATTCCTTTTACATATTGTTAGGTGTTTTTATTGTGATCCCATCAAATCCAATATTATGCATGTGATTGAGGGACCTATTTATTTTGGTGAGAGACATTTTGTACGTCACATAAAGTTGTATATTTGTATGTGGATGGAAAAATGGATATGGAAATATCATCAATTAACAAAATTATTTATGTCAAGAAGCAAATTTGACACCTTAACTTAACTTAGACTTTTGGTATATATGTGGATGTGGATGTAGAACATTAAAAATTACATTTTAACTTTTTCATAAATACATATAACTTTTGATAATGGTTTTTTGGTAGGTGAAGGATGTGTTCATTAAATTTCTTTCTCCATTTGTGCATTTCAATGCAACACTTGATTCTTGTTCAAATCTTCGGGGTCTTGGAGATTACATTTATTTTCCTTATTTCTGTATCAAATTCAAGTGAAGTAAAATCATATGAGCCAAAAGTTGAGAGGAAACAGCACAATTAATCTGCTCAAAATGCTACATGGAATCTAGAATAACAAATAAATGAACATTGACATTTTATTACAAAGTTGTCTATTTATTTATCAACATTTCCTTTGGGGGGAGTGACTGGTAAATTTTCTACAAGTACCCCCTTGGCCTCCATATACAATTTCTTCCATTCTTCCTTGTGACGTTCATGGATTTTAAGAACAAAAGTAAAATTGTTTAGTTGATTTTCAGCCATTATCTTTTTTGAGTCATGCAAGGTCTCCCAATTCTTATTGAGAACTTCCAACCGTTGGACATCGACCTCCAACTCCATCTTACTCGAGGAAATTTCTCTTGTTTGAACCCTCTCTAGAAATTCCTTAACCTTTTCGCTCCAAAAGTAACTTATCCAATTTGACTCTCTCACACTCGCTTTTGTAGAAGTCTACCTTCTTCGTAAAAATTTGTATGTGCAATTGCATGCCCAAGGGTGGGGAAGTCTCATCTTATTTTTCAACACACTCATCTTCAGGTGTAGGCCTCCCCACATACTTTTCAAACCCAAAAGTGGCACTGTCAAATGTTTCGTAGCGTTTTGGCTCCTCTACATTTGTAGCCTTGCTTTTTCCAATATTTTTTTTCTTTGGCCATCCAATGAAACCTACAATTATGCACCCAATTTATATCCATTAGCATTTGTACATAATTTCAAATAAAATAATGAACTTAAGTGATAATAAAAAATGTTTCATAGATGGAAGATATATGAAAGTTTAGCATGCACGTACAACCTTAAAAAAACATACATGGAAGAAGCATACAACTATTATAGTCACATAACAAGCATACAAACATTCTCTACATTATAAACAAAGCATAAATGGATGAAGCTATATCAACCATAAACCCTAAACTATAATTAATATACCATAAACCATAATCAATATATCAAGCACTTAATATAAACCACCAAATTATACGATAAACATCAAACACTAATACATAAACCCATTAAATAGTAACAACATAATCATATATACATCTAAAGTAATAAGGGTCCTCATAATAAGCAATGTTATACAATAAATGGAATGTCACATAACAAGCATAAAAAACATTCTATGCATTATAAAGAAAGCATAAATGGACGAAGATATATCAACCATAAACCATCATCAATATACCATAAACCATAAACCATAACAACAATCACATAACATCTCATTGCTTAATATAAACCATAAACCATAATCAATATATCAAGCATGAAAAATTAAACCATAAACATCAAACACTAATACATAAACCCATTAAATAGTAACAACATCATCTTATATACATCTAAAGTAATCAGGGTCCTCATAATAAGAAATGTTATATAATAAATGTCATCATCTCCTCCTTGTCTATTGGAGGCAAGAGAAATCAAAGACTCGTATAATCTATCATGTCTCTTCACGTTTTTTTGAACGGAAAGAGGGTGATCCCAAGGGTGGAGGGGCACAGGATGTCCACGTTCGAGTATGGTGCACTATCTCATTAGGGAGTAGTGCAACTATAGCCTGTTATGTATCATGTTGAAAGACAACCATATAGTAATTAAGTGAACGTACAATAATCAATTAGTTAAACACATAAATAAATAATTGAATATATTTACTTGCCTCTCATGGAGGAGTGACAATTTTCATCTTTAAAACATCCCATATCATAAACCCTTTGACACGCTCTACCCAAGTGTCTGCAAATGTGGTAGGGTAGGGAAATGGAGTAGTGGGAACAATGGCCTCAACAATGTTGATTTTGACAGTCTCTGGGGGGATTTTCATGCCATGAGAATGCACATGAGGGCCAAAATCACAAACAACTCCTATCCCAATCACTACATCATAAGACATAAGACACACTTTCGACCCTAACAGACAAAACCTTGAATAACAACAATCTCAGCCATAAGGATAATTATATCTTAAGTTTACTAAAAAATAATATTGAAATGTGAATGAGAAAAAGAGTTGAATTACCAATCCAACTACCTCCTCACTCATCTCCTCACCACCCTTCCCTCTCCAACACTCTTCTTCTCAGCCTCTCTTACCTCTCGTGTAACTATCTCTCCGATAAGATCGAGACCGATGTCAGAAGAAGAAGGGAAGGTATTGTCAGTAACACCGACCTACAACAACCAATACGACATGTCAAATGAATTAACAACTAAATAAAAAAACATACAATTGTCTAACTAATGTCAACTATTTGTTACCTTCTCTTTTTTCCTTGTACCAAGCAACTCTCTTTGTCTTTGTAGAAACTGACTCAAGGGAATGTCGTCATCCTACACACAACATCAAAGTGGAGATTAATATACACACAATTAAACAAAAACTAAATTAAAAATACGAATTAAAGTCCAATGAATACGTACAAGATCCTCCGCGGGGATGTCAACGTTCCCGCTAGCTACACCACCCTCTTCTCTCTCTTCTTGTTCATGAAATATTATTAAATTGGTGATTTTCAACCATACATAATACAAAAATTACATACTATATTCTACTAATCATAAATTTACCTCATTGTCGGGTTTTAACCCGTCCTTTCTTTCCTTTTCTCTCAACCACCTCTCTTTTCACACCTCTCGCCTCTCCTCTGAGTCATATGAGTGCATTTCCTTTTCCACATCTCTCTTCCCACTCCAGCTCAGCTCCTTGAATCAATTTTTGCCTTCCCTTTTGCAAACTCGGTCGACAACCCGCCTCCGTTGCAAGCTATAATGATGCCTCATGATATAGACTAAGTTACTCTCTCTTTTCTCTATGTATTTCCTTATTCTATTAGGAGAGAGAGGTGGTCGTTTATTCATATGCTTACGACCGTGCTTATGTGGTTGTAGAAATGGAAGACTATGTGAGACACCATGCGATGGATGTTATGTTTTTGGAGATCCCAAAACTTAACACCCCCACTAATGCTCACATGCTATGCTAAAAATATTGAAGGTGAGCACTCACCTGTTCCATTTCTGTAGTCAATAAGTGAGTTGTTTGAAAGACATAGCTAGATAATTTTGATAACTCTTAAGAAATCAAATAACACTAATCACTAAGAAAAATAAAATAAAGTTTTTAAAATTCCTCACCTCCATCATAGGCTCTGCAAAATCTGATTCAATGTGGTCAGAAGGATCGATAAATGTGTTACCATAAGGACCTTCATTCCCTAGAGGAGAATCTCCCTGTGACATTAAATTATAACATTGTAATTGACATTTGTTTAAAATAACATTGAAGAAACATAAAAAAAATTACACAATACAAACTACTTATCGACGACATGGTTGCCTCCACTGTGAATTGTGTCCAACACCTACATGTCCTGGGATGTGAAGTGCCCTATTTGAAAAGACAACAAATACAAAACTATTATCCAAACAAAAAATAATACATATTATGATATGAACTACGATAAATGTTCACAAATTAGTAAATTACCGTCTTAATATTTTCACATCTTCTTGATGCATAAGAACAAATATTGAACAGGGGTGGAAAATTGTCCAATTTCCATATGTCCTGTCTAATTGCATCGCCATACCTTTCCCCATAGCTACATATTCTAATACAAGAAAAATTGAAACATATCATACATGAACTCTTTTATTTTTTTACATTTATAATTGAGAGAATTATGCACAATAAAATAGAGTTAATTTTACATAATATTTTTCAACATGTTTAAAAACACATCGTGCATTATTCAAGATTGAATAATAAACTATATTTGTTTCAAAATCTTAACATGCCTTTAATTTTGTGAAGATTATATATGAAATTTTCATTGATAAGTGAGCGTGATACATAATAATATAAGAATAACACATCAAAAATATATCTTAGTATATTATGAAAAGAAGATTGACCTTCCAAGTATAAACCCATACAATTATATTATGTGTTTACTTGTTCACTATTACATAACATGATTATGTGATATAAAGTGATATCAGTATATCAAACAAAAGTGGAAAATACATTTTCAAAATCATTGTCTTCCACTTTTACAAAATATATAGGGACTTAAGGTAGGTCCGACAAAGGACGGTGTAGGCATCCCCACTACAATTGTTGTCACACTCATCAGAGTCACGAGATGTGTTTCTTTCCACTTTTCATCCCTCCAATGTTCAAGTTCTTCCAACTGGTGATCAACGTCATCCCACCATGTAAGGACATTTTCAGATAAACTAGGCCAGTTTCCATTTGGATGTGGGTGTACGACAAGGGTAAACTCATGGTACAGTCCAAGGTAGTCTCTCATTCGAATTATAGGGAGCTTTACTTCAATCCATTTTCCTGTGACGACATATGTACTAGTGAGCCATGTGGGTCCATGATAAAACAAACTACCATGCCATACATAACAAGCATATTTGCCACTTCCATATTTCTTCATGACCGTTCTCCATTGAAGACTTCAGAATGTTAACTAGTTTTATTGTATTTGGTGCAATAGATAATGGTGGTGACGACCTCACATAATTTGTGAAAATAATGAAGGCTTTGTGAAGGTGATCATACTTCCATTGTTGGGATGTTGTGTAAGAGTGCCCACATTCATCATTTCCAATCATCCATCCACATAATATTTTAAAAAATCCATACAAACAACATATTCATATATACAAATAGACTTTTCATATTCATATATTAAAATAATAGTGCACAAAAAAGAACATATTCATATTTCATATTCATATCCATATTCATATATACTAACAATATTTTTCATATATTAAATGTTGGTTTTATCACATCAACCCACTTATTTATCTTTATTATGTATTAGATTCAAAACATCGACTAACAAAATTATTTTTACTAGAAATATTGTATTTATCATATCAAACTTTAGAATATAAAAAATGTAAATAAAATTATATAATAGTAATTAACTAATCTCATCCCAATAATAATAAATACACAAATGCATTAATGACATAATATCATACAAATGAATAATTAACCAGTCTAATATCAATATTAAGTGTCTATGGACTAAATGAAATATTTGATTAAATTTCTTTTATGGAAACGTTTTGCATTCCATTTCACAATCACTAAATCTTAGTCATGAACAATCAATTAAAATCATAAAGATGATCAACACTTTTTCGTTATATAATAATATTCAATTTAGTTATTCAAAAAAGTTAATATTAAAAAAATAAAAAATTCCCTATTATCTACTTGGTACCCTTATAAAAATTATTAAAATGACACATATTTAACATAATTAAATATAATAATATTTTATATTCAAAACAATCTATCTTATATAATTTATAAACTAAATGAAATATTTGATTACATTTTTTTCAGGAAACTTTTGCATTCCATTTCACAATCACTAAATCTTAGCCATGAACAATCATTTAAAATCATAATGATGATCAATGCTTTTTCATTGTATAATAATAATTAATTTATTCAAAAAAAGTTAATATTAAAAATAAAATAAAAATTCCCTATTATCTATTTGGTACCCTTATAAAAATTATTAATATGACACCTATCTAACATAATTAAATATAATAATATTTTATATTCAAAACAATCTATCTTATATAATGTATAGACTAAATGAAATATTTGATTAAATTTCTTTTCTAGAAACTTTTGCATTCCATTCCACAATCACTAAATCTTAACCATGAACAATCAATTAAAATCATAATGATGATCAACACTTTTTCATTATATAATAATATTTAATTTATTCAAAAAAAGTTAATATTAAAAGAATAACATCCCCTATTATCTACCTAGTACCCTTACAAAAATTATTAATATGACACCTATTTAACATAATTAAATATAATAATATTTTATATTCAAAACAATCAATCTTGATATAAAATATTTCACATTTTCAAAAAAAATCACATGCACCCATCTGATGCCCATACGCCTGCCACGTGGCAGGCGCGCGATGTACTTAGTTTTTTTGCAAAAATTTTCCTATTGAAAAACACACACAATGTGTTTTTCACATTTAAAAAATATTCAAAACAATCTATCTTATATAAAATATTTCACATTTAAAAAAGATCCATGCACCCATACGATGCCACGTGGCAGGCGCACAAGTACTTAGTGTTTTTTGCAAAAAAAACAATGTGTTGAAAAACACACAATGTGTCTTTCAACGTTGCTGAAAAATACATTGTAGAGGTTACAAGATTCGAACTGGGGACTTGCAGGATGTGAGTACATGTGCCCACCAATCAAGTTATAACTTCACAGATACAACCTTATGTTTCCAAACTGATTTATTATTAAAATATTTTGCCAATGAAATGACAGGGGACCGCAAGCCCCCTCCCCACCCCCATGCATGTGCATGTATGCATTTTATGCCCACCCATGCATGCACATGTATGTGAGAGTAATTTGAAAAGAATGATAAACAATTGTTACTTTAAGAAATTATAAGAAAGAATAATTACGTGTAAATGTTGGTAGCGATAGGTTAAGTTGGATGCTCTTGCGCCGCTATCCCAAGTTTTAAATAAAAAAATTATACAAAAAAATATACACTACATTAGGAAGACACTATTTACAAACAAAGAATATAATTATTAAAAAACAAAATGGTTAAAGATTATGTTTTTAACTTTTTAAATATTTGGTATCAATATTTGAGATGGATCTACTATATCTAGAGACAATCCATCACCCTTGGCTGACACTGTTATTACTTTTAATTAAATGACTACTAACACAATCCACCATATCTTCTTAACTATGGAGCAAAGGCAATATACATACATGTCATGAAATTTTATTTAATGTTATGATACATTACAACCTGAATAGGGTGCATATAGGCTTTACGCGACATTTCATATGCCTATGACTTTGGAAAAACCTTTAAAATTGCATTTACATTTTTTCTGAACAATGGGCACTGACTTATATAGATTATCGACATATGTATTCATGTTTAGGAGGAAATATATAGCGAAATTACTCATTTACACTCTAAATAATGGTATCAGAAATAGATAGTTTCGAAAAAACAGTCTATAAATATGAATCTATAAATTGGAAATTATATACACTAGAATAAATAATTAAACATGTTTTTTCATTTTCAAATATGAATATGGGTTGTGTAGATTACCTAGACATGCATTTTCCCAGGGGCATTTGGTATGGCTATACCAATCTAATGAAGCTGGCAACAAAGTATCCCCATGTACTCTTCTTGCCAAGATAGTTTTTATCATCCATCTCCATTAAATTGTTAAAAATATTGTTTATTTAGTCCAAATTTGATGCATGAATTACTTTTAGTATCCCCAACTTACAACTTCACAAATAATAATCATATGTAAATGTACAAGGTTAAGCATAAGATTTAGATATGATGGGGAGGCATATGATGATCTAAGAAGGAGTTTTATTGCAATAAGAGTGGTTTGATGGGGAGGCTACATTGAGAAAACCATTGTAGTCTACTATAAGGCCAACCTACCAAGAGCAACAAAGATAAGTACAACACACTAGTCAATAATAACATAAAGAACACAACAATCAATAAAGACAAGGTGATTAGGGATGAAAGTTCAAGAAAGGTAAGTTTTATTTTAGGCTACAAGGTGATAAAAAATTTCTCAAACTCCATTGGAAGTTGCAGATGAAGCCATCAAAAACATTTATGATATGTGTAAGGTACTAGGTTTGAAGAAGAAGCCTTTATTAGTTAGCTAAATAAAAAAAATAACATTAAATGTTGAATTTGATAAAGAAGATTTAGTCTTAGAGATGAACAACTCAAGATGGTTGTTTGAGGTGTTCAAAAATAAGGTAGCCTTCACTTCTTTATGACTACAACAACAAGACAAGTATTTGTGGTTAAGAACAGTTCCATAGGTTAGCTCTAGAGCACCAAATTTATGGACATCAACAAGAAAACATGTGTAAGAAACTTCCACTTAGCGCAACCCAACACACAGAAAAAATTAAAACAGAAGCTGCATGAAAAGTAATCAATTGGAGCTGGCCCATAGTGATCTTTTTGGTCTTGTGGGACTTCATTTATAGGAGTAAAAGGATTCATGACATTATTGATGATTTTTAGAAGGAATAAATATCACAAGTATCACATAATTAGGGGAAACCAATATAGGAATAACATAATGCACTAATGAAGAACCAAACTTGTTATCAAATTGAATTGCTTCAATATAACAATACTATAGGTGGTAATTGGGTTCATTTAAAAACAAAGAAGACAATTCCAATGACAAGAATAAGACTAGGTTTGTAGCTACCAGTTTTCCTCAATGAGAAGTTATTCATCTCAGAGAAACTTATGCACATGCAGAAAAGGTGAATACAATTAGCTTTGTGTATGTGGCTCAAATATGAGGATATGCAAATAAGGGAAACAAACAACTTGTATGCAAGCTCAAAAAGTCATTTTATGGTCCAAATTATGAAGTAAGCTCTTCGAATCTAGGTATGCAAGATTTGATGAGCATATTAGAGCCAAAGGTTTGAAATGAAATCTATCATATCAAAACCTCTATGAAACTTAGAAATGCATTGATTTTGGCCATATATTGAGGACTCATAATCACAAGGAATAACACAAGTGTAGTTGAAAAATGAAAAACTTAGAAATACAGTCAGGAACCTTACATACCTTACCAATAGTAGAGTGGATATAAATTGTGTTATTGATGTTGTATTTATAGTTCATAGCCTCTCCGAAGTTACCAATTGGAAAGAAGAAGAAATAGTCTTAAAATACATAAAAGGAACATTGCGCATCAAGATTGAATATTTTCCCAATGCAATCTAAAGGATGGTTGAAGATTTAAAATTAAATTTGGCAAGTTGTTTACAGTAAAGGAAATTTTCCTTAGGACACTTATAAAACATGGGATTAGTTTTAATTTCATGTAGTAGCAAGCAATAAACTATTGTATTATCTTTCACAGAAGTAGAGTATAAAACATGAGTCAATTCAATCTATGAAGTATATGGATTAGAAAAATGCTTTGGCGAATTTACTTTAAGTTCAAGTCACACATTTCTTGATGATGATAATATATTCCTACCTGCAATGAATCTTGCATTTCATAAACATTGAAGTCCATTACACTGCTTCAAAAAAGTAATTCTAGAACAAGGAAATTGAGTTAATCTTTTGTAGACATGAAGATCATGCAGACATTTTCACTAAGAAATCGAACATAAATGAGTTCGTTCATAGCATTATTGGGTTTGAAAGTAAGAAAAATGGTTAATAGGGGTTTTTCGGTGTAGTACCCATTTTTTCCAATTTCATGTCAGTCTATTATATGTCTCATAATTAGGTTTTCCAAAAAAAACTATTATTAGTCACTACAAGCAGGTTGAATTCTTGCATTTATAGGTATTCTTGATGATGAAGATTGTGAACTTAGAGTTTTCTAATAAGTAATTCTTGCTAGGAAAACATAAACAACATTTTCTCTATGTTGTTCATTTAGACATGAAAAGCAGTGTTGTCTAGAGCATAAGTTTTTGTAGCCAATCCATCATACAAAAAAGGACAGAATTGCTCATGTCTAATCATGGCTTGGACAAATTTTGTATAATCAATACAAAACCATGATTAGGTATATCATTCATTTCATATAAACATTAGAGGTAACACATTCAAATGAAATAATTAGATTTGTTTATATGGGGAAACATGATATTATGTAGTGCCCCAATTCTAGTCACAATCAAGTTGTGATTGAATGACCTGAACAATGGATTTGGAAAATAATTTGGACTAATTACAACCATGAATTATGATCATGACAGAAATGTAATAGAAATGAGGTTATTCAAAAGACAATATATATTTCACAAAGGACAAGATATGCACTAGTTATGTTTGAGACATGTAATGGAAATGAGTTTATTCAAAAGGGAATATATATTGCAGAAGGAAAAGTAGAGACATTTTACAAAAATATAATTTCTTAGTGTACCCAATTTTCCTTATAGTACATACAATGAATCTTTTGCACAAAAGGCATGCACATTTTATGTGATCCTCAAGTCATATTAGTCTTGATTAGTGTTGATTTGACTTCATTAATTGATTTACATATATTGCAAAAGATAGAAACAACGCAAATGTTGATGAAAGGTTATACCAATAATGCAGTCTTTTGTCTGTAAAATTTGGCATTTGTTGCAGTAGAGGATACAAATTATCTTTACTGGATGTGGTGTGAAAATTCAAGAATGAATTAAGATTTTTGAATCATCAAATAAATTCCAAGTTGCAGTGAAGAGGCATATACAACTTGAGATATTAAGACATGTAAGAAGAAATGGAATTCTTATAGGGGTGGTATTCAATGGTGTTCAGTGGTTCAAGTTAGGTTTCAGGTAGCTTCAGGCGTGATTCAGGTTTAGTTTCAAGAAGTTACAAGTTCAAATTGATAGGTGGTTGGTATCTAATGGAAAATTACTAAGTTGGCTTACTAGTTCTAGGTGGTCTACAGGTCAGTAATAGTGTTACAAGCATGAGCAAGAGGTCTCACAGGGTGTATCAGGTCATCTAGGTGTAAGTTATAGTTGAAACTGACCCATTTAGGCCTGTTTCTGGTGCCTGATGAGGTGTGAGAAGTTGGTACAAGTCATATCAATGTCATGTGAGCATGAGAGCAGCCTAGGAATAGTGTCTACAACATGTGTGAGCAAAAACAAGGCTCAGTTTAGCTCCTGGAGTCAAAATTCAAAAGTGCACCGAAAGTGGCTTTGAGAACTAGCAATGTAAGCTAAGGCAAATGAGATGGAATAGAATAGTAAAATAATAATTATGGAAAATGGGATTATGGATCATGTAGAGGGTGAGTTTTGGTGCTCCAGGAAAAATTTCATCAAGTTCTGAGAAGGTATGTGAAAGTTATGCTAGTTTTTCTAAAACAGGCTTTTTGAAAATTGCATAATAAGGTGTCTGGCTTCTTAACACTCATGAAAAAATATAGTGCATCCTTTAGATAAATCATAGAATGAATTTTTTTATAGGATTCCAAGCTTTAAATATTTCAAAAATTCTTAGGTGATTTGGACAAGTATTAAGAAAGTTATGAGCATTCTTCTATTGGTGTTAATTCTCTCTTCAGGGCATCTTCTTGAGTTGAGTGGCCAAATTTGAGTTTGTCCAACTCTAAATCATTTGGTGCAAGCTAGAAACATCTCTCATAGGTACAAATATACCTCATAAAATTCAAAATTATGATCATTTCTTTCAAGGTGAACTATGCTATATAAGCATGCTTTGTCATGTAGAAGGGGCTAGTCTGGGGTATCATGGACTTAAGCCTCCAAGCTTGTTTTTCTCAGACAAGAGGTGGTGAAATGATCTTCTCAAGGTTCATGAAATGGTTTTTCTTCTTAAATATTTATTTGTAAGTTGATACCCTTCAATATAGTGGTTTGGTGTGTCTTTTTCCAAAGTGTACCTTCTAATAAAGCTTTTACTAGAGCTTGTTTTGCCAAGTATCTCTCTATGTGGTTGCTTGATAAGCCTCATGTTTCATAGAAGGTAAATTCTCAAAATCACTCTTGAAATTTCATGATTGTTCTGAGGGAAATATTGGTCCCTCAAAGGTGTGAAACTGCAAAAAGTGTATGATGAGGGTCTTGTTTTGACCCTAAATAGTTAAGAAGAAGTCTGATTGTACTCCCTGTGTGTAGTCTTGAACAAAAGGAATGGACCTGGTTCTTGACCTATAGAAACTTCTTATGAATTAGATTTCTAGAGTTAGTAACATGGTTAATCCTTTAAAATTGAAATGTATATTCAATTCTTTCAAGTCTACATGTCTTCCACTTTAAATCAAGTTCATTGTTCTGTTTCCCACTGTGCAATGTTTTTGTTGCACTGACTAGGGAGCGAAATGGAGAACTTTCAATTGGATTGTAAGATTGTTTGAAATAACTAGAAGTTGGTCTTCACAAAGACCTTGAAACTTGAAATTTTTGTTTTCATCAAATCTTGAGAGTGAAAAATTGAATTTTTAGTGCTCTTAGGGATGCACACAATGCATAAACCCTGATTCTAGGGTTTCAAAGAAAATTTTCCTTCGAATCTCATGAATCAACCAACAAAAATTCAAAATATTTGGTATGAAACCTCTATCTCCATCACAATTGTTTTCAAAAGGAAATTTCAAGTTTTTCATGAAGTATGTTAAGGATTTCTGATGACAGAAGTTTCATGAAGTCATGGATGACAAGTGAACAAGGTAAATTTTTAGTTGTTGCAATAAAAAATTTCTTGAGTCAAATAGACGTTTATTCCTTACTGTTCAAGTTCCTATAAGGGATCTGAATAATATTTGGACAAATCATGTTAAATTGAAGTAAATGTCTTGAGGCTCATGATCAAGGTGAATAGCTTAAGACATGTGAAACAGTGAAGAAGTTCAATTTGCTATTGAATCCATTATTTCAAACTCTTTAAGCAGAGAAATGATCATTAGAAAAGTGTCTTGAATCTCAAAATAATAGGAATTCAATGCATAATAAAGTGGCAAGTTTGGTCTTCAATCTCAATCTGAAACTCAAGAGTTTCAGCTAATGTTCTTAGATCATTGTGGAAATGAACAGTGAAGGTCAAATATGGATTTGAAACAGGTATGAAAATAGTCTCAAATCATAATTGCATGAAATTCCTCCAAGTTTTATATGATGTGAAGACAATTTTTGTCTTTTTGATACAAGTCAAATTTGAGTTGAGATTTCAAGAAGAGAATGAAGAGTCAGGATCTCAAATTGTTTGAAACTTGGAATGTGAGAAGTTCCTTGTGAATATAGACAAAATGTACTAGATAAAAAATGGAGTTGAAGACTAAATTATGAAAAAGGTGAAACTGAAATAAAGATAGCCATGTGTTAAGATATTTTGTATTTAGTGAAAAGAGATAAATAGTAGTGGGGACAGTAAGTTTGAAGTTGGTGAGGAATCAAAGGTATGATGTGCATAACAACAAGAAGGTGACTAATAATGAAAGTAGTGAATGGCTTTAAGACTAAGTGTGAGATACTATGTCAAGATGTTGAAAAAGGAAATGTAAGTAAATCAAAAAGATATAGATGAGTTGAGTTGTGTACAGAAATTGAAAAAGAGGGATATATTTTTGAAATGAACAAAATAGTGGAATAGACTAGTGAAGCTATAGATGATGTGAATAGTGAGTTTGAGATACAAAACAGAGTACATGTAATGTGATAGTATAAAAAGGTGAATTGTTGATATACAAGGTGAAATAGTGAAAAGTATAGACTTGAAGGTATCTAAATAATAATATAACAGAGGCATAGAATTGCAAAGTAGTGATAACAAGTTTAAGAACATAGATCAGAATGACTGAAATACAAGTATAGAACATTGTAAAAAAGAATAATGAAATAAGATAAGATAGAAGAAACTAGAAAGAAAAAAAAAATTTCAGGAGGTGTATTGTGTGATAATTTGAAGATCAAACTTCATCCTTAATTCTAGACAATTCAAGAAGAATCAAGGTGAATGATCAATTGGTAAACACAGTTAAGAGAACATAGCATAGGTGAAGTCTTGATGAAATTATGACAGGTAATTTGAGAAGATAGTTTGCAAATTTAGGATCACTATCAGATGTGTTGACATCCAAATTGAAGTGTGGTCAAATTTTTATGTTCTTATTGAGTTGTAGCTCAGTCTAATTAGGAAGTGGTTGCTTTTATTGCAAGTTGTGGCTTGTAAATTGTCAATTTGTTTCTTGACTTGAAGTTGTAGCTTCATAGTTGATTTGTAGCTCAACATATTTTGTAACCTCTTGGCCTATAGTGTTGTGGTTCAGTGGGTTTTCTCCCAAATTGGGTTTCCCACTTAAAAATTATTGTCTCCTTATGTGTGTGTATGTGTTTGTTATGTTATTGCTCTTTTCATTTGCATTAATGATTAAGTGAACAATCTGATTGTTTTGGTTTAAGGTTGAATTGAACACCTGATTCACCCCCCTCTCAGTGTTCCAGTTTCTAACAATTGGTATCAAAGTAGGCCCTGGTGTAGTGAGTTTAACAACTCAAGGGAGATCCAGATAATTCAACTATGGCAAGCAATCAATCAACTAGTGGCTTTTCTACCTCCAAAGCACCCTTGTTCAATGGATCAAACTATGCCTTTTGGAGTTTAAGAATTAAAACCTATCTAATGTCACTTGGATTTGAAATATGGCAATCAGTTGATAGTGGCTACACTATTCCAGCAACACCCCTATAAATGCAACAGGAAAGAGAGAAAGTGAGAACAATTCTAAAGATATGAATGTAATTCTCTGTGGGTTAGCTGAGGCTAATTCATAAAGGTTATGCAGTGTACTACAGCTAAATAAATGTGGGACAAGCTGAAGACAATTTATGAAGGATATAATAAGGTAAATCTAGCCAAGTTACAAACTTACAGAGCATAGTTTGAAAGCATAAAGATGAAGGAATGTGAGACTGTTTCTTCATATTTACAGAGAATGGATGAAATCATAAATTTGATCAGAGGTTTAGGAGAGAAGATAGAAGAGAGTTATGGTTGTACAAAAGGTGCTCAAATTATTGTCCTCAAAATTTGATGCCAAAGTGTCAACAGTAGAGAAAGCTAAAGACTTAACTACCTTGAAAATGGATGAGCTTCATGGAATATTGACTGCATATGAGATGAGAATCAGTGATTCAAAATTAGTAAAGAAGGAGAAAGCTTTCAAAGCAGATAAAGATTCACAAGAAAATAAGAACATAACTGATTCTGATATGGAGATAGATGATGACAAGTTAGAGGCCATGTTTGTGAGGAAGCTGAAGAGAGGTTCAGGAATGTACAAAGGTAAGCTTCCATTTAAGTGTTTTAGTTGTGGCCAAGTTGGTCATTTTGATTCTAGTGTCCTAATAAACACAAGGGAAATCAAGATGATGAGGAATCTTCTCAAAAATAGAAGAATAAATTCAAGAAGCAAAGTGGGAAAAATAAGTACTTCAAAAACAAGAAAAAATTCTACACACAAGAAGGTTCAAGCTCCTTCATAATCAAGTGATTCTAGCAGCTTTGAAAGTGATGATGAAGGTATGCAAGCTGAGAATTTGTTTATGGCTATAGAAGTGTCTGTTGTTACAAGCAATTCTAAAGGTAAAATTCAGACCCAATATGAAAGTTTAGATGAAGAAGAAGAAGAATTCAATCTTGAGGCTGAATTAATAAGTGCTCTAGAAGAGATAAAGCATCAAAGAAAGAGAAATCAAAAACTGAAACTCATGGTAAAAGAGTATGAAGGAAAGATCATCCTTCTTGAGGAAAATCATAAAAAGATAAGCTCAAGAGCATGAAGAAATGGTTAAGGAATTTGAAGCACAAGTCAAGAAAATTGAAGAGCCTTTTAAGATCAAGGAAGAAGAACATTTGAAGCTCAAAACTGAAATGGAACTATTGCAAACTCAGTTGGATCAGACCTTTGCAAAATTGAATGTCTACCACAAGTTTGAAAAGAGCACAACTGATTTGAGTGATCTCTTAAGCAAGCAAAAATATGCAAATGAAAAAATGGTTTGGGATTTGAAGAGAAGAAGGAAGATGAAAAATCAACAAGCAAGAAGGTGACCAAGACAATATCAAGAGCCCCCTAAAGTCAAGAAAGTTGATTTCAAGAAGAAACATTATCCAGGAAGACACTATGCCATGAGGTATGCACATTCATTTTATGGATATTGTTTTACATGTAATGAATTTGGTCACAAAGCTGTAAAATGTAGGATGTATTCCAAAGGTCATGGTAGGCATATGAAATTTTATCATGCAAGGAACAAAGATGAACTGATTTGTTATAAATGTCAAAAGTATGGGCATATTGCCAAGTTTTGTTATCAAATACCTCCACATAAAAACTATGAATGTCTACATAGTTAAATCAGATCCTACATGCACTAAAGAGAAAGGATTGATAGCACAAACAACCTTTCATTCCCAAAGTGAAGACATGGAGTGGTATATTAACAGTGGGTGTTCTATCCATATGATAGGAAACAAGAGAAATTCATATCCTTAGAAGGAAAATGCATTTGACATAATGAGATTTGGGGACAATACATCAACAAATATTGTTGTAAAAGGTAAGATAAGTCTTGATAATAGAAAAACTATAACTAAAAATGTATTGTATGTTGAAGGATTAAAGCATAATCTCCTGAGTGTTAGCCAAATGTGCAAACAAGGATATACTGTTGTTTTTCATGATAAAGGTTGTGACATAAGAAAAGAGAAAAATTGAAAGGTGGTAGGAAAAGCAAAGAGAACTAAAAATAACATGTATGTTCTCAAGGAAGTAAACAAAGAAAAATGTTTCACAAGTAAAGTAGATGAGAGCTGGCTTTGGCACATAGAAGATTGGGACATCTAAATTTTGACAATCTTGTCAAAATTAATTCTATGGGGTGTGTTTAGAAACATGCCTAAGATTAGCAAACTAGTTGATAAAATCTGTAAAGCATGCCTCCATGGAAACAGACAAATATAAGTTTTTTTAAAAGCAAGGAGTATTCTACAACACAGGCCTTCAGAATTGATTCATACAGATGTTGTGGGACCAACCAAAACTGAAAGCATACACGGGGATAGCTATTTCATGTTGTTGATTGATGATTTCAGTAGGATGACATGGGTTGTTTTTCTCAAAGAAAATTCAGAGGCACTAGAAAGGATTTAAGGCTTTCAAATAACTAGTTGAAAATGAAAAGAATGGAAAAATTAAGAGCTTAAGGTCTGATAAAGGAGGAGAGTTTTGGTCAGTCGAATTTGATGATTTTTGTGAGACTCATGGAATAAGAAGAAAATTCTCAACTGAAATAACACCTCAAAAAAATGGGGTGGTTGAAAGAAAGAACAAAACAGTACAAGAAATGGCTAGAACTATGCTAAATGAGGTAAAATTACCTGATGGATACTGGAGAGAAGCAATTAGGGTACATCTGTATACATATTGAATAGAGCTCAAATCAGAGTAAACAACAAGAAGACACCATATGAGCTATGGAAAGGCAGGCCTGCAAGTGTAAAACATGTCAAAGTATTTGAAGCAAGTGCTACATCAAGAGGGATGATGAAAATCAAGGTAAGTTTGACTCAAGATGTGATGAAGGTATCTTTTTAGGATACTTAGATGTTAGTTCAGCTTATAGGTGTTATAATAAGAGTCAAAACAAGATAATTGAAAGAACAAATTTTATAGTTGATGAATCATGCTCAAAGAAGGTGAAAAGTCAGCCTAAAGAAACTCCATAAGCTGCTGCAAATTAGGATGATGAATAAATTTCAGAAGTTGAACATGAAGAAGAAAGTGAAGAAGATGAAATACCTGACACCAAAGAACCTTCTAGGCAAGTCAAAAGAGATCATCCTTCAAGCCAAATCATAGGAAACAAAGAAGTAGGTGTTCAAACAAGAAGGAAGACTAAAAAGTTCTTCAAAATCAAGAAGATATGGCTCTTATATCCAAAATAGAACCAAAGAATGTAATGGAGGCAAGTAAGGATCAACATTGCATAAAAGCAATGAATGAAGAGCTGGACCAAATTGAATGAAACATGGGAGGGTACCTAGGCTAAGTAAAATAATATCATTAGAAAGTGGTTTTTCAAAACAAGAATGAAAAAGGTGTAACAAGAATTAAAAAAATGTTTGTAAAGGCTATGCACAGGTTAAAGGAGTAGATTTTGATGAAAATTTTACTCCTATGGCTAGGATGGAAGCCATTAGGCTTTTCTTAGCATATGCAACTCATAAAGGATTAAAAGTATATCAAATGGATGTGAAGTCATCATTTCTCAATGGGCACCTAAATGAAGAGGTTTATATTGAGCAACTAGATGGTTTTACTCTTAATGATGATTTGGATTATGTGTGTAGGCTGAAAAAGGAATTATATGGGCTCAAACAAGCACCTAAATCCTTTATAGCCGGTTAGAAAATATTTGATTGAGTAAGGATTCAGGAAAGGTGTAGCAGATAAGAATTTGTACATTAAGGAAGAAAAAGAGCACCTGTTGATTGTGGTTGTGTATGTTGATGACATCGCTTTTGGGAGCAACAATGAAAGTCATGTCACATGGTTTCTTTGAGGTAATGAAAAAGGAATTTGAAATGTCTATGTTAGGAGAGATTTCATTTTTCTTAGGGCCACAAATTCTTCATAATAAGGAAGGAATACTCATTTCACAAACAAAGTACATTAAGGAGATGCTAAAGAGATCCCAGATGCATGACTGTAAGCTAGTTAGCACTCCTATGAGTGTATGGTGTAAACTCAGTAGAGAAGATAATTCACCCAAGGTAAATCAGACTTTATACAGGTCCATGATAGGCAGCCTTTTGTATTCCACAACATCAAGACCTGACATTATGCAGGAAGTTGGCTTGGTAGGAAGATTTCAAGAAGATCCAAGGGAATTCATCTTCTAGCAGTGAAAATAATATTCAGGTATCTCATGGGGACATTAGATTATGATCTTTGGTATCCAAGATGTAATAAATTTCAGATTAAGCCCTTCACAGATGCAGATTGGGTAGGCATCTTAGATGATAGAAAAAGCACAACTGGTGGAGTTTTCTTTGTTGGTAAGTGCCTTGTTTCATGGTCAAGTAAAAAAAAGTCTCTTGTAGCTCTTTCTACTTGTGAAGATGAATATGTTGCACCATTTATTTTTTGTACACAAGAAATGTGGATGAAACAAACTCTTGGAGATTACAAAGTGGAAAGTGAAGGGCCCATTCCTTTGTATTGTGATAGTACAAGTGTTGTTAGTGTTTCAAAGAATCCAGTGCTGCACTCAAAGACAAAGAATATACCTATCAAATACCATTTTTTGAGAGAACAAGTCAATGAGCAGAGAATCGAGCTTAAGAATGTGTCAACAAAAGAAGAGGTGGTTGATATAATGACAAAACCTTTGCCTAGAGCCAGTTTTGAGCAGTTAAGGGATAAATTGGGGGTAAATCCAATCCCTAAAAGTCACTAAACATATCAGAATGATAGGGGGAGCAACTAAGGTGCCAAAGTTTCTCCAAGAGGGCTCAATTTGAGTCTAGATAGGGGGAGTTGGTTTTCCAATTCTAGGCACAAACCAAGAGGTTTAGTAAAGACAATAGAAGAAGGTGAAGGCTAAATATTCATTTTTTTATCTTAGAGGGAGTGTTGCATGTATTGAATAGAAGAATAATGGCAGCAAATTTGAGTCTCTTCGTATAAGAGAGCAACATATTTCCAGGGGGAGTGCCTTAAGGTATGAGCATACTCTGTTTTCTGTTGATTGTTTAAGCTAATCAATTTGTTGTGTCTATACACCTTTTTCATAGATGTACACGAGAGAGAGAGAGAGAGTGTGTGTGCTAGAAACTTGAGTTCATGGTCTGAGAATGTCAGCATATCATTTTACCATCAAATTTTCAGTGTGTTGCCATCAATGACAAAGGGGGAGATTGTTGTACCCTGTTGCATTGGTGGTTGTTTTCATTGATGTCACATGGAATTGAAGGCAAAGAAAGAGTGTAAGAGCATTCATGTTAGGTGGTATTCAATGGTGCTTAGTGGTTCAAGTTGGTTTCAGGTAGCTTTAGGCATGATTAAGGTTAGTTTTGTTGGCTATATTTTCTACACAGCTGAAAACCTAGGCATTCATGAGATAAATCTCCCTCATTTACCGGTGAGGCTCCCGTGTAATATTTATATTAATTATGGATTTGCGTAACTGTTCATGGGTTTTACTTTAATTGCAAATCTCATGAGCCATAGCTAAGAAATTCTGCAGCAAGTAAGCAACTGTACAGAAATATTTACAAAAAAAGGGGGAAATAATTGAATCAGAGAAGAAAGAAGAGAAGATGTGCAATCCAACCAATAGTTCGCAGAGTTGGTCTCATATACATAGATAAAACAAGCAGATCTCAAAATATAGAATTTAAAGGAAAGGAAAGCTTTGAATCTAGATCTAAGATAACACAAATTTTATGCAAAGATGTATATAGAAGTAAGAAACACAAGCACCATTGACAAAAAGTTCTTCAAAAATCTATTTCCTTTGAATTCCTTAGCTTTCAGAAAGATATCAAGGGTTTCAGCGCAAAGTCTAGAACACAAGAACGTTGATTACAAATTATGATCCTTTAACCCGTAGGTTCTTCCTCTTTTTATAGTGTATAGAAGGCAATCACAAATAGGAAGCTTTTTTAATGAATTGCCACATGTTGAAGCTATGAAAAAGGGAAGAAACTGGCAATCTTCCTCCTAGAATTTCACTTTGCATGACATGCATAATTTATAACTAAAAATAGAACCTTCTATTTTGCATATCTGCCACCTATATCTAAGTAATTGACTTCTTCCAGTAACTTGAAGTAACGTCTTTTAAACCAATCACTTAAGTTTTACAATTTAATTAATTACTCAATTACTTTTTCGGAGAAAATAAGAGAAAGAAAAAAAAAAGAATAAATTAGAAGAAAACTTCTACACTCTGAGTCTTGTTCTTTTTCCATATTCTGCATGTGGTTGACTCTTTTGCCTTTGATTCTCACCAAATTGGATCTGGAAGCAGCCGACTATGATTTTCCTGTGGGTGCTACCTCTGACCTATCTTCCCCTTTCATCCTTGAAGCTTTTGCAATTCTTCGCTAGTATATGCACTAGTGCAATGTTTACCGTAAATAATTCACACAAAACTCATCCTCTTTTATTTTTAATTGTATATGAGAAATTTTAAATTATGGAAATCACTTCGGGTGAAGGAAAATACAAGTATAATCAATGAAGTCTTCAACTAGAAGATTGGGAGCACATGTACAAGATCTTGAAAGGAATTTCCCATGCAATGACTTCTACTTGGGCTACATTAGAAACAAGAGGATGATTTTTTGCTGAAATCATTTGTAATTATGAGATCTAAATCTATTTCTCCCTCTGATTCTGAAGATATATTCAATGTATTAGATATTGATTTCTAATTTCTTCACAAATATGGGCATCTATGATGAATACCTGCAATTGATTCAAACAAATATGGAGTCCATGGCATGAATACTCAATTTTCATCACAAAAATTTGCTTATAATGCTTGCTGCCCTCTATTTTTAGACTTTTATTGCATGTCAAGCAAGCTAAAAATATTATTTTATTCACTTGTGCACTCACATCAACATGTAGATGATCTGAATAATAAAAATAAAGCTTCTCCAACCCTAGGCACCAAAACTGGATGCTTCTCAACAATTAAAAAAATCAGCTTTTAGACATTTAGCTATGCCAAAATGGGTCGCAATTTTTGGCTAGAAGTTGTGTCAAAAATAAGAATTCAAAGTAATGGGAATTTTCACCCTGCAAGGTAGGCAAGAAATTTCCACTTTCACTTAAGTGACTTTACTTTCATAATGGGAATTTTCACCCTGCAAGGCACGCAAGAAATTCCCGCTTTTCACTTAAGTGACTTTACTTTCATAATGGAAATTTTCACCCTGCAAGGCAGGTAAGAAATTCCCGCTTTTCACTTAAGTGACTTTACTTTCATAATGGGAATTTTCACCCTGTTAGGTAGGTAATAAATTCTCGCCTGCCGCCACCTCCAAAATTCCCATTGGCAGCTTAAATGATTTGACTTGATAGGAAAAAGTAACCTCTTAGGTAGGCAAGAAATTCCCGCCTGCCTACCACTGCCAAAATTCCCACTGGCAGCTTAAACCCTTCCTTCCAAAAAGTGCGACTTGCGTGGAAAATAGTTATTTTCCAAAAGTGTGACTTACATTGTGACTTCTGCATTAAAAATTGCTTGAAAATTCATCATTGAAGGCAGCGTGGAAATTAGATGCGGAAGGCAACCTTGAAAAATTATGACTGGAATGAAGACAACATTTCTTTCCTTTTTTGGTGAGGAAAACACAAGTATAGAATAAAATTTGCCATTTTTGGGAAGGGTATGGGAAGATGTAGCAGCAAAAACTTGCATGTGCCATAAATTTCATTATGCGGCTCCGTTTTAGGTTTCGTTTTCTCTAAAAGTGCATATTTTCTCAAGCTCTACGCATTTATGGCAATATTTTTATTATTTTCATAAAATCCATTTTTTACCTTTTTGGACCAAGCAACTTCTTGCAATCTTCTGAAAGAATCCTGAGCTCTGATCGCCTGTAGACAGATTAGTAATTAAAAATATTGGATAGCTTTTCAAAACCCTAGGCCTGGGGAAAGATATGGTAGGATTAATGAATAGGCTATAGGAATTTCCGGAGAAATCAAACCAAAACATAGATAAAAAGAAAAAAAAACAAAACAAAAGAAGTTGTAGGCAATTGCTCGAAAATTTCTCCAATTAGCTAATCTGCAAAAATTATTCCCCTCGGGTGAATTTTCTATGGTAATAATGATGGGGTGAAGTGATTTATATAACCTAAATCCTCCAATTTTAGCTCAATCTATTTTTAAATTAACTTTATTTATTTATTAAGCAAATAAATAAAATTCTCTCAGATAAAACCTAGAGAAGGGATAGAGTGAGTTTTAACATGTGGGTACTTGGGGAATTTGGATTTTATGACTCTCTGGGGATAACTTAGAGCAATGCAAACAACTGTGGGAAAAACAAACACAAAACGACCCGTTAGTTTGAAAAGAATGATTTTTTTAAAAGGGGTAGTCCCAGATTTCAGGGTGAAATCTCAGGGACACCAAGTTTCAAGATGCTACAAGCTCAAATTGACGGGTGGTTGGTATCTAATGGAAAATTATAGGTTGGCTTGCTAGTTTCAAATGGTCTTCTGGTCAGAAATAGTGTTGCAAACATGAGCAAGAGGTCTCACAAGGTGTATCAGGTCATTTGGTGAAAAGTACAGTTGAAACTAGCTAATTTAGGCATGTTTCTGGTGCCTGATGAGGTGTGAGAAATTGGTACGGGTCCTATCAAGGTAATTTGAGAATGGGAGTAGCCTAGGAATAGTGTCTACAACATGTGTGAGCAAAAACAAGGCTTAGTTTAGCTCCTGGAGTCAAAATTCAAAAGTGTATAGAAAGTGGCCTTGAGAACTAACAGTGCAGGCTGAGGCAAATAAGGTGGAATAGAAGAGTAAAATAATATTTATGAAAAATGGGCTTATGGACCATGTAGTAGGGTGATATTTTGTTCTCCAAGAAACATTTCATCAAGTTCTGAGAAGGGATGTGAAAGTTGTGCTAGTTTTTCTAAAACAAGATTTTTGGAAAATGCATAATAAGGTGTTTGGATTCTTAACACTCAAGAAAAAATATAGTACATCCTTTGAATAAGTCATTGAAATAATTTTTGTAGAGGACTCAAAGCTTGAGATAGTGCAAAAAACTTCAGGTTAGTTGGACATGTTTTAAGAAAGTTATGATCATTCTTCTAGAAGGTTTTATCTCTCTCTAGGGCCTTTTCTTGAGTTGATATGCTTAATATGAGTTTCATGCCTTTGAATCACTTGCGCAACATCTCCAAACTCCTCTAAGGTGAAAAATAATCTCCAGAGAAAAATGGTCAAGATAAATCCCTACAACATTGATGGTTCTATAGTGTATCCTTAAGATGTATTCCTCCTACAAATGGATAAAGGGGTAAGTGAGTATCAACATATGTTAAACCCAGTCCTAATTTTGTCATTGCACTAGAAAAGATTGTTTCAATATTGTATTCACATATCTTATGGTATGTGTTTACATAACGAATATTTTGTTAAAGTTGTTCTAAGTGCCAAATCAAAGGAAAGGAGTCCAGGACATAACTCTGAATGAAACGAAGATATGTGCCTTCCTCCTTATCTCAATGAAGTGGAATACAAGGATAGATTGATTCAATTATTCTCAGTACATGTTAATCAACATTGAGGAATTACACCTGTTGACAAGAGGAAAGAAGCAACTGTGGCAGTGTTGGACTGGTCCAAGTCTTGAGTTGTGCATGATAAGTTTGAATCTCTTAAGAAATCCACCTCTTGCATTAAGGAAACATGGTTTGGATTAGGGTAACACTTTAAACATCTCAGTTCTCCAAGAAAAATTTCATGATCATCCAAATTGTCACTCGATCTTAACAAGCTTAGGAAACCCTTGTGTTAGTTCATTTTGCAGTGATGTTTCTTGACTGCATTCTTGCTTTCTGGGATAAAATGAAGAAGTTTCAATGATGCAAACTATTTTGGAATGGTGGAAGTTAGTCTCACAAAGATCTTCCAGCTTGAATTATTTGTTTTCATCAATCTTGGAGTGAAAAATAAAATTATTTTTATTCTCGAGTGTGAACAGTTCATTGTACCTTGACCCTAGGGTTTCGAGAGCATTTTTTATTGATTCTCTAATTCTACCCAACTAAAAATCAAATTGTTTTTAGAAACCTCTTTGGATAATCTATGCCATTGTTGAAAAATAAATTTTGTTGTTTCATGAAGTGTGGAAGGCTTTCTTGCTACGAGTTTCATGCACAGTCATGGTGACATTCAAAAACAAGCATTTTTTCCATTTCAAATAACTTTTCTTGCAAATAGAGATTGGTCTTCTACTGCATCAAGTTCTAAAGGATTGAATAAATGTTTAGAGATGTTCTACATCGATTAAACATGATTATTTCAAGGTTAAGTGCTTAAGGCAAGTGAAAACAATGAACTCCTCAATACTGTAAACTGTGCGCTCATTTCTAACTAAGCAAAGACTATTTTTGATGGTGTCAAGATAAAATACTCTAACCATGGGGTATTATTCAATATTGCAAAGTGGAATAATCTTATAAATGGTTAGATTTTCCTTGATTAAACTCAAAGTGGAACTTGAAACGTATCAAAAAATTTACACACTCATGATTTTCTCTCCAAACTGGAGTGGAAGATTGACAGTCATTTTGGTCCTCTTCCTTCGTTGTCAAATTCTGTTGAGATTTCTAGTTGCAATTGAAGAGTTAAGAGCTCGATGGTTTGGTGTGGAATGTGATAAGTTCATGTGAAGACAGAAAAATGTAGTAGATAAAAAGTTTTGGAGTTGAGGAGACTAAATGATGAAAAGGTGGAACTGAATTAAAGATAGAGTGTGTTAAGATACTTGTAATAGAGTGAAAACATAGATATATAGTTGGGGACATTAAGTTTGAGCCTTGTTGAAATCACAAGTGTGATATGTAATAACTATAAGAAGGTGAATAATAGTGAAAGTAGTGAATGGATCTTTAAATGTAGAGTTGTGTAACTGATATATGTCAAGAAATTTGAAAAAGGAAATATATAGTAAATCAAAACAAAATTGATGAGTGATTTGAATTGAAATTGAGACAAAGAGGGATCATATTTTATGATGAACAAAACAGTGGATATAGAGGTGAAGGTATGATGTGTAAGTAAAATTTTGAGATACAAAATAGAGTACATGTACTGTGACAGTGTGTTTGAAATTAGAGGTGTAAAGTGTTGAGCACCAGGTGGTTAGTGAAAAGTGATAGTTGAATAAGAACAAAACAACATAACAGTGAATTCAAGGTTTAGAAAACACAGTCTTGAAGAAACAAAAGACTGAAATATATAGGTATAGAAGCTCATAAACAATGATAAAAAAGAACTTGAAAAGAGGGAAATATAAGAGTTGTGAAGTCAGTGATATTGTGTGATAAAAGAGATCAAAAAGTCAATGAATTCAGAAGTTATTGGTCATCTTTGAAGATCAATCTAATCCTCAATTTACAAAGTTAAGAAGAAAAAATAGCAGAGGTGAAGTCGTGATGAAATTGCAGGTTCTTTGAGAAGGAGAGTTTGAAAATTTAGGGTCACTATCAGATGTGATGAATTTTCTATGTTCTTACTAAGTTGTAGCTCAGTCTAATCAAGAAGTGGGTGATTTTAAGAAATTTGTGGCTTGCATATTATCAAACTATTGCTTGACTTGAAGTTGTAGCTTTAGTAGTTAGCTCAACATATTGTGTATCCTCTTGGCTTATAGTGTTGTGTTTCAGTGGGTTTTCTCCCAAATTGGGTTCCCCACTTAAACATTCTTGTCTCTTGTGTGTGTGTGTGTGTTTGTTATTGCTCTTTTAATTTGCATTTATGATTAAGTGGTTAATTTGATTTGTTTCGTTTAAGGTTGAATTGAACACTAATTCACCCCCCTCTCATTATTCTTGTTTCTAATACAATGCCTAGCTAGGACGCCAATGGAATTCACCCTCGTCCCCTCTCGGCGCCCCTGACCCCTTTGCACTTCACTCACACTTTTTGGGTCCTTTCTATCTGTTTGAGCATCTTATCTTTTTGGTAGTCAGCATTTCTAGGGTTAGTTACAAAATTCAAGTAAGGGAACCATATAAATATAAAGTTATGTGATCATAGTAAAGGACCAAACACTAAGCATTAGCTATCACTACCTAAGGTTGCATCCATCAAGCATCTAAAGAGCTCCATTGCATACATTTAACACCATCCAAGGGACATAAGGGTTGGTTTTTCTGCATACACTTCATATGAGGGAAGTTCATTATATTCCATGCACACATTTATTACATTTATTTATATCTAGCTACTTTTATCGCTATCAAGTGCGATACACACAAGAGCCACCTAGGGAACGATTCTGCACACACACACATAGAACTACATTGGGTCTGAGATGTAGCACAACGCTCAATCGTAAGTTCACCAATTTGATAGTTGAGGAAAATATAACCCCTCATTCTACATCTTTCTTTTTTAGGATTTGATGTCTATTTGAGGGTTTTGGAGGTTCATATTTCATTGTGTAGACACAAAATCACGTACTTTGGGTAATTATCTAATCTTGATTACATACTACTATTCATATGATTCCTATGTAAGAACGGTACTAATTAACCCATGTCTTGGCCACCTTTCTTTCCTTTATGTCACTTTTCTTGGTCTTACACCTCTTCTTGCTCAGTCCACCTCTTCAGTCTTTGGAATTTTTCATCCTGGACATCGGCGCGCAGACCTGGACATCAACGCCAGGCACCCTCGTCCAATCTAGGTGCCTTTTTCCTCTTTGTACTTTACTCACACTTTTTGGGTTCTTTCTAGTTATTTGAGCATCTTATATTTTTGGTAGTCAACCTTTTTGGGGTTGATTACAAAATTCAAGTGAAGGAATCATATAAATATAAAGTTATGTAATCATAATAAGGGACCAAACACTAAACATCTACTATCTCCACCTAAGGTTGCATCCTTCAAAGGCATCTATAGCTCCATTTGCATCCATCTAGCTCCATCACGAGGGGAAAATGCTAGTTCATTTGCATCACACTTCATATGAGGGAAGTCTATTATTTCCATGCACACATTATTTACATTATACATCTAGTTATTTGCTCGCTAGTCATAAAGTGTGACACGCACAAGAACAACCTAGGGCACAATTCCGCACACACACACACACACATAACTACATTGGGTCTAAGATGTGGAGTGCTCAGTAGTAAGTCCATCATTTTAGAAGTTGAGGACAATCTGAACGCTTATTTTGAATCTTTCTTTTTTAGGATTTGATGTCTATTTGAGGTTTTTCCAGGTGCTTTCTTCATTACAGGTTTACGAGTACCTCGATGATCTTAGAGTGACATATACGTGACAAAAGGTGAACAAGTGTGAACCTTTTGTGACACATTAGATGATGTTTTCTGCACAT